>OX421947.2:15403798-17803798 GCA_949128155.2 Xanthia icteritia | reverse complement strand
GTACCTACTAGGTATTTTAAGCAGCTCTTTGCTGATCTAATCACCCATTGGCAAATCTAGCTTCAGACGAAAACGTGCTAAGAAAGAAAATGGTGGTCCTACGCTCACTAATAAATAAAAGCAAGATATAAAGTTATAATAATAGGCAAGAAAGAAGACAATTGAAGAAAATTGTGGCACTAAAATCTCTAATTATTGATAATCAGACCACATTTTCCGTTTTTAACCCATCATTCATTTCATTCTCTTGCCATTATACCAATTTATTTGTGGTCGGCGCAAAATATCTTGTTCTTCCATACTTCTCTGTTAGTCGTCATCTCCTTTTCTTGCCATATCATCTTTCACACAGTCCAGTCATCGTTTCTTTGGTCTTCCCCTACTTTTATAGCTCTCCACATTCATACTCAAAAGTTTCTCACGACGTTTTCCGTTTTCTGCCCGTCAGTGGCCAACTCTCTACGCCCCAACAACACTCGTGTCCATTTTGACGTGGCGATTTTTTCCGCCCGCTGCGTGTTTTCGTTTATTTCGTTGCACACACGCGCCGATCGCGATCGATTCGTCCACATCACTCACACAACGACATCAATGCTCTATTTTTTCATTTGCATGGGGATTATTAACGTGTTCCCACATCCAATGAGTGCGAGAGAGAGGGAAAATATCGGGTGTGTATAATGTTATTTATATATAAAAAAGCCAGGACGCTGAACGATGGATGTGGTAGCCACTATAGAAATATGGCTATAGGACTGTCAGTCAGTAATGATGATGGTGTTCATTGCTTTACTACGTATAGTGTTGTGCGGTTTTTGGCAAAAATGAGACTGGCTTTTCCGCAGCTATATTATTGTTAAACAAGGAGATCGCCAGTATGGCCAGAAACAGCATCAACATACAATGATGCTGTCTGAGAAAAGTAAAAAGGCCTTCCAAAGATTTTTACCCAAAGAGTGTCAGTGAGGGACTCCCAATTAGTTTATAGGTAGATAGTGTATTAAAAGGAGGAGAGAAGACAGAATGAGGAAATCCCATATAATCTCAAAGGATAAGATCACCTACCTCCAAGGGAGGTCAATGTCAATGTTATGATTGTCTTACGACTGGAAGAGGTTGAGGGGGCAAAATATAGCTCTCTGTGGCCAAGGTATTTTAACACTTTCAACTCCACCCATTTTTCATAAAGCTCATACGCCATGCAGCCATACATATTGCAAGTTGACTCCAGGAGGCACCGGCATTACGTTTGCGCTAAAGTTAACCCTCGAGGAGTGTCACCGGCATTGAAACCTTGTTAAAATATACAACTGATTTTATTTTCACCGTTTATAATGCCGAATTCGCTAAGAAAAACCTACATTTAAAATGTCCCCTTCGCGAGGGCTCCCGGAATCCCATATGCGACTTGAGTAAACCCTCCAGAAGGGTTCCCGGCACGTGTTAAGTAGGTAATTCACGTGGTAAGTAGGTGTCTCATATTCATGAATAAAGAAAGGTTATTTATATTTTTTTTTTTTTTTTTACTTTTCTTACTCAATTCATCACACAATTTTACGTAAAATGAAATCGATATTTGAATTAGGTTATTCTTACTACTAAACGACAGATCCCAACATAACCACAAAAATAAAAAGTCCAGTTTCAAACATCCCTCCAAGCAAGCATATTGAATGACGTCACTGTTCAGTGCGCATATGTGCAAATAATAATATCCGTTACATGAGCGTGGTGTCTGCGGATGACGTGTGACGTCACAACAAAGTACAGGAGGATAAACGGTGACGCACCACACGTACATCGGTACACCCGTTTTAGAGTTCTGTCCGATAAAATTGTAAAAATCTATTACTGGTTTTGCTCGTATTGTGATGTTTCTGCTATTGTCAGTTTTATAATTGGTTGGTGGTTTTTTATTATGCTATGTTTCACTTTGAAATGAAAATGGGAATATGATTAGGACTGTTAAAAGATAAAAGGTTGAGCAGCTTCTAACAGTTTTCAAGAACATGGTCCGAAGGTAACGTTGACATATGACACTCCCAGAGGCCCAAATTGCATAGAATCCGTTATCACCAACTGAAATTTTACTGTCATAAGTATCCGTGATTTCGCCATATTTTAAGGGACTGTTCCAAAAAACCGATTTAAATCTATTGGCAGTATGACCTTTATTTTCGACTCTATCACATAATTAGTTTATCTGTCATTGCTTCATTTCTACCTGTTGTGGTATAGTAATCTTATTCTAGGTGCATCGTCTTCACATGCAAAATAATTAATGTATACGAAATATTGTAAGACATTTTAAAAGTTTCTTGCCCATTCTTATCCATACGAAAACTACCTTTTAGCGAAGTAACTAGAATCAATTCAATTTTTTTGTAAATTTTGACGTTCAAAAGTGCATTTTTTGTGCCGAATTGAAATAAATTATTTGACTTTGACTTTGACTAGGGAAGGCGAGACTCATACCTCAAGTCTACCAAGACCTTCTTATGTATAAGTCCCTACATTAATGTATAATACGATAATACAATGATTACCCCAAAAAGCATTGATGGTATTACATAAAATTATACAAACATTCGGCGGACATACATCGGGGCCGATCTGCAAATTAGCAATTAATGAATGCAGTAGGGCCGGCTGGGCCCCGCGGCCCCCGGCCCCTAGTGACGGACCCCCGCTTTTTTTGTGACTATATAGGTAGCCTGCGCTGGACTCGTGCAGTATACAAGAAGTAAGTACTAGGAGACACGTTCGAAGATATGTAGGTGTTTTTTTTATTTTTATGAGTGACTGAAATCGCGAAACGTTGCACATTTTAATCTTAGAACATTGAAGGAGTTTTTTTTCATTTTCTATTGTAAGTAGGTATAGCGTTTTCTCAGACTAAACCAGAGAGATTGAGCTTAGTGATTCAGGCTCAGGCAAAAGAGCGACTGTCTTCAAATAAACCAACTAACACAACGAATGAGTTGGTGAAAAATATAAAAATCATGCCAAATATCCACGGTAACTAATCGTAAATTATACAACCAACCGCCAACATTTATGAAATCACTCATTTCCTTTACACCAAACACAAAATATAGGTCATCGAATAAAATAATTCACATGCAACACCCGAAAGATATCGGCAGATCAGTAGAGCTTGTGCACCCGTCATTTTCAGCGTTTTTTCGCAGCGAGCCCGCAGCATTCGTTTTTCCGTGCACCCCCAGGGGGGCGGCCCCCCATGACCCCCCCACCCAATACCGCCGTGCACGGAATTTGATTAATGCAATGTTCGCGATAATTATTCGTGTTACTATTTTTTGACAGGATAAAGTTTTTTCGTTCGACGTGCATTGTTTTTTTTTTAACTCTTTTTTGTATTTTTTTTCTGCGCTGAGCGCTGTTGCGAGCGTGATACGAGATTGCGTTGTACGTGAAAGCCTGTTTTATACGTATTACTGAGTTTTTACCCCAAATGTTTTGTGAATTTTAAATTCGTGATTTTTTATGGATTTCTGTTAAAGTTACCTGTCTATATCCATAGATAGGTATTTTTTTGTTATTGGCTGCGCTATTTGAATAGAATTTAACTTGCTATCTTGTCAAAAAAATATTGCAATTATCATGTCTGTTTGATCCGAGTATAAAATATGATTAAGCCTTTGTATTCGTGCAGTATGAATTTCGGGAAAAAATTCATTGGTTCGTTTCATTTATCATTTTTGCATATTTCATGCAATTTAAATAAGTAAATATAATATTTTTGTTTACAGGCCTTTTGAATTCTGGTACCTATGTCATAAATGGAAACTGGTTAAAATGGCGATGATGATGAAAAATAGAACCGTATAAACCGTGAAAGCCAACAAAGACCATGAAGATGAAAAATCGGTTCAACGGTTTTTGAGTCACCTTTGTCTTTATTTAAAGCGTTCTGTCAGTCCTTCTACTCAGGTGGCCTTTGGGTATCATATACGCGCCGAGCCTACAACGCTCTGCGTACAATACAATGACGCTTTCAGGATGCTGTTGCGGCTACCGCGGCGTTGTAGTGCATCGGGTATGTTCGCTGAAGCTCACACGGATGGCTTTCACGCCATCATGCTAAAGAAAGCAGCTTCCCTACTACACCGCTTGCGTAATACTCGTAGCGGCAGCCTGAAAGTGATTGTTGGCAGACCGGACTACCCCATCCAAAGGCATTGGGTGGAGGTAGCTATAGGTAGCTATAAGTAAATAATTATAAAGAACTAATCATACTAACATAGCACGTAAGAATAAAATCGTACACTAAAACACTAACAATTTATGGACTATTTATGGTCTGAAATAAATACATTTTATTTTATTTTTTTATTTTTTTGGAGATTTTTCCGCAGAATTATAATCTGTACGAAAGATCATACATATAGTCGTCTTATTCAAATCATCGGCATCCACATTAATTTTACAGTGCGTTCATATATTTTTGTATGATTTTCTCTCTCGTCACCAATGAAAGTTGAGCAGCTAGGAACGACAGTCGCCAAACAATATAACTCGTCATGACACAGTGGAAATACTTGCCATCATGACCCTACACCTTGTCACTGATGACTTGAATACGCTGGATGCGGGAGGCATGGAATTGGTCGTAGTGGCGGTCCTATGTCCAGCAGTGGACGTCTTTCAGCTGAAATGATGTTAACCCTACACCGAATAGTAGCCTGAAAACCTATGCTCATGAAAATGAAAGAAAGAAAAAATATTATTGACCCTCGTATATATGAAGATAATTACACAAACCTAATATTGTGAAATTTATGACACAGCGTTCAGTACATCTAACCAAAGATATCCAAGCAAAAAAAAAACACTGATTAATGTAATTTTATTTTGACCTAAAATAATAAATGGCATTGGGTAACCAACATTTTTTGTGTATTTTCGTTAGCTGATTTATTTTTCTTGTAAGTACGAGTACCTAATGCGTTTTTCTTATTGTTTTTTACCATTGTCCTTATTTTGGTGGTCTGAATGATTTATAAAAGTGTGTCCATCTATTTTGATGGGACCTTATATATATAAATATAATATATATTATTATAAATAAATAATTGTGGAAGTATGTACCTATGTTTAGATGTTCGGATGTTTACCTATTACTCAATCACGCAAAAACGGTTGCACGGACTTTGGATGTAATTTTCACACCGATAGTTTATAACCTCGATTAACACAGGATACTTTTAATCCCGGTAGTAGGTACGTGTCCGTGGGTTCATTTCCAACATGCGCGCTGGCGAAGCCGCTGGCAAAAACTAGAAGTAAAAAAAAACAACAGTATAAAAAGCCTGCATATAATACCGATTACTTATAGACATCCAATCCAAAGCCGAAAAAAAAAAATACTCAAACGTTGAAATAAAAAGTCCAAGTCCAGGTAAGGAGTACAACGAGCACAAGTGCTATCTTAAACAATCTCCGCCGACAATATCCGGGCTGCCTCACTCCCGCATGCAGCGCTCCAAACTTTACCCAGCAATTTTAAAGGAATTAACTTAGAAAACTTTCCAAGCTAAATTCTACCTTCGTTCTCAAAAAATAGAGTATAAAATTGATGTTTGAGCGTGCTAAGGTGTCAAAAAGTATGTCAGGAAATAATAAGATGCATTTTTTTCTTTTTTTCCGTGTTCTCTGAAAATATTGAGAATACGTTTTGAAGAGGGAATAGGAAATTGATATAAATTGTTGTATTATTTAGGTATTCTTGATTCAATTCAACAAGTTAGAAGTTTTGTCAACAGCAAGCAGTCGAGCTCTGTTAAGTTCTGAGTTGAGCTCCACGATTACTGACAAATGCTTGCACTGACAGGACAGGTTTTCTTTTCTCAAAAGACCATTTCAGACACTAATCTACATGGTCCTCATATGGCCTGACCAAGATTATGTCTGGACTTTAAAAGAGACTGTGACCTCTGAGTTTGTTTCGGCCTTTCTTCTCAGAGTAGTCAGATAGGAAACGCCAAACTCATCTAGCTAACTTTAAATATATATTTTTTTTTAGATGACGTGTAAAAGTGATTCCAATATCATATTTACAGAATAAACAATATTTCATTTCATTTCATTTCAACGTTAGTTACATAATACTTATCTACAGGGGTATGAGTTTTTTTAAATGAATGCCTAATACAAACCGAAAGTATGAAGCCAGAGAAAAACGGTGAAAGGGGTCAAGTAAATAAGGTAAAATATATTCTTCAACTGAAAAAAAAATGCATGCTCAATTTTTTTTTCATTTGAAAACACAATATGGCCTAACCGGGAAATTAGTAAGAAATATAGCCTATATTACAGGCTGTATTAGCATCGATTGAGGCATTGGCCCAGATCGATTATGACGCTGATAAGGAACAAATCCTGCAAAACAAATGTTATCAAAATCCTGACCTAATTAACTTCTCACAATTCGACGTAATTAACACACTTATATGTAGCTTTTATGAAACTTAAGGAAATAAATTGCACTCAGTAAAGTTCGCAACTGCCTGGATTTGAACCCACGACCCACATCTGCACCACTTTTACTCGTCTTAAGAGCGTTCATCCATAAAGTTGGCAACGTCGCATATAGCTGTCAAATAATTACCTGTTTTGATTAATTTGGCAATATTACTGTATGGAAACAAGAATTATGGCTAACTAGTGAACTAGAATATTAATAATGGATTGCAATAATAGCACTGAATTTTATGTTGTAACCGTATTAGGTGTAAAAATGGCATTTAGAAAGATATGAAATACTTTTTTTGCATGTAAAACGAATTATTCAATTTGGACTTTGACATTTGCACTTGTCAAATTACTATCTGGTATAAAAAAAACGAACTATAGAGGTCAGAGGCTTTCCGTCGAAAGAGACGACTAAGTGGCGATTTCACCAATGAACAGCACGTCTAAACGCGTTCAAGAGCTGTCAGTGTACAATATTCCATAACAATTTTGATACTGACAGTTCTTGAACGTGTTTTAAAAATGCTGATCGCGTTCAGTTTCTTTGGTGAAATCAGCCCTAAATCAGTCTGCGGTATGGCTGGCTTTTGAAGTCATAATCAAAACCATAAGATGCAATTCCTCTAGATCTACACAATAAAAAATAGTCATCGAATGTATGGAGAATCGCAGGCCCTGTACAGTGCCAAACAAACTATTAATTACTACCCACTTCCTCCAAAAGACCCAGAACGACACAATGCAATCTCTCAAAATTTCGCCATCCAAGGAAAAATAAACACTATACCAGGGACACATAATTAGCAGAGGAGCGGTAATGAACAGCAGACAATGTGGTACTGTCACCAAACAATACCAGTTCGTATAACGAGATGCCATTTCTTTAACTCCAATTTTGGTGGATTGAAACTAAGGAAGACTGTTTTTTAATAAGGTAAGTAATTATTTCGGAGAAGCATTAAAATTTGTGAGGGATTGTTTACTCCAAAATGGGTGATTAAGGAGAATTGTTATTGTAATGAGATGTGCTTTTTATGGGATTTTGGTTTTGGTGTGGCGTCTTCCTGACTATGTTCCTCATCATATCAGACGAAGAACGTACACTGCTGGACATAGGCCTCCCTAAGTATCATTATAACGAATGTTCTTGCACTTCTTCCCACATCCATTGGAAGTCTGCGACCTTCTCTAGGTCGACGGTCTACCTTGTGATTGGGAGAGGAACCCTAGTAAGCATCCCTAGTGCACGATGAGTTCTGTTAACTATACTTATGCAAGGTGATTTACTATACTGCCTTTGTACAGATTTCTCCCTAAAATCTTCAACAGGCCAACAACATTTTTCCAATGATTATCCTTTTAAAATCTGACAAAAGAATAACAACAAATTACTAAAGAGTTACTAGGATGGCATGAGCGTGCAGGCTGCGTTGCATAAGATTGATGCGCCGGGGCGAAGGGGGCGCGGGGCGCGGGCGGGGGCGGGTGATGGATGACCAGCCTGCCATTAGTACTAGGAGACTATGGATGCATCGGGAGTAATGCGCTTATATGCTTCTTTGAAATATACGAACAATTAAGGGTTGTGGAATGTTTTGTTGATGTTTTTGTGATGTTCGAAGTGGTCCTTAAGTACCTACACGAAGTATACTTACTTAATAATACGTAGGTTCTACTTTCTACAAAATATTTTTTTATTTTTTTATTTATTCTTCTAATTATAATTCACGCTTTCGTAGGAGCATATATACAGTTCATAAATTGATGTTTTAAAACAATACGAGTATCGCAGAATAGTATTTTTTATAAAATTTTACATTCCATAAAATTTTTACCCTGGATACTTAATTACCCTAAATACCGTTACGGCATTTTTTCGCATTCGGTGAAACGATTTTCCAGTTTAAACAGTTTTTTTTGTTTTTGCAAATCGCCCTACGATAACATCCGTCGCATTTGCTGTAACTAAGTTGAACACGATTCCACTTTCTTACCCAATGCACGAAAAGGGTTAAAATGAACCAGAACATTCAACCCAGCTGTCAATTTTCACACATGGCGCTACAGAAACCCATGATTATAATGACATAACCCCTTAAATGCTCCGAAAACCCAGTTCTGTCAACGATGTCACCTTTTTTTCTGCTAACCACCATATAAAGACCATGTCGTTAACATGCACGTCATATGGTTTGGTGTAAGTTAGTTTTTATAGCAATTATTTTTACATTAATCATGGGAAATTACATGGCTTTGTAATGTAGGTAGGTGTGTGGTGTTATATCATTGTCTGTGTTTTGATCATTTGGGTTAGTTCTATGGTACCTGTCATTCGTAGATCTTTGACAGTCGTCACGGGTAGTCAGAAGCCTAAAAGTCTGACAACTAGTCTAACCAAGGTGTATCGTGTTACCCAGTAACTGGGTTGTGGTTGTCGGATAGGCAGCCGCTCCATGTAAAATACTGGTATTCCGTTGCATGTGGTTAGACTGGAAGCCGAACCTAACTTAGTTGGGAAAAAGCTAGGCAGATTGGTCTATGGTATCTTGGCTCGTAAGCATCGACAGAATCATTAATTTCCGTGTCGATATACCTACGACTCGAGACAATTTTTCCCAAAAAAATTACAAATTCACTTATAGCGAAAACATAAATAGGTTTAAACAATATTATGTGCCATTAAGCGTAGCTTGCAATAAAATATTGCTGCATGATATGAGTGACTGCCTCGCAAGCGCGACTGCTCAGCATGGGGTCCTAGGCCCTGGGTTCATTCCCTGAGTCGGGCAAGGGTTATTGATTTTTACCAATAGAC
The DNA here is from genome assembly GCA_949128155.2 of Xanthia icteritia. Lineage (NCBI taxonomy): Eukaryota > Metazoa > Arthropoda > Insecta > Lepidoptera > Noctuidae > Xanthia > Xanthia icteritia. The sequence goes on along the minus strand of OX421947.2, from coordinate 17,794,488 downwards.
AATTTTCAATAGCAGTTTGAGGCAATAGGCTCGCTCTATATTACATGGGACTTAAATATAGCTAAGTCTAGTCTACATAGCTGCCTACCTTGCCGTGGAAAACAGGCGTGATATACGTTAAAACATCACCTGGCGTCATTATAATCATGCCAAATAACTATTTAATCGTCTTCCGACCATTCCCAGGACATTCGACTTGATGGGTCAAATGTACGATAAAAATCAAAGGAGCTATTCATCACGACTTGTCACTACAAAAATACAACTTTAAAACTACTGGATAAGATTTAAAATTGATTGGAGCCAGCCTTCATCCTTACATTTATCCTTGCTCTTAGGTCGTGACTGTCAAACGAACATATTGGTAATCAATTTTAAACTTTGTGCTGTCTAAGCATAAGATTTATATTCCAATTGGGTGTGTAAGACCTCAAAAGGCAGTCAGGTCGTCGGATGAGGGTGGGATCCCACAAAAAGTCGTCGGACCGGTCGTCGCGTCCGATACGAACTCATTCGGCTCCAAACGAATAAAATAGTCCAATAATGTGTTCATATTTTTTACAATCGATTACGTGTTACTACTTGGAACAATTGAGTTAAAGAGGTCAATAAGGTTCTACAAGGACCAATTTAAAAATATAACCAAACTTACCTGATATCATAAGTTTTGATATGGGTCGTTTTGCTTTATGCAACAGTTTTAAAATAGACTAGTCTAGTGGTCACAAGCGCTACTGCTCAGTATGAAGCCCTGGGTTCGATTCCCAGGTCAGGCAAAGTTTTATTAGGAGTTTCTCAGTAGCAACCCGGAGCCTGGATTTGTGCCCGGGTGATGGCAATAGGCTCGCCTCCTTTAAATGGGACTTAAACATAACTGGCGAAAAGGTGTACTACAGGTACACGTCTGCCTAACCCTTCGGAGATAATAGGCGTGATATTATGTGTTTAAAATAAAATGGTGTTTTGTATTTAAAATTCTTACCGTTGGCTTAATTAATAAGATATAAAGATAAGATATCACCGGTACAAGCACCAGTTATGAACTCGGTTAAGAGATCAATGTGTTGCGTGTTGGTGTAGTGGTCGCAAGCGCTATTGCTGGGTTCTGGGTTCGATTCCCAGGAGGCAAAGTGTTATTGGGTTTTTCTTCAAAAATTTCTCAGTAACAGCCCGGAGTCTGATGGCAATAGGCTTGCCACCTATTGACATAAACATAACTGGTGAAATGTGAGTGTACTACAAGAGTACATCTCTGCCTAACCTTCTTGGGATTACAGGCGTGGTGTCCTGTTATTAGTTAGTTAGGATGACATGACCTATACAAAACAGCAGAATATTTTATTAACAAACTCAATAAACAACTTAGTAAATCTAGTTTGTTCAAAGAGCTAAGGTTAGAACTACAATTAATAACAAAGATAACAGAACATGTTATCGGTGAAAACCCAGCTTAAGATAGAATTGACACATAGCAATATAGAATTCATTAATATTATGATATTCTCACTTACATAATGACTGCACAGTGCAAAGAAAGGTGATGACTTCAGAGATGACGGCTTCTAAGAAGTAGGAGAAATGGAAGAAAAAGACGTGTTGTGCGGACCACAAAATAATTGGGATATGGACAGGACGGTGATGATAGAAATGACTGCATGGTGCATAAAAGGAGTCTATGATTAATTAACGATACTTACAATATAAGAGAATGTCATTCTCTGGTGCACCCAGGGAATCCAACACAATATACTGAATAGATTAGCCAGTAATCTTTTATAACACGACATACTTTACTTCCTCTGTCGAAAATATGCTTTCTCAAGATCACCAATTCACCACTTCTCAAAAGAATTGGTGATCGCCTCATCAGTAACACTCGCCTCATCAGTAATTGAAAAATGCTGAGATGAAAGTTATATTATGGCCAACATTGAATGTTTTCGTAGTTTAGCTATTCACACAATTTATCCAAATTGAAAAGCATAAGTGAACCGCGTAATACTACCATAAGGCTTGAAACTGCGTTAAGCGGACGCCCGCGCGGTTCCATACAAAAGTGTTCCGTTGCGGGGAAACGCGCGGGCGTCCGTCGCGGGGAGGCGGGCCCCGCGCCCGCACCACGGGTCCCGCCTCCGTGCGACGGATGCCCGCGCGGGTGCACGCACGGTGCCCGCCAGCGGTAACACGCACGGGCTTGTTCAGTCAATAACGTGATACGGGCCGCACGCACGCTTGGAGAAAACCGAGGAAAATGTCTTTCGATACAGAAAGGGTAATTGTGGAAGTGCAGAGTCGCCCTGCCTTATGGGACCAAGCAAATGAACTATATAAAGACCGAAATGCACGAACAGTGGCATGGCTAGAAATTTGTAAATAATTATTTGAATTTACTCTAACATTGTTGATCTTCAAATACGGTTCCAGTTTCGAAAATAATTTGTCATAGACTTGTACTGAAACTTTAAAATATTTGTAAAATGAGTTTTAATTTTTTCTTAATTTACTGAACTTTACAACAAATTCCCCGCATAGCAACCTAGATTCAATAAACGGGCTTACTGGCTGTCGTTTTTTTATTTGCTAGGCGTCATTTGACTATGTAATAATATATTAAGTTCTCCATCGACACGACTGAACACCGTTGAAATTGAACTAGAAACATTGCGTAAATAAAATAATCCAGTTTCCGCGACAGTTACACGCGACGGTGACCGTCGCGTTCCCACGGAGCCCATCCGCGTGTCCACGCGCGTAGATACGCGACGGGTGCCCGTCGCGGGCGCCCGCTTAACGCAGTTTCAGGCCTAAGGGGTTCATACATTGGTTCGCCACCGTAGGCGCGGGCTTGCGGACGGTGAGAAATGGGTAGCTCGCCGTCCGATAAGGACCAGGCCCGGGTCGACGGCGCGTTGTGTTCCACGCGCACCACAAAGAGATGTCAGCACATCGGAAAGGGTCCACTAGGACCAATGCCTACCGGCGTTGCGAGAAAGTCCAAAAGGGATACCGTGGCCCCTGGCAACGTACAGGCAACTGAAGGAACACGGATGGGTTTTAGCCAGTAAAAGTCTGACACGCCCTCCCGCTCCGCCCAGAGCGGGAGAAGTTATTTGATAATTTCCCACCCAAAAAAAATAAAAAAAATAAACGGGTTCATACATATTAGACGAAAAGTGACGTGTCATGCGATTTTGTACCAACTGTAAACTGTCACCTTGACCTGCCCTGCAAATGATTACAGCAGGTATGAGTTCAACTTACCGACGGCATACTTGCGGAACGCGATACTCGCTCTAAGACACAAAACGCTGAAGTTACCCAAAAACCAGCCAAGTTTAAGTGGGACTGAACCGGCCACGTTAGCCGCATGTCGGATGCATTGTGGGCTAAGACCACCACAACATGGGTTCCTGAAAACATCCAACGGCATTGCGGAAGACCCAGGAACTTGACGCTTTTATGAGGGACTGGTATATATTGGCTCAGGATCGAGTTGACTGGAAAAGGGAAACGGAGGCCCTGCAGTGGGACAATACGGGCTAATTATTATTATCCTTTATTTCATTTTCATTTTGATATATTTTTATTAAAGCAATATTAAAAACTTTTAAAAATATTAAAAAATAGTAGCCCATTGGCATCAAGAACAGGGTCCAAGCTTCCGGTGGTCATGGCTCTAGAGAGAGGAACCTCCTCACTATGCGTGTCTAGGAGTACTGCTTTCTGAATCAAGCCCTTGACCCAGCCGCGCAATGAGAGCCTCCCGAGGTGTTGGTTGTTATTATTATATTAAATTCAAAGATAAAATATTTTTTCTGAGCACAAACTCTCTCACAGGGAATTTTATTCTAATAAAAACTTTACATAACTAAAGATAAACACAAGCGTTCCTTGTCTGTTCATTAAAAAATAGGGCATTTTTTCTGACGCTGCCTAATGATGTGGAACTAATGGTTCGATGCTCATTAAGCTATCCATACTGAGCTGATCTGATTAAAGCCTTTTTTTATAACGGTATTTTACTTTGAGTTATGTCTTTTGTAAGGTGACAAATTATGCTGCAGAGTTTTTTGTTCTAGATCTGTCTAGCTGAACAGAATAATTAAACATGAAGCCCTAATATGGCCGGCGCTACAGCAGGCGCCCGAGGCGCGCGTATTGTACGCTGCGTTTTGGGCACTCAATAAAATTGTATTTTCTCTGTAACGTATTAAATCATGCGCTGCCGTCCAAGGGCGCCCTTAGCGCGCCCTCGACACGTGGACGCAAGTTCCTTTTTTACTATTTTGCCTTATCGTTTTCTCTGCATCAATAATAAACTTAAAAAGAAACACAGTTAAATACTAAACATGTTGAGGGTTCAAAAGTTACAATAAAATGTGGAAATCTTGTTGCGTTTGACGACTGTCCAACGCGCACTTTGGGCGCGCGCCGGCGCCCAAAACGCAGCGATACCACATCTACTGAGCGCGCGCCTCGGGCGCTAGTTATAAAGTCCCTAATACTATCGTTTTACCCTGTCAGTCAATGCATGCGTAAACAAGTCATATGAGGTCTTAAGACCTCATAATGATGTAGGTACCTGTAATTTCTCTAGACCTGTTGTGATAAGCGGCAGTAAAAAGTGGTGGTAGGTAGGTACACTACAAATGGACGAATGACGACAACGGATTTTCCCTATATATTTTTAAATGTCAGGCAATTGAGTCATACCGCAATCCCATTATTCCTATAGATACCGAAATGCATCTTAATTATGGCAATATTCTCTCCTTCTTTTCGTACCCAATAAGTTACCAGTAGTGGATGTTTACAACGCAATTTGTAAAAGAGCTAAACAAGTTTGGTATTACTCGACGTAGACACGTCAAAAGTCAACAAGGGTCAAGGCAATCAATGCAACAAAAGTTTAACTTCGAAATAAAATCAACCAATCAATTACATTCGACGATCACACAATAACTAAAGAAACAGTATTAACAATCTTATTGAATGATTCACTGAGCTGCGCGGGCGCTGGTCAGCGGTTTATTTGAAACACCTTTTTTGCTAGTGCGGTCGAATCACCTGATTGTTGATCGGTTTTCCTTTAATGGACCGATTTGTAGAATAACTGTCGATCAATGATTCATTTTACAGGTTTTTTGAGATAGGACGTCAGAGTGATATCTGAACTTTTCCACCTCTGTTGCGGTCTTTATTTATTATTACGTTTCAAAACGCCGTGTACGCTGCGACTGCGACCAAATGAAGTTTTCCCTCCTTATTCCAAAATGGTTTTTAGGTTTAAATGTTTTAAATATCGAACAATTATTTAATGCAGATTCAATCAACATTTAAACATTTTGTGGCCAATACTTCTTCTAAAGTACTTGGCACAATCATGTTCCCTAGACTTGTTGAGTAGTGTATCTACGACATGTATGTCTCTAGTGACTGTCCCCACGGCAGAACGCGGGTCAAGTCCACGGTACCTTCACGCCGTACATTATCAAAGGAAGGTTGTGACTGTAATGGAGCAACAACGAGCTGACGTCACGGCCACTGGAAGCAACTCAGGGCAACTGTTAAAGGGGTGTTTGGAGCTATATGGGGTCTGCGGGACTGCGGTATAATTACCCCTAGTCTTTTTGGCGATTATGGCTTACAGAATGCATGAAAAGCTTCAGAATATCGTCATATTGAATCAGTATTTTACCGCCAATTAATATGATATTATTTAAAAAAAAACAAAGACCAGCCTATCCCAACAATTAATGGACCATAAATTCGCGTAGGTACCCATTTTACCCTGTGTGTGAACCTATATTCGTTACTTTAGCTTTCACAGGATCTTCCTCATTTCGAATCCCGTTGAAAATTCATAAAAAGTCCATAGAAATGGCCTGAACTGGCTAACATAATCTATATCTCTGGACCATGTCCTAGGACCTTTAGAAGGCGTACAAGGGGCCCAAGCCAACTCGCAGAGGCCCATTAAACGTTTTTAATTAAATGAGGCACTAACCGACGATTATCCCTGTTCACACTATACAAGTGCACCAAAGGACAACCCCCGGTTGGTGTAGGACTATTGCAGATATGGAAACAAAGATATTGGATTATGGGTTTCGTTGGTGCAGTCGATTGGTTACTTTGAACTATGGAAGAACTATGTCCCCTGCCTGACCTGGGTGACTTGCATACTCAATAATGGGCCCCTGGAAACTGTCGCTATTACATAGTGACGAAGCGAAAAAGCGGCAACATGTCCTGAGGTGCTTGAGGAGTAGAGAGGTGTTCCACGGCTATCAGGACAATCCCAGAGCTCGGATCGCTTACTGACAAGTCATGACCAATTTTCATATAGTACTTAGTTTGTCAATACGAGAGAAGCTAGAAACCGTCAACAAGTTGGTCAAATCTCATCCAAAGACCATTGCAACATGTTGAGCCATCACTGTTGCAGTACAAACGATCGCACGAGGGTGGAAACACTTTGACCTTGAGCTAGCCCGGAGTTTCAATAGAATAAGAGGCTCGCTAATACCAGGTTTTGTTGCCACTGACGTGTGGCCTACTGTATCAAGAGAGAAACGGACTTATACAGTCCAACGGACAATCCCTTTTAACAATAGAACAATGACGACTTTCAACACTTCATATAAAGCTCCTGAACAGATAAAGTGTACTAAAGTGACAGTATTAATGAGTGCGCGGTCAAGTCCGTGTGTGACGGCCTTGGCTCCGTTCATTACCAAGGTAGACACTTATGAGACTGTTCGCGACACTGCACTGAGATTGTAACCTTGTGTTATTATTACGTATGTTTACATGTGTAACACCGTCTACGTGCTTGACAGCAAAGGTTAATGTCGGAAATAGGAACCACTTAAGTCATTAGAAAATGCTTTTTTTTTGGTGTATATCCTCTTGGATTTTCCTTCATCTGGGTAAATCGGTAGGTATGCAACACAAACTGTCTTAATAATGAAAATTTCAGCTGAAAGATGTCTACTGCTGGACATAGGCCCCGCCAAATAATTTCCACAACGATCGATTCTGAACTCTCCATGTATTCTGCGGATTCCCGTGGAGTAGGTGAGTAAAACTATTCTCAAATCAACATAAAATAAAATGAAAATCGACTCGATATTTCTAAAGCTTGACATTCCAAACAAATCGCTTACCAATTTAAAAAAAACTTGATTATTATTATGCGGCTATAATCGCTAATATCAAGCTAATCCAGTTTGAGTAAAATAAAAATAAAAGTAGATATATAAATACACACGTAGGTAAGTACAGTTGTGGTAGGTCGTGCAAGGTGACTGCACGATAATTTAAAATAGTAGACACTTCCAAATATGTCTGTTTTTTATTTGTTTTAACCATTTTATACTCGTTTTTTGTTTTGAACGCATTTATTGTTTTTGTAAATTGTTCAATAATGTCGTCGTGTTTTACACTGACTGGACAATCACACAAGACTACGAGACGCGACTTTACACGTCTTTAAACAAAAATAGTAATAAGTCTGTTTTAAATTTAAGAAATGAAGAAATAGTAGTTTACCTGTATGTGAAAAAATGTCATTAAGATAAAATATATATATATATGTTATGTACAATACAAAAAAAAAGGAGCTACGTCTGCCAACAAACTGCTTTGTAGTTTGGCAGAAGTAATAATGTTGTGGAAAAAAATATTTCTGTGAATAAACACTTTTTCATTTTCATTTTCATTTTCATTTTCACATTACCTACGCTTCGTCTACGCAGTGTCTACGGTACGTCTAAGCTGTACCAATTTTCAGTGCGAAAACAGAAACAGTTTTAGATACGATTTTGCCGCACTATTTCCTTCAAAACGTTTGCTATCAATAGGTTCTTACCTATTTCTTAGGTATTTTTCCCCACGTTTTGATATAGATGCATATACTATTAACTTTTATTTATACCAATATATTTTAATTGAAATTCGTTAGGTATAATATCAGATATTTAATTTCTATTGGATAGATTATGTAGCGTTGTCCCCATAATATATTTCTTTTAATGTCAGACTTCGTGGTAATTTAATAAACCGGTATAATATTTAATTAATATAGGTACCATTTGGCAATGCTACCAATTTTTAGAAGAAAAGTTCGTCCGATGAAGTACTGCCTCATCGTTTTCTACCACCAAGCCACTTGCTGTGTTCTGGTTCAAAAAGAGTATGAGGCTTTTCAGCTCTGTCTCTTGATAAATCCAATTATGTAAGAGGCATAGCAGACGTAATAAACAATGCTTGGCTCTGGGAAAACAAAACATTAGGCAGGCATCGGCAGTCAGAAGGCAGGTTTTTCACACGCATTTCGCTAGATATGTTTTCAGTTCCATTTAATAAGAAACGACCCGGTTGCAAGTATCCGGGCTTAAATTCAAAATCCCAATTACACTTTTCCTAATCTCGGGATCGAACCCAAGACGCAGCAGTCGCACTTCCACTACAACAACATACGTTCGAGCGTATGTATGGTAGGTAGGTTTACAATGCATCTGGATTGGTCCGAACATGTCTGACTTTTTTCCCCCCATCCGTTTCCGTCATTTGTCCGACCTTGTCATTTGTCCAAAGCTTTCCGCTTAAGGGTTTTTTTTTGTTCAAAATAGTTAATTGAGTACTGAAAAAAGACATGACAGTTAAATGTCTGGAAGTTTTTGAAAATGTCCGGCGTTTTGTCAGGACTTTTCATATTTCGAAATGGTAACCCGAAGCGTCACCCATGGTTCGTGGTCCAGGTGAAAATCAGCGTCATGTAGTAATACCAAGTGTTGCCAGCTGACATTATACCGAGCTGAGGCCCTTTTGGCACAAGCATGTTATCTTAGGTATGTATTTTTCTAGTGTTTTTATTTCATTCTAGCTAACCCGAAAGACGTTGTCCTGTCCTATAGAAATACTGATTCCGAAAAATGCACATTCAGTTTTTCCCGAATTTTCCAATTTTAATCGAACTACAACGAACATAAAAAAAAAACCAAAGTGATCCAGCCGTCCTCAAGTGATGCGCTTACAAACGAACAGCAATTAATTTTATTTAAATATAGATTTATTTTTTGTGCATAATTTCCTTCCTGTTATTCTTTCGAAGCAGTATATAAAACGACACTACCTATAAAATTGCGGTTAAAAGTTAATTGCGGTATAGTAATTAAGTACTATTGAACAACTTCATATCTAAGCAGTTTGAAAACAAAATCCCGTGAACACGATGACCACATCTGTTACCGCCGCGGTTCTATACAGGCCGAGCGCTGCAAGCAGAAATAGTCCTTACGGTGTATAGATATGAACTTCTTCGATGGTACATTATCTCATCCACACTCACTCACCTGAGGTCTGCGACCATTTGCGTCAGTTTCCGAGCTAACTGCGCAGTTTCTAGTCTGACCTTCGTAGGTCGAGGGGGTATTCACTTGGTTTCCTACTACACACACACAGCTATGCAATAAATATCTCTAAAATAAAGAAATAAGAGCATATTTCTATTGCACATGTAAGTGGTAGCGATCGTTTGTCTTATCTTTATCTTATAAGCACGTGTTTTAGGTTCTTTGCGACGTTGTACTAGAAATGGGCAGCCGTGCATTCATCGAGAACCTCCTCCTTGTTGGAAGTCGGTTAAATATTTTTCACGAGTGGTGATACTCAAATGTACGTCAGATCAGACTCAAGTCAGACCAGCGACTACCTTCAAACAATCAAGTCAGCATATGGCAGTCCACTGCTGGTCATAGGCTGCGCCACAGCACTCTGTCTTCCCCTTCCGCATCCAACCTGTCCCAGCCACCTATTTAAGATCGTCGGCTCATCTAGCTGGGGGGCGTCCCAAACTACACGACCACCTTGCCAATTGGCAAATATTTATCGCCAACCCATACATTATTATGAACTTGGAAGATACCACCGTGGTCTACGCTACCCATAGATAACCCCTCTTATCTGTGGCGCTACTTAATAAAGCTCCACAAATAAATGCAATTAAAGTCTCCACAACAATGCAAGTACAACGAACATAATGCTCGCCAGTGTAAGCATTGACAGCACTGATGTAGGTGGTTACACTTGGGGCGCACAAAAGTATACACCGGTGAAGTTGGCCCAGCCACGCGACTTCAGAGGTTTTCCATAAATTAGCGGACGTCGTTGTCGTGACGTTGCACCCGCTGTACACTGGCGGCCGAAATTATTGCACATTTCCCTTTGTCTTTCAGAATTTTTAAGTAAAAAGTAGCCTTGCGTTTTTGTTATAAAGAGAAATGTTGATGGTATTCTGTGCCGAAAAAAACTGAAACTCATATTAAGTACAAGGGGTATAACACTAATACTATAATTTTGATAGGTAATAAATCGATCACGTTATGTCAAATGCTTTGGCAAATATCGGATAATCAGAGTTTTCCCAATGTAAAGGCCAAACATTATTAGTTAAGAAAGGTTAGTTCGGCTTTATTGCGATGCACTTATATACCTATCTCAGTCATATGATACAAATAATCTCTGCATAATTGATGATAAACCGTTGGCCACTGACACTTTAGTAACCAAATCAGTAAAGAAACCAACTTTAAATTTTATCCGAAATACCGAACAAGGCTCTCAATTTCCTCGCCAGTGTACCGATCTGTCAGTAACTTTTCCCATGCATCGCGCGAAGACGAATGGTCCAAGTTGTTAACGCAAAAACTGCGCCCGCTTCAAACTCCTTCCTGACACAAAAATTTTTACTTCTACATCACTTTGCTTTTTCTTCAGCAAGCCAAAGAGTTTTGCCACAATGAACTCTTGAACTTAATGAGTTACTGCCACCATTTTGTTCGTTTATTTTCTGATGTAGGATCGCTTTTTGTGGTAGGTATCGCGATTTTTGGGTACCACTGCTTCTGCTCGGAAGTGTAGCTAGATATAAAAATTATAAATTCTAAATTGTTGTAGGTACTTAGCCCAAATAAGACAGGATCCGAAATTGTATTTTGTTTTTAAATCATTGCAACACCTTTAAATATTGTATGCAAATAAATATATGAATTTAAATATGAACCATAATCAAGCTTCATATTTGGGTGCAGCAAGATACAGTCCGGCCGTGGAATGAATGCGTTTCTGACACCTGTCAGTTGCACAATTTCTAGTAGTTCAAATTCGCAAAACACATATTCGTTAGTATGAAACTGACAGATGTCAAGCAAGAAGAAATAAAAATAGGTTTATTTGTCACAGAAACACGTGCATACAAAAAGACAAGAGTAGGTAAGCAGAAAACAAAATAGATCAGTAATATAAACATTAATATAAACACTGTTATGTTTATATTAATGTTTATATTACTGATCTCAAGAAGAAATAAAAATAGGTTTATTTGTCACAGAAACACGTGCATACAAAAAGACAAGAGTAGGTAAGCAGAAAACAAAATAGATCAGTAATATAAACATTAATATAAACATAACAGAAATAGTCGGCAGCTGCACGTCGTCGTGACTGTGACAAGAAGGCTTCCACTTAGCATGATGCTGTGCTATAGGGGACCAACAGCACAGACCGCTGATTTTCTGTGGTCACCCGAAAAACACGTACGGAAAGCCAGGTTCAGTGATTTGTATGAACATAATATAGGTAGGTAAATAAAATAAAATAAATAGTACTTAGAAGAACGCACTCCCTCAACGGCGGGACTGTCGCAGCAACGTACATACACAATCTGATGTTACTTACACTTCCACAGTAAAATAACAATAGGAAAATGTATATAGTGCACATTACTACTCTCTCGCAGCAAGTACGTGTGACTGAACAAGGTACAAATTGGTGAAAGCTCATCACAAATTCAATCGGACTTCATTTGCTTTATTTGCTGCAGCCAATCAATTGCCGAAAAAAATGGTCAAGTGGTGAGTGGTGTTTATGTCAAAGGGTTCCGTCGGATGTATCCGCATCGTTATTGAATAAATTCCTCTAAAATATATTTTACCATTTCTCATATCGTAGCTTCGCCAGTATCTATAATATTGACTCTGCAACTCTAATTTAAAGTGCATTGAATACTTTTGCCGCAAACTGAACCAGGTAATCTAAGTATAATTTCGTATTTTATTATAAAACATAGTCAGTAGTACTTTCCAAGAGAGGGGCTTGTGGCTACGTAATAACAGCAACACGGGTCGTCTGTCGCAGTTAGTCTGTGGATGGGTGACCATCTTTACATACATACACTTCCGTGCCTCGGAAAGCACGTTAAGCCATTGGTCCCGGCTGTCGTTCGTGGATCTTTGAGAGAGAACTACGAGTTGTCAGTAGCCCGAAAGTCTGACAACCAGTCTTACCTAGGGGTACAGTATTACGTTATTTGGGTTAGTTCTATGGTACCTGTCATTCGTAGATCTTTGACAGTCGGCACGGGTAGTCAGAAGCCTAAAAGTCTGACAATCAGTCTTACCTATGGGTATCGTATTAGCCAGTAACTGGGTTATGGAGGTCAAATAGGCAGTCGCTCTATGTAAAATCCTGGTATTCAGCTGCATCCGGTAAGACTGGAAGCCAAGTCCAATATAGTTGGGAAAAGGCTCGGCAGGTGATAATGAGTGTAATAGCAAAGATTTTTTCTAATTTTGCTCAAGTGTATCAAGATTTTCAGGCGTATATTCCACAAACACATAATATTTATAGATTCTCCTTTTTGGGTACGCACAGAACAAGATAGATATTGTTTTCCAATTGAGTTAAGTTTCTAGGTTCGATTCCTGGGTTGGGCAAAATTATATTGGGTTTTTTCATCTGGAATTTCTCAGTAGCAACATTAGGCTAGCCCCCTATGGGCACACCACTATTGTGGCGATAAGTCCCCTCTTTGAGGAGTGGCTAGAGAGGCGCCACGGCGTCCTCACCTTCCGCCTGACGCAGGTACTCACCAGACATGGTTGTTTCTGGAGGTTCCTGTTTCGTATCAGGCGGGAGGAAACTCCCGGGTGTCATCACTGCGTGGATCGCCCGGAGGACACGGTGGAGCATACGGTGGGGGTCTGTCCAGTTTGGGCAGAGCATCGCCGTGTCCTCGTGGAGGCGATCGGTGGCGGGGATCTCTCGCGTCCGGCCCTGGTTCAGGCCATGGTACGGAGCGAGGAAGATGGTAGGCCGTCACCTCCTTGTGCGAAGCAGTAATGCTCGCGAAGGAGGAGGCAGAACGCGTGAGGGAGGGGCAAATTTCGCGCCCTCCCGCTCCACCCAGAGCGGGAGAAGTTATTTGATAATTTCTGATCCAAACAAGAAAAAAAAAAGGCTAGCCCCCTATAACATGGGACTTAAACGTAAATGGCGAAATGTGAGTGTACTATACGCCGGTATAGGTTCGGCAGAGGTGCGCCACTCTGCCTAACCCTTCGGGGAATACCAGCGTGATGTTATGTTATGGGTGTTAAGTTTCTACATAAATTAGTGGTAAGGTTCTACCACTTACGGAACCCTTCAAGACAAAATACTGCCGATCCGCATTGCGCTTTAATCGGAAAAATCAACAGAGCCACTGCAAATGGGATCGCGTGCATATAATAATATATGCTCAGTCCAGCCGTCTGTCTGTTTGTGCTCGCGTTTAAAATGGAGTTACTCATAATTGCTCTACTGAATTGGAAATGGGCAGTACTTAATTGAATTTCTTCATATTTTGAGGAACTACCTCGTTACAGACAAATAATAGATCAAATTCAAATTCAAAAGTCATTTATTCAAACTAGGCTGAGAATCAGCACTTTTTGAACGTCAAAGTTACATAAGACAGTCCCCCAAAACGCCCACCCTTCACCACTTCCTAGTGTTTTAGCTGGGAAGAAGAAGTGGCGCAACAAACTCCCCAGAAGAAGATGAAGTTGTAAGCAGGGGTGTTTGGCAGTTGTAAGAATTGGGGACGAGCCTATTGCCAATTACCGGGCAGGAGTTCATAACATAACATAACATCACGCCTGTAATCCCCAAAGGGTTAAGTAGAGGTCTATAGTACACCCACATTTCAGCAGGTAGGCAACGTCGCAAATAGCTGCGAGCATATTGCCATCAACCGGGCACGAATCCAGATTCCGGGCTGCTACTGAGAAATTCCTGGTGGAAAACCTAATAACACTATACCCGAACTTGGGAACCCAGGACGGCGCGGTAAGCAGTCCAGCTTACGACAACTAGGCCAACGAAGCAGACTTCATCTTACATGAAAATTGATAGCTAAGGGTGCTAATTTATAGCCTCATCATAAGCCAAATTAGCCTATAATATGCCCACTGCTGGGACACAGACCTCCCCTCTTTGAGAGGGAGTGGGCCATAATTCACCACGCGGGCCCAGTGCGGGTTGGTAGAGGTCACATGTCTTCAAATTTATTGTTCATGGACAGGACATGCCGGATTCCTTACGATGTCTTCCTTCATCGTTTTGAAAGCAGTGGTTAATGGCATTTATAGCCTAATTTCTATATATTTTGGTGTGCCGTGTAGGTACCAATATTTCAATACGAACTTACAAAAAAACATAACCCTGGCTTTGCTGGCTTTTGTCGGGTAAAAAGATGAACCAACAGTATAATGCTAGTTAAAGAAAAACATAATAATTAATTCGCTTCACTATTTCCGTACGTAAATAAGTGTACTCATGAAATAATTGGTATTTTAATGAATTACCAATATGGCGACCAAATTATCAGCGGACATGGAAAACACGACTATATGAAACACTGGGGAAACCGCCAATCAGTTTTAATTAGTAATTAAGTATTGCTAATGGATTAATTAATAATTTACATAATGGATCTGAAAGCTTACAGGTATTTTTCAGTAAGCAAATTGAAAACTTGGATATATTGGAAAACTTTTTCATGAACATGGGGTATTTCAGGAATGTTAGTAAATTCTGTAATAAATGGCAGTGTTATTGATGTCTCTAAATATTGAATTAGCCAAAAATAAATCAATTCCTTGCAATAGTGACTTCTATGCCAGATTCTTTCGAAGAAACGTAATGCTACGTACACTTTCAGTCAACTCATCCTATCTCAGCACACTGCTGGACATAGGCCTCTCCCAGGCTGCGTCACAAGACCATGTCCTCCGCCTTCCACATCCAGTCTGTCCCAGCCACCTTTTTAAGGTCATCGATCCATATTGCTGGGGTGCATCCCACACTACGCTTGCCGATATCTCCACTCCAGGACTCGTCTGCTCCACCGGCCATCGGTCCTTCGACAAATTGGCCAGCCCACTGCCACTTCAGCTTTCTTACTCTGTAAGCTATGTCGGTAACTCCGGTTACATAGATTTTACAGGACATCATAATCGCTTTCTTCTGACCCTACTCAAATATTATAATCACTCTTTGTTAGTTTATTCAATACATAATACCTTCGAATTTAAATATAAATAAAGTAGAAGTATTTGCTACCTAAAACATAGATTTTCGATCGGATTTTAGTTACCTATTCAGAACCGGATAAGAGCAGAAACCTTTAAAATAATAAAGGTTATACTCGTAAGACATTATAATGTCAGACGAAGATTGAGAATTGTTATTAACTACAGGAGCTAAGCGCAAGTTTTATGAACTTAAAAGTTCATATATGATCCACTGCAGTTAAAAAAATCAGAAAAATATATGATATTCATCAGGATAATACCAGTTAGAGTGGTTAGATAGTGTGTTGAAAACATAATACAACATATTAGATACAATTGAAAAAAATTACGAAGATACCTCAAAAAAAATATTTTACCGATAAAAACCCGTATTAATATATAAATGTTTTATATTTTTAGTCCAAGCAATAGATTTTTTTGTAAATAGATAATTGCTCCATATTTTGCAATAAATTACCAGCGTTGTGTCATCGCGCTTCTGTTTCTTTTCTATGCAGTTCGACAGTGACCGCGCTTTAGCTGTTGTCAGCCTCTTAAATGCATATTTTACCATAACTTTTCTAGTAATAGTTCTATAAGGTCGATCTATTTCTCTGACAGAATATGAAATGGTACTGTCTTGTCCCATCCACGCCACGACACAGCCACGAACACCTCACATCGACGCTCAATCCATCTGCGTAGCCTTTTCCAGTCTAACCGGACGCAGCTGAATAATTTTACATGGAGCTACTGCTTATCTGACATCCACAACCCAGTTACTGGGTAACACGATACCCCTAAGACGGGTTGTCAGACTTTTGGGCTTCTGACCACCCGTAACGACTGTTAAAGATCTACGAAAGACAGCTGGAACCAATTACGGCTTAACGAGCGTTCCGAGGCACGGAGGGGCCTCGTTATCTAATGGATGGTCACCCATCCACAAATCCACCGCGACAAGCGTAACTTAACCTCCACGCTATTCAGTCCTAATGTCTATTTCAAAAGTATCTGATGAAAGTGTAAACAAACCATGTTCAGGTTAGATTCTTTCGCAATCACACACTAAAGGGACTTAGCAACACATTCATCTGTATTTATTTAAAAGGTTTCAACGTGGTATCATCATGTTTTCCAACAATCATTGTTTGAATAACATTTTTACATTTTAATTGAAAAATCATAGACAAAAATTGAGGTTATAAACCTATCCTCAATTGTCAAATGAGCACATATTTAAGCTGATATTAAGTTAGAATTTCGGATTTAAGAATTCAAAAAAACAAGTTAAAGCACTCAATTTGTAAGAAGTACAAATTGGCATCCTCAGATAGGTTTTCTGATCCATTTGTTTACATTTTCATCTGATTCTTTTGGAACAAACCATACGAACCCCGGACCTCAGATTAGTTAGGCTGTTACGTCTAAATGAATTTCGCCTATTCACAAACAGACCTAGGTCTCAAAAATCTCCCAGAGGTAAAGATGAAATATCTCATGTGCATGCAATGAGGGTTTTCTAAAATGACGTTCACTAGGTGACAGCACTGACACGTCAGTTCCGGGCACCTGTCAAAAGTGTCAAAACGCCTATATTTTCTTTAGTCGTGAGTAGAGGACTATTAACTGTTACTAAGCCCGTGATTTGGCTTAGCCATGGTCTTGTCTCTATCTTGCACCTTGTAGTTTGACAGAAGTGCGATAGTGAAAAGAATAACGCTTAACCAAAATAGGTGTTAAGTAACGTTTGTAGATCGCGGCTTTAGTACTACTACTTTAAGGCTCCCGCAGAAGGGCGCGACGCGACGCGGGCGCGACGCAACTCTGATGGAACTATTTCTATGAAAACTTCACGGAAATTGTTCTACCGGTGTCGCGTCGCCTTTATGCTTGTCACAGTCAAAACAGCAACGGCCGGCGTTCAAGCCTATGATCTCCCCGTTCAATCCACAACTGTTCTGCTAAGACCATACGGTATTTTACAATTAAAGTACCACCTTCACAGTAGACTAACTCCGGTTCATATATCGTAAACAATAATAATAATATATTCATTTATAAAGATCAAAGTATCTTAGAAGGACGTGCCGAGGTCGCCGAGTGCATGGTCAAGTGCATCCGATAGAAGCGTTGCACCTAACGAATAATGTTTCATAACTAGTTTGCGTTGGAGTTACTGATAGATGCGGATTTCTATATTTGGTAACGAGTCATATTGGCTACCATCGGTAAGCTTGCTAGGGTTGAAGTAGAATAAATTGTGAATGCTCGTCAATTTGAAAAAGTCAGTACGTACACAAGAACATTGATATTATTAACGGCATCATTCTCTTCCCCTTATCTCAATTTATTTAGTATGTCTTCTTCTGTAATTCTCTATTAGTCTTCATCTTGGTAATCACCCTCTTTTTCGCCATATCAACTTGCACCCATTTCAGACACCAAGACACCAATGTACATAGTCCTCAAATTATCTGACCAAGATTATTTCTGGATTTTTATATACACATTGACATTGATCCATTTTATATATATATGTCGGAAATACGTTACTGAGTTGACTAAGCGGGACGCCAGCGCCGCCTAGTGGTGTTCAACAGAGTCTACAACAAACGTTCGGACCGGCTGGAGCTAAGCAAAGTTCATCGGTGGCGGTCAAGCAGTGAAGACGTTTAGAAACTGTCGTGCGTTCCGAATAGTTTTGCCGTGTATGTATTGCTAGTGTGATTAATTTGATCGTGAATTATAATTTGATCTGAACTGCAAACGGTGTTTCTATTGCGCAATAACCAACATTACCCACAGTACGCCCATAGTACATAGTTAAAATATGGCTGATTATAACGAAAGAGACACATACTCTTCTCCGTTATATACAATGACATGAATATTTACTGTGTAAAGTATTACATGATTTTAATTATTGTGAATGTCAAGACTATGTGGGTCGTTATTTCTTCTTTTTGTTATCTTTTTGCAGTTAGTTTGAATCATGGTCTGGCAGTTTGAGTAATTTATACAGCCCACCCAAATGTCCTTTCTTTGGTATTGTTCGTCGAATTGTTGAGCTTCTTATATTCTGAGTTGAGCTGTACGATTACTGACAAATGCGTGCACTGACTGAATAGCTCCACCCAATCTGTGTGGTTCTTTCCTCAAAAGACCATTTCAGACACCAAACTACATGGTCTTCACATGATCACACCAAGTATGTCTGGACTTTAAAAGAGACTGTGACCTCTGAGTTCGTTTCGGCATTTCTTCTCAAAGTAGTCAGATTGGAAACGCCGATATTATCAGCTAGTTTAAAAAATATGATTGACGTGTAAAAGTGTTTGTACAGACCTACTTTTTTTTTTTTGTGTGGGAAATTATCAAATAACTTCTCCCGCTCTAGGCGGAGCAGGAGGGCGTGTCAGACTCTTACTGACTAAAACCCACCCGTGTTCCTTCCGTTGCCTGTACGTTGCCAGGGGCCACGGTATCCCTTTCGGACTTTCCCGCAACCCCGGCAGGCATTGGTCCTATCGGACCCCTTCACTTGCTGACATCTCTTTGAGTCGACCCGGGCCTGGTCCTTATCGGACGGCGAGCTACCCATTGCTCACCGTCCGCAAGCCCGCGCCTACGGTGGCCGGGAATCGACCTGCGATTCCCGACGCCCAGGGCGTCAAAATTGGGCGAGGAAATTTGCCTCTCCCTCACGCGTTCTGCCTCCTCCTTCGCGAGCATTACTGCTTCGCAGAAGGAGGTGACGGCCTCCCACGCCCTCTCACTCCGTACCATGGCCTGGACCAGGGCCGGACGCGAGAGATCCCCGCCGCCGATCGCCTCCACGAGGACACGGCGATGCTCTGCCCAAACCGGACAAACCTCCACCGTATGCTCAACCGTGTCCTGAAGGCGATCCACGCAATGATGACACCCGGGCGTTTCCTCCCGTTGTACAAACCTACTCACAGAATTTTAAGTCATTTCATCACACAGTCCATCCATCGTTTCTTTAGTCTTCTCCTACTCTTATAGCCATCCACATTCATACTCAAACCATTCCTCATATTTTCCTCATGTCTCCGCATCACATACCACAAACGATTTCCACACGTTGGTTATTAACAACGTCAACAGGAAAACATTTTTTGTTTTTTGCCTGTAATATGTAGCTACCTACGAAATCTTTTAAAATAGCTGTCAGCTATTTTAACACTTTTATTGTCGACTACTTAGTGCCTTCGTGTTACAATTTGGAGGGTAAAATTACAGGCCCATGAAATTTTTCAACTTAGTTCGTGTGATTCCCATAGTATCTATTTTTATTATATGTGATTTCAACTTAGTTCGTGTGATTCCCATAGTATCTATTCTTATTATATGTGATTTCAACGTAGTTCGTGTGATTCCCATAGTATCTATTCTTATTATATGTGATTTTAACTTAGTTTTTGTGATTCCCATAGTATCTATTCTTATTATATGTGATTCCAACTTAGTTCGTGTGATTCCCATAGTATCTATTCTTATTATATATGTTTTCAACTTAGTTCGTGTGATTCCCATAGTATCTATTCTTATTATATGTGATTTCAACTTAGTTCGTGTGATTCCCATAGTATCTATTCTTATTATATGTGATTTCAACTTAGTTCGTGTGATTCCCATAGTATCTATTCTTATTATATGTGATTTCAACTTAGTTCGTGTGATTCCCATAGTATCTATTCTTATTATATGTGATTTCAACTTAGTTCGTGTGATTCCCATAGTATCTATTCTTATTATATGTGAGCGTGTATATCTACACTAATATAATAAAGAGCAAATATTTTTATTTCTGTTTGTAACGAATAAACTCAAAAACTACTGGAAAGATTTTTAAAATTCTTTCACCAGATGATGCTATATTATCACTGAGTAACATAGGGTATGTTTTATAAAGATATCGCTCGGGCGAAGCCGCTGGCGGAAGCTAGTACATAATATACTCATGATGAAGTCATAAATTTAAATCATATGTTAATGTAAAACATGTGAAAAGAATGTCACATCTGAATAATGTTTTCAGTGTCCCGTGAAAATATTACATTCTTTTCATTTCATTCTGGCACAAAAAAAAAACACTTCTGAAAATTCATATAATTATGGGTACTTTTGATTTTTATTTAGACTGCATATTATTTTCAAAGACATTACTATCAAACTGACTTTTGGTGAATGTAAACATTTTGATGAAAATGAATTTATTGTTTTTTAAAGGTCTAAAGAAAAGAAAGAAAATGCCTACGTTTATTTGCGGTAAACATGACGCAAAGAAAGAACGGAAACACGAAAATAACAAGTTGAGGGTAAATTTGTGTCACATCCACGTAAAACGCCATCGCTCAGCATAATGCTGCAACTCTATGCGAGACAGATCCCCAGCGTTCAGAAGGAGGTCTCTTAAATTAACATATAAATTCTCTTCAAAGTTACCTTGCAGTGGAACAATTACAGGCTTATAAATACTAGATCTATGTCTTCATACATTCATCATCATTGGCTGCCTTGTTCCACCCACTGCTGAGAATAGACATGATCCCTTTGTGCCATGCTTCTGTGCGAATCTCATCCAGGTATTCCCCACGATCTTCTGTAGGTCGTCCACCCACCTGGCCGCCGGTCTGCCAACGCTCCTTCGAACATCTCTCGGCATCCATTTAGCTAGGGCTCTACGTCTAGTTAATTGTCCTGCCAACTTCCATTTCAGAGCCTTCATACATTAATATTACACTTATTTAAATTCCCAATAAAAGCAATTCGTCCTTATTGACATTAATTCTAACCTAGATCGAACTGTCTTTATCTTTTTTGACTAAATTAAGCAAAGGACAAGGAGACATTGTGTTTTTAAAAGAACATATTGAAATTAATTCAAATTAATGCCTATGTATGAAGGTCGAAAGATATACGAAATTTTATTATCATGAATATTTCGAATGAGACTTAACGGCTGGTTCAGATGTGCCTTCAACATTAACATAACATTACGCTTGTATACCCCGAAAGGTTAGGCAGAAATGCACATATAGTACACCCACATTTCGCCAGTTTTGTATAAGTCCCATGTTATAGGGGGCGAGCCTATTGCCACTAACCGGGCACAAATCCAGACTCCGGGCTGCTACTGAGAAATTATTGATAGAAAAACCGAATACCTAACACTTTGCCCGACCTGAGAATCGATCACTGGACCAACGAGGCAGTCAGACAATCTTCAACCAAACTAATATTATAAATGTAAGTAGGTAACTCTGTTTGTCTGTCTGTTTGTTACCTTTTTACGCCTAAATCACTGCACCGATCATTATGGACCTAGAGATATTGGTATAGAGAACACACACACACAGCAGTTGCGCTTGCGACCACTAGGCCAACGAGGACGTCAAATAGGCTGAAAATAAAAGATCTAATGAATGGTAACGTCATGCAAAGCTATAGAGTTAATATTTGCTTTATATTGCGTAACACACTTACAATGGCAATGCTATTCATTTTGACAATTCAACAACATTCATTGCGTTATCTAAGTTGTCGAGCAGACGAATTCTACAAACATAAGAAGCAATGGATCACCAATTTCCTTAAAAAATCCTTCGGAATGTGATTGAAAATATGTTACAAATTGGGGAGCTAGACCCAATTTCTTATTTTTACAACCACTTTCGACAATGACAGGATTTTCGGTAGCTTATGTCAATCCATATCGATTTCAATCAATATCAGTTTTATATAAATTTTTGTCTTTTCCACTATCGTCAGACAGAAAATTAACGGTATTACAACTAAGTAAGGTAGTAAGGCGGCCAATCTCAACGGAGACTAGCCTTCGGCGCGGGAGATATTATAGTGCACAAATGTGTGCGCAGACACAAGTGCACTCTCTCTTCCCTCACTCTCATAGTCCGATGGGACGGCAATCCGACACGACCGGAGAGAGATCAGGCGCAGGATCAACGGCTTAACGTGTGCACCGAGGCACGGGGGTATCACACCGCCAACTTCCAAACTTCGGGCTATTACTAAGAAATTCCTGATGGAAAACTCAATAACACTTTGCCCGACCCGGGAATCGAACCCAGGACTCAGCAGTCGCGCTTGCAACCACGAGACCAACGGGGCAGTCTAATTGGTAGTAACGAGGGCAACAAAGGCCCTTTAATGGTATGCAGTGACCGCTGCCTATGTAAATCTGCAATACCAGATATATCGCAGGTGCGTTTCCAGTGGCCTCGTGTCTAGTGATCGCAAACACGACTACAGAACGTGGGGTCCCGGGTTCTATTCCAAAGTCAGACATTTCTAGTTAGAAGTCTAGTTTTGACCTCGGTTAATTACAATAGCCTCATTGTCTATATCGGCCGCGACTTACGAGTTATATATAGGTCCTAGATTCGAACCTAGATAGTCGCTTTACTTTGTATAAATTATTTCATCACCACTGCTTTCAAAACCATGAAGAAAAACATCACGAGGAAACCGGCATATCCTAGAACCAATAATTCGAAGACATGTGACATCTACCAACCCGCACTGGGCCCGCGTGGTGGATTACAACCCACTCCCTCACACAGAGAGGAGGCTGTGTCCTAGAAATGGCAACATTATAGGCTGATTATGGTAAACTATAATTACATGGGACTTAAACATGACTGGTGAAATGTGGGCGTATAACCTACCTATACACTTCTACCTGTACAGGCGCGATGGTGTGTTTATGTGAACCCTTGATTTTCCCATAAAAACTAGCAATAATAATACGAATCGAGCGTAGATCAAGTTTAAAGTGATCCGTGGCGTGACCGGCGCGAACCCGCGATCATATATTAAGGATCCGTCGTGGGGAGCAGGGATTAATGCATCATGCAGCTTGTGGTGTGGCCCAAGTGAGAGACGACAGCGGCGACACGAAATATCAACTTCGGCTGTGCAGGCGTTGTCGAGCAAATACTCGATTTGCTTTTCACTCGTTTTGCTGGTTCCTATTTCGATCCAGGAGAGGTTGGAAGAGATATTAGAAGGAGTTTCATATGCATGAGTCAATACGAAAAATCAAACAATAAGCAAACATTTGAGGCCAAATAGATGAAAGTAGCTCAAAATCCCAATAAAACCAATTGGTCCTTATCAATGACATTAATTTTAACCAAGATCCCATGTTTAATGAGTACATTAAACATAATTTCATCTAGATATAGTAAAAGTCTTTAATTCGATACAACCATAGCCACCCACTAGTGGCATAACTGAAGGAAGTAGTTCAGTCATTTTTGACAGATTAATCTTTTTACCATAGAATGAGCAAGCAAAGCCGACACGAGAGAAGAAATATAATTTAGTCATTTTATATAAATTCTCATCCATGTATAATTTTCAATCCTTGCAGGTATATATTTTTCTATAAGTGCAGTCCTTGTAATTTTTAAATCAGTATCCACTCCCGCTTCCACTCCTGCCTCGCCCCAGCTCGTCTCCCGCCCCGCGCCGCTCAGCCATCGGTTCGTGAAGTAGATGGATTACAGTGCACAGCATTTGTTGTACCCTTTACTATAACTTACACGAGCCCGAGCATCTTCTACTTAGTACAAATTGAAAAATAGCCCACTGATGAGCTGAGATAATGACTGGATAATTAAATGTTGTTATTATTACTAGGAGGAATTTGCAATAGGTGCAGCATTTTTGGTGTGAACAGGAAAAAAAAAAACAATCAAAGCAAAGAGGTTTTTTCTGAATTGATAGTTTGGTTGAATCGCACAAATTTACTCGCCCGTAACGGGCGAATCGACGCTTTTAAATAATTTAACTACTTTTTTCTAGAGGCGATTCGCACGGAGTTAATTAATTTGTGGGCGAATTGACAACTCCAGAAATATGTATTAGGCATAGTTGAATTTTATGCAGTAAAGTGTTTTTTTTTACCTAAATGTATTTTAAGTTTTAAAAGTTCATTTAACCTTTTTTAAATAACAGTAATATCAAAACCCAAACACCAGAAAAAAGAAAGACGACAGTAAACGACTGTAAAATTACAACTTCGTAACTTTAACGACGATGTCCCATTCAATGCGCGGACATCAACGAACGGCAATAAAGCAAATGTCCAACAAATGTACAGACACAAAAAATCCAATGTTAACACAGTACTCATACAAAAAGCTAACGAAACTGCGTTAAACACGACGTAACCGTTTAATAAGTCTATCGGAGCGAGTCGCCAAATGAATAACACCGTCCAATTTCAGGCATTGCAAGAACCGCCCGAGAAAAAGATTGTTGCACTCAACATTAACACTTGCTTCGGAAATTTAATTCTCCATCATCCTCCCAAACAAAAATCAACCCTTCGCCAACGAAACAGAGCCCAAAATCACAACAGCAAGCTAAAAACATACATTCTTTCCAAACTTGAAAACTGCTGAATCACTCAGTCTATAGAAAAAGACAGGCACACACAAAAGCTTCATTTGTTTTCTTAATGATAGAGCGGGACGGGTGTATTTTTGTGGTGGCGTCTAGAAACGTCTGGCTAATGCAGTGCGTCTGGCCGCTGACGAAGATGGATGACTCTTCTGGTTAGCAGTTGAATGAGTGCATGCCTTGAATAAAAAGAACAATTAAGCATACTTGTATAATAACATCATGAGTATCAAATGAAAGTAAATTGAGGAGTTTTGGAGATAATTTGAGTGTAGCCTTTTGAGACGTTGCTGGTATAATTTTCCTTAGTACTGAACTCACTCAGTTCATTTACTTTGAAGTATGTTGAAGGATTGGACATATGAGTGCCTTCAATGCATGTTAGATTTAAATATTAACTTGTTATAGAGTCCATCCAAAAACTTTTGCACAAAAACAATAACAAAAATGAATCAAAAGTGTTTACTACAGATTACATAGTAAGGGAACCAGTACTTTAATAACTTTTTTTTCAATATGCAGTTTTATTTTAATATAAAGGATATTTACGATTTCGGATCACGTTTCAATGTATAATGAGGAACTATTTGAGATAACATAAAAACCTCCCCTACGCAGACCACAAATCTGAAAAGTAAAGGATACAAGTGCTGAGCGGATGGCGGGATGTAAGAACGTTGATTGTATTGATCTTATATTCTTCTTTTAATTAAATAACTATTGTGCATACGTTAGTAGTGTAAATCTGATTAAGTTTTTATTACAATCAATTTGCCTAGCCTTTTCCCAACTCTGTTGGGGTCAGCTTCCAGTCTAAACGGATGCAGCTGAATACAGTATTTTACACGAAGCGACTGCCTATCTCACCTCCACAACCCAGTAACTGGGTAATACGATACCCCTTGGTAAGACTGGTTGTCAGACTCGTTAGTTAAGTTTACCAACAATACATTTTGTTATAAAAAAAGACTATGGAAAATATTTATTAGAAATTAAGGAACACATTTCGATGAATTTATTTGCGCTAAGGCTAGCTTAATATTTATAGGCAACAAAGAAATAAACAATGATGTTGTTTGCATACGACTCATTGGGCAAATTGCCATAATATGGCAAGTCACACTTATCATCTTTTTGCTTGTGCACAAAACATGGAATAAAAAATAAATCACAAAACATTTAAGCATATGCATAATATTAATTAAGTTATGATTATATAAGTTACTCTCTTTAACTAACTAACTAACTCTCTCTTTCTCTCTCTTATCTCCTACTTGTCGTAATTCTCTTCAGCTGTAATATCTGTTATTTCTACACTATTTAAAATCTTCAGCATCTCCAATCATTTTAAAAACAGATTTTTTTTGTGCCTTGTTGCATTTCTAATTCAAAGATTACTAAACACATTTAAAACACGACTATTTACACAAAATAGATAGATAAATCAACTACTCTTTATTATGTACACCATATTAATTACAGATACCAAATACCAATACACAAGTCAAGCACAATACCTACATCAAACTTTACATCCGTCGTTAACCAACGTCATTTAAAAAAGGAACGTGTCAACCTCCCGCTGTCCGCTTCCACTCGTGCCACACACCAAAGTCCGAAGGCAAGGAAGCTTGGAGCGAGGACCGGGCGTCCTTGCGGCGACCACTTTCCGTTTCTACGCCGCGCCTATGGGGCACGTCCGCCGCCAATTTACACTGGTTTGTTTCAAGTGTTTGTCTTTACAATACTAATGTTGGATTCGAAGAAAGTTGCGAAGGTTTTGATGTGGTGATTAGGTTGATGTCTCTCTTAGTTTAAGAATTATGAAAGGTTTTTATATGGTCTTAAAGACTACGGACTACGAGCAATGAATGGAATAGAGTGTGGCACTTTCTCGTCGAATATTACTTAAAACTCGAACTCAAAGCTTTTATTTTAATTAAATCATTTAATTGAATTGTCAGGAAGTCGGTCAGTCAGAAAGATGAAATTGATTGCCCATTCCAAACACATGCGCCACCATCAGCTTGACATTTGAGTGAGCAAGACATACTCTCAGCTGCCGGGGCACATTGAAGTTAGTGAAACACGAACCTAGTAAATGCTAGCTACATAGTATACACACATGTGCTATGCAATTACATAAAAAGAAAACCCATTAAGTAATTCAAAAAGCAAAAGATAGTGTATTTTTCTTCCCCAAAAGATAGTCTTCTTCTTCTCCAAAAGGTAGTGTATTCTTCTTCTCCAAAATATTGTGTCTTCTTCTTCTCCAAAATATAGTATCTTCTTGCCCAAAAGATAGTGTCTTCTTCTTCCCCAAAAGATAGAATTCTACTTCTCCAAAAGATAGTGTCTTCTTCCCCAAAAGATAGTCTTCTTCGTCTCTAAAAGATAGTTTTTTCTTCTTCCCCAATAGATAAAGTCTTCTTCTTCCCCAAAAGATAGTGTCTTCTTCTTCTTCCCTAAAAGATAGTCTTATTCTTCCCCAATAGATAGTCTTCGTCTTCCCCAAAAAATAGTGTCTTCTTCTTCCCCAGAAGAAAGTGTCTTCATTTTTACCAAAAGAGCGTGTCTT
This sequence comes from Xanthia icteritia, assembly GCA_949128155.2. NCBI lineage: Eukaryota > Metazoa > Arthropoda > Insecta > Lepidoptera > Noctuidae > Xanthia > Xanthia icteritia. The sequence continues at coordinate 17,767,056 of OX421947.2, read as the reverse complement.
TTTCTTCTCTCATGGTGGTACGACTGTACGAGCAACACAAGATTTGTAGTGGTAAAACCATCTGACCTAACAAATAGTCTTTTTTTTATGGTTACTGATCTTAGTCCCAGGATCTGACGCTTACGTATCCTCACTTTTTTAAAATTGAAGTGTTTTTGCTCGTGGCTATATTCGCGTCGTCATCTGTCAAAAACTGTCCGCCTTTCACGAATATCGGCTAAAGTACAGAGACGAGAAAGCAAATAAATAAACAAACTTACTTTCACAAATATAATGTTAGTAAGAGTAATAGAATGTCCCTAAATTCTCTGGTGAATACTAAATCACTAGCTGTCAATTCTCATATATATAGACTGTTATGATCTGATTGGTTGACCATAATTAATTAAAATAGTCGATCAAATAATGACACAGACAGACAGGTCTAATTAATTATTTGCATGCTTATAATTATTGTAAGCATGCAAAGCTAACCATGGTTTTTGGCACGAACAATGAAAATAGCCCATGTCGAGCTTCAAATATTACTCAGTCAGAAAGGTAATCTATGGCCTTAGAGATGTCAGCACAACTGGTGGGGTCTGCAAGGACCGATGCCTGCCGGGGTCGCGGGAAAGTCCGAAAGGGATACCGTGGCCCCTGGCAACGTACAGGCAACTGTAGGAACACGGGGTGGGTTTTAGTCAGTAAGAGTCTGACACGCCCTCCCGCTGCCAGAGCGGGAGAATTTATTTGATAATTACGCACCCAAAAAAAAAAACAAGGACTGATTGGCCAGAGTTTTCCGGACGTAGGTCTACTATTGAAGACTATGCACCCTATGGAGTTGGTAAAACCATCCTAACTCCATCTATTTTAAACTTGACTAATATAAGTAAACTACTAAACATAACTTACTTTTAACTGACTAAATTGTTAATTGTTTCCTAATTTTATTTTAAGAATTTATTTTATAGTGTTTGCTCTGCTCTACAGGGTCCATAATTCTCTTACCTTAGCTATAAGGCACTGTAAAACTCTAAACATGCATGCAAAAAAAGATATGAATATAATATATAAAAAAGTTCATCAATTTTCGTACTGCAGATCAAGCGTCCTTCTCAATTGTCCCTTCTAGCTATACATATATAAACAGTCTGGATCGTACTGTGTCAGTCAGTCATGCAACAGGTAGGTCCCTTGTACTCAAGCTAATAATATATAAGTCAAAAGTATATCTAATAAACTGTCTGTACAGTGCTGAGCAAAAAACCAATCTACCTGTTAAGGGTCTTGCAGAACACCTCGACTGGTGTTAAATCGTCAACGCGCAGATAAAACATGATAGTAGTGAATAGTAATGCTTTTTCCTTCCCTGTAGCGAAGGAAGTGATTCTTTTTCCCTTCAGAAGGACAGTTACAGAATTATAGACCTCCATTACCTGGGTTTCAGAGCTCAGAAGATGATAAAAATAAAAGATTTCCTCCTGATTCAAGGTGGCCCTCAAACTCTCTAACATCCTGTTTCCTCATTCTTCTAGATTACTGATTATTTTATCGCAAATAATCAGGGAGAACTAATCAATAACAGTTTCGATTCACCACTTTTTTATAAGATTTATTCAAACTAGTAGGCTGGTTGAGAATCAGCACTTTTTGAACGTCAAAATTATATAAGACAGTCCCTCAAAACGCGCGCCATTCACCACTTCCTAGTGCTTTAGCAGGGAAGAAGAAGTGGCGCAACAAACTCTCCAGCAGCAGTTAACACCACAGCTGTCTGATAATTACGAGAACTTGATTCTATACAATATACATAGTCATTTATTTTGGCTAAGGCTGGTTAGACTAGACGCTTAATCTAGCATAACTAGGAACTGGCTAGACAACTAGCAACAGGTGAACAAATCTCGTGCTCGTGCTCGTACCAGAGCTAATACACGCGACTATATAATTGTACTTTTTGGGAGCGCCGACACTAGGTAATTACGCTTCACTTTGCGCTAGAATTGTATGGATACGACGGGCATTTTTAGAGGTACTTTTTTTAAATGCCAGTTCTTTTTAAAAAGTGTTTGGTCGTAGCACTCGCTACAAATTCTCGCAGCATTAATGATGCTCATAACTTTACCTACAGCACAAACTAATTGCTAAAGGAAGAACGATCAATTTCAATAATTAATTATATTATTTAATTGTGGTAATTGTCAAGAAGCGCAAGTCGTAGAGTTTCGTAGACTTTACGTAGTTTACGAGCCTACGAAATAGCGACAACAGTGCAGGTTGTGCAATTTAGTTCTTATTTCCAACTAATATTTCCGAAAAATAAATTCTTACTTAAATTGTGGGAAGGTCCACTGTATGCTCGTTCAGGTGGATACGTCTGCGTCTTGATCGCGAACTGTTTACATATGTGGAGTACGAGATGACGTACACATGCTGGTAAAACTGACCACACTTCACTTTTAACATTCTGTCTTTAGGTTAGTTGAAAGAATTAAGTTTGTCAGATGTAGGCAATATTTAATTTACGAATGTATTTTTAAATAATTAGTTTTTTAATTTTTGTACCCTTCAACATGGAAGATTACGATGTTTATATTGAACAAAACCACAAACACACTTGAACATTTAAAAATAAATGGCTAATGAAAGCCTATGCCTGCTAAATCAGTGAGCCGTATGAGCTGTTGTGATTGGTTAGCCGAAATATTAAAAAAGATAGATTTGATAACAAATTCAATTGAAAATCATTTTTAAAACCCTGGAAGCATTAGTAGAAACACAAAAATGATGAAATAGGAGAAAAATCAACTAAAAACGATTTATCGGAACTATTGCGAGCAATGATCACCTGCGGGTATACTCTCTGCTACCGTACACTCACCAGTTACTGACCTCTTTTTCACTCGTTTTTTTGTTTATATTTTTGTCTCTTTCACTCCTAATAGCCTGGCTTTCGGCAGATTAATATACCGTCGACTAATGCATATCATTAGATTGAGTGGCTTTTCTTTACTGATGTATTTGAAATTATGAACGAATGTGTATCACGACTTTACTATTACTATTCGATATTTTGGAACCAACGGGTTCCAGTTGCCTCATAAAAGTCATAAGCAAGGCTGAGGATAGTCAGGCTTGTATAAACTTACGGTGATGCTAAACACATTAATAATTGTTACTGTTTAGTTGAGATTGAGGATCTAAGTTCACTTATCCTCTATAGAAAAGGGAGGATCCACCGACCAGACGGGTGTCGTGTCTGGCGGACAACTGCCCAACGATTGATGTCGGATAGTCATATATATGTCGTTCACACGGTAAACTCTAATTACGTGATGCAGGATTTGTGTGACGTCAGGTCTTTTATGCGTAGTTAGATGCCACAGTATCGATTCATTGAATCTCAAAAAAATCGCAATAAATTTCGCAATATGAATGGAGTTATGGAACTATGGAGAAGGGTCTAGACGCTGCGTGAGCGCGCGTGATCTATCGCCGCCCGATCGATGTCCACCGCACGTACGAGTAGGATGAACGAAAAGCACATGATGACTGTTTTGCTTCATTGGTGGAATTGCTGTATGGCGTTCCAATGATAGGATTAATAAATTAGGTACTTTCATCTTTCTCAAATGCTGATTTCTTAACTCTATTTAGTCGCCACTGGACAGTTGGGTACAAAAGCAGTTAGTCTTGTAACTAGCAATGCTAAACAACCTTATAGAAATACAACAACATAAAATCACAACGGTAACCGACATAGCCTGAAGAATTGCCAAACTTAAGTGGCAATGGGCAGGGCACAATGCTTGCAGAATAGATGGCCGATGGGGCCGAAAGGTTCTGGAGTGGCGACCGCGTACCGGTAGACATAGCGTTGGAAGGCCTCCCACAAGATGGACCGATGACCTTGTAAAGCCCGCATGAATCCGCTGGATGCGGGAGGCACAGAACCGGTCAAAGTGGCGGTGCTTGGAGGAGGCCTATGTCCAGCAGTGGACGTCTTTCGGCTGAAATGATGATGATAATGATGATGATGAAATTACGCCTATGGCGAGTTAGACAGTGTACACTGTACACTTGTACAGTACACTTTCTCCAGTTTCTTTTAAGACCCATATAAAAGAGGACGGGCCAATTGCCATATAGAGCAGTGGTGGCTCAGTAGTAACGGCCCCGACTAACGAGTTGCAGGTTATCGCTTCGAAACTTCAAACCCAAGCTGGCGCTTTACTTTGTGTAAATAATTTCATTACCACTGCTCTCAAAACGGTGAAGGAAAACATCGTGAGGAAACCGCCATGTCCTAGAACCAAAAATTCGAAGGCACGTGATATCTACCAACCCGCACTGGGCCCGCGTGGTAGATTAAAAACAGACCTAAAATATTCTATATTTTATAATACATTAGATTTGTTACAGCTGTAGTGGCAATCATGTCATTTTGTTTAAATAGCTTTTTATTTTTATTATTTTATTTTGCTTTTATATAGATTCTTTTCTTTTAGATTCTGTGAATGTGAGAACGTTGTAGGCTTAACAGACAGTAGATCTGTCGACCATTTTCTATCTTACTAAGTACCGGGTACTTGTTGAAAGGCCTACATAGTCCTCTCATACCTATTAACACTGTAATTTGAAAACATTGTAAATACCATTTACTTTTTAAAGAGTAACCGTGGAGTTTCTTGCCGGCTCTTCTCCATAGGAAACGACCAATTGGAACCGTGCACCTAGCTTCTGACGTTTCATAAGTGCCCTTGTAGGTTTATGTGAAATAAAATATTTTGAATTTGAGTTTGAATTACAGCCCACTTCATCTCGAAAAGAAGAGGCCCAAGCAGTGGGAACTTTATAGGCTGATTATGCTTTTGCCATAAACTGAACACAAATCCAGATTCCTACGGAAAAAATTTCTTACGGGAAACCCAATAAAACTTTTCTCTAGTATTGAGGATCCCATACTAGACAGTGGCTAGAACAACTAGGTTAGGGCTATTTTCCCAACTTAAGACAAATTTTCTTTTACTCCGACAGATTTTTCTCTGCAAATCAATCAATCTGCCTAGCATTTTCCCAACTCTGTTGGGGTCGGCTTCCAGTCTAACCGGATGCAGCTGAATACCAGTATTTTGTATGGAGCGACTGCCCATCTGACCTCGACAACCCAGTAAGTAGGTAATACGATACCCCTGATTTTTCTCTCCAAATACTTTAGGTTTTTTTATTTAGAACCTCAACTTCAGCAGAAGGCTAAAACCTTAGTATAGAAGCCATGAGCCCCTGACAACAGCGTCTGGGCATAAAATATGCAGTGGCTCATTAGTGTGACAGGTCGCGGACCATCGTTTATACCGTGTATACAGGGTGGTGAAAGAAATGTCACATGCAAGGCAAGAATTTTAAAATTAAATAATAATTATTATTAAGTTTTGTATTTATTGTGTTTCGTTTTTTATTTTACTGTTTATCTTAAACATGTATTTATTTACTTAAATTTTATGCACAAGTAAAAAATACTGTACAAAGGCGAATTTAAAGCCTGGCCTTATTATTTATTGTACACATAAATTACGTTAAGAAGGCGGAACTTTTCGTCGCTATTTAGTTTGTTGTTAGGTTTAATGTTAAGATATTTTATTGTATTTACTGATGGTATATAGTTTGTATGTAGATTAGTGTAGCTCTATTTTTAAATTATCAATCAATGATAATTTAAAAATAGAGCAAACTTTATTATAATTTGAAAATAAATATGAACTAAAAAACAAAATACGTTACGAACGAATGAACGATGAACGAACGAACGAACTGAAAGTGTCATAATGATGTATAAATTATTCGATGTATTTGATCCATATTCAAATTCATATCTTTATTTACATTCCATAATGTTTAAAGTTACAGTAGTGTTAAAGATGTGGTGTCCTTATTGGTTCTTGCCCGTTCTTCTCCATAGGTACCTACTACGCTTTGGAATGGGCGACTTGCTTCATATTTCTCACTGACCGACCCCTTGACAATTCAAAAGTGCCTGTAATTGGTTTATTTGAAATAAATGCTTTGAGTTTGAGTTCTGAGTATAAATTGGTGGTGAAAAATACACAAACATATAATTATGTCGAATCGATTCCCGACTGAAACAAGCACCTTTTCAAAATATTTGAATGCAGTTTTTACACCTATTCTTTAAAAAAAGTATAATTTCCTTTCTGTAAAATTGGCTCTCATAAAATTAAATAAAAGCATGATTCCTTTGCGTAAAATAACAAATCTTAGAAAAGTTATAGTCGCCCTCGTAACTGCGTTATCATCGGTTGAATAACACTTACACGTCATAAAATGTGACAAGGTCAATGTGACAGTTACCTGGTTTCTACCTTAGTGATGTTTCAATGTAGTGGAAACACCCTCGCGCCAACCAATCTTCCTAGCACGGCGGAGTGTGCTGGTGCGGCTGCTGCAGGTGCGAAAAACCTCAAACGGCGCAAATATTCCAATCTTATTGGAACTTATATGTTCCAGTCGTTGGTTGAAACGCCAGGGCCATGGGGTCCGATTGCCTACTTAGCTTTTCAAGTCAAATAATTTATTTCAATTAGGCACATAAAAGGCACTTTCGAACGACAAAATTTACAAAAAAATAGAATTGTTTCTAGTGCCTCTTCCAAAAGGTAGTTTTCGTATGGAGAAGATTAGGCAAGAACTCTTTTAAAATATTTTACAATATTTTGTATACATTAATTGTATAATTATATGTGAGGACAATGCACCGAGAATGAAATTACTTTACCACAATAAGTAAAAAGAATTTAAAATGAAGCAATGACAGATAAACTAATTATGTGATAGATACATGGTGGTGGTTTTGAGACATCGTTACGCGGTTGGTCGACTCTTCACGTGACCAGAGGGCTGGCCTATTTTTTGGCCAGTGAATCAGCATTGCGATATATTGTGGCAATGCTGATTAACAATATCCTGGTAACAATTCTCCATAAGCTAATAAGTTCCTATGGCAAACCAAACTGTGATTTTTCAATTGATCTCTCGTAAATTAAAGTTATTTTCTATCATGTCAGCTTTTTATTACCCTAGCTTTTTATTCTGTCCGAGCAAACTAAAAAGTTAAAATTAAAACTAAAATACTAATATATAAATATATATTACCTAGTATTTTATACTCCATTAAAAATATACGACAAACTTGTACAAAGAAATTGATGTAAAGTCACTGCAAAAGAACTAATTTGAACCAAAAATTAAAAAAAAAAAACTGGTCATGATCAACAATGTTTCAATGTTAAGTTAGACTTCAATAGTACTTTTGTACATATAATACATAACAGAATTAATTTACGCAAAATTAAAAAAAAAATGTGGATTAAATATTACAGATGGAGCAAATTTTGATGCAAAGTAGGACCAGGATTAAGATATCTAATAGTTGTCAAAAAAAAAATGAATTTTTTTGTTAAAACTGATAATATATGATGCAAAGGAATGACGGAAATATCGTCAGGAAAGTTTTGAGTATCAATGTGCATGCAGGTTATAAGAGTAGGGGAAGACCAAAGAAACGATGGATGGACTGTGTGGAAGGTGATATGGCTAGAAAGGGGGTGACTACCGAGATGACGACTGATAGAGAGGTATGGAAGAAAAAGTCATGTTGTGCCGATAAATTGGCATAAGGGGAGGAGAATGACCCGGAGGACACGGTGGAGCATACGATGGAGGTCTGCCCGGCTTAGGCAGAGCATTGCCGTGTCCTCGTGGAGGCTATCGGTGGCGTGGATCTCTCGCGTCCGGCCCTGGTCCAGACTATGGTACGGAGCGAGAAGGCATGAGAGGCCGTCATCTCCTTCTGCGAAGCAGTCATGCTCGTAAAGGAGGAGGCGGAACGCGTGAGGGAGAGGCAAATTTCGCGCCCTCACGCCCCTAGCCGCCGCAAGAGACGCCCTGGGCTTCGGGAATCGCAGGCCGATTCCCGGTCAGGGCAGGAGTATGAACGATATTGTTAAATGTAATAAATAAATTATGAAGTCGACTACACTTACTTCCTCCCCCACCTCAACACTGCGTTCTTTCGTTCCACCCTGTATAATATGTTCTGTGACCCATTTTTCTCAACTGACTACGGCCTGCGAGGAAGGATTATAATCTTAGAACAAAAACATAACTAAGACTGGGTATGTATGTCATTAATGCTTGGTTCCTATATTCTATAATGATGTAACTAATATTTTGTAAGAGTCCATTTCTAAGAGTTTCTTGTCTTTTCTTCTCCATATGTAGGTGCCTACCTACTACGCTTTGGAATAGCTTCATATTTTCTGACTGACTGACTCCTTGACAATTCGAAGTTCCTGTTAATGGTTTAATTGAATTAAATGCTTTGAGTTTGAGTTTGGGTCGTCAGTTTTACAGTTGGAACTTTTAGGTATCGTCAGATAAATGGTAATCAGAAATTTTCTTCGAATTAAGTCATCTTGTGGGGTCCTATGTATCATTGTGTCTTCTCGAAGATGTTAAGAGTAGACTTCAAACACAGATGTTCAAAATCTAATCATAGATTAAAGTGTCATAAAGTGATAAATCATAATATTATTTAAATTGTTGAATTTTCAAAAAAAAACAAGACTGCTGTCGTCAACGTTTTGCAAGACATAGTCTTAAATCAAAATGTAAGGTAAAGGTAATTAATTGAAAAGCAAATTAACCACTAACTTAAATTGACCGTATATTCAAATCACAGTCATTCTTTGACAGTTGTATGAAATGACGTAGCTTGTCAATTTTGCTATTTTTTTTTTCCTGACAGTCAAAACGTAACCAAGTGGTTTCGTTTAGCCAGTCCGGACTTTCTCAAGACTCAATTCAAGTTATCCTAGTCCATTCATAAGAAGCGAAGATATCTAGCATGGGCGGAGGAAAATGCTCTAGCTTAGTTGTCCAAGACGCTGATGAGTCATCTCCATCTCGGAATTAACTTGCAGGTGATTATTAGAGCCTACTTAAAATCTTCGACTGCAACTGCCTTACTATAACGTTGAAGGGAGATGCAATTTTTTCAGAATTCAAAACCAAATTAACAAGCTTATATAGGTACGTATATAGTTACAGTAATAGTTACGCGTTGAAGTCTTTTCCACAAAAACGACAAACGCTGGAAAACAAAAAAAAATACTATTTAGTCCCAACGAACCACTCCTCAGAATCTCATTACTGATCCTATATTCAGAGAGCAATGATGAAAAATGTCGGCTGGAAAAAAAAGGATTACATTTGCAAATCCCACATCAGATTTTTAGATGCGAACGTGCAGTATGCAGGGGGAGAGGATATACTCGTATCTATCATTCATTAGCAGCACAGCTAGAATCCAATACGACATTTTTTACAATCCCCGGGCACAAAGAACGGGCGGCCACCCCCACACTAGCAAACAGCCCCATACAAACAAACGCGCCGCTGTATGAGTAATAAAAACTTGAAAAAAATCTCACTGACCCGCACACACGCGCGCGAACCGCGAAAAAAATCACTGACACAAAGAAAGTCCACCGAAAACTTGTATAGGAACTTTTGTACGCACACAGCCACGAGTGGCGCACACATAGACACGCACAAGGAAGTCGCCGCTGTGTGCGTGAGTGCAGCTCGTGCGCACGAGGGCTAAACTTAGCTTAGTATGCGTGTAGTTGTGTCTCACAGTTGCAAGAGACCAAAACTTCGGCTGTGTTAGTTTTCGCGGAAAATCCTTGATCTACAATATTCTAATATCAACTTTATTTTCAATGAAAATTAAGTTCAATTTTCAGTGTTACTGGCTGGAGTTGCAACGTTCCTCTTTGGAGCAGGAGACTGCGCACCGCGGGTAGTTTTCGTATGAAACTTGGTGGCGCGAGATGCACCAACTGAGACAGGAACACGAGAGTCTGTCGCCGTCCCTGTCGCACGCCACCCGCCGCCCGGGGCGCGGGGACGTGGGGGGTGGCGGGAGGGTGTCGTGTCGCGTTGATGAACATTTTTCTCATTTTTTTCTTTATTTTTACGCGAATCGTTTTTAAAAAGGGTTTCGTCATAATTGCGTCGCCGCTCCTGATTATGTTAGCGCGAACGATAAGCCGATCTGTTGGCGTGGCAACAACAGTACTTTTACTAATTACAGCCCCCCCAATCTTGAATCATCACGAAAAGTCAAAAGTATCACCTTCGATTAATTTTGATAAATTGCACGTGATTATAATTTAATTTGCATAACTTGATAAAAACGCTTCAAAACTTTAAATGATAATCAAGTAGGTAGCTAACTAGTTGAATAATAAATTTTCAAAAGAAAGAACTTCTTAAAAATGCAGGTACGTTTCGCTAGACAAGTAAATAGAGTTCGACAGCTGTTTAGAAAAAGGAAAAACAGATGAATGGAACAAAAAAGCTGTAAAAAGCGTGTAAGATGCGAGGCTAATAGTAAAAAAGCACACGTAAACATTGCGTTACGTACGCATGTCTCGAGTGGGTCGTCTCGGCGGGAAACTTATTTTCCCGCGTTTTCTCACCCGGCGCCATATTTGTTGTTGTTATTGCTAATGTGAATCTAATTGGAATTTGCGAATTTTCTTATCATTTTCTTGAAATTTTTATACCTGTACTCTTAGTTTAATTATTTACTTACTTAAAAGAGCTTAATGAGGTATAATCACAAACTTTTCATTCTAAAACAGATAGAAATTACGAAACATTTTCACCAAAAAACAACCACTACACAAAACATTAAAGCATCACTAGCGTTTCAGTGTAAACAGTTTAATAGATAAACATAAACACAATCAAATAATCGGATAATCCGAACTTATTTCAGCCGCATCCTCCGCGTAGAAGGGAAACAAAAAAAGCGTGATGTGGACTTCAGTCTCGCAGCAGCAGCGGTGCGGACCGCCCGCATCCAAAACGTTTATATTATTTTACATTACGTGTTTCATTTCGCGTAGACTTTTGGACAGCGGTAGTATGCGGCGCGGTAGTGCAACAAATTGTGACTTTGGACATTAAAAAAAATGGAACACCGTGACTTTTTCGACAAAAACAAGAATCATTTTAACCGGCAAAAAAATTTTTCATAACCGCAACTTTACGCAGTTCAAACTAGATTTTTTTTACTGGTTTCTTCAAGTTTTCTTTTCGCATTTACAAACATACTGATGCAGTTCAACAAGTTTCAGTTTACGTACGTTTTGTTTTGTTTGAAACTTTAACAAAATAGGCAACAAACTGTATTAGCGACAGACGGAAGAGAAAAGAAGAGAAGATGGCGCTTGCATCTTCTGTGAGCCTGTATTACTCCATAGTGCAGCGAGCTGCTAGACACTATTTAGAAGATTACTGTCACACAGGTAAGATTCAAATAAGATTATTTTTGATTTACATATTTTCAGTTCTGAGATACTTTTCCGTCTAGTTTCAAAAGTTCAAGAAAATATACCGATTTTTCCCGCTTTTCCGGATAATGAAAAGCCTGATATAATAATATGACGTATGATAAATTTAAATGCAGGAAATCATTTAAATAATCTATTAGCTGGACTGACGCGACGGCTAGGCTACGGGCTGCCTAGACATTTTTGTTTATGATGAAATAAGACTGTCAATTTTGACGCAAAAAAAAAAACAAAACATTTTCCAATAGAATAAGATTTTTACTTTCGTCTAGCTGCAAGCTAATTTATACATAAAACAAAATTACACGAACACAGAATTAAATTACTTAGTTGCAAAATTAAATTCCTACTTAAAAATTATCTTTTAATTATTATTAACTAAATATTTTATTTTGAATTGTTCTTCTTTTTTGCTCCTGTTATACATATAAGTAAAAAGAATTAAATAGCTTGAAGCGTTTACTACCGGTAACATTTAACATAAAATAATTATTATGCAGGAAATTACCTCTTTTCTTATAAATTGTCATCCTGCACATTGGTCGCGGAAAAAAGCATTTCGTTTTTCCTTTCTTCGTCATTCATACTTTTCGCATAACTTCCCGGTTTAATATATAATTTTACAACTTTTATAACAATACTTCCAATTGTTAGAAAAATGAAAAAAATATGTAATACCTATGAATCTCGTATATTTAAGCTTATTTGGTTTTCCCATACAACAAAGTTACTTATCACTTCTCATTTGCATGAGAAGTTGTATTTTATCAATATTTCTAAAAGTTTTCGAAGAATGTTACGGAAACACCGCTGAAAGTTTTATTAATTTCAGAAATTCACGTTGTATAAGTTAGTAATTACATCCCAAGGGACATTACAATGATAGATCAACTTTATCTGTGAGAATCGGTATGTTTGATTACAAGGATGTAATAGGACATATTAGGAAACCCGCCCCTGCTTCGCGCGGTTTTTAAAACTTGACGAAACATCGAGATTTCTTTATTATACATAAACCTTCCGGAATAAATTCTCTAAATGATGATGATTAGAAGAACGATCACACAAACAGACACGAAAAACGACTTTAGTTTATAATATGTATAGGTAGGAAGTAGTAATACCATATTAATCTAATCTACCATATTATACTTACCAGTATAATATTGCAGTCGTCTAGATTGGAGGCAGACTCCAAAATAGTTGGGAAAAGTCTAACCAGATGATTATGACTTACTTACACGCGAAAAACTATTTTAATTCGTAATATGTATAGAAATGGCAAGCACGCACCTACTGCTACACTTTTGTTTCCCGATATATAGGGAGTTTTCAAAGCATGACTGAATAGGTTACTTCTAGGCAAGCGTGTATCTTCCATCGACCATATCATTACCATCTGCTGCGTTCCCACTGCTGGGTTGATAGATGTCACTAACACAATAATACATTTTTCATTAATTACCTGTAGTTTCATTGACACGGATAAAGCTTTTATGCATTGCGGTAGGTTCAAGCCAAGCTTATAGCAACTTGTACATATTATGTGAAAGACATAGGTATATTTTTTTTTAAAGCCCTTGGTATAATTATATTCATCATATTGTGTAAAGTATAATCACGTAATTATAAACATGAATATTAATTTAATTAAAACTTATTTTTCCTCTATTAATACCCAAAAATATTATAACTAAGTACGCAACAAAAAATGTAATTCAACTTTTTATTACTAAAATAATAAATTGCACACAATTGATTCATTATCTCGTATATTCATTTTGTGATTTTATAATTAGGTGCAATGTTTGATATAGTATTTATTATTTGAATAAATTAATTATCATAGTTTTATTGCTGGCTGATCTGTGCTGTTGGCGTTAATTAACGTTTGTTTTTTAAGTATTAAAAGATCAGTCAGAATACCGCAAAGATACCTTGTTCTATCAATGATACCGTATTTAAATCTACAATTTTATTGTCAGGTTTGACCATCTCATTGTTAATAAAACTTGCGATAAAAAAAAAGTAAAATGAAACTGCTGGAAACAAACTGTCGAAGCCACAAATATTTAACACTCACAATTAAATACATCTGACAGTACTTATGTACCTACCAATTGAAATAATTATGCTCATAACAATGAATGCAGTAAGCGATCTTATCATTAACCAAGTAATTAATTAATAAAGTTTTTGAATAACCTTCAATTTATTAAGACAACCTACAAAAGATGGCAACGTGGTCCGTAAGACCGGTTACACACTGGCGACTAAGAACTTTTCAAATTATTTCTTACTAGCTTCTGCCCGCAACTGCTCGCGACTTCGTCCGCGTAAATTGTTGGCCCCCATCCAGCGCGTCGCGTCGCCTCGCATCGCCCGCCCGCGCTATAACTTCGTTTTCGCTTAGCGTTGTTTTTGATTTTTGTCTCTTTGCTCTGCTCTTTAGGATCGTAGCGAGATGTTACATAGCCTATAACCTTCCTCAAGAATTGGACTATCTTTGTAGATTACCCCCTACATACAAACTTACAAACAAATACACAAACAAACAAAACTTACCTCTTTATAATATTATATTATATTTTATTACTATTATTAGTATAGACTCCATCGCGCGGCTAAAGGTATCATTCCGTAACCGACCGCAGGCAGCAACTGCACGCAATGTGTCGCGGCGTCATGACGCTGCAGTCATGATTCTGAACCCGACCGCAGGCGTATTCCAGTCGGTAGATAGAAGATAGTAAAACGTGTTACCGCTCGAGTGTTAGCGGCACTACTGGTCTGCGGTCGGGCTGCAGTTGTCGCCTGTCACTCGCCCGTAGCTACCAACGACAGCGACGTGTCGCTAGCTACAGAAGGTATTTCATAGAAACCAGTCGTGTCGCGGCGACACGTCTCCTGCAGTTGCCTTCTGCGGTCGGGTACAGAATGGTACCTAAAGGCACCATCACAAGGAAGCGATTAGCTATCACCTATTTTACAGCTCAAGAAACGTAAAAAATATTGTAGATCTCATGGCATTAAAAGAGATACACATATTAATGCTAGCTCTACTCGACGCTTCTTCGCTTCTCGTTAATCGCCGGCGGTGGGACAGATGCCTAAATGTCCAAGAAGTAAACTTGAAGCGATTTTTAAAAACAAAAGGTCACACCCACGACTTCATCCAAGTTTTTGGAAACTATAGAGATTTAGTTGGTTAAATAAAGACCGCTCGGGTCGATCGAAGGTTAAGCTACGCTTGCCGAGGTCGGTCTGTGGATGGGTGGCCATTAATTACATATCGAGACCCGTCCGTGCCTCTGAATGCTCGTCAAGCCGTTAGTCCCGGCTGTCATTTTTAAATCTTGGTTAGTCGGTACGGGTAGTTGAAACCCCGAAAATCTGATCTCTTGCCATGTGGTTCGTATTACCCAGTAACTGGGTTGTGGAGGGCAGTCGCTCCATGTAAAATAATTCAGCTGCATCCGGTTAGACTGGAAGCCGACCCCAACATAGTTGGGAAAAGGTTAGGCAAGTGATGGTTTAGATTTTTTCCAATAACTACTTAAACTTTCATAGAATAATAAAAAGAAAACATATTTTATTCATAATCTACATAAGTTCTAGTGCCCTACAAAAAATTTCGACAAAAAACAAAAGTTGTAACATTAGCCCTTTAAAGTATTTCTCAACAATAATAATAACAATTATTACAGAGAAAGTTTTGTTTTGTTCTTAATAATTATTCGAGCGTTTTCATAAGTTTCCTCAGTCGGTCAAACTTGTCGAAGATAGTCATTTTCACGGTTTATTAGTTATTAAACATGGATGGTATAAAATATATAATGGATATCCGCACGAACAGCTAGAGATATATGAAGATTTTATTTTATGAATATCATAATTTCAGCCGAAAGACGTCCACTGCTGGACATAGGCCTCCCCCGAGCACCGCCACTTCAACCGGTTCTGTGCTTCCCGCATCCAGCGGATTATGAATATCCTTAAAAACTACATGAATAAATAGGTCTTTGATGTTACTTGATTTTTAATCTATTAATAATACTCACCACTATTTAGGCAATACTTTGAGATCAAAATCATTTTTTTGGTAATTTATTCAAACTAGGCTGAGACTCAGCACTTTTTGAACGTCAAAATTACATAAGACAGTCCCCCAAAACGCCCACCCTTCACCACTTCCTAGTGCTTTAGCTGGGAAGAAGAAGTGGCGCAACTAACTCCCCTGCAGCACAGCTGTCTGTTCAGTTAGAAGAACTTGATTCTATACAATAGTATACTGATATATTATTATATTCTAAATCAACACGATAGTCCAGTTAGTAAGTTCGTAAATAAATCTTTGCCGACGGGAAACGAATCAAATTAGTGGTTAAATAAAACAAAAATTATTAGTTTGGTTGTTGTTGTATTGGTTTAAATCTCACAACTACTAAGTATTTAACTTTAAAGTTAAAATGAGAATTGAATCCTACACGGATTTAATTTTCATTTTAACTATAAAGTTAAATTTTAAGAAATAACAAGTTGGTTGAAAAAAAAAACCGTTACATTACAATATGGCTTGTTTTTTGTACTTACGAAACTAATTGATGCAATTTCTTGTAAACACTCAAAACTAGTTAAAAGCATAAACTAGCTACCACAGTCGTTCGAGTAATTGTAAGCCAGAAAGTCTGACAACCAGTCTTACCAAGTGGTACTGTATTATGTTACCCAGTAACTGGGTTGTGGAGGTCAGACAGGCAGTCGCTCCATGAAAATTACTGGTTTCCAGCTACATCCGGTTAGACTAGAGGCCGACCCCAACATAGTTGGGAAAAGGCTGGACAGATGATGAATTTTCTATGGCAATAAATGAGCAACAATTAATATATTGCCTTATTATTATTAACTTGTATGTGTGATGCATAACTGTAAACATAGTGTTGTTTTTTTAATAAATAAATAAATTACAAAGACCGGAATCTTAAAAAGCACAGTCTTTACACAGCAGTACTTCATAATATTTTCAGGCTAGAAAATACCTCGACATTTTGCTCGCTAATAATCTTGATTTGCCTGAAGAAACGGCACGATTCCTCGTAATTTGTACTAGCATAATGTTTTCATAAGAATCTAGCTTCTAGACTTGTAGTTTGCGATCTTAAATGCTCTATTCCATTGTGAAAATTGTAAATCTTAAATACACAATACAATCTTAAATACACCGGAAAACTACACCTGTTTTTTTATGGATAAAGCTGAAATTCAGAAATAATTTGCTCAATCAATCTGCCTAGCATTTTCCCAATCCTATGTCCTATGTTGGGGTCGGCTTCCAGTCTATCCGGATGCAGCTGAATATCAGTATTTTACTTGGAGCGACTGCCTATAAACAATAACTACCAAATATAATTTAAAAAATTATAACGTGACTCGAAACTCAAACCCTAGGACTAAGTCAAATTCAAACTCAAATATTTTATTTTACATAAACCTACATGGGCACTTATGAAACGTCAGAAGCTAGGTGCACGGTTCCAATTGGTCGTTTCCTATGGAGAAGAGCCGGCAAGAAACTCCTCGGTTACTCTTTTAAAAGTAAATGGTATTTACAATGTTTTCAAATTACAGTGTTAATAGGTATGAGAGGACAGTGTAGGCCTATCAACAAGTACCAGGTACTTAGCAAGATAGAAAATGGTCGACAGATCTACAGTCTGTTTAGCCTACAAGAGTATAAGAGGCCCTGCGATTTTTTAATCAAAATACAACTAAATTCTATATCATTTTGGTTAAATTTTGTATCAAGACCTATCAGTACCACCCATAGATATGAATAAAGCATTATAATACCAGCCTGTTTGAGACGGTCCCAATGCAAGGAATATACCTCTTTTTATTCAAAGAAGTCACGAGCATTGATCGCCACGCTTGCTCAAGACGAGTTGGCGATTTCTGACATATTAACTGTAAGTCCAGAGGAGCTCGTGGCTAAGTTATAACAGCCGAACGGGTCGATCCATCAGGTTAAGCTACGCTAGCCTGGGTTGGCCCGTGAATGGTTGACCATCTTTACATGCCGAGACTCCTCCGTGCCTCGGAAAGCACGTTAGTCCCGGCTGTCATTCGTGGATCTTTGATGACGGGTGGCCAGAAGCCCGAAAGTCTGACAACCAGTTTTACCATCGGGGGGTATCGTATTACCCAGTTACTGGGTTGTGGAGGTCAGATAGGCAATCGTTCCATGTAAAATACTGATATTCAGCTGCATCCGGTTGACTGGAAGCCGATCCCAACGTAGTTGTGAAAAGGCTAAGCAGGAAAGGAATTAACTATAAGTCCAGGTTTCCTCACGATGTTTTCCTTCAAAGATATCAGTAATGCCCAAAATATATATAGTCCTCCAGACCGTATTTCGGCCACGGCGGCCAATCTCAACGGAGACTAGCCTTCGGGAGATATAATAGTGCACAAGTATGTGCGCAGACACAGGTGCACTCTCTCTTCCCTCACTCTCATAGTCCGATGGGACGGCAATCCGACACGACCGGAGAGAGATCAGGCGCAGGACCAACGGCTTAACGTGCTTTCCGAGGCACGGGGGTATCACACCGCCAACTTCCAAACTCCTGGCTGTTATTAAGAAATTCCTAATGAAAAAACCCAATAACACTGCCCAACCCGGGAATCGAACCCAGGACCCCACGCTAAGCAGTCGCGCTTGCACCCGCTATACAAACGGGGCAGTTAAAAAACGAGGTATGTCCAAAATAAACTTAGAACGTACAATTGAATTGAAAAAGTCACATTAGTACAGACGGCTACACTTCTTCCAGTATAAGCTGACCTCGCATTGTACGGAGATCCTATACAATGCGAGATCAGCATAAACTGGAAATGTTCGAATTTGAACGCACAACCTCGCCTATAAATAAGATAAAGCCTTAACACTAAGTAAATATTATGTGTGAAACGAGTATTTTTAATTAAAAAATCGGTTTTATTTAAGTGACTTTTACTCCCCCCGTTCGTTTTATACTAAGAACCTAAGTTCTAGGTTTGAGTGCCAAATCGCGTCAGCAAATTTTAAATCATATTTGGTTGTAAGTTATTGATGAATTTCAGCTTCTTCCATAAAAAACAGGTGTTTTTTTCCGGTACCCACGATTTTCAATTTTCATAATGGAATAGAACATTTTTCAGGAACATTTTTTATGAATAGTATCAAGTATGTATGTAGCTTACAGGCGAAAATAAGTTTTAGAATCCAAAATATTTATAATATTCATGTCCAAAACGTAGAACAACTTCCGAATCTACAAACAATCCAAGGAAATAATGCACTTCGTATGCAAAAACCATTTAATATGTAATTATATATTTTCAACAGAACTTGTTCGGCTATCTTAATCAAAAAATCAAGAAACTCTAGACAGGTAGTTTTTAATAATCTTTTAAATTCGCGAGGATTTACGTACAATAGACAGTGTGAACTCAGAGACAAAAGTGGTTCGGTCAATAAATTATTTATTATTATTTGACTGTAAATAAAAACATTATTAGTTTGCAAAACTTACGTACCCATCTGACACATAACATCACGTCACAGAGATCTGGAGAGTTTCTCAGTAGCAGCCCAGAGTCTGGATAATTGGATATGTGCTCGGATGATGGCAATAG
This sequence comes from Xanthia icteritia, assembly GCA_949128155.2. Taxonomy (NCBI): domain Eukaryota; kingdom Metazoa; phylum Arthropoda; class Insecta; order Lepidoptera; family Noctuidae; genus Xanthia; species Xanthia icteritia. The sequence continues at coordinate 17,747,953 of OX421947.2, read as the reverse complement.
GCTCGCCCCCTATAACATGGGACTTAAATATAACTGGTGAAATGTGGGTGTACTATACTATACAAACCTCTGCCTAACCCTTCAGGGAATACAGGCGTGATGTTCTGTTTTATGTTATTTATTAACAAACAAATAAATAAAACTTTCCATGTTTTTTTTTTCGCGGCTTTTCAAATGCATTTCATTTTTCTCTCCTTGAGTGCATAATAATTTGTGTTCTGTCTTCAACACACAGGAAAGCAAGTGTGAATGTCTAAAGATTTGCAATATAGATACAAAATAATACAAAACAGATAAATAATAATACAAACGTCTGTGATTTGATTTTGTGCACGCCCTTTAGTAGTGAATGAGTATAGTCGTGCGGAAAAGTCTTACTAACTTGTCTTTAAACTATATCTACGTAAACGACATTTTTGTAAGTACAAGGAAGACAACGAAAATGTTATGAAATCTTAAAAGGGAAATAAAAAACATAATAACAATTTTACAACTACAGAACAATAAAATAGTCACTTATATGGCGGGGAAAATATTTCAAGTTAATATTTTGAATTCTGCCTAGCTTTTATCCCAACTATGTTGGGGTAGACTTCCAGTCTAACCAGATGCAGCTGAATACCAGTATTTTACATGGAGCGATTGCCTATCTGATCTCCACAACCCAGTAACTGGGTACTACCCTTTGGTAAGACTGGTTGTCAGACTTTCGGGCTTCTGGCAACCCGTAACGACTGTCAAAGATCCACGAATAACAGCCGGAACCAACGGCTTAAGTTGCTTTCCGAGACATGGAGGAGTCTTGGTATGTAAAGATAGTCACCCATCGACGGACCAACCCCGGCAAGCTTTGCTTAACCTGATGGATCGACCCGTGCAGCTGTTATTACTTAGCCACAAGCTCCTCCACAACATTTTAAGTTAATATAAATTGTTATAATACCTTTGTTGAAAGCCCAATACACGAAACAACATCCCAGTACCCCGTCGTCTACAAAACGGAGACATTTCAGGACAAGACAGCAAACAAAATAAGAGGCAAAAACACTTAATCGCTAAGCAGTACAAGAAAACCAGTTGCGTTCCGTCCCGCCGTACTTTTATATAACCAGTTTGTCGATAATCGCATCGGCTCGCCTGCGTTTATATGCAAATGCGTTGCATCCCGAGACGCTAAGTTCAAGGCCGCGGTGCGTCTAGCGCAGTTTGCTAACACTTGTGAGCTCCACTGTACTTAATAATATGCTAATACTCACTTAACATTGTACACGCGGACATGTTCAGTCTTTTGTAATTGGCTACTGTGTGGTGGCTATGTGATTTTGTTTAGATAATAAAAATAAGAAAGACGCCTCGTTGGTGTAAGTGGTCAAGCGCTAATTCTGAGCATGAGGTCCTAGCTTCGATTCCCGGGTCAGGCAAAGTGTTATTGGGTTTTTCAAAACCTTTTAGGATTTTCTCAGTAGTAGGGGTGAGATATCGTGAGTAACTTAGAAAGTGACGTATGTCCATCAATGTAACACGTTAGGTTGGATTATTAATGACGATAATTTCAGCTGAGCACCACATGTTTAATGTAACTTTCATTTTTAACCGACTTCAAAAAAAGGAGGTTATATGTTCGACTGTATGTATTTTTTTTTTTTTTTTTTATGTATGTTCACCGATTTCTCCGCCAATTGTCAACCGATTTTGAAAATTCTTTTTTTATTCGTAAGGGTATACTCCTGAGATGGTCCCATATTAATTTTGTGAAGATTTGATGTATACTTTGGGAGATAAACGAAGGAACTCCTCAAAAACAAACAGTACACGTAATGTGATTTGGATATTGTACTAAAGATCAAAAATAATTGCTGGTTCTATCTATCCATCCGTGGTGAACTAATTATAGTCTTCGAAATTTCAATCATTCCACTTTGCCCCATCAAGTCGCCACTGGTGGGGCAAATGCATTCTGCCCCATGGCATGGATTCTTCCCCACAAGGGTTGGCACCTTAGAATTTGTGTAAGTAGGTTTGCTCGTATTTAATATTTGATTGGAAAAGAAAGAAATTTATATGTAAGTAAAATGTAACTAGGACTTGTATTCATTTAGATTTTATTTTATTTGTAACAAATCGTGTAAATAACGTATGATTTACAACCCGATTCCTTCCAGAAACAACTAGTAAATAAAAATTAATAATAAAATAATAATACCAGCCTATTACTGTCCCACTGCAGGGCAAAGGCCTCGTCTAATACAGAGAAGGAACGAGCACTGATCAACACGCTTGCTCAAAACGGGTTGGTGATTTCAGACTAATATTAACTATAAGTCCATGTTTCCTCACGATGTTTTCCTTCACTGATGTCAATAATGTCCAAGATAAACTCAGAAAGTTCATATGAATTGAAAAAGTCACATTAGAACCCACAACCTCATGCATGAGAGGCGAGGCCTTAACCTCTGGGCCATCATAACATATAAAATTACCAAAAAATATATATTTTACTTAACTATACATTTCTTTCTTTTCCAAACAAATATAAAATACGAGCATACCTACCTACACATTTCTAAGGTGCCAACCCTAGTGGGGCAGAATCCATAAAGATTTTAGACTAGTGGAATCTGCCCCACCAAGTCGAACTAGTGGGGCATATTCCACTGAAAATTTTTTGGCATTCCTATTTGCCCCACCAGCGGGGCGCTCGGAATGTTTCGTTAATTTTTGAGAAATCTTTTGTTATGTTTCCATTATTCGACTGGTATACGAATTTGTGCGGGGTAGGTATAAACACAACTAAAAAGTGAAAAATAAAAACTTTTTTACAAAAAAAAACAACCGACTTCCAAAAAAAACACTTAAAAGAGAAAAATAACTTGAATTTCGGAAGTCGGTGGCAAAAACGAAAATACAGATCCATATAGTTATATTTTAAGATGGTTCGCAGTTCGCATAGTTGAAGCCGTGATATAGTTATATCCCTAGGGAAATAGTTATGAATTGCTTTCATATATATTACGGTAGGTATATTTTACTATATATGTATCTAATAAAATACTATTGTTTTTGCCACCGACTTCCGAAATTCAAGTTATTTTTCTCTTTTAAGTGTTTTTTTTGGAAGTCGGTTGTTTTTTTTTGTAAAAAAGTTTTTATCATTTCAAACTTAATAATAAAAGTGAATTTTACCCTTCACTTCTTATTCAAAAACTGCCGTAAAAGTTCGATTAACCACCTCTAATAAAAGGAACGAGATAGTAATACAGCAAAAATTTATTCGTAACCTTCACGTTAATAATTATAAATATATAATTATTCATGTATTTAAGTTCGTTTAAGTTTCGCGCAAATTCAGTATCATGAAGTCGCTCAAACTTGAGTAACACTTGCCTTCTTGGGTGTACTTGAGAAAAATTATAAGAACTCGTTAGTCTAGTGGTCGCAAGCGCTACTGCTGACCGTGAGTTCCTGGTTTAGATTCCCGGGTCGAGCAAAATGTTATTGGGTTATTCCACCTGGAATTTCTCAGTGCTAGCCCACGGCGGAGTCTGAATTTATGCCCGATGACAGCAATAGGCTCGCCCCCCATAACATGGGACTTATAACAGGCGAAATGAGGGTGTACTATAGATACCATCGAAGAAGTCCATATCTATACACCGTAAGGACTAGTTCTGCTTGCAGCCCTCGGCCGCTATAGAACCGGGGCGGTAACAGATGTGGTCGTCGTGTTCACGGGATTTTGTTTTCAAACTGCTTATGAAGTTCTTCGATAGTACACCTCTGCTTAACCTTTCGAAGAATACAAGCGTGATGTTATGCTTTAATAGTAAGAAGTAAGAACAAATTCAAACGATCGACTGAACTATAACAATAAAATTATGTCAATGGCTCTGTTTTTACTTGTAAGGAAAATTTTACCTGGTTTTATATTTTTGTTTCTAATGAATTAACTCAATCTTCTCCTCAATCTTTCACAAGAAGAATGCTGTATTATCACTGAGTAACATAGGCTATAATTTATAAAGATATCACGCGGGTAAAGCCGCTGGCTAGTATGTTATAAGTTTAAAGTCAAAAGTGCAGGGATGTCAAAAATTATGTGATTGATTTCCATGGTATCTCACACCTTTTTGGCGTAAATGCACTTAAATAGATTTCAGCGATTTTGATAAAAAAAAATACTCTAAATCTAAATATACCACATTAGTCAATGAACTCTCAAAAAACGAAAAAAATTCTAACTCGGGTGGCAGCACCAGTTATAGTCATCCGCGCACGCTCAATTACTTTTTAGGTAAAAAGTGCTAAGTCATCAGCGCGCACCGAATCACTGCCCGTGACGTCTGCCGCGTCTTGTTGCACTTAAATCGACTAATTTTATACTTTCTATGAATTTCGGTAGCTTCGGAGGTTGGTTCTTTAAGCATTCGTGAAAAAACTTGATAAGAATCACCTGTAGCTATCCAACATTCTAAAATAATTTACACAATAGCCGAAGTATCCGTAGATATTATGTGGTACATCAAACACATGCTCAAAATAGATCATCATCACACTTTCTCATAAAACAAAAATCACATGAACGAGAATTCACGTCACTTTTGTTTTATTTTTTATTGTTTACCCTCAAACTTTGTTCCGTAGACCTATTTATTTCTGTGTTATGCTCGTGATTATAATATGCAGATCTATTTTGTATTATTTTTCTGTTACTGTATTATACTCGAGTTAATTATCTTTTTGTAATTGTTAATTATCGTGTTTCTGTGACAAATAAACTTATTTTTATTTCTTTCTTTTCTTTCTTTCTATCTTCCTTATAACCTCCCATCAGATTACATGCAATCGCTCGGTAACAATTTATAAAACAAACAGCAAGCCCATTCTAACAATCCCAATTTTCTTAAGTAATCAGTTGAGGTAGAAAGGGCTGGCTTTTAGACCAATTGGCGAATGACCACAGCGGTCAGAACGATCAGGTTCGTTTCCGCTTCACGGTACGCCGGTAATCAGGTGTTAATATTTTTACGGTAGCCCGATGCCGATTATAGGTGCGGTTGCCCTAGTTCCGAACTGATTACGCACCTTTTAGCTTGATAAATTGGCTTTAGGTAGTTTTTGTGTGTTAACTAAAGATCTTTCTTTGTCTGCATTTTAGTTCTTGGAAACTGTACATTACGCTAAGGCCTCATTTTCACCAAAACGGAGAGGAGACAAAATGATGATGAGAACTCTGTCACTTTAATAAAATCCTTAGAGTGAACAAGACAGCATCAAGGCAACTTCAAAATTACTTGCGTTTAAGAATATGATTGTTAAAGTGAAGAATTCAGCATTAACAGCAACAAATCATAACGAACCGTTGTTTAAAAACTACAATAACCGTAATTTATTTCATTCATAAATTGTTTGCAAAACTCGCGCGCATGCATACGACACGAGCTCTTGATTAAAGTCACGTGGACCTAGCAAATTTCCTGCTCGTTTGTTGATGATCATTCAAATTCGATATACTCAACACCTTCCAGTCATGTTTACGTCTTATGCAATGCAGTAGGGAGCGAGCCTATTGCCGTAAACCGGGCACAAATCCAAAGAAACCCTAGCTAGCTTCCTTCTCAAATGTTATCATCATTCATTCAGCTGAAAAACATCCACTGCTGGACACAGGCCTCGCCCAAGCATCGCCTCAACGTCCAGTCCTGTGCCTTCCGCATCGAGTGAACTCCTACGACCATCACCAGTTCGCCGGTCCACCTTGTGGAGGCCTACTAACGCTACGCTTTAGAAATTTTGGCCCCAGCAGTCTCTGTTCAACCAGGTGTTTGCCCCGCCAGCTACATCGTAATAAGTAATTCTTCGGGCTATGTCAGTGTTCCCAAAGATGTCTGCAGTAACCTCAGTCATCTATAATTCCATCTCAAATCTTTCCTAGCCTTTTCCCAACTACATATTTTGGGGTCGGTCTCCAGTCTAACCGGATGCAGCTGAACACCAGTATTTTACATGGAGCCTATCTAACCCAGTAACTGGGTAATACGATACGAGTACCCCTTGTTTGTCAGACTTTGGGGCTTCTGACAACCCATAACAACTGTCAAAGATCCACGAATGACAGCCGGGACCAACGGCTTTTTTTTTTTTTTTTTTGGGTGGGAAATTATCAAATAACTTCTCCCGCTCTGGGTGGAGCGGGAGGGCGTGTCAGACTCTTACTGACTAAAACCCACCCGTGTAGGAACACGGGTGGGTTTTAGTCAGTAAGAGTCCGTTGCCTGTACGTTGCCAGGGGCCACGGTATCCCTTTCGGACTTTCCCGCAACCCCGGCAGGCATCGGTCCTAACGGACCCCTTCCGTTGTGCTGACATCTCTTTGAGGCGCGCGTGGAACACAACGCGCCGTCGACCCGGGCCTGGTCCTTATCGGACGGCGAGCTACCCATTGCTCACCGTCCGCAAGCCCGCGCCTACGGTGGCCGGGAATCGGCCTGCGATTCCCGACGCCCAGGGCGTCTCCTGCGGCGGCTAGGGGCGTGAGGGCGCGAAATTTGCCTCTCCCTCACGCGTTCTGCCTCCTCCTTCGCGAGCATTACTGCTTCGCAGAAGGAGGTGACGGCCTCCCATGCCCTCTCGCTCCGTACCATGGCCTGGACTAGGGCCGGACGCGAGAGATCCCCGCCACCGATCGCCTCCACGAGGACACGGCGATGCTCTGCCCAAGCCGGACAGACCTCCACCGTATGCTCAACCGTGTCCTCCGGGCGATCCACGCAGTGATGACACCCGGGCGTTTCCTCCCGCCTGATACCAACGGCTTAACGAGCTTTCCGAGGCACGGAGGAATCTCGGTATGTAAAGATGGTCACCCATCCACAGACCAATCCTGGCAAGCGTAGCTTAACCTGGTGGATCGACCCGTGCGGCAGTTATTACTTAGCCACGAGCTCCTCATTGTCAGTCATCCATATCTCCATAATACTAATATTATGAATGAAAGTAACTCTGTTACCACGCCTTATCGGCTGAACGGATTTTGATGAAATTTGGCACACGGGTAGACCATGACCTGGGTTAGGACATAGGATACTTTTTATCCCGGTAGTGTGTTCCCGTGGGACAATTTTCGACCTCCACGCGGGCGAAGCAGCGATCATGAGCTAGTTTAATCATAGCTACCTACTACCGATCCTTAAGCTAAAAGGTACTGAACGGCTGTCACGTGGTTTGTCACGCCAGTTGAGGTTTACAAACACCTCGTTCTGATTAGTGCACGTCCGGGTGCGATATGGAGTCGCGTGTTATGCCTCCTCGCTCTTTAACTGCGTGTTTACAATGTCATTAATGTACTATTTGATCATAGGTAAGGAAGTTGAGATTTAGCAATATCCGGTTTTTGTTCCGATTGAACACAGAGAATCTATGTAATTCATGATACCGGTTTGTCCTGTAAATATCTCACCTTGAAAACTTATCGGGAAGTGAGCTGAGCTGTTATTGCAGATGCTAGCTTCTAGGCCCCTAGGATTGTCAGTTTTCATTGCAAGATTTTTACAGAATAGACAGAATACTATAGAATACGAATAGATACAATTACAGAATAGAGTAGTGAAAAACAGAGAATCTACGTAACTGAATACTGAAAATTAAAAGTCTAACATCTTATTTCATGACAGATTTTTTAACTATGCTGCAATATAACCTACGTAAATGCCTGCCTATTCCTAGTTTTAGTCTAATGGATTCTAGGATTTGTCTCCTGATAACTAAGGTCTCTCAAATTCAAACTCAAACCGTTTATTTCAAATAAAGCAATTACAGGCACTTTTGAAATGTCAAGGGGTCGGTCAGTCAGAAGATGAAGCTACATTCCAAAGCGTAGTAGGTTCCTATGAAGAAGAATGTGCAAGAAATTCATGTGGAATCAGTTTTTTTTCTAAATAGATTTTTTTGTCATCCGCTGTCCGGAAAGAGAGAGCCTTCTCCGAAAATTCCTATAAAACGATAAAAGAAAGTCAAAAAGTGTTGTCATAATCACTACGCGTTCATTTTACATCTCTATTTGGTAATGATAATAACCAACTCAAAACATTAAGCCCGTTGCACACTGGTAACAAGTCGCGCGCACCACGTGAGCCGTACCGCGCGCTGCCCGTGCCCAATTTAACGACTAATTGCGCTCTTATCGCGGCTAAACGCGCGTTATCGCGAGCTCCGGCGGCTCTGTTTATAAACACAAGTAGGAATGGACCGTTACATTCACCTCACTTTGATTTTTACTTGTCGTTTTGATAACACGTAGTAATGTTTCTTTTCAACTGTTTTACTGTTATTTATGAGGATAATATTTTTTTTTGTTTTTCTTTCATAATTTTGATTAGGTACGCATATAATCTCCATAGTGAATTATCCTGATTCAGCTACTTAAAATTGGTACCGTTACCTTTTTCCTCCTTGTTTTGGATTCGTCTTGATCATTTTAGTTCCAAGAAATCGTTGATTTTTTAAATTTAGCTTGTTTATCTCTTATGTAATAACGTATTTTTAAGATGATGACGTTTAAGTGATGCTTGTCTTCTAAAACTGATGGTTGAAATATCCCAAACAATGCCCGAATGGGTCCCCTTTGATTCAGACATTATGAAGCTCAAGACCGCGAGGTTCGTTTTCGCATTAGAGCAAAAAAATAAAAGTCTACAAGCAGTTTCTAAACTCAGGAAATATTATATTACACTACATTACATTACTTAATATAGAGTTAGAACGTGAAGCAGTTGCATAATATTTTTATGCTTCTATCGTTCTTTATGACAATTTTTGTGATAATAGTTAGGAATGCTTTATTAAATACCTATTTTTCGAAATTTTTACTAAATTAAAAGTCACTAAACACGAAAATCTTCGCTCATAAAGCCTAGAAACAAGAAATGCGAAAACAAGAAACTCCCAAATTATCATAAACAAAACAAGAACTACCAACATTAACAAAAAAAAACTTTACACATGAAAAGTTTGGTAAAGTCTTAGCGGTATCGTTGAAATTTTCTTAACATCCACCTGTAGGGCGCATTGCGTAAGGGTCGCTCCCCTACCCTTGAACCGGCGACCTTGAGTGGCGGGTCACTACGCAACGATATTATTGTTTAACGACACCAGTGTGTACCACCCTTTATTTAGGGAAGAGGGATCTGTCTTGTTTTGTGTTCGTTAGATTTTATTTTTATTTTGAGTGTTTTTGGAGCACTCGTTTTAATTAATGTGAATTGATTTATTTATACAGGGTGACTTGTAGTTTGACGTAATCCTTCTAGGACGTGATAGTGTGACCCATTTGCAACAATTAAGCACCCCATAAACCCTAGGCAAAAATTTATGGGATTCGAGAAAACCCAATTTTTATGTATTTTTGATAATTTCCCAAAATTCGTCACTAAATATCACTTTTCTCTAAACTCTCAAATTGAATGGCCTTCATTGTGATTCCATTGGGTACCTAATACTTTAATAAACCTTTCGATGTAACCAAATTCTAAAACATCAAACAGTAAAAAAAAGGATGAAGTTTATGAACTATTTTCAAAAATCATCTACGTACTTAAACTTTGACACCAGTTATCTCAAAATTACTTAATTAATTAAACAAGTCACTTAATTATATTTTCTGAAAGGTTCTTAAAATATACGAACTGTTAACTGTATATCTTGCCGTTGACCTATTCTCATACAATAATGAAAACACATTTGATAACTCAGTCTAGAAAAACAAAAATTATTTTTGTTTGTTTGTTACGCTTTCACGCTAAAACGGCTGAATGGATTTGAATAAAATTTGGTACATGGGTAGACCATGATCTGGGTAATGACATGTAATACTTTTTATCCCGATATTTCCACAGGATCGAGATTTATGCGGGTGAAACCGCGGGGCACAGCTAGTATACCATAATTTTCAACCTTACAACTACATTACCCCAATAATATAGCAAAAAAGATTTCACTGCCTCCTTAATTTAGAATTTCACGCCAATTAAAGCGAATATGTCAGCAATCACATCAACATTTATGTTCAACACACCGTGTAACACAATCAGTCCAACATATGTTGGACATGAATAGACTCACCCTCATAGATAACCCTCTATTTGGATAAACTTCCACATCTATTGGCGAAACGGATTGCACTGCTCATTTTGGACGGACAGACAAATTGAACATTAAATGTAAACAAAATAAACAAGAAAATAAAATAAAAAGCAAGATTTTATTTTAAAAAACTGATGGCTATTTCCATTACGTTTTGCTAACCAATGTCAATTGTAATCGTTTAACGGTTTAATAGCCGATTCCTATAATTAACGGACCGTTATTGGTTAAAATTAAGACCAATAATGAAGCAAAGACCTTATAACTTTGAATAGTAGACCCTCGCATATGGAAGTAGCTATCACGGGTAAAATTAGCTTATGTCCAGTTTGGCAATAAAAAAATGCTACAATTGGTAAGCAAAATGATTCGTTTATGTTTATAGGAACCGAGCATAATTTTTCCTTCGTGGATCAAAATCCTTGCAGCCAGGTCATCCCTAAAACATAATTATATCGTCATCGGAAAGAAATAAGTATACCAAGTCTCTACTTAATAGGACAAAAGGAAGTTGTTCAAAACGAATGTGCAAGAATCCATCCATATATTGAAAAGCTCGTGGCTAAATGATAACAGCCGCACGGGTCGATCGAAGGGTTAAGCTACGCTTGCCGCGATATGTTTGTGGATGGGTGACCATCCTTTACATATCGAGACTCCTTCGTGCCTCAGAAAGCAAGTTATGTCGTTGGACCCGGCTGTCATTCGTAGATCTTTGTCAGTCGTTACGAGTACTCAGAAGCCTAAAAGTCTGACAACCAGTCTTACCAAGGGGTATCGTATTACCTAGTTACTGGGTTTTGTAGTTCAGATAGGCAGTCGCTCCATGTAAAATACTGGTTATTTAGCTGCTTCCGGTTAGACTGGAAGCCGACCCCAATTTAATTGGGAAAAGACTAGGCAGATTGAGAGGGAGCTCAAGGAAGAGAAGAGTCTTTGATTCTTTTAAATGCCAAACAAACCACAATAATGGTTTTAATAATCGGATTATATTCTACCAGTTTCGCGTTGCACTGGCAAAAAAATATTTATAAGAAAACAAGATAAAATTATGCAGAATCAAGAATCAGTCATTATACCTACTAATACAAATTTTTACAACATTATTGCAAAATGGATGTAATTCCAACAATTCTACTCTGTCTATAACCAGTAGAATAATCAGCCTACAATGTTCCATTGCCAGCTGCTTGCTGCTATTGTCCAGTAGCAAGCAGCTGGCAATGGACACATGGAAGGCCTCCTGTCTGTGAGAGGGTGTGGGCTGCAATGCTTTCGAATTTTTGGTTCTAGAACATGCCGGTTTTCACGATGTTTTCCTTCACCGTTTTGAGAGCAGCGGTGATGACCACCATTGCTGTCTTGTCAGGTCTAAGTTAACAGCTCTAAAACAAAGTAAATAAACCATTTAAGTGAACAACACGGTTGTTAACCTCAATGTTTAAAACACCGCAACAAATAATGATCTAAGTAGACTCATCCCCAACTTGTGCCGAGGGAGAAACGATCTAGCCCTACTAGTTACCCTTTATTTGCCACCCTGTCCATGATATGGAGCGGGCACGCCCTAGTCGTAGTTAATTTAATGTAAACTTACATGCCACAATTAACATTAACTTATTATATAGAATCTTTTTTTTTCTAACTGAACAGACAGCTGTGCTGCTGGGGAGTTTGTTGCGCCACTTCTTCTTCCCAGCTAAAGCACTAGGAAGTGGTGAAGGGTGGGCGTTTTGGGGGACTGTCTTATGTAATTTTGACGTTCGAAAGTGCTGATTCTCAGCCTAGTTTGAATAAATGACTTTTGAATTTTGAATTTTAACAGAAGTCCGTTAGATTATAATATCTAGTGTTTACCTGAAATCTAAAACATGCCTAACTCTTGGGACTTGGATTAAAATATTGTGCTATTATGGCACAATATTTTTTTTATTTAAAAGAGTGTCCGTGGAGTTTCTTGCCAGTTCTTCTCCATTGGAACCTACTACGCTTTGGAATCGGAAGCCAGCTTCATCTTTCTGACTGACCGACTCCTTGACGATTCAAAAGTGCCTGTAATTGGTTTAATTGAAATAAATGCTTTGAGTTTGAGTATGCTGGAAAGAAAGTAGGCCCTGAACCGTACATAGAGTGATTCCGGAATAAAGGACTACGTCACTCGTAGCGAGGACTTCAGTATTTCATGATCAATGCTTACACGGTAGCATAAAAACTCGCTTAGCCATTGAGCTAGCGGTTATCCAAAGCTGGTAATAAAATAGCAAAGAAGAATGTTATGTTAAACTCGCGTAAAGGCTGCCACAGACAGGCGCCACGCGACCCTAGTAAAACAATTTCTATGAAAAATTTATGGAAATTGTTCTACCAGAATCGCGTCACAACGTCGCGATGTGCCTGGAGCCTTAAGTCAAGTTCCAGAAAATACCACCAACAATTTCAGAGCGATTTCCTATCGAGTATTGAAAAACTAGAGTTCTTAAAAATTCAAACTAACCAGAATTCCCATAACCGTAGTTTCAGAGCAGAGCCATCGATGACTCAGACCATAAACAAAAACTTAACACCATAAACACGGGTAGTGACGTGCTATAAGAAATAAAGCAATAGCACATAAATAAGTAATAAATAGAGTATGGAGGCTCTACGTTATTATTTATCTTGGAGACATCACGTGATGTCGCGTGGGTGGCTAGACTTGCAGGTGCGATGCTAGTGACAGCGTAGAGTTTTACGAAAAAGCAAATTTGTATTTCTATTTGTATTGGTATTTGTTTTTGCCAGGTCGGGCATCTCGAATTTCTCAGTAACAGCCCGGAGTCCGGATTTGTGCCCGGTTGATGGCAATAAGCTCGCCCCTTTTACATGGCACTTAAACATAACTGGCGAAATGTGGGTGTACTTACTATAGGTACACCTCTACCCAACCCTTCGGAGAAACAAGGCGGGATGTTATGTTAAAATTTGTATTTCTTAAAGAACACGTGAAGGTCTTAAAATTGGTCCAAAATTAAGCCTTAACTAGAAGTTAACCGGTCTTTAGCAATGGTTTAGAAAACAAATATAATAATAAAGAAACAAATCAACAATACTATATATTAATATTTTTACACATAATATCTTATATCTAATTAATTAATAAAAATAGCAAAATTATACACAAACTTAACTAAAACTATTGAAAAACTAAAATATAGCATCGAAAAATTCATCCGCATCGCTGTCGACTGGTAATGTACCCAAGAGACTTGCCGCATTGCCACGTTGTATTCTTTATAATAGAATATGAATTAAGAATTTAGCATGTTCCATGATTTTCCCGGCATTACCAGGCTGCTTTCGTATCAATTCGGATCTATTATTGAGTGTATAGGATAGTGGAAGGCCAAACACTGTGAAACAAACTCTATGTATGTTTGTATATTTATAAAAATTTACAACTGTTTTATACGATGAAACTTAGGTTTTGAGGGCATAGTGCCCTCAAAACCTAAGTTTGTTCCGTCGTTTCTTCCCGTTTTGTATTGTATGTTTTAGGCTACATTCAACGAATTGGTTGATTTTGTATATCTTTGAGCGAAAATAAAAATAAAATAATTGATTCACTTTCTTTATTTTCTTCAGTCTCGCTCGCCGCTATCATTGAAACCTTATCCATAAATTTTACAGCGCTGAAGTTCGCGGTAGCGCGGCTGTGATTTGATATCGTTAAGTTTATTGTCGCTGTTACACGATATTTATGATATGTGTCGAATTTAACGTGATTTGTGTCTGGTAGTCACCTCAGGACTTGTCATATAACAAAGAAGGCTCATCAACCTGAGTACCAGTTTACATAATGCTGCAAATACTATCATAATCATTGGCAGTCTTATTCTACCCACTGAAGCTGCGTACAGGCCTCCTTCCTTTTGTGCCATGCTTCCCTGGTCTGTGCGAGAATACCATACTACTCCTTTTGGTGCCAGTACTACGCATCTGACCTTCCTAAAGAACATCATTCCAATCCTCCTAGAGCATCCCCTCCCGGCGTTTCCACTCATATTTGCATTGCCATTTGATGTATAGTCAGACTAAAAGCTTGAAAATCCATAGATTTACATGGAAATCCCTTGCTTCACCTGATTATATCCTTATTTCTTCTTTGATTACGCAGGGAAACTCCGACCATAGCCTTCTCCATTGCATTGTACCAATTCTTTTCACTTCAAAAATGTTTTATTTGGTTTGTCCTTCAGGAATTTTTCAGTAACCCAGTTGAAGCTTTCCGCCTATTAAATGGGACTTAAACAAATCTGGCAAAATATAGGTTCACTAATCACCTCTATCTAAGCCTTAAACAGTAAAACAAGCGCAATGCAATATTGAGTTTCCTCTCAGAATAAAACGCGTCCCTCAGCGTACATTACCGGTCGTTCCAAGTAATTGTCATACATTGAACTTGCGTCTGTCTGTCTGACGCGAATTGATGTCAAGTGGCAATGGTTACGCAACCACGGTCACGGTCGATGCACCCGATGCACTCGGACAAAGGGTGAGCAGAGATATAAGATGTGACATAATATTTTTATATGGTTCTTGGAGCTTAATTCTTAGTAGTTCCGGCTTCTTCATTTCTTTCTTTTTAGTAATGCTCTATGAAGATAAATGTTAGCCTTGATACTTGCGATTGCTAGCGAGTTAGGTAAGGCCCTAGTTATATCTAATACTTAAGGCACGTTTGCACCATAAATCACTCAATTATATTTAAAACATCATACTGTCTCTTTCCTCTTTAAACGATTGACGGAAACAGAACGATGTTTTGAATATGTATAGCGCTAATTAACGCATTTAGTGATTTGTGGTGCGGGAGGGCATCTTTTAGCATTAAACATTTAGTTATTTGTCGTGCCAATGGGCCTGAATAATATGTTAACCAGCGCAACCTGGACAGTAATTCGCCACAGCTCGGCTCATAAGCATATAGAAGTTGGAGATTTCATTGACTTACATATATATATAGTCCTCCAAACCGTATTTCGGCCCCGGCGCGGCGGCCAATCTCAAAGGAGACTAGCCTTCGGCGCGGGAGATATTATAGTGCACAAGTGTGTGCGGCAGACACAGGTGCACTATCTTTTCCCTCACTCTCATAGTCCGATGGGACGGCAATCCGACACGACCGGAGAGAGATCAGGCGCAGGACCAACGGCTTAACGTGCTTTCCGAGGCACGGGGGTATCACACCGCCAACTTCCAAACTCCGGGCTGTTGCTAAGGAATTCCTAATGGAAAAACCAAATAACACTTGACTTACATATAATGTCTTTGAAGCAGTCATATTGCCCAAGTTTTAACTTAAAACCTGCTGATCTTAAAAAATCTTATCGTGAAATAGGTAAAGTATGCTTGAAGTGAGCGTCAATAATGTCAATCCCTAGCATTTTATAGAATAGACCGCCTGGTGTTGAGTAGACCTCCATTGTAACAATATTAAAAATTAGATTTTTTAATTGTCACATAATTTTAAAGTAATCTGTTAGTGAAGTGTTAGTATCCATATGCCAAAGGCAACGAAACATTAACATAATCAAAATGCTTTGAAAAATCTGCCTTTGTGTTTTCGATGTCAAATAAGTTTATTTAACACTGGTTTTTATATTAAAATGTGAGAGGAATCTATTTCAATAATTATCCAAAAAAAACAAAAATTTGTCCATAAAAGGCTGTTTGCCATGATGGCAACGCCAGATTTTGCGTTAACCGCCCATGAAGTCTTTGAACGTGCGTAAAAGAACGCGCGAGGTCGCACGTACATCTGACCCTAGCCTAAATCAAAGCGTAAAATTACCAGAATTAAGCTTTATTTTGTGGAGTAAATAGCTACCTACTTAGACTTAACTAGCTTTTGCCCACGACATGGAGGTCGGAAATTATCCCACGGGATCGTACTACAACCTAATCGTCATTGTCTATCCCATGTTCCAAAGAACAATGGCAGCCACCCATACATTAATTTAGCTGAGATTAAATTCTTGCGTCTCTAAATGAAAAATATCTTGTTTAACTCGGCGTCAACTTCTGAATTAGTATGTGCAAGAATTTTTGTTCTAGAAGTCCGAGAATAATAGAAATTCAGTCATGAACTTTTGTAGGTTATGTTTATGAATTATGGTACTTAGTTGCAATTCGAGGAAATAAAAAGGTAATATTGCATTAGTATTAAACACGCACAGGGTCACACAGGGGAATATCACAGTCCATAAGCTAAGCAGTCCAGGTCAAGTAAAAATTAAAGAAAACGGAAAATAATCGAGAGCAACACAAGGCACAATGCGCAAGCGTCTGTGACATGAACAATTAACAGTTGTCAAACCAAGTTATATTTTTTTTCGACTTGGAATAATAGTCTTTTTGCCAGTCATTAATTGATTATTTATCATTAATCATTTATTTTTACCTCCCTACAAAGAGCACTTCCACTTATAAATAAACATTATTGTTAATTCATTTACTCCTTTTTGTTACAATAACAAACTAAAACTGATTTTATTACAATAATACAGTTTACTGTCACTTGGCAGAATAAATACAAAATGGCAACACTAATTGTCAATGAAAAAATCAAATAACTTTTCATTTAAAATATTTTTTTTATCCGGAGTTAACTAGGTAATGTGATACTTTGAAAAAACGTAAAAAAAATAATAGAAGTGCCTTCATATTTAAGTCACTTTTAGACGCTCAAATTAAAGTCAGCTAAGGTTTCGCCATTGTTTTTTCATCCCAATCCGTCCAGCCGTTTAGGCGAGAAAACGTAACATACAGACCGACAGACAGACATTCAGAATTATTTTCGCATTTATATTATTAAGTATGGATATTAGTATGGATTTCTTTCAGCAAAAACAAAACGACAGTCTGTGACACTAAACATTGCAAAACCCTGACCTCTGTCGCACAAGTGGCTCAATTGGACCGGACATGACGTCGGCACGCACTTCCGGCCGCTAATTACGATCGTCTGCGTCGACGGGACATCCTGAAGGGTGCATTATTACTGTATCAATTAAATTTTACAAAGACATTATTGTTTTTAGTTATTTCGTAGGTTTAAAAAAGGTAAGTATGGAAAAAGTTGTTACTTACGTGTTTTCAGGAACTGTTTAAGAACAGTCTTTAAATAATTTTATCTTTTTTTGATTCGAACCACTTTCCTCTCGCTTTCCTCCAAATATTTGAGAGTGATTTCGTGAAAAGGGACGGAAGTGTGTAACAGGAAGCCGGGGAAGCGCGCGCTATTTGCTTTGACCAATGAGCGCGCGTTGTGCTAGAGTTGGCAATCAGATGGTACCAACCCATTTTCCGAGAGTTTGGTACTATCAGCCAAGATGGCAGATGTCATCGTAAGTGTAACATCTGGCTCGCTCGTTTTCTTTTTATTTTCAACTTTGCATGATAGTAATACACACATCAACACGGTCTAGGGATATTTCATACTAATAAAAGTACTGGCCGCATTGTAATCTTTCATACACCGATTTGTTTGTAATTTATCTCAGACTAATTCCAAATTCAAATTTTTGAAAATTCTTTTGTTTCGGTGGCATAAAAATGTCTTGATGTGTAGGAGAGGGAATTTTCATTTGTGCGAAATTTAGAAAACAATACGAATTACGTTTAGTTACAGTTTTTTTTTCATTTTTAAACGAAAGATAAAGTTAAAATTGAGGTATTGTAGCCATGCAACGCCAACATTTGACGAGGGCGGAGATGTTACGAGCTGTGGGAATGCTGGAAGCTGGGTCTGTTCAGCGTAATGTTGCTGAGGCCATAGGGACCCACCAAAATGTAATTTCAAGATTGTGGACACGCTATCGTGCCACAGGTGAAGTAGCGGAGAGGCACCGGGGGCCAAGTCGCATCACTACCCCCAGACAAGATCGATTTTTGCAAATTACTGCGCGAGCTCAACCAAATGCAACGGCGACTCAATTGGTCCAAAGGCTGCGAGTGGAACACCAAGTGCTTGTGAGTGACCAAACTGTAAGAAGGCGACTGCATGAAAGCAATCTACGCTCTCGTAAACCACTCCGGGTCCCACCTTTACGGAGAGGCAATCGTGGACGACGAATAGAATGGGTTCGGAACCACGTGGACTGGGGCCGTGAGCAATGGTCCAATGTGCTGTTCACGGATGAATCCAGGTTCGGCTTCCATCCAGATTCACGAAGGACGCGTGTTTGGCGAGTTCCTGGACGATGGAGCCGTCTTCAGAACCCTCAGGATGTTCACCCATACCAAGGAGGAACAATTATGGTTTGGGCAGGAATTCGTCTTGGAGGACGGACGGATCTCGTTTGGGTGCGGGGCAATATGACGGCAGAACGATACGTCCAACAGGTGCTGGGGCCCGTAATCTTGCCCCACAGAACACAAATGGGGCAAGATTTCCTGCTCATGCACGACAATGCCCGGGCACACACGGCGAGAACGGTAGCAGCTTGGTTACATACACACAATGTTAGGGCCTTAGACTGGCCTGCTCAATCGCCAGATCTAAATCCCATTGAGCATGCGTGGGATATGCTGCAAAGAAGAGCTCTGAAGGAAGTTCCTGAAAATCTGGCTACAGAAGATCAACTTTTTGCGCACCTCAGAAGGACATGGGACAATATTCCGCAGCAAGACATTGACAACCTTGTTCTGAGCATGCCGAATCGTTGCCGATGTGTTATGAACATCATGGGCGCTTTCTCAGACTACTAACTTCAAGTTTATAAACACAAATTAAATGATTTTTCTATTTTTTTCAGTTTTTACTCATAAATTAAAAGTTAATTCATATACGGTTTCCGTCTATGCTTCATTTTTTTTCCATAAAATCCTGAAATTTTAATCGAAGTACCTTAACCATTATTAAAAAATGGTAGAATATTAAAAAACGTATCTTTTAAATATATACATGTCATATAAATAATTAACACATTGATAGTAATTCGCTTTTTTTTAAAATATCCCTAGACCGTGTTGATGTGTGTATATGAAAGACTCTTACGGGGAATTATTTAGGGTGTTAAATATTTCCTAAAAACACGTAACGTACGCCACTTTTCCATATTATGAGAAACTTCGAGTCAAAGTCGTTGCATTAGGTTTGATTTCATTTCTTTGTTACTCTTTGCCGACCTCTGAAGTATTGACATTGTTTTATTGAAATAAATGTTTGATTACGTATTCGTCCAAAATCATTTAGATTTACTAAGAAATTATCAAATCACAAAACTATTATCAAATTGAATAAGAATCTATAATGAAGGTACTTACCAATTACTTACTAATGTGTGTGGTAAACTGGACGGTATTGTGTGATGAAACATCGGTTTCATGAAGGCATTTTGACGATTAAAATTCTTACTGAAACTTACTGAAAACATATCATTAGTGTTAGTGATTCATTTAATTATTTATTTGCATACCATTATGTGAATTAAGTTGTTACAAAAAGCAAAAGTAACAACAGTAAATAGTAACAGTAATTAGTAGTAGCAGTTATTCAATTAGTTTTATTTATTTTGCAGTTCAATTTGAATTAATAATAGGAACATCATAATATGATGTACTTTCAAGACTGATAGTATCTTGATGAAAGTACTTTCAGTCTTGAAATCTAGGTACATATTTCTTTTATCAACAACGTGGCGAAACTCCAAATAAAAATCAAGAATATGAAAAATTCATCTCAGCTTAGACAGCAGCAACAAAATCTAAACTTGAGATCCCTCATAGCCACGAGTGCTCAAACCGTCGCATGGCAACACTGAAAAATGCATTCGCGAGACAAAAGCAGGCTATTACCGCCCCAGGATTAGCCCTATTGACACTACGTTACCAATTAAAAAGGGAGGGGTGCCTTTTCGTCTCGGTTTTTTTCAGCAGACGGTTTTTCAGGCCGCGGGCGTCCACCCCCCACATTTCCCCCTAACCCCCCGTGGCTGTACAGAAAAATCAATAACGCAGCACTTTTTTCCGCGCGTAAAGCATGCACCGACACGGCGCGCGGCTGTGTGTGTGTGCCCCACGCACACACGAGCGCGGCGCATTGGGTTGCCAGCATTTTTTCCATTCGCATTAAAATTTGCTCACAGCGACATTCTCGCTGGAGCCGACATCCCTGCCTTTGATTAGTCGGATGCACCTGGAGGGCTTACGCAATATTCCACGTTCCCTTTTAATGCAAATCCCTTTAGAATACCAACCAGCTTGCGAACGTCTTCAGATAAATAGCGACAAATAAAATTCGCACTCTACAACTACCTCCAAAATGAAAACAATTTGTAAACGCTAGGAATATCAAAAATGCTCTTCAACATTTCCAAGACGTTTTAAAGCGTTAACGGAAAACAATTTTAAAACATTCTATCATCAGCCTTTTGTTCAAATTCTCTACAAGAAATCGCCATTACTCGTGCTCTTAAAAGGATTGCGGTAAAATGAGGAGAGGATTCAACAGGAAAACGAGTGCAGACGTCCTTATGTACCTAGCCTGGTACCCACCATTGTGGGCCCTGTTTAATTCTATAAAGCCGCGGAACAGGCGACCTTGTAGGTGGACTGAATGGCATCGCTTCCTTGATATCTATTTGCGCCTCATCCGATAATGTCATTGAATGAGCGTTAAAAGGTTTTGGAAGCATCGCCGGGATCCGGAGCATATCATTTGCATAGATTCCTAACGCTCGGTGCGCGACAACCGCACAACACTAATTGCTAACGCAGACTAACGTAAAAAAAGCATCACATTTAAAAAAGGAACGCTTTGCACATTTTTATTTCGCGTTCGCAATGACAGAGGTGAGTCCGTCCCGCTCGCGCGCCATTGTTGCACAGGGCTCGTCATCACTCCATCTTTGTCTGCCGCGCGCGTTTTTTTGAACGTGCAAAAATATAAAAACGCCGAATCGCGTCGGTGGTGGGGCGCGTGTTCTCGCTGCACTTGTGTGCGTCGCCGCGATAATGCTTGTTTAGGGCTTTGCCCCGATCATAAGTCAATACATGCCCAAGTTTGTAAGCGCACCAAAAGTGAAGTGCTTAAAAGCTAACAACGCGAAAATTCTTAACGTAAACAACTAGAAATACTGAAATTCGAAAACATTTGAAAGTTGTGCTTACATATAAAATGTAGCACCAGCTTCTTACTGGATAGAATATACGGTATAAGTTTAGGTGATATTTCAAAATGCCACACATACTAATGAGTAGATTAGGTCTTAGAGAATGTATCCTCATTGATTCAATACCTAACAACTTACACCTCGAAAGCATTAAACTGCTCTTGAAACCCAACCAGCGTAACAACAGATAATAATTAGCTGAGATTGTATCTCGTATATTTTCCGTCGAACGAAAGTGTCTACGACACTGACTAAATCTATATTCGTTAGATAGAATAAAAAAGAGTCCGTACACCTTTCTCTGCGCCTTTCACTCACTTATAATTAGCGCTCTGTTAATCATAAGATAACAAGTCGAGGCTACTTTTTTCTTACGTGCCAAATTGGACTATGTCGATCAATCGAACAGTAGACTGCAATTTGGCATGCAGGGCTGGCAGTCTGAAGACTTGCAAACTAAAGCTTCGAAGAATATGGTGGAAAAAGGGGAAATTTATCGTGTTTTGTAAAAAACTATATAGTCGAAAATTTCTAACAATCTTCAAAAATATTCAGCTAGTCAATTACTCATGGTCTTAGCTCTATAGTGCAACTGTTTTTCAACCACTAGACAGTAGACAACCCTGCCAGACCCCGCGGGACCGTTACCAAGCGCATAATAGTTGCAAATCCATTGATTATTTTGATGCATTAGTTGGTTACGGTCACAAACCGCAGACACTGCGAACTGTTCTTTCTCTGAATAAAATAATTTGACCGTGAACGCAACGGTTAGTGTCAGCGTGTACCACATGTTAATAGCGAGCATTAAAACAAAGAAAATGATTGTACGATTGTTATGTTCTAACGTTTGGTCTGCCGCTTCTTTAAACAACGGTACCCACATTTTTTGTCAACTATTTTTACATACTTATTTATTAAGACGAACAGAAATCCTTCAATTTCAAAGCGGAAATTCTATTATCTGTCTGAGGTTTAACTTGAGAGGACTGAAACCTAAAAAAAAAAGCTTCAAGATTGAATGTAAAAGTTCAGTTCAGATTAATCTAATCTTTGCATGCAACAAAATCGTTGAACTAGAAAATGATTTGATAAAACCCGCGCCGGTTGCACATCGTAGAATTTCCTTCTCTTTCTCTCGAAAAGCGACAAAAAAATTGCCGTCTCCAACGCCGACCTTACGCAGACATCTTTTTATTGCGAACGTGCCCCTGGCCTCACTCTTTCTTACCTCATAACACAGTTTCTCTTGCCTTTTTCCGTTTTTTTACTCCATTCAACCCCCCGTCGGTGTGTGTAGAAAAAACTTTGCGGCCTCGTAAAAGTCCACTTCTGTGCGAAAACTTGCGTTGTTTTGAATTTAGAACTTTTGTTTCGAAGTCGCTGATTTTCTTTTTTTTTTACTGGTGACTTTGGAATTATTTAGATTACAGTGTTTGACATCAGTCTTGGCGTGTTTTTATTATTTGTATTTTGTTTCAAAGCCATCATTCTGATCAGTGGTACTTTCACATGATTTCCGCTTTTAACTTATGAAAGATCAAGAATATTCTTTCACGGTTCCAAATAATTGGTTTTACGGAGAAAAAACACCATAATTTTGTTTTGAAGTTATCAATTCGACTTGTTCCAAGTTATACCTAGGGGCATCACTCTGTTTATCAGAAATAAACGATGGCGTCAACTGCAGCAAAATTCATGTTATGCAACCTTACGGAACTTTTTTAAATCTTGCGTTCAGCGTAATTGCTCGGTTTATTAAAAAATCGTATAAATACTAGGTCTTTTCATCAAACTTTTAATGAAAGGTATTTCATTAGTGAAAAAGAGGAATTCTTTTGAGAATTATAATTACGGCTTCGAGTAAAAAAGCTTTTAGCTTGCTATATTAAAAACTAAAAACGGATCTCTCAAATGAATCTAGTCAAGTTTTGGTATTCAAAATGCTTTTCATGGATAACTAACAAGCGCTACATTTTTATCCGCTTGATAAAGTGCGCATTGGCAACAAAACAATTTCGTTATTAGACTTTTTTCAAAGTCCATGGACTGGAATTAATCCAGGGGAATGTGTACAAGAACAAACGAATAATGTTCAAGTAGGTTTCACTTTAATTAATCTTGTTACTGGCAGGCGCGCGTTTCCTATTTCAAAACTAAACCCAAAACAATTGCGCATCGTTCGAATTTTAAAAACTGGATACGTGATACATGACATCGGAGGGGCCCGCATGCCGTTATCTAACTACCCCTAGGACATCAGCCAGTATAAAAAGAGCTATAGGACAGCCGAGAACCCCCTCTCACTCACCTTATTTTGTTGGGTTTCGGGGCGGGGCGGGAGGTCGAGTATTCCTGGTGTGTAATGCACATTTTTGCATGGAGCTTCGCGATCGGGCTGGGTTCAGCTCAGCCCTGCAAGCACCCACACTACAGCGAGGCGTGTGTATGTGTGGGTAGGCATATACACACATACATCGAGGATGGATTCTGTTTTGTAGGTTTTTTTAATTGACAAAATTTTTGTACATTCCCGATATTGTGCTTTAAAACTTGCATGAAGTTATTGGCTTTCTGATAGGTTATGGAATAGTATGAATCACAACCACGCTAGGACAGTTAGGTTTTTCAGAAAAATATGCGGATGAGTTCTCATCATTAATTATGCCAAAATTATATTGCCATTAAACTAAAATTGTAGTTTAATCAAACTTTGAATCGTGATTTATACTATGCAAGTATCTCCTCTTAGTCAATTAGTAGCTCAAGCATCTATTTAGGTACATTACCAAAATACTGATAGAAAAAATTTCAGTACATAGGTACGTAGGCTACCTACATTTCCAAACAAAGCATAAAAGCCCCAACTACACACATAACTGCAATTGATTTCCCGAATACATATAGGTAAACCGGAGTCATACTAATCGAGAGTGACGCTCCAAAAAATCACAACCCCTGGACGCAGACGAGGGGGGGACGGGGTGGAAAAGAGGGGGTGCAGGTGGGGTTGCCAGTGTTTTTATTTTTCATGATTGGTGGATTGCACCGGGAGTAATGATCGATGGAATTAACGTGCGCCACTGGCCACCACGGGGGCTTCAGTTTTAAAAATTTCGAATGCTTCATGTTTTAAAAATGGAATTCGATTGGAACTGTTGGTTTTTTAAACGGTTTTTTGACGTTGAAAGAGTGGTGATGACAGATTTTTGCCTATGGAATGTAACATCGATACTTAAGCATGAAATGTTTTCTCAGACCGCTTACTTTGCTTGTCAAAAGATTGACTCATAATATCAGTCAGTGCTGCAAGTGTGTCTTTTTGAACATAGCAGCCTGAGCGTCCTCCTTTCTTCGGGTATGCATAGCCAAAGCTCGATGACATTACTCGATGAGCTATCAAGAACATAGAGAGCCATTGGTTTTCTTGGGTAAAACCCAACACACGACCATCATAATATCAGATTGTAAAGCCTGACTGAGATTTTACCTACTTCTCTTGGTTTCTCAGATATACAGTATGTAGGTAGAGGTACCTACCTATATGAGTTATCAAAACATGTAAATTGCATAGCACTGCAAAATCATATTTAATGCATAGAGCTACACAGACAGCTATAAAAGCCACGAAATTCAATAGAATCCGTCCGATTACGTTTCAATCCATAAACCGAGCCGTCGCCACTCATAAAAATATCCGAACGCATAAAATTTTTCTACCGCTGCATTTTTTTTATTTTTCTGCAGCACAGGCACAGATATTGGGTATAGGTACCTATATTTCGATTCCGTTTACAAATTAAACAGACGGGATGTTTACATACCTCCCTTCACCCCTTCACCCCCTGCATATAGCCGTACAGCCATACATTAACATATATACAATGATTTATACTCCATACACATTTGGCATAATTGAAAAATGGCCGGCGTAATGGCGTACGGCGGACACTGCAAATAATAAGCTTTTAGGGTGACGTAACGAAATGTTTGGACTAATTAAGCGATTAATGTGTGGTGGCATGTTCTGTTATGATTATAACTGAAAAGCTTCGAAGTTGGTAAATGTAAGCTTTCAGGCAGCCTCCGAAGGCAAAGACGCTTTCAGCTAGCGTTGAAGAAAAAGTAAAATAAACTACTGTTTGTTATCTAAGCCTTTCCTCTCTACCCATGTAGATATTATTATCGTTTGAAAGGAACAAATAGCAAACATATTTTCGTTAAGGCGAAAGCATCAGGGCAGCCCGCGATATTCAAATTTTCTTACGTTTTTTGCAATTTGCAGGGCAGTATCAGGATGTACGAGTATGTTGATAGAAATATGATTCGCGGTCGTATCAAATATTTATTTATAGAATTATAATCATAAAAATCATACATACAACTCTCTAAGTTCATATATTTATTAAAAATGTATGCACAAGTAAAATCAAATACTGTACAAAGACGGACTTAATGCCTGAGGCATTTTCTACCAGTCAACCTTTGGGTGGTGCAGAGAAAAAACATGGCAATTGTAACAAAATTGATAGATAACTCGAAAAAGAATAAATACTAATACATACATATAAACAAAATAAACTTAGGAGAAATAACGATAGGGAGAAAACGAATCCAGCAAATCGGCGCTGGGATAATTCTGCCAACTTCTTATCAATAATATTCACGTGTCTTCACTTTAAAAGATAAATAAATAAATAAAAGATAACAGACTGGTGGTGGTGGGACATATTATTATATCCCTATTGAATGACTATTTCATGAAATTATGACAATTGAGGATTATTCTAACATAAAGAGTTGTATTGCGGATTCTAATGATTATAATTCTGTAAAGCCATACTCGTTACAGTCGCGAATCATATTGCTAAAAACGTAAGGAAATTTAAAATTCGCGGGCTACCTTAGCGCATCCCCTTAATAGTTATTAACCTTTCCGAAACCGGTTTAAGGATAACAGACGACCTAAACATCTCACCGTAAAACGAAGGTGAAGTGATCTGTCAACAGTATCAATCCTTAGCATCAGGTACAATGATAGCTCACATTACATGGCAGATCCATATTCTATAACAATGCTCGAAATTTTAAACTTGCTGACTTCAAAAACAATTCATACTTTGTATTTTATACTAGCTGCACCCCGCAGTTTCACCCACATAAGTCTCGATCCCGTGGTAATATCGGAATAAAAAGTATTTAATGTCCTAATTGAGGTCATGGCCTACCTACGTGTCAAATTTCATCCAAACCTGTTCAGCCGTTTTAGCGTGAAAGCGTAACAAACTTCTTTCTTTTTTTCTTCTTTCTCTTCTTTATTTTTAATATTAGTTTAGTTTGACTAATCTCTACTCAATACGTATGCTTAAACGCCGTTTTAAAATACGTCCTTTAAACCGAAAGTTCCTTAAGAAAACACGTATTCGCTTACTTATTTCATCTTTCGTCCTTGAAAACTGAAAACACGTAGGCTCAGTAAATAGTTAATGAGCGACTGACATTGTAAAGTTGCAGTTCCCGTCCCGAAAGCGAAAGTTGCATACCGAGTACCTACTTGATCTGTAGGGATGGCAACCTTGAGTATGAGATTTATTAATTTGTTTAGTTAATTAGGGAATTCGTTTAGGTAATGAGGCCCACTTGCACCTTAAACAAAAAATACTTTTAGCGCTAAATGAATTTAAAACAACTTTCATTTCTGTCAGGCGTTTAAAGATGATACAGACATATCATCGTCTGCCTAGCCTTTTCCCAACGATATTGGGGTCGGCTTCCAGTCTAACCGACTGCAGCTGAATACCAGTAACATAGAGCGACTGCCTATCTGACCTCCACAACCCAGAAACACGATACTCCTTGGTAAGACTGGTTGTCAGACTTTTGAGCTTCTAACTATCCGTAACGACTGACAAATATCTAAAAATGACCGCCCGGATCAACGACTTAACGTGTTTCCAAGGCACAGAGGGGTATGGTATATAAAGATGATGAGATATTTGTATGTAAAGATGGTCACCCATCCACGGACTAACCGCGGCAAGCGTAGCTTAACCTGATCGATCGACCCGTGCGGCTGTTATTACTTAGCCACAAGCTCCTCTATGATAGAGAGATAATGATGTTTTAAATATGTTTGACGTTAAACGCAATAAATGATTTGTGGTACCTAGTGGGCCTAAGTGATTTAAAAAGTCCTGTTGTTGAGATTTTCAAAAACAGACTTAAGACGTACTTTTATGTTAGAATAATGACATGGCAGCATGGAATTAGTAACTACCTACTATCATGGCAACATGGAATTAGTAAGTACCTACTATCATGGCAACCTGGAATTAGTAAGTACCTACTATCATGGCAACATGGAATTAGTAAGTACCTACTATCATGGCAACATGGAATTAGTAAGTACCTACTATACTATTAAATGAGCATTCTCTGTTTTCACCCGAGCAGAGTAGACCAGGTAGTTTTAACATAAAACGGTCAAGGCCAATTAAATTAGTTAAAGACACAAACACATTATTTAAGTACAATAAACAAAGTATACATAAAATTGACAGCCATACACTCATCTCACAATACTCCAGACATACTGACAGGATCTTCTTCGTTTATCCGCGAACACATCACAGTCAGGCTTAGCGTCCAAGAGAGCGTTGAGCGCAGAGAGTGTGAAATTATTGTAATGATTGTTTTTAACGAATATGATAATTATGATGAAGAAAGCTCTCCTAAGCAAGAAAGGAAGAAAGAAAAATTGTTTATTCTGCACAAACAAAACGCACATTTAAAGAAAAAAAAAACATTAAATTCACGCATACAAAAGTAGCAAAAAGCCTCGTATTCAACCAATAAATAAAAATATACTTACTTTAAATATCTTTTATGCGGAGGAATGAGGAAAATGTCGTGAGGAAAGTTTTGAGTATGAATGTGGACGGCTTTAAGAGTAGGGGAAGACCAAAGAAACGATGGATGGACTGTGTGAAGATGATATGGCTGGAAAAAGAGTGACTACCGAGATGATGACTAATAGAGAAGTTTGGAAGAAAGACATGTTGCGCTGCCTAAATGTTTTTTGTCAATCTGCGCCCTGATTGCGTAATACACTGTCATTCACAATCGCAAAGATTTTGAAGGATATTGCTACTCCATTGCTTCATATGTTCGAAAAATTTGTCTGCATAACAACGTAAACAACGCAATGAATGTTGTTGAACTGTCAAAATGAAACCATGAAGCTATAGTCTGTTACGCAATTACCTCGCTGTATTTTTTTAAATAACCTGTGATACAACGCGCCACCCCTAGATAATGTAGCTAAAATACGATGCAAGTTGAGTTTGTAACTGACAAATCACTTACAGTGTATGTAACTCAACGAAAGTAAGTGTGGCTACTGTAGGTATTGTGTGTTTTGTCTATATTATTTTTATGGTATATTTAGTAGTTAATTTTGAAAAACCATAAAGTTTCGGACGATATTGAAAAAAATCATTTGAGTTCGAATTGTCACCGAAGTTGATGCCAAACTATGTAAGATTTGTTAGTAAAAAACTAGATTTTATTAATGGCGACACTGGCTACTAATTATTTTAGAAAACAGCAAGACTGTATATAACACATAGCAGTAGGTAGAAAACAGAGACATAAAAAATCTCGGCTGTCTGTAGCGACTGCTGAAAAAACTCATTAAGAAAAACAATGCATTTAAAAAAGTTGAACACAAAAATGCACGACATTCTAACACTCAGAGCTACAGGAAGCGATGCCGTGTCAAACTTCTGAAATGTTCAGCTTTCAGAGGCCGTTCACCCCAAGACGCCACCTTACCACACCTGCACCGCTCTTATTACACCCACACATAAGGCACACTTTCCTTTGACACTCAACGAATGAGGTTCTTTTAATGACCGTCTTTATGCATTCGTAAAAGCCCTTAAGTCTTACCTGTTAAGGTTTATTTTGGCCAACTCTAGATGTTTTTTATAAAGTCTCTTTGTATACGAACGTTATGGAAAACGCTTAGTTTTTCTTTTGACGGATTTCGCGTGAAAGAAATTCGGCTTTTAAGAAAGTTGCCGACATGTTTGTTTTTTTGTTTTCTAAGTTGAACTATACAGCTGAAGGCTTTAATTATTTTTGCATTTACTCCATGCATTCTTTTTTAAACTTAAATAGAAAAGTAGGACGACCTATTCACAAATATATTCAATCATATTCAGTCAACATTGTAAAAGCAGCGACTTCAACAGATTTATCTTTTAAAAGTTCAACTGACAGTAATGACACTGTTATACAGGTTGATTAAGAGGGATATAGTTCGGAAAATTCTGTAACAGATATTTTTTTGAAAGCTCTGAAATATTAAGCGCGGTTTCTAATGTCTGTTTCTATAAGTTGATTTAACAAAATATTGTGGTTTCTTCCGAAACGCAACAATATGTCAAGATATCGACCTAACAGCACTAGCAAATTGCCAAATTCCTGTTAAGAATACTTAATCAACAAAAGAATCAAGTTCTTCTTACTGAACAAACAGCTGTGCTGCTGGAGAGTTTGTTGCGCCACTTCTTCTTCCCAGCGAAAGCACTAGGAAGTGGTAATTTTGGCGTTCAAAAACTGCAGTCTTATTTGTTGTAATAAATGAGTTTTGCCATGTGTATAAGCCATTTTAGATATACATAAAACTTATCAGCTCCATAAGATAACTAAAAAAAAACAATAAAACTCAATTTCTTAAGGCCAATGACGTGATTAGGGCCACAATAAAACATTCTGTAACCAGTTGCAGAATGCAAAACTTAACACAGAAGTTGGCGTGTAAAGTTACAAAAAAGGTTCATTGGCTCCCAAGTTTATTTATTGCTTTTACTTTTTAATTTAACGACGCGAAGTTAGCACGCGAGCATCGGTATTAGCGTTAAATGCCCGTACGTTTGTTTTCGACGAATTAAAAGGTTTAAGAAATACGTAAACGATATGTATCGTTAATTAATTTGATATCGATCTTTTGGAATTTTTTAAGTTTTTTTTTGTGTTGAAGATATTTTTTTCGATTTATTTGATGTTGAAGTGTGTGTACTGAAGTTTTTTTTCGAAAGATGACCTTTTATGCCGTTATGGTTATGTTACACAAAGGATTTTTTTTATCCCTTTTAAATTACAACAAAAACCAAACAAAATTGTTTAGATTTGGCATAACTTGACTTCGTGATCAATTAATATATTTTTGAACTCCTAAATATAGTAACCTAATCAACATTTACACAACTCTTACATAGGTATTTACCGAGTTTTCGGAAATGGTTGGCGAAAAGTCAGTTATGAAGAGTCGCTGACAAAGCATAACATTGTTACTAACCTTCAAAAAACAGCACCTTTCAAGCGAACCGTCTACTAAAAAGCACACAGCTTATAATAGCATGATATAACAATCAAGTGTATCCTAGACTCCATTCTTCATCACGCCTCGACGGAAAGCTTGTGGTGCATAATCTGGGAAAAATACACCCTTCAGCACTCGAGCGCCCTCTGGTACGAGCCGACGGAGTTTACGACTCAATGGTGCCTTGTTTGAGGCTAGTATTGTTGCCATACGGGTCATTAGACAAGTAGTAATAAAGCATGAAATATTGGCGAAAAAAGAATAAGAGATCAGACTTGTTAATTCTCGCCGTGAAAATTTTGGTGAAGTGTGGTTGATTACAGCCTCTTGAAGAGAAGAGGCCTGTGTCCTAGCAATAGGAACTATATAGGCCAATTATGATGAGCTTGAATTGAACTGTCATCTCATCTAATGCTAAGGTTTGACAGTTCACTCGAAGCTGACTTCAACCGGAGATAACACCTTTCCCGCTTTTTGTAGTATCAGTTAACATTACTGATACTTTGGCTTGATAATAATAACCTACACCTCTGATATCTATTTCAACGATTGCAATACAGAGATAGGTAGCTATTTCATTGAACTCGCAGCACAAAATTTCCGTCAACCAAAATTGATTATACTGACCTATAAAGTAGAAGTATTCTTTATTTCAACTGCCCCTACGAAAAGTTTCGAAAGTGTTAACTTTTTGCACAATATTAAGACATTTAAAACTCATCTTCAAACACTCTTGGATAGGTTTACAGACGACAAATCCGCTTTAGATTGCTTTCTGCAAACTTACAAAAAGAACCAACATAACCAATTACCTCCAACGAAAACCATGGGATTACACCATTTCACCCATTACCAGCCTGATGGCACGACCACAACACGAGGGATCGTTATGCAGGGTACTTAATTAAGTCTGGCCACTTCAGGTAGGCCGGGCTTTCGGCACGTACCGCCAGGGGGCGCTCGCGTCGCATAATTTGATAGGAGGACTCTCAGAGTGAACTGATCTTGATTCTGTTTTTTTTTTTTGGGACGCTGTTCATAGTTTTAGGTAGAAAATACAATTTTGAAAATAAAATTAAAGACAATTGAATTAAAGATATAGGAAAACATTTTAAGACTTCTTTTTACTTCCGTGCGGATATCCATAAGGATGATACCCTCCGTCTGGAAGAACGGAGGGTTATTTCGGACTCCTACCGACTCAAAACTTACTGTTCCTACTATTACCGTAAGTCAAGTACCTAAGTTTGTATTTCCACCCTAAGGGTATGATCCTCTTTTAAAGATCTAAAGAACGCCACTTAACGTGGCCACCTACTGGGCCCAACTAATCTAAAAAAGTACCATCGACTCGAATAAAAGAAGAGACGAACGTAAACTTACGATTCGATCTGTCAAAATCAGTGCTTAAGAGGGAACAGGGCCTGCGAATCTCCATACAAATGTATTTCTTCCAGAATAATGCCTCTAGAGCATTATTTTTTTCTCTAATATCAAGGTCTGCTGTAGACACGTCCCTGTTATTTCCTTTTTTTCAGCAACTAATTGATAAAGAAAATATGACCCTCCAAAAATTACAAAAAAATGGCCAATTTTTACCGCCGTGATTAGAGGACTACCAGACAAATTCTAAAAGATTTTCACAAAAAAGAAAATGATAGGAACCTAGACATACTCTTTCTTAAAATTGTTATGTAAAAAATAATTGAATCGGCTCTGTTTTCAAGAAGAAAAAAGAGAAAAACGAAACGTCCACCTCGTCAATTTTTTTTGTGATATAATCGGTCTGAGCTGCAGCTGTCTCTATCGCACTCTACAGAAGCAGACTATAGGTAAGACGACGGCAATATAGTTTCTTCAAATACCTATTTTCCTAATTCCTCGCAGCCCTGTTCCCCCTTAAAGCACTGTGCAAGTTCAAGGACTTGAGTACCTGTCCAGTTTAAAACTGTCTAATCCCAAGTATGCCATACAAGTCCAAACCCACGGATTTCCGTAAAAATAACCCCAACTTTCTAGCAAGGACATTCTGAGAACTTAAAACTACTAATAATTAAATGAGACAAATAAATCGTATGAGGCGTAGGCAGTCGCGTCCGTCGGCCGATAATTATCTGAAAATAGACGGCATTCGAGCGGGGAGACCAGCTAGCCCCTCCCTAATTATTACCCATCTTTGAAATACACGATGACAATTGTCGATACATAATTGGAATTCTTCTTCCTCCATCTTTAGTTGGCGAGTGGACTCGAAGGACCATCAATCAGCAAAAAAATTAAACTCACCGTAAAAACTAAGTGAGCTGTCATTTCACCTGACGCTGGGGTTGATACTATTGACAGCTCACTTCAAGATCATTTCACCTAGTTTCACGGTGAAATTTTTACAGAATAGGTCAGCTGAGCAGATGTTGGGGGAAGTATTTGATTGTGGTTCATAGGCGATGGCGTGAAATAAGGAGACAGGATTTTTGTGGTTACACACACTGAGTGGGTTGTACTATATTTTTAACCGAATTAAAAAAAGGAGTCCCTAATATTTGATTTTACGAAGTGAAAATTTTACTTTAATTTCGGAAGTTTGTGGCAAAAAACTAAAATACAGATCCAAAGACATCTACTTCCGAAATTAAAGTTATTTTTCACTTTGTAGTGTTTTTAAGGTTAATTTCGTGTATAAATAAAAATATTATTTCATATTTTTGAGTAAATTTCTTTTGGAATCGTTTTTTTTTTAAATTGTTTTTTTAAAACGAAAGTAACGCTTACCTAACAGCTTAGTGCAGCTATAAATAAAACAATTGACAGCTGCACTTGTTTCCAAGACAGTTAAAATATAGGTTAAGAATACAAGAATCCTGTAAGAAAGGAAATTACCTATATTTCATCACAATGACACCGGAAACAAAATGAATTCCGATAACTGTAAGATCCACGTAATAAATAACTCGACAGACAAAAAGGTAATTAAGGAGAGAAAGATCATTATTAGTTAATGTTAAACCAAATCTCAATACATAAACTAGTGCACCCACGCTGTCTGGCTAACTTTCATTCTCATTGAAATATAATAACCGAGTAATGAGATGTCTGCAACAATATACTTATAATATTAAACGCATTCCGCTTCCTACCTCGATGACCAAACGTAAAATTAATGAACAAATTATCCTTCCACGAAGTGTGCTCGTGACCTTAGTCCGCCATGATTCATTTGAAAACTAGTCAGTCTAGTTTCCAGGTACCTACACAATATTAAAAAATGTGCAGTATTTATTTATGGTGATTTTCGCGGGACTTTTTTATCTGTTGCACAAAAGTGCATAGATACCTAATGTAAATCTTGCATGTTTTTTTTCGTTTTGACTAGAATTTGCATATTTTGATGTTATTCAAGATCAATTAGGTACGTACGTTTTAGTGGTCGGGAAATACTTTGATTAATAATATAAATAAAAGTTAAATAATGTCGCAGATGCCGAAACTGGTTTCATTTTCATTACTAAAACTGCATATCTTGTACAAGAAACCTTTTTTTTTCGCTATTGTTGTATCATGCTTGTATCTATGTGTGCATGTGCACATTTTGCTCATTTACTACCTCAATCAGCGCAACCTCTAGCAGTCCACTGCTGGACATAGGCATCTCCCAGACTACGTCACAACACTCTGTCTTCCGCCTTCTGCATCCAGTCGATCCCAGCCACCTTTTTATGGTCGTCGGTCCATCTAGCTGGGGAGCGTCCTACACTTGCCGATTGGCGGTCTCCACTCTAGGACTCGTCTGGTCCACCGGCCATCGGTCCATCGACAAACATGGCCAGCCCATTAACTACCTGACATAATTAAAATTATCTCTGTTTTCTATTCAGAATCCAGATTCCGTTACATACGAGTATCTCGGTATCTAAAACCAAACTTTTGGATTAATGGCGTGAGATAAGAGGGCCTACCAATGTGACATTCTATCAGCGATAAAAAATGAAGATGGAGAAGTTAAAATGATGATGGAGAAGTTAAAAATGTATGGCACTGACATATCCTACCGAAAGGCATTAGTCAATTCCGTTGAAAGTCGTTGTAGAAATATGAAACCCTTTGAAAGAGATATAGCCACTTGTCTATACCTTATCCATGTGTGGCGTATGGCTTGACTGCAAAATACTTTTTATACAAAAATTATAATCCAGTCACAAATCTTTCTAAACTTATATTTACCTGTGTCTCTTGGCAAAATAAATATTAAGTAATTATTATATTTTCGTGTAGTAGGTGTATATCTCAGAGCAATGTCAAATCAAAGATTTTTAAATGTCAAATATTGATTCTTAATAAAGACAGATTTATACCTATGTCAACATAATACAATATAAATATGTTATCAGAATCTTTTAAGTATATTAGGTATGATCTAAATTTATATTATGCAGGTCTTTCAATAGTGTTTTTGGTCGTAATAGGATCTTCAATCCGATAAAGCTACGTAGAGCCTTGATCAGCACTCTAATTCCGTAACACACTTCAATCACAATCTGAATGATTTTGAAGGATATTGCTAATCCATTGCTTCATATGTTGGAAAAATGTGTCTGCTCAACAACGCAAAAAACGCAATGAATGTTGTTGAACTGTCAAAATGAAAGCCATTGCTACTGCGTATTACGTAATTACCCCGCGGGACTTGGGGCCTTAATCCACACACAATATTAAAGCTGTATCATTAACATACTGTGATTCGAGGATAGTGACTTTGATTTAATCTAACACCTTTACTTGTATCCAACTTACCTAAACTAAAAGATATCCGTTAATCACGCAGAGTTCAGACTATTATCCAAAATAGCTAGACCAGTCATGTCCTACGCACACAAAAACGTCTATACTTACTCTTAAGGAGATCATAATGAATCATCTTGTTCAAGTTCACGGAATATATGACTGTAAGCAACAATAACATGAATCGTAATGCTCATAAAACAATTGAAAAGCAAAGCCAATAAAATCATATTCTCCCAATCACTTTCAATAAAACAGTTAAGCATATTATCTGTCATAAAATCAATTGGCGATTGTTAACCCTGGCAGCACTCAGCATTGAAATAAACAAATAATGTAGGAATGAGTGTTGCGGTGTGCAGTCGGTAGTCGGCGGTGACTGGTGTCCCGAGTCTCGCTGGAGTGTCCTAGAGGCCGTTAGCATTTGTCGGGCGGCGTCGCGCACTGAAAATAGCGCAGGCGGCGCGTCATCAATGCGCTTCGTTTGCTTTATGGCCAGTTATTGCGCGCGTTTAATTACCACCGCACGCCATTTTGAAGATTTGTGAAACGTCACTTTTGGCGCGAAACGTGCACTTGACAAATTACCGTGCACAGCCGCGGACACTGACTACACACACAGCCGCACTTAGAACACTGAATTAATAGATTTTTTTATGACCACCCACTTGTTAGCGAACAGGTTTCGTAAATAAAAATACGTTTTGAATTAAAGTTGTTTTAATTAGCATACTTTGAATTGCACTTCCGTGCTGCGATACGATTTGGGCGAGTAAAGTCCACTTATTTCTGGAATAACAAAGTGCGCCGTGTTACATCGGCTGTATTAAACTTTTATTGCCTTCAGTGCCATTCTTTAGTCGGTGCGAGTGTGCGAACATGCCATTAATTACAGCCGAAACCATTTAAAAGATTTATTATATTTATTCTGAAAATTTAAAAGAGCATAAAATTCTGCAATACTTTTAGGGACATGCCGAGTTATGTGTAGCTATTAAATTAACAAACAAGTGATTTCAATCAAACTTTGGCATATGTGAGCTTTCAATTTCATGCACAAGATTAAAATTAACGTTTGACAGTTCCTCTATAGATAGATGCTGATCTGTAACATATCACAGGGAACGTGAATGCAGTGAAAGGTCACTTGACAGACTGTTGTAGGAACCCTTTGCACGTCCAGCGGTTACCAATAAGTGGACCTTCGAGTCGACTGGACCGGAGCACGTCAACTAATTTGAACAGCCTTGATTTGTCGCCGTCTACGATGCATTTATTTTTTCCCTTCGCGTTTCATGTTTACTCTCGTTTATTCGACGCGCAGATCTCAGGGCTGCGTGCGATAAGTGCATTGCCCCGAACCGAAATAAATTGTCGCGACGCGGGCAGAGTGTCGCGTGGTGCGTACAACCGGTACCGATGTCGTGTGGATATTATAAAGAACCCAATGCCAGACATGGCGGGCGGCCGGTTTCCCGCCAAAACGACCTGTCACTTTCGCGTCGTTACGCACTCGGTTCCACTCGCATGCTGCACTTGCCTGAAGTAATGCATACTGAGTCGCTGATGACGCGCCGATGAATACCGCTTCCATGTATAATGTCGCAGTGAAATTTGTGAATGTCTGACAACCACTTTTTATCCGTTCGCTGACACTTGCGAGGTTTTTTGTAACGTCTTCATTCACTTGTCTTTTCCGCGTTCGTTCTCATGCGTGGAATGATTCATAAGAAAGGAGTTTCTTGGTTTTGTAAATAAATTATTGATGTGTCAATTTGTACGGCGCCTTGAATCCAAAATCGGGCAATGTCAATGTTTTTCTCGAATGAACTCGGTTTGAACTTTTTGACGCAATATCTTTTAGTGCAGAAAAACAACAGGTCAACAGATCTCGGAATGTATCTATCAACATTCTCTAAACACTGTTACTAAAATGACAAATAGGTATTCCTTTTCATCACAGCCTTTAACCCAAAAACGGGTTATAACCGGCACCTGTACAAAGAGCTCGCTGGCACTGGATCTGCTAAAGGCATCTAAACAGTCACAAAGACTCATGACTAAGCGTCCAGCATCCTGTTTTCATTGTCGATACAACTCTGTAACTGGGTGATTCACAAACGCAAAAATAACAACGAAGTTATTACAAATTGCACCAGTCAAAACAGTAGTTACAGAAACTGTTTATATTTTAAAATAAGTGTAAGATTTCTTTGTAGTTAAAGCCACGGATACTAAGCTTTTGGGAGCTTAAATAAAAGTAAACTTATAACTTTAAACATTGAATTATGATAACACGATTTTAATATGAAAAAAATCAACTGAGGATTTTTGTAATTTTTAAAGCACAATATGTTTGCTTTCAAGCTTTACAATTAATTTGCATCCCTTTGTTGATTTGCAGAAACAATATCAAATCTACGGGACGAAATATAATTAGATTCCAAATGCAACAAAACATTTATCATCAATATTATCATCATAAATAAGTTAAAGTGTCAGATATCGTATTTAAATCTAAGCCCTGACCATCCTGTATATTACAAATGCGTCATGGTCAGGGAATGGGTCGCATACCATCCACCATCTCGCCCGTAATATAAGGTGCAATCAAACATAATTG
Organism: Xanthia icteritia; assembly: GCA_949128155.2. NCBI lineage: Eukaryota > Metazoa > Arthropoda > Insecta > Lepidoptera > Noctuidae > Xanthia > Xanthia icteritia. The sequence goes on along the minus strand of OX421947.2, from coordinate 17,709,876 downwards.
TCCGAAAATCTCCGTACGAAACCAACCACAAAAAATCATGTAGATTATATTTTATACGCGTTCGATTCTCAACTTCAAACACAAAAATTATTTTACTATTTCATAACACAGTTCTACAGGATTTTGAACCTTCTGTAGTTATGATTCGGGTGGTGTGGTGTGTTTTCGATGGTATTGTAAAGTTGGTAAGGGATTTAATCCGGTGGATCGCTGCTGCCAAGCGGGTGACGGCTCCGACCATCCGTGAACCCTGTACGGTGTGCAAGCGCAGCTTTTAAGATGTTGTATTCATTTTTAATTGATTTATGTATGTGGATACCTTATAACTTAAATAAGATATTAACTTAAGTAATAAGATGCATGCTGTGAAATTTTGAAAATTCTTTGTTTCTCTTGAATTGGCCATTCCTCTGCTAATATTTTTTCCAAGTTACCAATGACTTTACTTCTTGTCTTCTATTTATGATCAAACCGTAGCGTCCTGCTCTTCATCCCAAAATCCCAATATGTATTTGGGGTCGACAAAGCATTCTTCTTCTTCCTGAATCTCTTTTAGCCGTCATCTCAGTAATCATCCCGTTTCTAGACATATCATCAGCAGACATGGTATAAAAATATATAGTTTTTATATCTTGTCTTATATCTAAACTAATATTATAAAGAGAAAAGATTTGATTTTTGTATGTTTGTTTGTTACGCTTTCACGGCTAAACGGCAGAACTGATTTTGATGAAATTTGGTATGAGGATTTGAACCCTGGGAAAGGACGACATTACTCACGGGTGAAGCCGCGGGCGGAAGTTAGTCTTACTATAAAAAGTGAAACTAATAAGCGAGAATCGTATTTCAGAATCAACATCAGAATCGTATTTGCTGTCGGTAGACCGTAGCGTGCGCAGGAAAGGGGCGGTCTGACCGAACCAGTTCGCGGCAAGCGCACCGGGCAGCACAGCGCTCCTGCAACCATTGCCTACTGCCTCATATTCCGAACGACACTGTTTTTGATCCTGCTTCGATGTGATGGATGAATAATCAAGTAGTAACTAAGTACCTAATTAGTACTTAAATACTGTTATAAAAAAAGTTATGTGGAGATAAAGTAAATTTGAAAAGATTAAGTAATTTTCATAAGAAACTTCACCTCCTTTTTCCCCGCATTGGTCTGGATGTGTCTAATACAACCTCATTTCAACCTTAACGTATTTAAGTGCTGCAAAAACAGTAAAGAATACAACCTCCTTATTTATCTCCCAGAGAGATTCAAAGACGTCAACAATAGGATGACAGGATGAACATCCATGTTTCGTAGACTGCAGAAATCACATCCAATATAGAAGACGAGGACTTTGATAATGCAAAGGAGCAGGATCACACACTTCCTTCAAACGCATTAATTAGATACGTTAATTAAGTACTGTCTCCATACGCTCACACGCATTAAATCACAAGAATAATCTTACAGGATGTAAACCCCTTTCATTTGATTCCCATAGTCCCACATGTCCTCCAAGGAAAGAGTTAACACGTGGTCAAAACCCTTGCGTTAGCGTTAACGTCACTAATAAAATTATTTGAGAATGCATCAGAAACGGGTGACGATTGTATTGACTTGAAATAAATTTTATTGTTCACCTAGGATGCTTGGTCCTTGCAGTCTCGTGATCAATTATTGTAAGATCAACAAAGATTTGATTCCAAGATAAATCATGGTTTCTGTAACCCCAATTAAGTTTCCCAACTAAAACAGTTGGGAGAAGTTAACAAAAGACAAGAGCATTACTGATTTAAATTCTTAACATTTTAGAAAAAACGATGGAATTAGAAAATACCCGTGTTTGATTAGCTAACTACAGAAATATCAACAACCCAAATAAGATTTTGAAATAAACATTCCACATTAAAAACATTTCCGGCTCAATCTAATACCTCAAACCTTAATCACGCCTTCAGATATTCGAATCAACATTCAAACTATCCAACTTGACATTGAAAGGGTTAAGATTCCCATAAGATACGAAAGACCAAACGTCCATACGTCATAACGCTATAATTTAAAAAAAGGGTTAAGAGAAAAAAGTTTAATACAAAATGACACCCCACATGTGCAGGCATCCGGCCGACCTACGCGTCATTAAAACTTTTAGCTGTCAAATGAAGAAATCGTTTGGTTTCATCCCGTACAGTATTATTTTATCTGTGGCTCGATTATAAGCAGATGTTATTCGGCGATAAATCTTTGTCTTTGTGCTGCATGTACAAGGAAGCGTTGTCCAAGTGAAATGAATCGTTTTCGCGTATTAATATTTTGGAAAACAATGCGTTAAGTTTTGCGCTCTTGTCCTCCTCTGTTCAATGGTGTCTACTTCAATAAGATATAAATGTGTAGTTCTGTCTACCCTGTCCTTTGCAAACGCAGCCGTCAACATTTATATCCAAAAGTCGGTTTCTCAATCGACTGATAACTATTATTTGAAGAATAAATATGGCGGTTTGACATATTTTCTACTATATTTTTCGGGTGTTTCGGGTGTTAATCCAGGTAAAAAATGTATTAATACCGTAATACATTGTTTTCATATAAGTCTATTGGTTTACGCGGCGCACGCCAGTAAATTTAAGTTGGCATGACTTTTTCCGACATCTTCGACATTCATCGTCATATTTCAATTTACACAACAGTTGGCAACGTCGCTAAAGCTGTCAAATATTTACCTGTTTTGATTAATTTGGCAATATTACTGTATGGAAATAAGAAATGTGGCTAACTAGTGAACTAAAATATTGATTATGAAATGCAATAATTAATATCGTAACTCCGAATATTTAGTTTTAGATGCAAAAAAAGTATTTGGACATTTTCCAAATGCCTTTTTTACACCTCCAACGATTACAACATCAAATTCAGTGTTATAATTGCAATTCATTATTAATATTCTAGTTCGCTAGTTAGCCAGATTTCATATTTCTATTCAGATATATTGCCAAATTAATCAAAACATCGAAGTATTTGCGACGTTGCGAACTTACAGAATACTTAAACGCTCTTAATCATGTATACACTGAAATCCTTTATCTGGTATTTCCATCTTCTAACTTATACATCAGACTTAGTAAATGGCCGTATTAATTAGCCAAGGTATATCAAAAACAGTTAGGTAATATTCCTTCGGCACAATTTCAAACTTTTACATAAATCAACAGGCGCGAAAAATAATAACTGTTACATTTATAACGCCAAAGCTTCTCGCTACATGATCAAGTTATCGTCAAATCGATAGTGGCATCGATAAGTTTATAAAGAAGCATGATTTTATCAACGTTTATTCGATAGTCGTTATTAACGATGCCTGCCCGACCAAGATAGATGGTGTACGATTTTTTATAAGGCTCTATGCGTCTAGTCCGATGACGAATGACTCAGCTTCGGTTAAAAAAGGTTTTGTTTAACTTCTTAATCGATAATGAGGTTTTAACGGCCATGATCGATTGGAGGGAAATCTTGGATTGGTTTTCTTATGAAAACTTAAATTATAAATATCTTCTCTCATTAACTCTTTATTTTTTAACTAGTTAATAACGGCAGTCATTAGTATGATTATGTTGAGTTGCTACTGACTCGATACAATTTTATTTACAACTTACTAATCTATCTGTCATAAACCGTTGGTCTGTGATGGAGGTAAACTCTGAACATGTACAGGCGAAAACTACAAGCTTACACTCAAGTCTTTCCACTATTATTTTTTATTTAACCGGTATTATTTAGGGTAAGATAGACAATAACGTTCGTTTTCGTGTCCCAGTTTCGTAGACTCGTAGCAAATAGAAACTTCCGTAGGTCGTAGGGCCTACGAGCTAGGACAGACGCCCTACGCTGTAGACAATGCTATTTAAATAATATCTTCTGTCTCATTTTTATTAATTATCGACTAAATATTAACCCCATCAACAAGACTAGTAATTTTTTTTTTCCGTATGTAAGATACAAATAGATGTATTTATTTTATCTACATTTTACTCTGATATTACACATTGGTATTCGACAGTACATGGACGTAGGTATGTTAGTAGCCTCAGAAACCTGATACATGAACGTTGGCTGTCAAAAACGTCAACCGTGACCGCAGAAGTGAGTTCCCATTACTCTCCAACTACTATAGACACGTGTTTTGGACATCTGTGACGGTGTGCAATTTGAAAAGAAAGTTGATAACACATTTATTTACGTCATTTGCCCTAATAACGAGTCAGGTGTAAGTGTAACCCAGAAATATTCATATATTTCTGAGTTTAAGGACTAGAATTCCGAATTGTATCACCCCGAAAAACACCACTACCAAACTCTCCCAGTATTCAAAGACCACCGAAATGATAACATAGTGACTAATACTGCAGTATTACATCACAAACAAACAAATGACTATCATAAGTCTATTCAACTAAATCAACGTTTTATTTTATATTACCCTGCTGATAAAATTCAATCCACCCGCCATTTGCATTTCCCTTTGAGCGGGAAAAGAAAATGGTCGCATTTTCCCGCGTTTTTTGTGACGCCACAGACTCAATACGTCGAGAAAGTGAATCATTAGAAACGTGATCATTTTATAAATTCCTTTTATTATTATCTTAGATGATTTCACTAAACTATTAAAGCCATATTATAGAATCGACAGACTAATAAAAGTATTATGTAGGTGGTTCATGTATTTTTTTTGTTATGTCACAGTTAATCACAGTCGCTCTATTCCGCTGAAAACTAAAACGTTCCTAGAATTTCACATCCTCTACAAAAATTCAAAGCTGTTTGCTGAAAAATTCAATGCTGACTAGTAGGTGTTTTGGTTCGTAGCGGTATTTATTTTTTATTAAATCAATAAAAAACGAAAGCATCGTGAACTACTATGATCAAGTTTCAGTGACTTTCTCATTTCACGGGTCCATCACATAATGTTCTCTGGCTGGAACTACCGAAACGTCTCGCACACAACGTGACATTTTATTAAATCCCCATTCGTTTGGCGCAGCGAGTGTTATGAATCGCGCGCGACACGCGATGTCGCGAGCTCTGCTGTGCACCAGTCGCACGCCACCGCCCTTTGTGGCGATATGCTTACCATTTATCACACGATACCAACTTGCTCCGTTATTCCTACGATTAACCAAGAATTTTGGCACATTTGGTTGGCAATTCACATGCACAAATACGTGAATCATTCGCCAGCAGTAGTAAAATTGATTTCGTTTCTTTCCAGACACGACAACACCATACGTCCTCTACAAAGATGGCGTGGAGCGAGCCCCCCCGGGCACGCAGTGGGGCGGCGGAGTGCTGGACGGTGGCTACCAGCCCATGCAGCATCAGAGCCCCGGCGGGCCCTCACCGCAGCCCGAGCCTCAGCTCGCGTCGCCCGCGCCCTCACCCTACCCCCCCGCACCGCCTCCCCCGGACCCTACTGGGGCCGCAGAGGACGCCGCTCAGCAACTCGCTCAACAACAGGCACAGCAACAAGCGCAACAACAACAGCAACAGCAGCAGCAACAACAACAACAAACTTCTCCTGAACACATGCAAGTGGAGCAACAGCTCCAGAGCCAATCTCAACCCCAGCCCTCGCAGGACCACCTCGACCGCACGCCGTGCTTCGTGCCGCAGCCGGACCTGCAGCAGCAGTACACGCCGTACTTCAAGGAGGCGCGACCAACGAGCCACATGCTCGGCACCGGCGGCTTCCCGTTACACTACCTGAAACAAAACGGTGGTGTGCTGTCCCTCGAAGGCCCTCTAGACCAGTACTCAGCGCCCGACCTCCGCCACTTACCAGACATAGTGCAGCCTGAGCCGCCGAAGCCGCGGAAGCACAACCCGAACTCAGAGCTACGCTTGTTCAAGTGCCTGACGTGCGGCAAAGACTTCAAGCAGAAGTCGACGCTGCTGCAGCACGAGCGGATCCACACGGATTCGCGGCCATACGGGTGTCCGGAGTGCGGCAAGCGGTTCCGGCAGCAGTCGCACCTGACGCAGCACCTGCGCATCCACGCGAACGAGAAGCCGTACGCGTGTGTGTACTGCCCGCGCTCGTTCCGGCAGCGCGCCATCCTCAACCAGCACCTGCGCATCCATTCCGGTGAGAAGCCATATACGTGCGGCGAGTGCGGCAAACATTTCCGCCAGAAGGCCATCCTGAACCAGCACGTCCGCACACACCAAGGCGAGCGCTATTCACACATATATACCCCCTGGCCCCCGCGCGCGCCGCCCGCACTGACCGCGCCGGTCACTGCCGCCGGCGCCCGCGCTCCCCGCCGCCCCCCGCACCGTCGATTCGGTCTCGCATCCATTGGCCTTCCTATCAAACAAATTCTCGGTTCCCTCGTCGCCCATAGAACGCAGGGCGCCCGCGAGACGCGGAACCGACCGCCGGACGCTCCCGTAACCGTTCCCAGTTTGATTAACCCACTCGTCGGTAACCCTCGCTTTAACGTGCCCCACTTGTGACTGACCATTCTGTTCGATTTTACAGATGTTTCGCCGCATCTCATCTTCAAGAATGGAACGACGCCGACGCTGTGGCCCCAGGATGTACCATTCCCAGCTGATGAGAACAAAGAAGAGATCCAGTCGACGTTCGGCGACGCGGACGGACAGAACGGTGACCCGCGCGGCTCTTGCTTTTCACCTGGCGACACGGCGCAGTACCCTGCTTACTTCAAAGATACGAAAGGTCTCAATCACTCAGTTTTCAGCTCGGGGCTTTCTCTGCAATATTTGAAAGGCGGTAAGCTACCAGACGTACTCGGAGGGCGGGCGATGCCCCTATACGTGCGCTGCCCGATTTGCCAAAAGGAGTTCAAACAGAAGTCAACGTTGTTACAACACGGGTGCATTCACATAGAGTCACGTCCATACCCCTGTCCCGAATGCGGCAAGCGCTTCCGGCAGCAATCGCATTTGACGCAGCACCTGCGCATCCACACCAATGAGAAACCGTACGGATGTGTGTACTGTCCGCGCTTTTTCCGTCAGCGGACCATCCTCAACCAGCACTTGCGCATTCACACCGGGGAGAAGCCGTACAAATGCACCCAGTGCGGCAAGGATTTCAGGCAGAAGGCGATCCTCGACCAGCACACGCGGACGCACCAGGGCGACCGGCCCTTCTGCTGCCCCATGCCCAACTGCCGGCGGCGGTTCGCCACGGAGCCGGAGGTGAAGAAGCACATCGACAACCACATGAACCCGCACGCCGCCAAGGCGCGGCGCGCCGACGCGTCCAAGACGCCGCGCCCGCTGCCGCCCGCCGCCGCCGTGGTGAAGCCCGAGCTGTACTTCCCGCAGTGCTACGCGCCGCCGTTCCAGCAGTTCCCCGGACCCGAGTTCAAGCCCGTGGTGGGCGCGGGCGCGCCGGGCGCGTGCCTGCCGGCGCAGTGACCCGCGCCGCCGCCGCGGTGGCACGCGGCGCCCACGCACGCGCACCACGACCTCTACGCCGCCGAGCGCCTCTACAACTGAGCGGCGCCACAAGTATACGATGCGCGACCTGCCCCTTCGGCACCAGCACTCGATGTATGTTGACCGGATCGCTGTAAAACGAGCTTCGATCTGTAAATAACGTCCTGTTCACTCCACCGGGAGGTCTGTCGCGATGTACAATTTTCAAAGTTCATCACGTGTAGTGTTACCGTCGAAGAAGCGAGTACAGTTAGCGTTTTTGCCCCGTAATCGTTAAGTTACCACGTAAGAGTTAGTTTTCTCGGTGATTCTCGATTCTGCTGAAATTTTCGCAGACGCTCCGAGCGGATCTAGCCCGGAGATTAGGATTTAAAACACTTCGTTGAAATTTAAAAATTAAGAATTGATCTTTTACCACATAACAATATTTCGCGATGAATGTTTCCGGCGCGACGTTGTGCCTAATTGTAATAAATATACATAAATATTTTGTAGACGTATTAAGTTAATTTTATTTACGAGTATTAAGAGATAAAATCTGGCAAATAAATGGGTTTTATACGGGAATCCGTGATGCTCAAAATATGTTAAAACGTAACGATAAAGAATGATAAGAATTTATGAGTTAGCTGTAAACAGAGTTCGGACGCAAGTTCTTAAAGAGAGGGAGAAAAACGAACATCGTCGGTGAAAACACAATCATGAATGCAAACCAAAAACGTAGGTTACCTTTTGCCATCAACATTATACTTTGTTAGTGTGTACTTACACGAGGTTCTGTTACATTAATGAATGCATTTAGTCTTCATTAACAATGTGAGATTACTGAGATGTCTTCGTAACACTATAGGTGCCAAATAGAGTAGTGATTTTTAAATTTTGTCTACCAGCTTGTATTATAGTTGGCCTAGTTTAGGTTGTTACCAGTTTTTTCAACGATGTGACAAAATGAGATGCATTTAAGAGGAAAGGGTCAGACTGAGAGAGGACTGTGATAGCTAGGTAGGTTAGGTGTCTATTTCGCTCATTTTAGCGTTAAACTGCGTGTGTCGAGACGTGACCGAGTATCCGCTAGGGCTCGACTGAATGTTTGAAAGATTTCCATTACTTTGTACAGAAAATTGAGTTTTATGTGAGTCGAATCGATATCGAAATCATTTATGTTCCTAAATTTTAATTATCTAAAATGTTTGATTGTTTCGGTGGCCGGCTAGTCGTGGCCGGCTAGTCGTGGCCGGCTAGTCGTGGCCGGCCCGTCGCCTTCTTTTGCTTGACTGATTTGATAACATTAACATTATTACGATGAGTGAGATTAGTAAAATTTACCAATTAGGTAAGGAGTGTGATGACGCAAAGTGCTTTGTGCTAGTTTGATCCACGGGACGGAGGGTACGCCAGAGTAAATCTTATTTCTAATTTAGCTTAGACTATCGATTTTCGAATTACCAAGCAATTCGATCATTCATCGCGAAATAACTTAGAATTTAGGAAGAATAAAAATATTATATGAATTTCTAACATTGTTGGAGTATTCTGGTGATGTGTATGAGTCTCAAGCACTATCGCGTCCACATTTATATTTGCGATTAGAAATTAATAGGAATAAGCTCAAACAAACTGTATACGTGGATTTGTAAATTGATTCATACAGTCTGAAGACTTGAAGAGACAGATATATTTAATATGTCTGCTGAATCGAATTTCACGAACAAACCGCCAGCCCGTGAGTCTCACAGACTATAAACTACGTGAACACTAAGCATGCCAGGATAGTCCAGCAAACTTTTTAACGTTTTAATATCTCTGTTTGTATGTATAGACAACTTATATAGCTTATTTTACTATATTATTGTGATGGTTTCGTTTTCCTACCGCATAATATGAACTGTTAATTAACTAATAGGTGTAATAGTATGGTGGATTTGTGGGAGTCACATAACATAATATACCATTTTATTATTTGTCACTACGAAGTGATCGATGCAATATTATTATTTAGTGGGTTTATTGTGTGTTGATTTTACGACGAATTTATCGCATTGGGCAATTATGAAAATTAATCGGTCTGCCAGTTGTGAACGTCGACTCAGGCGCCGGTCAAACAATCTTTACCAACGATTGTTGCGAAATTGTAGTAACGAACCAAATAATCATGTATACGAAACTTATCGATTCCAAATCGAGTAACACGCACATGGTAGATTTAGATTGTAACCATCGATTAAATAATTCTCAGTCGAAGGCGCGTGCGATTCTAAAGCTGCGTTCACAACTGGCGCGCCACCACTAGCATTTTGTTTTCCATTTTGATTTTCCTATCAAACTTTCGGAGGTTTACAATTGAAAAAAACATCGTTATCGAAGAAAATTAGAAACATTTCTCTTCCGTGACTACAGTTTTCCACATTGTTCACACGTGTGATCCTCCTTGAGGGCAGCGCGCGCCGCCCCCGCCTCCACACTACAATAGCATAGGATTCAGTTCTATAGTTTATACACACAACACAAGCAGCCTTATACAATAATAGTTGATAAGTATTTTTATACAATAAACGATATATTTGTTCAATATTGGGCGGGAGAGGCGCGACGCACCCCAGTACAAAGTTTGAATACAAACAGACAACACAGTGCCATAGCCGAGAAATAACCTCAGATTTATACTTATTAGATTTTTATACCGATACAAATGGATTTAATTTTTAAATATAAAACAAGAAGTGATTAAGTATACAGAGATTACAGATGATATTTTATACATTTATTACATACAATATTATTAAAAAGGTAAATGTGAAATAGTCTTAAAGTTAGTGTCGTACTTGCAACGTGCTAAGTACCGATATAAGTAAAGATACTTGTAACGCGGGAGTTGTGGAAAATTGATTCGAATCAAACTGCTATCCATTTTGCACAACTTTATTATATCTGTCTTCTAATGCACGTTGGTTTCTCAAGATTTTTTTGTCACTTATTACTTACATTCAGTGTGGTTATTGTAAATACATATCATTGGGAATTTTTGAGGCAGTGTTGCGATACAAAACTTCTTTGTTTTTATTGAAACCGGACTGTTGCAAAGTGTAGGTAAGCCAACCACGTAATGTACCATCGGTTTCAATGGAGACTCAGACTTAAATAAAAGTGTAGTCAATGAATGCAAAATCCGCGATAGTAATCACGTCCCAGGCTGTTCTGTTTGAATTGCTCACTGTTTTGTTAAGTTTTGCTCAATTAAACGTGTATGTATACCTATAAAGTTAATCTTATTAGTTTTTATTGTGTACGAAATGATTTTTGTAAAATATTTTTTTGAGAGCACGGTTTTGCTTTCTTATGAAACTATTTTTAAGTGCTGAAAAACTGCGGTTGTCCTTAGACGATCCGAGTCTTATATTTGAAATTTTAAATTGGCAAATCTTGTAGTTTTCAATATTGAAAAAATCATAATAAACAGTATAATGCCGTATATAAACGAGCCGTCCAATTCTGATCGGATATCCATACAGTATGTACGTAACTATTGGATTATGTTCCCCGAGGATTCATTTAATAACATTAATGAGGTTTCAAGCATGTTCCTAACCTTTATTAATACGTAATATTTATTTATAAATACCTACAATGACATTTCTTACCGAGTACCCGTAGGATAGGAGATAGAATCTGTAATCATTTTGCCAATTCTTGTCTAACAAACTTTCCTTAAATGGAATTAAATTCCAGCACACGTTTATATCCACATAGCGTCTTTGAGTATATTATAAACTTCAATAGCAAAGTAATGCAATTTTACCGATACAAGATATTCTTCTTCGTATTTAACGCAATATCAATATGCCTACTTAATTTTGTATATTTTTAAGTTGTTAAAAATATTAAAAGGAGAGAATAAGATTGCATTGTAAAACTATACTTTGCATATAACGTAATGAATATCAGCATAACGTCAATTGTATTAAATACAATGTCAGAGCGATGTTAGTGTAACTATGACATTGCTGCGCTTGGTAACAGTATAATTAGTTTAGTCTAACTAGATCCGAAACTTCTAACAGTTTTCACAGATTCCTTCATTCAATAATGCATTTAATTGTGATCTCATGGTGAAATTGTAATGTCTTACATTTAGGATATTAATTGGCGAATGTTAAAGTCGACCTACCAGTTCAGTTACTTAATTATTAACGATTTTACATATCCACATGCTTAGTAATTTTAAAGTTGCATGCAGCAATATATTGTAAGTTATTGTGTACTCTACATTACCATTTACTTTATGTAAAACAAAGCCAAGTTCCCATACATTTGGATAGTATAAACATAGGATACTTATTACGGTTTGGTCGCAAATAAAACAGTATAAACGGTACATATTTAGTATCGGTGAGTGTTTTGTCATTGCATGTTAAAATGAGCTTAGTGTAACAGATTTAGTTTCATAGAGAAGTTGGCTACGAATTATTTCAACGTCTTCCATTTTCAACGTAGTAAACTACTTAATACGGCGTGTGTCATTTGTGTCACTATTTTTTTTTTGTAAATTTGGCTTCACACATCTGGATACTAGCACTCCACAGAGTTTCATTTGATCAAAAAAAAAACCCTCTGCTGTTTATGGTATTTATCGATCAAGGGATACATTTATACACCCACGTGTCCATTTCAAATATTTTTTTAAATTTTTAATGATGAAGTTTAGTTTTTTTTTTTTTTCATCGAATGGAACACTGCACTCGTCGCGAGCGGTCCAGGAAACATTGTTCTCAGTTGAAATGTGTGAATCCGAGCTTAAGTGTTATTTGCATCAATTGTATAGTTTAAAACATAAAAGCGTATATCTGCAGTTAGTGCAGCACCAGTGCAATACACTTGATTTTTTGGCGATATTATTGTATAATTTATTTTATAAATGACTTATTTAAAAATATAGTTGTTAGTGTTAATAAAATAATTGGTAGCCAACATAAAAATGGCCTATAATAATTTCATAAAGTTAGTATACACGTATCATTGTACCCACTGCCACTCGCCAACCGCTGTCGGAAATATTAAGGATACCTACAAAGTAATAATTTTTTATCACAATAGAGACTTGTTGAAACAGTTCCACAGTAAAATAAGTGTTGTTGAATTTTTTAATAAAATATGGACATATTTAGATTAATGATCTTGTAGTCTGGATTGAGTTTTTTACAGATTTTATTGAATGCAAAGTTTTCGTGTATAATAATGATGAAGCTACGTCGCCTATTCAGCTTATTTTTGCTACAATACTTATTTTAAGCCATACAATAACAGTTTTAAATAATAGTACAATACATATACAGAATATACAATTATATACAATACAATAGACATATACAATAAAGCGGTGATATTATACATATTTTATTTAAGAAGCGTTGTAGGCGGCGTACCTTGAAGCATAACTTGGTTTCATTAATGGGTGCTGTTATATCATTAATTGTACATATTTATTGTAATATACAATAGACTGGTAATTTTACACTGTTGTTAGGTTTCTACAGAGTTATCACCTGAGGCTGCTCCATTACTGATTAACTAACTAATGTTGTTTTCGTGATTCAAACATATTATTTACGTGGATTGCACATCTTCATTAGCCATGGTTAGAAAACGATATTTTTATGTTGCCATATCGATAAATAGCAATAGAGGTGATTGTTTATGATGCAACAGTGACATAAATATAATGTAATTCAATAGATGGCCTAACTTAATCAGTAAACGGCAGTCTCAGTCCATATGTTACAATAGAGTATATTTTCTTACATACCTACAGAGACGCCGATAGTAGACTATATAAAATTCATTTTAGACAATCCCAGAATACAAGATCGAACTTTTTACACACAACAGTTGACAACAGACTTCAGTTATTTTACATAGCATTGTTATCTACATTTTTTGTTCGGAGAAAACAGTTGGTTGCGATATGGTCACAGAGATCCAGGCGAAAAATTGAAACGTTGGCATTTGTCAAAAAATTTAATATTATAAAAATTGTAAATATATTTTCTAGTTCTTCCAAAATGAATAATATCAGTATTAAATACAAAATTCAACTTTGGTTAGGTCAAAAGTGTAATTGTGTGATCTGTAGAGAATTTCTGCATTAGATTTTTCTTGATATAACTTTTAAAATATTTTAATTATTTTTAGTTAAGTACATTATTTTCTTTTTTAGATTGTATTTTACTTGAATTGTAATGATCTTGCCTAGAATTGCATTTATGTTAGTTACTTACGATACGTTTGAAGTTGATACCATCGTATTTATGTATATTATTATTGTATTAAGGGTTTTGTTTGTTTTTTTTTTGTCATTAATAGAAGTAAAATGTTGTAAAAAGTAAGCTCGTTGTATTTTATCAAATAAACACTTTTTAGTCCAACTGAAGCAATACGTTGCAGTTTTATTTATTTTTAGTATTATTTAAAAACCTCTCATAACATAGAATCTAAAGGTGTACCTATGGTCTTCGTCCCACGGAATAGTGTTTGAGCTTATTGCCATAAACCTGGCTCCAAACGACACTTAGGGCTGGTTCTTAGAATTACCTACTGGGTAAATCCATTATTAACACTCAAAAGTAAGAAAGTGTGGCGGCATCTACATCGCCACATGCGAATTACGCATCTCTCTGACGTTACGCAAAATTCTGCATCGCGCAAACAGAGTTTACCGCGCGACCAGTTGCACGCAAATCACGAGTAGTCCCGACATCAATCGTCGGGCAGTAGCCCACCAGACACGACACCTGTCTGATCGGAGGACCCTCCATTTTCTATGGAGGATGGGTGAACTTTACACCCTGTTCCATATACCTCTTTATGTCTATTCTGAGTTGTTATCATCTTTACTGAGATCATCACATCAGGGAGATAGAAGTCTACAGAAACGGGTGATGTGGCGCAGCTTTGTTGGAGCCCTGTTAAACAGTGGACTGCGATTGTACAGACGCAAGCACATCAACCTACTACAATCTGTCAAATTTCTTTAATAGATTTTCAAGTTTATCACTAAAACATAAGGTTCAAAATTGATTTGGAAAATTTGTCAGTTTCGGGTAGGTTGACCTGCTGGCGTCTGTATATATTTAAAAATCAATTTCCGTCTCGCAAAAACTCGAAAATGGCTCGACCAATTTGTTTTTGTTTTTTTTCGTTTTTGTTCGCCTCAGTACTGGGGTGATTTAGGAAAAAATAATATAGGAAAAACCCAAAGGCCGGAAAATCGAAAATCTAAATTTTGTATGGGGTTTGTCCACGTGGTACGAAGGTCACCGGGTCGGTAGTAACAAATAAAAATCCCCGAAAATATATTCAACAATATATTTCATAAAACCACTAATACAAAAGTACTACTCACCACGTTTGCTTAACTTTGCTATTCGCTCTTGATTCTTATAAATACACAAATCCATGAAGGTCAAACTTAACAATAGGCAGTGTCCCAGCATGTCCTTTTGTAGTTCCTTCTGCGACCTGAACATGGTCTGCAAGGGTTCAGGAATGAAGGCGTGGGAGTTGGTTGGAGATATGCTGTTCAGGTCCCGGAGAAGCATTTCTACAGTCTGATCTGTTGATACTCTTTCGTTGCCGACTAAGGTGCCGTATAACCTGAAAATTGTATAAGATTTGTTGGTATAAAATAATTATATTTAATTCTGTAAGTAGGTTTGAACAAATACTTAAGACCGCTTATCCTAAAAGTCGTCCGTCGCAAGTAGCTGTCACATATTTTCCTGTTTTGATTAATTTGGCATTATTACTGTATGGAATTATGAAATGTGGTTAACTAGTGAACTAAAATATGCAATAATTAATATCGTAAAACCGAATATTTAGTTTTAGATGTAAAAAAAAGTATTTGGAAACTTTTCAAATGCCTTTTTTACACCTAAAACGGGTTCAACATCAAATTCAGTGTTATAATTGCAATTCATTATTAATATTCTAGTTCGCTAGTTAGCCACGTTTCGTATTTCCATACAGTAATATTGCCAAATTAATCAAAACAACGAAATATTTGACATCTATTTGCGACGTTGCCCACTTTCAAAATAAACGCTCTTAGAAAGAAAAAAAGAAAATAAATTTATTTGACTCAGGTTAAGGATTTTTAGACTCTTAAACCCATCGAAATTATTTTTTTTAACTAGATGAGGTCGGTATTTGACGGGCTCGTGGCTAAGTAATAACAGCCGCACGGGTCTATCGCTCAGGTTAAACTACGCTTGCCGCGGTCAGTCCGTGGATGGGTGACTATCTTAACATATATCCCTTCCGAGCCTTGGAAAGCACGTTAAGCCATTTTTCTCGGCTGTCATTCAAGTCTTATATCTTTGACAGTCGTTACGGGTCGTCAGAAGCCCGACAGTCTGACAACCAGTCTTACCAAGGCGTATCGTGTTACATGATAGGCAGTCGTTACATGTAAAATACTGGTATTCAGCTGCATTCGGTTAGACTGGAAGCCGACCCCAACATAGTTGGGAAAAAGCTAGGTAGGTTGAGATGAGGTCGGTGTTTCCTATCTGACTACTCTGAAAAGGAAACACCAGATCATGTGAGGACCATGCAGATTAGCGTCTGAGGTTTGTCTTTTGAGGAAAGAGCCACACAGATGTGAGTGGACCTGCCCAGTCAGTGCACGATTGTATTAACTTATTGACAACCTCTGGGTAGGGTGGAGCGACGATCTCCGCTGTGTGGCTGGTACCAGCTGGATGAGAGAATTGGCGAGGACTGCTGTAGGCAGATTATGATAATGGTGATAACTAGAGCCCAAATTTTATGCAAATGCATGCCAGCAATAAAAATATAGGTAATATGTCATTGAAAATGTAGTAATTTGTTTTAGTTTAATGAAAATAAGAAATAACATCACTTTGTAGTATTTGTATTTCAATTTGATTTAGCATATTTTGGCACTTTTTGGCGATTTTGTTTCATATTTCGAGCATTTAGATAGAATACTCTTTATTATTATAGTCCTTTCATAGTTCCAGGTAAACAGTCCACTTTAGCCATCCAAACCCATAATCCAATATCTTTGTTTCCATATCCTACAATAGTCCTACACCAACCGGGGGTTGTCCTTGGGTGCACTTGCATAGTGCACCCAAGGACAACCCTCCACCAACGGCCCTGTAGGATTTCATTATGAACGTCTAACGGGCCTCTGCGAGTTGGCTTCAGCCCCTCGCACGCCTTACACAGTTCCGAGACCTCAGGACCTCATTTATTTATTAATTCCTTATATGTATGAGCCTTTTTCCTGCAGCAGGACAATAATAGGCTTCTATTGTTATTTATTATTCAGACAACTTTAGGTTTACAATTAAAATATTGCAATATTTCACATAAGAGGGTAAATATACGCCGCTAGCACATCTCCGCCACGAAACCATAGCAGTGAAACCGCGGTAGGTCAATTCAAAAGACTCGCGTCATTTTCTGCTACTCGAATCGGATGCGAGTAGCGGAACATGACGCGAGTCAGTTCAATTAAAATACTGCAGTTTCGTTGCTATGGTTTCGCGGCGGAAGTGTACTACCGGCGTCAATGATAGATAATCCCGTGATAGATACATCCAATGAGACCTGTAGCGCCATCTATGTATATTTACTTGTGACTAAAAAGACTAGTAGCGACATCTAGCTTTGCAACGAGGTTTATTACCTATGATTTCCTTTTTGCTTGCCGCATCAGAAGAAATTGTTTATTCTGTAAATAGGATTCCTGAATTTTACACGTCATATTAATAAAATAAAATCTTATCCGACTACCCTTGAGAAAAAATACTTAGCAAAATAAACTGAGAGGCCAAAATCTCTGCCAGGTCGCGGGAAAGTCCGAAAGGGATACCGTGGCCCCTGGCAACGTATAGGCAACTGAAGGAACACGGGTGGGTTTTAGTCAGTAAGAGTCTGACACGCCGTTCCGTTCCGCCCAGAGCGGGAGAAGTTACATGATAATCTCCCACCCAAAAAAAAAAAAGAGGGTCAAAATCTCTTGGTAAAGTCTTGGTCAGATCATGTGTTATAGTTTTAAATTATAACTATATTTTGGCCGCAGCTTGGCCCGCGCGGATGTAGGAAAATTAGCACTTTCCCATGGAATCATTTAATGAAAAAAATATCCCATGCCATATTTTCATGAGTGCCTAATTTCATCGAAATCAACGTGAAAGTCATTTAAGATCATCCTTTCAACTGTTAAAGCGTGAAAAGTAACAGTCAGACAGTTTATTTCGTATTTATAATAATCTGCTCTTCTCTTAACATACCTGTATGGAAGTGTAGGCCTCAGAAAATAAACTTTTTGCTTTAAGACGTCTTCGTTATTCCCTTCTTCATGGGATCTGAAAAATGGGGGACATAACTTGTATCTACAAAAATCAAAAACTTACTCTAAAAATGCCAAATTGGTAGTCTGGTTTTTGTAGTTATAGTGTAACAGAAGGTCTACTCCCTTTGCACAAAATCCGTATTTTCGGTCGAAGTTACGGACGCTTCCAACTCCGTATCACCTATGGTACACAGTACGGACTCAAACTCAAAGCATTTATTTCAAATAAACTAATTACAGGCACTTATGATTAATTCGGGGCCCGATATAAGACTGAACGATACCATGATTTGACAGTAGTCCTTACTCCCGACGTGTCTTTGCCCGTCCAAAAGAGTTAATTATTCGGACGTAGGGTACACTTCGAAGTTTCGAACTACTTTCGGACGGCCCGTATCTTCGTTGACGGACTATTTTAGAGCAGCGGTTCTCAAAATTTTTAGGCGATGAAACCCTTTTGGAAAACGAAAGATTTTACGGAGCCCTAAATCACAAACCTGCTTTTATGTGTAGGTATTCTTCATAAATAATCATAATACTTGACATAAACATTTACATCTAATGGGGGGTATGAAATAGATTTTTACTTTTCATCAATTGTTTGATGTCAGGCTTGATTGAAGAGAGTTGAAGTTGCATGTCAGGTTCGGCATCCACACTATTGCGGTATTTTGTTTTACATATTTATATGTTATGTAGCTATATGTTGGAATAAATTATTGCGCCAAATCTGAAACTAAGTCTTGAGGAAGCTGGGCTCCGCAATGTCTCTGTGGGGGGGCTCCGTGGAGCATACTTTGAGTAACACTGAAATTGAGAGTAGGCCTCCAGATGTCGCATTTCACGAACGTGCGTTATGCGATATTTCAATTAATGGTGCATCCAAACCGGAGCTATATTTGTAGAGCAACGTCTACAAGCTTTACTGGGCAAAAACAGATAACAAAAATTTATAGCAAAATCCGCAAGAGTTATAGAAAGTTACTTAATGTATTCATGGTGCAAAATGTTGTTCTAAAAAAAGTAACTTCGGTGTGGATGCACCTTTTTACCTTATTACGTTTCGTCATCTAGTCTGTTCCAAAAGTCTGTGATGAAAATCTAAACAAATGGATCAGAAAACGAACCTGTGGATGCCAATTTGTAGTGCCACTTACAAATTGAGTACTTTGATCTGATAATTTGAATAAATAATAACCCGAAATTCTTTAATTTGACAATTATTGTTTCAATTTTACCCAACAACACAAATTTAAAAAATCTACGAAAATAGAGGTAGGATTATAGGTTAATCTTATAATTATTCGATATTTACATAGATTTTAAAAATTTAAATTTTATTGTGATATTCAAACAGCAATTGTCGGATAAAATTGTGTGATATTCATTTGAAACCTTCTAAATACATATGAATGTGTTACTAATTCCCTTTATTGAGTGATTGCTTAAGAATTTAACCTCAACAGGGTTTATTTACAGTTTCATCATATACTTTAGGAACAGAAATTACGCTATTTATTCGTTTCGTGTGCAATAAACAAAGTATATAAATACATCTTCAAAACTTACTGCTCTTCGCCATGACTCCTTGAATTAATCAAGGCGACGATCATAGCGACCATCTGTGCCTTCTGAAGGTTGACGGCAAGGACCTTCGGGTTGTTAGGATCGCTACCAGCTGCTCGAAGAGTCGTGGCTTCCGCTTTCATCACGTATATGTCTGCGAGAGGCATCTGCTGGGTTACGCGCCAAGCCTGAGATATGAATTATTTCTTAAAGGTGCTGGTAGAAGAATTCGTCATTGTCGAAATGAGCGTCTTAAATCAGAAACTAATTGCGATCTTAGGGCAAGATTCACAGACCGCACTTTGACTATACTTAGCTAAGTCAAGTAAGCGTTTCGTTCTTTTTCAGGGGCCTTATTATGAAGTATTAATGCCAACATTATTCCACTGCGAAAAAAGGATGGTGCTAGTGGCTTTGTATAGCTCCGTCTCTCACTCACACTGGAATAATGGTGGCATTAATACGTCAGTATCCGGCCCCAGTATTCTTATGAGTTTACAAGAGACGATTAGACGCTTACTTTACTTACCAAATTAATTAATGTCAAAGTGCGGTCTGTGCATCTTGCCCTAGTGTTCTTCTCCATGAACTATTTGAGAATAGATCTTCTTTCTCGTGTTATTAATGCTCGTCAGTTAAGTAGTATTGCAGGGCCTATTGCTCAGGTTAGACGCGATTTCTTTATAAGTCTTTCGGTTGAACAAATCCGCATATATCGTAACTAATATTTGCTTGTTTTTTTTTTGTTACGCTAAAACGGCAGAACGGATTTGGATGAAATTTTGCAAATGGGTAGACCATGACCCGCACCCTAATTACGTAACACACGATCAATCACAATCTGTTCATATCATATTTCGGCCAATGATTAAAAAAAATTTATATTTAAAAAAAACGAGCGAGTTACCGTAGTCGCATATGATGTGTGACATCTGACATCTCACCTTGGTAATAAGCAACATTAAAGGGGCGGGCTTCGTCAAGGTCGTTTCTGAGGGCCAACTCAAGCACCGCGCGCGGTCATTGCTCAAATCAAATAGCGCGCACTTCCCCGGCTTCCTGTTACACATTTCCGTCCCTTTTCATGAAATCACTCATATACAATATGAGTACTAAATTTAATATATAATAGGTTGGGGAAAAAGTTTCTTCGTATTTTTTAAGAAAATTCAAAACATTTTTTAACATAGTATGTTTACATTTAACTAAAGTATGTAGGTACCATTTTGTTCGATAACTTTTTGCCATCTTGTAGGTAGGGACATGATCCCATTGCTATAGAAATTTTGGGACTTCTGATCAAAATACCGCGACAAGTGGTTTTGGCAGTCCTCCCGTGATGTTAACCTGACACTGCCTAAAGAATTCTGAAGAGACCGAAACAGGTGGAAATCTGAAGGTGCAAGGTCAGGACTATACGGCGGATGCATTAACACCTCCCAGCCAAACTCTCTTAATTTTTGCTGAGTGGCTAAAGATGTGTGAGGTCTAGCGTTATCATGATGAAAAACCACACCCCTTCTGTTGATTAATTCCGGCCGCTTTCTCTCAACTTCTTGCTTTAATCTCATCAGTTGTTCGCAGTAGAGTTCAGAATCGATGGTCCTGCCTGGTGGTAACAGCTCATAATGAATAATGCCCTTCCAATCCCACCACACACACAGCATCACCTTGTTGCGAGTTAACCCGGGTTTTGCCACAGTCTGTGAAGCCTGACCGGCCTTTGACCACGACCTTTTTCGCACGTTCTTGTCGTACGTGATCCACTTTTCATCACCAGTTATCAGCTTCTTCAAAAATGGTTCGGTTTCATTACGTCGTAATAAAGAATCACAAATGAGTACACGGTTCATTAGGTTTCTTTCAGTGAGCTCGTGAGGTACCCAAATATCGAGCTTTTTTGTGTACCCAGTTTTTTTCAAATGCGCCAAAACTGTTTTGTGGTCAATTCCCAGTTCTTCAGCTACGTCGTAACTACTAATATGCCGATCTTGCTCCACTTTTTCAAAAATGGCATCCATTTTATCCGTAATAGGGCGACCAGAGCGACGTGCATCTTTGACATCAAAATTTCCGGATTGAAAACGCTTAAACCAAATTTGTGCTACTCTCACACACACTGCACTAGGTCCATAAACATCGCAAATTTTTTTCGCGGCTTGCGTTGCATTTTTACCTTTTTTGTAGTAAAATTTTAAAATGTATCGAATTTCTTCATTAGATTCACTCATCTTGACAGTACGAAAAACAAATAAAAATCACACATTTTCCTAATTTGAATTTGGAATTATGTTCTTTAAAATTTAAACTTTCAATGATACCAAAACCAGCCAGATACACATAGTATAGCCAAAGAGATTTTATTACAAGTTCATACATACTATAATGCGAAAAGACTTTTTCCCCAACCTAATATAAAATTATGTTATGTGCAGAGATTGCAGAAAAGCGAGAGGAATGATGTTACACATCATAAACTAGGATAAAGGAAAAAACCACTTACAATATCCAAAATATCAGAGATCTGAAACCTCTTGCCTTCGGGATAGTCTATGCCATAGTACTTCCAGTCTTGAACTTCGTAGTTACTCTTGTCTATCAACGTCCAGCTCACTGAGTTCACTGTTATGTACACTGATAACACAGACTTACAATCCTGTAAATAATTTTTATATAAGAGCCTTATATTTATTAGCCTATAGACTATCTTTACGAATTCAAAATTCAAAATTCTAAAGTCATTTATTCAAACTAGGCTGAGAATCAGCACTTTTCGAACGTCAAAATTACATAAGACAGTCCCCCAAAACGCCCACCCTTCACCACTTCCTAGTGCTTTAGCTGGGAAGAAGAAGTGGCGCAACAAACTCCCCAGCAGCACAGCTGTCTGTTCAGTAAAAAAGATTCTATTTATAATAGTATGCAAAATGATATTTACATTACGCAACACAAAACATAATTTAAATTATAAAATTAATAGCCATATGACAGCTAGCACACGCCAATATACCAACCAAAAACATCGAGAACTATACTCAAGCAGAAATAAAAATAACTTAACGAAAACAATATCTAAATAAAAGCCTCCAGACATAAAGGGCGTGCCCGCTTACATATAGCTGTAACTAGAAGTTATAATTGATAAACTAGGACCATTGAGGTAAAGTAAAAAATTATCGAGGTCGCTAGCTAACCACATATTGCAATACAACTCATAAAAAAAAACATTGTAATGAGTAGATTATGTCAACAATAAATAAAGTAAAATTAGTAAAATTATAAACAATTATATAAACTCATATAACCTGTCAGTAAGTAAGCTAATTCTGGAGAAAGAACATTTAAACATTGTCTTGAGTTAATCACAGCGACCAACTATTCTTATCATTTAAGTAGTCGTTGATAGAATAGTATGCCTTTGAAGAGAGGTTGGATTTTACTTTAGTTTTGAACGCATTAAAAGGCAAATCTAGCAAAGAAGAAGGTAGCTTGTTATAAAAGGTTATACCAAGCCCAACAAATGAGTTATGAACCTTATGAAGCCGGTGAAAGGGAGTACGTAGTTTGTCCTTATTTCTAGTGTTAACATTGTGAATATCACTGTTTTTAGTATATAAGTGTATATTTTGCCTAATATATAATATGTTGGCGAAAATGAATTGAGATGCCACTGTGAGGATACCGATATCTTTGAAAAAATCTCTCAGAGAAACTCTGGCACCGAGCTTGTAAATTGATCGAACAGCTCGTTTTTGAAGGACAAATATATTTTGAATATCAGCAGCTTTGCCCCACAGCAGAATACCGTAGGACATAACGCTATGAAAATAACTAAAATAGACTAACCGAGCTGTATCAACGTCAGTGTATTGTCTTACTTTCCTGACGGCGTAGGCGGCCGAACTGAGCCTTCCCGCTAGGCTCGATATATGTTGGCCCCACTGAAGTTTGGCATCTACTGTTATGCCCAGAAAAACTGCCGTGTTTACAGTTTCAAGTGACTCTTTATCTAAGACGATGTTGGGTCCTAGATTTCTAACATTTGGAAGGGCGAACTTTACACATTTGGTTTTCTTGCTATTGAGAACTAGGTTATTTGACGAAAACCAATCCGTAACCATTGAGAGTGCACTGTTTACATCGTCAAAGTCTTGTCTATTCCTGTCTACTTTAAAAATAAGTGACGTATCATCTGCAAACAGTACAACTTCACAGATACCCTTTAAATAGAATGGTAAGTCATTGATATAGACTAAGAACAAGAATGGACCCAGTATTGAGCCTTGAGGCACACCTAACTGAACTGGCAGCCCGGAAGATTTCACACCATTAACATCTACACATTGGGACCTATTATGTAAATAAGAATTTATAAGGTTGAGAGCTTCATTTTGCACACCGTAATGACGCAGTTTACGCAAAAGCGTGTCATGGTGCACGCAATCAAAGGCTTTGGAGAGATCACAGAAAACCCCAATAGCATTTTGCGAGTTCTCCCATGCGTTAAATATGTGTTTCAGCAGAGCAACACCCGCATCTGTGGTCGAACGACCCTTTGTAAAGCCATATTGTTCATTATGGAGGAGGCTATTTAAATTAAAATGGATTAGCAACTGCTTGAGTATTAACTTTTCAAATATTTTGCTAAGTGCTGGTAAGATAGAAATAGGCCTGAAATTGCCAACATCATTTTTATTACCTGATTTAAATAATGGTATGACTTTACTACTCTTCATGAGGTCAGGAAAAGTTCCTAAATCAACACATTTATTAAAAGTAACAGCTAGATATGGGGCTACGATGTCTATTATATTGCTTAAAAGTTTAATGGAGATGCCCCAGTAATCACCAGTGTTTTTTGACTTGAGTGTGTTAAAAACATTAACTACATCACGCGGCGTAACATGTTCGAAGCTGAATAAGCGACTACTTTTAGACACACTACTAAACAAAAGGTTTTCAGCTTTAGACGGGGACGAATTTAAGGAGCGAGTCGTGGTTATAGGTATGTTTGCAAAAAACTCATTAAACGCCTCAGCTACGTCAGCTGCTTTAGTAACTAATTTATTGTCGACCATAATCTCAAGTTGTTTATCTTGCTTAACCGATTTACCCATTTCATTATTAATAATGTTCCAAGTGGTTTTTACCTTATTATTGGAATTTTTAATTTTATCGCTTAAAAATTTAGATTTAGCAAAAGCACTAACCTTTTTAAATAATTTTGAATAATTTTTGACATAGGTACTCTACGAAAGGAGTATCAAACCTATATTTTTTCAAACCATATAACTCGTATAGTCTCGCTCTACTTTTATAAATACCTGGAGTGGCCCATTGGTTAAAGCCAACGGAATACTTTACTTAACACTTATACTATAAAGTGAAAGTGTGTGAAGATTTTATAAACAGCTGAATAGATTTGGATGAAGTTCAGCTGTCAGATAGACCATAAATAATACAAAAAAAAAAAACTACTTTCTTAATTTATTTTGTGGTATTTTAAAACATCTGTAGGTGAAATAATTATGTTCATGGTATGGACATGAACACCACACTTTTTCAAAATCTATAAGGATCGTAAGGGTTAGAAATTTGAATACTATGTAAGTAAACATGAACTAGTCATCTGGAGAAGAAATGAGTGGACTAAGTGATTACCATCGTGGGTAGAACCTGGACGAGGTTGGCACAGGAGCCTGAAGATTGGCACAAGAAAAGAGAGGCTTATGCCCAATAGTGGGGGAAGTCAGGCTGTGGTTGATGATAAAAAGGAAACATGAAAGAAACAATTCTATAATTAAATACATAACGACTCACCTTTATAACACTATCACTTAAATGTGGTTGCAATATCTGCCCTTTTATTTTACCTGCCAGTTTCTTTTCCTTGTTAGGACCACTTAATATACTGTTGAACAGTTTCTTAGCAGACCTCTCAGAGAATCCCTCAACGTATTCTATGTCTGATAGTGTTTTTATTTTTCCATTACTACTCTTCCACTGAGAAAACTTTTTAAGATTTGTTTTACTCACTTCAAAACTGCAAGAAATTATTTTTAAAGGATGATGTAAACATTTGTTAGATTTTTTTTGGTTGTAAAGTTATAAGTATGTGCATTACTATCAGCTGCATGTTAGTAGTAACACCAAAAACAGCCCTTGCTGTACGAAAAACAGAAGCTGTCCAAAGTGAGTTGTTACTATGGATGTGTGTGGTTGACTGTACTAAGTTTTCAAGTTGTTAAAAAGGCCTTCATTTTTGGAAGGGAACCTGAATAAGAACAGAAGTTAAAGAATTTAGTGCTATATAAAACATAACTTACAACATTCTTACCTAGAAAGAGTACTAACGTCGGCATTGTTGATAACCTGTAATATTTTCTCCCTCTCTGTATCATTGTATTTACTGTCTAAACCTTCGCTGAAATAGCATTTTGTAACTATGGACACTCGACAGCTCAAGCATAGCGCACTCTGAAATGATTATAAACTTAGAATCTTACAGGAATTTTAAATTTACTAAAGTAATTGGATGTAACTAACCAGTACCCTTGCAGGTGGATTTACAAGGTTAAGCAACATTTTAACTAAACTAAATTAATAGATCGTATAAATTATACAATAACAAACTTATTTTTAATAGGAGATAGCTTAAATTATCATTCATATAAACAAATAAATTCAATTGTTTACAATTTGCCATGAAATAACACAGAAATAAATGCACTATAAATAACATTGACAGTCAACTGTCAGTGTCAAAAATAAGTCAGTTTTTTGCAGCGACTCCTGTTTCCACTTTTTTTGCACGTTTTGAGGGTTTTACATAATATTATTGACGATAAAATTAGTTTTAAGTCCATTTAAACTAAAGTAAAGCATTTTATAGTAAATCCAAAATCAAAAAGTATGACCGCCACCTATCGTCAATATTACAACTCAAATACTATCTCAAATACTGGGACGAATCTAGGCTCGAATCGTAAGTTCGAACAGGTATCTATATTGTAATGTTAAAACTTCCAATATTACATATTTTAGAAACGACATTTTCGTTTTCATCGTGTCCATTCATTAATTAACGATAATATATGTAGTACGATAGTAGATTATTTTTACGCCGGAAAATAGGAGTGAAACTGTGTACGTAACATATAACAACGCCATCTGTTATTTACATTTTAAAACTAAGCTTGCTATGGTATCCATCTAACTCATGAGCTCATGCAGCGCTCTCTAAATCTTGTTAATATTACAAACTATTACAATAGATGTCCCTAGTAGACATACTTAATTACTTGAATTAAAAAGTTGAAGAGCATCCACGAACAGTGATGATGATTCAGTATGTGATTCTTTTGTCGATAATATTATAAACGATTTTTTTGACGTGCAACGTGTGACGTGTAAGATTCATTTGGATGATCGTGTTAAGTTTAACTGGCACCGCTACATCACCGTCAGCCAATGACAAGTTGTACTAATTACCAAAGAACAAGACTTGCTGCTTCATTAGCATTTTTGACCCGGCAATAAACCTCGTAGGTTAGTTAGATAGATAGTATTTTTAGCTAAAAAGGCCGTTCTTTCTTGTACTTACCTACCTACCTAAGTACTTATATTTTCTTCAAATACTTACCTACAAGAAGCAATGCTTACAAGTGGACTATCTATTAATACTCATAATTATTGACAGTTCATTCGAATAGTTTCGAATAGGGAAAATAAACAAAACACAATCAAAATTTTGAAAATAAAACAAAATTGGTTTATGACAATGTCAAAACGGCTTTGTATTTTTTCACAAAACGTAAATAATCCCAGAGATATAAATGGCTTATTGCAGCGTTTTTTTTAGAGTAAACCATCAGTGCTAACTTGTCGGCGAAGGAGTATGGACATGGAAGAAGTGAAACATAATATAGAATAGAAGTAAGCCTAGTATTTTATTGATAAACGTAAACGCTGTAAAATGTATACTCTGCACGCGTTAGAACAAGCCAGAATGACATTGTGTTCTCGCTCTAACTCACGAAACGATGGATAACAAAATGGCGTCGGCCCGTCGCCGTCCGCCCGCGCGACAGCGCGAACTTGATGTCCATTTGACTATCTTCTTTCCTTTGAGAGAGTTCGTTGACGGTTGGCGCACTCATTCTGTTTTACCTTTTTTCTGAAGAAGATTGGTAAGTTCGCATATTATCTTATCTTCTAATAATAATGATGTACTTACATACTTCTCTTGTAACATTTTTTTTATTTATCTATAAAATATTTATTTTATCGGGCAGCAGAGAAGACGAACTAATCTTCTGACTAGTTCTGTCTGACAGGCAGGGGCCATGTCCAACCGGTGACCGCAGCTTTTTACTTAGTAAAAAGCTGCGGCCGCAACTTAGTAAAAAAAATCTTTATGAAGGACAAGTAGTCGCTTGTCCTTGATTTCGTTTTTTTTTTTTTGCTTGCTGCGTTCTGCGGTCTATGTTTTTTTAAACCAAAATGTAACACCGATATCGTACTTAGTTAGGTGACTTTAAACTCCTACTACTTACAAGCATAATCTACAAGCTGTACAATATATCAGCAGCTATTGAAGGTGATGTGGCAAACTGGCAACGTCGCAATTGTTCAACCAACCAGCCAACGTTGATATTTGGTACGCGCCACGAAATGGACGCTTCGCTTCATCTGATAATTTTATAGATTCCTCAGTTTATAATTTTATTGTACCTAGGTTAGTTGTCAAGCTAAAGTGTCAATCAACTTTATTTTCTTCAAACAGCTTAAAATCTGGTCCTAGTTCATGACATTGAATGTGCAAAATTATACGCTGGCTGGCAATGCCGATGCCGTCACGAACTTGTTTGTGCAGCGTTGCCAAACCGCTGCGCTGGTATTCTGCTAGCGTTACCTATATAGGTACTTATAATACCTCTATTTCTGGTTCTGCCAGCTATGATGGCAGCTTGTCCGTGCTGTTCTATTGTTTGATAGGTATTTTAGCCATTCTTTTCAGTAAAAAAAGCTGATTGATTGAAGTTGATAATTCTACGTAGATAATGTAAGTAAGTACTTACCTACATGATAAATTCTCAAGACATATTGCTCTTTCTCCATTAAGAATGTCTGTCGTCTTCTGCTGGTAATGATGAGCATCTTACTGTATGGCATCCTGAAATATTTCTGAACCCAGAGCATTTTTTCCGAAATTTGAGAATGTCAAATCATTAACTTTATGTTCAGCCATCTTGTCTGCCGTCAAGCACATTGTATTGTGTCTGACGTAACTCCTCCTATCTCGCTTACTCCTACTTTATTGTGTATCTTCAGCTTCACTCTATCTTTATTTGCGCCATTCTTGTAATTTTTTAGTGTAGGTACTGTTATTTATGTACCTACTGCTTGTTTTACTTACTTACTGTATCTAATTAGGTTATGTATTCACTAAATTAATAGTAGTTTTATCTATGGTAGTCATAGGAATAAAAATAAAAGTAATCAAGCAGTTCTTTACCTAATGAATCAAAATATAATCAAATATTTTCTTAATTCCAGCACTAATCGGTCTTTGTTAATTTTTCATTTTTATATAGTCGATAATTTTTGTTGGTCTGCGGTCCATTGACGGCTCAATCTATACGATTGTATTGCATACCCGAACAAAAAATACAATGTATGCCGCAATCATAGTTTCGTACCTTTTACGTCATGGTGTTAACGGGGTTCAATGTGTTCGCAAGCAAGAAGAAGATAGGTCAGAATAATTTATTATCGATCAAAATTCTATTCGTCTTTTAGTTTATCTATTTTATTACGGTAATTAGATAAATAAATAAGTGAGAAAAGATAGGTGCCTATAGGAAGACAATAATGCGTGATCCTTAGTCAAGAGAATGACAAAATACCGGGACACCTGCCTGTCAATACAGTCTTGTAACACTGACAGGCAGGTGATGCCAAAAGTTTACCATGAGTTTGAATTACTTACATGGTTCAACTCGAAATGAAATTCTCGCGAATGTAGTCTGAACAATTAGTTCCTAAAAATAATCATATTGTTTATAAAATCATCCTATTAAAAGTAGAGTGATTGGCGTCTCCTCCTCCTCCTTGGTCCTAGAACTCCTTAGAGTCCTAGTTTTGAATTCCTGATTTTTGAGATAATGTGATTGTCCGTAAAATCCGAAGCTAAATGTTTACGTGGTGAACTGGTGATTGAATTAAGCATTTTCTGACTGACGAATTCGAAAATATGTATTTGGACGACTGACTTGTTGATAGGAGCATAAACGGCTGGTTAGCTAAGACAACAATTTAGGTTTTAGTTACTCATAAAGCATTTGCAAACATTCTATTTTTTATAATGACGTATAAAACTGACGTATAGCGCCAGTCGGGAATGTTCGGCTTCGATCGTGTGATCTCGGCAACGAGTCAAACGACCCACTCGACTCGGACGGAGTCGTAAGAACGGCAACGTCGCCTATTCTCGAACAGTTCATAATATTGAACTATTTTTGTGATATTTCTGCCATTTTACTTCTCATTTCCTTGAATAAATGTACGAGTGCTAAAACTATATAGATTTGACTACCCTAGTAATATACTGTTTTATCGAAATCTAGGCCAAGAATAATAAAAAAGGATCAAAGATTGACCTTGGCAGAACCCAAACCAAACGCCACGCGACGACTCACGTTGTCTCATGTCATGACATTGACGCTAATTTTGGTCTTAGAATTTTTGTAAATCAAACTATTAATATTTGCAATGCAAAACAATTAACTTCTACGTAAGGATTTAATTACAGAGTAGGTACTTAGAGCAAAATTGAAAATTATCTATAATATGCAAAGCACAAATTGCAATATGCTTAGTTACGCTAGGCATTCGAGCTGCTAACATCACCCTTTAACAAATAGAAACAGAAGTAGAACGCAAGAGAACGAGAGCCCGATAACGTAACGTGACCTCGCTACATGTTATTGTACAGAGTAATGAACAAAGCCAGGGGCAACGCTCGCGACTTATCGCTAGCAGCTGGCTTTCCCTTTCTCTCATTAGGAACGATAATATCGCTATCTCGCTCTCGTGACTCCGCCCGTATTTTATCATCGCAAAACTCGATTCTCTACGGAGTTACTACTCTGTGCATTTAGTTCGTGTTTTGTCTGACGCTCTCTGTCGGCTATACTCGCCGCGGCCGCCATTTTCTTCTCTCTCTATCTGCTGTCAGTGTCGCTTCGGACGCGGAACCGGACACCCGTATATTTTCGTATTTTGTATTCTTCTCGTCAATTCTTCTACTTCTGTTATCTCTTGCGCAGTCATTTAGGTGAGTGATTGTAAACATTTGGCATGATTTTATTATTATTGATAATGCAAAAATCTATTGGTTCTTCGATTTATGTAGCGCTATTTGTTTTCTTTTTCCTTTTGGTTGTATCACATAATATTGAAAACTATAATAATATATTTATGATATATCTATTGTTGTATATTTGTTTTATTTTGTACTCATAAATTATTAATTATTATTTTGCAGTGCTTGAATGATACTGATTTAATTTAAGTTTTATTAATGTTTATTTTTGTTCTCTTAAAACGTTTGTACTCATTTTATTTTACAAATGTAACCAAGCGATTATGGTTTTTATGCTGAAGCCGTAGCACTATAATCGTATACATTTAAATACAAGTTTATCGCATACTTTATCACATTTTGTTATTTCTTCAAATTTTTTTTTCCACTTGTCTGATTGACCAATAGATTGTAGGAGTTATTGTATTCATATGTGAATGCAATAGTTCGGAATCAGATATTGCAGTTCTTGCGCTCTTTTTGTTTTAAAAGTACTTATTGTAAAAAAGAGTCGTTGACTCAATTTTTTTTTCTTCTTTTTTTCACTGTTCTATACAAATGTATTTGTGAAAAATATGAAAATAAAAATGCTGTCTTCTCGCTCGATACGACCGTCATTTAGGAACATTTAAAATAAGTAATTTATGTACAATTCTTCTTTTCAAACAATATTTTTGAGTTAGGTCTACTTTTCGTATTTAGCCTGACGCTGACTCCCGTTCAATAGCCTTCCGTACTTACTGCTTTTCACATTCACCTCGTTCCGTTTATTTACGTCTGTCCTCGAGGAATATCTCTCTCTCTGTCTTGCTCGCGTTACGCGCGCTATCAGCGAATGCAATAGCAGTCTGTCATGTGTTTCGTCTTTGAAACGCTTGCCGATCAGCGGTGCAGCTCAACACCAAGCGAGCGGGGAATTTATTCCGGTATTTCACACGACAGAACGGATAGCGGCGGCCATCTTGTTTTGATGATTGAAAACATTGCGCTGTATTTTAGATTTTTGCGTTTAATAGGGCTCTTTTTTAACGTTTACAACCAGTATTTTTGATATCAACATTATTCTAATTTTACCTGCAGTGTAGGTGTGTCATCTGCCATTTTTTTTTTTAAAATAAGTAGTTATATAATTTACTAGTTGAAATTCTTAGTCCCAGAAGCCCCAGTGAAGGCGCGGCGACCGCTGTCGGCGAACAAAAAATGACGCCCCTTGTCACTTGTTAGATTTCGTTAGTTCCTCATTGAAGCCAGCGTGTTAGATAAGTTGTTAAATTAAATATGCAAGCTTTTTATTTAAGAAGATTTTACATAGGTACCTTTATAATCATGCTATTATTAAAATGATGAAAAATGACAAAGTAGGTCATGATTAGCGGACGAGTATCAAAATAGTGGCGTATAATGAAATACCTAACACAACTTCATCTCCAAAAAATTGGTTGATCTACCTATTTACGTTTGAAGTAAGTAACCTCAATTGAGACTCACCCTGTAGGCTTATGGCGGATTGATACCAATGGGGGTGCGCGCGAATATACTTGTAGGACTGTATGTATCTGCCGGTTCCCCAACTCATGGTAGTCAACGGAACCGTGGAGTTTTAGTCCAACATAACCCCTCGTGCTCCCTAGAGGGAGCACGAAGGGTTATGTGGAAGCAATACATGAAGATTACCCTCCAGAAAATAAAAATACCTACTACAGAGCCCAAAAAAAAGTATAATGTAGATAAAATACACGGTGGTTTTTCTTTTTCTTTTGGTATGTTGTTTTGTTAGGCCTTTAATTTTTTTAGAAGATATATAAGTAAAAATATATCAAGATACTTACCTACTTCTGGGTGTAACTTTGAAGTCTAAAAAAAGGATGGGATCGTCTTTCCGTATTTGCGTCCGAAAAGTTTCGTTATCATTAGCGAATACAATCCCGGGATCCCGGCCTTTTTCTGACCCCGAAAATACTTGACTAATCTCGGGAATTTCGGGATTGACAGACCCCGAAATCAAGTTTGCATTGCATTGTTCAAGTTTGCATTCCGTAGTCCGTTGCACCTTGACAGTGACCTTTTGGGTGGGTTATTATCAAACTGCTGACTAAAACCCACCCGTGTTCCTTCAGTTGCCTGTACGTTGCCAGGGGCCACGGTATCCCTTTCGGACTTTCCCGCAATCCCGGCAAGCATCGGTCCTATCGGACCCCTTCCGTTGTGGTGACATCTCTTTGAGGCGCGCGTGGAACACAACGGACGGCGAGCTACCCATTGCTCACCGTCCGCAAGCCCGCGCCTACGGTCGCCGGGAATCGGCCTGCGATTCCCGACGCCCAGGGCGTCTCCTACGGCGGCTAGGGGCGTGAGTTCGCGAAATATGCCTCTCCCTCACGCGTTCTGCCTCCTCCTTCGCGAGCATTACTGCTTCGCAAAAGGCAATGACCTTGCCTAGAATATATTAATAGACCAATCACTTTACTCTAGAGCTACCTAAAACTAGAAGCTAAAAGGCTGGAAAAAGTGGTTTATAATAGCATTTATTACATAACTACAATAAAACAACCCTTAGATACGCCGTACGATACATACTACAAAATGAATCGGGGCTGGCAAATAGAATTAGACGTGAAATGAGCCTGTTTGAAAATTGAGGAGTTTGTGGATATCACTTAGAAACAGCATAAAAGTATCTATTGTCTATTCCTTCAACCAGTGTAGAACCTGAGCGAGCGCTTTCAGCTGCTGCTTATGTTGGCAATAATAAACTACGAAGCAGGCTTGGAAGTCAAACATTGGATGCTTTGATATTTCTGCGAATGTATTTTCGAAATTCATAATATTTTTTTTGTTTTCTTTTTTATTTCTTACAAAAGTATAGTTTTTGTTTTGTCTTTTTCTTTTTCTTTTCTTACTGTATTTTGATTTGTGTTGTGCAACAATATTAAAAACATTTTTTAAGAAATTTCTCAAGTTTTTTTTCATTTGAGCCCAATTAGAAACCACATAGTCTAATCCCGGAAAAGCCCCGGGATCGTGGGATTACGCATCAAAAATCCAGTAATCCCGGGATTGAAAAAACATGCTCGGGATTGTATTCTCTAGTTGTCCTCTTTTAGCATTTTTTAATGTGTTTGGTGGTCCTGCTTCTACTTTTTTTACATTTCGTTTATTTTGCCCATTTGCCATTACTTTTCGTTTAATTTTATTGGTTTATAATAAGTAGGTATAGGTACATATTATGTATATTTTTTTAAAATATTTTTATTAAAACATTTTAAAACATAATTTTTTAATTTTAAAAATAATTTAATTTTATTTGATATTTTGGTCATGTAGTTTTTGCCTATCATAGGTATGGATTTACCGTCCATCCCCTTGTAGATTCCATTATAATCAAATCAGGCAATGGCCTACTTTAGCGTAAGGAAAAATAATAATTAAGTACCTACTTACATACATATACAGGGGCAAATTAAATTAGCTAGCAACTCCGCAGACGTGATGGGTATTGATATCTAAAAACGATTAAAGAAAAATAAAAAAGATTCGATGATTTTTTTTGGGTTAACGACCGCTTGTAGTTTTGTGTACTTAAGTATGAGTTAAGAAACAGTTTTTTTTTTGTTTTATCTTGTTTAGTTATCGATACTCATAACGTTTGTGAAGTTTACACAAAAAAAAATTAAATGATTTTTTAAACTGATATTTCAACTAGGTAACACTGCGGCAAATAAATCAATAACTTTTTTTTTTTGCTTTATCTTGTTTAGTTGTCGATCCCACCCATCACGTCTGCGGAGTTTCGCTAGCTAACTTAAATTGACCCAGTATATGTATACATTTTTTTTTGGTAAGGTTTTTCATCAGTATTTTTTTATCATTTTCTATTGAAACTCCGTACACGCTAGGCTAGTCCAAGGTCCTGAGGTTACGTCGAATGTCAGTCACATTTTAGCCAATTTTTTTTTTGTTATTTTCATTCATTCTAGGCAAGCACACATCAAAATGATTATGAATGATCGATTGATCACTAATGAAAATGCATGTAATGTAGTGGATAATAGAATGTTGAGATGAATGTTACGTGTGTGGCAAGAATGTATTTAAAAGTAAAGACATTTGTATATTTGAAGTACGTAATAAATTGGCCACTACTGCCACTAGTGACAGGTATGAAACGCATATGTCTAAGAAAGGGGTGAATGTAAAAGTTGATGGACAGAGAGAAAGTGAGAGAGCAAGTTTTTGCCCGCACCAGCATGTCTGGATGCAATTATCTGGATTATAAATGGAAGTGTTACTACACCATGTCTTAAGTGAAACTGCCGACGAATTCTTTTTCTTCAGAACTTATGTAATATTACGTAACTTGGAACAGAGAGGAAGGACACTTGTAAATAGATCTAAACATTCAAAATAGGATTGGTGGTTTCTTTCAAATCGCAAGATGCTTTACTTGGATTTCTTAATAGCTCTTTTACTCTTTCATGGGGTCTATTGTTTTATCAACGATTGTTTCTACTCTAGTGCTGTCGTTCTTCGTTTCTATTCCGTTTCAAGCCAAATGGGGACATAATGCCACCTTTGGAACTTATTGCGGATAAGTATTTTAATTGTAATGGTATGAATAAGATTTTTTTCTAAATTCTGGTGGAAATTCTGTTCTGTATCCTGTTTTTCTTTTCATGGAACTAATTGGCATAAGACTCTCGTGTCGCCGTCCCATCTCAGCTCAGTCTCCAGGAATAAGGCGTACCTACTAGTCAATTTCTTGTATTCCTCTGGCCTATAAAGAATACGGAAATCTGTCTTCCTGGATTTTGGACATTTTATGTAATATGCATCGGGGTAGATACTTGTCACTATATTGCTGCACTGTAGGGCGTAGCTAGTTTTGCGCACTGCGTGCTACTTGGGGAATTTGTAGCAGTACTTTCTCCTGCATTGACTGTTCCATTTATTTCGTTTTCGCTATAGTGAATTCTAACTGGTGAACAGGGGACAACCTACGTACAAAAAAAATCTCCTTTCAATTATCCAGGGTTGGATTGATTTTTTGTATACTAGAAGCCATTGATCACGCGGCCGCGTTCCGCGCATGCGGTGTCGTGATAAGTGCAGACCCACTGAAAAGAGCAAAGAGCTGTCTACTTTTAGCCAAACTGGTTGAGTACCTGACAGGTTTTGTCACGGAAACAGGGTCTCTGCTCGGAATGCTTACATGTATTTTGGTCTTCTTCTCATATATGGCGTTAATCGTTCTGAAAGCAATATCTTGATACGATTCGAGATGGCTTACAGAATTTAGTTTGAATTAGATAATAATTAAATACATAGATGACATCACTAACAGCCTAATAAAAATGACTTAATTATTTTTTATTTCTGTTTCAGGTGTGGCGTCTTCCTTCTTTGAAGATAAGGAAATGATAAACAATGCAATTAATTCTTGATTCTGAGCCTGCTTTAGCTATAAATAGAGACATGTCCGCGAATGAAGATACGGAGAAAGTTGCTAATGGTGATATTGAACAACTTAATGAGAAAAATTGCAACGGGAATAAAGAAAACATTAGCGGTGATGTTAACGTTATTACTAATGATGAAAAAAATAAACAGGTTATAAATGCAGAAATTGATACTTTAACCAACGTGCCAAATGTTGGTTCGGAAAATACCGAAGACGAGTCGCATATCAGGGTTGCATTTAAAGAAGAACCATGTGAAGTAAACATTTCGGAAACGAATGGTACACAAAAAGAAGAACCTCAGTGTAATGGCACAGACGAAGAAATTCAAAGCACAAGCTCTATAAAAAATGAATTGGAAGAGAACGCTGAAGAAACAGTTCAAGAAGCTATTGTGGAAGACGAAGAAGACATAATTAGCCTTAAACAAGAAAATTACGACCAAATTCCAGATACTGCGGAAAATGAATCGGAAGAACTCAAACCGGAAAACGATGAAACAAAAATTAAAGAAGAGTTGCCTGTTACTAAAGGTGATGTGGAAGTTATAGAAGATCCTGATGTAGTATTAGAAGAACCGGTACCTGATGTAGAATTAGAAAAACCGGCAAATACTATTGAAAAAGATGACAAACATTTAGAGTCTTCTGAAAAGGAAGACAAACCTTTAGAGT
The DNA here is from genome assembly GCA_949128155.2 of Xanthia icteritia. NCBI lineage: Eukaryota > Metazoa > Arthropoda > Insecta > Lepidoptera > Noctuidae > Xanthia > Xanthia icteritia. Next base: position 17,672,981 of record OX421947.2, on the reverse strand, counting down.
GTTCGGACAATAAAGGCAAACCTTTAGAGTCTTCTGACAATAAAGGCCAACATTTAGATGAGAGCAAGGATGAGATTGAAGTGCCAGTCTGTGATTCTACAGAAGAAATATCAAGCAACGATGCTGGTGGTTCCCCACCCATCGAGTTGAAAGATGACATGGATGTGGAAGAAGTTGAAGAAACAGCAAAGAGCAAAGAACAAGATCCCAGTTCACAACCAAAAGAAAAGCCCTCTGCTCCTGTTAGTAGTATTATAGATAAACCTATTTTATGTAAGCTATCTAATACACTAGACATATTGTCCGATGACGAGGAGGAGCCTCCGAAAGAGGAACCCCCTAAGCCAGTAGATTTAAATGAGAAGCAATGTATTAATATAGAAGATGATGATGATATCATGCTTATTGACGAGGATACAACTAAGACTGAAACACCCCAACCTGTAGTTACTAATAATAAAGAAGAGACTTCAATCAACACAGAAGATAAAACTGATTCGGAAACTGGAGAAAAAACAGTTGAAAATAAGATCGACTTATTTACTAAGACTGATGAGAAAGGTTAGTAACACTTATCTTTTATGAAAAGACCAGTCAATATACAACATATTAACGGTATTAATAGCTGAGTACAATTGGGTGCAACTTATTAAGTAATCAATCATTAATATGGTCATATTAATGCATACAACCAGTCTTCTTCTTTTGCGAGGCCTGGTTCCATGTGACTTGGAGACCCCTGTCAGCCGTCACATTTTAATTCACACCCCTAAGTAATCGGCATAATTATTAATAATAATCACGTTTTATGTTTCTTTTCTAGATTCGACGATTCCGGAAGAAATAAAGGACAACAGTTTGCAAATAAATGTCAATGAAAAAGAAGAAGCCAAACAATCCGAAGATTTCTCATCAGAACTGCCACTACTTCCAGAAAATTTCCTAAACTCAGCCAAAAAGAATCTGTCTGATATGACGCGGGAAGATTTGGAGGAATTCTGTATACTCAAAATAGTAGAGAGTATTGTCGACAGAAGCAATTTAAGTGAAATTAAAAATAAACTGAAATCAGTTGCCCAGGGTATCGATGAATACAGGAAAAAAGCCATGATGCTTACGAAACAGAATCGAGATCTTCAAGTCGTTTTGAAGTCCATACAGGAGGAACAGAAAAAGATGTCACCAGGAACACCTATAACACCCCTAAAGATAACCCGGTCTGTTGGCATGCAAGTTTTTATGGAAAAAACAGGTGCAAGAAGAAAAAACCTTGCGCAGCTACAAAACTCCACAAACACCAGACAATGTACTAAGAGTTTGCCGGGTACAAACCTTCGGCCGCAGAAACCACCTGCTTCCACCCAGCCCATACCAGTTCCTAGACTTGTGCCTGCTAGTCCCGCCATGAAATCTCCAAGTACAATACCTTTGGTGAATCAAATAACTCCAGTAAAAAATGCTACTCCCATGCCGAATGGAATCAAAAACCCTTCACCTTGTCAGAAAGTGGCAGAGAAAAGGCAGCATAATAGAATCATGTCTGTGACAGTAGATCTGACTGACGACGAACCACCAGCTAAAGTTAACAATCGGACATCCCCCGCACCTCCAGTTAGATTAGTTCCTTCTCAAACCCTGATGGCAAACCCAAGACAACCATTCTCAGCAGCGGTTAGCAGTCCAAGAAAAGTTTACATTCCTATAAGTGGTCCACAGAATCAAAATATAAGGCCTGGACAAACTGTTATGTTAAAGACTGTTCCCACACCAGGTAAGTCAACATCTTACAATAATAAATTGACTTTTTTTTTATCTTTTGTGATCTTTTGTGTAATGTGCTTGTATGTTTGTGTTTCAGGTTTAAGACCAAGGGGTCCTCCTTCTCAAGTAACAAGACATCCTGCCGGGTCAGTCAGAGCGAACAGGGTCCAAACTGGAAGACATCCAGCTCCTTTGCCCGATGCCATGAAGCAGTACCAGCCACCAAATTGGAAAGCGTTACCACCAGCGCCAGATCTCAAACTATCGAAAGTAGAAAACGGAATAGTAATTTCTTGGAAAATTGAAGGTTATCAAGAGGACAGTTACGAAGAAATAGCGAGTTATCAGTTGTATGCGTACCAAGAAACGTCATCTCCACCCAGTACAACGTTATGGAAGAAGATTGGAGATGTTAAAGCACTGCCGTTACCCATGGCATGCACCTTGACGCAATTTATGGCTGGATTCAAGTACTTCTTTGCTGTTCGAGCGGTGGATATCAGATCCCGGCTTGGCCCCTTCAGTCTACCTGGTAGCATACTCCTACTGAATAAATTGTAAGACTGATGTTGTGAATGAACCATGTGTACGAAGTGCAAGTGTAATTAAATTTGTCTTGTTGTTTTAGTTAAGTATTTATTTATTACGCATATGTTTCAGTCATTCGTTTAAACATTTTTGCGGAGTTTTTCTTTTTTATTTTATTTATTTACGTCACTTGTGAAACTAGATAAATATAATAATTACTTTTTAATTTTCTCGACAAATTAAGTTCCCGTGATTTTTTAATTAAGTTTATATAATATCTCTGTTGAATTTAGTTTTATTAATTGTACTGCTTTCCTATGAAAAGTCTCGCTGTTGACTGATATTGATCTTGTGAACAATTAAAAAAGTAGTTTAATGTAGGTAGTTAGCATTAAATACGGTAATAGTTTATATTTGTATAATATCGATATCGTAATAATTACTATTGTAAAGTTGTATTTAAATTAAACTAAACTAAATCTATACATAAGCATGTTTAGGTGAAAATTTTAAATTATAAAGTTCAAGTTCTTGTCTACATAATTTTGTCTGCGTAAGTGGACTGTGGACGGATTCCTGCTTGTGATTACAGATTTAAAATCTACATGTTTTTTTTATTTTTACAATTTTGTAAGTTAGGTACCTATTTAATTCGGTTTTAATAAAGAAACTTAACAATTTGATAATGGACATGTTTTGACGCGTACGCGACTGCAGAAATTGACCAAGCCAATTTTAGGAAACAAAACAATCGTATCAAAGGCCGCTACCATCGCGATGAAGAGAATCTCAAGAAAATGCCGTTAATTCCTAAAATGACTTTTTTTTATCCGATCCACAAAATGCTAACTTTAATGGGCACTATTGAAACTCAAAAATCTCCCCCCGTCTCATCGCTCACACCTTAGGCGGTGACTAACAGTCGCGCACGGTCTATAGCAACTCGGTGTCTGGATTTTGGCCCGGGTGATGGCAATAGACGCGCCAGAGTGTCCAAACATAGAGCGGCAATTCTGCGCGGCAGAAATGTGTCCTGCAAACGCCGCGTGTTGCTGCCGCGCTGTTGGCGCTCAATGTTTGGATACACCTTATAAAAATACTAAAAGTGTCATGGGCCATCATGTTCCATCTATCAAATGACTAAGCTGGCAATTTTTAACTCAAATATAAAAATAAGCAATGAAATATTATTTATTATCTGTGAATCTTCGTTACCGAGTGACATTATATGTCATTTAACGGGGATAAGTGATAATCGAAATTATACCAATTTAGTACAATTGGCTGTGGGTTTCAAAGTTCGTAAGTACATTCCAATATTTTTTGATTATCAATGAGGAGCGCTATGAATAAACATGGCCACTTAGGTAATAATAATAACATGAACATTAAAATGTGAATCGAATGGTGGGTAAGCTGGGTGTAATAATGAAGTTTGGATTGCACCGCTCAGCCCCTTTTTTCACACCTTCCCCAAGACAGACGTGCGGCGCACGCTGTGTGCAGCACATGCCTCACAAAGTCACAATTTCCATACTTAGTTTGAGGTTAGCTACCACGTCCGCGAGTAGGGTTGCAAGAAGTGCCAAAAAGTAACATGTTTTGTTGCCCATATATTTCGTGGCCAGATCTTAAAATTGATCATTCCATGAAATGAACATCATCCACTGGTCACATCATGATGTGGCTTGGCCAGATCATTGAATACTTCACGTTTAATGATATAAACAGTTAAACGCATGACTACTTCATGACGTGCCCAAACATTAGTGATCATATCGTAAAATAGTTAGATTATCCACCGGTAGAGGCGTTGATGTCGCTGTGTTTTTGTTGTGCATCATGGCGGCGGCATACAACAAATCAAACAAAGTAAGGTGACCACGCAAAAAAAGTCGATGGACTTTTATTGAGTTTCCAAATATGATATTATGGAAAGCGATCAACTTGGAAGTAGCGCTCGCCGGCCGCTGCCGTGGGCGAAATACAACATAGCACATAAAATTTGTTTAAAAAAAATAAAAATTTACTCCGCTTATGTGGCACCCTGACCAACTGAGTTAGGTTAGGTTAGAACTGTGACCAACCGTGCGTGAGCCGAGCAAGCGTAGCGAGCGGTGCCGCGGCAGCGGGCGGCGAGTGCTACTTCCAAGTTGGTCGCAGTTACTTGACTATTTTTACTTCACCTTACACCATGGATACCCTACATTAATGATATGGCCAAACGTCGACTGACGTGTCATTAAACGATATGGCCAATGTTAGCTAGCCATTTCATGATATGGTCAATTCTAAGATCTGGCTACGACATATATATAGTATGGAAAAAGATTTTTGCGATTTGTGACTTTTCTAGTACTCAAACCTCAGTTGGTCCATTAGAGCTTTTTGATTCTTCTAAGAAACAGGATCGTTTGGCATCAAAAAAGATTTTGTGAAAACTGCCCAATTTCTTGCTGACTATATTTTTTTCAAAAACTGACTGCTTAAAAAAATTTACAGTCTCCTAAGACCATTTTCCTGTAGCTACAACTGTTAAGGTATAGGACCAAGAGCAATTTTCAAAAAACCTATGAAAATTGCACTTGGTCGTATTATGTTTACCAACATGTGAAACATAGGTTGAATAAAAGTGCAGAAACCGTTGTTTCATTTTTCTAGGTTTTCTATCGTAACAGTTGATGAACGTAAAAATAGAAGATTTTTTATTCATAAGATGATAACCCTATAGCCGTCATTTGTCAAGTAACTCTTATCTGTCAGCTGAAAGATTTTTCGTTTTGTTCGGTTGGCAATAATAATGTTCCACTGTGTTCCAGTTTTCGATAGGTTCGCGTAGCGGTGGTTCGCTTGTTAGCTTATCGCAAAATTGTAAGGTATTCCTAACGAAAAAGACGCAAAACATTCTAGATCATACTTATTTTTGTAGTGAATCAAAGTAGTTTCATGTGGATATATAGAATGTTTAGTAAAACTAGTGTTTTATTCTGGTATACTTGAGATCGTTTGACGTAGGTAGTTGACATATCGTTTCGCAAGTAGTCTCACGGAGGTGCTTTATTTGTGTACAATCTGTTTCTGTGGAAGATGTCCGCACAGATTTGAGTGATTTGTGAAAAGTGTGGTTTGTGTTATGGTCAAAAGATCAAGATTCCTTAGTGTGATCAATAAATAGTGCGTGATGTGAACGCAGTGGGTGATGTTAATCAACTTAACTGTCCTTGTTTAGTGAGGTATTGGTGTTTGTTTGCGTCCCTGCGCCGTGAGAGCCATGCTGGCTCGTTCGTGCCGCTGCGACGTTGGTGCACGACCGGTACGGATACTAGTTTTTTTGTTGTTTTTCAAGTAATCTTGTTTCTTATTTACTCTTAACTTTAAGAGTTGGCTTTATGGACTCTTTCCATAGCTCGATGCATTATCACGGTACGTATATTACGACTGCATCTTTAAAATACGTCATTTTATCAGTACAAATTTACCATCTCAATAAACATGAATAGTTAATTAGTTAGCTCATTACAATCATGATTTAGCAAGACTAAGACTTGATTTAGTATTCTTTGCATAAAATAAATACTATCATAGATGTTTATTATAATCAAATACTTAAGCTGTCAACTGTACCTAGATTAGGTACTAAAATTATGATGATGTAAAAACATTATTTACAATATTTTCTGTTACTGTGTCCTTTACTTTTTTACATTTGAGTAAGTAAATGAGTTTATTTCTCTCTTGAACTTGTTAATTTGTTGCTGGTCCGCCTAGCTCGGGGCATCACAGTATGCATTATTACTGAAAAGAAAAATCCTCAGGGAACAACATAACATTAGAACTCTTTTGGTACATATTTATAGTAAAAAAACAGCAGTCTAATGTGTTTTAAAACTATTCAAGACTACACTGTATTGAATACATTGAATATAGTGAAGGACTGGTGTTTTTGGGGATGGTCTGATGTAATTTTGACATTCATAAAGTGCAGATTTACAGACTTATTTGAATATATGACTTTTTATTTTGAACAGAAAGAATCACAAGGAAAATATGAAAGTCGGCAATATTGAGACTTATTATATCTATTGATAAGCTTACAATTGATTCTTATCAAATACTGATTGTGTTGTTGATAACAGTATTCCACACAGCGGATCTGATAAAATACTGTTTTTGTATTTTCAGCGTCTGTGGGGATTGCAAACTACAGAGTGCACAGGCTATGTTCTTGACATAGGTACTCATTTTCGTTTATTATTAATGTGCACAGCAGCTATCAGCAGATAATTTTTCAAGTATGACTAAAAGAGTATGCTTGGATGGTTTGGTCATGTTGAGAGGATGAAGGAAAGGAAACTAATAAAAAGTATTTACAAGCAGGCAGATGTGAGTGGAAACACCAGGAGGATATACGTATAGTGACCTTATTGGGGATGTTCTTCAGTAAGGTCAGGTGCATAGTTCCAACCGGCGTGCGTGTATGACCAGTATCAGTTTCAAATGAAGAATAGACAAAATGACAGATTGTGATTCTGTCATTTTGTCTAATCTTCCATCAACAAAACTATGTTTCTATGGTGGTAATACTACGCGTCTGCACGTGTAGCATGACCACCATAGAAATGGGGCAAAGGAGTATGTAACAATTGTAGCAGGCGGCATTCTATAGTTTCTGCCTACCCCCATTGGAGAAGGTGTGAGTTTATGTATGTATGTCTAAAATTTTATTACAAACCACAAACAAGGTTACAGTAAAATACCAATTATTTAGGTTTATTTCAATGTAAATAAACATATATGGTGTTTATTAATTTTTAATCCTAATTAATTAGGTATGTCTTACAAAAAGTAAGGATAACCTTTGTTAACCATCTTATCTTTGTGTAGGTACTGCAACTGCTTCTTTAATATCAACCAAACCCAACCATCTTATTACAGAAAGCAGCACATCAGTGGTAAAAAATTTACATTGACAGCACCTTTATTCCATAGCGGTAAGGGTGACTTTCATAGTGCAAGTGTTACCTCACCAATGATGTGCATTGACTGTACCTAGTTCTTCCTAACTTTTGAAACTCAATAACAAAATGTATTCATACCTAAAACATGACTTAATGCATAAACTTAATAAAATAGACTGGTCTTTAAAATATGCAAATTTTTAGTGTATTTATAAAAAAGAATATTTATAAACTTAAGTACTTAAGGGTATGCTAGTTGGTCATTCTTCCATACAAACGTGGTATGGTGATTACTCGTCTGTTTACCTTGTGTATGTTCAAAACAAAAAATTATATCAATTTGTCTTGTCATTATCTAGCCCTATAGGGAAGCAGAAATAGAAAAAAACATTGGTTTTGAGCTTCGAGACTTCCGTATTTCAACACTAATTTTAACTCGTCTTTGGGCATAAATAAATAACTTATGTAGTAAGAAAATGACAAAATAGAAACCATACAGGAATAGATAATTTATTCATTTACTCGCTCGTTTTTGATAAAAACTAGATATAGCATGCATATTAGGCACGCCCACCTAAGAATTCGAGCCGTCGACTAGTGCAATCTTATTAACAAAAAAACCGGCCAAGTGCGTGCCGGACCACGCACAATGGAGGGTTCCGTAGTTGGGATGAATTTATCGCAAGAACAAAACTTAACTTTTTAGTTGAAAAACATGTTCTTCCTTACATTCCGTATGAGGTGTTTTTGCAACCGCAAATGTAAGTTGGTCGATTATTACTCGTTAACTTGTAAAGCCTGCTTAGCTGTAGTAGTTTTCCTATAAATTTCGTTACTACTGCCGTGAATTTTTTCACATATCCAAAACCAACCATTTAGCTGGCAGAGGGGGGGGGGACACTTGACTGACAAAAATATGTATAATACAGACACAACACAACTCATGCCACAAGCCAGCAGAACACAATTGCAGCCAGAATTTTATTGAAGTATCTATTAAGATGGAAATTATTATTATAATGAACCTTTTGGTGACTGGTTATAATAATATACTATAAGTACAGGGTAGGTTTTAAATTTTTAATGAACAGTCAAGAATTCAGCTAGGGGAAGTCTAAGTTGACAAACCTGTGATGTTTTTTTTTTAATAAAAAAAACATTATTTGTGTTGACAATAATGTATGTAACATTATTGTCAACCAGCAGAGGCAATTAATGTAGGATGTGTTTTTATTATTATTTTTCTAAAAACTACTCAACCCCGGGTTGAATTATTCAGGGTTCATTAATACCCATTCTGTATAAACCAGACTATTGCCCATAAAAGCAGCTGAATGCGTTCTATCAGTACCATATTTATTTAAATTATATTATTTTTATATTACATTTATTAATTTAGTAACTGGGAGCCTATTAGGAGCTTCATTCGTATAGGTACCTAAATAGTTCTGTGCCCAGAAAAATCTACAACTGTGCTTTACCCAAAGAAATCTGCAAGTAGGTAGGAAAGAAGACAATTTGAACTGTTTTCAAATTTTCATCGTTGAGACCTATATTCGTCAGACAATTTTAACGCTGCAGTGTAGAATATTGCAGTTATGGGTCAGCGCCATCTCTTGACCGATAGTAAAGCTAATGTAATTTTTTGTTGATGATTTCTGAAAAAGTGTGCTATTTAGAGACATCGTTTTATTTTTCCTGTAATCTTTACCTACATAAACTTCTATCACATAGAATAATTACAGATTTTTCTCTATGCAAACTTCGGAGATAAGGCGGAGAATGGGTTTTTTTTCGTCAAATTCGGAAATTATGCGGTCTAAACAAAGAAAGAAAAATGTTTGAGAATGTGCAAATAGGGCTCTTTCATATGATACCCCACATGCCCTAGTAGCCCCACTTCGAATTTTAAGACCCCTGTTCAGTCCCTGTTTTATTTTTTATTTGCAAAATAGTTGGGCAAACGTCATCTAAGTACTATTCTAAATTTCAAGTTGATAGCATTAGTAGTTCTTAAGATATCCAGCTGTGACAGATCGACGGACAGACAGACTGAATCCCACCATAAGGGTTTCTTTTTTGGTATGGAACCCTAAAAAGATTTTGTTCTACTCATCTGGTTTCAAATGAGAAAAATAACATGACATCAAAGTCAAAAGTTGAATGCACTTCAGAACAAATTATATTCAAATAGAGCTGACGGAATGACTGAAATGTTTAATTTATTATGCAAATCGTGATGACATGATATTATTGTACCTAAATACTTCAAAACACTTCAGCTTGCATATTATATTGCTTTAAGAAAAATGGTTGTAGATTTAGGAATGAGTCTGAAAAAAAAAAACTTACTTATTTAAAATATTGATAACATAAAATTATGCAAAGTAATTCATAATTATGTGTAATCAAGGAACTGAACAATAGCAGTAGAAAATAGTTTCCATAGTAATGTAATAACCTCTATAATATCCCAAGTTAAAAACATTACACTCTATTCAAAAATTACATAACTGACTGACAAAATTATGGTGAAAAATTAAGTCAGGTGCGTAGTACTCGCAACTCGCTCGTCGTATATGACCAAGTATATGAACTAAATGGATCGTAGCAGGTGGCGTTCTGTAATTTCTGTCTACTCCCATGGGAAGAAGGCGTGAGTTTATGATGAAAAATTAAGCCTTGGCCAAACTAAGGAATCCCGCACGGGGTGCGGGACGAAATTCGCTCGCGCCAATTTTGTCAACTAAATTGTTGTATGGAAATGTTTATTTTATTTATTTAACAGTTTATGTACACACATATAAAGAGACAAGAAAAAGGAACATAAAAATACGTACAAAGGAAAAAAATGTAAAGAGCGCTTATCCTAAAAGTTGGCAACGTCGCAAATTGCTGGCAATATTTACCTGTTTTGATTAATTTGGCAATATTACTGTAGGGAATTAAGAAATGTGGCTAACTCGTGAACTAAAATATTGATGCAATCATTAATATCGGAACACCGAATATTTAGTTTTAGATGTAAAAAAAAGTATTTAGAAACTTTCCAAATACCTTAGATGCCTTCAATGAATTCACTCAAATATCTGCAATGTCATGTGACCTGGCTCTGTGGATATTGTACTTGAGTGTTTTTAAACTCCAGCTATTGTCTTTGGAGTCAGAATCAAATGAGTTTGATTCAGTTATTATCATTTAAATTAGTTACAATACTACTGTTTCGTGTTCATTGTGTATGCTGTTTGTAAATTGTTTACTCTGATGGAAGAATTTCTATGAAAACATCACGGAAATTGTTCTACCGGTGTCGCGTCGCGCCTGTCTGCGGGAGCATTTACTCAAGTATGGTGTGTTCCAAGAGTATCTGATAAAAATGTAAACAAATTGATCTGAGAACGTAACAGTGGATGCCAATTAGAAGTGCCACTTACAAATCGTGTGCTTTGATTTGAATACTTGAAGTACTTGAACCCGAAATTAAAATTTTAAATCATCGATCAATCAAATGTTTTCCATTTGACAATTGAGGTTAATTTTATAACCTCAATGCCGATGGTTTATCAAGTACAATTTAATAATGCTGTTTCCAATATTTCGGAAAACTGGTGAGATATAAAGTCGAAACCTTCTAAATTATACAGCTGAATGTGGGATTGCATAAGATTAAACTTGAGAAGTTTTTGTTTTAAAATAATTAAAAAATATTCATCGACTCGGAAAACGTGAGAATCAATAGTAACAGGTAACTTGTAGGTATTACTCGAATCGTTAGATACTTTTGGAAGAGACTGTAGTGTCTCACTAAAATCTAAACAGGGGCCTTATTATGAAGTATTAATGCCATCATTATTCCACTGCGAAAAAAGGATGGTGCTAGCTACCTTGTATAGCTCCGTCTCTCACTCACACTGGAATAATGATGGCATTAATACTTCATAATAAGGCCCCTGATGCACTGTATTTCACATGTACATCCACCATAAGTCCGGGTTTCTGGAACGAAAATTTACACAGAGATAGCTAAAACAAATAGTCATTGCTAGTCGTCAAGTGCTATGATTGGTTGGCTAAATTATCAACACCCGATTAGATCACACGTCGTTGATTGTCGTTCCAGAAACCGGGTGTAAATCTTCTATTTAAAGTGATTCCTGCAATGTAGCCCGCGAAATTATAAGTTTCTTAGGTTTTTTTTTACATATTGGAGCAACATACAAAGTCCTATAGCGCGACAATTTGCAAAAAACCAGGCGAGTGCGAGTCGTACTCGCGCACGAAGGGTTTCGTACCATTACCTATTTATAAAAACGACAAAAAAATCATGTCTGTTGTATTGGGAGCCCCACTTAAATATTTATTTTATTCTGTTTTTAGTTATTTGTTGTGATAGCGGCAACAGAAATACATCATCTGTGAAAATGTCTAACTATCACGGTTCATGAGATACAGCCTGGTGACAGACGGAAGCGGAGTCTTAGTAATAGGGTCCCGTTTCACCCTTTGGGTACGGAACCCTAAAAACGTAAGACATTTTGAATTTCACGGGCTGCCTTAATCCTAAAAATGCAAAAGTGATTTTGTTTGTTTGTTTTCACGCTAAAACGGCTGAACGTATTTGGATGAAATTTCGCACATGGGTAAACTATGACCTGGGTTAAGACATAGGATACTTTTTATTACGATATTCCAACGGGATCGAGACTTATGCGGGTGAAACCGCGGGGCGCAGGTAGTACTGTATACAGGGTCAAATTAAATTAGCTAGTAAAACTTAACAGATGTGATGGGTATCAATATCTTCAAATAAAAAAACACATTTCACTACTCATACTACATAAGTACATAAGACTATGATCTGAGTTAAGATATAGGATACTTTTTATCTCAATGGTACGTTCCAGTGGGATATTTTACGAAATCCACGCGGGCGAAGCCGCGTGCAATAGGTAGTCTTAAATTATTATTTTTAGTTTGACGTCGCCATGTTAGAATAGAATAGGTATATTTAAACGCAAAGAAATTATATACGAAAATCAGTCGTTGTTGTAGATGCACATAGTCGATATCTAGTCTCGCCACTAGCCAGTAGTACTTCTAAAAACAGGATATCGAGTGGTTCTGGGGGTAACGCAAGAAAGCAGTTCTTCCGCACTCTGCTTTCGTCGCCACTTTCACTTGTATCGGACCAGCGCAGGCGCCGCCTCTAGCCACTTTCGCCGAGACCCGAGCGATTGTTCCGAACTCTGATACTTTGCTAATTACTTTAGTATTATGACGTTTTATCGATTAAGTTAATATTAGTTGAGAGGCCGTTTTTTTTTCTAATTTAAGGAGGTACTCACGGCAAAATATAATATGAAGAGGAATGTTAAGTGTATCTGAATCCAACATTTAATCATAGATTTAAGGAAAACTAAACAATGTCTTTACCGATCCAAACATTATAAAATAAACAATCAAGGTCACTCATCCGGGGTTGCGGGAAAGGGATACCGTGGCCCCTGGCAACGTACAGGCAACTGAAGGAACATGGGTGGGTTTTAGTCAGTAATAATCTGACACGCCCTCCCGCTCCGCCCAGAGCGGGAGAAGTTATTTGATAATATCCCACCCAAAAAAAAAAAAATGGTCATGAACTCATGACGGGCTGTTTATTCATTCATGTCAAGTGATAATTAGGTAGGTACTCATTTACTTAGTTAAACTTACTTAGATGATGAGGCTGACATGCCACTGTGGATAAAAGCCTCCTACAAAATTAAAGATAAAAAAATATAAATAAACTTACTAAGATGATATGCTTTTTCGTCATCCTTAACTAATTTTAGGGTTCCGAAGACCCGAAGAGTGCCAGACGGAACCCTATTACTAAGCCTCCGCTGTCCGCCCGTCTGTCTGTCAGCGAGCTGTATCTCATAACGGTATTATATTGCCACTATAAAGACCAATAATAAAAATAAATATAGTTAAAAATTAATACAATTAATTTTAATTATGATTAAAAAAAAAAATCTTACCTAGTCATTGTCTCGAACTCATCTACTAGAGTGCAAATATAATGTATTTTTTTTATCTTCAAAAATGAAGAAAAATGTTGTCAGTTTTAGACTAGGAATTTGAAACAGAAGTTACATAGTACTGTATTTAATCATCAAATATTAAAAACGCCGAAACGTCATAAGAACGTCATAAGGTATTTTATTTAAATATGGATGATTTTCGGCAACTGCAAAAAATTACTTTGTAATTCACAGTACTGTACCTATCATTATGAAAAAATGAAAAAAAAATCTTCGCGATTTTTTTAATTTAATTTAGTAGTTGTGTTAAATCTTGTACGAACGATGAGCCGAATACCTTTCGTGTGCGAGTGCGACTCGCACTTGGCCGGTTTTTTTTTGTTTTTAACCAACAAGAAAAATAAATGTTTTTGACAGTTTCGATGGTCTTTTACCACAATAACGTACCTACTTTGATCCAAGTTGAAGCATTAGCGAGTAAATGTTAACTTAGAACAAATGTTACTTTTCGTAAAGGTTGATAAACTACAAAGGTGTGTTCGCAAATTAATGATAATATGGCTTTTTGGTTTGCGAAAAAAATCTTTACCTAACTTCCACGACCTTCAGAGCGAACAATCAGCATAAAATGCAAATAATAACTTAATTGTCACTTGAGTGATAATCTTACTTCATTCATTGTGATTTTCACTTAGTAAATCATTAAAGCTTCCTAGTATGATCAAATATCAATAGAAAATGGTGTCATGAAAACAGCGTGACACTGTAAACTAACATCGTCAAATATTTTGTTAATAACTGAATTAAAACGCAATCGCGGATTTTTGCCACCACGCGTAGCATGACAGCCATAGAAACGGGTTTTGTCGACAGAAGAATAGACAAAATGACAGATTGTGATTGATTATTTTTGTCTATTCTTCCGTCGACAAAACCCATTTCTATTGTGGTCACGGTAAGCGTGCAGCAATAGACTCGCCCCCTATTGGACTTAACGTAACTGGTGAAATTTGGGTGTACTTAACGGTGCACTTCTGCCTAACACTTCGGAGAATATAGGCTATTTTAGCAATTCGGGGATAAAACGAAGAACTTCATATCTAAGCAATTTGAAAACAAAATCCCGTAAACACGATGACCACATCTGTTACCGCCCCGGTTCTATAGCGGCCGAGCGCTGCAAGCAGAAATAGTCCTTACGATGTATAGATATGAAGTTCTTCAATGGTACGTACAGTCGAGGAATGAGAATGTAAATTTTTACTTGCATCTTATTATTTTTCTGACTTGCATTTAGAATTTCGTTCGAAAAGGTGACATACAACCGCTATGTTAGAAAGCAATGTGTTTGAAAACTGCGTAAAATTTTCGCTACTTGTCCATACAAATTACTGTACTTTTTTTTTAATAAAAGCCTTATTTAAAGCAGGTCATGCAACTAAATTAGGTCACTTTTCATGTTCAATTGGAACACAAGACAAGTAAAAAATACATTATCTCTATGTACACACGGCTACACATCAAGCTATACATTTCCAGTATAAGCTGACCTCGCATTGTACGGAAGCTGTATACAATGCGAGATCAGCATAAACTGAAAATGTATAGCTTGATGTGTAGCCTCGTATACGTAAAACTTGCTCACGTGTATTAAAAAAGTTGTCGTAAAAAGGTTGTCGACAGGCCAAGTCTGAAGTTTCAAGGCTGATTCCGTACCTCGTTAAGGTTAACAAAGGGCAAATCGAGAAAAACACCGATATTCAGAATTATTATTGTAAGGAGTTCTTGTTTACTCAAAAACTTTTTTACAAAAAAAAACAACCGACTTCCAAAAAAACACTACAAAGTGGAAAATAACTTAATTTTTATATCTCGCTTTTTAGTGGGTCAGTTTGTAATTTATCTAAGTTACAATAGCCTAATGTCAACTACTCATCAAATTTTACAAAATATTGCTTTTCGCGATGCAGGGACGTTAACCGTTGAGGAGTTCTCCTGGTACTTCACCATCAACTACACTTCTCCATATGCATTATGACGAGCATGAATTGCTTGGCAACATATTAAAGTAATCGAATCGCAACCCGTGAAATACTTATAAGCAGTTCCGGTGGCCATCTGTGGGCTTCAACATCAGTTCCACTTCACCAAATGGTGCTTTCCGAGAGCTACTGCACGAGTTAAAATACCTGTGTGCCTATAATATTTGAAGAGTTCCCTTGATTTCTCCAGGATCCCATCATCAGATTCTGACCTGATGACAAAGGGACCATCTCGGAAGCATACCCTTTCAAACTAAAAAAGAATTTGGCTAATCCGTATATATATGACGGAGATATGCCGAAACATAATATTAAAACAATATATATACTCGTGTTATACAAGTTATTAAGGCTCGTGCAGACCAGCGCGACGCGACTCGAACAAAACAATTTCTAAGAAAAATCACGGTTTAACAATAACCGATGTCGCGTCGCGCTAGTCTGCACGAAGCTTAAGGCAGACAGTTTTAGGCCCAATAACAAGACCAAGGGCACGCGGATATTTTTAAATGACTTTTTAAAATTTGATTCGAAATTCGTCGTTGCTCAAACTTTAAACGTCAATAATTTCATTTAAAAATAACAAAACCAGCAATTTTTTTTTCATCTTTAATAATTCGGGATCACGAGCCGACCGCAGCAAGCGCAGCTTAACTTTCGATCGACTCGTGAGGCTGTTATTATTTAGCCACTAGCCAAATTAGATTTTAAACATAACATAAGCCACCCTGTCTTCCTCGGAGGGCAACATGTCGCCAGTATGTTAATTTAGGTAATGTAACAAAGGGGGCGAACCTATTACTAAACCGTGTAGGTACAAACAAATGTATGTCAACAGGGCAAAAGAGGCTTAAGCAGTAATGCTCGCGAAGGAGGAGGCGGAACGCGTGAGGTAAAGGCAAACTTCGCGCCCTAACGCCCCTAGCTGCCGCAGGGCGTCGGGAATCGCAGGCCGATTCCCGGCCACCCTCGGAGGGCAACATGTCGCCAGTATGTTAATTTAGGTAATGTAACAAAGGGGGCGAACCTATTACTAAACCGTGTAGGTACAAACAAATGTATGTCAACACAGGGCAAAAGAGGCTTAAGCAGTAATGCTCGCGAAGGAGGAGGCGGAACGCGTGAGGTAAAGGCAAACTTCGCGCCCTAACGCCCCTAGCTGCCGCAGGGCGTCGGGAATCGCAGGCCGATTCCCGGCGCCAGGCGCGGGCTTGCGGACGGTGAGCAATGGGTAGCTCGCCGTCCGATAAGGACCAGGCCTGGGTCAACGGCGCGTTGTGTTCCACGCGCGCCTCAAAGAGATGTCAGGACAACAGAAGGGGTCCGATAGGACCGATGCCTGCCGGGGTTACGGGAAACTCCGAAAGGGATACCGTGGCCCCTGGCAACGTATAAGCAATGAAGGAACACACCCGTGTTCCTTCATGGTTTTAGTCAGTAAGAGTCTGACACGCCCAGAGCCCAGAGCGGGAGAAGTTATTCAATAAAAAACCAGTCAAAAAAAAAAAAATGTTGATCAACACGTTTTCTTTATTCTTTATAAGTTTCTATGCTGCACGGTTCTTACTCAGAAACACTAGCATCTGCTCGTTATCGTGTGCCAATTGCGCAGTGACACATTCCCTCATTAGTCTTTTATTGCAAGCGTGGGATGTCTAGCACCTGATGCATTATAAACTGAAACATTTGATTTTGACTTGCTACGATAGACCTAGCAAAAACGAGAAGAGAATCCGTAAATACCAGCCTTGTGCAGAACTTTGGATCAACAATCTAATCCGTCCAAATCCAGGACATACGCCTCCCCCAAGCACCGTCACTTCGACCGGTTTATGCTAATAATTATGTCTGTTCATAACCTGTTCATGCCTTAACGGGTGAACGGATTTACATGAAATTTGGCGCACGGCTAGGCAATAACCTGGGTTAGAATATAGGATTTATCCCGGTAGTACAATTCCGGGGGGTTAATTTTCGAAGCTGCGGGCAAAAGCTACCTTGTCTTATAATGTAATGTATAAGCATTGGCTGTCTAGGTTACGCATGCCGTATTTCTTCTAGCCTTGTCGACCATCGACCTCGTAAAATCGAATCGTAAAGCTCGCAAGGAATTGATCGCTAAAGAAAGATGTACAAAGAACCGACGAGTGCTACTAAATTTAACTTTTAACCCACATACGGAATGAGGTTCAATGACTTACTTTTAAACCCAACGTGTGTAATAGTTTGTACTGATCCATTTGTTTTTTTGTAAGTGCTCGTAATTGCACTAAAAACAGCTATTACTGTTGGTTTCTGCAATAAAATGTACTGATTAGCATCTACGATGGTCGGAGAATAGCGAAAATATGCTAGATGGTCTTTAATTTTTATGCTCTAGAGCTAGTAGGTGTTAGCTGTTACCCAAATCCTTTTTAATGAACTCCTCTTGAATAAGGGGTTCCAAGTAATCTTTCTTTGGCTAGAAACAAATCTGAGTGAAAAAACTCGGAATTTGTTGAATGTAAATCCGCTCCAGAGGCAAAACATGATTGTAGAATATAGACGAAAGATCAATAGTTTTGCCATCAATCAGATGATCAGATCACTATCAATTAAAACTAAAAGCACCACATTTTAGGCACATGTTCACCATAGTCTCTGTCATCTTCAAACGATTGACGGAAATAGAATGATTGTCTAAATTCGTTTTGACACCACCTGCTCGATAATGTCAAATTATTTATCATGCAAACCTATTCTAAATTAAGTGATAAGCCCTGGGGTAGCCGGGTAATAAATTGTACTCAATTTCATTATAACCCGCTGATTAATAATGAGATTTAAATTTAAACCTTAACCAAAAATTCGTATGAAAATCGAATGAAAACTTTTACAAAAAACGAAAATCGAATTGCTTTTTATTACTGTTGAATAAGTATTTAAATTTCCCGCCTTACCATCTCGTTCAATGTATGTCTATGATATAATCTGTAGAAAACTGTACTCTGTCTAAAATACACAATAAACTCTCAATCTATCGTTTATGGTATCAACGAGTGTTTCATTTTATTCTATTTTCACTATAAAGTCCTCCCAGAAGGTGAGAAAACTAGACTATTCTCGTCGGGGCTAAAGGTGTATTCGTCCAACTTGAATCCCTCGATGCACTCAGGATTCTACTCGTTAATTTCGGAATTCATTATAGCGCCCGTGACAAAAGACACTGCTTTATCCCCTTAGTGAATAATCTACTATTAGCGCTAAATGCATCTCATGTATGACTAGTGTGCCATAGTTTTGGTTATTTATTGGGCTAGTTTTGCTGCTGAATATGACACTCGCAACAAGAGTTTGATTTCTTTTTGCCTTGCGTTTTGGCAAAACATCCTAAAATAATTAAGGTTGAACGCTTACTTATGTCTCGATATAAATTTTAAATTGAGGAGTATCCAAATGTGTTTGGATGTGGGCGGCACTGTGATCCAATCAGCGCGTTGTTCGCATTTCACACTAATCTAAAAAATGATATATATATCATATTAAAGATCTTCCATCTTAAATATATAAGAAGCTAGCGCTAGCGCTAGCGGCACTTTATCCCTAATAACAATCAAATAAAATAACAAGTGACAATGCTTACAATACTTTAGCCGGGCCGAGGCAGCGCCACTATTATGCCGCTAGCGGCACTATATCCGAAAGGGAAAGAGTGCCACTAGCGGCACTCATACACTGCCTAATAAATATACGTTTTTAATTGCTGCTTAAATCACTATTGTTTAACAGAAAGAGAACTATTGTTTAAGAATTCTTGTATTTAATGAATGTTCTTTTAGTCTCAGTCACATCTCAGCGACAATTATTAATTACTATAGCTGCGCCCCGCGGTTTCACCCGCATAAGTCTCGATACGGGATCGAGACTTGGGAATGTCGGGATATAAAGTATCCTATGTCGTAATCCAGACAATGGTTTACCCATGTGCCAAATTTCATCCAAATCTGTTCAGCAATTTTAACGTGAAGCGAAACAAACAAAAAAACTCACTTTCGCATTTATAATTTTAGTTGGCTGTCAAAAATGTAGGTAAACTAAACGTATTTTTGACAGGTTGAGACAGATTGGAATTCGAACGTATATTTATTTATTTAACAGTTTATGTACACACATATAAACAGACAAGAAAGAACCAGAAAACTATGTACAAAAGTAACGTTAAACAACATTCAACGTTCTTAAAAATACGGGAAATACCTCTCTGATTTAACTTTTTATGTTGAGTTTAAAATGTTACATGACAGTTTAGATCTATTGTATTATTGTACTGGTAAATTTCCATTATACCAAAGAATCTTTTTTTTAAATTTAACCTGTATTAACATACTGCTAGGCAAAGGCACAGTATAAATATGGACAGTGCAGAAACTACGTAGTAAACGTTCGAAACACGCGCTCATTGACGACACCCCAAGCGATTGTCGCGGTGCTGTCAGTTGCGGCCTTGCGGGTGCTGTGTCGAGACGAGTGGTCGCCCCGATCTTTTTAAGAATGTAGCGACGGTAATTATTTCAACATATAGGCTTAGTTTCCATACTGTCCATATTTATTCTGTAGAAAAGGTCTCCCCGTACCTTTACACTCTTCCCTGTACAGAATCAACTCAGTAATAAAATAAATTGTTGCAGGGAGCGGAGCGGGCAACACCACACAGTAGTTTTACTTCATAATGGTAAGCTATTGTAAAAGCAAGATTATTTTTAAACCTAATTTTATATCGCCGTGTGTACGGGGTCTTACACTGTCGATCCTCGATACAAACGAAACAAGATTATCCTAAGGGTCAGTTCACACCGAGACGCGACGCTGCGCACTCCGATCAAATATCGGACTTATTTTCTTCACGAAAAGGTATAAATTCAGTGCGAGCGTGAACGCATGTCGAAGTACGCTGAGATGCGCGGTGCTGCGCAGTGCGTGTACCTTATTGTGTAGTAAATACACTCGATATTGTATCGGATCTTAAAAAAGTGCGCGTCGCGTGAACCTACCCTAAGTTAGAATACCGTAATCCCCAGTTTCTGAAAATATAATCACAGGCCTCCTCTCTGTGGAAGCGAGTGGGCTGTAATCCACCACGCGGGCCCAGTGCGGGTTGGTAGATGTCACATGTCTTCGAATTTTTGATTCTAGGACATCCCGATTTCCTCACGACCAATGAAATGAGAGCAGTGGTAATGAAATAATAATTAATGTGGTAATTTACTCAAAATAAAGCGGCTGTCAGGGTTCGAACCGATGACCTTCAACTCGTAAGTCGAGGCTGTTACCACTGGGCAACTTCTGCTCTTTTTCATCGTTTCTGAAAGCCTGCAAGGCTTATATCAGTTTTTTATATAATCCTGCTATTTCTATAAACCAATCATAGCAGTAAAATTAATTTTGACACCTGTCAAACCGTGCATAAAGAAGTTATGGTAGAGAGAGTAAAAAGCTAGGCCCACTAAAAAAAACGAGCGAGTCTTACAGTAGTCGCATATTATGTTGTAACATCTGACATCTTGGCTATAAGTAACAACCTTTTGGAAAAAAATACTAGTACCATCTAACGACCAACTCTAGAAGAATCCACTCTATAAAAAAAAATCCACCTGCGCGCGCTCGTTGGTCAAATCAGCGCGCGCTTCCCCGGCTTCCTGTTACAAACTTCCGTCCATTTTCACGAAATCACTCCCACAAATTGCGAGAAAACGAGAGGAAAAATGTTACAAAAAAACAGCTGACAGAAACTCATTAGAAATAAAAAACGTAACAAGATAAGTACCATAACAAACTAGCTACACCGCACCAGTGAAAGTCACCGTCGATGACACTTTCCATCTATGCTGTGACGTAACGCAGCACAGCATGAAGATAAACGACATTAAGAACGTTGCGTAATGTGCTACAACGTGCATAAGGTTCGCCTGCCACATTGCGACGAAGGCCAAAGAAATTGACATTTGATCGATTCCTATAACTGACGGAGCGTTTTTGGTTACAATTAAGAATTGTATCTTTACCAAATGAAGCAAAGACCTCATCATGGCTTTGCACAGGTAAAATTAGCTTATGAATCTATTTATATGTCCAGTTTGGCAATAAAAATGCTAATTATAATAATAGGATATTAGTAAGCAAAACGATTCGTTTTGTTTTTAGGAATCGATAATCGTCCAAGGAAATTATAGAGGCTTGTGGCCAAATCCTATAGAACTAACTAACAAACAATTCAGCAGTTTTTTGTAGCTCCAGTAGTTAAAACAAAAAATAGCTTCCTCTAATAATTTGAACGTTCGAAATGTACAGTTAGGGCACTTTATTGTTGAGTAGATTAAAGGCTCCCTCAGACAGGCGCGACGCGACTCTAGTGGAACAATTTCTATGGAAACTTCTCGGAAATTGTTGTACCGGTGTCGCGTCGCGCCTGTTTGGGTGAGCCTTAAAACACTGCGCCAATTTTAGATTTTATAGCCATTTCATACTGTCTGATAAAGAATGAGAATTATGATCTTAACATACGGTTAGTTTAAGTTGATAGTTAATTGCCTGAACCGTTTTCCCAAGTGTAAATAAAAATTAATAGAAACAACTTACCTTTTGCCCTGACTCCGCTCGCTTAGACTATATTAAACCTAGCCATATTACTTCGACTTATTTGACGAAATCAGGGCATACTATATAAAAATCCTCTCCCCACCCCCCGGTGGGGCGGGGGTTTTGCCTTCGAGGAATAAAGGCGTGATGAAAGAAGAAAGAAAGAAAAATATTTTATTTGGGACACGCACAGGAAATACACAGTAAAAAAAAATAAAAACAAAATTATATAAAAAATAAAATAAAAAGGGAGCTTAAGAATAAAAAAAAAAAACTAACAAAAAAAAATAACGACCTGTGTGTGTGTGTGTGTGATGCTGTTATTGTCACAAAAATATCGGTATTGTACACGGTTCACAAACCAACTGACCATCGTAGCACAATTAATGAGTACTCTGATATTCAAAGAGGTAGAGGTCAATCTTCTGTGTTTGTACCACAACTTTGTAAGTCATTAGTTTCATCATTGTGGAACTACTTTCTCCGTAGAGGGCAATCATATTGGCAGTTAACTTTTTTTTCTTCTTCCGCTTTCCTCAGTTAAGGCGCGCGGCTCTAGTAAAACAATTTCCATGGAGTTTGCATAGAAATTGTTCTACAAAAGTCGCGTCGCGCCTGTCTGCGGGAGCCTTTATGATCTTTGACCTCTTCATCACGTGTCTCACTACACTTGGTAGAGAAGCTGATATTTTATCTGTATATCAATCTTCTAAAAAACTCCTCGAAGGTTATTGGAATTATTTTAATTGAATTAGGTATATTTTTTTATATCTGCTAAAAGCAGCCAAACGAAACCAAAAAAGTCTCGTTAATTTTATTAAAATTTTATTAAATACAACGTAGTAATAACAGCCGCACCGGTTGATTCATCAGGTTAAGCTACGCTTGCCGGGGTTGTGGAAGTCAGATAGGCAGTCCCTCTATGTAAAAATATGTCCCTCCATGTATTCAGCTGCATCCGATTAGACTGGAAGCCGACCTCAACATAGTTGGGAAAAGGCTGGGCAGATGACGATGATTAAGGTGTATTTAGGTTTTTTTATTAATACATCTTCATGCCTGAAACACAGGTTTTCGCAAACCTATATCAGGCAGGTCTTAATTACAGTTAGAATTAAATATTACTCGAATGTAATTAATCTAAATCATAATTTTACTTTATACTTGAATAAAAAAAAAAAAATACTTTATACTTGAATTAAAAAAAATATTTTAATATTTTATCATTCTCTTGTTTTTCTTAAGACGTAGATATATGCCAGTGACCTTGAGTGGTTAGCTTGCGTGTTCTGTACTCAGCTCACGCAACGCGTCGTACTTCCAGCCAGTAATAGGACTCGCCCATCCAGAAGCGCTGTCCCAAATTAGACGCATTAATTATTTATTATACATAAAACAAAAGGTATTTTAATAAAACACGTATACTAAAATATCAATACTTAAATTATCTTTAAAATGGTGAAGGTTTCAGAAAAATACGCTTGATAGAGTATGCGTGATTCTGTTTTTAATCCGCGTTAGACATAACTTTACAAATTAATTTCACTATATAATATAAACATAATCTAATATATTTAGTTATTAAGAAAATGCTCTAATTTAACATATATTTTTTCCAAATCATTAACACTACTCGTTTAGACGTGATCTTCAGTATAAAATCATTAAAAGTCTGTTATCGTCGCCTTAATTTATTTGTGGTCGGAGCAACGTGTCAAAAAAATTCAAAATATTTTATTTCACATAAACCTACAAGGGCACTTATGAAACGTCAGAAGCTAGGTGCACGGTTCCAATTGGTCGTTTCCTATGGAGAAGAGCCGGCAAGAAACTCCACGGTTACTCTTTTAAAAGTAAATGGTATTTACAATGTTTTCAAATTACAGTGTTAATAGGTATGAGAGGACAGTGTAGGCCTATCAACAAGTACCAGGTACTTAGCAAGATAGAAAATGGTCGACAGATCTACAGTCTGTTAAGCCTACAACGTTCTCACATTCACAAAATCTAAAAGAAAAGAATCTATATAAAGGCAAAATCAAATAATAAAAATAAAAAGCTATTTAGACCTTCTGTTATCTTGTGTCTTCTCCTTCTATTATTCGTCATCTGAGTAGTCAGCCCCTTTCCAGCCATATCATCCTATACACAGACTATCCCTCGTTTCGTTTAGAAACAGTTAAACTCTCAGAATATCTTTTATATCGTTTAATACCCACATCGAATGATCGAGAAAGATGAATCATAGAACAGGCAATGGTTTTCGAATTATTTCTTTTTGCCCCTCCCAGCCGCCCCACTGGTGGGGCAAAGTGGAATGCCTAAAAGTTAGCAGCCGCACCAGTGGGCGGCTGGGTGGGGCAAAGTGGAAAAATTCTGATATTCCTCTTATTTTTATTTCCTTTAGTACATTAATTTAGCTCAACTGACCTTTGATTTCTATAAATACATTTTATTTAGAAATCATAAACGCTTTGATATTTGTGAAGATACGAGAGTTCATCACGAGTGTTGGAAAAAAATTGTCCAAATGCGAGTCGGACTCGCTCGCGAAGGGTTCCGTACTACCGTACCGTACCGTGCTGATGACACATCATTGATCTTTAAAATAAACCGACAGTCACAAAATCTTGACGACGTGAATAGCTTTATTGTTCAGGTCCAAGATTGGTTTACGGTAAATAACCTGGTACTAAATAAAAAAAAAACCAAATGCATTAGATTTAAATTACCAAATGTTAGAAGTAGCGAATGTGACATCATATTGAATGGAGAAAAACTGGAATTTATTAATCAAACAGTTTTCCTAGGAATCACGCTAGACGAGAAGTTACAATGGGGACCCCATATAACATCTCTCGCGGGGCGGCTAAGTTCAGCCGCTTATGCTGTTAGAAAGATAAGACAGTTAACAGATGTAGAAACCGCGCGTTTGGTCTATTTTAGTTACTTCCACAGTATTATGTCGTATGGCATTTTACTGTGGGGTCGGGCTGCTGACATTGAATCTATCTTTATTTTACAAAAAAGAGCTGTCAGAGCCATTTATAATCTACGTCGTCGCGAATCTCTCAGGGAACTATTTAAAAAGATTAATATTATGACGGTACCTTGCCAATTCATTTATGAAAATATTATGTATGTGAGAAAAAATCTACATCTTTTTAACAAAATAAGTGATAGACATAATTTTAATACTAGAAATAAAGATAAATTAAATCAACCATTTTTCAGACTATCTAAAGTACATACATCTTTTATGGGGTACTGTGTTAAATGTTACAACAGAATACCTTGTGATATATTAGAATTAAATGAAAGAAAATTTAAAACTCATATAAAAAATACACTTTGCAAACAAGCATATTACAAATTAGAGGATTATATCCAAGATAAAAATGCTTGGAAACATGCTGGTCCTGCTCCATAGGACAATTTAGAATCTAGACAAAATCTAACTGGTTGCTAATTTAATTGTATAATATATATTTTTATTTTTTATATTTTTTAATGTTGGTTTTACATTCTGTGATTACTCGAACTCACACACTGAGTTATATTACTTGTAAAAATGCTAGGAATATCGTATAATTTTACAATGTTTGTAAATATGTGAGCACCATGCATCTATCACATGATTAATTTATCTGTCATTCCTTAATTTTTCATTATTTTTACCTAACGTGGTATAGTAATCTTATTCTAGGTGCATCGTCTTCACATATAATGATATAATTGATGTATACAAGATATTGTGAAAACATTTTAAAAGAGTAACGGTGGAGTTTCTTGCCCATTCTTCTCCATACGAAAACTACCTTTTGGAAGGGGCAACTAGAATCAATTATTATTTAAATGTTGACGTTCAAAAGTGCCTTTTTGTGCCTAATTGAAATAAATTATTTGACTTTGACTTTGACTTTGACGTACAATATTTAACACTACATATTTTCGTTTCTTGTATTTTCTTTTTATGATTTGTCGTTATAGTGGCCATAGTAGTACACACTGTGAAAATTTCATATGTTTATCTATTACGGTTCAAAAGATACAGCCCTGTGACAGACGAACGGACAGCGGAACCTAATTCATTTCAAGGGGTGCCAACGAAAAAACTCGACGAATTTATGACATCCTCCTTTCTCAAGTCCATAAAAATAAAGAAATTAGTTGGCTGAATTGGGCTTGGAAAAAAGAGTGGAATAATGATGGCGCTACTATCGTCAATCCGAAAAACATCAAGACCAAAATAATATCAAGACATTCACTTAAGACCTAGACCTATGTGTATAATTTTGGAGGTCTTGCTCATACATTTAAAAGCCAACAGCTGGCACTTGACCGAACGCCACCGGAGCTGTTCCACTAACCGTATTAAAATAATTTTTTAATGTTTATCTAAGCCAGTGATTCCCAAAGTGGTGTCATATCGACCCTCAGGGGTCGACGATGAACTGCAAGGGGTCCATGAAAGCGGGAAAAAAAAATAGGGTTCCATGAGATGTAAATGGATCCACGATAGTGGATCTCGTCGTGACTTTAATTTTGGCTTTCCATGAATGGAATAATCCGATAATAGGTACAAATTTAGTTCCATAATACTTTCTTATAAATATATAAATAAACACATATTATTCTATCTAATAAAAGTTACGTTTTTATTTTCTCTGCGTGAGTTTATTTTGTAAAAAATATTGTTTTGCGGTAAATTGCCTGTGTCAACTTTTTAGTTGGCTAAACCTTCAAATTTATCTGTGCCAAAGATCACGGACATTCGTTGCTTAGTTTTACGTGAAAACGTATCATACAGACCTAACTTACTACTACGGTATTGTATACAAACTTATTTTCGCAATTATAATATTAGAACCTAGCGAAGTAGGGATATTATAGTGCACAGAAAAAAATTAAATCTTAGCTGTAGTATAAATTATCTTGATTCAAGAAAATGCTATGGAGACCAAAATTATCTTGGACTAAATAAAAAAATTCTCGGAAATTTAGAAGAATTAAAGAAGAATTTTTTTAATTGCCCAATTTTTTATTGTTGTTTTTTCACTTCACTTCACTACAGTTAGAAATTTAGATCTTTCAAAGTGAGTAGCACTTTAACAGCTGTCAAAAACACATTTCAAATTAATGAATTTTCAAAAATTGTATATTAAGTAAACAAGGGTCTACCCAAAATTCTTTCACTAGTTTTTTTTGCTATATTATCACTGAGCAGTCGCTGGCGGAAGCTAGCAAATATTATTTTCAGTCCACGAACGGCACCTGCATATAGTTTGTAGTGATGGGATATATTATGTATTAAAACAAACTTATACACTGCACTTGAAATCAATCCAAATACAGCAGTAGTTAAACAAGATTGTTATGTAATTAAACCTGTTTTCCTGCAATGATAAGAAATATATTATAAGAACCCTATTGGTATTCTAGCGGCGGGCGGCGCGGGCGTCGGGCGTTCCGCTAAAGTGAACAAGACGCCTCAAGGTCGAATAGAACCGACTGGTTTTAGAATCATCAACTTATCATCCTAGCCTTTAATCATTTACATTATAATGTTGGAGGCACGAGCCAACGTGACAGCAGGATCTGCATCAGAATGCTGAGATTTCGTTATGAGTTTAAGAAATGGGAAAATGATATGGAAATGCTAACTAATATTATAAATGCGAAAGTGAATTAGTTTGTTTGTTACGCTTTCACGCTAGAACGGCTGAACGGATTTGGATGAAATTTGGCACATGGGTAGACCATGACCTGGGTTAAGACATAGGATACTTTTTATTACGATATTCCAACGGGGTCGAGACTTATGCGGGTGAAACCGTGGGGCGCAGGTAGTACTGTATACAGGGTCAAATTAAATTAGCTAGTGAAACTTAACAGATGTGATGGGTATCGATATCTTCAAATAAAAAAACACATTTCACTACTCATACTTCAAGTAATAATCTAACAACACAACCAGTGGTTATTGCCCCCATTTTTTATTTTTTTATTTCACTTATCTAACATCCCGTATTCCCCGAAGGGTTAGGTAGAAGTGTACCTACATAATATATAGTATACCCACATTTCGCCAGTTATGTTTGAGTCCCATGTAATAGGGGTCGAGCCTATTGCTATTAACTGGGCACAAATCCAGACTCCAGGCTGCAGCTGAGTAATTTCAGATTGAAAAACCCAATTTGCCCGACTCGGGAATCGAACCCAGGACCTCATGCTCAGCGGTAGCGTTTGCAACCACTAGACCAACGAGGCAGTCACTTTACTAGCTACTTTTTTATTTTGTCGTGTTTATATGTATATCGATACGATTACGTCTGCGGAGTTTTGCTAGCTAATTTAATTCAACCTTGTATAATTTCATATAACCCTGTTTAATTTCATTTAAGGAGAGAGATTAAGTTAAAAAGTAAGTTAAAAACAACTACTACGTAAACTAAGTTTGTAATTGATTGAAAAGTTAAAAACCTTAGTTGACAATCGATTTGTTCAACTCCCTGAACATAGGTGCAGAAATTACCAGTGAAGTTAATTAAATCACATTTAAAAGAAAAATAGACATTAAAACTACAACAATGCAGAATCGTTTGTAACTTAATTGTTGCCCGTTTAATTTCTTTACACTTCATACATTGTTTTTGTCATCACATCTACTTAATGGCTACAAAAAGCATTGACTTCACTATTTTACTCTTTCAATGATATGTAAACATAACGTCTAACTACACATGGTGCCCCTAATTAAGTATTCATCCAGCCAACCAACCATTTGATTTCGGTGGATGGATACCTAATTATAAGCACCGTGCATACACTCAAGGAATAAAAAGGTTTAGCGCCTTAAGAGGGAACAGGGCCTGCGATTCTCCATGCAAATGTATTCCCCTTTTTTCTTTCTGAATAATGCCTCTAGAGTAATCATGTTTTTTTTTTTCATAAAATCAACGTCTGCTGTAGATAGTCCCTGTTATTTCCTTTTTTTCAGCAACTTATTGGTAAAGAAAATATGACCCTCCAAAAATTACAAAAATGCCCCATTTTTACCTAGACATAGTCTTTCTTAAAATTTTAATGTAAACATTATTCAATCGGCTCAGTTTTCGAGGAGAAAAAAGGGAAATACGAAACGTCGATCTCGTTAATTTTTTATGTGATATAATCGGTCTGAGCTGCAGCTGTCCCTATCGCACTCTACGGGGGCAGACTTGAGGTAACACGATGGCAATAGTTTCTACAAATACCTATTTTTCAAATTCCTCGCATTCCCTCTTAATTTACTATTTTAATTTGCACCACCCACCTTGCATGACACTTATTAGCCCATGTTCGCACGGACGTAATAAAATCGCGGCGATTTGTTTTCGTGCACTGGATTTTTGACGCTCTGCTTGGCGCCGAGAGTTGAAAATCTAACAGTGTGTTTTTCCAACGCGCTGGGATGACAGTGAGTCCAAACGCGTTGGATTCTCAACGCTCGGCTTAACACCGTGAGTTGAAAATCCAGTGCGCGATAAAATCCCGGGCTTAAAGTGCTCGCTATATGTGAGAAAGGAATGTGTTCGAAAATGTTTTCGTTTTTCGGTTTTTGAGCTGGGGGTGAGGCGTATTTATCGTAACAGATAGAAATAACAGATATTTTTGTGTAACAGTAACAGTGATAACAGATACCGTGTTTAACCTGTTACAACCCATCTCTTATTCGAGTTAAAAAATAAAGAAACCACCAGTCAAACAACAAAACCTAACGAGTAAACCAAGCTGTTCATATTAAACCAATCATCGTAAAAAAAACATGTTTGGCGATAACCTCTTGTCTTGGGTTTAAATTGAAGACTTTACAAGATTACATTGACCTTTGCGATGACGTCACAGAATATCGGCCTTCGAAAACCTAGGTTAGAAAGTCTAATGATGTTTTTATTGTTTCTATGGATTAGACGGTTTGGTCATGTTGGTAGGATGATTGAAAGGCGATTAACACAAAGCAGATGTGAGTGGAAACACCAGGACGACGCCCTAGAGCAACGGTCGGTAACAGGCGGACCGCGGTCCATATCCGGACCGCGAAAGGTCGGAACTTGAACCGTCAAAAATCATTTTCGTAAAAGATGATTAGTTATTCATCTTTTTCGAAAATGATTTTATTGAAAAACAAATACCGTTCGAAATTAACGGACCCACCTTGAAGACACTCTTCGCATCAGCCAGTTTTTATTATAGTTTGGTACACGCGTGAACCATACTATAAAAAACTGGCCCTTTGTGTTTTATAATAATTATCTTGTACAAATGCCAGCACATCAATCTACTACAATCTGTCAAATTTCATTAATCGATTTTCAACTTTATCACTAAAGCATAAGGTTCAAAGTTGATTGGGAAAATTGGACAGTTTCTGGTAGGTTGACCTGTTGGTTACTCAAAATAAAATACCTAGAAAGTACCTAAATATTTTTTTCTAGACCTCGATAAAGATTATTTCAACAGCATTCGGACCTCACTTAAAATTACTTGCCGACCCCTGCCCTAGAGGGACATAGTGACCTTGTTGGTGATGTTCTTCAGAAAGGCTAGGTGCGTAGTAGTCGCAACCGGCGTGCGTGTATGACCAGATGTAAGAACGTGAACGAAGCAAAAAGAGTAAGGATCGTAGCAGGTGGCGTTCTGTAGTTTCTGCCTACCCCGTAGGGAGGAAGGCGTGAGCATTTATATATAGCTTTCTTTGAAGGAACAAGATGATGTTCTACCTACAAAAAGGGAGGATCCTCCTATCAGGCGGGTTAAGGCTGGTGTATAAGAGCTGGCAGATGTCTTTGTTAATGAACAAAGACATGAGGGAGAAGGCATAGTACCGGTCGTTGTGACGATGCTTGGTCCTAGAGGCCTATGTCCAGCAGTGGACGTCTTTCGACTGAATGAGGATGAATATGATGAAGATCAAGTAGCTTCAAGTCATTACCGTAACCATCTTTACTTAGTGTTTATAATTAATTTTACAACAATTTCTAGCAAATCAACCACAAACATCGCCATGCTAAACTCATTAGCACCCACGTCGAATATAACTTGTTTAAATCATGCATTACGATGGCTTCGCGTTAGTTCCGCAAAACAGGTCCAATTAACTGCTATTATTAGTTTCCAAACGTTACGTTTACCACACTTGAAGCGTTCAAATAATAAGGAAAATAGAGAACTTAATCTTCATCGACATATTCATTGGATACTATCAGGTAGTATTGCTTCTATCTAGGTTAATTAAAAATGTTTAAACGAAAATTGTTTAATTACACCAATTAAGTATGCAGCAATAAATAAGAGTCAAGTTTTGTGCTATTGTAAAATAAACTAATAATAAATTTTACGATGGTCAATCAGTGGCGTGCACAGAGATTTCAGACGGGGAATGCACGGTTGAAGTAAAAATAAAACTTAACAGTTTCCACTTGTTTCGGTCGGTGGCCCACCGACTACCTACCCTACCTGACTTACGGAAAACGATTACTCGTATATATATCTCATCTACTCGACGTCCGTATGTCACTGCAGGGATTCAGCAGAATATCAGCGTCAGGTATATTTGCCTGGCACATGCTGAGCTGGACTCCCATTTGGTGCAACCTTGAGACGCACACCGCACTTTTTTTATGTTCGTTGTCAATCCATTATTTTAAAGTGTGTCATAGCCAATAGTGTCATCACAATGTCTTGTTTTCTTCCTTTTTTATTTGTTTTTTTATATTGGCACCTTGCAGCTATTTCCTAATAGCTAATTAGTAATTATTTAATCGTGTTTTTGTATGTTGTGCTGTTTTTTTTGTGTGCACTAAATAAACGATTTATCTATCTATCTATCTATTAGACCGGAAAAGATTGACCGGATCGGATAAAGGTCAAAGGTATTACACGTTGCAATGGATACTGACGACTGACGACGTGGGTTAGTTCGGTCGAGTCCCGAACTGTAGAGAATTCATTTATTTAAAAATAGCTTTTACCGCATGATCCATACACGTGCGATGCTATTGATACCAGTTATCTGTAATATGATTGTAACTATATTGGAATTCGTGATTTATGATATTTTACGTGTTATTTTTTTATCTTTGCTGCAGACATGTAAATGACGTGACGTAGCTTGCGGAAATTGTTGTATTGGAGTTTTTTTAGGTGCTACCGGTCTTCATTATCATCATTGCACGCCAAAAGTGGTCCACATGCTTATACCGTTAATTCCATCTTATTTTTATTTTATTTAGCACACCTCCTTATTCGGTCCAGCGCTGTTGAAGATCGTGACTCGTTCTCATTATATAAAGTGGATCTCCATTTGCTACGGTCTTCCGCTTGATGGAATGCCACGATGAACAACACTTCTAGTTGTACCTACTCGTGGATTGACCGGGTCTTTTTTGTGCATAAAGTATTAAACACTCCCAAGAATCAATGGGCTTCATTGGTTGCTATATATTCCACATTATAGCTTCTGCCCGAACTTCGTCTGCGTGAATTTTCTTGTTTTAAAATAAAATGTCCTATGACACTCGGCAATACTGTACTGTACCAATAAGTGAAAGTATTTTCGGAATTGGATCAGTAGGTCCGCAGATTACCCCCTAAAAATGTTTCCTCTTTATAATATTAAGGAGCTCGTGGCTAAGTTATAACAGCCGAACGGGTCGATCCATCAGGTTAAGCTACGCTTGCCTGGGTTGGCCCGTGAATGGTTGACCATCTTTACATGCCGAGACTCCTCCGTGCCTCGGAAAGCACGTTAGTCCCGGCTGTCATTCGTGGATCTTTGATGACGGGTGGCCAGAAGCCCGAAAGTCTGACAACCAGTTTTACCAAGGGGTATCGTATTACCCAGTTACTGGGTTGTGGAGGTCAGATAGGCAGTCGTTCCATGTAAAATACTGATATTCAGCTGCATCCGGTTAGACTGGAAGCCGATTCCAACGTAGTTGTGAAAAGGCTAAGCAGGAAAGGAATTAACTATAAGTCCAGGTTTCCTCACGATGTTTTCCTTCAACGATATCAGTAATGTCCAAAATATATATAGTCCTCCAGACCGTATATGTGGATGGGTGACCATCTTGACATACCGAGACTCCTCCTTACCTCGGAAAGCACGTTAAGCCATTGGTCCCAGCTGTCATTTGTGGGGGCTTTGACGGTCGTTACAGGTCGTCAGAAGCCCGAAAGTCTGACAACCAGTCTTACCAAGAGGTATCGTATTACCCAGTTACTCGGTTGTGGTCATATAGGCAGTCGCTCCAAGTAAAATACTGGTATAATACTGGTATTTAGCTGCATCCGGTTAGATTGGAAGCCGACCCTAATAGTAGTTAGGAAAAAGCTAGACAGATTTTTTTGAGCGTGTTGTTTCCGCAGCAGAAATAATGTAGAAATATCGTTAGAAATTTGAAAGAATACTATGCCTTTAATAAGTTAACAAAGTTTTATCGCATTCGGATTAACGGTATGGCAGCGCATAGAATACGAACAAACAAACATTGATTTGTATTAGAAGATAGATGAATTCCACAAAGGATTTGGAATTCAAAACAGTTCTACGGAGTACTGCCTCATTATGATGTACACACGGCTACACTTCAAGCCATACATTTCCAGTATAAGCTGACCTCGCATTGTACGGAAATCCTATAGAATGCGAGATTAGCATAAAATGGAAATGTACAGTTTGATGTCCAGCCGTGTGTACACGTGTTATCATATCACACAGACGTGATTTGCAAGTCTTGCAACATTGTCTAACCCCACGTGGGTAGCTCACAGCCAAGTATGATACAGCTAGGTTGCCAGGTGTATGCAATACAACGTTGGATAAGCATGACGCTCGAATTTTTAACCATTTGGCTATTTTGGTACATGACTGCAAAGTTGGATGTGCAAATATTGTATTGATTTTTAGTCACTGCGTTATTGTGGTGCGATTTTGTCTGGCTGTGCATTTTGATTTGTTTTGTTGTAGAAGATCTATAATCTTTGCAGAGCAATAGGTATCCAAGTGGTACAATTTAAGCGTTTGTGAACTTGAACTGCCTAATTATAATTCATAGGCGAGTTAGTCTGGCTAGTAAGTGTCTGTTTGTAATGCCAAAATAACTGCTTTTTACTAAATGCATGTGAAAGAATATACGATACTTATAACAAAAAAAAAAAAATGCCCGACTGCCCAAAACAGGAGTGTAATGTTTTCAGGGGTCATGTATGTATGTCAGTTTCTTTTATTCCACCATAACTTTTAAATGTCTGCACAGATTTGGATGTATGGGGTTTCGCCGTATCGTTAAATTAGATTTGTTGTGGCAATCATGTCATTTGGTTTAAATAGGCTTTATTTTTATTATTTTCTTTTTCTTTTATATAGATTCTTTTCTTTTTCTTTTATATAGATTCTTTTCTTTTAGATTTTGTCTATGTGAGAACGTTGTAGGCTTAACAGACTGTAGATCTGTCGACCATTTTCTATCTTGCTAAGTACCTGGTACTTGTTGATAGGCCTACACTGTCCTCTCATACCTATTAACACTGTAATTTGAAAACATTGTAAATACCATTTACTTTTAAAGAGTAGGTAACCGTGGAATTTCTTTCCGGTTCTTCTCCATAGGAAATGACCAATTGGAACCGTGCACCTAGCTTCTGACGTTTTATAAGTGCCCTTGTAGGTTTATGTGAAATAAAATATTTTGAATTTGAAAATTTGAATTTGTTAGAATCCTTACATCATCCCAAGTGAAACTGACTATATTTTTGAATTGAAAACTTCTTTAAGCGCGTTGAGCGATTTTTATTAATTCATTAATTATAAAAATCGCTAATGCTTAAACATGTTTTAAAATAAAACTAGTCATAATGGATATATACGTATAGAAACAATAATAAATAATAAAAAACACGTCTGCTTTGAAGAGCAGTACGGTAGTCCTTATTTCAAGCCCTCTTGACAATAGCTTATCAATAAGCATTGTTTGCCAACGTTTGGGTTGAGTAATGTCGATTCTGATTGTGGGCGGTGTTTATAAATATGAGCAATGTTTGTTTACAAGTGGACTTGAGAACTTATAATAGCAGATAGCATTTGATCAACCATTGTGCAGGCAGATTTTAGTATTTGTTTATTTATAAACTAGTTGCTGTTCGCGGAATGAAAGGGATTATTGCGAGGATCTCAAATACATTTTTTCCATAATTTTTAAATAAATACTTTTAAAGATATTTAAGAAATTAGATGGAAATTGACCATCCCCCCTTTATCTCAAAAACTACTAAGCCTATTTTTTTTAAATACAGAGAATAGTTCCATGCTTATAGATTACAGGAAAACTTATAAGAAGTCTATGATCTTAAAACAACATGGTAAATCACTCAATATTGTGCGTACAGACTTACATTTGCAGTTGGAATGTATGGGGGAAATGTTTTTCAACTACAATGTTAAGTTTGTTCTTGGGATAATTTCATCCCAACTACGGAACCCTTCATTGTGCGTGGTCCGACACGCACTTGGCCGGTTTTTTCAATCTTCAGTAGCTCCAACAATATTTTCGAATGTCAATTAGTATGCGCCCTTGTGGAGCTGGACCAGCGGTGAGCCAAGCATTTTTGTCAGCTATGTAATGCCCCAATTTATAATATACTTGGCAACATAATGTGCGTTTTATACAAGATTTAAATTTCGTTTCATTCAGTTGGAATATGGTGGGGAGGTATTTTATTGTATCATTTTAAACAGTGGCCAGTCTGAAACCCAGTTGAACTAATTGGTCCCTATTTCTAGTCCTATAATTGTGTCTATCACCTTTTTTACTGAGAAGACTAGATTTTTCCGTACGTACATGTTTTCATTGATATATTGACAAGGTACGGTCATGATGTTAATATCTTAAAACAGTTCCCGTTAGAGAATCGCATCTATGGAGGCCATATATTGCTCTGATGGCTCTTTTCTACAGAATAAAAATAGACTCGGAATCTGCAGCCCATTAAAATACCGTAAGACATGATACTATGAAAGTAACTGAAATAGACTAGTCTCGCGGTATCTACATCAGTAATTTGACGGATTTTTCTCACAGCATATGCTGCTGTCTGCAGCCTTAGTCGAGCGTGATCCCCAAGAAAACAGTTTTATTGATGAATTCTAGTTTCCCCCTATTCAATACTATGTCACAAACACTACTTTTAACATTCGGTTAAGCCAATCTTATGCTTTTAGTTTTTTTCCCATTTAATACTAAATTATTAGCAATGAACTAAATTTGGACCTGCAGTAGGACGTTATTTATGTCGTCAAGATTTTATGCACGTCTATTTATCTTAAAAATTAGAGAAGTTTCGTCAGTAAATATCACCATTTGTGATTGTTTTTTTAATAAATGGGGTAGATCATTAATATATACTAAAAAGAGGAAATTACCCAATATCGAGCCTTGTGGAACACCCATTTTTACTTTTAGACTGAGTGAATTGACACCATTAATTTGAACTTGCTATTGTCTATCATTGAAATAAGATTTTACCAAACTGAGCGCAAGTTTACCTAGTCCGTAATGCTCAAGTTTCAAGAGTAAGGTTTCATGATTTACGCAGTCAAAAGCCTTGGAAAGGTCACAAAAGATTCCTATGGTATCTTGGGCCTTCTCCCACGCTGTAAATATGTGTTTAAATAAGGTGACACCGGCGTCAGTCATACAACGTCCTTTGGTGAACCCATATTGCTGAACGTGTAAGATTTTGATAGTGTTAAAATGATTAAGCAATTGATTACCTTCCTTCCTTGATTTGCATTACCTTCGAGGCCAAGAGCAGTCAGTGGTGGCCCAGTGGTATCGGCCCCGACTTACGAGTTATTGGTCGTGAGTTCGAACCCAAGCGGGCACTTTTTCATCATAACTGCTGTCAAAACCGTGAAGGAAAACATCGTGAGGAAACTGACTTGTCACATCTACCAAGCCTGCACTAGGCCCGCGTGGTAGATTACAGCCCACTCCTCGAAGAGAGGAGGCCTGTGTCCGAGCAGTGGGAACATAAGAGGCAAGCCTATACTGTTTTTTTCTTACCACTAACGTGCGGTAGTATCAAAAACACCAACAAACACCAGCTGTCTAAACAGCCAAAAATTATCTCGCGTACAAAAAATATTTTTCGTCGACCGTGAAAACCGAATAACAGGAAATGTAGGTAACTGTTTATTTTCTTATGAGGATGAGAATAGTTAACGTGTTAAACGATCTTAATACTATGTCTGAAGCTATGGGCTAAAACATGCTAAAAAACAGGTTTCTTAAAAAAATATTGTTAGAGTAGAGATAGATATAATTGTAAAATCCAAAAGTGCACGCCTCATAACGCTCATTCAAAAATGTTACCCGTCAATATGGGTAAAATTTCTTACCTCGCAATCTTTACGTACTGTCAAAGATTATTTAGGTTTACTTCGTCGGTTGCTACTTGCTAGGCAACGGAAGAGGGTCGATTTTTTTTTTTTT
Source organism: Xanthia icteritia (assembly GCA_949128155.2). Lineage (NCBI taxonomy): Eukaryota > Metazoa > Arthropoda > Insecta > Lepidoptera > Noctuidae > Xanthia > Xanthia icteritia. The sequence goes on along the minus strand of OX421947.2, from coordinate 17,635,521 downwards.
AAGTATAGATATTATAATAGGTACTTTTTTATTAATTATAATTAAACTACTTTGAATAAAAGAGACATTTACAATAGGGTTCCTCGTATGGCTGAAACGAATCTATAAAAAAAATAAAAACAACAATTAATGAATTTTTCGCAAGCTACAATGTTTTCAGGTTTCACACTTGATTGACGGGATTGAATTTTTAAAACATTTTTTTGATTTTTTCGTTCCTGCTGCATTAAATCATTTTCTGAAGTACAGAATTAATTTCCATTAAATTATCTATACAATGGTATATAAATTAAGTAGGTTAATACGGGTGACTACGGGCTTCAGTACATTTTTTTTAACCACAACGTAAGCTCTTTGTCTACGTATCACCTGATGGTAAGTGATGATCAGGCTAAAGGTAGAAACGAGCTTCACCCGAAATCCTCAACCTCAAAGGAACATTTTGCTAGTTCTCTCAGTAAATCCAATACACGAGCAGAAACTCTTCGGAATGGTGCTAAATCACAACTCTAGTTATAGAAGCTATAAACGCCGCGGGCGGCTGGCCAGTAAACAAACCTGGTCGCCAAGCTAACGTGCCGATATTTGACAAACAGATTTACTAAAACGAAAACAAACGTATAGCTATGTACAGTCGAGAAATGAAAAGGTTACGCAACTAAAGGTTTTGTCTGCATCGTTCTTAAAGACTTTCTAAGTTTAAACGTTTTTCCGACTATAATTATGTGAAGATATCAATGATTAACCAAGTTTGCGCAACTAGTTTCGTAATGTAAATTCGGCTTAATAAATATGGATTGTATTTGTAAAACTGTACAGTCGCCTGGACATAAGTGGTAACACTTTGACCTCGAGCTGTCCTAGCGTAGTACGGAGTTGCAATAGAATAAGAGGCCAGCTTATACTGGTTTTTATGCGGTTGCGACCTTCCTTACCTAATGCCAGCATTTTCAATGAATATTACTTTCTCGAAAGGGCGGAGGGAAAGTAATGTACTTATTTGAAAGTTGCTTAACCTTTATAACTGTTTTGCTACCATATGGGAATTGTGCGTAAGATGACATACTCAGGTAAGATGACACAGAGCTTACATCTGTTAAACTATATGCACCACAAGTGCCTAGATGACGTTTACATTCGTTTACGTTTCATTTCGTTTGTCGGCTCACAGGTGGTATCACCACTCAAAAGTTTAGGGACCGCCCGCTTGCGTTGTTGGTGGGATATGGTGTGTGGTGTTTTGATTTCGTCACACAAATATAGTTTTGTTTTGAAAGTGTTTCTGCCGATAATTTTTTATCAGGTACGTATTTGGTTGTTTTGACTACTTTGTTATGAACTGTGATTAATATGGGCTATGAATATCGAAGAATGGTTTAAGTAACCTACAAAGTTTGAAGTCACAACAGGCGGCAAATATTGTTTACCTCGTTGGCTCGTTGGCGTTATAGCAACCGTCGCACATACTGGTATTTGCACGATCTACGCGGCCAAAATTGTTTTGATGTTTAATTGGTTTCTAAACAACGCAAATAAGAAAAAAATACTTAGTTTCACAAAAAAAATATATATTCACCAAAATTGAGATAGGTACGTAGATTTTAGGGAAAAAAATTAAAATGCTAAGTTTCTGTAATTTTTTCTTCATCGCTCTGATGAATTTTCTACTATATTTGGTTCCGCAGATACGAACATGGCCAAGGTTTCAGGCAAAAATGTGTTTGCTTTCCTTTTTTTTACTGCTCGCTTACTACTTAGCAAAGGATCTGAACTAAGAAGAAGGCGGTTAAAAATATCTTGGTTGCAGCTTTCTCTGGAAAATTTCCTCGCAAAATCTTGGCAGTAACATCTAAAATGTTTATTACTGCTATGTCGACCACTGTTGGGACTAAAGAGCTAATAGCGCTTTTAACATGTTTTATTTCCTCTTCAGTGACATCATTATTTTCTTTGATAAAACGGAATTTTATTGGTCGACAAAATCGCGGCGAAGAGGGCGTTGGATTTTTCCATAAAACTTTTTCATTATTATCTCCACAAACTAATTGAAGAGGCACGAAGCAGCTTTGAAAAAGGTTTGCATCGGAATCGGTATCACTTTCAAGTTTTTGCTTAAACAGTGATTGTTGGGATCCATCGCAGCCCCATTTACTAATTATAGTTAAGGATTCACGCTCTTGCTCCTTTAAAGTTATCAATACCTCTTCTAGGTACTCCGATAAACGCCTAACGGTAACATCCATTAGAGGCTGTAACTGAGCTTCGGCACTGGTACTCGTTACCGTACACGATTCTTGAGGTGGGTAACATTTCTTCTTGGCCTTTTGTAACGCACTGTAGCACGGAAAAAACTTCTTATTGGTCTTTCTTATAATTTCGTATTGTCCTTGCGTCAAATCTGCATCTACAAACATTTGTAACGCTTGCATTGGTGTCAAGGAGGGTTGCTCTTTACTTGATTTCGTAAGATAAAATGCTTTCTTATATTTAGTTGCTCGTGTCGGAGTACTGGTGATATCTTTAAGGACATTTGATGCATCTCTTTTACCAGATTTTCCCAGCTCCACTTGCGCAGCGTGTATTATGAAGTCCTTTTCGAAACCAGAACGAAGTTCCTCAGTCTTTCGTCTTTTACTCCTCTCACTTGCCTCTTCGAACAATTTGGGTGGTCGACCTGGCCTTTTTTGTGAGGTCTCAACAACAGGGATTTCAAACGTACCTTCCAGCCATGACCGGTTGTATTTTAGAAAATTGTCTTCCTTGTAATGAGTTTAGTCCACCGTTGTTTGATTTCTGATTTGAAATGGGCAAAACCACGTTTCAAATTAACAATTTGATCTTCATTGTAACCTTCACATGACAAAAGTTCATCTTTTAGATGGTTTAATTTTGCATCTAAATTAGGCAAATTTTCTTTCTTCATGTGGTCAAACAATTATTGTCGGGCCACAATCCTTACTCCTGACGCACCCTGTGAACCTAAAACAAACGTACACTATGTAAAAAAGTCGGTAACAAAAATCGCATTTTATTCCTTTTTTTGATAAAAATCTTTAACCCCCCAAAACTGGATCTATCCGGACGTTTCCGGAGATGTTTTTGATAGTAGTTATAAGGAAAATGTTCAAATAATAACCTAAAATTATAACCATAGCCCGATCTATCCCGATACACAAAGAAACACACTAGCGAAGAAAAAATATTAAAAGAAATCACGGTATGGAAATGAGTTCACAAAATATTAAAAAAAAAAATAGTTTCTTAGTTGATCATAACTTTATTAATGTAGTTTGTAAGTCTCTTACCTGATCTATAAGAATCCATCACTTTCAATTCGTAAAATCAACTTGAACATACAAAAAATCACTTTCGAAGTTAAGGCTTAAAAAAGCGCCGAGAACAGATACGTACACTAGGTGAAACGGTCAAATTCCGACTGACGCTACGCGTGAGGGGTGTCCGGTGGCGGGTAGATCGAGGGTGGGTATTGTTCTCTGGTTCGTCCTCTATTCGTGGAACTCGTTTTTGTTAATGTTTTTGTTATTTGGATATTGGGACTTTTGACCGCGTAGATCGTGCAAATACCGGTATGTGCGTCGGCTAAAGATGACATAGTATGTCATCATGGACGAAGTGAAGTCCAAAATAAAAAAGAGAAGGAAAATCGCAAGAGTATTAGAGCTCGAAAGCAAGTGAAGCGTGCTACTTTAAGATGACTCAGATGCTAAACCTGCGGAAGATTTTACTCAAGATGCTAATGATGATTATGACTCCGATGCTACATACCTTTATTGCAACTTACAAAAATTATATAGCTAATCGAAGACAGGAGAGCATTGGGTACGTTGCTAAAAGCGATATGAAAACGATATAAAAGCGATGGTCCCACAATCTATGTGCTGGCGTTACAGCAAGAACTAAGGTATGTCAACTTAGACTGACGTGTGTCAACATACCCACTTGGACATGATTGGTGTTTTTGTTATTTTATTTCAATTCTGTAATTGTCTTTAGCGTCAAGATAATTTTGTGTGCTTCGTAAATAAACGTGTTTAATGTGTACCCTTACAATTATTTTTTATCAACTTTGAATAATCAAATATTTGCCTACAAACAGAAAGTATGTCATCTAGAGCACAATTCCCCTACATTCAAAATCACATTTTTGTCCAAACAAAAATCTAATTTTTGCCCATTTTGTGCGAGTTCTGGGTAGTCAAGTCTTTAAAATAGCTCGTTTTAGTATGTCTCATCTCTAAAAAGGGGCAGTGGTAACGGACCCTGACCCTGAGGAGCTTTACCTTGTGTAAATTATTTCATCACCACTGCTCTCAAAACGGTGAAGGAAAACATCGTGAGGAAACCGGCATGTCCTAGATTTCCTAGAACGAAAAATTCGAAGACATGTGACATGTACAGTCAGCACCAAAAGTCGATGAACAGAATCAACATAGCAAAACACCTGTTCACAATAAAATGCCATAAGTTATAGTCGCAACTAGGAAACAAAATAGCCTGTACACCAGAAATTTACAAAAGTCGTTAAACACGACTATTTCAAAAGTATCTGTGCACTAGTATTCCTAAAGTCGCCGTACACCATCAATCCAAATGTCGCTGAACATCATTGCAAGTCAGCACCAAAAGTCGATGAACAGAATCAACATAACAAAACACCTGTTCACAATAAAATGCCATAAGTTATAGTCGCAACTAGGAAACAAAATAGCCTGTACACCAGAAATTTACAAAAGTCGTTAAACACGACTATTTCAAAAGTATCTGTGCACTAGTATTCCTAAAGTCGCCGTACACCATCAATCCAAATGTCGCTGAACATCATTGTATCAAAAGTCACCATACAGCAGTAAAGACAAAATTAGGTTAACAAAGTATATTTTTAATGTTGCCGTATGTTAATATACATTCATCGACTTTTGGTGCTGACTGTACCAACCCGCACTGGGCCCGCGTGGTGGATGACGGCCCACTCCCTCTCTCAAAGAGGAGGACTGAGTCCCAGCACTGGGAACATTATAGGCTGATTATGATATGCTATGCATCTCTTAAAACTTTGTTTAGTACGCTATTGCAATTAATTAGTTTCGTAGTGCAAAGATGTTTATTTATTGTCTGCATACCAAAGTGTTTTCTTGACTGTACGTGAATATTTCGTTTCGGATATTTTTGGAGTTTTCTCAGAATAAAATTGATCAATACTCAATACTTTATTTGCATTCCACAATGTGTACTTAGATGGTAACTTAGAATTATATGTGATGATTGTGAACCTTGTCGGGCACAGCAAAATAGTAGGAGAGGTTTGAAAAACTTAGCTTATCATTAGTCTTCTGAACTAAATCTAATATTAACAATTAATACGGTTCTTGTTTTAAAATTCAATCCTTATCAATTAGTGTTGTTCATGCAATGTTCTAGTGTAATTTATGTTAAGACGGAACAGGGCCTGCGATTCTCCATGCAAATGTATATTCCCCTTTTTTCTTCCTGAATAATGCCGATAGAAACCATTTTTGTTTCATAAAATCTAGGTCTGCTGTAGACACGTCCCCGTTATTTTCTTTTTTTCAACAACTTATTGGTAAAGAAAATATGACCCTTCAAAAATTACCAAAATGCCCCATTTTTACCGCCGCGATAGAGAACTACCAGACAAATTCGAAAAGTTTTTAACATAAAAGAAAATGATAGTAACCTAGACATACTCTTTCTTAAAAATGTAATGTAAAAAATAATTGAATCGGCTCAGTTTTCGAGGACAAAAAAGAGAAATACGTAACGTCGATCTCGTTATTTTATTTTTTTGTGATATAGTCGGTTTGACCTGCAGCTGTCCCTATCGCACTCTTCGTAGACAGACTTGAGGTAAGGCGAGGGCAATAGTTTCTTCAAATACCTATTTTTTAAATTCCTCGCAAGCCCTGTTCCCTCTTAATTCACTGTGCGAAGCTAGTACAGTTGAAAGACGTTGATGACGTCAGTGCGCATGTGGTTGGTGTACCGAGTATTTAAACACAAATATTGTATCAATCGCGACATGACAAGTATCAACAGTCGTAAATTCGTAGCAACAAGTACTTAATTCACTTAATCAATTCACAAATTCATCATTCAATTCATTAGTTCCACCTGCTGGAAATCTCCTACCTGGACATGAGTTGCCTTGGCTTACATGCACGCTTAGCATGACACAATAGAAACGAGTTTTGTCGACGGAAGAATAGACAAAATGACAGATAAAATGTCACACTAAAAATCTGTCATTTTGTCTATTCTTCCGTAGACAAAACTCGTTTCTATTGTGGATTTTCTACGGGTTGTAGAAAATCCGTTTATAGGCCGAAGCAAGGAAATCCTGCTAACGCGGAGATTGACAGATGGCCCTGGAGTGTAAATCTGGTGCTCTTCCACAAACATTGGGCTTAATATCGTGCCCAGCGTGTCCTGTTGCCTTCACGTTACAGGAACTGATGGACGGTACTGAAGGTACCTCAATAACTCAATTTAGATTGCCGTCGACACGCTAAGAATAATATCAATTAATATTAGAAGGTGTCCAACACATTACATGGCTATCTAATCTGAAGCCAATGACAAACATTGGGGCCATGAAATCCAATATCAAGCTCAAATATGGAACGTGGGCAGTACTGACAGCAAAACAAACAGTCGCCTGACATGACGGCTAACGTGCAAATATTTGGTACTCACTAACAACGAAAATATAACAATGGTTCACTCGGTACAAGTAGCGATGGCAAAGTCATCCACGTAATAGGTTTTTTAAACTCAATGGTACATTTACCCTCTTATTCATAAACGTTGTTTAAAGTTAAGAAACGTTTAAACGTCAAAAATGTATGGTTAAACAGGCGCTAATCATTACTTAACTTTAAGCAGCGTTTATAAATAAGGGGGTTAGTATTTACGGTGTATTTAAGGAAAGGTATCGACCTGCTACCTTTTGAGTCAGTGACAGCTCGGCCCGAGTCAACTAAACGCGAATAATATAAATAAAATGAAGTTGTAAGATAAAGGGGGTCCCCTTCTCCCCTTTTAACTATATTTTACTATTATTATTTGCTGTTATGTCGGTAATAGAAATAGACAATCTGTGGAAATTTCAACTGTCTATCAATGATGGTTCATGAGAGGAGGCAGATTCTCACTTGCACCATGCATTAAACTTGTAACTTGTATACAAGTTTAATGCATAGTGCAGGTGAGAATCTGCCTTCTATTGAATATGTTTTCTATTATAATTCCTTTTTTCGACCAAATCTTCGTTAATAATAATGATAGTCCGTGAGAAAATCATTGGATACGAATAGGTACAATCTTAGAAATGTTATTCTCTTGACTGCAATAATACCATCATTATACAGCGCGTATCAGTAATGCTAATGAATGATACACGCTGTATAATGTAAATTTGGGTCGAGCAGGCTCTGAAGTTTTGTATGGGACTGCAGATTATTCTTTCGTGATTACGATGTGGGTCCCATGGAGTAAGTTGTTCAATTTGATGTTCTGTACCACACACTTAGCCCAGTTTCCTACGGGCGACTTTTTCGCCGCGGCATTTTTTTTCGTGCACTGGATTTTCAACGCTCTGCTCAGCGCCGAGAGTTGAAAATCCAACAGTGTGCTTATTCAACGCGCTGAGACGAGAGTGCGTCCCAGTGCGTTGGGTTCTCAACGCTCGGCCCAACACAGAGAGTTGAAAATCAAGTGCGCAATAAAATCCCGCCGCGATATTTTTACGTCCGTGCGAACGTTGGCTTAAATATGGCTACATATTATTCACTTCTCATTGTCTTAACCTTGTCTGTTTGGTAAACGATTGTATTAAAATTAAATCTTTACTGTGACTGTCTGCTTGTTTTATTGTTTTGTTTTGGAATCACGGTGTAAACAGGATAATGTCTTCGTGACGTCATCTAGACGTATCGGGTAACGCAAGTCAACAGATTCAATTCACTTTAACGCCGACACCTGAATATTTTTAGTGTAGGAACTGCTATGTAATTGCACAACACATTTTCTTAATTGACTAATTTGTTTCATTTTGACAGTTCAACAACATTCATTGCGTTATTTACGTTGAAGAGCAGATTTTTTTTCGAACTTTTGAACCAATTGCTTAGCAATCTCTTTCGAAATTATTCAGATTGTGATTGATCGTGTATTACGCAAATTAGGGTGCTTGAATAAGTACTTACTTATAATTTGAATGAAAAATACGTAGTTTTCCATCAAGTAGCCTCAAACACACCTTTTGAATGTATTTAGGTTGGTAAGCGGCCCATGGAACCCAAAAATTGATAATGTTACCCAAAATGTTGGCAATTTTTTTTCTGTAAATCTTTGGTAGGCTTCAATACGGCTTAAAATAAGAAAAATACTTATCTCAAATTCTACGAAAATAAAGCGGTATAGATTCTACAAATTCATCTTTATACCGCTTCATTGAATAAAAGCTAAAAATATCTTAGTGACTCACAGGGAGCTAAAACTAGATAGCGAAGTCTGATCGAGCATGACGTCACGCAGCCGATGACGTCACTCCTCGCCCTAGGGAATGTGTGCATTATTGATTACCAGGTGAGGTGTGCAGTTATGAAATTGTGTTAGTAAGTAGGTAGCACGATCTCATTATAACACCTACCATGTTCGATCCCTTAGGAATTCGTTGAATGTTGATGACATATTAAAGCCTTTAACGTTCCCACTACTGGGAATCTCTTAGTATAATGATGATGAATGATATACGTGAAGGAAAAATATTGTGAAGAAACCCGTATCCTAATTGCGTAATACACGATCAATCAGAATCTGAATCGTTTTGAAACAGATTGCTAATCCATAACTTCAAAATTACGAAAAAAAATCTCCTCAACAACGTAAATAACGTAATGAATGTTGCTGAACTGTCAAAATTAAACAGATTAGTCGTAATCGTTTACGAAAATGTGTTGCGTAATTAGATAGCTGGACATATAGTTAATACTAGCTTCTGCCCGCGTGAAATTATTCAGTCGCATCCGATCGCCCGTCCGCGCTATGACTTCGCGTTCTGTCTGCCTTTTTTCTTTTTGCTCGGCTCCTAAGGATCGTAGCGTGATGTTACATAGCCTATGACCTTCCTCAAGAATTGGGCTATTAAATGCTAAAATATTTTTCTAAAACCGACTGGCAGTTCCAGAGATTACCCCACAAACAAACTTAGAAATTTTATCTCTTTATAATATTAGTATTAAGTATTATATTAATATTAGTAAGTCAAAAATCGCCAACCCGTCTTGAACTAGCGTGGTAATCAATATTCCTCTTGCCTTCTGTATATGAGAAGAGATCTGTACCGTGCAGTGGCACAATAATAGGCTGGTATTACAATTAGGTACCCCACGCGGGGCCAGTGCAGGTTGTCAATATCTTTGTTTAGTTCAGAAAATGCCGGTTACAAAACATATTGAGATGTTTTTCTTCACCGTTTTTAAAGGAGAAGGCTCCTTAAATTGTATGTTAATTTGCATTTATATTTTGAAACAGTCACGCATACAATCAAAATTGAACTTTAGTATATGACTTATTGGGTCTTTTTCTTTCTATGTACAAAACAGTTACGTAATTGTAACATTTTCGCTCGATTCACTATTAATTCGAAAATCATATGTTTTTTTTAAGGATTATTTAAATAAAATGAAGATTATTCGGCTTTTATGTCTAAAATAAGTATTCACAGTAAGAAAATATAGTTTATTATCCAGACACAAGATATTTTTTCTCTAGATTGATTATTACATTAGATAAAAACGAAATAAGAATTGAGACTCAGTCCACGTTCGCACAGACGTAATAAAATCGCGGCGATTTTTTTTCGTGCACTGGATTTTCAACGCTCTGCTTAGCGCCGAGACTTGAAAATCCAACAGTGTGTTTTTTCAACGCGCTGGGACGAGAGTACGTCCCAACGCATTGATAATCCAACGCCGTCAAAAAAAAAAAGTGGCACTGGATTTTCCAAAATAATTATTATAAGCAACTTGGACTCTGGAATGCTTATTCCAATAGGCTCATCGAATTTCATAGAACTTTTAACTGGACTTTAAACTTGAACTTTTAAGGCATACACTATACAGCACCTTTATGTACACTTCGGGAATTAAAGGCAAGAAAGTAAAAATGTCTACATCGCACTTTCTTATTTTCCTTTGTTACTAATTTGACTATTTATTTTTTGCCACCACAGTTATACCTAACCTGGTTTCCGCGCAATTCTCAAAGATAACACACCGTATTCTTACCAAGTACCGGTAAAGTAATGCCTAATTAGTAGACAATTACCGGTGGTGTTGGAAACATGCCAGCCAGACAATAGATATTCATTACAAATGAGGACACTTTCTAACGGATAGAAGTGTCGTCATGATTTCTATCACGAATGTAAACAGCTTAGTGTTATTAAAGTTAATTCGACACGGCTACGCTTATTAATTTTTTTGTTAAAAATGATGTGATGTACAGTGAGGGAAGTTAATTGTTAAGCAGATGGAAACACTACATCAATCATTCGTATTATAGCCAATTCTTCCGATTGTCAAATCGTATTTAAATCACGAGACAATTGCTTCAGCAGATTTGCTGCTTAAACTTGATCACACTTTTAGAAAATGGGGGGTTAATTTCGTATCATAATTATTTATCACTAGCTTCTGCCCGCGACTTCGACCGCCTATAAACTTCCTCAAGAATTCGGCTATCCAATGCAAAAAGAATATTCATATCCGACTGATAGTTCCGCAGATTACCACCTACATAACATAAGTATAATCAGCATATAATTTTCCCACTCCTGGGACACAGGCGGGCCCAGTGTGGGTTGGTGGACCCCCTATACCTATACAAACTTACAAACAAACAAATTTTACCACTTTATAACATTATTACTAGCTTCTGCCCGTGACTTCGTCCGCGAGCTTATAACCTTCCTCAAGAATATAGGCTATCTAATGCAAAAAAATTTTTTCAAATCCGACTGGTAGTTCTAGAGATTACCCCCTACATACAAACTTACAAACAAACAAATTTAACCTCTTTATAATATTAGCATAGGTAAGTATAGATTCGTGTTGATCTAGGACCGTTGACTGAACTGCTTCTCTATCACTAATGAAAAACAGGTACAAAATGATGAAATGTAAACCAAGTTTACTTCTCAGGATATTTCAGTTATTAATTAATGTTGTCACAGTTTCTGCGCTCTTGTAATGGTGTATTGTTTTAATGTTTACGAAACTTTACTGTGAAGTTTATTTGTAGCAAGATTTTCTTTTTTTTTACTGCTAGTTCCACCTCCTAAGGAGGAAAGTTTTGAATATGAATGTCGATGGCTTTAAGAGTAGGGGAAGACCAAAGAAACGATGATTGGACTGTGTGAAAGATGATATGGCTAGAAAGGGGGTGACTACCGAGATGACGACGAAGAAAAGGTCATGTTGCGCCGACCACAAATAAATTGGGGTAAGGGCAGAAGAACGATTATGAATTGAGAACGTTTTCCTTTTTTGAAGTTGGTTAATAAAGCAAAACAACCTACTAGGGCCGTTTCCTCAGGATTCAATCAGGAAACGGCCCGAGTCCATATCACCTGTAAGTGTAGCCTTGTAGTAATGGAACGTCAATAAACTTAATAGGGGTGATGCCTGGGTTAAAAAAAAGAAATTCTATTTAGTCCGTCAGTCAGATGATAAAAAAATATTAGACACGTATTTTTTGCTTTATCATATTAATAAAAAATGACTTAGATACAGCGCATTAAAGTTGAGGATTGGGGTCGCTACGTTATGGCACATTTTAACTCAATGTATCGCCGTAATCTTTTGATTACGTAAAAAAAACGGGTTGCACTCCGGGAGTGCTGGCAGAAGTGAAAACTTGAATATTAACGTTGCGGTCTACTCTCCCTCCGTATTACGAATTTTCGATCAGGTCTCGTGTCCTGACGCCAGGTCACGTGTCCTGGCGCGAGTTTAAAATTGTTTACCCATCACAAAGAAAGTGCACAACGCCGCTAAGGAAGTCTTCACTTCATAAAGAAAAAAATACGTATCCGATATTTTTTAATAATCTACCTGACAGACAAAACCAAAATATTCATCATTCTTATTCGCGTTGCTGAATTTTAAGCCAAAGGAATTGGTAAGGTCTTTTATAAAGTCCAAGTGATCGTTCATATTATGCCATTACACCATAAGTTCTGTTTAAAAATCATGTGCTATCGTTAATGTCTGTCGTACATGACTTAAGAGTCTTAAGACACGTCTTCTGCTGCTTTTATCAGTATTACTACATAGTTACAGCATATTCTGTATCTCTTTGTAAGTATTGAAATGTGTTTAACCTTATCTAATGGAGACGTAGGCACAAACTGCAAGGTTGGAAGTACTTGAAAGGTAAAAGACCTGCTGATAATTAGATCTCTAATAATTCTTGACTGATTTCGCTCTTGATAGTTTTAACCACCTCGCATACTATGAGACATGTTGCGACTGCTCGGCGTCTAAACGCAACGACAGGCTGCTTTTGTTCAAAGCAGGGTCGGGTTGCAACGACAAGCTAGCGAGTAGGGAGGAGTCGCACGCTCTCGCTACTTGTCGCAGCGTCTAGCTAGACGTACGGTGCACGCGCGCGCTTAAACGTTCCAATCAGCACAGCATAATAAAATTACCGGCCTTCTCCTATACTTTTGTGTCGTACGATAACAAAGGACTTTATGGCATGTTATTACACTGTAATCATCTGGACCTATTATTTTACTCGTTACTCTGTGGTTACTCCTTCATTATGTCACACATATTTCATTTTATATTGTTATATTCTGTACGTAGTTATTACTGACCACTCCCAACTTGTCCGTTCTTTGTACAGTCACGGACTTTAATTGATGAGCCACTTGCCAATGTTCGTATTTTAGCCGTATAATGCAAATCGGTTATACTCGTACATCCAGATACGGAGAGTCATACTCATACGTCTTCTTAACGGTTGGCTAACGAGAGCCAGAACTACAAACTTGACAGCAGAGTGACTACCCAAAGTCAACCAATTGCAGGTCTAGCAACCGTAAGCTAGTGACAATTGTTTTAGCGTAGCGATAGTAACGTTAGCGTACGGAGACATTATGATTGGTCATTTCGACATCGGAAAAACTCGGACCCACGATTTTATCCGAACCCGTAGCGTCCAAGATGATGTTCTTGACAATGATGATAACTGTTGCACAGACCCTGGTGATGCATTGTTACAATTCTATGACGAATTTCTTCGAAAATTGCAGCTGGCATTATCGCGTAAATAACGACTACTACGGCTACGATTCACCAATATTCGAAATTATCGTCTCTGACATCGACATTTCAAGATTTCAACCTTTTAGAAATAACGAGTATTTGTAGAGCTCTAATTCAAAAGTGGTCCATATCAAATAGATTGGATCAACGTATATCATTGACAACTTATTAGTCAACCTTCATCAACCTCTATGGATAAGACTATTTCCGATTATTAGTCATTTGTCATCTTGTTTCCGTGTAATCTCGTGAATGTATAAAACTACAAAATTGGAAAGTTTGAAAGTGGCTCATCAATTAAAGTCCGTGAATGTACGCGTGAATAACCCTTACTAATTGTCTGCTTTTCATTCTGTTGTGTCTTAAGTACTTAATTGGAATGGAGCTCACCAAGCGAAATATATTTTACATTGATGAAATTTTTTGTAAAGAAAAGTTTACGGAAACTAATTTGACGGAAAACCGTTTATGAGATTACGAAAGAACTTAGAATTGTTAAACATTTTAATCTCATCTGAAATTATTCACCTCTACGAATCTATACCAAAAATATTCTGGAAATCTGGTAGTATCCACGAGCGTGATCTATCCCAGTGAAAATGCTTTACAAATTGCGTCACGTTTACTATATTATTACATTTTAGCATTTACTGCTACGGATTATACTTTCGTTTTCAGTTCTTTATTCGAGTGGAAATCTTTTGTAGCGCAGCAATGCTCTCAAAGGACTTTCCGAGAAAAAAACTTAAATGTTGAGTAAATATTCAATATTTTACGTCGGACTTTCTGCTACAGGTTTTTTTTAATTTATTCACACAGCAAACCAAGAATTGTTATTGTTTATTTTCAACCGTACTGTACACTTTAAACATTATGATAACCCAGACCTTTGAAATTCATTCTGTGACGTTTAGTTTACGATTTCGTAGATACCCGAGTTATCTGGTGTTTATACATTTCACACTCATATACACCGTGATATACACCGTGATATCAGAATTCATATATATAATACAGCAATCAATATACTGGAAGTTTTGATGTGAACAACGACATTGCATTAATTATATTGACTCGGTAATGTCTATGTACCGGCTTAACTAGATTACATTGTAGAGACAATTAATTCTCTAATGACCTGCACACTGCGGAAGGCTATTCTTTGGTTACGCAAAAGTATGGTAATGATAGCTGTGTTTGTACAGTTGTCATTTTGTCAGAAACTAAATTTGTTTTGTCGTTTGTTACAGGCGAGTGCAGTCACGCGGCAGTTCAGTATCGCCGCTCAAGATGTTGCGACCGGAATCGCCCCTTGCTGACCATCGCAGCCTCCTCCCGCGTCGGCTGCTGCCCGCCAAGGCACAGATAGCACCAGCGGACAAGCGAAAAAATCGAAGATCTCTTGAACTCAACCCACCCTCAAACGATCATGGTCCCTACGATTACTCAAAACTGCTCATATCGAAAACGACCGACTCCTTAAACACAGAATGCCCTCGCAAACTGATAAATAAACAAGATTCGACTGATAGCTTAAAACGTGCACTGCTATCTAAAGACGATAAGAAATCTGCCAGCAAGGAGTCGGATAAGAAAGGTCTGATCTCAAAACAGGACTCGAGTGAGAGTTTAAAAAAGGCTTTTCTTTGTCGTCAGGACTCAAATGAGAGTGTTAAGCGGCAAGATGCTGACGCAAAACGAACGCAAAAAGATGAAACGAAAAGGGTTAATGAGATTAAAAGAGGGAGTGATAAGAAAGGGTTGTTAGAGACAGATATAGATGAGCCGTTGAAGAGGATTTATGAGAGGCGGACGGGTTGTGCTCGTCCGACTTTGCCGCCGGTTGCTGAGAAGTCAGCGCCGTCCCCGACCTCCCCAAATGGCAGCCCGGGCACGCCAAGCGTGGCGGCCGTGGCCGAGGGGCTCGCCAGGTGGGGCAGCGGCCTGCTGTCTCCCAGAGACGAGCCCCGGCTAAAGGCCGCCAGGAGCTGGTATGGATATGGAACCCTTCCAACGGATAGCGAGAAGGTAAGGATTCATAATAGAATCAGGCATCAGTTTGCGAAATTGTCAGACAAAATATGCAATTACAATTGGGTTCTTGAATTTTATGAATTTTAGTATCAATTTTTTTTATTTAACAAACTTATCAAACAGTAGTATTATTTTTGAACGAATTGTTCGGTGTATTTTTCCATTGTATTTTATTTCAACGAAAATGTAAAAGTATCCATATCCATAATCCATCATTTTCAATCATCAATCATCCATAATTTTATCAATAAATATGGGTATACGAGCTATGATACGAGCACGATCTAGTAATATAACTATTAGGGCACTCCGACCAAATAGGTTAGGTTAGGGCAGCACTGTGAAAAAAAAAAAGGTTAAGTTAGGTTTCGAGGGTGGCCCGCAGAGGCGGGCCGGCACTAGCCGGGGATCGCGGATGTCGCATTAGATCCCGTGATGCAAGTGTGAGACGGAACACCGGGGTGGTTTTAGTCAGTAAGAGTCTGACAGACCCCTCCGCCCTCCCTAGGGTAGAGGACATTCATGAGGATTTCCCCACGTAAACGAAAAAAAAAAAAAAGGTTAGGTCTGTTACCTACGTCGAAATTGGTCGCAATAACAAAATTAGGGCACTCCGACAGTTATGAACCGCTTTCTTACATTATAACTATAATATATTATAACTATACTACGGTATATAGTGTTATCAATTATAAAATAGTCCCAAGTAAAATAATATTTACAGGTGTACAAGTGTGTTTTAATAATAATTGCTACAGATTTCAGTTTTATATGCATTTATTTCGAACAGTAAATTACAATTTTATATTTTTTTCTGATTGCTTGTAATTTTATTTTATTTTGTCAAAGATATGAATAGAAAATTTTAGGAACTGTAACTCGATAAAATGTTTTTCTTGGTAATAAGTTTTATATTAACTAAACAATATGAGGATAAAGAATATTTGTTTTGTTATTCTATGATATGAATATCGAAACATTACATTTTACTTGTAACAAAAATCAATGATATTTTTTTTTTCAAAGTAAGTAGCACATGGATTATTCTATCAAATGATAATATGAGAAAAAAACGAAATTCTATAAAACTGTTATCTAAAAAAACAACGTACAACCCATATTTTTCCTTAGGCAGGCAAGGATCATTGTATGCCTTATTTACTCTTGTTGCTGTAGTGACCTACGACAATGCAATGTAGAATGCAGTCTACAAACGGTGACTAAAGGTAATTCGATCTTAGTGTCGTTTTCTTTTATATTTAGTTAGGTTCACTATTGTGCATAGCTTGCATATTTAAGTCGGGCGTATTATTCATTGTTTCAATTATTGAAGTCATTAAATATAGCCAGATAACTTAATATATTATTTAAACATTTTCCTTGCAGTTATAATTATTTTTTTTTTTTTTTTTTTTTTTTTTTTTTTTTTTTTTTGGTTGGAAATTATCAAAATAACTTCTCCCGCTCTGGGTGGAGCGGGAGGGCGTGTCAGACTCTTACTGACTAAAACCCACCCGTGTTCCTTCCGTTGCCTTTACGTTGCCAGGGGCCACGGTATCCCTTTCGGACTTTCCCGCAACCCCGGCAGGCATCGGTCCTATCGGACCCCGACCCGGGCCTGGTCCTTATCGGACGGCGAGCTACCCATTGCTCACCGTCCGCAAGCCCGCGCCTACGGTGGATCCGGGAATCGGCTTGCGATTCCCGACGCCCAGGGCGTCTCCTGCGGCGGCTAGGGGCGTGAGGGCGCGAAATTTGCCTCTCCCTCACGCGTTCTGCCTCCTCCTTCGCGAGCATTACTGCTTCGCAGAAGGAGGTGACGGCCTCCCATGCCCTCTCGCTCCGTACCATGGCCTGGACTAGGGCCGGACGCGAGAGATCCCCGCCGCCGATCGCCTCCACGAGGACACGGCGATGCTCTGCCCAAGCCGGACAGACCTCCACCGTATGCTCAACCGTGTCCTCCGGGCGATCCACGCAGTGATGACACCCGGGCGTTTCCTCCCGCCTGATACGAAATAGGAACCTCCCGAAACAACCATGTCCGGTGAGGACCTGCGTCAGGCGGAAGGTGAGGACGCCGTGGCGCCTCTCTAGCCACTCCTCAAAGAGGGGACTTATCGCCGCAATAGTGGCGTGCCCATTGCAGTTATACCTAACATTGAATAATTTTGGGTACCTATTCCAAATATAACGCAGTCTCTACATCTGGATTCGTGAAATCATGATTCTTCCTTGTCTTTGTCAGGTTGCTTGCGGTGACTATAATTATGAACCGTTTTCCTCTTGCAGGGTTTCTCCCAAAATCATTATTAATAAATTAATATACATTTTTCCCATACTTCTTTGTTATCACAAAAAAAATATTCATTTTCAACGATAAAATGAACGCATTAAGATTTTTTTGCATCTGCAAAGCATGTATGTTTCAGATAATAATTCAAAATGGTTGGGTTTTAGTCTTATTGCAAGTATATCGATCAACCGTATGCTTGACGCCATATTCCCCAGTTTATAAGCAGCGCACTTCTTGAAATTCGAGTCGAAATTGTTCTGTTTTCAAAATCAAATCATACCAACATATAGATAAATAATTTCTGAATTTGTGTGTAAGTGTAACTAAAGCAGCATTTAAATAGTGCGGTTGTTATCGGTATGTGCTCCATATTCACGACATCTGCGTAAACAATGAGTAACGGTATATTTTTTAACCAACAACCTGTGAATTGGAAATACACTGTTTAGAAGTTCGCAAGGCGTTTTTTGGTTCCCAGGGTACATGGTGTACATGCCTGCTTGATCTATATCTAGCTGATTTTAAAACTGTCTTAGTAAAGTTAAGTTTATATGAATATTTATAATAGACTAAAATTTTATTCGATATTCAGGGTTAATGGCCACTAAATGTCGGATTGAAATCTTGCAAAATACCTCAAACCAAGGCACTATCTTGTATTTTGCTCTGTATAGCAATAAAAGTGAGATAATTACGAATATTTATTCGATTTTTCTAGAGACAATCTACTAACTAACTAAGGTATGTATTGGCCGGTTTAGGACCTGCTCAAACAGGACTCCGATAAAAAAACAAACGTTCACAAGCTAGCATTTGATGGAAATAACACAATACATATGTGCGAAAATATTCGTGTATATATATATATATACACGAATATTTTCGCACATATTTATGTATATTAGTGTAGAGTATTACGTTACACATACCACGCGAATCGATGGCATTACAAAGTCGTTCTTCAACTTTCTAGTCCCGGCAAAAACTCACCGGTGAGACGCCACGCTTGATCGCGCGCACTCATTCATCACATCTCCACGGAATCAGGAAACTACGGAATACGGATGCGGAACGATCCGTTTTTCAAGAGTACCATTCATTCCTAGTTTTTGTGCGAGTAAGGAAGAGACGGGGTGCGCGTACGCATCATGATGGCGCCTCGACCACACTCGCCACCGTGTTGTTGACGTGATCGGTCGTCGCTACTCGAACAGTTTATCAGTGAAGTGAACATGACGTAATTTTCAATGTTCTGTGTTAGTGCTACGAGTGATACCAGTGTGTGATAACACGTGACCTCAGGATTATTATGTCGTTTATCTGACATTGATTGATTTTCACATTAAGCAATTATCGACAATGCCGAACGAGGTATACCGTGCAAGGGTAAGGTTACCTATATTAAAACGCATTGCTTTCTTGTTCGGTCACCTGTGCTGTAGGTATTAAGAATACAGTTGATTGGTACCTATTAAAGCCCCAAATTCTCAAAATGGAATACAAGAAACCGGCTCCCAACCATTTTGATATGCTTACACTTAATATTATGTGTTTTTCCTCTGCGTTCTGAGAACATGTGATAAACGACACGAAGCTGAAAGGTTATCTTACTTTATCTCGGCTTATAAATCGTAAACGATGATTGGGGGAAATTGCAAAACATTAAACTGACGTCACTTACGAAAAATATCTTTAAAATTCCACCAATGAAAAACTTGACGTGAAAACATCAGATTGTGTAGATCTATGCCAATAATTCCGACTGTTTGTAAACATTATCATCTGTCTTTTCTCACAATATCTGTGAGAGAGAGAGAGGACAGCATAGTTTTTAGCTTGATAATTTTCAGACGAGCAATCCTCCTGGTACATTTTTCTTGTACAGGCAAGGAAATAAGTTGATTATCAGATTCATGAAGGACGTCATTTTGCCGTGTTTATACTTAGTCATTTTACACGACTGTCAAAGAATGACAGTTGTTATTTGTTTTAAGTTGCTCAACTATACCATTCCCTGTCCTCATTTAAATGGTCTTTTCCCAACTATGTTGGGGACGGCTTCCAGTCTAACCGGATGCAGCTGAATACTTGTATTTTACATGGAGCAACAGCCTTTCTAACATCCGCAATTACTGGGTAATTCGATACTCCTGGTTGTCAGACTTTCGGGCTTCTGACTACCAGTAACGACTTCAAATGACAGCCGGGACCAACGGCTGAACGTTCTTTTCGATCCACGATGACCTTTCGGTCTTGATATGTAATAGATGGTCATCCATCCTTGGACCGACCTCAGCAAGCGCAGCTTACCTTCGATTGACCCTTTTGGATGTTATTATTTAGCCACGAGCGTTGAATGATTAATAACTACATATTTTTAACCCCCGACGCAAAAAGAGGGGTGTTATAAGTTTGACGACTATGTGTGTCTGTCTGTGGCAGCGTAGCTCTTAAACGGGTGAACCGATTTGAATGCGTTTTTTTAAATTTATTTGAAAGTAGGTTTTCAAGCGATGGTTCTTAGACATGTCTTATCAAAATCGGTTCAGCCGTTTGACGATAATGAGCTTTTTTCTAGTTTATGAATGGATGTGAGCGTCTTCCACAGGTGATCGATTTGAAATTTGGTATTCTGTCACTTCAATGAAATTAGAAGAACATAGTAACCTTGAACTGATGCTGCAGCATCACTTGGAATTTGCAGGATACCCAACTCTCTTACCAACTTACAGCACAGGTATCGTGTTTGGGCTCGTTGGAATGGTCTCAATGAATAGGTTATAGATAGATGATGAACAGGGTCTAGTGATGGAGTAGGAAAGAGAAATGAGGGAATGGTTGTGTCGG
The DNA here is from genome assembly GCA_949128155.2 of Xanthia icteritia. Taxonomy (NCBI): domain Eukaryota; kingdom Metazoa; phylum Arthropoda; class Insecta; order Lepidoptera; family Noctuidae; genus Xanthia; species Xanthia icteritia. Next base: position 17,614,971 of record OX421947.2, on the reverse strand, counting down.
GGGTTTTTAAAATTTTAATATAATTGTTTAGAATGTTTGGCGTTAACTGCTGATTAATAGTGATTAACCATCATTTCTAAATGGGCTAATGACTGTGACAGATTACAAATGACATAGCTAATTGAGATACCTACATAGTTGTTTTGTATACTAGATGCTGCCCGCGGTTTCGCCCGCGTTGCCCTAATTATTATTCTAAAATAAAACTAAGCCTAAGTTACTCCTTATAACATCAGCTATCTGTCAGTGCAAGTCCCGTCAAAATCGGTCCAGCCGTTTCGGAGTTTAGCCGGAACAAACAAACAGACAGACAACAATAAAAAGTAAAAAAAATATAAGTACCGTTTATAATTTTCATATTATTTTGACATTACAGACAGGCACTTTTGGTAAGTATTTATTTCTATAAACTTTTATGAGATTAATACTGGCCGTATTGCGATCATTTCTCCATTTTGTATTTAGGCCTCTAATATAGCAGGATACTATAGTATATAGTAGGGTTGGCAACCCTAGATCAGATTATCTGAAGGTAGAATTGACTATAGCATAAGTACAATCAGCCTTTTATACTTCCACTGCTGGGACATACGCCTACTCTCGGGACTCTAGGGAGTGGGCTGTAACCTACCACGCGGGCCCACTGCGGGTAGGTAGATGTCACATGTCTTCGAATTTTTGGTTCTAGGGCATGCCGGATTCCTCACTATATTTCCTTCACCGTTTTAAGAGCAGTGGTGATGATATTATTTACTCAAAGTAAAGCGCCTGCCTAGGTTCGAACCCACCTACAACTGGTAAGTCGAGGCCGTTATCACTGGGCCACCACTGCACCCATAACTGACCATGTATGACTGTAATCACGAGTTCAGGATGGCATCAAACCTATACGAGCTTTTTAGAGCCTCAACCTTAAGCCAGGGTTCACAAACGACGACTAAACAGATTCCTGTACAATTTCGAGGCGAATTCGTGAACGATTTGTAAAAAACTTCGTCCAACCGAACAGACTTCAAAATGGCACCTACAATGCAGGTTATACCTACTACATTTTATAGGAAAGTATGTATTTAAATGATTATTTATTAAGTAAAATATCAAGTTTATCGCACTCCGGCTGTTTATAATTATCAGCTGGTTACAAAAGGTTAAGTTAACCAGGTCGTGGGTGAGTCAGGCGCCCTTGAGACGGCTCGCTCTACATTCTCGATGTGATTTGTTCCTCTACAGCTGATTATCATGCTTTGTATAACATACTATTAATTAGAAGAGGCTTTTGTGGTTTCTACATTCAGCTTCATTCAAATGCATCGGTTATTTAAATCAACCAACCGCTATTTGATGATAGAATCATAGATGGAACTGGTTTTCTGCAAATCTTCACTGTTTCAAATACAGTTGCTTGTCCGACTAACTTATGATGCACAGTCTAGAAATTTTGAAGATATCCTTAAGGATGAACACGGGGGGGGGTCATGTATCCTTTCAATCTGATCGAATGAAGGCGCTACTGACTTCTTCTTAGCGTGCGACGGCAATCTTAATGGAGTCGGCCCATAATTTGGCTACGACTTTGGCGCCATCAGTAGCGTCCATCAGTTCCTGTAACGTGCAGACGACAGAATATAATATTAAGTGTCCCATCATTTGTGGAACAACACCACATTTACATTCCAGAAAGGAGCTAGTGACCATCACAGTATAGTCAATTTACTAACGACTAAGCGTGCCTCTGCTTCACAAGGTTTTTACGACTTGATAAAACATCGAGATTTCTTAATTATGAAGTTTAATATTAATGTGTTATACACATAAACCTTCCGAAATACATTCTCTGAATTATGTTGAATGCCTCATCAAAATCCGTTGCGTATTTTAGAAGAATAACGCGGACATATAGACAAACGCGAAAACCGACTTCGTTTTATAATGTATAGACTAGCTGTTGCCCACGACTCCGTCTGCGGTCCAGGTTGCAAAGTAGCCTATGACCTTACCCAGGTCATGGTCTACCCATGTGCCAAATTTCATCCAAATCCGTTCAGCCGCCTTAGAGAGAAAGCGTAACAAACAAACAAACTCACTTTCGCATTTATAATATTTAGGATTCCACGTAATATGAAATCGCAGTAAAGTTACTGGCTCTAGCGTGACGCATGTAAAGAAGTAAATTACAAAACAATCTAACTATTATCGTAGATTACGAGGCAAATATTTTAAACGTGAAACATTCATTCATTGGTGTTTTTGTCTCGATTGTTCCAGCTAACGGGGACATAGTAGGCTCTAGAAGTCGACAAATAGATACCCCATAATCTATGCGAATACTAATAACTCAATCAATCTGCCTAGCCTTTTCCCAACTATGTTGGGGTCGGCTTCCAGTCTAACCGGACTACCTATCTGACTTCCACAACCCAGTAACTGGGTAATACGATACCCCTTAGTAAGACTGGTTGTCAGCCCTTCGGGCTTCTGACGACCCGTAACGACTGTCAAAGATCCACGAATGACAGCCAGGCCCAACGCTTTAAGGTACTTTCCGAGGCACGGAGGAGTCTCGGAATGTAAAGATGGTCACCCATCCACGGACTAACCTGATGGATTGACCCGTGCGGCTGTTATTACTTAGGCACGTGCTCCTCTAATACTAATAACTATAGTACTTTAATGTCCTAACTTCCGAACTAATATTAAAAATGTGAAAGTAGAGTTTGCTTGTTTATTTATTTGTTACACTTTCACGCTAAAACGACTGAATGGATTTGGATGAAATTTGGCACATGGGTAGGCCATGTCCTGAGCTAGGACATAGAATACTGTTAATCCCGATATTCCCACGGGGTCGATAATAATGTGGGTGAAAACGCGGGGCGCAGGTAGCTCTAAGTGCCTTTGTAAAAGTAAATATGTTTGTCTGTCTGTTTGTTACCTTTTTTCACCTTAAGGGCCTTTACTACCTGAAATTGCTTAGCGTGATCCTCCTTTATATCGAAAATACAGCAGCATTAATTTTGAAATAAATATAAGGTCCCATTAAAATAGATGGACAAACTTTTAGAAATTATTCAAACCACCAAAATAAGGACAATGGTAAAAAAATAATTAGAAAAACGCATTAGATACTTACAAGAAAAATAAATCAGCTAACGAAAATACACTAAAAATGTTGGTTACCCAGTGCCATTTATTATGTACTGAACGCTGTGTTAAAATTTGTCCATCTATTTTAATGTAATGTAAACCTTGTATATGTTAAAGTTGAGCATTCCTTAATGTTAAGTAAATACATGTAGTAAATAAATATTTGTTATGATAGCGAATCATAAATTTTGATCAACATAATACTGACCTTCAAATCGCAAAAAAAACGTAATAAAATTTGAATTTCGATGGCTGAGCTGTCGCTTCCCCCTTCATGGAAGCCACGTCATTCCGGTCATATGTCTGTCGACTAACGGCAAGCGATATTCTTCTAGAAGCCAGTGAAGCCACATACCCACACAATCTTAAGCGGTCTTAACTAAAAATAAAATCGATAAAAACTGTCTAGAATAACCTGTATTAAGCATCTATAAATAGATTTATAGATTGATTTTATATATTCGTGTTTTTAGGTAATTTACGAACTGGGTATTACAACGTATCATTAAAATAACTATAACTAAATCTAGTTTCTAGTTCAGTATTCAGGGTAGAATTTACTAACTTACGGCCGATCCCATTGACCTTTCTATCACCAGTTTATAAAAAAACCTTACTATCTATGGTTTTAACGTCCCAATAATCTGTCAGAGAGTAAGTACCTTACGGAGTTGTGGGACGACATTCAACGAAATATAGAATTATACTGTCTACCATCAACAGCGATCTGTCTTTTACTGAACATAGGTTATTGGGCTCGACCGTTACTCTACTTTTACCCGACTGCACCAAAAGGAGAATTAAATTATTCCTTTTGTTTATTTTTTATTGAATGACGGGTGATATGTTTTTGATACCATTTGTTTGCCAAAACTATCAAATCTTAGCATTATGCTATAACCATAGACGTATAAAAAAGGTCCGACGGAACTCCCGCTAAGACAAAACTGTGTCCCGTAATGGCGGCGACTAAATGTGAGTGAATTTAGGGATGCCAAATTTACCCATTTATTATTGCTTTAATGGTAAGAACCAATTATTATGAAAATATAAAAGAAAAGAAAATGATAATAAAACACAGTTAATAAAAATGCTTAAAATTTTACTTTTTAACCTAATGTTTTCGCACGGGCGTATTTTTATTGCGGCGATTTTTTTTCGCGAATTGGATTTCGACGCTCTGTTTAGCGCCGAGTGTTGAATATCCAACAGTGTGTTTTCTTGACGCGCTGGATGCGCTCTGTTGGATTCTCAATGCTCGGCTCAATACCGAGACTTGAAAATCCAGTGTACAAAAGAAGATAGCCGCGATAAAAATACATCTGTGCGAACCTGGGCTAAGGAGCCGGGGAGCACGGCTCGCAGCAGCCATCTTGGATTTTCATTTTGACCAAATTCACACTTTCTCATAGAGAATATAGAATAGCATAGAGGGCCATAAGTGCTCAGGGAAGGACGCAAAGCCGCGACGCCGCCGCGATTTCTACCAGTTTACTCCCGTTCTAATAAAATAGTTCACAAATATTACAATACAATATAGCAAACCCATCATCATATACATCTTCCACACTTTATAGTTCATATAAATTTCCCATATTTCGGGTAATTTGCACACGTGAATATTGGCAACACTGGCCTTGTGACGAATTTTATCGAATGAAGATTAATTTTGATGTATAAAATCGGGAATTAAATGATAGAATTATTCATTTATCCATGAAACGTAATTCCTGGATTTTTACTACGGTTTTTACACCATTTCACCACACAAGAAATGCTTTATCTTAAAAAAAAAATATCGCCGCATAGACGTATCGCCTGTGTTGACGTTTGCGCGTAAATGGCTGACTATTGTGTGAATGTGTGCTGTACGTACAGCGAGCTGGCTGACTCTGAGTGACACAGTTTTTTGTTAGCGAGAATCCGTCCGACCTTTTTTATACGTCTATGGCTATAACGGTATTTTTATTTACCTTCAGCGATCGAAGAAAGGGCACCGGCGAAAGGCATTATTTCTGATCGAAATTAATTCGTCTATATGACGTAATACTCAGTGATTTTATTTCGTCATTTATAAAACAGAGCTTCTACAATTTAAAGGCTCGTGCAGATTTGCGCGACTTGATCCGCGACGCGACACCGGTAATTGTTCTACCGTGAAGTTTTCTTAGAAATTGTTTTTTTTTAAACCGCGTCGCGCCGGTCTGTACGACGCTTAAGGCTCAGACAGGAGCGACGCGACGACGCGACGCGGTACCGATAGAACAATTTCCGAGAAGTTTTCATAAAGTCAAAGTCAAATAATTTATTTCAAATAGGCCCTTATTAAGGCACTTTTGAACGTCAAAATTTACAAAAAAAATTGAATTGATTCTAGTCGCCCCTTCTAGAAAGTAGTTTTCGCATGGAGAAGAATGGGCACGAAACTACCCCGTTACTCTTTTAAAATCTTTTACAATATTTTACTTTACCACAATAGGTAAAAAGAATTAAGAATTAAAAATGAAGCAACAACAGATAAATTAATTATGTGATAGATACATGGTGCTCACATTCTCGTATTTACAATAATTGTAAAATATTGAAATTGAAATTGTTCCACCACAGTCGCTTCGCGCCTGTCTACGTGAGCCTTTATAAGTATAGCCGCAATAAAAACCAGTTGGGTTGTCTGAGGATTTCATTATTTTAATTACACTTTGTATAGGTGTACCGAAACAACAGCAGCTTTCTTTCTTTCTTTTCTTTTATTTCTAGCAGTGAGTACCTGTTACTTACTGCAGCACGTTTAGCATAACCAAAATAGAAGCGGGTTTATCGACGGAAAAAGAGACAAAATGCCAGATAAACAATCACAATCTGTCATTTTGTCTATTCTTCCATTGACAAAACCCGTAGAAAACCCGTTTCTATGGTTGTCATGCTACTGGTGCTGTTGTTTCGGTACATAGCCTGGCATTGCCATCGGGTCGATGACATAACCAAGATCGTAAGTAATTCGTAGGCCTCTGAATACAAAGAACGGCCGTGTAAGTATATTGATATAAGCACGGTTGGCGGATACCGATAATAGAAACAGTCAAATACGTAATTAGCATAGAATCGAGGATTCCGGTTAGGAAAAGCCATACGAAACTTTAGGTAGATATAGATCGTGTGATTTGTAAAATAACGGCCAATTTGAATGTTTTTAAAATTATTGTCAGTACCGCAAATAAATGCATGTACACAGTCATGGAAATAAATCGTTCGGCAAAGTCAAGTTCTAAACACAACTGAAGATTTTTATCAGTCGTCTGAAATGGTTTTAACACTCTTAACTGACATAGTATGTCAATCTCAATCTGCTAAACAATATATTATGTATTTCGTGAATTGGACAATGTTAGTATACGGTGATGTCGGTCATAAGAATGTACAACGAGAATGTAAAACGCTACAAGGTTCTTTTGACGCGTGTCCAAAATCAGAACTAACGCCGCCATCTTGTTTTGTCCAACAACGCTTCCCCTGACACTGTCATTAAGGCGCCAAAAGATCCTTGTAGCACTCAACCTAGCGATCAACCTAAAATAACTGTAAATAAAATACAATCCGGCCGTCGAGAGAATGCTTTGCTGACACCTGTCAATTAGATAATTTCTAGTAAGTAGTGATAAGGATCAAATTCGCAAAACACATATTCGTTAGTATGAAACTGACAGGTGTCAAGAATGCATTCTCTCGATGGCCGGACTGTAGTTTCAAGAAAATAATAAGATTCATTAGATAATTATTCATATAATAACAAATCCCGATTCTCATGGCCACATCAATTGTCTAAATGGTTTTAAATCTCCATTTTTATTGTCAGCAAAACAACTTATTTGTTGTTTTAACCACAGCTGATTGTAATTAAGACTATTGTTTCGTTATATTGTTCTAGTTGTACTCAGCTTCTTATCTACTATCAAGCATAAGAGTCATTTCACACCGAGATGTGACGCGAAGCGACGCTGCGCGCACTTCTTAAGATAATGATACATAATATAACTTTATTTACTACTTAAAAAGATATACTTAAAGATACATAATTGGGGCAACGTATTAAAAAAAAACAAAAAAAAAAAAAGAAACATAATTGTGATAATTCGAAAATGACTCGCGGCGTCGCGCTGCGCTTCGTGATGCGTGGCGCTACGCCGCGAGGCATCACGAAGCGGCGAGGTGTGGGGCTGCCAGCGACTTCACGATGCGCCTCGCGGCACCGCGCTGCTTGGTGGTAGCGCAACTGATAGCCCGCCGTACATTTGAGTATCGCCACGCATTGTGCACCCTATTTTAATATCTAGCTTACTCTGTGTTGGGTTACCATCCGTCCGGATTTGTCCTAACATGTCCGGATTGCTGCCCCCAAACCCCCCCCTCTTCTGAACTTTCTCCAGCCTTGTCATATGTGTAGACTTTTCAAATAAGGCATTTTTTTTGAAAATATAAAATGTTAAATGAGTAGGTACTTATTGTAAAAATAAAGATTTTAAATTAAAGTAAAATGTCCGGACTTCCTTGCAAATGTCCAGCTTTTTGTTAGGACTTTTAATATTTCGAAGTGGCAAGTTCATGCCACTGTTCGTTTTATTTACCTAGTTCCCAAATATCCGACCGTATTATTGACGTATTTTTAATGCGGTTTTTCTGCCATCGGTTTATTTTTGTTCACATTTCCATACGTTAGCACTATATCGCATGTAAACTTACGACTTAATTGTACTTAATAAATATTTCCAATAATACTTGCATATTTAGCTTGTTTACGTCAAAGGTGCATGTTGACGCAACAAAACGCAAAACCTTTGTTATCAATAATGTATTAGGGTGCGTCATGAAACGCATTTCTTACTTCTTCTTACGTCAATTAAACGCATTTCTTACTTTTTTAATTGCAAAGGTGGCTAAATGTGGTAATAAATAACATATTGTTGTTTTGACGCAAAGATATATAATTAGCCTATAATTTTTCCACTGCGGGGGGAGACACAGGGCTCTTCTCTATGAGATTGAGTGGGCCGTAGTCCAACATGCGGGCCCAGAGCAGGTTGATGGAAATGCAAAGACACGTTTTGGGTAAATTATTGACTTTTGACGATGCAGAGATTTGGAAGAATCACCCTGGGATTCTGAAAGCCTATCGAATTATTCTTAAGTCAAGTCTGATGTCGGGTGCCTTGATTAGCTGTTGTTATACCGATCAACCAGCCGATTCTTACACAAGTAGCTTTGCATGCAGCCCATTGCTTGCAGCAGAAAATAATCCACCTCTTCCTCAACATTCACACGGTCCAGAGAAGTTCTCACACAAATGATGGCAACCATAGTGTTTTAATTTTTTGAATTTTAACACAGACCTTGACCCCTGGATGCCCCTGATCTTATTCCGGCGTTTCTTCTCAAATGCTAGTCAGATAAGAAATACCGAATCTAACTGGGGATTCGGTGTATAATGATGACTTAATTAATGAATTAATTACATGATCTGTCCTACTTAATGTTTATACTAATATGAATGATTCATAAATGACTACATTCAAAAAGCCATGGTATTTGTAATATCATCATGATCTTGCCCTTATCCCAATCTACAATACATCTCTATGAGTCTCTGTTTACTTCCTCCTAATACGAGTACTTACTATCTTTCACAAAATCCTTCCATCTTTTCATTAGTCTGCTTCCTTTCTTCTTTAGCCATCTACATTCATACTTTAAACTTTAATCACATCGACGTCACGTCCGAAGGCTGAACTGGACAGTCAGGATTTTTAAATGTGTTTTTTCTTCCTATATACATATTCTTACCGTATTTAATGATGAATTTAAAGTCCAACCGGTTTTCCTCAACGGTTTGATTGATCGTCTTTATTTTTAGACGGAAGTCCACAATTTTTAGATCTCTACATGAGCAATATGTTTGAAATGATATTCTACTTTAATTTTTGTTGTTATCGGTGCACTAGTAATTTTAAAGGCCGCGTTAAGCTGATACCAGACGCTTCACTCGAGTGAAAGATGCAGAATGGAAGATATAAATTAACAAAAGTGGTGTCTGATATCAGCTTTTGTTCTACTTTCTGGTTCACATTGTTCTATGTCTAATTTCCATGCTATACACACTGCATCATCCAAGGATGTACTAGTCTTTACAAATCTTGTATCGTTACGGCTCCCGCCCGGCTTTCTGCCAACTTTACCAAGGCCGTTATTCCAAGGCTTAAATAGTTTTACGCTAGGACTATTACTGACGTAGTCAATGTTAAGTAATCTGTGCTGTTCTGTTACTGAGCAATCGTTATGCTTGCGTGAATCACGTACCAATTTTTTCGTACTATCTTGTTGTTTTCTGCAAATAATAGGGGTTCGTCAAAAATGTTGTATTAGAAAATTGTTGTTAATGTTAGTGTACACTGTACAGTACTACAGTTTGTACACATTTTGATTTCACTGGCGTTATCTATACATACATACAAATACTTAAACAATTAAATAAAATTGAAGTGTCTGTTTGTATGTCAAAATAACAGCTTTATTTTTACTAAATGAAAGTATTATTGAGTGTGTGTGTTTTAAGTGTTATTTTCGTGTTTTTGTTTCTTTCTTTGCGTCATGTTTACCGCAAATAAACGTATTTTCTTCCTTTCTTTTTCTTTGTATCTACGGTACTTATATAAAAAATGACGAAAAAACATTTTTTTATTTTTTTTCTGTCTGTTTGTTCCGGTTAATCTCCGAAACAGCTGGACCGATAATTTAGAAAAAAGGCAGCTGCTAGTTTTGCATATTTCAAATAATTTATAGTCAGCGTGAAATTAACTCTAATTACTACGTAAACAACATAAGAGAAAGGAATCATCAACCGTACACCCCGATTCAAACTTAATGGCGCGGCGCGGGCATCTCGGAACATGAGGCGAGTGGCTGCGCAATACCGAATTCGGGTCAACGACAGCTCGGCCCGAGTCAACTGGGCCCGAATAATAATCCCGCACTACGCAGCGAGTAGCGCACTTCCGAGCCGATCCAGCTGTATCTATTGTTCGTACTAAACTAAGGTACAGACGCCAGCACATCAACCTACAAATTTCTTTAATAGATTTTTAACTTTATCGTTAAAGCATAAGGTTCAAAGTTGATTGGGAAAATTTGACAGTTTCGGGTAGGTTGACCTGCTGGCGACTGTAATTAAACTTAGGTAACTAAAGTTACATCAAACTTGTGATCTTTTCTCTCAACATCCTGCTTCCCATCCTCTTAAGATATCTATCACCTATTTGACCCACGAGTCAATATTAATTGCCAACTGTACAAGGTGCAGAAAATTGTTTACTTACTTACTTGATTGATTGCATTTAGTTAGCTTCGATCGACATGCTATCAAACTTATCAATCATGTTTTGACGCACCGTAATACCTATAGCTTGAAATTCTGCCCATGTTGTTTGCAGAACGTTGTATGAAGCGAGCAATAAAAACTCTTTTAAAAAAAAAAAACAAGCGACTTCCAAAAAAACTACAAAATGAAAAATAACTAATATAATATATTATTTTTTGTAAAAAAGTACTTATTTCTCGCTTTTTAGTGAGTCAGTTTTGCAATGTATCTAAGTTACAATAGCCTAATGCTTTTCCCGACGCAGGGATGTTAATCGTTGAGGAGTTCTCCTGGTATTTCAGCATCAGCTCCACTTCTCCATATGCATTGTGACGAGCATAAATTGCTTGGCAACCTTATTAAAGTAATCGAATCGCAACCCGTGAAATACTTATTATTTAGTAGTTCCGATGGTCATCTGTGGTCTTCATCATCAGTTCCATTTCACCACGAGTTACTATAAAAAATACCCAAATCGCTATACTCGTAGGTGTGCCTATAATATTTGAAGAGTTCCCTCGATTTCTCCAGGATCCCATCATCAGATCCCGACCTGACGACACCTCCACCACCTCGGAAATATACCCTTTCAAACAAAAAAAGAATGTTGAAACAAATCCGTCTATATATAACAGAGTTATGCTCGAACATAGATATGATATCAGCGTCAGGTATATTTGCCTGGCACATGCTGAGCTGGACTCCCATTTGGTGCAACCTTGAGACGCACACCGCACTTTTTTATGTTCGTTGTCAATCCATTATTTTAAAGTGTGTCATAGCCAATAGTGTCATCACAATGTCTTGTTTTCTTCCTTTTTATTTGTTTGTATATTGGCACCTTGCAGCTATTTCCTAATAGCTAATTAGTCATTATTTAATCGTGTTTTTGTATGTTGTGCTGTTTTTTGTGTGTGCACTAAATATACGATTTATCGATCTATCTATAAAAAAAAAAATATGTTACCCAAAAAATTGATAACCGGTTAAAAATCATGAGATTATGTACAGTTATGTACAGTCAGGAAATATAAACGCTTAGGAAATCGACTATCTGCCCGATACGATGGCAGTGATTGGACCCAGTGACTCGGATTTTCGGACTCAGTCAGTGGGTTCATGTAGACGAGATCGGCTTAAGTCAGGCGGGGGGAAGCTAATAGGCTCAAAAATAGACTATAGGTTAGTCAACTGGGCTGACTTGAGGGCGCGAAGTCAGCACTGGACTGCCAGACTGTCGAGCCCAGTTGGAAGTCAGCGCTGGGTAGACTGACTGTACTGTACTGTAACTGTATTAACTTACCCTTACCTTAACTTGGCCCGTATAATAAATTAACAACTGTCATTCTTTGACAGATGTGATAAAATCACGGTAAATTGACGTAACAAGTAAATCTGCTTACAGATTAATTTTTCTCTACCACAATACAAACATAATAAATCTGAAGAGACTTTTCCCAACTATGTTGGGATCGGCTTCCAGTCTAATCGGATGCAGCTAAATACCAGTATTTTACATGGAGCGACTGCCTTTGAGCTCCACAACTCGGTAACTGGGTAATACGATTCCCCTTGGTAAGACTGGTTGTCAGACTTTCGGGCTTCTGACAGACCGGAACGACTGTCAAAGATCCACGAATGACAGCCGGGACCAACGGCTTAACATGTTTTCCGAGGCACGGAGGAGTCTCGGTATGTAAAGATGGTCACCCATCCACAGGTTAACCCCGGCAAGCGTAGCTTAACCTGACGGATCGACCCGTGCGATGGTTATTACTTAGCCACAAGTCAGGAACATAATAAAAGACTTAAATAAAACACATAATTTTATACTTACCTCAATTTATTTTGGAGTTGCCTCGTGTATGTAATTTCTCCACTTTGCCCTATTATCAATTTGCAATAATCCAGGGCCGGATTAAATCCGCTCGCGCATGCTTAATAAAAAACTGTAATACGTTTTAAGCCAATCGGGCTTTCTGTAATCTCGGCTTAATAATAAAATCCGCCCTGCCTACAGTGCTGACACATTTCCCGCCCGCTCATCGAAGCCGTACAATTAACGTCAATAAAAATTCATGTCACGCACATCAAAACGTCAATTGTTTTGACAGATTAATGGAAATGGAAACAAACCCTGGCCCTATTGTTTCATGAAAGTCAGAGTTACGCTGAAATTACCTGAAAACTGTGATTACGTTTTTGTTTTGCAAATTCATTATTTGAATTGAGTTTTAGGCCTTGTTAGAATGGTGGGGATGATAATTATACCAATCTGCTATCTAATTACGCAACACATTTTCGTAAACGATTGCGACAAATTTGTTTCATTTTGACAGTTCAACAACATTCGTTGCGTTATTTACGTTGTTGAGCAGATTTTTTTTTCTAATCTATGAAGCAATGGATTCATTAACAATAACAATATTTATGATATTCATTAACAGTATTATTAACAGTTATATTTAACAATATTCATTAACAGACTTTCATTTTGACAGTTCAACCTCGTTGCGTTATTTACGTTGTTGAGCAGATGGAAATTCCGATTTATCGTGTATTACGTAATTAGGGTACTGAACTATAATTTCGAAACACACTTTCTCCACAATCTTAATAATTTTGAAGGATATTGCTTCATAAATTCGAAAAATGTATCTTCTGCTTAACAACGTAAATAACGCACTGAATGCTGTTGAACTGTCAAAATGAAAACCTGTTAGTGTGCTACGCAATTAACCCGCTGTTTATTGTTTCACTGGAAAGAAACGAGCATTGATGACAGAAAAAGTAGTTAAAGGGCCATAAAGCAGTTTTAATAATTATTTTTATTGTAAAGTAATTTGTAGCTGCTAAGACACGCACCATCTTGCTTAAAAAGCGGCCAAGTGCGAGTCCGACACGAAGGGTTCCGTACCACCGTATAATATTTAACAAAAAAACGCGACGAATTACGCTGATAAAAACACGTTGCTACACTTTCCTTAAATTGTATACTTTTTTTTCTTTCATATTTGTTGTTATAACCATATAGAACACACTCTGTGAAAACAAGTGTCTAGCTATTACGGTTTAAAAGATAAAGCCTTGTGACAGCCGGACGGACAGCAGAGCCTTAGTAATAGGGTCCCATTCGCACCCGCCTTGCCAGAAAATCATGAGTCTATATTGTTTCTCCCTTAATCACGACAAAGATATCTCGCTCCAGTTCTTTTTTTACCCGACCTTGCCCTTTACGCCGCCATATTCGTGACTAGATGGGTTGTCGCAAAATATTTGGAGCTCAGTGAAAAATTATCAGCCATGTGCGTTAATGTGCGGGATGAATTGGGTTGTTTGTCTTCGTGTTCTTAGTCATTTACGTTTTTCTCTTAGGGCTTTCATTAATTTAAATGTGAAATTGAAACTTTAATTTACTCATTTAAATAATGTAAATGTTTTTTACGAATGCGTCTTCATGTATGGGGGTGGGTGGACCTATTTGCTGTTAGTACTCAAAGCAACATATTAACTTTTTTTTTTAATCTGGTGTGTCACATAAACTAAAAAAAAAACAACGGGTTGCACTCCGGGAGTGCCGGCAGAGGTGAAAACTTGAATATTAACATTGTGCATTTTTAATATTTTGGAATGGTTAGGGAATAATTTTGCACGAATTGCTTTAATTATCAGTAGGTATAAACACACACGAACATTCGCGCAAGCGCCCTGCGCCGCCTAAACGGAACAGCAGGCGCAGGCATACATTTTCACCGCACGGTAGAAAGAGAGGGGGATACTTCCTCTCCTACGCCGCGTCTACTCTCCCATCGTGTCTTACGAATTTTCGATCAGGTCACGTGTCCTGACGCAAGTTTAACATTTTTTACCCATCACAAAAAAAGTGCACAACGCCGCTAAAGAAGTTTTCGCTTCAAAAAGTGAAATGAATGGTGGGTGTACAGTCAGGGAAATATATCGACTCACTATGTAAACTTGCCGTTTCATAGTCATTTAACACGACTGATAAAGAACAACAGCTTTGTAACTGGGTAATACGAACAATATTTTGAGCCAATGAAAAACTATCAGCCATGTGTGCTATGGCATGTTAAGGATGAGTTATGGTCATGGGTTGTTTATCATCGTATTTTGGACGTTTGAGGTCGAATTTGGCCAGTATTTGTAGCTCAGCCACGTATTTACAGATTTACCCTCTTATTCGCGTTGCTTAAAGTTAAGTGATGTTTAAACGACAAAAATGTATGGTTAAACAGGCGCTCATCATTACTTAACTTTAAGCAGCGTTTATGAATAAGGGGGTTATAATGGAAATAACGATTTTCTCTTAGAGCATTGATTAAGTCTTGTTGAAACTTTAATTAACTCAATTATGGAACTGTTTTTCACGAATGCGTCTTTTATAAGAGTGCCTATTTGTTGTATTAGCGTGCAAAGCACGTATAAGCGAAAAAAAAAGTTAGTTTTAATCTGGTGGTTAAATATAACTAGCGAAATGTGGATGTACAGTCAGGGTAATATATTGTTTAACAGTTTGACATACTATGTAATCTTGCCGTTTCATTGCCATGTTAAACGACTGATAAAGAAATACAGTTGTAATAAAAAGATGCGGATAATGCGGCAATGAAACTTTAGAGTTAGAGCACCGAACGCACTTACATAGTAAGTTATCATCCACGTGGATGCTGTTTATTGCAATCGTAAAGCAAGATAGAATATAATATGTTGTTTTTCTTTATCATGACTATCATGTGCTTTCGTTGATTATGTCATTGTTTTAATACTGACGACGAGATAAACTGTAATGATAAGACTTATCTACACAATAATGTTAAATACTGTTTTTCTATTATAAAGAATTTTAGTGCAGTGATTAGTGATGCTTTTGTCAAATAAAACTAAATATGACGCGAACACTGGACGGTATGTGGATGTAAAATTACATGTTTTTAAGGTTTCCGTACCCAAAAGGTGCCAACGGGACCCGTTTACTAAGGCTGCGTCGTCCGTCGCGCGTCGGTCACAGGGCGACTGCCTATCTCACCTCCACAACCCAGTTACTGGGTAACACGATACCCCTTGGTAAAACTGATCGTCGGACATTATGGGCTTGTCAGAAGCCCAAAGTGTCAGATGAGCTAATCGAAAATAGAGGGACGAACTTAACTCCTACCGAAAGGACTGGCCTCCAATGGCGGAGGACAGAAGTGTGTGGAAAAGGGATAGGGAGGCTTTTGCCCAACGGTGGGACACTACAGGCTAAATAGATAGAATTTTCCCCGTAAAAGCATTTTACAATATTTTCTCGTGGCATTTCAATTGTAAATGAGAACACGGTAATATCACGTTAGGTGTCTAATGCATTTGTATCGATCGATATTAATTTTCTGACGTTAACTAGGTGACGGTCGATCAACCACAGCAAGGCTCGTAATAAAATTATGGTATGCTATTTTTTTTCAATTCATTTGTGTTTTCTAAGTTTATCTCGGACATTATCGACATCGGTGAAAGAAAAATATTGTGAGGAAACCTGGACTTCAAAGTTCATATTATAAGTCTGAAATCGCCAACCCGTCTTGAGCAAGCGTGGTGATCAATGCACGTGCCTTCTCTGAATGAGAAGAGGCCTTTGCCCTGCAGTGGGACAGTAATAGGCTGGTATTATTATGGAAAAAAATTAAACGCTCGTGGGAAAGACGCTATATATATACTTTTATGTAGATTGTAGGCCTCTTTCCCACGAGCGTTTACAACTACTTATTACTGATCAAGAGAAAACAGCTAGAATATGAAAATGACACGTTTTTAGCGGACGTTAATAAAAGCACCGGTAAAGCCTCGTGCAGACTGGCGGGACGCGAACCCGGTAATTGATCTACCGTGATGTTTTCTTAGAAATTGTTTTGTTAGTCGCGTCGCGCCAGTCCGTACGAGGCTTAATTCCTTATCCGTTAGAAAGTTGTAAATATAGCCGTCAGAGTCAATTAACTTTAATGAATGTCTATGAATACGAGTATACAGGGTCAAATTAAATTAGCTAGCGAAACTTCGCAGACGTGATGAATAAATTATCTATATCTGATCTAATCATGATAAAGCAAAAAATAAATTAACTTGATGATTTTTTTTGGGGTCATCAACCTCATTGTACTAGAAATATCAGTTTATTTTTTTTGTGTAAACTTTATAGACGTAATGGGTAGGTATCGATAACTAATCACGTTCTTAAAACAAAAAATAAACAGATTTCTCAACTCATACTTCAAGTAACAACACTACCAGCGGTCATTGACCCCAAAAAAATTATTGCAAATCTTTTTTATTTTTTATTTGTCGTGTTTAGATATCGATACCCAACACATTTGCGCAGTTTTATTAGATAATTAATTTGACCCTGTAGCATGTTTAATTTATTTAGGGCAAATTCGACCAAACTTTCCCACTAAAAACATTTGATGTAAAGTAAGGTTGCCATTGCCAAAACTCACATACCGCTTTCACTGTTCAAAAGTTATCAGATCTAAAGTAGAG
Organism: Xanthia icteritia; assembly: GCA_949128155.2. Taxonomy (NCBI): domain Eukaryota; kingdom Metazoa; phylum Arthropoda; class Insecta; order Lepidoptera; family Noctuidae; genus Xanthia; species Xanthia icteritia. The sequence goes on along the minus strand of OX421947.2, from coordinate 17,597,885 downwards.
CCAAGCCTCTTACTCTAGAAACCTTACATCTTGATCAAAATGTACGGCTTGACCGTTTCGCGGCCAAAGTCAAAGTCATAGGTCAAATAATTTATTTCAATTTGACACATGAAAGGCTCTTTTGAACGTCAAAATTTACCAAAACAAAAAAAAATATATTCTAGTCGCCCCTTCCAAAAGGTAGTTTTCGTATGGAAAAGAATGGGCAAGAAACTCCACCGTTACTCTTTTAAAGCCATAGCGCGTCGCTTTCACAGACACTCCTATGGGCTTATGGTATTTTCTTTAATCTTATGTCATGCAATAGTTCAATGGAACGGCTACTCCATACATTTACCTAAAAAAATAAATATCTGTACAGCCCGATTCAAACTTAATGGCGTCTCGGAACATGAGGCGAGTCGCTGCGCAGTAACAAATTCATGTGTCCGCGGGGGTGTGGGGTGCGGTACTGCGCAGCGAGCAGCTAACTTCCGAGCCGACATTAAGTTTGAATTGAATTATACTTATTCATGTTATGTTATTTCTTAACCTGCGAATACATTTTTTGACGTCTGACAGGTTTTGTATGGAAAAAATTACAAAAATTCATTTCTTTTCAGAATAAGACTTATACTTGTAAATATTTTTTGTTGTATTCGCCCTTAGAGACGTTATTTATATCTATTACTACACATTTCTGAAATAGCGCGAGCTTTAGGATGATAAACATCTGTTCTCAGGTCCATAAAACAAAATAAGTCGTTTTATAATTTGTTGGACTTCTGCCAGACGGAAGACATCAGCTGTGAATTAAAAATAATCCGTTTCAGAATCCTTGGCATTTGATGAGGAAGTATTATTTTTAGTTTGGGATAGTCTAGTTTCGTCTAGACAAAAATAGCTCACGAGTCTGAGTCCTGCGCTAGAAAATAATCCAATCTAATCTAACGAGCCAGTATTGTCACACTGCAGGGTGAATGTCTCCTGAAAGGACTGGCACTAGTAAAAAACAGAATGTGCGGAAAAGGGAGTAGACGAAGAAAATAAAGTTTTTCGAAATTGAATATCGTCCATTTTATTAAAGACTAGTGACCCGCCCGGCTTCGCACGGGTACATTTTATAGGCACGCGTCGCCGGCCCCCCGGCCGGTACCGCCGCAACCGCTATGTTCCTGCATTTTAAATCTGTAATATCTTCCAAAATATTCATTTAAATTACATGCTGTAAAGGACCATATTGATCTATATTAAATGCACAATGTATTTAAAGTACTTAATTGGATGAGGATTAACGCTGTATTGCTTAAAATCGCTTCGTAAATAAGCCAATATTTCTCGTAAAAAGTAAAGGATAAAAAATGGTTATTGTGGGTTAGTCCTACAAGATAGACATACCATCGGGGACATTTTTGTAGACCTTTTTAAGGTGTACAATACTGTAGTAAATTATTTTTATCTATCTCGTAGGGTTCAGCAATCGTTTGCAATGTAAGCGCAAAAAAATGAGTTTATTTAAGACACCTTCCTTTTGAATAACTCTATCTATTAAAATAAAAAACGCATCAAAATCCGTTGCGTAGTTTTAAAGATCTAAGCATACATAGGGACAGACAGACAGCGGGAAGCGACTTTGTTTTATACTATGTAGCCAGACTTCCGTGTTTCGTTTTTCATCAAGGCAAAAGCTAGATGACTTGAATAAAATTGAAAGTCAAATTTTATTTTGTTATGCACTAACATATTAATTTCAAAGTAAATTTTCATTATCTTTCAAAACTTTTTAATATTGTGCTCCGGTTTTGCTTGTCATTTAGTAGGTAGCAAAGAACTTAATCCAAAAAATTGTAAAACCTAGAAACTGTCCATCTTCAAAGGTAAATTCTAGGTATTTCACTAAATCGAAAAGTTCATCATCATCATTTCAGTGGAAAGACGTCCAATCTGGACATTAATGTAAGATTAATTTGTATGCCCTAAACAGGCAAAATATAGACTGTAGGTACATTAAACCACCAACTTTTGCAACTGGTAACACCTGTATTTTCTGCAAATAAATGACAAAAAAAACAGCTGTTTCATAGAAATGTGCAATACTTACGCGGTCAAAATGTATGGAACAGCAGAAGTTTTTAAAATAACTGACGTAAAATTTCGACGTAGGCGGGTTCAGAATCATGCACTGAACCCATGGTAACAGTTTTCGCGTCATGTCCCTGCCACCCGTATATATCTGCAAAAACCTACGAATAATAAAAGGCAAACACAATAATAAACGTCCTATTATATCAAGTGCCATCGAAATATTCTGTTTTATAGAAAGATAATAATGAAAGAAAGACATTACAAGATAGATTGTGCATATTTATTTATAGTATTCTTACTTTTTATCCCACGCAAGGAGGAAGCAATGTTTGAGGAAATGTGAAATCGCAGTGACGTCAACTGGCAAATACCGTGAATAGACTGATAACTTGTATGATATGTCCGAAATGGGCTGTCCTTGTGCCTTTAAAGTGGGCGATTAACGTAAAAACGAGCAAGTATGTGTTCGTGTACCAGGGTGGATGGCCCGCGAGATTCAAATTTTCTTACTTTTTTTTGAAGGTCATTGTCAGGCTATATCGTGAACAAAATATGATTCGTGCTCGTAACATATACGTATTTACAGAATGATTAGTTCATTAGGTACTGTCGCGGCCTGCAACTGGGGCATTGATGGACGATCGTAAAAATCTGCGCCGAGGCGAAGCCGAGGCACACATAATCAATGCCTGGTTGCGGCCAAGGCTTGTATAGTACTTTTCTCAAACAATGCGTGGAAATTCAAACTAATAGATTAATTACAAATTCCAGAATCAATGATGAACAAAGAAAATTTTTCACGCGCAAATATGTTTATTTTTTTCTTCTTTACTTTAAACAGCTCTATTTGCAAAGCCAGTTCGAAATTTAAATTAAATATTTGATAAGTTACCGCCTTGGTTGGCATGGGTCGAAGTAAAAAGATAGTTCCATTTTTAAATAACATGAGTTTTCATAGTAATTTATTTGTCCGCTAAACACGACAGATAAAGATTTTCATACAAACATTGCTGGCCGGGCGCTCGCATGTATTCGACCAGTACCGCAATTTCGATTTATCTCGAAGAAGGTCGGTAAAATGTTCGAATTTCCAAGCATTTTTGAGAAAAATTATTAAAATCATCAATACAACTTTTTGACTAGTTCATGAAATCGTGACATTTTAGGTCCAGCAATTTGGAAAAAAACATAAGAAATTTGAATTTCGCAGACTTGGATGGGCCTCTGACTTGGCTTCACATGCCAAGAAATATTTCTCAGGCATGCCGTTTCCTCACGATATTTTCCTCCACCATTTTTGAAGAATTCTACAATACGAACATGTTTTTTTTTTTTTGTGTGGTAAGTTTTCAAATACCTTCCGTCCTTAATTCCTTCAGTTGCCTGTACGTTGCCAGGGGCCACGGTATCCTTTCGGAATTTCCCGCAAGAGAGAGAGAGAGGTGCATGCCTTGGGTTCTAATAATTTACACAAAGTAAAGCGCATTTTAATTTGTGTAAATTATTTCTAATTTCGTTTGGGTTCGAACCTTCGACCTACAACTCGTTAGTCGCGGCCGATACCACTGGGCCACAAAATATATTACGTTAATATTATATAATAATGGACCAGATTCTCAGAATAAGAGGCGCCAATTAACAAGTCAGGCAATTGCAAATTAAATGTAAATATTTACTCTACACTTGTGTACACGGCCTGTTTGTTTAAGGGTGTAGTCACGTAGTGCGTACTTCAGAGCCCGAAGTTATGCCGAATAACGTCAGTTACAGCCGCAATGTACAGTCAGGGAACTGTATTGTTAGGCAGATTATGATGTTTTAATTGAATGGTTTTATTCTTCTTTGTTATATGTGGAGTGTCTTATGTATATGTATATTAGTTAGTTCAGATAGATGCCTTCACTATAAAACTAATATTGTTTTTAAATTGTTCTGTATATCTGTCTAAATGTAACATAAGTTTTTGTGGCAATTTTTTTTTTCTTTCCTTTATAGCCCATTCATTGGGGCCTTGCATTTAGCTGCTTACTTACAAGGTTTATCTAGTTAAGATAAACCTTGTACCCTGAATCCTGCAAACACAGCTACATCGAATCAGTATCTGGTGAAATGTGGGTGTACCTACTAAAGGTACTATCAAAGAACTTCATATCCAAGCAGTTTGAATACAAAAACCCGTGAACACAAAGACCACATCTGTTACCGCCCCGGTTCTATAGCGGCCGAGCGCTGCAAGCAGAAATAGTCCTTACGGTGTATAGATATGAACTTCTTCGATGGTACATCTCTGTTTAACCTTTCGGGGATTTCAGGCGTGATGTTATAATGTTATCAAATCCGTTCTAAAATAGTACAACGGGCCATATGGGAATAGACTATGTAACAAAATCCCGACATTCGTATTATGAGTGTCGGTGTACGCGACTCAATAACTATAACATTACGCAACGTACGAGCACTGTTGTCTTATTGAATTAAGTACGTTTTTACTGTACTTACATACTGTAAGTTCTATTTTTAGGTAAACTGTTATAGTACTAAGTCCGTAAATATGGCATTGTTGGTCCATCTAATTACAAAACATTTTTTTTTTGAGCGTCGTCTCTGTATGTATAATAAATGGTCACCAAAGCCCTGCTATCTAATTACGCAACACATTTTCGTAAACGATTACGACTAATCTGTTTCATTTTGACAGATCAACAACATTCATTGCGTTATTTACGTTGCTGAGCAGATTTTTTTTCGAACTTATGAAGCAATGGATTAGCAATCTGTTTCAAAACGTTGCAGATTCTGATTGATCGTGTATTATGCAATAAGGGTACTGGACTGAGATGGTTAATCGATTAGAATTCTCTTTATAGAGATGTGGATTACAGAAAAAAAATGTAGGATGACACAATGGGCGGGCTTTTCGCTAAAAGCTGTCTTTTAAAGACAACATTTGTATGGATTAAAGGGAGAAGGAGAGTTTCTGTTATTCCTCTATCGATCTCGATAAGGTTGAAAATTTAGTAAAGAAATTTGACAGATTGTAGTAGGTTGATGTGCTGGCGTCTGTACTATAAAATACGAGCTCAGAATGATATTTAAATAGGAATTACCTAAAACACAGCATAATTATTTATCGTATCTTACTGATAAATAATGCATGTGTTGAGCGATACATTCATTAGCGTTGTTACACGGTTTTGCGTCAACACCCTATTGGAATTCAATAGCTATCTTGTGTCCCATATAAATTGTTGCAAACCAATGTTGGGCGTTGGTGGGAATCTTAATGAATATACTACGTGTACCTAGGTGTCTATTATCATCATCAACATCATTGGCTGCCTTGTTCCACCCACTGTTGAGAATAGGCCTCCTCCCTTTTGTGCCATGGTTCTCTGTACCCTAATTGCGTAATACACGATCAATCAGAATCTGAATCGTTTTGAAACAGATTGCTAATCCATTGCTAAATAAGTTCGAGAAAAATCTGCTCAACGACGTAAATATCGCAACGAATGTTGTTGAACTGTCAAAATGAAACAGATTAGTCGTAATCGTTTACGAAAATGTGTTACGTAATTATATCGCTGGTCTGTGTGAGTCGCAGTCTTAGGTGTCTTATAATTAAAGTTTTGATTGTAAATACAACAACATCTTCCTTTCGCTTTCCTGCAATCAAATTCAAAATGTAAAAAAATCTGTGGGAGTGATTTCGTGAAAAGGGACGGAACTGTGTTACAGGAAGCCGGGGAAGCGCGCGCTATTTGATTTGACCAATAAGCGCGCGCTATTTGATTTGACCACTAAGCGCGCGCGGTGCTAGTGTTGGTTTTCAGAAACGACCTTGACGAAGCCCGCCCCTTTAATGTTGCTTATTACCAAGGTGAGATAGTCAGTGTTACACATCGTTTTATTTGGCATTAAAATCACTATCAGCTGAATTTAACAAGTTTGTGATGCGGTGTTATCGCATAACCGCAGTTTGTCGAACACCTACGCTGAACTATAGGACGTCTGAACCAAGCCCAGATGCGAATGCACCCTGAACAAAAGACTTCATGTATAACATTACGGTATACAATACTCCTATTTACAATGCAGACGGGCAACATGGCCGCAAAACAAATGAATTCACAATGAGAATGCACGGACCACCGGTAAAGCTAGAGACAGACTGTCGGATGGGGCCTAAGTTGTGACTGACAGTCATATTTAATCAGTCTGTTCTATTGTGTCAGATGCTGTGAGCCACATAGATAGTACTAAAACACTCTTTAGTACTTTGGTACCTACAGCATAATAATTACAAATATAAATGTAGAAATTTTACAAAGGGTGACACAATGGTCGGTCTCTAGCCAGAGCCAGATTTTATACGGACACCTGACTGAACATTTTATGTAGTATAAAGGGCTGGTGTCCGCAACTCCACGTCCAAGCCCGTATTTTGCGTTCGATCCACCCAGCTCCTCAAGGAAGGCCAGCAACGCCTCGGTGTTACTGACAATCTCACGGCGAGTACCTGGGTTTCCTAAGTACTTTGTCAACTATGTAGCAATCAACCGGCATTTTAGAAAAACATATTATGAGCTGCTGTCTGGCCTTCCTTCATGCAGGCCTTGCACAGTGGACTGTCTGCGACTCCTATGTCAAAAAGATGTTTAACACTTAGGCCCGTAGGTATTACAGAACCTCATTCAAGACTCAAGCATTACTTAAAACTAGTTTCAATCAATCAAAAGGCTTGTAAACGAGTTTTAAGCAATGCTTGAGTTTTGAGTGAGGTTTTGTAAAATGGGCCTTAATGCATCCGCAGCTGATTGCTGGTAGTTTGCACGTGTAGGTGTAAAGTTACAGCATCAGTAATTTCCGTTTGTTTTGACAGTTTGTTTCAGTCCTAGCGGTGTTTAGTGATGCTGATGAGCTGAGCTTTGATCTAGTTACTGTTACCAACGTGCCATACATATCAAACACCAGTCCTTTTGTTCAGTTTTGTTCTATAAATAGACCGGCAAACAATAGCGTCTTCATACCTATTTATTTCTTCAGGACCATTTTTTTGGCTAACAATTTAAATAAAACACGTTTATTCTACGCATTAGTGCGCTCATAATTTAGGGAACAACTTTTCCGAATTACTTGATTTCTATTTTGATTCAAAGACTTGTTCTCTGTCTCACATCTTAAAGCAGCAGTGTCTGCATGACGATTAAAGCCTCGTGCAAACTGGCGCGACGCGACTCTAACAAAACAATTCCTAAGAAAACTTCACGGTAGAACAATTACCGGTGTCTGCACGAGGCTTTAAACTTGAGTTGCGTTTGAGAATGCGGTCATAAAATCTGGGTATGCTTTGAATACATTTTTATTCCCGACGCTGGTATAATAATCCTTTAGCTCCTTTTCGCTACACCCACGAGAATTCCCTGCCTATTCGTTGTCATAACGCGAATGTGTAATCCGGAATATGCTTTGCGCGATCCACAAGGCTCAAAAGACACAAAAACCACATGGCATTGTTTGCCGACTTGCGGTCGTAAGTAAGCACCTACCATTCATCTGACTCGGTAGAGCTTGCAACTGTACCGTTATAATAGACAGGGTTGACACTAGTTGGTTGAATTTTGAGGTTAAATGTTTGAATGTACAGTCAGGGAATGATAAGGTTATGCATCGTTATATTTATGTTCTAAACTCAGACTGTCCGTCTGAGTTTAAATATGTTTAACATTATCATTAAATAGCAGGTTACCATTAATAAATTAATATCATCAACAATAAGTGAAATAAAGTAGGTAATTGTTTAAAATAGAACAATTGCGATATCCTAACACATGAGAATGTGAAGTAAGTATTTCAAGGAAATGGATATAAATGCTTGTGTACAAGGATTCTGTTCTTGATTAATGTATCGCAAATAATTAAATATTTATGACGATATCATTATCACGAAAAATCACAAATTAACGATAACTTTCTTTAGTCCGGTTACGATAACGATACGAGGTTATCTAGAGAATGTGACGTTTTCGGTATTTGTAAGGGAATAATGTCAAATCTAGTTCTCTATTTCGTCACGTCAATAATAATAAGTGTATCTCATGATCCGATCAAAGGTCGGCACCCTGATTGCGTAACTTTCAATCACAATCTGAATGATTTTGAAGGATATAACTATTCCATTGCTTCATATGTTCGAAAAATTTGCCTGCTCAACAAACTTTAATAAAGCAATGAATTTTATTGAACTGTCAAAATGAATACCATTGTTACTGTAAGTGTACCCAATTACCACGGTCCCAGAGACAGCGACCATCTTAGCATTATTAACACCCAAAAGCTCCCAAGTGCCAACCCTAACTATCTACGGCCTTCACACAAACAAAGCAGAAACATCATTACTACGCCTTGGCATATGGAATTAGCCCACGTTCGCACGGACGTAAAAATATCGCGGCGGGATTTTATCGCGCACTGGTATTTTAACTCTCGGTGTTAGGCCACGTTCTCACGGACGTAATAAAATCACGGTGATTTTTTTTCGTGTACTGGATTTTCATCGCTCTGCTTAGCGCCGAGAGTTGAAAATCCAACAGTGTGTTTTTTTAACGCGCTGGGACGACAGTGCGTCCCAACGGATTCTCAACGCTCGGTTCAACAACGAGTTGAAAATCCAGTGCACGAAAAAAATCGCCGCGAATTTATTACGTCCGTGCGGACATAGGCTTAAGCCGAGCGTTGAGAGTCTAATGCGTTGGGACGCACTCGTCCCAGCGCGTTGAAAAAACACACTGTTGGATTTTCAACTCTCGGCACTAAGCAGAGCGTGGAAAATATAGTACACGAAAAAAAAATTGCCTCGATTTTATTACGTACGTGCGTACGTGGGCTTACTCTTTTTTAACGTGTAACGGACCAGGAACTGACACGGTAACCTTAAAACGAGAACTACGCATCCTCATCCAATTAGCTTTATACATTAACGGCAAAGTGACGACACTTAGTACACTTGGAGTTTGTTTACACTGCTAATAATATTGTGTTTATTTTAATAAAGAAGTCACGATAGGGGGCGACTGGGACTATATTAGATTCTTACTTCCGACGCAACATGACTTGTGTAAATACCTCGATTTAATTGCCCTACACATTATTATCAGCGTTTACTCTTTTAAAACCTGGCTGCCTGGTACCTGATAGAGCAGTGGTGGCCAAGTAGTAACAGCCGCGACTTGTACAAACCCTGACAGGCGCTTTAATTTGTATAAATTATTTCATCACCACTACTCTCAAAACGGTGAAGGAAAACATCGTCAGGAAACCAGCATGTCTTAGAACCAAAAAATTCTAAGACATGTGTACCAACCCGCACTGGGCCCGCGTGGTATATTACGGCTCACTGGTATCTCTGTGAAAGGGAGTGAGCCGTAATCCACCAAGCAGGTCCAGCACGAGACGCCTGCGGGCTGCTGCTAAGCAGAATAATAGATACCTTGTTACCCTAATCTGTACCTTGAGTGACTTGATCAAAGGATTACCATTAAGAGGGAACAGGGCCTGCGAAGAATTTAAATTATATTGCGAAGAATTTAGATAATAACACAAAAAAAATGACGAAATCGATGTTTCGTATTCCCCTTTTTTCTCCTCGAAAACTGAGCCGATTCAATAATTTGTTACATTCAATTTTTAGAAAGAGTATGTCTAGGTTCCTATAAGTTTCTTTTATGTTAAAAACTTTTAGAATTTGTCTGGGAGTCCTCTAATCACAGCGGTAAAAACTGGTATTTTTTTTAATTTTTGGAGGGTCATATTTTCTTTACCAATAAGTTGCTGAAAACAAGGAAATAACAGGGACGTGTCTACAGCAGAACATTTTTTTTTTTTTTTTTTTTTCTTGGGTGTGAAATTATCGAATAACTTCTCCCGCTCTGGGTGGAGCGGGAGGGCGTGTCAGACTCTTACAGACTAAAACCCACCCGTGTTCCTTCCGTTGCCTTTACGTTGCCAGGGGCCACGGTATCCCTTTCGGACTTTCCCGCAACCCCGGCAGGCATCGGTCCTATCGGACCCCTTCACTTGCTGACATCTCTTTGAGGCGCGCGTGGAACACAACGCGCCGTCGACCCGGGCCTGGTCCTTATCGGACGGCGAGCTACCCATTGCTCACCGTCCGCAAGCCCGCGCCTACGGTGGCCGGGAATCGACCTGCGATTCCCGACGCCCAGGGCGTCTCCTGCGGCGGCTAGGGGCGTGAGGGCGCGAAATTTGCCTCTCCCTCACGCGTTCTGCCTCCTCCTTCGCGAGCATTACTGCTTCGCAGAAGGAGGTGACGGCCTCCCATGCCCTCTCGCTCCGTACCTTGGCCTGGACTAGGGCCGGGCGCGAGAGATCCCCGCCGCCGATCGCCTCCACGAGGACACGGCGATGCTCTGCCCAAGCCGGACAGACATCCACCGTATGCTCAACCGTGTCCTCCGGGCGATCCACGCAGTGATGACACCCGGGCGTTTCCTCCCGCCTGATACGAAACAGGAACCTCCCGAAACAACCATGTCCGGTGAGGACCTGCGTCAGGCGGAAGGTGAGGACGCCGTGGCGCCTCTCTAGCCACTCCTCAAAGAGGGGACTTATCGCCGCAATAGTGGCGTGCCCAGCACTGGGTTGCGACAATCGCACTCTCCATGACGCCATGAGATCCCGCCGGAGCTCTGTCCGCTGTGCCGCGATTTCTCGCGGCAGCGGAGTTACGCCCCGGCGTTTCGCCTCCTCGCGCCACTCCCAAATGTGCGCGAGGACTTTTGCCTCCAGATCCCATGGCGGTAATCCGGCAAGGAGGCTCGCCGCCTCACCGGAGACCGTGCGGTATCCCCGGACCAGCCGGGTGGCCATGACCCTCTGGGACGCGTTCAACCGGCGGGCTGGCCGCCGCCTCAATGAACGCGCCCAAACCGGTGCCCCGTAAAGGACCATGGACCGCACGACCCCCGCGTATAGCCTCCGGCAGGAAGTGTTTGGACCCCCTAGATTGGGCAGGAGCCGCTTTAAAGCAGCCCCGGCCCGCTCCAGTCTGGGAGCCAAACGTCGGAAGTGCTCCACGAAGTTCCACCGGCTGTCGAGGACGAGTCCTAGGTACTTCATCGTCGACTCGACGCCTATGTGAACTCCTCCTACCGTTATTTGGGAACCCGACGGTGGCGCGTTCCGAGGACCATGAAAACACATGGCCTCGGACTTGTGCAGGGCCACCTCGAGTCCCAATTGCCGGATCCTGTCCACGATTGTCGCAAAACCGTGTGTCGCTAGTTCGGCCGCCGCCTGGTGCGACCTCCCCTGCGCCAGGACCAACGTGTCGTCAGCGTAACAAACGACGCTGACGCCGCTAGGGAGGTCGGCGCGCAGCACCCAGTCGTATCCGATGTCCCACAGATGCGGCCCGAGGACCGGTCCCTGTGGTTCCATTCTCCCTGGTGACCGGGGTAGATGACGGCCCTGTCCGTCAAATAGGTCTACAGCAGACCTTGATTAAATGAAATAAAAAAATATTGCTCTAGTCATTATTCAGATAGAAAAAAGGGGAATACATTTGTATGGAGAATCATAGGCCCTGTTCCCTCTTAAATAAGCGAAAAATTATAACCACGGTCCCTATCATTAGTGGAACATTCCGTTAATGAAAGTGTCCTTTGTTTTCGTATGGACACAAAAATTGAAACAGGTTTAATTTATTAAGGTCGCCAATGTCAAACAAGAATTTAAAAGTCAACACTTTGTACGCTTGCCCTCCATTGTAGCTCGGTGTTGTTAACCTTTGGTTATTTTTTGCCTTTATCCGAGCAGGATTTAAAAAATAATTAAGAAAAAAATTGTTTTTGAATATCGACTTTAATGTGCATATGCCTACATCCGATTTAATCTTCAGCAAGTATAATAAATATGTAGTAGCATAGCAATATAATATAGTTTTAAGATCACTATTCCAGTTGGAAAGTAGTCTGATAATCATCATCATTTCAGCACGGAATCATCAACTGCTTTGTATAGGACTCCATTTTTTTCGTGCGCCTCTCGGCCCTTAGCCAGATGTTTCCCGCTTTCCCGCGGCTTTAACGATATCGTCAACCCAACGCGCTTTTGGACAGCCCTGGTTTCTTGGGGTCTAACCTTGGTTCCATTCCAACCATTCGTTCAACGCTTTACGTGAGTAAAGCGTTGAACGAATGGTGACCAAGGTTACAAACCACCATCCATCTACTCAGATGCTAGGCGCGGAGATGTCCGATGCAAGTCGGGTAAACCCTCTTGTATGTGTGTGTGTTTATCTGCCCTGAAGTTAGCTGAAACAGGCTGATTTTATATCATGATTGTTTTACCAAGACAGGCTGACATTATTAACTACGTTTCTTTTTCGCCAGATGGGAGCAGGCGCGACCGGGCCGGGTGGGCGGCGAACCCTGGAACTGATACTGAGTGGGGGGCTCAAGTCCTTGGCAAGGCCCGCGAAGCCAGTCCGTAGGGCAGCGTCCAGGGATTCCGTGCTGTCGCAACCACAGCCTTTATTAGAAGGTGAGTACCACTAGCAACTATTACACCTGTGGCAACATCTACACATATACCTATATACCGCACTTACGAACTACAACTGACGCATCCTACGTGCGATTAAGACTACTATCCCCGACTATTAGTCCAACAAGAACCGTCGGGCACTAGCCTACCAGACACAACACCTATCTGCTCGGACGATCCTCCCTTTTCAATGGATGAAAAACTTTCAGGCCTGTTCCTCATACCTCTAAAAGTCTAAGCACTCACAACCGCCGAAAATGTTTCAATCAATCTGGCTAGCCTTTTCCCAACTATGTTGGGGTCGGCTTCCAGTCTAACCGGATGCAGCTGAATACCGTATTTTACATGGAGCGACTGCCTATCTGACCCCCACAACCCAGTAACTGGGTTATGCGATACCCCTTGGTAAGACTGGTTGTCAGACTTTCGGGCTTCTGACGACCCGTAACGACTGTCAACGATCCACGAATGACAGCCGGGCCAACAGCTTAAAACGTGCTTTCCGAGGCACGGAGGAGTCTCGGTGTGTTAAGATGGTCACCCATCCATAGACCAACCCCGGCAAGCGTTTATGTCCCATGTAATAGGGGCATGGGGATGACCCTATTGCCAAGTCTCGGTAACGATATACAGTATCTCATTCTTTCTGCCATTTCCCCATGTTATTTGGGGTCGGTACACTTCTATTCTTCCTTAACTAATATTATAATGCGAAAGCGAGTTTGTTTATTTGTTTGTTACACTTTAACACAAAAACGACTGAACGGATTTGTATGAAATTTGGCACATGGGTAGACAATGACCTGAGTTAGGACATAGGATACTTTTTATCTCGATATTCCCACATGATCGAGACTTACGCGGGTGATACCGCGGGGCGGTAGTTCATACTACCATTTATTTTTCTTTGGTAATTAAATGAACAGCTAAAAAAAAAAGAGTTTTTATCACCTAATACTCTGAACAAAATTACTAATTGGTTTCTATTTTCATTAGAGTGATCCCTTGATATTACGTAATCAAAATTTCTGTATTAACGGTTTCTGCGCCAGTTCACATTGCCCTGGGGAAACAGCGTGAATAGCCATAAATTTATTACCGCATCTGAATTAGGTCAACTTCGCACGGCTTGCTTCAACTTTTCAAGGGCCTGTGATTGCGAATTAATTACTCGTAGTTACGGTCAAGGAGCGTAAATGTTAGTAATTTAATAATATTTAAACTCATTATTTTCCCACTTAGCGGGCGCATGCCACCTTTTCACACTGTCATTTTCATTCAATACGTAGTCGGAAAAATAATAAGGTGCAAGTTAAAATAAACCTTAAGGTGCTTAACATATAAATTCCTTGACTGTACTATCGAAGAACTTCATATCTACGCAGTTTGAAAATAAAATCCCGTGAACACGATGACCACATCTGTTACCGCCCCGGTTCTATAGCGGCCGAACGCTGCAAGCAGAAATAGTCCTTACGATTTATAGATACGAACTTCTTCGATGGTACATATCCGTGCTGACATATTGTTGTTGGATATATTTTATTGTTTTCAAGATTGAAGCCAATATTCTTCGGGGAAGAAAATAAACTATACTGCTTGGCGCATAATATCGCTTCTTTCCAGATGTTTTGTTTGTCTAGACTACTGTTGTACAGTGAAAAACTCGATCTATCTGTCTACAGTCAGATTTGAAAAGCAATTCATTGTCTTCTTGATCTCGACTCTTAGTCTCACTTTAGCCCTGCTATCATTCTTTCAATTCTACCAAGCTTGGGAACCGTATAATTTAAATAGCATATTTTTGGTGAGATGTTTATTTATATATTTTACACGAGGGCTTCTCGACATGTTATATAATTGGAACTATTGCATGATACCACTCGTCGTCAATATTTGTGCCTGTTGGAACAAGTGTCGTATGAGTCATTGAATTTTATTTTCTCATAAATTGCCTCTTGATGTTGTTTGTTTAAGCGCGATGTTAGCTTTTACAAGAATTCGAATTTGCTTTCTTTAGGCGTTTGTATTTGCCTTCATATTGAAGATCACTTTGAATAGAAAGCTCCTGTTTTAGACCTACTTGGGCCATTCAAACAAAATGGCGATGTGATACGTCATCATCATGATCATTTCAGCCGAAAGACGTCCACTGCTGGGCATAGGGTTCCCCCAAGCACCGCCACTTCGACCGGTTCTGTGCTTCTCGCATCCAGCGGATTCCTGCTAATCACGTGGATGCATGTTGATGATGTTTTTGTACCTTTTGTCCTTTCATTAAGACTCCGCGCAAACGGGATACCGACCACAGCCACCGGTAGCCCAGCGACAACCAGTTTTCATGCTTTTTCATAGGTTTTGTGTGGATTCGTCGCACACGTGTAGCCGGTGGCGGCCTCCCGCTACAGTAGTACTCCACACCGCAGCAGGAGGCGACAGCCACCGGTGGCTGTGGCCGGTGGCCCGTTTGCGCGGAGCCTTAGGGTTCTCCCAGGCTCTACCTACTTCTTTTCCTCCTATTTGGACAGACGTCAATTTAATATTCTCAATGGTTCATCATTGTCTTATGTCTTCACTAAATCCAGCACCTTATTAGGTAAATCCGATACTTACACCAAAGACAATCTACTAAACGATTAAATCTTGGGTAGATAATCAGGTCTTTATTAATCAACATAAATTATAGTTTCAAAATAAAGACTTTTTTGTACTTTTTTTCTTAACGCCAGATCACCTTAATTTGACCGTCAAAAGCTTACCTTTCACAAATTGGAAAGTCAAGTTCGAAAGCTATAATGATCCTTGATTTTAATTCTTGTATGAATCTGTTACTTATTTCCTGAGATACTGAAATCTTACATTGGGTGCGTTGATTTAATAATAATACAGAAAAACTCTCAAAATATATAGACCTGAAAATAGAAATCAACAGAATGTGGCGGCTTAGCAATGTCACCATAGTTCCTATAGTCTTGTCAACAACAGGTGTAATTCCTAAACAGCTCCACCAGTCTTTAAAAACACTCGATTTACCACCTTATACATATCAGACTCTTCAGAAAGCTGCAATCTTGAATACCTGCAGGATTGTCAGAAAATTTCTGCAAAATGACAACGATACATCAATCGTCACCTCACACACGAGTGCAACAACCACCGCACAAACCAGTTTCATGGACAGACCCAGTCATCATCACAAAATCCGAACACACCATCATCTCATCATAATTTAACCAATTTCCAGGGATAGCACTTGGCTTCGGCCCGTACTACCCCATAAATCCGGCGCAACGCCGAGATACGTAAAAGTCTAAAATAAGAATAATAAAAATATGTAATATTAATATTCTTTTTTGAGAAGCCTTTGCCCACAAAGGCCTCTTCTCACAAAGAGAAGGCATGAGCTTGCTCAAGCGGGTTGGCGATTTTAGACTTATAATTAGTTTAGGAGAACCAAGAGACCCACGGTAACCGACACAGCCCACAGAATTGCCAAACTTAAGTTCGGCAATTCAATTCAGGATTCAAGAACAGATGGCCGATGACCTTGTAAAGGCCGCAGTAATCCGCTAGATGCGGGAGGCACAGAATCGGTCGAAGTGGTGGTGCCTGGGGGAGGCCTATGTCCAGCAGTGGACGTATTTCGGCTGAAATGATGATGATGATGAATTACTATAAGTCCACTACCCTAATAATTTAATATACGATTAATCGGAATTTGAATAATTTTGAAACAAATTGCTAATCCATTGTTTCATAAGTTACGTGTAAGTCATTGTTACGTGGTAAGACCTATAATTCCGGTGTTATGAAGGAGATTTGTCTGAATGTGCCTGACAATTACGTATCGCGGCGTCGGAAGCCACGGTTACTAGCAGTGCCACACGCACGAACCAACTTGCTCAGCAAAGCGCCACTGACGCGCGCCTTGCACGCACTAAATGACACGGCTGACAGGATCGATTTATTTTCCTGCTCTCTGAATGAATTCACAAAAATAATATTGTATGTGTTATGTTATATAAAATAGTTTAATTAAGGACCACGCTACCGCATTAGGTATTTCCTGTAAAGATAGCAGTGTTTGTGATAAATAAATAAATAAATAAATAAGTTCGAAAAAAAATCTGCTCAACAATGTAAATAACGCAATGAATGTTGTTGAACTGTCAAAATGAAACAAATTTGTCGTAAACGTTTACGAAAATGTGTTGCGTAATTAGATAGCAGATTTCCTCACGATGTTTTCCTTCACTGATGTCAGTAATGTCCAAGATAAATTCGCGAAAGATATTCTTGTCTGTTCTTTCAAAGTTGAACAAATCTATTTGTGCCCTTGGTTATTTTACCCTTAGAAAACATGCATCTTCTCGTTTCCTGGTCCATTACAATGAGTGAATTGTTCAACTTTGAATAACTTTATAGCTCAATCCAACTGCATGCTCGAAGAGTTGGAATACTTAATTGATTTCAACTGGACTTCATTCGAGAAATTGGTTTTTAACAAAAGGCATGCCAAGTTCTTCTCTGAATAGATTTACTTCAATAAGTTTCAATTGAAGCAGTAATTTTAGTGAGCGTGGCTAAGTTATTGAAGTTGAAAGCAAATATCTTTGAGGGAATAACTCTGCAGGTATTAGGAATTTAATATTGCAGATGTGCCAGTGTCGGCTAGTGGTTGGTATTACGGGTACAACAGAATTGATATCTCTAAACGAACAGAAATGTAATGCTTTTGTTTTACTTACAAACGTTCAGAATTCATAATGAATTCAAGGAATGCAGAATGAAATCAATTCATTAATCTTATCGTGCCATACTTGGCAAAGGCAAAGCTGTTATCAATCAAGTTCACTCTACTATATTATTACAATCCCCTGCTGGTCAGAGACTTTTCTCAAATTACGGCTGATCCTGATCCTCCGAGTTCCTCATACAGTCTGTCCCAGCCGCCTTTTTAAGGTCATCGATCCATCTAGCTGGTATTTTTATAAGAAACTGTAAGTGGTCTGTACGAATGCTAATTACTTTTTGTTCTTCTACCAGGTCTCCGGAAATGCTCGACAGTCCTCGCACTGACAGACCGCGAGAAGTCCTCAGAGCCGATCAGAGCTCATAACAGATTGCGCGCGCCCTCCGTCTGCTCCCGTTGTTCATCACTACTGTCTCTTGCCGGTGCCAGTGGTTCCAGGTACGTCACACTAGGTCCTCAGTACAGGTGCTGCAAGTCCTCAGAGATCAGGGCTCACAACAAACTGCGTGCGCCCTCCGTCTGCTCCCGTTGTTCGTCACTATTGTCTCTTGCCGGTGCCAGTGGCTCCAGGTACGTCACACCAGGTCCTCAGTACAGGTGCTGCAAGTCCTCAGAGATCAGGGCTCACAAAAAACTGCGCGCGCCCTTTGTCTGCTCCCGTTGTTCGTCACTATTGTCTCTTGCCGGTGCCAATGGCTCCAGGTACGTCACACCAGGTCCTCAGTACAGGTGCTGCAAGTCCTCAGAGATCAGGGCATACATCACACTGCGAGCTTTCCATCTGCTCCATATAACCCCCGACTATTCTTGCGGTTCTATCTAAGTCGTAATGTTTTTTTTGTTCTGATCTATAATTTCAGTCAAACTTAGTACATACCTACAAACATACAATCAGCTTAATATACTGATGGATTCTACTGAATGGACAAAAACTCGCAGCCAAATTCTGGGTCGACTCAATTTAGACTCCCATCAACACGCTAAAAAGAAGAAGCTGAGAATATTCCCACTGTTACGAGAACTCAGGAAACAACTGAACAACTGTCTCCGTTTTAATTTCGGTTATATCATTTATATCTTTTCCGTCAGGTATTCCCTGGACGGTGCCGGTGGGGGGTTTGTGCCAGCAGCCCCTATCAACTGTAAACTTTGCTTGGAGGACGCCACTGCTGACAAAGTCACCCTCATCTCCGGCTGTGGATGCTCCTTCTGTACCAAGGTCAGTTATAATGATAAACAAGCTGATGCTTGTATTTTCGATCGCATACTAGGAAAGCTATGACATTAACCTGGATGGGCTTTCCGTTCAGCCGACAACACGTGATGGAAGTAACAAACATACAAATATAATTTAAGTAGGAATAGAGGATTACCAATTTGAATTTGAACTGCTTATTTCACGAGCAACCACGGCGCTTGATAATATATATAAAAAGGAAATATTGTTGTAATTTATTAAAACGGAATTATTCATGCTACTGAAAATAATGAACCACACTTCTTTATTTAAATTATTATGTGCATTACTTAGAAAATGTGCTTTGTTTAAAATACTTTATTCTAAAAGTTGGCAACGTCGCAAATAGCTGTCAGTCATTTACCTGTTTTGATTAATTTGGCAATATAATGAATTGCAATTATAACACTGAATTTGATGTTGTAACCGTTTTAGGTGTAAAAAAATCATTTTTAAAAATGTTGAAAAAATGTTTTTTTCCAAATATATTTTTTTACATATAAAACTAAATATTCGGTTTTACGATATTAATTATTGCATTTTATAATCAATATTTTAGTTCTCTAGTTAGTCGCCATATTTCATATTTCCATATAGTAATATTGCCAAATTAAACAAAACAACTTCAACTTTCTGACTCACCGACTCCTTGACAATTCAAAAGTGTCTGTAATATGTTTAATTGAAATAAATGCTTTGAGTTAGAATTACCCAGGCACAAACCCAGACTGGGCTGCCAGTGAGAAAATCCTAACGGAAAAACCCAGTGACATTGCAAAAGGCATATGTTTGCAAATTAAATTATCATGTACATTCCTACATCTGTCAGGCAGGTTTGTAGCGAGGTCAATAACCCGGCTAGGAAATGACCAGACCTAGAACTAGTTTACATTATAATAGTTTAAGCTGTGAACTAAACGATTTGTTTTTGACACCGTTATAATTTTATTGAATAGGCACTTCTAAAGGTAAGCCAAGTCCGTATTGTTAATTTGGCTTGTTATGACATGGATGCCAAAGTCGATGTAAGGTGGTAATGGCATTTGTATAAATTAATAAAAAAATAGGCGCCTCATGGGGACTGCCGACACAAGTGCAAACTTAAAACTGGTATTAGCGCCATCTATATTCTATAGCCCAGCACTACGCGAATCCATAAGTTTACTCCCTACCAAAAATTGCACAACGCACTTAAAGAAGTTTTCACTTTAATTCAAATTCAAAATATTTAATTTTACATAAACCTACATGGGCACTTATGAAACGTCAGAATCTAGGTGCACCGTTCCAATTGGTCGTTTCGTATGGAGAAGAGCCGGCAAGAAACACCATGGTTACTCTTTTAAAAATAATTGGCTTTTACAATATTTTCAAATAACAGTGTTATTAGGTATGGGAGGACAGTGTAGGTCTTTCAACAAGTACCAGGTACTTAACAGAACAATGATGGTCAACAAACCTACTAATATAAATGAAAATTCAAAACATAGCTGTCAGTTATATGATTTGGCTTATAATGTGGTTAAAAATTAATTTCCCTCACTGTACACGACAGAGTTAAAGGTAAATAGTAGTTATAGTTTAAATTATCATAATTAGGTATGTAAGTATGCATTGCTCTCGGCCCACATAATCTTTAGCCGTCAGTGAGAGGAAGAAAACGAAGTGAAGTGAAGCGAAGTGAAATGTAATTTTTTATTGACAGAACGGTTCTAAGATGACCTAGTAGATGATTTTAGTGCACTCACCTATACTGTGTTAATTTACTCTCCGAGAACGGTAATTTTCGGTTTGTACAGACATACCTGCATAAACTCACGCTTTTTACCCGGGTAGGTAGTTATTTTCGGTTACTGTTACCCCGGGTCCATACTCTCCAGTAGGCGAAGGTAAAGCAAGTGCGATAGTGTGGCGCCCTTGCTTCATCTCGTCGTCGCCTCGCGAGCCGTGGCGGGCAACTGAATAAAACGAGAGTGTGGATGGGTAGCACTCGTGTAACCTTCGTTTGCCGCGGCACGTGCAAGGGCCTCTACGAGGCGCACTCCCGAGAGTGTGGACCCGGGGTTAGAAGTTCGCACAGAACCACATTGAAAATTTTCCATATCAGGCACAATAAAGCTTCGTGCAGACTAGCGCGACGTGACCCTGGTTATTGTTATACCGTGAAGTTTTCTTAGAAATATTATTGTTCGAGTCGCGTCGCACCGTCGCGTCGCACCGTCGCGTCGCGCTAGTCTGCACGAGGCTTTATTGTGCCTGATATGGAAAATTTTCAATGTGGTTCTGTGTGAAAAGGAGAGTTTACTCCACTATGCTTTTGGGAGGCAAACAAGATGGCGGCCCATCTCGTAGTAAAATCTCTTGAAACGGATTGAACCTAACAAACTGATCAAATATGTTATCCTTCTTTATTGTAGAGGCATTTGCCCTTCATCGGGGACGATAACTACAAATCATGACTGGGGTTCCTATCTATTCTTAGCCGAGACCATACTAATCACTTTTCGGCGCCGGTTCGTGTCTTATCTGAGTCTGTTTTGACTCCACCTGCGGTTAGTGACCCCGAGATACCATACCTCCTAATTATGTGGCTATTTATAAGTTATTTATAACTCAGTGTCTTGCCAACGTTTAGGATTAAGTATGTATAACATAACTGGATTTGCTCCTATATATTTTTACTTTCAGTTTTAAAATCATGCAAGGTAAATAACAAACATCACGCCTATGTGGCCTGTGTTCCCGGAAGCGGAAGTCATAGGAGTATATTACTTACACCTATGACTTCCGCTCTACTCCTACATTTTGCTAGCCTATTTTCGTGAGCCTGTTGCCAAGAAATTTACACAAATCCAGACTCTTTCGAAAATTTAAACCAACTTTTCCTAGTGATCCGGGCCAGAATACCTGCTCAGCAGTGCTCCGCTGTCGCGCTTGCGACCACTAGACTAACGAGGCGGCATAGGTCTCTCATAAAAGGCACATGCTTTATTTAGGCCTCCACCAAAGCGGAGACGAGACGAGAGACGAGAGGAGATGTGTTTTAAACAACCAATAGAATTTCGTTATTCACACATCTCGTGTCCACTAAGCTTCAGTGGATACTACTGAGCGGAGATGTGTCATATTTGTCTGGCGCGATCGAAGCGGAGATGTGAACTGTGCCTCGCAAGCTGGCGACGGCGCGCAGCAGAGGCAAGAAGAGATGTGAGCGGCGTGCAGTGAGCAGTCAACATCTAACGCTCGCCGCACGCAGCTTAGTTCCGCTCTAGGCAGCACACATCTACGCTCCAGTCTAGCCAGTACGTATCTCCGCACAGCTTTGTTGGATGCACCCTAGCTGAAAAACATCTCTTCTTCGTTTCCGCTTCGGACATCTCCGCGCATCTCCGTTTTGGTGGAGTCCAGGCCTTAAAGACAGCTTGGCTACTTTTGATAATTTTAAGTATTTTGAACACTACTGAATAAACTGAAAACTGGGCCAAAACGGTAAACGTTTTAATATTTGTCTCATACCATAACTAATAGGTACATTTGTCATCTTCACACCGACCGTTCAGTTTCTAGAAAAGGTATTTACTTGTGTGACACTTTTGAATTTTACGTCTATAAACCTAACTGAGCCACGTTGCGGTCTGCGAACTAATGTTTTTACAGTTATTTAAAACAATAACTCATAATTGTGTTTCATGTTTTGTAAATAGATAGATGTTTCACAAGGCTACTTCAGACAATAATGTGACTCCTCGCAGTTGTGACTATTGTGTATGATGTTTTCTATATAAATAAAAATAAAATGGTGTTCGTTGGTGAGCGCATCACTCGAGACTGGCTGTACTGATTTGGTTATTTTTGAAGTGAAAACTTCTTTAGGCGCGTTGAGCGATTTTTGATAGGGGATAAACTTATGGATTCGCGTCACCCGTGTATTCCTGTTGTATATTACTCGTATTACAATAAATTAACGGGGACAACGGAGACAACGGGAAGTAATTTTATTAAATAACCCTTTGTCCTCTTTGACGGGGACAACGGGAATACACCGCGTCACCGCGCGCCGTAGTTCTGTAACCTAAAATATAGATGGCGCTAATACAAGTTTTAAGTTTTCACTTCTGTCGGCAGTCCCCATGACTGGTTAGGTTTTTTTGTTTTTTAAATGTTCGTATTAATCCGAATTAGGTTTTAATGGAATGAAAAAATTAGAAAACTTTCAATTTCGGAGAAATGGTACGTACTTTTTTCTATAGGTTTTTTCATCAATCAATCAACCAAAAATATTTATTTGCTAGAATATACTACATTTGCTACATAAGATGTTACAGTAAATTTGTTTCAGCATATCCTGCCATTAACATAGCTTGCTAACTTACAAATTACAGATATCTATTTAGAAGACAGATCAATATAAATGATCTGTCTTCTAAATAGTCCTTAATGCTATAATATCTTTTAAACTAATAGTTTGAAAAATATTTTTTTAATCTAAAAAGAGAGTCGAGTGTCGGGTCAACTGGTCTATTAATAAAATCTTGCCAGTTTGCTTTTCTTGTCAATTCGACAACGTTTTTTTAAAGTAAATTTTCTATCAAATCCGAACCCATCTGTAGGAAGAAAATTAACTTTTAAGCATATTGGCACACGTTTCTTCAAATAGTTAGGAACTATTTGATGGAACGCACTCTACGTCAATTTGCACTAAAGTAAAATTTGCTTTAAAGCTACCATTTAGGTACTGGGTATGTCTTTCATTGACTTGAATGTGCCCTGGCGGCTGAGAGTATGTCATGCTCACTCTAATTTCTCGCTGACGGTGGCGCGTGTGTTGGATCATTTAGCTCCCTTCAAAATGGTTGAGCTGAATGGTGCTAATCCATGGATTAGCACCATTAATTAGCGTCATGTTTGTGAACAGGCGCCGTCAGTAGGGACTGGTCATCTCTTAGCTGCCACGGCGATTTTAATTTAATTTAATGTTTGAATTCGTTTTTATTTTTATTTCTAACGGACGCTTTTAATGCTTTTCATCGTTCTCACATGTATAACTTAACATTAATGATGTAACCATATTTGGATTTAAAAGAGTGTCCGTGGAGTTTCTTGCCCGTTCTTCTCCATAGGTACCTTCTACGCTTTGGAATGGGCGACTAGCTTCATATTTCCGACTGACCGACCCCTTGACAATTCAAAAATGCCCATAATTGGTTTATTTGAAATAAATGTTTTGAGTTTGAGTTTGACATTTTAGCAATTTTATATAACTGTCCAAAAATGACAGATGTGATTTGAAATTACAGACAATTTAATTTGATACCTAGTCAATTTGCTAAGCAGATTGTGATGTCTATTCATGATTTAATCACATCACCTTGAAATGATTAGATGTTCTATGTTTTGTTTAACATCTATGGTGTTAATTTGTTTCCACTGCTAATTTGTTTTTGTGGTTAATTAGCTAAGTGCCGTGGAGGTTGAATATCTAGTTATGTCTTGATCATATTATTACTTATTCTATTTGTATCAAAATGTTCATTTAAATTCCACAATAATTATTAAGTATTTATTAAGGCCACTAGAAAATATCCAGTTATAAACAACTAAAAATAAAATAATGTATGTCATTCTTTGCACGTAAAGTAACGTTACTTTAAATAAACAACACAGACCATAAAGCATCGCGCAGACCGGCGCGACGCGACAGCACGACGCGACTCTAACAAACCAATTTCTAAGAAAACTTCACAGCAATAATGATAAAACATTTTTTTATGTTGATCTGTACCTAACCTTCCGTCAAGACGTCTTCGTAAAGATTCGTACACGGACTACTTAAAATAAAACAAACAATTTCCAATACATATCAGAATTATTCGGAATAAACGAGACCAAAATAAATTCGAAACTAGACTGGCAAATATTATTGTTTTGATTTGATTTTTAGCGTTCCACTCAGCCTCAAAAATCCACTTGATCTTAACTAGAAAAGCAAAATTTGCACAATAAACACCCATATTCTTATATTGCTTATTTCAGTAAAATTTTGCCTACTTCACGCACGTAGGGATTATTTAAATATTTTTAATAAGTAATGATTAGGGTGTAGGATTTTCTACTTTTTCTTCCTACCATTGAAGGCGAGATGGGAAAAGTAAAAGAGAGCATCCTCCAGCCAGACATTTGGCGTGCACTAACCATCACCAGACAATATCTGCCATCTTGCCCCTTTTATTGTTGCCCGCCACTCTTACAGTACCGGGACTATTAAATAATGTTAAAGGATAATTATTTCTAGAATATTGATACTACTTACTTTATAATTATCTAAACTGTCGACTCTCTGAGCTGATTCTGAATTATTTTTTATATTCTTTTGATTATGAAATAGCGTTTATAAGCTATTAATTTATAACGTTCGTGGAGGTTGGTTACGAAAACCATGTCGGTTAAAGTCGACGTAGACGTAGGCCCTGGAGTGACGTCAGTAATCACGCTCTTTTTGTACGCTTCCTGACTATGTTGAACTTCATGTCGTCCTATAGGTGTCGCAAGTTTGCTACAACCTATGCACATAGATTATGCGAGATGAGCACAACATAACAGGTTAAGCGATTTTAATAAAAATGGGATTAAATAGGTAAAAGAATAAAAATAAAATCGTTTAATTGAGACTATTTAAATTCCATATTTTGTTAAAATGTTTTATAAATTTTGTATAAATGTATATAATAAATTAATAATGCATATTTTATAAATTTGAATGGATTTTTTTTTTTTTTTTTTAAACTGTTGCCCCACACTAGGAATTTCTCCTGTATCGTGGGTGCGTTTACAAACATTTATACTCACATACACAAACAGCCAGACCTGGAACAACTACTTTGGTCAGGTCATACAAATATTTGTTCCGTGCGGGAATCGAACCCGCGACACGCAGTGCAGCAGTCAATCGCTTAACCACTGCGCCAACCGTGCCGTCGAATTCTCTTTAATATGTAATAATGTACACCATGTGAATTACAGACATAAATGTTGAAATTTGCATAGGGTGACACAATGGGCGGATTTTTACTTGCACCTTAATGTTTTTGCGACTACGTATTGCCAACATTTTGAATGACATTTGAATGACAGTTCGTAAAAGGTGACATGCGCCCGCTGCGTGGAAAAGATATGTTTGGAAAAAGCTAAACAATAAAGCTTAGACTGCTGCGAACATTCTTTAATTCCCTTATTCTTTAAGAAACACACAGTAAATGTAATCCACTCGGCAACAACCGTGAATAATTGAAGGCCGCTCCTCGAGTGAATATTGTATAAGTTAGACGAGGTACGGTACTACGGTCTCCGAGCTCGTTGGCTATACGGATGCTGTTTCCTTGTAGAACGAGGGCTGTACCGGTTTCTTGTTTACTACACTATACAGTCGTTTGTAAATATTTTTTGCATGGGTCTGTGTCGCTTTATGGAGCTTTATTATTAAACTGCTTGACAACTCTTTAAAATATTTATTAAATATGAAGACGTAAGAAAGGGGCGGAGGCTGACTCATTTAAATGTAAGTTTCTTCATATAACAATTACGCTAAAATTCAAAATCCTATTTATCATAAAAATCCCGCAGTTGTAGCCCGCGAAATTCATATTTTCTTACGTTTTTGCAATTTACAGGTCAGTGTCAGGTTTTATCTTGATTAAGGCGACGATAACCGACTTTTAATGATTTTGCACTGATGATCCCGTCTAAACGAGTAAGGTTAATGATTTGGAAAAATTATGTGTCAAATTAGAGCATTTTCTTAATAACTTAATCTGTGAATATTTTAGATTATGTTTATATTACATAGTGAAATTAATTTGTAAAGTTATGTCTAACGCGGATACAAAACTAAGGATGACGCAAAATCTATCAAGCGTATTTTTCTGAAACCTTCACCATTTTAAAGATAATTTAATTATTGATCTTTTAGTATACGTTTTTTGTTAAAATACCTTTTGTTTTTAGTATAATAAATTAATAATGCGTCTAATTTAGGACAGCGCTCCTTGATGGGCGAGTCCTATTACTGGCTGGACGTACGACGCGTTGCGTGAGCTCAGTACAGAACATGCAAGCTAACCACTCAAGGTCACTGGCATATATCTGCGTCTTAAAATATGATTCGCGAATAACTATAACAGATATGTATTTACAGAATTATAATCATTAGAATCATTAATCAACCTCTCTCAGATAGATTTTTTCCCTATGAACAAATCTCTTATAGAAAAGATCCACCTTAATAAGTAGGTACCTAATGTGTTTTATGTGACCTTTCATTTGACTGATTGAAAACGACAAGGACAGGTAGTTATCATACTGAGATTATATCGTGAGTTCATTAAATTCCGATTTATAGAAAACTATAGATCTGTTTCCATTACCTACTTAAAGTCTACAGAATTTGTGATGCTGTAAACATCGTACTGTGTGCAGTGTTGTCAGCAACATAATTACGCATTATTGCAATGCTGCGCAATGTTTGTCTACCACGAAATGCGCTGCAAGTCTGTAGACCTGCATACTAATTGCGTACCTAACACACTTTCAATCACAATCTGAATCATTTTGAAGAATATTGCTAATCCATTGCTTCAGATCAGGGATTTGAAACGTTACTCAAAATAATGTTACGCGTAGTTCCGGTAACGATAATTTGTACCGTTCCAAAAGGATCGTAAAAAAAAAAATCCTTGACTAAAACGATACTAACAAACGGAACGAAATCTTAAACTGTTTAATAACAATATTAACAATATATCGTTATTAACATATCGTTATAACGAAATAATAACGTTACCTATTAATTTCGATACGCAACGTTTCTAAAAAAAAAAGTAAAGTTGACACAATCACTTAAATATAAAAGTAGGCAGGTAAACACAACTATTCATTCACTACACTCCAGAACGAACTTAATGTTTGAATACGACGATGGCTTACCACCAGCCGCCCGTACGGGGGTGCCGGTGGTGGTGGTGCTGGCGACGATGGAGCGGTGCTCAGCGGGAAAAGTTCTTAAAAATAACGAATTACAAAACTAATTTGTAACGTTATTACAAGCGGATGTAAGCATAATGTTACTGATACCTATAACATAACTTACAATATTGTTTTACAAAAATGATATTCTATAACGTTATTTTTTTGGCACGTTACAAGATAACGTTGATTGTAACGGAACGAAATTAATTTTGTTTTGAAGTCCCTGCTTCAGATGTTCGAAAAAATTGTCTACTCAACAATGTAAATAACGCAATGAATGTTGTTGAACTGTCAGAATGAAAGCCATTGCTACTGAAACACAATTACCCCCCTATTTACCATGTACGGTGAGGTACAGAATAGTAAAGATATACAGGTCGGACATATATCTGCTGCACCTTTTATCCCCAGATCTAGGTCAGGCCGACCAGGGCCGTGTTCCTGATATGTGCCCTACATTGCTCTAGCTAGCTTCTGTTATACCTTTTTGTAATACATCTACGGTGACAGTAATTGGAAACGTATTCAAAACAATCTACCTAGCCTCTTCCCAACTTTGTTAGGGTCGGTTTGCTGTCTAACCGGGTAACACGATTACCTTTAGTAAGACTGGTTGTCACACTTTATAGCGACCCGTAGCGGGGACCAACGGCTTAACGTACTTTCTGAGGCACGAATGGGTCTCGATATGTAATGGATGGTCACCCATCCACGGATCGACCTCGGCAAGCGTAGCTTAACCTTCGATCGACCTGTTCGACTGTTATTATTTAGCCACGAGCCCCACCAAAACAATTGGAAACGTATTCATAGAAATATAAAATGTAATGATGGTAAAACTCTTTTATGAGTAGGTATTGCAACACTATATTTAGGCCACTGAGAGCTTGCGTTCCTAACACCTGTCAGTGGGACACGATTAAGAACGAATAAAGTCTAAATTCGCAAAACACATATTTTTTTGTACTCGGCGTTTGCAGTTCTTTCATCGTTTTTTTTTCCTCTGATTTTGCATTACAGTGATCTTTATTGTCTTTGCTATAAGGTTGCCATCAGATGTAAAATAACTGTGAAAGGGTTTTATACAGGGTGTATCAGAAAGGTGTGGTCAAATTAAGGGTGTTGTATAGACCATCAAGCTGAACAACTTTCTCCTTGGGACCAACATCGAAATCGCGAAAAAATAATCAGTCGTCCCATACATTGGGTCGAGGAGATATTGAAGTTTTGTATGGGAGAGTTGATAAATATCGGTGGCTGTACCACACCCTTTAACTGACAAGTGTCAGGAATTCCTCTCATCGGCCTGAGATCTACTTAATAAAAATCTCCACTTTTTATTCACTGACAGAAGTGACAGACAACGCACATCCAACATCGCTGAACTCAGAAACATGAAATTTTGCAGAAGAGTTCCTTATGTAGCGAAGTGAGCACGAAAATTCACCCCCTAAAGGGGTTAAATAGGGGATGAAAGTTTGTACGGAAGTTCGTCATTTTCGCCGATAGGAAATCTCCTTGTCTAAGTATACATTTATATACAATAATTATGTCTATTACATAGACATACAAATAAATACAATTGAAGTGTCTGTTTGTAATGTCAAAATAACAAGTTTTTATTAGTGCATATTGAAAGTATATACGGTAATTATAACAAAAAAAAATTGTCTTTCGTCTGTCTGTTTCAGCTAATCTCCGAAACGGCTGGACTGATTTTGACGGGACTTTCACTGGCAGATAGCTAATGTTATAAGGAGTACTTACTCGTACTATTATTTTAGAAAATGAATTAGCGAATCCGTGGCAGCAGCTAGTTTATAAATAACATAGTATTTAGAAGAAAAGAAGTAACTATCATAATGAGTGTAGTTTCTTTGGGTATTCAGCCGTAATAGTTAGAATGGAAATCTGGTTTTTGAGCCAACCTTAATGTAGGTAGTTGAGAAATGGCTAGCAGAGCGATGAATTGCTGGAAAAAAATAGGACAAGAGGACTGCATTTACAATTTATTTCTAGAACACAGAGTCAGAGAAAAAATATTTAGGTAAACTTGCAAAAAGAATACGTAAACATTTACAATTTGCATTATTTACGGCTCGCCATACCTGCGCAATGTCTGAATATCAGATGTGAGTAACCTTGACTACCATTCCGCTTGGCTAGCAACCAGCCTGGAAGTGATGCCAAATTACCTAGATTTGTTTCACCTTACTACACGAAAGGTAGTACTTTTTCATTTTGTTCAGCAAAATTAAGCATAAAAAGAAAAAAAGATAAATTGTTTATTCTGCACAAACAAGACGCATATTACAAAAAAAGATAAAAAATGCATACTATAGTTTGACCGAGACCACTGTTCCTTTGGAATGCGCGGCGAGGCGGGGGCAGCGTTGACGAATGAGTGGCGGGACGGCAGGAGGATTGACGAATGAGCACGCAGGTATCACGCAGGTATCTAAGGCACGGTACAGCTTTCTCGGTCAAACTTTAATACAAAGTAGGCAAAAGCCACGTTTTCAAAAAATAAAAGTTCAAAGTTCGACAGTGTTGTCCATTGCTTGATTAAAGGGGATGCTGTACTGTATTCAGTGGCGTGCGGCCCATAAAGACAGAAAGACACTGCCTACCCTAGTTCTGATAATAGGATAATAGATCTAATATTATTTTATCAATAAACAAAACAAGATAAAAATACCTAATTCATAAATCAGCTCCACCTATCGAGTGCCGGTGGTATCACTACTAAGACGTAATTTTGCATCATCGATTCGCGCTGCACTAGTAGCGCCTCGCCTTTGCCACGGCAAAAGACACAAATTATTACTGTCTTAGTGACTTATATGTGTGCTGCAGTGTGCTGTCATGGTCATGCGGATTTAATGTGTGTGCGTTCCTATAGCTACGTGGGTTTTGCTGACACACAATGACAAAAATCACGCACACAACTGCATGAACAGACAGTGCCTTTTTTGTAGTACCTATTATAAAAACACGAAAAATTACGACTCGTACCGAACATTTCCGAACGAAAGTTTGCTATGCAATGCAAATATTTTAGAAAGTAACATTGTTTCATTGAATTTTATAATAGTAGATGACCATAATTTTTTGTCGTATTATTCTCTTTTTACTACTTATTTTCAAAAGTCAATAATCGCCATATTGTTTGATTTGTGTTCTGTTTGTGACTACGCTATCGGGTATTTAGAATTTTAATGTTGGTGTAAAATGGATAATATTGTCTGTGAAACTTGTTCAGATGGTGTGTGTATTGAGAAAATAAAACAAGATGCGTTTTCAAAACTATCTTTCGGTGAAAAAAGGGTAAAAATAATCACAGGGCCGCCAAAACGAAAACGTAATGTTGTGGACGCAAAAATCAATTTTAAGCGGATTTTTATTGAAATTATAGACAATATATCCAACGAATGTCGCGACCGGTATAAAAATCTGAAAGAGTTAAAATTTTTTGGACTACTTTCATGTGAAAATTTCAATAAATATAATGACAATTTTCCGGTTGAACTAGTATCGCAATTCGTAAATGTTTATAAATTATACGACTTTAACTTAGACCGCCTTATCAATGAGCTCAAATGTGTTTATAAATCTGCCGAATTTAAAAACCTTAGTATTTACAAAATTATAGATTTTTTTTACGAAAATAACATAAATACAGTTTTTCCCGAAGTGCTGCGTTTGGCAAAATTAATTGTTACAGTTCCCGCGAGCAGTGCGTCAACCGAAAGGTCATTCTCGTCGCTAAAACGTATACACACCTACTTAAGAAATACACAAGGCCAGCAACGACTTACAGATCTTTCCATGATTTCAATAGAAAAAAACCTTCTTACGGAAATAAAACGCCTTCCCAACTTTTACGATTCCATATTGCAGACATTCTTACAGAAAGATAGGCGTGTAGATTTAATATACAAATAAAACAATCTTATATATAGTATACTCACACCACCATCTTTTCACTGCTTTTATTTAAATTTTGCAAATCACATAAACATTACAAAACATCAAACAAACGCGCCGAAAGGCCACTTCGAATATCCGTAAATTGATATGTCTATAAAATCAGTCAATCTATGGATATTTGAGCTGGCATTTCGCAATTACCTACATCATCAATCGACAAGACGACGAACCAAAACTAACGTGCAGTATTTTTGGTGAGTAAAATTTTCTGCCTACCCTGTCTTAAAACTGTGTGCACGCCACTGACTGTATTGTAAGGTAGCCCGTGAAACACACCCGACTTCTGAGTTTGACAGATCTATCCACTCAATTTTGCTGTCAGTTGTCAAATTCATTTCAGTCTTGCCATGGGGTATCGTAGTATCCAGTAACTGGGTTGTGGAGGGCAGATAGATGGTTAGCTAGCGACCTCGACAATTATTAATTTTACCTCGATGGTCCTAGTTTATCAATTATAACTTCTAGTTATAGCTAAATGTAAGCGGGCACGCCCTTTATGCCTGGAGGCTTTTATTTAGATATTGTTTTCGTTTAGTTGTTTTTATTTCTGCCTGAGTATAGTTCTCGAGGTTTTTGGTTGGTATATTGGCGTGTGCTAGCTGTCATATGGCTATTAATTTGATAATTTAAATTATGTTTTAAATTCATAAATCATTTTGCATAGTATTATATAGAATCATTTTTTCTAACTGAACAGACAGCTGTGCTGCTGGGGAGTTTGTTGCGCCACCTCTTCTTCCCAGGTAAAGGACTAGGAAGTGGTGAAGGGTGGGCATTTTGGGGGACTGTCTTATGTAATTTTGACGTTCGAAAAGTGCTAATTCGCAGCCTAGTTTGAATAAATGACTTTTGAATTTTGAATTTTTTGAAGATAGGCAGTCGCTCTATGTAAAATCCTGGTACAGTTTCCGGCACATAACTTGGCAAGGTTTTGGCGTAGTGGGAGTAAGTTTGCGCATGTAGAATTAGTGCAACAAATAAACATTCAAATATACAAACTTTTACATTTATAATATTTTAGTAGTATATTTGGTGATAAAATATAGCCGCTCACCCAATGAGTGACCGTCAATTTTCTCAAGGTTCATCAACAATCACTTGAGCATAAAACAAAACTAAAGAAAAAAAAAACGGTGTTTTAATTTGTTGTTAAACTATACCAGTGATTCCCAAAGTGGTCTATATCGACGCCCAGGGACCGACGAAGACCTGAAAAAAAATGGGGGTCCATGAGATGTAAATAGGGGTCCACGATAGTGGATCTCATCCTTAATTTGAATGAATGGTTTAATCCATATTTATACACAGATAATGGCTACATCATCTATATAATATGAGTTATGTTTTTATTTTCTCTGCGTGTATGTTTTTATTTTTTCTGCATGTATGTTTTTATTTTATAAAATATATTTTTTCGCGGTAAATTGTAGGCTGTGTCAACTTTTTAGTTGGCTAGACCTACAACTTTATCTGTGCAAAAGATCGCGGACATTCGTTGCTTAGTTTTTATGTGAAAATGTATCATACAGGCCTACCTTACTACTACTTTTCGCAATTATAATATTAAAACCTAGCGAAGTAGGGATATTATACTGCACAGAAAAAATGAAAATCTTAGCTGTAGTATAAATTTTCTTGATTCAAGAAAAAATTTACGAAGCCCGCAATTATCATGGACGAAGCAAAAATGTTCTTAGTTCAAGAAAATTTTCCTGACTCAAGAAAAATTTTACTTTGTCGAAAATAATTTCGGGCTTCCTAACTTCTTTATTGTTTTATTTTTATTTTTTATTCTGACGCTTCACTTAACTACAGTTACAAATTTAAATCTTTCAAACAGTGGTTTGGAAGATTTAAATTTGTAACTGTAGTTAAGTGAAGCGTGTTTTTGACAGTTGGTATAATAAATAAATAAATAAATAAAGTTTATTGTTCTTCTCTCGCATAGAATTTACAAACAATATAAAACAAACAAACAAAACATTATCGATAATTGTTATAATCTATGCGAGAGACTGGTTTCTGTACTAGGAGACCTGTATGACAGATTACCAGCCTCTCCAGACTCCGGACAACATGTGAACAGCTGTATACAGATTGAGATTATTGCTGTTATGGGGGTACAAAGTGGGTGAGAGGAACTAAATTGCATGAGTGAGTAATTGAGTATGTGTGCGAGAGTATGTGTGCGCGAGTGTGAGTGCGAGTGTGTGTGAGCGTGTATGTGTCTGTGTGAGTGTGTGCGGGAGAGAGTGAGTGTTTATGTGAGTGAGTGTGTGCTGGGTGAAGGAGGTGACAGCATACGCAGTTGGTTAGGATGGTACAACAAGCAGATTTTCAGTGTCATCGTAGTCGAGGGACTTAAGCCAGGCAGTAATAACCCTCTTACAATTAGCTCTTGTAAGAGGGTAAACTGTTAGCTTCTTGTTTATCTTATTATATAGATGTCCACCAAGAAATTCAAAGAATTTGCGTGAGAAGGCGGTGCTACGATTAGTAAGTGCTGGGCAAACCCTGTGTTTGACTCTCTTGTTTGCATTGTATGTATAGTGATACCAACTGGCAAAAACACATTTGAAGTTAATGAATTTACAAAAAATCAAAATTAGGTAAGCAGGGGTAGGGGCTACCCAAAACCGATAAACGTGGCAAGTGGTCCACATCATAAAAAAGTTTGAGAATCTCTGAACTACACAAACGAACTCATCGCTCTGGTCAGATGTTTCACAGAGTAATTATTTACCTTTTGCATGTAAACATATTTGCCACTTATTAAATACAAATAACACATAAAT
Source organism: Xanthia icteritia (assembly GCA_949128155.2). NCBI lineage: Eukaryota > Metazoa > Arthropoda > Insecta > Lepidoptera > Noctuidae > Xanthia > Xanthia icteritia. The sequence continues at coordinate 17,563,459 of OX421947.2, read as the reverse complement.
CATCATAGCATGTTACGATTAATTAGCAAACATCACGCGATGATCGAGAGGAGCAAATTATCATCGGCATGCTAATCTGAGTATAAAAATGTATTTGATACGTATCAGTAGTTAGTTTAAGTACATGAAGTCAGGAAAAGGACTACTTAGCAAATTGAATATCAATTTAAACTGTCCGTAAATTCTAATCACAACTGTACGTTATAGGGTTCCGTACTCGAAGGAACGAATCCGCCTCATACATAACCGATTTTGTACTGATATGAAGGATTGAATGTGCATTGGAAAAAAAGACATTTTGCGAAGTGATCATTTTGCGAAAGAGACATTCAGAGAAATAAACATTTTTCGAAAGGGACATTTTGAGAAGTGGTCATTTTGCGATAGAGCCAGGAAAAGGACTGCTTCTGCTTAGCAAATTGAATATCAACTTAAACTGTCCGTAAATTCTTATCACAACTGTTATTTTTAGGGTAACAAACCCGAAGGGTGCCAAACGAAAGTATTACTAAGCCTCCGCTGTCCGTCCGTCCGTCCGTCTGTCTGTCTGTCTGTGTGCCGGCTGTATCTCATGAACGTAATAGGTAGACAGTTGAAATTTTCACAGATTGTTTATTTTTATTGCTTATATAGCAAACAATAAAAATAACATCAAGTTAAAAATTAAAGGGGGTCATACAAGCAAGGCAAGGCCATAAAAGTAACGTGTTTTTTTTCGGCATTTTTGGCTCAATCTTAATACGGTACCGTGAAATATGCCAACATTGCACCCAAGGGAAACTGCCCAAAGAACTATTTATAAGCATAACTTTGTCCGTCAACAAAATCGAACAATTATTGAATTCAATGTTGAAGAATAGTAAATTTAGCGATACTAACACATGCATGTGATGCTTACGTATCCATAGAAAAATCGTATTAAAATAGTAATTATTCGAAAATAGTGGGCAAAGTTGGTATGTTTCACGGTACGGAACCCTTCGTGTCCAAGTCCCAGAACCATGCATCGTTGACGTAGTTTGTCTAGAGTCCGCGCCACCACTGAATTCCGATAGACGCGGCGCTAGTGTCCATGTCATTGCATAAAAAAAATAGTTTTACAATTTTCCGCCGGACTTCAATGGACTCTTTCTGCTGAACAATTGATTTCCCTGACTGTACATTGCCCGTCGTCATTCTTCGACAAGTCTCGTGCTATAAAAATGGTTTTTTAATATTCTTTTATTTTAAACGACTTCAAAAACGAGGTTTTCTTTTTTTTGTTTTACTTCAGAGGTGGTCCCATATAAATTTTATTAACTTTGCTTGGATAGTTTTCGAGTTAGCTTCAATAATATGTATTTTTCCCACTTATATATGTCAAAGTCAAAGTCAAAGTCAAATCATTTATTTCAAGTAGGCCCGTATAAGGCACTTTTGAACGTCAAAAATTTACAAAAAAAATTAATTGATTCTAGTTGCCCCTTCCAAAAGGTAGTTTTCGTATGGAGAAGAATGGGCAAGAAACTCCACCGTTACTCTTTTAAAATGTTTTACAATATTTTGTATGAGTACATTAGTTATATAATTATATGTGAGGACGATGCACCTAGAATAAAATTATTATACCACAATAGGTAAAAAAAAAAAAAAAAAAAAAAAAAAAATAAGAATTAAAAATGAAGCAACAACAGATAAACTAATTATGTGATAGATACATGGTGCTCACATATTTACAAACATTGTAAAAGTAGACGATCCTCCTAAGATTCCACAATTTATAAGTCAGTGTGCGAGGAATTGGTCATAGAATGTAAAAACAATGTCATATAATAAGAAATAATAATAAAATATACACTTAAATTTGCAACCAGTTTGATTTTGTCTTGATTCTAAATTATCCTATGGAGCAGGACCAGCATGTTTCCAAGCATTCTTATCTTGGATATAATCCTCTAATTTGTAATATGCTTGTTTACAAAGTGTACTTTTAATATGAGCTTTAAATTTTCTTTCATTTAATTGCAAAATATCACAAGGTATTTTGTTGTAACATTTAACACAGTACCCCATAAAAGATGTATGTACTTTAGATAATCTGAAAAATGGTTGATCTATTTTATCTTTATTTCTAGTATTAAAATTATGTCTATCACTTATTTTATTAAAAAGATGTCGATTTTTTCTAACATACATAATATTTTCATAAATGAACTGGCAAGGTACCGTCATAATATTAATCCCTTTAAATAGTTCCCTGAGAGATTCGCGGTGACGTAGATTATAAATGGCTCTGACAGCTCTCTTTTGCAAAATAAAGATGGATTCAATGTCAGCAGCCCGACCCCACAGTAAAATGCCATACGACATAATACTGTGGAAGTAACTAAAATAGACCAATCGCGCGGTTTCTACGTCTGTTAACTGTCTTATCTTTCTAACAGCATAAGCGGCTGAGCTTAGCCGCCCCGCAAGAGATGTTATGTGAGGTCCCCATTGTAATTTCTCGTCTAATGTGATTCCCAGGAAAACAGTTTCTTTAATAAATTCCAGTTTTTCTCCGTTCAATATGATGTCACATTCGCTACTTCTAACATTAGGTAATTTAAATCTAATGCATTTGGTTTTTTTTTTATTTAGTACCAAATTATTTACCGTAAACCAATGTTGGACCTGAAGAATAGAGCTATTCACGTCGTCAAGATTTTGTGACCGTCGATTGATTTTAAAGATCAATGATGTGTCATCTGCAAATAACACCATCTTCGGTTGATTTTGAAGTAATTGGGGTAAATCATTAATGTAAACTAAAAAGAGGAATGGACCCAATATTGAACCTTGAGGAACGCCCATTGCCATTTCAGACCCCAATGAGTTTACGCCGTTTACTTGAACTTTAACCTTTCTATCTTTCAGGTATGATCTTAGTAAATCAAGAGCTGTATTTCTAATCCCATAGTGCTCCAGTTTCAGCAGAAGTGTCTCATGGTCTACGCAATCGAACGCCTTCGAGAGGTCGCAAAAGATACCAATGGCATCTTGTGCTTCTTCCCAGGCATTAAAAATGTTCTTTATTAGGGTGACACCGGCGTCAGTGGTACAACGCCCTTTGGTGAAACCGTACTGATGTTCATGAAAGATGGAATTTTTATTAAAGTGACGTAACATTTGATTGAGCATCAACCTTTCAAACACCTTACTGAGAACTGGTAGAATTGATACAGGCCTATAATTGTTGGGTTCTTTACTATCACCGGATTTGAACAATGGAACTACTTTACTGTGTTTCATGAGATCCGGAAAGACTCCTTGGTCTACACTGGTGTTAAATATGAAAGCTAAATAGGGCGCAATAGTTTCGATAATAGATCTACAGACTTTTACAGACATATGGATGATATGATAAGTTCCTGTCACTGTTATTTACATAGCAGGTAGTGGTATTTTCCCAATCAACTTTGAACCTGATGCCGCTGCCGTAGTGATAAAGTTGAAAATCTATTAAAGAAATTTGACAGATTGTAGTAGGTTGATGTGCTGGCGTCTGTACCACAACAAACAAGTGAAAAAAGAAAAAATTACAACAAAATAGAACACTTAAAAAAAAACAAAAAAGTGCAAAATAACTTTATTTTCGGAAGTCGGTGAAAATAAAGAACCAAAGACCCGACTTCCGAAACTAAAGTTATTTTGAAGTTTAGTGGTTTTTTTTTAAGTCGGTTCATTTTTATAATATGAATTACAAAAGCAAACTGCCCTTCGTAATGAGAGGCTAGTGCAGCAAACGGGAATAACAAGAAAGACTGGTAATGTCTTTGAGACCGTGAAGGCCATTTCTGACGTACACAAAACTATATACACCATACCAACCATAATTAATGTGACCTCTGCTTTAGTACTATTTTTAGGATTTAATCATGAACTCTAAATCGATTAAACAGATAAAAACAACTGGAAAAGTGGATCCCGAAAGTGTTGAAATACAAAATGAATGAGTTTTTTTTTTTACAGTTCTATGGTACAAAGTACACATCAAGTACAATGTTTTGCATAATAACATTAAAATAATAATATACCAATATGGGTCCCATTGCTTTGTTTAAAACACACTTTACATGGAAACATAACTTTGAATGCAGATGCAAATTAAACTCTAGAACTAGCTTCAGCTAAGATGTGAATTGCAAATGAACATATTTGTATGAATGTAACAATGTTATAATTTTATAAAAATTTAAATACAAAATATGTTTATTATTATAAAATAAAACTGAACATAATCTGAATTCAGAACGGAGTTTTGTCTTCAGTCTATTAAATTATGAATATTATCATAAATATCGGCTTCTACGGTCCCACTCCTGGGCACAAATACCTCCGTTTTAACCATTACACATTTCTCCTTCCACACGCCAGTTAATGGCAATCTAAATTGTTTGGCTACAAGATTGGCACCTTCAGTAGCGTCCATCTGCAGACAAAAGGACACTCTGGATACCATATTAAGTGTCCCATCGTTTGTGAATTTCACACTGTTGTTTGCTGTTTCGGGCCTCGTGAAACAGTCTTGTTCGTTTTTCCATCTTCGTCTATGCAATCTTGAAAAAGGGCCATCTTCGTCTGCTTGCAAAAAGTCTTCTAGGCTGCATGTCCTTTCAAATCTCATGCTAAATATTGTAAAATTTCTTGTATTACTCTAGAATAATGGTTCCCAACCTTTTTTGATTAATATCTTTATTGTTGGATAAGGGACCATAAGGTTCAAGCAAAACAAATTAAGATTGAAAGAAACTGTTTGGGACCCAATGCTCTAAAATAACTGTTTTTATATTCATCATCGCCATCATTGGCAGCCATATTCAACCCACTGCTGAGTTTATGCCTTCTCCCTTTTGTGCCATGCTGCCCTGGTCTGTGCGACTCTCATCCAGGTCTTCCCCGCGATATTCTTTATGTCCCCCCTACCTGGCTATTGGTCTGCTAACGTTCTTTTTACCGTTTCTCGGCAACCATCTTCGAAGTTCAAATTGCTTGTGAAAAACGAAGTTGCCATTAGCCACGGCAAGACATAACGCTTTCTCTAATATTACGTAAACAAATGCCTATGATGTTATAAAGGCATTAGATTCATGGTCACATCACCATTCGTGCATAACCTTGAACACAGTATTGTATTGTGAATTGCTAGAATAATTTTGCAATAAGTTGCCGTTACATTCGATTTTATTCGCGGTTGTGTTACGTTTTGAATTAGCAACAATGCAAATTATTTGTTTCATCTACTGGGCGATCGATATGGATCGAACCTTGATTAATATGGCAGATGCTTGGAACTTATACTCGTAGATCACCCACGGATTGACCCAGAAATACTGTTCTGGGCGACTCGTCGTAGACCCACATATTCCAGTGGTGACCCAGTGGAAACGACCGTGACTTACGATTTGTAGGTCGGTTCAAACCCAGGCAGGCACTTTACTTTGTGTAAACTAATTCATCACCACTGTTCTCAAAACGGTGAAGGAAAACATCGCATCGTGTGGAAACCGGCATGTCTTAGAATTAAAAACGAAGACATGTGACATCCACCAATCCGCACTGGGCTCGCGTGGTAGATAAGGCGACGATAACCGACTTTTCATGATTTTATACTGAAGATCACGTCTAAACGAGTAGTGTAAATGATTTGGAGAAAATATATGTCAAATTAGAGCATGTTCTTAATAACTTAATATATGAATATTTTAGATTATGTTTATATTACAAAGCGAAATTAATTTGTAAAGTTATGTCTAACGCGAATAAAAAACTGAGAACCACGCAAAATCTATCTAGCATATTTTTCTGAAACCTTCACCATTTTAAAGATAATTTAATTATTGATCTTTTAGTATACGTGTCTTATTAAAATATATTTTATTTTATCTATAGTAAATTAATAATGCGTCTAATTTGGGACAGCGCTCCTGGATCGGCGAGTCCTATTAATGGCTGGACGTACGACGCGTTGCGTGAGCTTAGTAAAGAACACCCAAGCTAACCACTCAAGGTCCTTGGCAGATATCTGCGTCTTAAGTACGGCCTACTCTATCTCACAGAGAGGCGGCCTGTGTTAGTAGCGGGAACGTTACAAGTTGATTATGTTTATACCTCATATTCTCTCTTTTAAGTATAAAATAAATCGTGCAAATACACTATTCCTAATCGAGTGTCGAAACGGGCACAAAACTGTATTTTTCCTCTTTCGTCGTCATGTCAGCTACAAAATCTAAATATAACTATAATAATCTTGTTTCGTTTGCATGTAACGCTTATTTAGAACTTAATCCGAGACAATCATCCTATTACGATTGACATGCAATTGACGTCAACAGCAAACAGCTCTTAGCATACCTATAATCATGGCTTCATAACACCACTTAGATCATTGATTATTAACTCTTCACTCAAAGGAACGGTTAAAAGATTAGGTGGGTGACGGACATTTTTACTTGCCGGTATACTTCTACTTATGCGAATCACTGTCTCTTAAGATACAGGATACCCTAGTTTAAGAGACAGAGTTTAATCAATTGTGTACAGATTTCTCAGCATCCAAATGTTTTATGTAAATGTTCTCTATCTGTATTTTTGGGAAATAAAGATATATTATTATTACTTCTGTTTTAGCGTCCGTAACTCCTAACATCCTCTTTCCTATATCAGAGGCGTTATCCAATGGTTTCCACGCACGTATCCATTTACCTTCCTATTATCTTCCTGCCCTGGTTCCATGTTACTTGGTGTCAGCACAATATGTTTTCTTCTTCCATTCTCCCCTGACAGCTGTCACTCTATCATTATCATTCACTCCTTTTTCTTTTATATCATCCCTCACCCTCACACAATCCATCCATCTTTTATTTGGTCTTTCTCTCCCTCTCAATCTATCAACATTTATATTCATCACTTTTTTAGTTCCATGCCAATTCACCTTCTGAAACCCAGGGTTCTTCTGTGCACTTACTTTCAGGGTTTCTAACAAACTGCTGACAGCGCCAGCAGTGGCCCTTTGTCTTGATTTGGCGATCATTCTTATTATTGCGTGTACCACAAAGACACATCTAACATCACATATATCAAACATATAATTTGATCCTAAATCATAAAACAAATTGTGATTAAGTTTTTTTGCCATCGATTTTAGTTATTTATTTATTTAAATGCTCATCTGACTCGGATAAACTGACTCACACATAAATAGAATTAGGAGGTATTACCTACTACTTATAAATTTATGAGCAATTTTTAACACCGACTACGTGGTCAGGACGTTTAGAACAGGCCACCTTCTGTCAGTCTGTCTGATAAAATAAGATGACAAATCCGCCAAGCATGATAATTTCAAAAATAATTGGCATAATTATAATTATGTGGGAATGTAGTCGAAGAACGTATATTACACTTAACACCTCACACATTACTTCCACTATTATCTTATTAGCACATTGACATAGCACTATGACTAATGTTGCTATAACGATAAAAGTATAAATAAAATCACGCTTAATTTTTGCTCACCATGCCCCTGCTTTACGCATTTGCCGGTACCAGGAGCGCACGAATTCGCAGAGGTTTCTGCAGCCGGCTCGCCGAGTCGCTGCACACTTGCACAACCGGTCCGCGTGCCGCACACCGCATTGAAAATTACGTCATGTATTTTATTTAGCCTTATGTAGAGCTTGGTATGCCTATCTATATTCACGACCGACAAGTAAGTCACGACGCACCTCCTACGCGTTCTAACAGCCTGGTACTTCAGAAGCCAGAAAGGATTCAAAAGGACCTTTATTGTGAGCCTTTTTGCGTTTCCAAGGCGATCGTAATGAAGAAGGAAATGGGTTAAAAAGGATACCTGCGTTTGTTGAACTTATTATTTTTCTTTGTTTTGGTCCTTTTTGAATTTTGTGACGTCAGTTCACATTTCCTGTAAATAAGCTTACTTTTTTACGTATCAAGGGTAGGCATGTATCATTCATTACCTATATTTCCTTAAATTCATTTTCATTTACGGCAAAGCATGTAATATTGTGTAAGATTGATTCAATATTTGTTGTGTGTGATTTATGTATTCTTTCTTCTCAAGGTCCTCGATTCGATAAGTCTGCTCTTTTTTATATTTTTACATAAAGTTATTAAGTTTGATGGTGTCAACTTCAAAAGGCTCAGTGTCAGAAAATTTCTTAAGAGGAAACGCGGTCACGTGGTCGTTGTATTCATCCATTTTCTCCCTGGCTAATGATACTAATCCAAATACTTTTTTTTATGATATAATGTATACAATATGTCAATTACATACAACCTACCTATAACTTTTTAGTTTTAAATATTTTTTTTTATAGTTATGTAAGGTTCTCACAGAAATCAAATGCAACTATTAAAAATCTTTTAAAACTTCTAGACGGTAGAAAAACTATGGTTTTTGTTAAACTAATACCCTCCTGTATTAGTTTAACAAAAACCTTGACACCTAGCCATTAGCTGCATAATAAAGATGATTCTAATAAAATAAATTAACATTGAAACCCTGACATAAAATTGAACAAGACACAGTAAGTAAGAAAATAACACAGATAGCTTGATAAAGATTAGATATATATTTAAAACAAATCATAAAAATCTTTTATTTCATCATCTATATTACATTATTGAGGTACCGTTGGTCCCAAACTTTATAAATATAACATATTTTGAATAATTTCAAATAAAAGTTGAAATTGGCGACTAAAATACAAAAATTAAGTAATTCAGGTAGGAAATTTATTAGTTTATAGATAATTTTTCAATGTCAATTTATAATAAATCTTCTTTCTTGCTAAGTTTCGGTTCAAAAGCCTTAACGCTCCCGCAGTCACCAGCGACGCGACGGTGCTACGCGCTTCTGGTCTGGTAGAACAACTTCCATGAAGTTTCCATAGAAATTTTTCTACTAAGGTGGCGTCGCGCTATCACCTCGCGCCTGTCTGCGGGAGCCTTTATTCCTGTGATTCTTTTCTAAACTGCGGGCACAATAACAATGCCTTTCATTTTGACAATTCAACAGAAATATTTTCCTTCAAAATCTTTCGGATTGTGATTGAACACACGCGACAACGATCGACCGAAACAACATGCGAATTGAATAGGTACAGACTAGCTCGCTAGCACATCAACCTACTACAATCTGTCAAATTTCAACATATGAATAGATTTTCAACTTTATCACTAAAGCATAAGGTTTAAAGTTGATTGGGAAAATTTTACAGTTTCGGGTAGGTTGACCTGCTTGGCGTCTGTACAATGATTTTTATTGAAATTCATCGTCAAACAATAAAGGCACGCTAGCCTCTATATACTTTAAATTATATTTAATTTGACTAATCGTATTCGATTAGTCAAATTAAATATAATTATAATCTTCTGCTAGTCCTGTACTCTAATTGTGTAATACACGAACAGTCAGAATCTGAATCGTTTTGAAACAGATTGCTAATCCATTGCTTCCTAAGTTCGAAAAAAGAATCTGCTCAAAGACGTAAATAACGCAATTAATGTTATTGAACTGTCAAAATGAAACAGATTAGTCGTAATAGTGTATGGCAGGAACATCGACGCATTACCTGTTACCATGGATTTAGTACATGACTCTGAACCCCTGTGATGAAATTTTACGTCGGTTATTTTAACCTACGCGGTCAATATATATCTAACAGCATTTTTTTTTTTTATTAAAAAAAAAACGCATTAGATACTTACAAGATAAATAAATCAGCTAACGAAAATATACTAAAAATGTTGGTTACGCAATGCCATTTATTCTTTTAGGTCAAATAAAATCACTTTAATCAATCAGTGTTTTTTTTTTGCTTGGATATCTTTGGTTAGACGTACTGAACACTGTGTTAAAATTTGTCCATCTATTTTAATGGGACCTTGTATAAACTAATAATACTAATGTGTTAGCTCGAAATCCTTCTTCAGGAAAGTATGGTGCTACAAGCCATGTGCCCGATTGGATGTCCCATCGGCAAAAATTTCGATTTTCCATACAAACTCATTTCTCATTAACCCCTTTCGGGTTTATATTTTCAAAAATCCTTCCAAAGTGCTCACTTTCATTATTTATGGAACTCTTGTGCAAAATTGTATGCTTCTAAGACCCAGCGGTTTAGGCTGTGCGTTGTCTGTTAGTGAAATTAAGATTTATATTCAGTTGGTTGTTGATTCAGTTGTTGCTGTATGCAATGATTGGATTGCCAAAGTGCCTAAGGTTGGGCTACATTCAGTATTCTAGACTCGACATCAAGCATTATGGACCTAAGACAGCTTTTCCCAAGACTAGTAATGATACAACTCCGCACCTTCATAGGTCTATCGCAGATTAGTTCCAGGTTCCACTATAAACGTAACAGAGTTTAGTGTACCTACGTCTAGATATACTATCAGCTTTCCCCTTTCTAAAGTTCACCCACAACCGTGACAGTCGTTTATAAGTTAACAAAGGAGGGTTTTCTATAAAACAATTGTGTTGAGTTTCTCTTCATATTGTGTTCAAGCTAGCCGTGTACTTTAGATAAGTATCTTTCCACGGTGTTCTGGGAGTAACAATGTATAAGAGCGGTAACACACTGGGACGCCATAGCCACGTCGCCATAGCTACCTCTGGCTACTTACTGTAACCAAATGAGGTTGCCAAATAAGTAGTAACACGCGGGTGTTCGTCCTGGCGATCAGTTGGCCACTGAGTGAGGGAGGCGTAACTTGTATACAAAATACTGGCAACTTGGCTACCCGTCGCCAGGTCACCAGAGCATCCAGTGTCCAGGTAGAGGCCGGTCTGTCGCGGCTACGCTTACAAATTGGCGACGTCGCCAGACCGTAGCCAAGTGAGTTAACTGTCATACATTTCAATATGAATTGTTTGGATACGTAGCCGGTGACGTCGCCATGGCGTCCCAATGTGTTAGCACTCTTAAATCTATTGTTTGAATCTGGCCGTTAAATTTAAACAACCCTTATTTCCAAAGACTCTTTATCAGTGAAATCGGAAAATAAGAAAACTTATTACATTACATTTATAGACCTAGCGCTACTGGTAAGCATGAGGCCTTGGGTTCTATTCCAGAAGGAATTTCTCAGTAGCAGCCTACATATCTAGCGAAACATGGGTCTACAAAGGAACACCTCTGCCTAACCCTTCGGAGATTACAGACGTTATGCTATGCTATGTTGTGTAAAATTTGTCACATTGAGGAATGCGAAATCTTCGATGGCAAAGCAACACTTACTTCGCTATTCATAACTTTGTAAAATCTTTCTCTGTTGATGTGGTTTCATTTTGTAGCTGTGTGTGAATTTTGTGGGGCTGATTGAAGGATGATTTAATTTTAGTTTGGCCTCTCGGTCACTGAACTATCGTAGGGAGCAAGGTCGGGCCGGACTTGCCTTTAATCGATCTGACCCTTAAGAGACTTCAAGGTAACTCACAAGGTCATAAAGACCGAAAGAACTGAAATGAGCTAAGAAGTCAAAAAGGAAACCGAATGATTTTGAGATAGACATACTTCGAAGATAGAAAACTTTTGTAGCTCCCTTCAAAATGGTTGGAACGGGCGCCGTCAGGACTGGCCATCTCTTAGCGGCCATGGCTTATTGTAATTGTCTAATGGTTTTATCTTTTTATTACGGACGTTTTTAATGTGCACGTCTTTCTACATTGTTCTCACATGTATAATTTCAACATGAATGATGTAACCAATATTTTGTAACAAATTTTTGATTTCGAAGAGTGTCCGTGGAGTTTCTTGCCCGTTCTTCTCCATAGGTACCTACTACGCTTTGGAATGGGCAACTAGCTTCATATTTGTGACTGATCGACTCCTTGACATTTCAAAAGTGCCTGTAAATGGTTTAATTGAAATAAATGCTTTGAGTTTGAGTTTTGTAAACATAGATCACAAATTGAACTTATGACAATTACATTATAGAAGCCATCACAATAGGTGGACCTTGTTGCATAGAGCGATCTTTATATTATATCTACTTATATGAAAGTAGTTATGAATACATTATATTAAGGCCGCGTCCTAGCCCAGTGGTCGACAACCGCGGCTCGCGAGCTGCGTGCGGCTTTTGGCCTATAGAGTGCGGCTCTGTACAAATGTCGATGAGTGCGAGCGTAGATACGCGCGGGGGTCGGGGTTTCGGTCATTAAGATATCAAGTTTTATTCAAAATACAAATTATATTTCAAAGATTTATTTCCGAAGCATTGTCACCAAAAATTAACGGGACATCGAAAAATAATCTTTTACTGTCTAACTGTATGCCTTCATCATATTATTATCATCCGATATGATGATGAAAGCATCCTACTTCTTAGCAAGTTAATATTAGGAAGCGTTGTGGAGTGAAATAGGATGGGAGTTTTAAGGATTAAGAAAAGTGTATTGGGACAGTTTGGACACACAGAAAGGATTGGTGCTCATAAGAAATCTTAGTCGATATAAGCTCTATTGACTCATGAGTTTGCCGACCACTGTCCTAACCGAAAGCGACCGTCACGCGAGAACGCGATCGTTGCCCACTTTTATATAAATATGACATACTCGCGCGTTCCGTCAAGTCGCACATGTACGTCATTATTCAGGTAAACGATCACGTATTCGCGCGACAGTCGCTTACGGTTAGGACGCAGGGTTATAGTAGAGCAATTCAAATGATTACTGGGATTTTCATTACTTTTATTTTATATCAGTTCCTCCCTCCAGGAGTTTTTAATATAAATGAGAAATATGCGTAACCCATCTTATTATCTCCTATTTCTTCCATCGAACTTCAGGATCCTAATTGTTTTAATTTCAATTGTTACAGTGTATGAAGGCGTATGTTGAGTTCGAAGTGTGCAACGGTGCGTACGAGGTGTCCTGTCCAGACGCGAGATGCAGGGTGGGGGCGGCGCTCAATCTGGACGAGATATCCGACCTGGTGGAGCCGGCAGTCATGGAGAAACATCTCAAGTTTCGACTCAATCATGGTATAGTATTACGACAACCTATGATGATTCATTCTTACTCAATTCATTTGTTAAGCTCAAATCTAGGCGATCGTTTAATAAGTAACTAACATACGTTGGTATCTGTCCAGAATGTCCATGTAGCTCTAAAAGGCCAGGTTTAGAGAGTCAGCGTAGCATGTCTTCTTCCATGCATCTATATTAGTCATTTCAGTAGTTAGAAACCCCTTTCTAGCCATATGATCTTGCACACAATTCATCTATTGTATCTTTGGTCTTCCCCTACTTTTATAGCTTTTTTTTTCATGTTTTGTCTACTCATACCTATTTCTGGACAAAGGTCTCCCTCGAATACTCGTTCCATGTTTTGCAATCCCGCGCTTCCTCTTTATAGTTTTGAATCCGTCCCGCTTTTTATTGACATAAAATAATGTATCAATGAGCCTGCTTAGATCCATGATTCCATCATGCTCTGATTGTGGACGTGCACGGCTCGATCATCGCTGATGCGTGTGCGCTCGTCTGCCGCTGACGTTGAGTTCGCTCCGCTCTGTTTCACAACGATTACTCGCTCCGTGGCTGCATATTATTGAACCATTTGTTCTACGACAGTGCAATTGTTTTAAGTTATATTATTTAATGCTTCGGTAGTAACTGTCTGAAGATGACAATTTTTAGTCAACTTAGCTAAAGTCCCCGCCACGAAAAACTAGGTATAAATTTTGTAAATGAAGAACTTCTACTAAGTTACGTAGCGCCAATTCAATCAACTCAACTTAACATGCATGTAATACGAAACTAACGAGCAATTGTCTAATGTTTTGTGGTATTGGTCTGAATTTGGGTAGAAGTTTTTTATTTACAAAATGTATAGCTTCTCGTGACGGGGAGTTTAGATTGTTGGAGATACTAGCAATCTAATTAGCCTGTATTGTCTCACTGCAGGGCAGGGCAAAAGCCTATCTCTCTTAAGGCTATCAACAATAAAAGGTGTAATTGAAACATTGATATATTTTGATATAAGTAAAACCTTGTAAGGGGTTATTGTACTCATCATTATGGACAGCTTTAACTATGGGACCAAACCTGAAATAACGAAAAATAAATCAGCCGTTTCTATATGTTGTCGAGTTATGCGGACATTAAAGCCAGTAGCACACCTCCGCCGCGAAATCGTAGCAGCGAAACCGCAGTAGTTCAATTCAACGAGGCTCGCGTCATGTTCCGCTACTCGAGTTCTGCTACTCGAATTTCGAATAGCGGAACATGACGCGAGTCAGTTGAATTGAACTACAGCGTTTTCGCTGCTATGGCGGCGGAGATGTGCTACCGGCGTAATGGATGGACTAGCACATTTTTGTGCGTGACATTAATGAATGGAGTTCTTAAACCATAGGAGATTTTTGGTTATTTCAATTACCAAAATTTTGAATACAGGCATACAATGTAAGAAAATGTTATCTTTATACAAAAAAGGTCAACCAAAATTCATTACAAGCCACATTAAAAAATAATAGGGCATACATTAAGGAAGTGGACAAGCGAGGAAAGTAAAGGACATACTGACCTCACAATGGTTCCGGTTTCTGATTGAGTGGGTCGTTAATTCGATATCCTGATCAGTGACATGATCAGTGAAAATATACTTGTGTACTTGGACAGGGGTTAATTTATAGCTGTAAATTATATTGACCTTATAGCTTCAAACAATGAATAAGGGGGACTCGCTGAGCTTGTATACCTAGAGTAATTTACGAGAACTAACTGACATAATCAGCTGTGGCTGTCTCATACATTTAGATCGTGTTGGTTGGTAAAGGTGTTCATATTCATGAATATTATCACACTTATGGTCATAATATAAAGTCGAGACTTGATTGATAAGCAAATTCACTATACATATTAAAATGCCCGTTAATTCAAATCACAACTTTCATTCTTTGTCAGTCGAATGAAATGGCTGCTACCTATATCATGCAAATTGACCTAGTGTGTCAAACATTCTCAACAACTTAATTAAATCCCTGACTTACATACAGGGTCAATTTACATTACCTAGCGAAACTCCGCAGACGTGTCGAGTATCGATTTCTAAACATGATAAACGAGCGTGTTACAGTAGTCGCTTATTGATGTGTAGCATCTGACATCTTGGCTGACGTATTTATGATATAAACAATGTTCATCATCATCATCGTCATCATCCTGTTTACAACCTCTCAGAAAATAGGTTGGTACCATCTGACAGCCACCGGGCGCGCTCATTGGTCAAATCAAATACCGCGCGCTTCCCCGGCTTCCTGTTACACAATTCCGTCCCTTTTCATGAAATAACTCCCACAGATTGCAGGAAAGCGAGAGAAAAGATGATACACATCAAATAATATATATATTTATTTAAATTGATGATTTTTTTGGGGTCAACGACCGCAGGTAGTGTCGTTCGAGGAGTCACGTCTGCGGAGTTTCGCTAGCTAATTGGCCCTGTAATACTTACTAGGTATACTAAGTTAATTATTTTGTTGCAGAGGTGGCGATGGACTCTGGGCGTGCATTTTGCCCACGCGTGGGCTGTGACACGGTGGTGCACGTCCGCGCAGCCAGTCCTGCGCACTGCCCTACTTGCCGGCACGACTTCTGCTCACAATGCAACCAGGAGGTCAGATATCATTACTTCTTTTTTACCTGACTGCATGACAGCAATGACAGGGTTATGTTTTTCACGCGTAGGTATCTATGAATCTTTGTAGATATGTAACGTAACGGCAGGATAGATTTTGATACATGAGATGTCAATCGACTTTTTAGGTCGTGCGATGGTTATAAAATAAGCCATTTTAATTTTAGACGTCAATAAGTAGGGTATTCAAAAAAACAAACAAAATAATTGACTTGAAGGTACGATCCTAAAATAACACACGAAATGGTCGAAAAAATAAAAACAAAAAACTCAACTGCGTCATAAGAGTTTAAAACGGGTTTTTTTATTTTTTTATTTTGCACTCCTTTTTACGCGAAGCATTTGAGGTAGTGCATTACTCTCAACTTGTCTGTTTAATTCAATGTCGTATAATTGATATTAATAAAAAAACAAAACACATTTTTTTAGCTCAGCTAGCTCAGCGTTGTGAGGCGTGCATTTTTGGATTTTCCAAATTTTTTACTAAAATGCGACCTGTGGTTTCAATCTCATGGAGATTACCACAGGAATAGTGTGGCTTTTTGTAATCGGACCAGTAGTACCTACCTTTTACAAACAAAATTCAAAAGTCATTTATTCAAACTAGGCTGAGAATTAGCACTTTTCGAACGTCAAAATGACATAAGACAGTCCCCCAAAACGCCCACCCTTCATCACATACAAACAACCTTGCAAGGTTCGATAGCTGGGCTCGCCAGATACGGACGAATGTTTTGGCTCACCACGACCCACTTAGTTGCTGTCTTAGCTGTCTATCATCAACATCTGCCTAGTATTTTCCCAACTATGATGGGATTTGCCTTCAGTCTAATCGGATGCAGCTGAATACCAGTATTTTACGCGGAAAAACTGGCTATCTGACCTCCACAACCCCCTTAGTAAGAATGGTTGTCATGACTGTCAAAAATCTACATTTTTACTACTTAGTTATCAAAATTTTATTTAGAAACACCTTCAACCTCGTGCACTATTTCATAATGTCGGCGGCATCAACACGCAATACTACCAGTAGTAAAGCTCCGGCAAACAGGCGCGACGCATCTTTAACGCGGCGTAACGCGTCTTTTCAACGTACAGCCCATTGTCAAAACAAAAAAGGCCCCCGTTTCGCTTTCTCTCCTAATATGTTTGTTAATTTTATACTACACTACCACCGTGAGAGAGCTCGTAGACCAGAGAAAATGGTGATGACATAACATAACATCACGCTTGTAAACCCAGGGTTAGGCAGAGGTATACCTATAAGTACCTACTTCGCCAGTTATGTTTAAGGCCCAAGTAAAGGGGGCGAGCCTATTGCCGGGCTACTTGCTACTAAGAAATTCCTGATGGCAAAAGCCGACCTAGGAAACGAACCCAAGACCTCGTGCTCAGCAGTACCTAGCGCTTGCGACCACTAGACCAACGCGAGGCAGACATCCGATTACTAAATTTTAGTTACGTTCTTATAGAAATCTACGCATTGTAACGGGCGACTAACTTTCTGTCTGACCGACTCTTTGAGAATTCAAAAGTGCCTCTACCTAAATGGTTTATTTGAACTAAATCCTTTGGGTTTGACTTTACTGGCTTCTTCAGACGCAGATATATGTCAGTGACCTTGAGTGGTTAGCTTGCGTGTTCTGTACTGAGCTCACGCAACGCGTCGTACGTCCAGCCAGTAATAGGACTGGTCCATCCAGGAGCGCTGTCCCAAATTAGACGCATTATTAATTTTACTAAATTAAAATATTTTTGTTTTATGAATACATAAAACTAAAGTCACTATGTAATATAAATATAATCTAAAATATTC
This sequence comes from Xanthia icteritia, assembly GCA_949128155.2. NCBI lineage: Eukaryota > Metazoa > Arthropoda > Insecta > Lepidoptera > Noctuidae > Xanthia > Xanthia icteritia. Next base: position 17,545,952 of record OX421947.2, on the reverse strand, counting down.
ATATATTAAGTTATTAAGAAAACGCTCTACAGTTGTTCCGGGTCTGGCTGTTTGTGTATGTGAGTTTAAATGTTTGTAAACGCACCCACGACACAGGAGAAATTCCTAGTGGGGCAACGCTTAAAAAAAAAAAAAAAAATACAAACGTTACACTTAATTAATGTGGGAAAATTCTCAGACGTGATGGGTTTCGATTTTTATAATCATTAAGCTTCGTGCAGACTAGCGCGACGCGACAGCGCGACGCGACACCGGTTATTGTTATACCGTGAAGTTTTTTTAGAAATTGTATTGTTCGAGTCGCGTCGCGCCGTCGCGTCGCGCTGGTCTGTACGAAGCTTAATAAACGTGCAAGATTTTTTGCAAACCTTTTACGGAAGTTCAGAAAGTGTTGCAGTTTATTCCACGTGTTCTATTTCCGGACATATCAAGCACCAATCAACGCGGCATGACGGGAACTCTTCTAAATGCTACATACCCATACATACCCACTATACCTATATCCCATATGTTTAATGTAAAGAAATATCGTTTCCCCGAGTCATATAAAATGGCCATGACGACAGGGCTAGCCTAACACATTGATGAAAACTGAGTAACAAAAATTACTTGTTATAACGGACGTAATAAAATCGCGGCGATTTTTTTTTCGTGCACAGGATTTTCAACGCTCTGCTTAGCGCTGAGAGTTGAAAATCCAACAGTGTGTTTATTCAACGCGCTGGGAAGACAGTGCGTCCCAACGCGTTGTTTTCTCAACGCTCGGCTCAATACCGAGAGTTGAAAACCCAGTGTACATAAAAAAAAATCGCCGCTACATAAACACGTCCGTGCGAACCTGGGCTAAGAGTGTTGAACTTGTCTTACATCTATAAACAACATATTTACTACAAATAAATAAAATTAATGTAATGTCAAAATAATAGCTTTTTACTAAATGCATATGAAATTATAAACAAAACTTATAACAAAAAAACTTTTTCTTTAATTTGTCTGTTTATTCCGGCTAATCTCAGAAACGGCTGGACGTATTTTGACTGGACTTTCACTGGCAGATAGCTGATGTTATAAGGAGAACTTAGTTTACGCGGGTGGAGCCGCGGGCAGCAGCTAGTATTAAATAAACCAATCTGAATGCGTGGCCTGTATGTTGAATCATAAACAGTGCTACCACGCCACTGAATATGATATCATTCATTACACGACATGAAATGGTTGCCTTCTTTTACATAAAAGCACTATCCTGCATCTCCAGTGGCCCCCTTTTACACCAGCTCTCAGGAAGTGGGTCGAGATGGCACGGACAAAGACCCTTATGCCAGTAAGGTCAGCTGAATAACTGTTCTATCAAGTCGCAGACTACTCTTGCTTATAGTACCTTGGTGAATTAAAATAGCCACCGCCTTCTATCTACATTAATATTATAAAGAGAAACTTACACACAAATGGGTGCACCTTGCGTGCAGATTGAGTGGACCTGTCCAGTCAGTACTGGACAGGTTCACTCAATCTGTGTGGTTCTTTCCTCAAAAGACCATTTTTAGACAACAATCTACATGGTCTTCACATGATCTGACCAAGATTATGTCTGGACTTTAAAGAGACTGTGACCTCTGAGTTTGTTTCGGCTTTTCTTCTCACAGTAGTCAGACAGGAAACGCCGAACTCATCTAGTTTTTTAAAATATGATTGACGTGTAAAAGTGTCTGTACAAACCTACTTACAGAAATAAAATCATTTGTCATTTAAAATTATCATTGAGTAACATAGGCTATAACTTAGGCTGGTTTTATAGCTGTCCGTACACGAGAGACCCGTACGGGTAACGCCCGCAGTACTTGAAACGAGGGAGTAGTACGATACGTTGTACGGGATCTACCCGGAGCGGATCGCGTACAGACCAATCCGCGTCGCTGTGAAACAATATTCTAGCGCCTCACGTTTCCGTTGAAGCTGTGAAACCAGCCTTATAAAGATGAGGGTGAAACCGCTGGCGGAAGCTAGTCAATAATATATTTGATCGAAGGCATCTACGAGTGATACTTAAATTTACAGTCAGGGAATTTGATAGTTAAGCAGATTGTCGCTCTACGTAAACCAATTTGCCGTGTTCTAGCCTTTTCATACGACTAACAAAGAATGTTAGCTGTGATTTGAATTTATGGACTGTTAGTATTGATAGTTTATTTTCTAATTCATTTACATTGTAATGTTCATGTTGGCGCCCATGTGGGCCCGAATACGACCGCAAAAAAATTATCGGGAAAATGTTTGCATGCAATCGAGTTTACTGTCATGCTATGTAAGTTACAATATAAAACTAACATTTTACATTACGCAGCGTCCATTAAAAATACCACAAAAACGTACTTTTTCCATGAGAAGTAATTTTGAATTCAAAGCGTGCCTTTTTATCCTTTCATTTGAGCGCGACCCGGTTATCCTCGCTTTGATGTAGCAACTCGTCGTCTCAACCAAGATTTGCCCTTTAAAAGGTTTATGAGAAAATATTTATATTTACACTATTTTTAGATTTTTGGTGATCTAATATTCCCAAACGTACAGTTACGTATGTATCGTACATATAAACATAATTCGAAAGCAATATTCTTGAAGCAATGATCATGATTTTTTTTATGTACTTACGTAGGTAAGTATTGTCGAAGAACTTCGTATCTAAGCAGTTTGAAAACAAAATCCCGTGAATAGGGAATGCAATCTCGTCTCGCCGAGATCCCGATCTCGCGAGATCCCGGCCATATTTTACGAGATTGTATCTCGTCAAATTTCGTACGAGATCTCGCGAGATAACGAGATCGACAAATGCAGCGTGACGACGTGTATTTCAAGTGTTGAGGCAGAACGAGCTTTTTCAGCAGCAGGGTATTTGGCATGCAAAATCAGAAGTCTGTCAGATGATACTCTCGACATGATGTGTTTTTTGAGAAGCCATTTTCAGACAAACTAACTTGCCTTTCCGTACCTTGATAACTTCATCTGACTTCTACTTTAAACTTCTTTTATTTGATTAATACGATCTCACAACATTTATTTAAGAACTTGTGAAGTTAAGTTTTTGTTTTGTTGTATTTATTTACCATAAGTAATGTTCCTATTACTCTTAATTATTGAAACTAAAGTAATAATTTACAAAAGACTAAATATAGATAATTATTGTTTTGTTACCAATATTGTAAGAATTTGAACTAATTAGCTACAGTAGGTATAATAATTAATTAATTATAGACATAAACAAATGTTATTAGAGTTAGAGACAAAATAATAAGTACTCTGTTGATTTTTAAAATAAAACTTACATTATTTTTATAACTAAGCAACGCAGTTTCTATTTAATTACATATCATGTCAATTACTAGTTCTTAAAACAAGCATTTGCATATGTTTTAATTGCGATTCTCCCAATCTCGCGAGATCCCGTAATTTGCGAGATCTCGCGAGACTGGGTTTTGAGTCTCGCGAGATCTCGCTAGGCGGAAATCTCGTACGAGATTGCATTCCCTACCCGTGAACACGATGACCACATCTGTTACCGCCCCGGTTCTATAGCGGCCGAGCGCTGCAAGCAGAAATAGTCCTTACGGTGTATAGATATGAACTTCTTCGATGGTACATGTACGCGTACCTGTTTAAACACAAAGTCGGGAAGCCAAAACCAACCCAAAAGATGGAAACGAGATGAAATAAAACTTAGACAAACCGTGAAATGCTTAACTGGGACTGTTCCTGAGGTAGCTGAGCGGTGCGGGAGGAATGACAGTTGTCACAAGTTGACGAATCACTGAGCTGTAGCATCACAACACCACACTCCTCCTTCACCGCGCTGCTACCTCAGGAATCGTCTCAGTTAAGCAGTAGGCCTATAATAATTACTGTGCGAAACAGAAGTGGTGCGTATTGATTTTTGAAGTCGGTTAAAAACAGTGTTTTTAAAATCCAAAATATGTTTCTTTGTTTCTAGTGGCACGGCGGTCTATCATGCGAAGCTGCCGCAGCGTCATCATCCATGGGTGGTGCGGGGGCGCCTCTCTTACCAGATTCCGAGCTGATCAAGCTCTGTCCTATGTGCCGCGTACCTATTGAGAAAGACGAGGGTTGTGCACAGATGATGTGCAAACGATGCAAGCATGTCTTCTGCTGGTATTGCTTGGCTTCTCTCGATGTGAGTATACGCCATTTATTTAATTTTTTTGGCTCCAGTTCCACACACATGCTTTATTATTATTTTTTTATTATTTAGCCTTTATTGCTGTTGCATGTGTGTGGCCTTTATTGTGTTGGCAATAAAGGCCACACCCGTGCAACTGAATAAAAATAAAAAACCTGTCGTCTTTACGTTCTTGATAATAAATCATATTTATGTATTTCTTTAAAATGATAAATTAAACTTAAGTACACATTTTTTATTAGTGGCTATGTACAATCAGGGGAATTAATTGTTTAATAGATTGACACACTAAGTCAAATTGCCTTACGAGTATTCGGGCCGGGGACGGGTCGCTGTTTGTTTTCGATTAAGTCGTGGAAAAACCAACGTTCCCTTGACACCTATTGTGAGCATGCGAAATGTCATTTACGTCTATTTAACTGTACATAAGACAATGAAGTTAAAAGTAATGACATGTTTGGTAATTTACGTTGATTGTTTAATTATTGTTACAACAAAGGTTAAAGCGTCGTGCAGACTACGCGACGTGACACCGGTTATTGTTATACCGTAAAGTTTTCTTAGAAATTGTATTGTTCGAGCCGCATCGCGCCGTCTCGTCGCGCTAGTCTGCATGAGGCTTGATACACACATAATACATCAACTGCTATAACAAATTTGTCGTATTTGTCAAATTGAAATCGGATCTGAGAAATCATTTTGATGTTCACAGATAAAAAAAAAATGATTTGCCCAGCCGTGGGAAATTACTATACTACTGAGGGGCAAAGGCTACTACTATCTGTAATGTTTTGTTACAGGATGATTTCCTGTTGCGCCACTACGACAAAGGACCGTGCAAGAACAAACTAGGACACTCACGCGCATCGGTTCTATGGCATCGTGCACAGGTATGATAAATATGAAAATATACTCATGACTCGGAGACTGAAAAAATATCAGCTGTCATATCAAACTTTTGGGTTTTTCTGCAACTATGAGTAATCGTGACTCGACTCTGAGAAATGATTTCAATTTCAATATTTGATCTTCAATATCTCCATAACCGAAACCCGGGACTTAGTTCGGATTCGGGTGGGTTTTTTGTTTTATTATTAGATTGTTTGGCGGCTTCGAGTCAAACATAGGCACGAAAAAAAAACCGCGAGCCTATCTGACATCTGTCACAAATATTATGTTTATGGAATGTTTTTTTTTTTTTTTGTTTTGATGTTCTTGAGCATAAATTGTCATTTCACGGTCCACACTAGCATTTAAATACTATTTTGTCATTTTCATCATATTATATTAGTGTAGTGATATTTTTACTGACAAAAAATATTTTTTTGCAACAATGGGAACAATCTCAGGTCTCGGCTTGGTGTCAATCTTTTGACATCCGTCAACTACCCTCACTTGACATGTTCTTTTTGTTTTCCAGGTGGTTGGCATATTTGCAGGCTTCGGACTACTGTTGTTAGTAGCCAGCCCGCTCCTCTTGTTAGCCGCGCCGTGCATCGTTTGTTGCAAGTGCAGGTTTGTTTCAATTTAAATACTCTTACACTGTATGTCCACCGCACCGTGAACGGGGACGTCAATGAGAACGAGACGACGGCGCCGAAGTAGCGACAGTACATTTACAATGGCAGCGTAATCTCGTTTCTCGTTGACGTCCCGTTCACGTTGCGGTCGACAAACCGACTTACACCTTGACGTCAAAACGGGCCGTATTCACAAAACAGTTGGGCTAAGGCTTAAGTTAGTCCGCGCGCGACTGCTAGTCACCGCCTGAGGTATTTGAGCGGTGAGACGGGGGAGGTAGACAAAGGCCAAGTTAACTCAGTCTGCCAATTTTGTCAATGACACCCGTCTCACCGCTCGCATACCTCAGACGGTGACTAGCAGTCGCACGCGGACTATGTATCCACATTTCGCCAATTAATTTCAAAGTCCCATGCGGGTCTATTGCCATCAACTGGGTAAGTACAAATTCAATAATACTTTGCGCGGCAGTCATAATGTCACTTGTCCCTAAAGGTTCATTAGAAAACCAGCGTCAAATCTCAAATCGTTTATTGCAATCCATAATGTACAATTACAGGTGGTAAATAAAAGAAATAATAATAGAAACAATTATGGACCCTGTCGGGCACAGCAAATTTTTAAATAGGTAGAGAGAGGAAGAGCGCTTTATTAATTTTCCTTATTATTAAGTTAGAATTATTTTATATCCTATTACGTCAGACAGCATAATTAGTTATACATACATAAACTCACGACTTCTTCCCAAAGGGGAAGGGGGTCTCGCACTAATGCTGAAATGGACCTTTTTAACGCAGCGGTGAGGCACACACTGTTGTTTTTAACGTATTTTACTTTTGTATTTTTGTTTAGTATTTCATGTTTCATGAATGGTTGCCTAATAAATATAATTCTTTCGCTTTGTATATTTTTAATAGCCCCGTATTGCAGAAACATAGAATATTATATATTTTAATAGCCCGTTTAGAAGCTCCTACGATTGTCTTTTGGGAGTATACGTAATTAATTGTTGTATTTTATTTCCAGGCTATGCAATCCCAGCACGAAGAATCTCGAGGAAGTTGACGAGATCGACAGCATCAGCCCGACGCGAGACGATTCCGAAGACGCTCCACGCGAGCGATACCTGTCCGACTGACGCGCTGCCGGCGCCGCGTCAAGCACTAGCGGCACTAAGGGCACCGGCGGCACTAAGGGCAAAAGTCGCACTAACGGCAAAAGTGGCACTAAAGGCAGAAGTGATACTAAGGTCAAAAGTGGCACTAGCGGCTTTTGGGGCACAAAGGGTAGAAGTGGCACTAGCGGCAACAGTGACACTAGGTACTAGGCGCACTAGTGAATCTTGAGGCACTATGGGCACTTCTGGCACTTGGGGCGTTAAGGGTTTACCAGTGGCACTGGGGGCAATAGTGCCACTAAGTACTAGGCGCGGAACACATCACGCTATACTAGTTACATTAAGTCCTAAAGTGAACGGAACACATCTCTTCTTTAATATTATGGACGGAAGTATAACAATAAATGCCTTTTAAATTAAATCAATAATTTTTCCAGAGGTTTTCTCGCATACATATCCTTCCATATTACTGAAGTAAGTAATTGTCCATAGCGAAGTCCTTACCGGCTGCATTAGATCCGTTCCGCGTAATAACAGAGCAACTATTTATTAATAAGTTTATTATCGTATTGGAATTCTGTTCTTCCATATTTTGTGCCACTGACACAATGCTGCCGTGGCATAAATCTACGAAGGTTAGAGGAGAAGTTATCGACTTCTTTAAACATTTTATGCTGGCACTTCACTTGGCGTATTTGTCCAAATATTGGCGCTATTTTGGCAATACAAAACACATCTTACGTCTATAGTTAATTTTGTATTGAGAAATGACACCAATATTTGTACAAATATGTCAAGTATAGTGCCAGCATAAATGTGAACAAACACTTATCTGAGTCAAACGCGTCGAACGAATCGAAGTCAACGAGCGGGGTTTTATAGAATTTCATTAAAAAGAATTCTAAAATTCGTTTTGTTCGGTCCGTTCGGCTCGGATAAGTGTGCGTTCACCTTTATAGTGACTTCCAATCTTATCTAAATGAAGATGTTCAGCGATTGCTTTACAATGTGATGAGATGGTGATATACAGTGAATGTCTGATAGAAAAACTTTATTAGAACATTATCTAAAACTGAATCATTATAAGCCTCATAAACAGCTAATTATAAAGTAATAAATTATTGACGGTAATTGTTAGTGACTGGTGTAAATCACACAATACATACCTATTCGTTAAACGGTATAGTTTTAGTAAAAAAACCTACATGTAGTAAAAAAGTTTCTCTGTATGTCTGTCTGTTTCAACTCGAGAACTACTTATCCAATTGCCGTGAGCACAGCTTGTAAATAATAAAACAGGATTTTAAATTACAATTAGCAACTTTTTTCATGAATATGTAAACTATGACGCGCAAAATATTTTTTTTTAATAATTAAATTGGCAGTTTTAGGCCACGTTGCCCTTTGGTATTTTACCGATACAACAGAAATAAGGTTGACACTCCACTAAACGACTCTTCTCCGCTTATTATTCATACAGAACCTTTTGGTTATTTTTTCTCTGCTATTTTACCGATACAACAGAAATAAGGTTGACACTCCACTAAACGACTCTTCTCCGCTCATTATTCATACAGAACCTTTTGGTTATTTTTTCTCTGCTGCGCCTCAGTGAAGTGTCAGGCCGTGTCCTAACTCCCAACCACAGCGGCCGCCGCCCGAACAAGCGATCGTCGAGTTGATTTTGTGGCAATCCAAAGGACGCCTTCCGGATTTCCGAACAAATAAGTGACATAATAATATGAACGCGACGATCCCGTATACGCGCGACCGATCGCTTTGGTTTGGACACAGCCTAACCGGCTGACCCTGACAAGACAATATGTTTAACGATTAAAAAGTTACATATGTTGCAATATGCATTATGTCTATCTTGATAATATTCAATTGATTAATAAATCGATTGTTAGCTAAACTAAATTAATTGTAACTATGGTCCTTCTTTTCGTGTCAATGATTTACAAAATATTTGCCGATTTGCACGAACACGCGATCGTCATGTCAAGCGTTCATGTCACTTATATTTGTTCGGAAATCCGGAAGGCGCACTCTGTCGGCGCGACCACGCGTTCCGGTGCGCCGAACAAAATGCGTTTCGCGCGCCATCGCTTCGATTAGGCCGCGGCCTTCTATCAAACTGGAACTTGTGGGCAAGAATTTATTTACAACTACTGAAAAATACAGAGGTTTCATTGATTTATTATTATGTCCAAAAAAAAACTATAATTATAATACTGACCTTTTTGTTTTTTGGTGTCGACTGAGACTTAATAGTAAGCGATAGACTGATGAATGAACATGAAATTGGAAAGTTAATTCATGTTTATGAATATAACAAAGAAAGCGATGAAGAAATTGACTAAAAGCAAGCGTTACAGAAAGCTGGCAACACATTATCACAGGTTTTTGTAACCCTGAAGATTGGGATGAAAAACTAAGAATAATTCAAAAACAAGGGTAAACAGTACTTATTTCAGTTACTTTTATGAGTACATAGGTATATTTATAATAAGACTTAATAGTATCTTAATTTGCGTAATTCGAAACTCTTCTTTAAACCGAATTCCGTAAAAGAAGGGTGCATTATTTTGTTGCTACAATGTACAGATTTTACTTAGATTACTTAAAAATCTAGCGACTCCAAATTCTCGTACAAAAACATCTCTCAGTAAATTCGATATAAAATATGCATACAGGGTGAGTTTTTGTTTGTTATATTTTTTTAAATTATTTAATTGCTTCATACATTTGAAAAACTAGATTTCCAAGCATCATATCTTTATATCTCTGACGGTTGGCATAACTGCCATAGTGATTCTTGATTAAAAACTCACCCTGTATATTTAAATGATACATTTATAAAGTTAATAAACATTTATGTGATTATAAATACAATACTGTTAGCGTAGGTTAATAATACATTACAAATCTAAATCAATGAAAATTGAGGAAATGTTGAAAGTAAGTGTAACTGCAATGCAGTGTGTCAATGCATGAAAGCCTATAATTGTTATTTTGTTACCACCTGTGATGGCCGGTAACGAATAGCACGTTTACACAGTGGCCTTGTAATACACTTCCGGACTCCTCAATCGAGCCACCCTGCACTTTTTGTATAGAGGTCTATAACTTTTTAGATGGTCGTGAATTCAAATTCGGAAACATGACGACACCAAAATTATGGCCAGTATGGTCGGCATTAAAACTGCATAAAACACTTTTTCTTTGACTCATCATTATTTTGATGTTTTAGCCTTAGGCCATTTAACTCACATGGAATTGCACGGTGGCTCGATTTAGGCGTCCGGGAGTGTATAAATACTCTGCTACAAGGGTCTTTTGGCGCTCGAATGACGTTGACAGGGTGGCGCTGCTGGTAAACATTTGTGCAAATTGTTTTGTGAAATGTATTGAAAAACAAGATAGCGGCGTTAGTTCCGATTTTGGCCACGCGACAAAAGAACTTTGGAGCTCTATAAATATGACTATTTTCATGGAAACATGACGTTTCCCAGCAAATAATTAATGATTATCATTGATTAATTACGCTGGCAGATATATTTCCATGATCGAAAGGTGCGTATCCCAAGCCATTGTTTACTAGAGCCCAATATGCACACTGCTTCTCGTGTCACGCACACGGGACCTTAAGATTAACTTATTATAGTACATTAAATATTTATGACTTTATTGTAAATAAGAAATAATATTGTACTTAATTTTATAGTTCAAGGATCGATGATGTCGTTTCTTCCATCTAAATTGTATTTAACTATTGTAATATAAACATTTGTAATGACTCGTCTCTTAACGGTATGATGTAGTCTTTATGAAAAGGAGGTTGAATACACCTCATGTCCTTGGTATGGATATAAAATAAAAACTCCATAGGGAAGTCATATTTGTACCTTGGCTAGATGTATGTATTTTTTTAACTGATATTAAGACTTCATCGGTCCTTTGTAGCTTGTTGTAGCAAGCTAGTAAAAGCATTTGTAGAATTAATCAAAAATTGTCAGTAGATAAATAGATGTGATAAGCGACCAGGCTGTTTTGCACTTGCAATATGATTAATAACTCGTATGTTTGTTGTTCAATGTAATTCAATTTTAATTAACTTCCTGTGTTTGATGTGAGTGCAATCTGGACGAAAAATGGGTCAGATATTATTTAGGCGCTGTTATAGCTTTGGAGCCATAAACAGGCCACGCATATTTAAAGATGGCTTCAGACCAGCAGTTGTAGCGGATGTTCTGATTGGATCAGCATTGTCAGCTGATCTATCTTATTCACGCCTTTATTTAAGTCTTAAAGAATTATGTTTAACTTTTGAAATTGTGTATGAATGTGTGTTGTAACACTTACAGTCTACTGTACTGTATTAATATTTAAAACATATTGATATACTTAATGTAATGAAAATTATGTTGCAAGTGTTTACAACCTTATGTATCTCATTAAGTTGATTTTTAAATGACTTGTCTATGGTATTGAAAGACTTTCATTTTGAATCATTACTATTTTATTGTTTATGGTAGGTGCAAATATAGGTTTAGGATTTTGGTAGTGATATTGGCTGGTCAAAAGATTGAATACACAAATACAGTATACAATATTTGCATTTACCATTAAAAGATAAAATCGGCATATTGTAAATAAATAAAAAAGAATTTTATTTTTTGTTATTGATTGTACTTCTTTATTTTTGTGTTGAGATGAGATGACGTATTTCCGTTACTATAATTATAAACAAATAATAAAGATTTTTCTGATAAATCTTAATACGGTGTTTTATTTTATTGAATCACTGTTTGTGTTGTATGAGTCTGTGTTGCAGACCTTTTGTGCTACCTACTGTAATCATTTTAGTACTTCTGAGTATCATTGTATATGTTGATTAGTGTCCGACCGAAGCTTCGGCTTCGGCTTCGGCTTCGGCCACCTTCGGCCAAAAAAGCACCTTCGGCCAAATCTTCGGCTTCGGCCAAAAATTTGCCGAAGGTTTGGCCGAAGCCGAAGGTTTGCTAGTTGTCAAAATTTGAAATTTACTGAACGATGCTAGAGCGAGACGGAGAGTGTGCAGAGCAGCAGAGTTTCGCCGCGCCGCCGCACCGGCCCAAACGAATCGAAGTAAATAAATATTTAATTAACATTGTATATTTGAAACTTTTATTTTTGACAATATTTTATTACCTACTTGTATATGTTGGTCACTCGGCTCGTTATTGGGCTAAATCTCTAAAGCTCTCACAATATGTATCTAGTATATTCTGAGATCAAAGTAACTATCGTATTTCTCAAGGTCAATGACACCTTCGGCTTCGGCTTCGGCTTCGGCCGAAGGTTTTGGTGAATACCGATTAATCGGCTTCGGCTTCGGCTTCGGCCAGAATTGCACCTTCGGTCGGACACTAATGTTGATATATGAGTATCATTGTTGCAATGATTTGGACTATGGAATAAAATTATCCATTTAGATACTACGAGCTTTGCTAGTCAGAGTGCAAGATGGAGCAACAGAAGCAACTAAACAACCCAGGATAGAAAAAAATACTCTTCAATGGAAATTACACTTCATGAAGACTGGTTATGGTGGTGGTATGTAATCTCCCTACAAAAATACTATGAAGTACAGTGACACAAATGAGTACAATTTAGAACTGTTGCAATGGGGGAGACCTCGGCAATGGGTGGATAAGGGTTAAAGAATAGAGGGGGAGAGATTGCTAAAACTATGTATTTACAATAAATAAAAGCATTTCAAATACATACACAAGTTAAGTCTTCACCACTTCCTCATCAAACCAGCAGTAGAGTCAAACAACAGTGGGTTTTTGAACTCTCCCCTCATATCAAGCATATAATGCATCCATCTGTTTCTAATTTTCACTGGCAACTGCACTTTTGCTATATTTCTTGCTTCTTTACAACAGACACTCTCCATTGGGACTGTCATAATGCGGTTCTTACCAAAAGGTGTGTATGTGACAAAAGTTAATTGTTTGCCGCCCTTATTGAGTATCAAGTAACGGACTGAACGGAGAGTGTACATCCAGATTACAGCAAGGGAGCCACCTCCTGTAATAAAAACAAGATTAATATATTTTGTTGAACTCATTGACCAGACATTTTCTTCTGTTTAATTTAGTATTATTGTATAATACATATTTTGGTTTATAGAGGCAGTAGCATTTCTTTTGTAGTCCAAGGTATTGTGGGTTTAAAATACTCAAAATTATAATCTTAACACAAGACCAGATAAAACAATAGTTGCAGCTAAATTAAAGAGAGCAAAGTACTGTGTAAAAAATATTTTAGCTAACCTACTACTACGGAAAGAACTCCTAGGGTATTCCTGTACTTATTCTCTCCAAGGTTGATCTTTCTGAACCAGGGTGTATCATCGGTAATTGTAGATTTGTCAACCGGCGCGTCTCTCAATGAACTGAACGCAAACAAACCCAGATATGTCCAGAACATGTATTGAACTATAGCAAATACATTCATGTACATAAAAAACTTTGGATTCTCGTATTTGAACAGAATTACATCTTTAATCACGTTTGTATTGACATCATGAATTGTTTTGGTTGTAATAGAGCCATACGATTTTGTTTTAATGTTATTTACACATATTTTATATTTATTACTAAATCTTGATACAGCTACTCGCTTAAGAACCGACGAAGCGTATGATAACAGAGACATTTTTCTATTTATTTAATTATTTAAATTATTTTTACTAATATAACCTATAAATCTGAACTGTCATCGTGTATTTAATGTCACTTTGATTTTCCCCGCTTTCCGAATTAGAACATAATCGCTCACAGCGCTGACATCAACAATTGGCGTTCCGATTAAGATGTCACGATTATGACAGCTGAGGGCTGTCATCAATTCGGAACGCTCGTGAACGCACTCTCAGTACTCGCTTAACGTCAAAACTTGCATAACATATTTCTTTGTGTTTATTCTTCAAATTTCTTCTTTAGGTGGCAAACGGTAGCCAGAAGCACAATTTCGAAAATGCCACGTTAGTTTAAAGATAGGATGCGAGTCAAAACACAACAGCACAACTGTCATTTTTGACAGCGCCCACGGTGATATTAGTAAAAGGCATGGTCGGCGTTATCGCAAGATGGCGCATGTCATGACGTCATCTATGACGATCGAAGACGAACTGTTAGCGCGCCCACGTTAATACGGTACAGGAGTTAGCGCGCTCAAATCGATTACAGCGTAACTCGGAATGCACCCTTTGTAGTTGAACCATAGAGGTAGGAAGACTAGGGCCGCTTTCCGAATTAGAAAATAATCGCTCACACGGCTGTCAACAATTCGGAACGCTTGTGAACGCGCTCACAGTACCTGCTCAACGTCTACAAGTCGGCTATAAGGCCTGTATGGATCGGAATGCTGGCGTATGAAAAAAGATTGCATGCAGCGGAAATGAGAATGTAAAGATGGATGTGTGGAGTGACGAAAATGGATAAGAAGAGACTGAGTAAGAAATAAGTATTGGGGAATTTTGAAAGTGCCACAAATGACAAAAAGTAGAAAAGAAAACGTTTGGCTTGGTATGGGCATTTCATGAGGAGGGAGGAAAGGCATGTGACTTAAAGAGTGATGAATATAAATGTTGATGAATGGAAAAGGAGAGGAAGGCCAAAGAAATGATAGATGGGTTGTGTGAGGCGTGAAAGAAAAGGGAGTTAATGATAGCGGTGACGGTAACGGTTGACAGCGAAGAATGGAAGAAGAAAACGTGTTGCGCCGACCCCAAGTAACATGGGATACGGTCAGGAAGATGATGACTCACGAAAACGAAATATTCAGTTCATTTTCTAGTTTCGGTTCCGACCGAAATTAGAAGACCTGAAAATTTACATTATTTTTTGAGACTCATCGTTTTTCGTAGGTTTGTAACAAATAGTTTGTTGACCTTGTCTCCAAACAAAAAAATGCTTTTGGCAGATTTTGGTACAGACGCCAGCAGGTCAACCTACCCAAAAATGTCAAATTTTCCCAATCAACTTAGAACCTTATGATTTAGTGATAAAGTTGAAAATCTATTAAAGAAATTTGACAGATTGTAGTAGGTTGATGTGCTGGCGTCTGTACCTACTTAGAAAATTGTAAATTAAAAAAAAAACGATTGAAAAATCTGCCAAGGGCCATAATAACAGAACTGCTACAGACGCTGACGCTAGCTACAGTTAGCATCTACAATTAGCAATTTACTGGTTCAGTTCAGAATCTCGAAACAGCGACTGAGCTTTAAACACCGTATAATTTTAGCATCAGCAATCCCAATCAGCGATTCAATCGCTTTTCGGAAGCTCGATACAGCGGCTTGATAGCAACGACGTTTAAGAGCGTTTCTTCCATTCGTTTTTTCATTATTTTCAGAGCATTTCTTCCGTTGCCCACGTCACAAATAGATGTTAAATATTTCGCTGTTTTGATATTTGGCAATATAACAGTATGGAAATAAGAAATTTGGCTAACTATCGAACTAGAACATTCATAATGAATTCTAATTATAACACTGAATTTGATTTTGTTACCGTTCTTAGTGTAAAAAAGGCATTTGGAAAATTTCCAAATATTTTTTTTTATATCTAAAACTAAATATTCGGTGTTACGATATTGATTATAGCATTTCATAATCAATATTTTAGTTCATTTAGCCACATTTCATATCCATACAGTAATATTGCCAAATTAATCAAAATAGGTAAATATTGTTGCCAACTTTTAGGATAAGCGCTCTCAATCTCTTAACCTCATATTGCTGAAACTTGTGATTTTGGTATCGCGACTGAATGCGAGTTAAGGTGCATCTACAACTGTTTCCTTTAGAGCTTGTATCAATTTTTCGGGAAGCGAATAAATCCTTATTCGCTGATACTAAACTCAGCGTGTCTGCTAAGTGCTAAGAACCTAATACTAACAAGGAGATCCCTAATACACAGGCAGCGACTCGCCGGGGCTTACAAAATCTCACGTCCACACACAAATGAAATCGCTAGTGTCATGTTTTCTTGCAAAATCTGAGTGCGGACGTCAGATTTTGAAATCGCCAGCATAAACGCGAGAGATTCTAATATGTTCTCTAATGAAGACTCAGCTTAACAACACCATTTTTAAATAGGGCAGCACTATTAACCGATAGACAATATTTCAACAATTTTTTTGAAAAAATAAATAGTTTGTTTATTGGTAGTCTTGGCGTCTTCGTTGTTTCATTGCGGTTGTTAAATTGCAAAGTAAAACTTAGATAAAAATGTTATTTTTTAACGGCGAACGAAATTAGTGTGCACTTTGTTCTGGTTACCAGACAATCGCTATTTCGCGTTGATCGCACGCGTTTTAATAGCACCTATAACAAGATGGCTGATATAAAAGTAAGTGAAGCATTTGGCGGCATTTTGATCGTTAACGGCCAAAATTTTATCAAGATTTGAGACTGTTTGGGTTTCTAGGTTTCTGTTCATAGACTTAAATGAAAAAGTCCTACCGGCAAACCTAAATTTCTACATTTTGGTCTCCAATTAATGCCTTGGGTACTTACCACAAGTCATTCAAAAAGTACATACTTGTAGTTGTACAAACTCAACATGTTTGAGTTCATTGCTACTAAATAACAGCTGCTGCAATTTATTTCACTTCATATTTCGTAATTTATATGATTGTTCGTCAAGTCACGTTCGAATTCGTAGAATTACACATAATAAATGTTATGCACTGATTTGCTACTACCCTCATTTATTTGTGACGAGCCAGCAATTATTGTCTTCATCTTCTCGTTAAAATATTATGTTGGTTACAAACAAATTATGTGAAAATAAAGAGTACAATCTAAGACCGTGCACTCTCATTCTGTCTTAGCATCAGATTGATTGATTACTGAATTACTTTCTAATAAAATCTATTGAGTTACTTACCTATCATGTCTTCCACAATACCTATATTATTGAGTCACAACTCTTATTGTGCTACTGTATGATTCATCTCTGCTAATTGTGTGAAAAACCAAGATGTTGTCTTTCATCAATGTTGCTACTTTACATAACATGATATATTTGTCCATATGTTGGAGATTTCATTTTACCCAATTATTAATTATTTCATGTCATAGAGCAGATTATTGAAATAACAAAAATCTTTATAAAATACAAAAGATAGACATCTTGGCTGATGCATTTTTTTTATAACGGTTGTTTTTAGAGCCTAGGGTTCTAAAGACAGGGCCCTCCTCACAAAACCCTTTTAGCAAATTGACTAAGTATTTAATTGTATGTAAATCAAATCAAAACTGTGCCATGGTTAGAAAGAAAAACCGATTTATTAATTTGTTTGATATTTCTTCAAGTTATAAAATGGCTATAACATGACAAATTGATGTAGTGTGCCATTCTGCTCAACAATCAAGTTCCCTGACTGTATGTCATAACTTACTATGATTTTGACATGCTAATTGAATTCAGATTTGTAACAACATTTTGAATATAATCATGTCATCTAATTCTGATAGCTTTTGTTTCTTTTTGTAAATCTCATTCCAACAAGTTCTTCTCTATTGGAAATGACAAATTGGAACTGTGCACTAATTTCCGAAAATTCGATAGTTCCCATGTAGCTTTATCATCATCTTCCTGCCCTTGTCCCATGTTACTTGGGGTCGGGGCAACACGTTTCTTCTCCCATTCTCCCCTGTCAATCTACAGCTATCATTCACTCCTTTCATATCATTCCTCGCACAATCCATCCATATTTTCTTTGGCCTTCCTCTCCCGCTCCATCCATTAACAACTGAAACAGGACTTTCTACCAAAACCGTATATTTGGTATCTGTCTCGGGTTCGGTCGAAACTGAATATTTTTTTAAATGTTCCAAATCTATTGTTTACTGAAATTTGGCAATTTTTTACACTTATACAACACGTGTTAAATAAAATAAAAAACAATAATTAAGTACCTATGTGTTTTTTTTTCATATTACTGCTATAAAACAATCAAAAACCTTTTTGAAAATTTATTGCGGTCAATAATTAGTCATTAATTATATCAGTCTCAACACAGAAGAAAAGAAAGGCAAATACCGTTCTTATGATTAGTTAATAATTTATCATAAGGATGGTATTTTTGCCTTTCTTTACCCACGAACTAACCCGAAGTCAGCTGAACCACGCGCGATAGTTCACGAACGCAGACTTTCGGTGCGGCCGAAGGTTCGGCAGGTTTTTTGCCGAAACCGATGCCGAAACTTGCCGAAATCGAACCTTCGGTTGATCACTAACATTTATATTCATCACTCTAATTCATAATATATGTGTTTCCTATCTCCTCATTATATGCAGCTTTATGTGCAATAAAATATTTTATAAATGTTTTTAAAGTACAGTAATAATTTTACAGCTGTACGTACATACTTCTTATTGCACTATTTATTTTACTTGGATAACATTTGCAGAAAAATACTAAATTATGAAATTTTCCAGGCCTTGTTCAATAAAATGAATACTGCTGGGCAGAACGGTGCGCCGGAGGGGGCGCCTCCTGCCAAAGGTGCAAAAGGGGGCACAATTGAGAAAATTTACCAGAAGAAGACACAGTTAGAACATATCCTACTACGTCCTGACACATATATTGGGTCCGTTGAGCGGACTACTGAGTTAATGTGGGTGTTTGACAAATCCAAGGACTGCATGGTCCAAAGAGAATTGAACTTTGTGCCAGGTCTGTACCTATAGCTTTATTTGTTTTGCACAACATTACACATTAAAATTTACAAAGGTCTGCAAGGCTTTAAAATACATTTTAGTTAAGCTATTCTATTAGAATTTAGTCTAAACTAAATTACAAATTTTATTTTACAGGTTTATACAAAATATTCGATGAAATATTGGTCAATGCAGCTGACAACAAGCAGAGAGACCCCAAAATGGATGTAATGAAAATTGACATAAATCAAGAAACTAATACAATATCTGTGTACAATAATGGCTGCGGTATTCCTGTAGTGATGCACAAAGAAGAGAAAATGTATGTTCCAACTATGATCTTTGGCCATCTACTGACGTCATCAAACTACAATGATGAGGAAGAAAAAGTAACAGGTGGAAGAAATGGCTATGGTGCCAAACTTTGTAACATATTCTCCACAAAATTCACAGTAGAAACTGCATCAAAACAATACAAAAAACATTTTAAACAGACATGGGGTTCCAACATGACTAAAGCTTCCGAACCGAAAGTTAAGGAAGCTGGGAAAGATGACGATTATACAAAGGTAATATTCAGCCCGGATTTGTCTAAGTTTAAGATGGAAAAGTTAGAAGATGACATTGTAGCTCTGATGTCTCGCCGAGCTTACGACATCGCCATGACGACTCAAGGCGTCAAGGTGTATCTAAATGGAGAAAGACTTAAAATAAACAAGTTTAAAGACTATGTAGATTTATACATAAAAGGTAAAGAAGATGAGAATGGGCAACCATTGAAAGTAGTCTATGAGAAAGTAAATGATCGCTGGGAGATCGCACTCACGCTCTCAGACAGAGGTTTTCAACAGGTGTCTTTTGTGAACTCAATTGCTACCACAAAGGGCGGGAAACATGTTGACACTGTTTCTGATGGAATAGTTAAGAATGTTCTAGAAATTATTAAGAAGAAAAACAAGGGTGGCGTAAATATAAAACCTGTGCAGGTTAAGAACCACATGTGGGTATTTATTAATTGTCTGATTGTCAACCCAACCTTTGACTCCCAAACTAAAGAATACATGACTCTCCAAGCAAAAAGTTTTGGTTCGAAATGTAATTATTCCGAGAAATTCATTACGGCTGTATCAAAATCTGGTCTAGTTGAGTCTGTACTGACGTGGGCTAAGTTCAAAGCTCAGACTGAACTGGTGAAGGCATCAGGAAAGAAACAGAGCAAACTGAAAGGCATACCAAAGCTAGAGGATGCTAACGATGCCGGCACTAAAAACGCGCACTTGTGTACGCTAATCCTCACTGAGGGAGACTCAGCTAAGTCATTGGCTGTGTCAGGACTTGGTGTGGTTGGTCGGGATCACTATGGTGTATTTCCGCTAAAGGGTAAACCACTCAACGTCAGGGACGCATCTCACAAACAGGTCTTAGAAAATGTTGAAATTAACAACATGATAAAAATTGTTGGACTCCAGTATAAAAAGAAATACAACACTGTTGATGATTTAAAATCATTGAGATATGGTAAAGTGATGATCATGGCTGATCAGGATCAAGACGGATCTCACATTAAAGGGTTGATTATCAATTTCATACATCACAATTGGCCAGAATTATTGAAACTCCCGTTTTTAGAGGAATTCATTACTCCTATCGTGAAAGCTTCGAAAAAGGACAAAGAAATGTCATTTTACTCATTACCTGAGTTTGAAGAATGGAAGAACAATACAGAAAACCATCACACGTTCAACATCAAATACTACAAAGGTTTGGGTACCTCCACATCAAAGGAGGCTAAAGAATACTTTCAGAATATGGAGAGGCACAGGATAAAGTTCAAGTACGCGGGTCCCACAGACGATCATCACATTGAACTGGCATTTTCTAAGAAAGGTGCTGACCAACGTAAGGAGTGGCTAACTAGCCACATGGACGAAGTGAAACGAAGGAAAGAAATTGGTCTTCCAGAAAGATATTTATACACAAAAGATACTAAAGCTGTCTCATATTCGGATTTCGTCAATTTGGAGCTGGTTCTCTTCTCAAATGGCGATAACGTGAGGTAAGAATACTGTAATCCGCCTTGGGCAGTAAACTCAATGAATATACATATTCATGAAAGTGTAACATTCAGCAACTTATATTAGGTATCTCTTAAATCCCTTTCATTTAGTCAATTCTACAATATCCAATGCTTTTGCTGCAATTTTGTTGTATTTTCAAAATGAAAGGTAATTATCATTCTGAGGGGTGCTGGTTATATCAGTGCACACTAAACTCAACACTGCTGAATAGTAAGCTCATATAATAATTATTTTTCTAGATCAATACCTTCCATGGTAGATGGATTGAAGCCTGGCCAACGTAAAGTGATCTTCACGTGCATAAAACGTAACGATAAAAGAGAGGTCAAAGTGGCGCAGCTGGCCGGTTCGGTTGCGGAGCACTCTGCTTATCATCACGGTTAGTATCCAATACAGAAACTTAGATAATTATAAAGTTTTGGAACCACAAACTCAATATCTTATTTGGAAAAGTTCAAATTTCTTTGGAACCTTTTCGTATTTAAACCCACAGTCGTGTTTTAACGACTTATGCATAATCTACTATAATAGTATCAAAATTTCTCAAACTTAATATACAGATGTTTTGCTGAGAAATTTGGTGAGCCACTTCTTCCCAGCTCAAATACCAGAAAGTGGTCGGGGGGGCGTTTAGGGGGCTGTCTTATACTACTTTGAAGTTCAAAAAATGAAAATTATCAGTCTGATTTGTATAATGATTTTTGTATTTGTTTTGAACAGGTGAACAGTCTCTAGCGATGACGATAGTGAACCTTGCACAAAACTACGTGGGTTCAAACAATATCAACTTACTGGAACCGCGCGGTCAGTTCGGAACGCGACTCTGCGGCGGCAAGGACTCTGCTAGCCCGCGTTACATCTTCACGCTTATGTCGCCACTCACGAGGCTTGTATTCCACCCACACGATGATCCGTTACTTGTTGTAAGTATTTTTATCTTATTTAGGTTTTACGGTCAGCGTATTTGTGCAGAATAAACAGTCTCTTTCTTACTTTATTAAGAAAAAAATAATGTTTGAAAATGCATGAGGATTTTGCTGTTCAGTAAATCCGTTTCAGTTCTCTGTTCTGAACTAAATCACAACTAAAATAGTTCCCTGTGGATGTTCGTGTATTCAATTTGCGACCCTATTTAAGTCGTTTTTTCGCTCAATATCAATCAATCAACTAGCTCGATTGTGCTGCCAAAAGTCCGCTGAACCTTTGCAAAGTGGTTTCTAATAATTTTATTATATATTTAATTCATATAATATTTCTAGCACGACTTCGAAGATAATCAGAAAATTGAGCCGATTCAATACATCCCAATCATCCCTATGGTCCTGGTGAATGGCGCCGAAGGCATTGGCACAGGATGGTCAACTAAGATACCCAATTACAACCCAAGGGATATTGCTGAGAATATTCAGTAAGTAGGACTTTCCGCTTAAATTGTCCAGTAATTCAAATCATAACTGTTATTATTTGTCGTATGACTGATGTAGTCTACATCAGTCAATCGTCAGTCAGTCATCAGTCCGCTACATAATTACGTGTACAGTTACACCAGAAAAGGTATGCGCTTCGGTAATACTTGTGCTTCCGAATAAGCACGAACGTCGCGTCACAGAGTAAGACCTCTCAGGCTTCTGCGAGGGGTTACTGAGCGGTAATAAACCTATCATTGTGCGTTTGTATGCAGTTTTCTCTGTCGGCTTACCTACTCCGGTCGTAGCTCGTATTCTGTCACTCGAAAGTTTTTTTAAATTGCCTAATAGTTGTTAATCTATGGTACTTGTATGGTTGTAATAGATCTATGTTAAATCTCAATATCGCGTGTTCATATTTCCAAAAATAGACGATGATTGCCGAAGCGCATACTTTTCTTGTGAAATCTGTATGTATATACAAAATGTATACGTACTCTTCTTTTCAGGCGAATGTTAGATGGCGAAGAACCAAAACCTATGCACCCATGGTACAAAAACTTCCGTGGCACTATTGAGGGCTTCGGTGACAAATACGTCATTTCCGGTGAGGCGGCCATATTGCCTGGCGAGAAAATCGAAATTACGGAACTTCCTGTCGGCATGTGGACTCAGAACTATAAGGAGAATGTGCTAGAGCCTATGTTGGGAACTGACAAAGTGAAGCCAATCATATCTGAATATAGGGTAAGTAGAGCAGCTTTAATTGTATCAATCTCCACTAACCGCTTTATGTCGGAGTAAATCATCATATTCAGCTTATAGCAGTCCACTGCTGGAAATAGGCCTCACCAATCGCACGCCGTTTAACTCCATCTTTGGCTACTCTCATCCACCAGTCAACCTGTTCGGATCGTCACTCCAACAAGTCTGAGGTCCTAAATTTGGGTAGTAATGGAATTTGAACTTTGTCATGTATACCATGTGAAGATCAGCTCTTTACCACCATGTAAAGAGCTGGTAACAACCGCGACTTACGAACGAGTTGTAGGTCGTAGGTTCGAAACCCAGACAGGTGCTTTACTTTGTGTTAATTATTTGAACACCACTGCTCTCAAAATGGTAAAAGATAACATCGTGAGGAAACCAGCATGTCCTAGAACTACCTAGAGGTGGCCTGTGTCCCAACAGTGGTATAGACTGATTATGCATGTATACCGCTAAACTTGATAAATTATGCAAGACAAACCACTCGGTATAGGTTTTCCCATCGGCGTAAATTATTTAGGGTGATCGCACATTGACGGAAGATGCTTCGGGCGTAACTTCGTTAACTTCCAGTTAGTATGCTCGACGCAGTAACGCATCATCGGTTGAGTGAGAAAGGTTCACGTCAGATGTGCGACCACCCTTAATTCCATACAAACTTTTATTCCCTATTTAGCGTTTTAGGCGATGAATTTACAAAAATGCTCCCTTTGTGCTCAACTTCGTTATTGAAGGAATTCGTGCAAAATTGCAAGGTTCTAGACCGGTTAAGGCATGCGCTGTCTGTCAGCGAATAAAATTAATTTTAGATTCAAGTTTAATTATGTCAACAGTTTTATTGAATTATTATTTTGTTGTAGGAATACAACACAGACACAACAGTGCGGTTTGTGGTAAGTCTCCTACCGGGTAAGCTGGCCGAGGTGGAAATTGAGGGCGTGCACAAAGTGTTCAAGCTGCAGACCACCATCTCACTCACCTGCATGAACGCTTTCGATCACAACTGCTGTCTCAAGAAGTAAGTATTAGTAATGTAATATGTATAAAATGGGTTAAATATAAGTGGGGCATATTTTGCGCCTATAAGCTAAGCTACTTTAAAAAGCGAAGACGACGACTGTAATATTATATAACAGATGGCTCTTACTGGGCTGTAAATTACATAACCTATAAACCACTGTAATATAGACTTCCTAACATATATAAATACTCTTCACCAGATACGATAAAGTTGAAGAAGTGTTACGAGACTTCTACGAACTGAGATTGAGATACTACGCACGTCGCAAAGAGTACCGAGAGGGTCAACTGCAAGCCGAGGCCGACAAACTGTCCAACCAAGCGCGGTTCATTCTCGAGAAGTGCGACAAAGGACTAGTGGTCGAAAACAAGAAGCGTAAAGTCATGGTGGAAGAACTTATGAAGCGAGGTGAGTTACCGATATTGAAGCCTATTTTCGTTTTATTTACCCTCTCATTAGAACGCCATACAACCAATTGAGTAAAAAAAAATACGTCATCTGCTGCTTCTCATCTATCATGATTGGTACATGTAACGAAGCTGAGTCACTAAGTGCTCATATACACGAGCGGCCCGTTGCCTCTGCCGTTGACAACGTTATTTTTCCTGTTACTGCTATGATTTTTTGGAAACTTTCTGGTTACGGTGGATATATTAAAAGTCAAAGTTAAGTTTTATTTTTTAAGAAAACAAGTGTGTAATGTTAGAAATACCACACCAGCTGTTTCGTTTAAAGACGTAAACACAAACTGTTGCGTGCGTAACATTGTGCGCGACAGTTTTAAGTAGGGACGCATCGATACCGATATTTATGAATACGTATCGGCGATACCAATACCGATACGGATGGGTAAAAGGACTGACTATTCAAAAAGACAAGAAAAAAAATAATAACTAATCATTCTCAAGTTATGCAGAGAAAGGCGATTTTGCAAGTCCGTTAGGATGAGGCCTGAATGAGGCCTGCTGTAGAAAATAGTGTCTCAGATCGACAGAACTCATTTGGAAACTAGAGAAAGAAAGAAAAAGAAAATACATTTATTCAGCACAGACTAAAAGGCACACAAGTAAAAAGAAATCAAGTAAAAGAAAGAATACAAAATAAAGTACTTTTGCGCCAATCTTTTATACGCATTTAATTAGGTTTTTTTAACACGCGAAATTTAAAATGTATAGCTGTATCAAATAAATATCGTAAATACCGATGTACGAGAAAATTCAAAACATCGCCTTTGCACACCTAGCGGTTTTCCATACCGAAAGTCTCTCCTCAGCAATTAACTTTGCTCAATGTTACTTGTATAGTTGTACGTGTCGATCATATTGCTCTTTTTATACCTTATATATATCAGAATAACTAGCTGACACGTTGTTCTGTCAAAATTTAAATTTCGATTTTTCGGCTGTTTCTTTGTGTTCTTCCAATTTTTTTTTTCTTAACCACCTTTTTATTGAGGCGAACAAAATAAAAAAAATAATTATTCAAATCGGTTGTCCCATCCGCAATTGTTTTTATTTTTTTATTTAAATATATATAGATAATTCTATTTGTCTCACTAACTAATTCAACTTCTTAACTAAAGGTTACGCTCCTGACCCGATCTCTGAATGGAAGAAGCGCGCCAGTAAGATGCAGGGATTAACAGCAGTAGAAGACGACCCACAAGAGTCGGAAGAAGAACCGGAACCTGAGGCTGAGAAGGGCAAACCCGTCGATCCAGGTGGGTTTTAAACCTTTAAGACTATTTAGACCAGTGATTCCCAAAGTGATCTATATCGACCCCCACGTCGACAGTGCAAGGGGTCCATGTCAGTGGGGACAAAAATGAGGGTCCATGAGATATAAATGGAGGTAATATTTTTTTTCTTCTGTAAATAAGGTATTTGGATCACGTTTACACATCATATTAAAAAAAGAAAATATTAAGCTAGATGGAGTCGACATTTCCGATCCGACAAACCCTGACAAGAAATGGCGAGACAAACTTTTATGTAAAAAATATGGTGGAACAAAATGAACCAATCTAGCACATCTTGTTGTGTGTTATTATAGTCTAAGGTGGAACCAGACTGGTCGACAAGTGTGGTGCATGGCACCCGGATTACGGTCGATCGACCTCGACTGTCATTCGACGGTGTGGCATTCACTTTTAACGACCATTCATCTATCGACCATTGGTCGAACATCGATCGACCATCGGTCGAGCGTAGATCGATATGGAATATCGAATATATCTTGAGGCATTGATCGCAAGTCGAAGTCGCTCGATCGCTCTGGTTGCATCTCTAGGCAGATTTTATATTAACGTTTCATATGGTAAGAGCAACTCACTAGCTATATATATATATATCTAATTGAACTTGCTATGTTACAGAAAAAGCATTCCAAAACTTGAAAGAGGTGAAGAAGTTCAACTACCTGCT
Organism: Xanthia icteritia; assembly: GCA_949128155.2. Taxonomy (NCBI): domain Eukaryota; kingdom Metazoa; phylum Arthropoda; class Insecta; order Lepidoptera; family Noctuidae; genus Xanthia; species Xanthia icteritia. The sequence continues at coordinate 17,519,703 of OX421947.2, read as the reverse complement.
GGGCATGTCCATGTGGATGTTGACCAAGGAGAAGAAAGATGAACTGCTCAAGCAGAGGGACCAGAAACTGTCGGAGCTTAACGCACTTAAGTAAGTTATTACGCTATTCTTTTCTAATTAATTTCGTTGCGGGTTCCAAGACAGGAATCATTTATCTGGAAATCTTTTCACTTTTCATGACTGTTATTTGTATTCCGGTAAAGCTTATTTGTGTACAAGTAGCAGTATAGTTTACGATTTCTTATAATACGCTGCAGGCTTATCAGAGAACCATGATATTCGACATAGGTAATAACTTTTATAAATTACTTATTTTATAAATTGATTCCAACATTATATTACTCTGTGCAGAGCAAAAACAGCGGCGAGTTTATGGCGTGAAGATTTAGACGAGTTCTTAATAAAATTGGAAGATATTGAAGAGAAAGAAAGACAAGAAGAACAGTCTGTTAACAAAAAGACTACCAAAGCAGCCGTGAGTACCTCGTAACATTTATTTATTTTAATACTTCAAACACGCAAATGTACAGATACTGACTTAATGCCATAGGATTTTTTTCTAATCTAAATAATATTGTAAAGAAAAAAGATTTGTTTTTTGTATGTTTGTTACGCTTCCACGCTAAAACGGCTGGACGGGTTTGGATGAAATTTGGCACATGAGTGGACTATGAACTGGATTAGGACATAGGATACTTTTTATCTCGATATTCCCACGGGATCGAGACTTATGTGGGCTAACCGCGGGGCGCGGCTATTAATAGATAAACGAAAACTCATGTTAGTTTTAAATGTTGAACTTATTTTGAACTAACATTTTCATTTTGTTTATGCTTACCAGATGGAAAGAGTAAAGGTAATATATTTTTTATAAAAGTTTGAGCGGGAAATTGGAGCCCGTTCCAACCCGACAATAATTATGTTTTGGCATTATGAGCATTCGTCAACGTCTCCAGGGGGTGTGTTCGGGTCTATAACTGATGCGACACAAAAAAGAATAATATAACGTAAAAAAACAGGTCAAGGGGTCACAATACAGTAATAAAGTAACATATCGCGAGCGTGGCTTACAATGTATGTGAGAACAACACTTAAACATTTGCCATTTATCAATTTACAGAATGCTAACAAGAAGAATCGCAAATCTCTGATGGACATCTTACCTTCGGACAATGGCAGACGTGTGGAGCCCAAAATATCCGACGATCTGATCAAGAGGATCCAGGCCGCTGAGAAGGCGAAGACTAGGAAAGAAATTAAGAAGGAATATGATCCGGTAAGTGGTACATTTGAACTAATAAAACCGCGAAATAAAGGTGCTGTTGAAGTCAAACTGTTACCATCGACGTACAGACTTTACGTTACTACCAAATAGTGCATTCAATGTATGGGAGCGAGACAGCGAATATTGTGTGCCCTCTTTCACTAAACCTATGTCCCGATGTCGGGCCATTATGAAACACACCATTGATCTTAAATTCATTTACTGTGTTTAGTTGGCTCTAACAAAGTTACACTGGACTGAATGAATGAATGAAATCCACCGATCCTAGCATGGTTTAAAACCAGACTCGATAAATCGAATGAATCTTGGGGAGATTTGCACTAGCTCCTGGAGCCTCATGTTTCATCGCGCTACAGAGGCTATTGCGTATCAAGGAGTAGACCGGGTGGCGCGGTATATTTATTCAACTTATGTCATGTTTGGAAATATAGTTTTTAGTGCATCCAAAAAACTCTACTGAAGCCGCGATCAACGTGGCCACCTAGTGGGCCAAAGTAATTTGGACAAATGTTGTATCACATAAGATCGCGCCTGTAATCCTCGAAAGGTTAGGCAGACGGTAACCTATAGTACACCCACATTTCGCCAGTTATGTTGTAAGTCCCTTGTAATAGGGGGCGAGCCTATTGCCATAAAACAGGCACAAATCCAGACTCCGCGGGCTGCTATTGAGAAAATCTTGTCGGAAAAATCCAATAATATAATCAATCATCGCCATCGCGTTTCGAAATGAAGTGCACCTATTCAATAGTTTTTCTTTCCTCAGGATGATCCAACTGGCATCAGTCCTATAAGTGCTGAAAAGAAACCTAAGTCTCGAGTGAAGAAGGAAAAGGTTGAGAAACCCGAGAAGGCGGAAAAAGCGGAAAAAGTGGACAAAGCTGCAGGCGATGGATTGAAACAAACTAAAATTACTTTCAAAAAAGAACCCAAGAAGGTAACTATTCCTTACTTAGCCCCGTCCCAAAGGTTCCGTAGCATGAACTAAGTTTTAATTTTACAGTTATATTTTATTTGGGGAGCATCTGTCTATTAAAGCGCAAGCACCGAATACAGCTGACTTGGGCGCAATATTTTATGATATTACATAACAATGCCTGTATTCCCCGAGGGCCAGAGGTGAATAGTACACCATGTAATAGGGTCCGGGGGTGACTCTATTGCCATCAACCGGGCACAAATCCAGACTGAGCTGCCACTGAGAATATATGATACAATGGGTAATTCATGTGTTTTTGAAGAAAAGAAAATACTATAGTGTGATGTACCTATTTGTGTTCACAGAAGCGCATGACATTCAGCGGTAGCAGTTCAGAGGGCTCGGGCTCCGACGACGAGCTCCCCGCCGCAGTCGTCGCCGCGCCGCGCGAGCGCGCCACGGCCCGACGCGCCGCCACCAAGGTACGACATATACTGACAGAGGGCTCGGGCTCCGACGACGAGCTGCCCGCCGCAGCCGTCGCCGCGCCGCGCGAGCGCGCCACGGCCCGACGCGCCGCCACCAAGGTACGACATATACTGACAGAGGGCTCGGGCTCCGACGACGAGCTGCCCGCCGCAGCCGTCGCCGCGCCGCGCGAGCGCGCCACGGCCCGACGCGCCGCCACCAAGGTACGACATATACTGACAGAGGGCTCGGGCTCCGACGACGAGCTGCCCGCCGCAGTCGTCGCCGCGCCGCGCGAGCGCGCCACGGCCCGACGCGCCGCCACCAAGGTACGACATATACTGACAGAGGGCTCGGGCTCCGACGACGAGCTGCCCGCCGCAGCCGTCGCCGCGCCGCGCGAGCGCGCCACGGCACGACGCGCCGCCACCAAGGTACGACATATACTGACAGAATGGAGATAATGGAGACTAATCCAATAAGTTCCACACAATTTTTTTTAAACAAAACTAAAGTAAGAAATATGTACAACTAATGTGTGATTTTACGGCAATACTCATGCCTTCTCTGTATGAGAAGAGGCCTTTGCCTTGTAGTGATACAGTATTAGGCTGGTATTATTATTATTATTATTAATGTAATGTTAGTTCAGTTGACAAACACGTTATTACAAATTATTACTATTATCAAAGCAATAACCATAACATTTTCATCAAGGTACAAAAATACAAAGATGGCTCCGAGGACTCAGACTCTGGCTCCGACGTGGAACTGTTGGACAACAAGCTGGACTCCGGCGGCGAGGCCCCGACGCGCGCGCTGTCGATAAGTGAAGACGAGGATGACTTCAACGTGAAGAGTAGCAAGGCTAAGAAGCCCGCTGAGATGGATTCAGGTCAGTAAAAACACTTTTTTCAATAAAATACTAGCTGATCCAACAGACAAATTTAAATAAATTTGACAATAAACCCATAGAAAAAATAATGTACAGTTTTTCCCAAATACGAAAATTTACCAGGAAACTTCCAATTTTTTCTATAAAATCCTAATTCGGACTAACCATTCTCAAGTGATGCGCTTACCAACGAACAGCATTTCATGTTTATTTAAATATATTTTGAAATATTAAATTATTTAAATAGGTTTGGCCAAATATTGTCGCGAGGCGAGAATGTCCAAGTGAGATTCGTAGGCGAGAATCATCAGGCGATTAATCGCACTCACACGTTAACACTCATTGCGTAAATGAGGCGAGGTGATAGCAACAAATCGCCTGCCAAGTCGCATTATGGCTTTTTTAATATACATCAGAGATAATACAAACTAAAGAACAATCTAATGATGTACTTTCAGTTTTTATCAAATCCGGTCCCGCTAAAGGCGTCTGTGCCTTGTATTTTTCGCCATTTCTTATAGTTTTGGATCTGGCCATCCATGCATACTTGGAAAATTCACCCTGTGTACACCCTTTACCTCTGCAGATGCATATTTCAATACACTGAATTACTGTTAAACATTTCAGACTGCCTATTCGACTCCTTAATCGAGGACACAAAGAAAGAGGAAGAAAAAGATAGAGCAAAGAACAATGGCGCGGCGCACCCCACAGTGTTATCAAGTGACGACGAGGTCGTACCCGACTCACCGCCTAAGAAGAAACCGGGACCTAAGCGGAAGCTACTCAATGATGACAAGAAACCTAAGAAGAGGCCAGCCAAGGAGATGCTAAGTGACGACGATGACGACAGCATATTTGACAGCAAAAAGGTGCGTTCGTTTTTCTCTACTGCAACTTTGCATATTAATCTATTTACAAGCCGTGCACCTGATGGTATGTCCCATCGGTAATAATGACGAAATTACATTCAAACGTTCACTTAACCCCTTTAGGGGATAGATTTTCAAAATTCCTTCCTTAGTGCTCAGTTTCGTTATATAAGGAACTCTTGAGCAATCATGTTTCAAATATGCTTTTTTAAAGTAGATTTTAACTATGCAGCCTTTGTTCTGCTATGCGTGCTACGGCTTTGTCTAATGCAAGTTTACGAGCTTAGTACTTTTATATAAGTCCCTGATTTAACATGATTACACGCAAGATGTAAGTGACAAAAGCAGTAGTAGTCACTAACCTTGTGTAAATTTTGCATAAATCTGTCTCTTTACAGACTTTACTTTTTCCGCATGACGGATTCAGGTGACTAAAACGCTAACCTGTATTTCTAGGAATTTGACTGCTAAGCATATTTATGCTGGAGCATTTGGCTGCTCTGACTGAACATACCCTGTGTAAAAGTAGCTTTAGGTATATGCTTCTTGCCCAGTGATGAGAACTCATGCCGGAGGGGGGTAGTCGTGTCGCGCGCGTCGCGTCGTGTGGTCGCGGCGACACACGTGACCGGCGCGTGCGATGCGACTGCAGTTGCCCTGTGACCATAGATTATGAGAGCTGAGGGCTTATCCAAAACGATAGAATACTAGACCTGCATAGCTATTCACAAACATTCAACAGGCTAATATTATTAATGACGTGAATTATTTGTACTTAGGACCAAAAAAAGAAAGCAGCGCCAAAAAAGAAGCTGAAAAAGAAGGTGTCGAGTGACTCGGAGTCGGACGAGGGAAGTGCGACTCTCGCCGCGGTCAAGAACTCGCGCGCGCGGGCGCAGCAGAAGTACACGTTCAGCGAGTCTGACTCAGACTAGCCGTAAGTTACATACATACACTAACGCCTTTTACCCATGGGGGTAGGTAGAAACTACAGAACGCCACCTGCTACGATCCTTACATACTCCTTTTGCCTCGTTTACGTTCATACCTGGTCATACGCCGGTTGCGAAAACTACAACATCACCACTAAGGTCACGAAGTAAAGCCGTAAGTTGTATAGCCGTGTTATATTTATATTACAACTAACGACCCGCCCCTACTCCGCACGGGTGCAATATACTGATGTGGCGACATTTCAAAACATCGAAATTTTTGTGCTATACCTACGTTAAATATGAATGTACCTTCCGCCTTCCGGAAGAAATTGTCTAAACGATGGTGAAAATCGCATCAAAATTCATTAAGTAGTTTAAAAGAACTAAGCAGTAACACAGGCAGACATTAAAAGCGACTTTGTTTTATACTATTTACAGATATATGTAGAATTATGATTTAGGTGCGTTATACTGTTTCAGATTCAGTATTGTGACAACGTCATTTGAAACTTTACGGTGTAAAGTGAGTCGCCGGAAACGACGCAACGATATTTTATTATCATTTGTATTGACTACGTGTACACGTTATTTTTATACATTCTGGCCTACATACAGTCTGTGACTGATTTGAAGAAACATATTTGTAATTTGCATACTAATTGCGTTAAGACACTCGTAATATAATTATATCGATTTCCTTAAGGCCGAGATCTATTAATGTTACTTATTTGACTTAGAAATGCTTAGCCAAAGTAAGTGCTAATTACCGTTTATGGATTTCGGCCCAAAATCCATTTCTGAATGTTTGAAAAATTGGTTTGATCGAAATAAAAACGTTGACATTACGAGTGTGGTATGCAATTAGGCTGTAGCACATTTTAAAAACTAAACCTATTTATAATTTAGATCTAATTAGTTGGTAATTAGGTAAAAAATCGTCTAGCAAATCCTCGCTCAAAGACAACATAATTATTTGGATTTTTTAAAATAAGTATTTGAGCAATTTCTGGTAATTATAGTTTTTTTATAACAAATTGTAAATAATCGTATTGTAACAAGAAAATTTCAGTTTCTTATCGTTCTTTTCCATATGAATTCTTTGTCTTATCTTTTTGAAATCTGACGTGTTTTGCTAATTCTATTTGAATTTAGTCGAATTACATAATCCTTTTATTTTGTAGATGTCCTGTAATGCTAATTCTACATTTTTTTATCTCGGTTTATTGTCGTAAAAATACTTTTATTAATTAATTTGACCGTTATTTTCCACTTAATATTTCAATAATATTTTGGACAACACTATTTAATTATATTATATTAGTACTTCCTTATTATTATGTTACAAATGTAATTTCTCATTATTTGTTAATTTTAACAATGTGTAAATAAATGAACAATTTCACCATATTCTTTTTGTATTTTCTTTGTTTCTCATTTAAAGTATAATCTCTTTTAAAGAATAATGAAGTGCCCTGGGGAAATGGATAACTTAGAATCCCTTTGAGTTTTTCGCAAATATAACAAAAATTAGACGTCCTAGGCAAAAAATAATGAAAAGTTTCTTTTGAACCTTTGACAAAAATGGCATTTTGTGTGACTTGCGTGAGCCAACGGTTACAACATCAAATTCAATATTTTAATTGCAATTCCTTATTAATATTCTAGTTCGCTAGTTAGCTTCATTTCTTATTTTCATACAGTAATATTACCAAATGAATGCAGGTAAATATTTGACAGCTATTTGCTACATCGCCCACTTTCAGAATAAACGCTCTTAAGTTCATGAAAGACAAACAAATCAGCAAAATTTTACTAGCTATTGCACACCGTACCAAGCGCAAGTCCACGCCGTACATGGATTGACCACTGTTTTTCCCTCCACACACTGTCATAGGCCTTCTCAAAGTCAACCGAAGCGCGGTAGACTTTCTTGTGGTTTGCCTGTTTTTTGGCTATGCACCTTAACACGTTCAGTGCCGGGAACCCTCCAGGAGGGCTCACCTAGTCGCATATGGGAAGCCGGGAGCCCTCTCGGAGGGCTCAGTTTAAATGTAGGTTTTTCTTAGCGAATACAGCATTGTAAACTGAGAAAATAAAATCTGTTGTATATTTTAACAGTATATGCGTTGGTTTTAAAATCCAAGCATTTTTTTTTTTTTTTTAAAAGTTGTCAGGAGACCAGTATTTTAGGGTTGGAAAACCATTTTCACGGTTACAAACATTCACAAAAAAAAAAAAAAGGTCGGACAACCCTGTCTCGGGATGAGAGCGAGTTTATTATCAATTTCATAATTTTTATATTTTTACTATTTCACGTCCTCACCTCACTAATACATGAAAATACCCCTGTAGATACTACGTATAGCGACAAGACCCCCTGAAAACACAATTTTACTTCGTTTTACAGTGTTTTGTTACACGGTTTCAAACCTAATGCCGTTGACCGTCAGCGATGGTTACCTTTAGCGCAAACGTAATGCCGGGGACCCTCCTGGAGGGCTCACTTCCAATATGCATGGCGCATTGCGCCATGCATATTGGAAGTGATTTGAGCTCTATGAAAGTGCATTTGAGCAGCATTTGAGAGTGCATTTGAGCTCTATGAAAAGTGGGTGGAGTCGAAAGTGTTAAGGAGAAGAATATGATTTTGTAAAATAAAACAAATATATTGTTACAATTTATACATTATTATTTATTGAAAAAATATTTTAATTTCGTCAAGTTTCTTCTATTCTAAACAAGTACCACTGCTCAAAAATAAGTATTGCATCATAAGGTGCATTCACCGCAAGTTTCTTCTCTAATGCACCTGTCCCACCGCCTGTGATTAACGAGAAGCGAGTATTAGAGCTAACAATTAAATTGAGTTGGCGACCAACGAGCAGGGAGTGCACGACGGCGACGAGCGATTACTCGCTTGTATGCGTATGTACTAGGCGTGAGTCTCTCAGCGACTGTTCTGCCCGCTAGCGAGCGTCGCTGAGCGAGTACTCTATTTGATAGCTCTTGTCGCTGCGGCAATGGAGTACTCGCCAGCGGTGTTAACAGTCATCGATCAACTTTTAATTTAATTGTGTAACTATTTTACTTACACGAGGCCTACAATCTTTGATCGTCTTGAGCGAGAGAATCGTTGATAGCTAGTCGCTTCCTCGTCGTTGGTGGGACAGTTGCCTACAGCCCTGTATACAAGCCCGCAACATTTGATATTTTCATGTTCTTTTGTTTAAAATGAATACGGAACATAAAGCATGTTGTCCCGGCGACACAAACATGTTGCTGAAACATTTTCGCGCAACTTTCGTTTTCGTTGTATACGAGGCTTGATAAAGTACATAATAATCTGTTTTTACAAGTGAGCTTTGGTCGAATAAACATGAGATGTAAGGCTCCCGCAGACAGGCGCGACTTATCGAACGACATGTCGCATTGCGAATCTGTTTTCAAAGAAATTGTTCTACGAATATAATCGCAGAATCGCGTCGCACTGTCGCGTCGTGCTATCTGATGGAACCTTTATGCAATTATTTCGAAACGTCAAATTGAACAAAATAACTTAGATATTAAGTTAGTGTCGAGGTTCGAAATAAGCTGAAAAACAAATGAATGCATAAAAATAAGAGGCTTTACACAAAACAAATAAAAATAGCAACACTATTGGGTACGACTTAGTTTTGAACAGTGTGTAGGCAAAGATTTAAATCGAAAGATTCGCACTACCGTCTCAAAACATGGTCGCGTTCTGTTTCGTTTTGACACAATGTCTCAGAGACTTAACTTGATTGTCATAGAAACGCCATTATTATTGTGTGAGGTCTCTCTTCCCAGTAAGGACCATTTTTGCTAGACGTAGGGGAGGGCTCATCTTACGATTTAAATCTTTGTGTGTAGGTACATTATTGATTATTAATTTACATACATCGTGTTATTCACATATTTATATTTTCTGTTCCGTGTTCCCCTGGGCTAACTTAAATCTAAACACTCTAACGTTATCGGGTAAATTAATATGGCATTTAATTCTGAGTGTATGCTTAATCGAGATTATTTACATTAAATTAAATCTTTTATAATATAATTATGTATTTAGATACGTACAAATTGTTACTAAACATTAACTAAGTATATGAATACAATAAAACATTAAGGGATTATTCTAACCTAGATATAATATATTTCTTTATTGGTTTACTGAAAAAGTTTGAATTAGTATTTTTATATCGGATAGTAATGCAAAGACTTTCAAAAGTATAGTTAAAAGCAGTGTCACTGGCTGGCTTTTTACATAGTATTTAAACAAAACGCCTACAAAAAAAAACATAGGTACGGGGCAGTCTTTGGGGACTGCCGATAGAAGTGAACACAACGTGCGGTGACGATGACGCGAGTTTAACGCTTTTTGTTCACCCAAAAAGTACACATGTATACACAGTATACATATAGCTCATGGAAAGCGTTCGGTAACGATGACGCGAGTTCCATGATTTTTGTTCACCCAAAAAGTGCTCAACGCGCGTATTGAAGTTTTCACTTAAAAAAAAAACTGTCAAGAGGTGTCGTGGGCCACCCGCACTCTAATTGCGTCATACACGATCAATCATAATCTGAATCATTTTTAAGGATATTGCTAATCCATTGCTTCGTATGTTCGAAAAATTTGTCTGCTCAGCAACGTAAATAATGCAATTAATGTTGTTGAACTGTCAAAATGAAACAGATTGTGTTTGATCGTGTGTTACGCAATTAAGGTTGGAATGAAATTCCTTTCGCTTTTAGACACTTGACGAATGAGTTAGACTGAAAAAAGTGTAACATTTTGACCGTCACGACATTTTTGTTACGCAACAAAAGTGTCGTCAAAAACAGGCTTGTCGCGAAATGTTACACTTTTTTCAGTTTAGCTCTCATTCGCGAAGTGTGCAGAGTATAATGTGCGTTAAGGCACCTCGCTCCAAAACTCGAAAAAATATTCTGTCCAGTGTTAGGTACCTGGCAAAGGCGAATTAAACACTTTAACCGCCAGTGCACACACATTCTTTTTCACATACATATCTGAATAATAAAAAGGTGGTGAATAAATCATTCTAAAGCACCGTTCACACTATGAACGCTGACGAAAGTTGTCAATCTGCAAATGCAGAGAACATTTTGCAAGGAGCGCTCACTGAATTAGGTCTTAAATATTAAGGGCGAATTTCACCAATGAAACTGAACGTGAACATCTAAACCGCGTTCAAGAGCTGTCACTGTCATTACCTATTGTCTTGGAATATTGACATTGACAGCTCTTGTACTTGTTCAGTTTAATTGGTGAAATTGGTCCTAAGAATTGCAAAGAAAGTAGATAAACGAATTCGATCTCATTTTTCCTCAACCACAACAGGTAAACAACTCTTAAGATCGAATGATACGTTCAAAAACCATTATATTTTACCAAAATGTTTTTCAATACCTACTTAGTTTGCTTTCTCTATCTGAATAACCTTTTGCGCTTTCCCTGTCTGAATATTTTCCATTATATTTATTATTGTATCTATCACTGTGGCCATTTTTAACGTACTGTTTTTCACTGGCGCTGTAGTGGATTTCTGAGGGCCCGATTGTCTTGGACCAATGGTGGGTCCAGTAGGAATCGTCTGGGTAACGGGGGTATGGATTCTCTCGGCATAGAACGACGCAATATATCAGGCTGCCGACTAGCGTGATGAAGCCGAATATTAGGAAGACTATACCCAGGATCCTGAAAAAGAAAAGGAAACATGAAAATTTATCAATGTGTTTAGTACCAAAGAGGCTATTCGCTTGCTTGCGCTTACTTAAAGTCTATTCAAAATTCAAATCCTTTTTTTTTATTGATATTATTTCCACCTAAGCGAATATCTTTTAGGTGCTTGTCAGTTTTAGGGGGGGGGGGGGGGGTTGCCATAATCGCCACGCTTGGCAGGCGGGTTGGCCGCAGTATGGTGTTACAAATTCAGTCCGACACCACACGGAACATCCGCTGGATGCGGGAGGCACAGAATCGGTCGAAGTGGCGGTGCTTGGGGGAGGCCTATGTCCAGCAGTGGACGCTGAAATGATGATGATGATGATGATGAAGCGAATAACACTGCGAGTCGCGGGTTCGATTCCCACATGGAACAAATATTTGTATGACCTGCAAGTAGTTGTTCCGGGTCTGGCTGTTTGTGTATGTGAGTTTAAATGTTTGTAAACGCACCCACGATACACGAGAAATTCCTAGCGTGGGGCGTTTTTATTTTAAAAAAATGACTACCATTGTAAAAGTCATAGAAATGTTTGAAGTTACAGCACAAACTGAACTTTGTGTTGTTGAACACAGTTATTAGTACGTACATCTTTTCGAAATAAGGTTAGCAATTTCATTTTGGTACCGGTCTGTAATTCTGATAAAACTGAAACTTACCATACAAAAAGCGGTTCAAAAAACTGCAGAACGATGACGAATCCCAGGGTGACGAGGATCAGCCCGAGGTTCAGCAGTAGCATCAGACAGCACATGCCTTTCACGCTCGGACAGAAGGGATTTGGTGCGGCCATCGCATCTACCTTAACTCCTGCCTGAAATATTGGAGATTTAATTTTAGTACGTAAGTAAGTATATAAAATGGGGGGGGGGGAATAATCATAGGGCATCAAAAAAATTGTCCGTATGGCTGTCAATAGGAAAAGAGCCCAAAAGGCTGGCAGCATTGCCATACAACGTGGCAATGCTGCCAGCCTTTTGGGCTCTTTGGCTCTTTTTCTCTTGATTCTTTGGCCAAAGAATAGGCCAGCGCTCTGGTCACGTGAAGAGTCGACCAACCGCTTGGTGATGTCTTGAACTAAGTACATACATACATATAAGTCCCAATAAAATTAGAGTATTTGCGCCGTTTGGGGTTGCCATACATATTATTATTATTATGTATTTTAAGTCTGTTAGTTTTTAAATCATGTAAATACGTGTGTGTAAAGAAAATAAAAAAGCTATAGACACAAGTCTATCATTATTATCTATCTAGCAAAAAAAAAACTGTTATTTTCTTCCTTATAATATATTATTAGTCTGATACCTACTCTGCTCCCTCATTGCGTAACACACGATCAATCACAATCTGAATCATTTTGAAGGATATTGCTAATCCATTGCTTCGTATGTTCGAAAAATGTGTCTGCTCAACAACGTAAATAACGCAATGAATGTTGTTGAACTGTCAAAATGAAACAAATTGCGGTTGATCGGGTGTTACGCAATTAGGGAGCAGAGTAGGTATCAGACTAATATATTATAAGGAAAAAAATAACTGTGTTTATTTTTGCTAGATAGATAATGATTATAGACACAAGTCTATAATCATTATCTATCTATGTGATCCCCAAATCGGATCCATCAATGGACATAAAATCTGAGAGATTCAACTAAAATAACCGATAACAATGCTGGAAAAGTGATCTTCTCGTTTTTAAAAACTTCAAAACTAGTGTTTTTTTGCTTGCAGACCGATTTTTTCATATTTTGTTTTTTTAAATATGTTTAGGACAGTTAATAAAGTGCATCTTACCTTCCTGGAGACTTTGGATCTGTGTGTAGAGGCAACAGATGGCGCCACCGCACTTCTGTACGAGTAAACACTGCGAGGTGCCCTCGACTGCCGGCTGAAACAGACAAACAAGTGTTTTTAGTAGGTATTGTCTGCTTTGACTTTGTGACCGATCAGGTACCTATAACATGTCTGAAGGTCAAAGCTCGTATTAAAAAAAGGGGGAAATTCGCCATCCGGCAATCTCATCTTGGCGACAATGACAAAAATGTAGGAAAATTCGTGGTTTTTTGACATATTCAGATTGATACTGAGTTTAGAATGCGGATGCTCTTAAAAATATGGGAGTCATCCTTCGCCCTCTAGTGTTATTCCATGCCCCTTACAGCAGGCCAATTTATTTATTGGTAATTACTTGACACTTCACATGACACCTGTCAAGACAGTTGTCATGTGTGTCAAGCAATTTTAACCATGTGCGGTGTAAATATTAGCGAGACCTAGACCTCTTCGTTTATACTGCCCTGCAAACAGTTATGGTACGGCGGGCCAAGAAACACCGTCTGCTCTCTTCGTAACCTTACACTGTCTAGTGATGTCAAAGATTTCGGAATATAGCTCAATCCGTGACAGCGGCATTCGTTCCATAACGCTGTGTGTAGCCGATGTGCTCACGCGCATCGTCGCGTTCCTAATCTGAGCGCACGTATGTCACGAGCGCGACACTTGTCGACCTATTGAGTTATGTTTTGAATAACAAAGGCTAAATAGCTGCTAGTTAACAGACAACAACTTGTAGGTTTTATTGTAGACGTTTCTATAAACGTGACTCATTCTGCTCTCATGGCTGCAGCCTAGCCTCTGGAAAATGGTGAAAAAAGAGTCTAGCCCATTTTCCACAGGCTGGTACAGAGCCAGCACATCAACCTACTACAATCTGTCAAATTTCTTTAATAGATTTTCAACTTTATAACTAAAGCATAAGGTTCAAAGTTGATCGGGAAAATTAGACAATTTCGGGTAGGTTGACCTGCTGGCGCACCTTAACATACGGGACGGGGTGTACCGACTATTCAATGTCCAAAAACATTTAGCGGCTATCTATTTTGTGGTAACTTAACACTAACCTTGCACCTAGGAGTCAATAATTGCCTCCATAGCCAATAAATAAATACAAACTTCTAACTCTTATATCTCATTTCGGACTGAGTTTAGAGATATGCATATCAAATAAGTTTCTTTTGTTACACTATTCTGTACTAGAAAAACAAGATTTGGTTGATGGCCGCGAGAAAAAAAATACGCCACCTTCCATACCAAAATCGGCATTGTCCTTTGTGAAAATACGATCTACTATCTGCTGTTTTTGGAAACTTTGTGGAATTACGATCTATCATCTGCTGTTTTTGGGAAAGTTTTGAAAGTAGGTACGGTGTACCATTTTTTGTTTTTAGTTATACGACACACACACACTACCTTCAGTTGTTTGCGCTTATGGCTCCAACTTTTAAAGAGATCAAAGCGCCCACTGACATTTTGATAAACAACAATCAATCTGTTTTCTTATTTCATTTACCTTCCAACTCCAAAAAAAACAACCTAAACGTCTATTAAGTTAAAAACTCAACAAAAAATAATTGGACATTCCTATTTAGTTTTTTTGTTAATTCATTGACAGTTTAGAAAGTTTCGAACTATATTGACAAAAAACACTAACAAAGAAAGAATCCCTTAGTCACTGTGAGATGTTCAAATATTTACCTTTAAATAAGATGTCAAAGACTATAAAAAGTTTAAGTAGGTACCTACCTAACGAAAGGGTGAAAAAAAGGTTTTTGAAAAGCTGTTACCGAGTTGAGGGAGTGATTACTTATTTATAATTTGTTACTTTATAAATCGGTGAGGGTTATAAGTCGGTTGAGTCACAACAACTAACGAGACAAAGTTAATCTTGTAATTGAGTTTTGTAAAAGTACAATATCTATCGACCACCAAAATACAGGCAAATGAATAGTTTGGGGTCAACGTCCAACTGTTCTTGTACAACCTGTATCTACCCTAATTACGTAACACACGATCAATCGGAATTTGAATCATTTGAAACAAATTGCTAATCCATTGCTTCATAAGTTCGATAAAAAAAATCTGCTCAACAACGTAAATAACGCAATAAATGTTATTGAACTGTCAAAATGAAACGCATTTGTCGTAATTGCTTACGAAAATGTGTTGCGTAATTGGATAGCTGAACTATAAAAATAAATTAAATTGAAGTGTCTGTTTGTAATGTCAAAAAAACAGCTTTTTACTAAATGCCTATGAAACTATATACGGTAACGGTACTTATATAACAAAAACAACCGTCTGTGTTTCTGTCTATTTGTTCCGGCTAATCTCTTAAACGACAGGACCAATTATGACGGGACTTTCACGCTGATGTTATAAGAAGAAACTTAAGGCTACTTTTATTTTAGAAAATGAATTAGGGCTCACAAGGGCGAAGCCGCTGGCAGCCGCTAATAATTAACTAATTTAAAAATATGAAATTATTATCTGGTTTGAAAGTGCATGCAAATGATTACAGGTTTAAGATTATTAAAATAGGAATTACCTATAACATAAGATCACGCCGGTATTCCCCAAAGGCGTAGACAGATACGAGGCATATTATCTGCCAGATAATTTAACTAGAACTACGTGAAGTAGGGTCTAAATATTGTTCAGCCTGTGGGAGCCGGAATGAAGTCGTGTCGGCGACAATCAAACGAGTGTGTTGTCATGCAATTGAATTACTAAAAAAGGGCAGTCGTTTCTATTGCCCTACAAAAGATTAGGGCTGTCAAAAATATAATAGTTTTCTTTTATGTTAGTGGATGGTAAGCAAGCCGACGCGACGCGACGGCCCACTTGATGGTTAGTCGCTCATGGATATCTGCGATATCAGCAGATGCGTTTCCATCGCAGAAAGTCTCATAACAAAACATAACAACTCGCCTGTATCCTCGAAGGGTTAGTTACAGGTGTACCTATAGTACACCCACATTTCGCACGTTATGTCCCGTGAAATAGGGGGCGAGCCTATTGTCATCAACCGAGCACAAATTCAGACTCCGGGCTGCTACTGAGAAATTGCAGATGGAAAAACCCAATAACACTTTGCCTGACCTGGGCATCGAACCCAGGACCTCATGCTCAGCAGGAGTGCTTGCGACCGGTAACGTTTCTTGGAGGCGTTATCAATATTTTTCTCCTGAAAAGCGGAAACAAGGATCCACTACAACCTGGTTCATTTTCATGGCTAGGTACTTACTACAGTTCGAGTGTGTTTCTTCTTTTATTTTAACTGCCATATTGTATTGTTTCAATAGGTTAGCCCGCCTATGGGACTTTACAGTTATATATGCATAATCAGCCTACAATGTTCCCACTGTCCCTCTTTGTGAGAGGGAGTGAGCCGTAATCCACGCGGGCCCAGTGCGTGTTGATAGATATCACATGTATTTGAATTTTTGGTTCTAGGACATGCCGGTTTCCTCACGATATTTTCCTTCACCGTTTAGAGAGCAGTGGTGAAGAAAAGATTACAAAGTAAAGCGCCAGTCAGGATTCGAACCTACGAGAAGTTGCGGCCGTTACCACTGGACCACCTCTGCTCCTCTGGCCGTGACTGCCGAAATGTACATTGACTTGTTTACAGAAAGAGCCGTGATTGGTGTTCCATAAAGCCTTATTAATTTGAGTGTATTGTAGATAGTTCGACAACCCTGAAAGATTCCTGTGTCGTCACACTATCCAAGGGGACGGCTGAGAAAGTAAAGTAAATTCGTTTCGCCTTGACACCGTCGTTACGGCATTCTTTGTTACTTTTTATAACTATTTGATGGCATTTTTTCGTTGACTGTCCGGAATTAAGTGTTTTTTCCTTCGGACGCTACTGTTGATTTAAAATGAATGAATTTTGGAATTGTTCACACCAAAGAGAATATAACCACCATGTGGTTATATAGTCTTTGGTTCACACGGTCCCTTTGACGGACTTCAATCAAAAAGACTGGTATTAGGAACTGGCTGGTATTAGGGGCGTCCACCGTTCGAACCGATATTAGGACACGACTATGCCATGTCTCTGAAACGGCTCGGTATATGCAGTGAGACCTAAAACGTTCGATTGAACCGAGGAACGTACGTAGGAGCTAATAAATCGTGCCCCAGATGCTTGGGTTCGATTCCCGTGTCGCGTCATCATTGCGCTGTCGGCAGAGAATTATACGAGCAATGATTTACAACGTAACTGTATATTTGTTTGGTATAAGCGAGCATTTTGTATTGTATCGATATATGTAGCTTCTGTTGTTTGTATGTACACGATTATCATAATAAGGGTAATTGCTCTAGGATACTTACACAACTACTGAACTATTATTGTTTTCAAAATATTCTACTTTTCAATGAACATGTAATGAACTTCATAATTTGTCATTCTTATAACGTTTATTATTGTTCACTTATTCTGACGGGACAATCTTGCAGACATCATTATACACATAATTATTAACATACTTTTTCAATCTTATGGGGAGTCCCATACAAAATCATTTATAGGATAAGATGAATTCGAAACTCTTCATCCTGTGCTAAACGGTACTAATATCGGTGAGCAAATATCCGGTCGTGTAGATACCTCGAGAATGTTTCAAATACGATCCGAAGATCTATGCCTCTGTTATTCATACATGCGCCGTAAAATTGCCTTTTGAGCAATTTTCCATCAATCCACGCGTTTAATGTAAAATGTTTTGTTCGGTGGGAGAGCTGGGCAAACGGGCGGTCGGAACGCACCGGTTTATTTTACGAATAAGATTCTATTAAAGGTTTTTTCTTATAGTTGTTAGTATGGTAAATTACTTTTGACTCTTTTTTTTAAATAGATTTATGAACATCTGCAATATCAGTGGCAACGCAGATAAGCTGCCATCGTAGAGAGAAAACTCTGAGTTGGTTCATGTGTCAGTAATTACAACGAAATAATTACGCCTAAACCCAACCGTAATGCACAGCGCTTGGTGGCAGAAATAAGTCTGAGTTAGAGTTGCCAGAACAAAAAGCATGAATTTTTATAAAACTGTCCAATAATCCTATCTATCCTATGTTAATAAAGTACGTTGATATTAGAGACGGGGGTTTACTGTATGTATCTATTTAATAGATAATAATAGATATGTAAACACTATCTCGGGTCACGTCAGCAGCGAGGTCGCTGTCACTTATGTCAACTGTCAGTTCACCACGAATGGCGGGAAACGGTTGAAAGTGAAGCGTACGGGCGTTTTGGGGGACTGTCTTCTGACTGTAACTAAATGACTTTTGATTTTAAAATTTTAGTGCAATTGTTTTGTGAAATGTATTAAAAAAACAATATGGCGGCGTTACTTCTTTTGGCCACGCGCCAGAAGAACTCTTTTGCCTGGAATTGATTCTGGTAGGGCCCCAGAGCGGCTCAACCGCTCATCTGTCCCATTTCGGGGACGCTCGGCGCCCGCGCACGTATCGAGCTCCGTTGGACTAAATTAGTGGGATTTAAGGACTTAGCGGGACCAATACAGGGTAACGGTGTATTAACATGAGTCAGTGAACTCCGCAATAACACCATGAGTGGAGGTTAAAAGCATGAAACGGTTTTAGATGGGAAGTTATCATGCAAACTTGCCAAAAGTTTAGAAGATCGTCTATGGTGTGTGTTTTCTAAATGCTTTAAATTTGAATTCCATTGTGAGGCTGTAGTTGGTAATAATGGTAGTTCTGAAGAAGCAAAATGATGATAATTATGCTTACTGTAAGCATTAATTGTGTACGGTGGGGGAAGCGCCACAGCTAGAGTCTGTCGAATTAAATTTTCGGCAATTTTCAGCCGAAATATACGATTATTGATTTGCCGTCAATTAATTTATTCTGAGAAAATCGATAGTTACAATAACTGAAAGCGCAATAAGTGTGAAAATGCAGAAATCTCGCATATTCAACATTTGATTGTTTGATAATTTAATAATCATGTCTTTGAAAATACTACAAAGTTTCGTGTGATTAAAGTTTAAGCGGTTTAATATACCTATTAAGTAAAGAAAAACCTATCGACGGACAAAAAATCTTTTATTTCGTTTTCATTTTTTGACCGAAATTGAAAATCCAATTTTGGCTGACGAGCCAACCTTCAAAAGGCGGGTGGGACAGATGTCGAAAGTCAGAGAACCGGGAGTTGTTAGAATCCAATTTCAAGCAGCATGTTGAATTGATTATTGGTTACCTGATTTCTGAAGGAGGTCTGTAAGCGGCACTGGTGACATACACGTCAGTCTCAGAGTCAGCTCTTGGGGAGCCGTTGGTGTGCTGCTGCCGTCTCCCATTCCTGTGCTCGCCTGAAGGGGACCGGGTCCTCTCGTCCATTGTCTGGAAAATACAGGAATAATCGGTTGATTTCAGAATTTTAATACTACTACTACATAGATATTTCGCACATTACAATTCCCAGAAGGGAAGATTAGATCCGTTGCAGAGGTACCATCGTAGAAGTTCATATCTATACATCGTAAGGACTATTTCTGCTTGCAGCGTTCGGCCGCTATAGAACCGGGGCGGTAACAGATGTTGTCATCGTGTTCACGGGATTTTGTTTTCAAACTGCTTAGATATGAAGTTCTTTGATAGTAATTAATAATTTTACCATGCTTTCTTTTTTAATGAAATTTTCAGTTTTTAGCCGGAGTTTCGGCCTTCCCCCTATAACATCATCTTCCGTTATTTGGGACTTAAAAACATAATTGGCGAAATATGGGTGTACCTAAAACGAAGATATCCATGCTTGTTCCTTCTATACTTCTATGTAGATACAGTGGAGTAATTAGGTGTAGGCTTTTAATTAATATCATGAATATAGATTTAATTGTGTTTATGAGTTTTGAGCATATTGCAAGAAGCAGTAAATGTAGAAGTAGTTCAAGGTTTTGGTTTCACCCCAAGGAATGTTTAGCTCAAGTTATAGGAGGTAAGCGTTTGAGCGATGAGCGCAGGAGCATTATTTTCAAACAACTTGATTTAAAATTTAACTGTACCAACAACCCACGATATGACTTCTTTATGAGGAAAATGATAGATTATCGTTGATATCGAGGGTGATCTGTTGAAGTGGGTGAATATACGAATATCTGAAACCATTTAATAGAGAGTAGTTTATAGTTTGTAGTGTTTTTTAGGGAACCGGAACGCCGAAGATTTTATAGTTTTAAGAAAAACTGCATACAAAGATTTTCAATTCAATTTTGATTTCCTGTCGTTATGTGGAGTTAATTTTTCTAATCTCTTGATTCATCATAAAATCCGAATTACGAGTTACTTATGGACTTGTAATGTGTTTGTTAACACGAAAACGCTAGTCGTTTACAACTTAAACCGGTGACTGAAATAGTTTATAATCCGGTATTAGCTTCGCATTCCCCATCATGTTTCGAGCCATCATTTTAATTAATAAGCTGTGCAGGCGTTTTGCACAGTAAACGACCATCGGCCGGACCATCATTTTAACATAGGACATAAACTCGAATACTGGCTGAACTATGGGCGTTTTTTAGGGTTGGCAACCCTTATAAGCTTGCCATGTCCGTCTGTCTGTCTGTCCGCGGTTTAGCTCAGAGACTCTTAGTTCTAGAAAGCTGTAATTTCGCATGAGATGATTGCATGTTTTTTTTTCGTCATGTATCCCATTTTGTGGGGTGTCGTTGGAAAGGTCGTTCAAATATTGAAATATTGTTGTTGTGTGAAAACCATTTTTCGATTCAGGGATCCGTTTGTGAAATACTAAGCTTTAAAGTGCAATTTTTTCTTAGAGTTAAGTGTCCCCCCCGCGCCAGTTAAAGGTCGTCACGGCAGTAGTCTATATTTACAACGAAGTTAAAAGGAAAACTATGACAGCTAAATATGCTTTACAAGTTAACGAGTGATAATCGACCAACTTACATTTGCAGTTGGAATGTATGGGAGAACATGTTAACTACAATGTTAAGTTTTTTCTTGGAATAAATTCATCCCAACTACGAAACCATTCATTGTGCGTGGACCGACACGCACATGGCCCGTTTTTTATTGTTTGCAGTAGCATGCATCCCTCCGACCAACGACGCCCCGACGCCGCTCCGCATATCTGTCTGTTTATCACAAGTCTGCTTCATACTTATTAGCTTTGGCCCATTTTGAATAAAAATACTTTTACAAGTTCTAACTGGATTAAAGATTTCAGATCATTTCAGGTCTTCTGAGGCTGAGTGAGTGTAACTTCATAATAGTAACAGATGCTGATGATTTTTAGCTTACCCGTACCGTGTACTCCGACAGCGTCCTCTCCGACGGTGCCCGGTGGCTGTCATTCTCTTCTCTAGACGGAGCTCTGTGATGATAACCCCCAGACGACGGCGAGTCCACGCCAGACCGGTGCGTCGCCACGTAATGGTTGTTCTTCACTTTATGCGCCATTTTGAGTCCTCTGGTTTACTAGCACTCGGACATACTCGGCCTACAGTCACGCATAGGCCGATGATTGCCGACAGCAGCGCATTTTTGCTCAGTGGTTCAGCGCATGCGACTATGTTACTTGTTAACCTTTTAGTTCATCGTTCGTTGTTGTTTTTGTTGCTCTGGAACAAAGAATACATAATATTAGGTATTTTAGGTTTTTAATTATCAGTTTTAACTCATATAGATATGGAAAGTGATGGCCCGGAGTTCATGGGATCTGTTCATCAAGAACAAAGAAAGGCTGATCCGTTTCTGAAAAGCTCATCAACACAAAACGTATATAGCTGATGATGTAAAACGTTTGTTGTAATTTCAGTACGCCAGCAAATTTTTGGCTTTCTTGGCCTTTCAGTACCCGGTACCCTAATTCCATAACACGTTTCAATCACAATCTGAATGATTTTGAAGCATATTGCTAATGGCCGGGGTTGCGGGAGACTCCGAAAGGGATACCGTGGCCCCTGGCAAAGTACAGGCAACGGAAGGAACACGGGTGGGTTTTAGTCAGTAAGAGTCTGACATGCCCTAGCTCCGCCCAGAGCGGGAGAAGTTATTTGATAATTTCCCACCCAAAAAAAAAAGTATATTGCTAATCCATTGTGTTGCGGACGGCCTAGGTACCTACAGTACCGCAGTCGCCCTGGGACAATCTCCCACTGATTTTGATGTGTGCTCCGTACTTACCTGAGCCTGGACGGCTCTGCTGGCTACACACACCACCACGTACCCCTGAATACGTACCTGGTTTTGGGTATCACTACCCAGAGACCACGACACAGACTGTCTGTTAAAGAAATAAGACACCTTGTTTTTGACTTAAGAAATAAGACACCTTGTTTTTGACTTAATTCTGAGACTCCAGCTTGCTTAGTTGATTCCTTGTTGATGGTTGATTTACGACTACATTTTATAAAAAAATTGCACGCCTTTTATACTAAAATCCTTAAGGATTTTTGGGTGCAAGCCGTATTCTCAGAATTTTGCATTTATTTTGCCCTTTTTCAAAAAACCTTATAAAACTTAGTACATTATATCCTTACATAACTAATATCTATATAAAACACGATTACAAGTCATTTACTTAAGTAATTAAAACATTTTAGAACAAACAATTATACATTTCTAGTCAAGTAAAATTTTGTTACATAAAAGTGACTATATCTTTTTATTGCATGGACCAATTTTTACAAACTAAACATACAAATTAGTTTTAAGCCTACACCTTTCATTTGAGACCAAAATTAGCAAAATATCTCCATAAACAAAAAAGTATGTTTTCAAGTTACGTAATTATCTATGACAATTTTTCCTTACAAAAATTTCCTTTCAAATTTAGTTTTAATGCTCTTAATGGCTCAAGATAAGAATTCTAACACAAATCTAATATGAATCTAACATGAATATACCTAAACAATAGCACAATAATCAATTCTAGTTGGAATCTAATTTGACATATAATAAATGTTCCTAATCTACAATTTAGTATGAAAATATTACAAGATTTCCGTCGCAATCTATCCGCTACTTGTACCCTAGTGCACGGATATGGTCCTATTGCTCAAAATAACATTATAATTATACAAATTCTAATAAAAAACAAGTTAAAACTTTAAAATTTGCAATCTATCGCGCTAATATTCGTTAGTAGACTACCTGCTACTTGTGCCCTGGTGCATAGATAGGGTCCCGTCGCCAACATTCTCCCCCTCGTGCGTCGCACCATTCTCCAGACTCGGCGACACTCCCGGCACCAACAGCACCACTCTCGAACTGGGTCTTCGCAGCACTCCACCTCCACTTGTCTCGACGTCGACGATTCGGATTCGCCCATCTGGTCCTGGATACACTTGCTGGATTCTGCCGCGTGGCCAAGTGCATCTCGGCAGGCTGTGGTCGACGATCATCACGATGTCCCCGACGTGTAGGTCTGTGGCGCTGGTTCTTCCTGGAGTCTTCCTCGGCAGCAGGGTGGGCAGGTATTCTCGCAGCCAACGTTGCCAAAAGTGGTCGGCAAGTCGCTGCGTAGCCTTCCAAGTGTGCCTGCCCACGAGCTCGTTGTCTCCGAAGTGGCCGACTCTCGTAGCGCCGCATGACCGCCCGAGGAGGAAGTGATTTGGAGTGAGTGCTTCCTCCTCAAGGCTCTCGGAGAGATGGGTGAGAGGCCGAGAGTTGACTATGTGCTCGGCCTCTAGCAGGAGGGTGTGGAGTACCTCTTCTCGTGGATGCTTCTCGTTGAGTGTGGCGTCCAGTGCGGTTTTAATGGATCGCACCAGACGCTCCCATGCGCCGCCCATGTTGGGTGCACCCGGAGGGATGAATTTCCACTGCACGCCGATCTTCTCTGCTTCAGAAGTGAAGTCTTCTTGTTTCATGGCTTCCAATGCTTCTTTCAGTTCTTTGTTCGCGCCGACGAAGTTAGTCCCGTTGTCTGTGTAGATTGTCTTCGGCATCCCTCTTCTTGCGGCGAATCTTCGTAGCGCCATGACCATGCTGTCGGTAGATAGTGACGGCGTAAGCTCAATATGCACAGCCCTTGTGGTTAAGCATGTGAACAGAGCTCCCCATCTCTTCTCATGACGTCTTGCTACGGTGATTGTCATCGGGCCGAAGTAATCTATGCCGGTGCACGTAAAAGGAAGGTTACTGTGCATCAGCCGTTCGACAGGTAAGTTACCCGTCGGTAGTTCTTGAGGTTTCGCCTTCTTCGTCTTGCACCACTGACATTGATGCTGAACTGTCTTGATTGCCGATCGTAGTCCCAGCACCCAGAAGCGTTGTCTTATCTCGTTCATGACCGTTGCATGATTCCCATGATTGAAACGGCAGTGGAACTCTTCTAAGATGAGTCGTGTTGTCCTTTCCTTGCTGTCGAGCACGACGGGTCGCTTGTAGTCTCTGGTTACGCCCTGTATTGCGTCGATTCTTCCTTTCAGCCGCAGGAGACCGTCTTCCGATACTACGTCGAGCTTCTTCAATTTGCTGCTGCCCTCTATTTGCTTTCCTTGCTGTAGACACCTGATGTCTTCTTTGAAGCTTCTTTCTTGACTTCTTTTCAGCAGTAGAGTTTCAGCTTGCTCCAGTAGTTCGGCGTCCAGCGGCTTGTAGTTCCTTTCTGTTACTTTTGAAGACTGTCGTTGCTTCTCAACTGTCTTCTTTTTTCCTTGTGTTGCTTTCCAGGTGGGATCTTTCTTGCTGACGTTGACCTTTTCCTTGCGTCTGCAGAGTTGTATGAACTGCAGTACTCTTGCTGTGGCTCGCCATAGTCTCTTCCATGATGAAAACCTCTCAGGATCCGGTGATGGGTGGGTGATGCTTACTGCCGCTGCGATGTCTGTTGTCTTCTCTTCGCCGGTGGTTTCTTTTTTGAAGGTTCTTGCCGCAGGCCAGTGAACTTCTTTTCTTTTTAAGAAGTCCGGTCCGGTGTACCATCGGTGATCGCAGTTGAAGTTTTCTGGCACGTCGCGTGTTGCATTATCTGCAGGGTTCTGTGCTGTGGGTACCCATCTCCATTCTTGAGGTTTGGTGAGATCTTCTATCTCAGCTAAGCGATGAGCCACAAACGTCTTGAACGTTCTCGGGTCCGTCTTGATCCAAGAAAGTACGATGCTGGAGTCTGTCCAGTATGTCTTCTTTTCCACCTTTAGATCCATTTCTTCCTCAACAGAGTGTGCCAATCTGCTTCCTAGGAGGGCCGCTTGCAGCTCGAGTCTTGGAATCGATACCGGTTTCAACGGAGTGACTCGCACCTTTGCTGCCACCAAGCTGACGTGGTAAGTTCCATCTTGATCTTCTGTTCTCCAGTAGACCGTCGCTGCATACGCCGTCTCGCTGGCATCCGTGAACGTGTGCAGCTCCCCCTCGGTGCGACGTGGCGCCAGGCATCTTGGAATCTGCAGGTCTTGGAGTAGCTTCATCTTCTCCAGATATGTTCTCCATGTTTCGTACTCCTTTTCTTCTATTTCTTCATCCCAACCGACGCCGCTTCGCCATGTGTTTTGAAGCAGCTTCTTGCCTTGGACGAGAACCGGTGATGCTAATCCCAACGGATCGAAGGTCGACATTACTGCGCTGGTGACTTCTCTCTTCGTCGGCACCTGAAGTCCCTTTGCAATTTCTTCTGGCGTATTCCTGAGGTTCGCCCTGAAGCCGATAGAGTCCTTTTCTGTGAACCAACGTAGTCCCAATGTCTTCTCTTCCTTCTCGCCAAGGTCGACTTCCGTCTTCTCGGTGGTTTCAGTCTTCACGTCTCGCAGCAGCTCAGGTTGATTTGATGCCCATCCCCTGAGCTCGAAGCCCGCCTTCTTATGTATGAAGTTTACTTGCTCTGTCACTCTTCTGAAATCCTCTTCTGAATGGAAGCTGTGCAGATAGTCGTCCATGTAGTGATTCAGCTCGATTGCCTTGACTGCCTCTGGATATTGTTCCTTGTAGTCCGCCGCGTTTCGGTTCTTGACGTAGATTGCTGTGCTCGGAGATGATGTTGCACCGAAGATAACTGATGTCATCCTAAACTTCTTCGGTGACACGTCGCGTCGATCTCCACGCCACAGGAACCTCAGGCTGTCTCGATCTTCTGGTCTGATGCGAACTTGCAGGAACATTTCCTTGATGTCAGCTGCCACTGCTAGGGGTCCTTGTCTGAATCTCAGCAATACTCCAAACAGCGACTGCAGTAGATCTGGTCCCGGCAACAGAGCATCGTTGAGGCTTCTTCCTTTTGACTTGGCTGCAGCGTCGAAGACGATCCTAATCTTCTTCTTCAACGGATGAACCACGGAGAAGTGAGGGAGGTACCATGTTTTCTTGGAGTCTTCTTGTCCAGCGGGTGCTTCTTCTGCATACTTGCTGTCGATTAGATGCTGTATCTGCTTGCAGTACTCTGCCTTCAACTGGGAATCCTTATCCATCTTCTTTTCGATGTTAGTCAGTCGGTTCTTGGCAGAAATGTAGCTCTCTGGCATCCGTTCTTCTTCGTTCTTCCACAGAAGTCCAGCCTCGAATCGACCATCTTCAAGTCTCTTGCAGGTCTTCTCCAGGATGGTGAGTGCTCTTCCTTCTGAGTCCGTAGTGGGTCTTCTCGGTTGCACGCCGAGCGCTTCGATGGCGAAGTGATCCTTGATTGCTTGATGCATTTCTTCTTCTGGCGTGTTGACATGCAGACATGTGTTCATGAAGTGTACCGGTCTTGCACTTCCGATGTCTGACCCGTGGAGCACCCATCCAAGTCCCGTTGGCGAAGCCACTGGTTCCCCTGGCTTCCCTCTTCTTATCTCTTGAGTCACGATCAGCTCCCAGTTGTCTTGCCCGATGAGCAGCTGTGGTGACTCTCCTTCGTAGTACAGAGAATCGGCAATCTTCTTCAAGTGTTGACAGTCTTGAATCCTCTTCTTGTCCAGGAACTGCGGCGTAAGTTTCAACTCGTCAACGGTCCGGACTCTCTTCAGTGTCTTCTTGGCTTCTTGATGAACCCCCTTCACTGTCAGGTCCAGCACTTGAGAATCCTTCTTCCTTATCAGCTTGCCGCCCACGGTTTCGATGACAAGTTCTTCATTGTTTCCTTGAGCGCCGATTTCTTCTGCCACCTTCTTGTTCAGAAGTGATACTGTTGACCCTTCATCCATAAGGGCTAATATCTTCTGTGATCCTTGTGACCCGAAGACTTCCACCGGAACTATCTTCAGGTATGCTCTTGCGTTGTTGACTGCATTCACTGATGCAGTGACGCTTGCCACCTCCTGCGGTGTCTCCTTCTTCTTGTCTTCAGAAGTGTTATCTTCTGACTGGACGTGCAGGAAATGATGATGCCACCTTTTGCATTCCTTGCACGGTGGTTTCTTGCAGCTCTCCTTCCTGTGTCTCCCTTGAAGACATTTGAAACAGACGTGACTCTTCTTTACAGCTGCCCAGCGATCTTGCACCGATGCCTTCTGGAACTTCTGACAATCAACCAGGAAGTGTTCACCCTCACATACAGGGCAAGTCTTCTCTGATTTTCTTGAATCCTTTTCTTTGAAGTCCTTTTCTTTGGTCGAATGCGCCGCTTGCCGCTGGATTCTCTTGAAGCCGCTCTTCTCTTCTGAAGTCGCGAAGGCTCCACACTTGTCTGCTTCTGCGTTCAAGAATCTGGATATCAACGTCAGGTCGGAGAACTCGCCTTCTTCTGATGCTGCAGTGAAGTCGTACCAACGGAACTTGAGAACTGTAGGTATCTTCTCCACTATTTGTTTCACCATCTCAGGTGAATGTAGGTACTGTGGTTTCTTCAGTCCCTTGATTGCTGCTACGCTGTTGTTGATCTGGCTTGCGAAGATGCAGATGTCTCTTGGGTTTTCTGAAATCTTCGTTAGTGCCTTGACCTTGTCCAGTTCAGCCAGCACCAGCGCATCAGGTCTTCCATATCTTCTCCTGAGGGCTTGCATTACTTCCAACGGAGAAGCTTCGGAGTACAGCAGACTCTTGATTGCTTCTCTTGCGTTGCCTTTCAGCGCTCTTCTGAGTCGCGCCATGTTTTGAACTTCGTTGAACATCGGTGCTGTATCTTCGTAGACGACCTTGAACGCCAACCACTCGCTGCTGCTGCCGTCGAAGTAGGGTAACTCGTGTATGTACTTCGGCTGCGCTGCTGGTCCGCCTCTTGAAGTGAAAGCTTCTCTTAACGCTGTCGTCAATGCTTGAATCTCGATCGAAGCTCCTTTCGTTGCAGTATTCACTTCAGGCTTGACCTTCTGAGGCTCTTCTGACGTTTGGTTTCGTTGCTCTGGTTGCTCCATGTTGCCATCTTCCAATACTGATGACTGGATCCAGTTCTGCACCTGTGCTGTTCTATCTTCTTGTTCTGCCAGGTCTTCATCCACAGAGTCCCCATCTTCACACTGTGCCAGCTCCAATCTGACACGGGCTAGCTTTGCCGCAGCCTGTGCTTGCTTCAACTCCAGGCGTGCTACTTCTTCTCTGGCTTCTAACTCGCGTCTTCTGGCTGTAGAACTCGTGGCCTTCGTGGACCTGGCTCGACGAACGACCCCCTTCGGCTTCAGGGTCGTGGCGGAGCCATGGCCTCCCTGTTCCGGAGTATCTTCTGGGATCTTCTCGTTCGTCTTCTTCTGGGCGGCACCTTGCTTCTTCTGTCCGTTCTTCTCGGACGCCGCCGTGTTCGCAGTCGTAATCGTAGCTTCTGATGTCGTGGTTTCTTCCGTAGTCGTGGTACCCGAAGAAGTGTTCGATGTAGCTTCAGTCTCCGATGACCCTGACGCGGACGTGACCCCTTCTGACCCTGCCGTTTCTTCTGTCGCGTCCTTTTCCGTTGGACGGGACGCAGAGCGTGAGGGGGCATCCTTCTGCGATCTGGTAACCGGCATCTTGAAGTCTTCTTATGTTCTGAACTCTTCTATCTTCTTGCAGGGAATCCGGAACTCGAAGGACCAACTGTTGCGGACGGCCTAGGTACCTACAGTACCGCAGTCGCCCTGGGACAATCTCCCACTGATTTTGATGTGTGCTCCGTACTTACCTGAGCCTGGACGGCTCTGCTGGCTACACACACCACCACGTACCCCTGAATACGTACCTGGTTTTGGGTATCACTACCCAGAGACCACGACACAGACTGTCTGTTAAAGAAATAAGACACCTTGTTTTTGACTTAAGAAATAAGACACCTTGTTTTTGACTTAAGAAATAAGACACCTTGTTTTTGACTTAATTCTGAGACTCCAGCTTGCTTAGTTGATTCCTTGTTGATGGTTGATTTACGACTACATTTTATAAAAAAATTGCACGCCTTTTATACTAAAATCCTTAAGGATTTTTGGGTGCAAGCCGTATTCTCAGAATTTTGCATTTATTTTGCCCTTTTTCAAAAAACCTTATAAAAC
Organism: Xanthia icteritia; assembly: GCA_949128155.2. Taxonomy (NCBI): domain Eukaryota; kingdom Metazoa; phylum Arthropoda; class Insecta; order Lepidoptera; family Noctuidae; genus Xanthia; species Xanthia icteritia. The sequence goes on along the minus strand of OX421947.2, from coordinate 17,490,352 downwards.
TTAGTACATTATATCCTTACATAACTAATATCTATATAAAACACGATTACAAGTCATTTACTTAAGTAATTAAAACATTTTAGAACAAACAATTATACATTTCTAGTCAAGTAAAATTTTGTTACATAAAAGTGACTATATCTTTTTATTGCATGGACCAATTTTTACAAACTAAACATACAAATTAGTTTTAAGCCTACACCTTTCATTTGAGACCAAAATTAGCAAAATATCTCCATAAACAAAAAAGTATGTTTTCAAGTTACGTAATTATCTATGACAATTTTTCCTTACAAAAATTTCCTTTCAAATTTAGTTTTAATGCTCTTAATGGCTCAAGATAAGAATTCTAACACAAATCTAATATGAATCTAACATGAATATACCTAAACAATAGCACAATAATCAATTCTAGTTGGAATCTAATTTGACATACAATAAATGTTCCTAATCTACAATTTAGTATGAAAATATTACAAGATTTCCGTCGCAATCTATCCGCTACTTGTACCCTAGTGCACGGATATGGTCCTATTGCTCAAAATAACATTATAATTATACAAATTCTAATAAAAAACAAGTTAAAACTTTAAAATTTGCAATCTATCGCGCTAATATTCGTTAGTAGACTACCTGCTACTTGTGCCCTGGTGCATAGATAGGGTCCCGTCGCCAACACATTGCTTCATATGTTCGAAAAAAAAAAATTAATTGTCTGCTCAACAAGGTAAATAACGCAATGAATGTTATTGAACTGTCAAAATGAAAGCCAATGCTTCTGTAAGTGTGTTACGCTATTACCCTGCAGCCTGCAGGTGTTAGTCTTTGGGCATTTTCCTAGTTAACAAGTAACGGCGTAAAAAACTACAAACAACATCTGGAAACTCTTAAATAGTATAATGTTCTACCCGCAGAATGTAAACGAAATCGAACTGTTTGGGCGACCTTGAACGATATATGTGAGCACAACCAATTTTGGATCATACCATTCTAGAAATAGAGTTTACAATCCAATAAAATGTTAACAACTTAGAATTATTGCACGAAACAATGGTAGCATTCCGATCTTAGTCGATTAATGACGCAACGATTGCAGGTATCGAGTCATATCGATATTATTTACCTGTTAAATTGCTCGTAGTTTTTTGTAGTTTTTATCGATTACCACGATCTATTGAGCGCAGTTTTGAAATTAAAAAAAAACCTTTGTGCTGATTAAACATTAACAAAAAATGTGTGGAATTTGTAACATAAAAGGTTTTTGACATGTAGGTTAGTGCCTAACTACTAATTAGTGGACTAAGTAGTGGCAGTAACTAGTAATTAGTGGATGGCAAACAAGTTTACGCTCAACCGAATTGAAGTGTAGTGGACGTCCCCCAGAGACAAGAGTTGAAATTTATTTTTTCCGTAAATAATTGCACCGACACCCTTCAAACTGGAATATAGTAAAGCGAGCCGTCCACCGCCAACTTAACTAAGTTAGTTTATTTTAGCGCGCCGGTATTTCATACAAGTGCGTTCACCTCATAGATATCCGTGGTCCACCCACATGTATGAAAAACTGGCGAGCTAAACTAAACTAACTTAGTTTAGCTGGCGGTGGTCGGCTCGCTTAATAAAGGTATGATTACGAACAACTCTCCACGCGGCAGTGCATTGTGGCAGTGCTGCCGCATCAGTACTGGTCCCCATACATTTTCTATAGGCTTTATATGAGATAACATTCCGAGCACGACAGCACTGCCGCCGCGGCAGACCAGTAGTGCGGCGTTCATCACAGTGATAATACGTGAATGTTGATAACGGTTGAGAAGTAAACCACGAACAGCAGTGCCGCGCCGCGGTGCTCTTAATCATAGGGTAAGTCCAGGATAGGTGCCCCAATGGGATAGGAGCCGCGACGATTACTCAAGGTTAGAAATATCGGAGGCTAAAATCGTACTATACAATAGGAAGACGACAACCGTAGGGTAAAACGCGTTCGAGTCTTCTATCCCTCACGATAGACATCTATCCTACTTTTGGTCATCTCTTATCTGCCACGGCTTATTTTAATTTTTGTGTGGTTTTTATCTTTTTATAACGGACGCTTTTTACGTGCACGTCTTTCTACATTGTTCTCACATGTATAATTTCAATATGAATGATGTTACCAATATTTTGTAACAATATTATGATTTAAAAGAGTGTCCGTGGAGTTTCTTGCCCGTTCTTCTCCATAGGAACCTACGCTTTGGAATGGGCAACTAGCTTCATATTTCTGACTGACTGACCCCTTGACAATTCAAAAGTGCCTGTAAATGGTTTTATTGAAATAAATGCTTTGAGTTTGAGTTTGAGTTTTGAGAGGGTAAAAAAGACATAATTTCCTCAAAATCTATGAAACTTTTATACAAACAAAAGGGGTACCATCATAGATTCTTTAATCTATGGTGGTATTCCGGTCGACGTCATAACGTCAACGCCGGCTGTCGCTGAAAACCAGCGCTGGGGCTCTGTCTTGCATAGGGTCGAAGCATCATGCTGAGCGATGGCCGTTTTGCGTGAATGTGACGCATATTTTCCCTGAACTTGTTTCCATTTTATAATTTTGTGTTCTTTTTTGCGTCATGTTTACCGCAAATAAACGTATTTTCTTTTCTTTTCTTTACCCCTTTTGTTTGTACAAAGTTACCATATGCAAAAGACGTATTGCCAATAGATTGTTAATTAATAATTTATGGCTTCCTATCAAAAAGTGGGGCAGCTATCCTGCCTCCACCTCTACCTTAACTCTGCTTGGCGACAGTTTTGTAGATATAAGTATGGTATAGCAGTACTTCCTCGGACGTGATCCTTTACAAAGAACTTGTCATCATCATCGACAGCCCGACTTTGCCCACTGCTGGACATAGGCCTCTCTTTGCTTGTGCTAAACTCCACGCTCCTCCGTCACATCCAGCGGGGTAATTACGTAAAACACTGACAGTACCAACACAGATTAATACAGAGACACTCCGCAAAATCATTTAAATAAAAAGCTACTCTTGCTACGACACAATAAAGTGCAAATAAGGTCGCACAGCGCTAATTACCTACAGCTATATTCACCTAGAAGTTGCCTCTCTTTCTATCGCGTGACTCTTAGATCTTCTGACTACGTTACACTCACTGAATTGGCCCAGCAAGACGGGCCCGCCGCGTACTTGTAGCTTCATACCTAGACTGCGGAGTGTCCCACCTGTATTCATGAGTTGTAGCATTGGCTTTTATTTTGACAGTTCTTCAACATTCATTGCGTTATTTACGCTGTTGAGCAAACTATTTATTTTTTTCGAAGATTTCAAGCTATGGATTATGATGCGATTATTATCCTTCAGATTGTGTTTGACAGTGATTTACGAAATTAGGGTAGGTACCAGCAATAGCAAAGAGCTACATAATTATATTATTACGTACTACTAAAACCTAAAGTACAGTCGACAAATCTATTTGGTATACAGGTATTAAATGATATAGGTACTCTAGGCTAGGTCCCAGGGTCTGCGTGAGGAAGTAGCTCACAACGTTGCATTGCGAACATTTCACGAATTCCTGCCGCAATGAATGAAGCGGTGTAAGTTATAAGATTTTGGTTATAACTTATTTAATTTCAATAGGATACTAAGACGATGTTAATAAAATATATGGAAGGCGAACTAGTTGCCACCATAAAGCTCTTATAGCAGTAGGTAGCCTAGTGGGTGTTTAGCAAATTTTCTTTTCTTTTCTTTTCTTTAATTGACGAAAAGTGTACCTAATCAATCACCTTTACTTTCAACTGGCGCGTACCAGCACATCATCTGCCTACAAATGATTATAATCATTATGGAAAGTGGCCCCAGGAAGGCCATTTAGTATTTGGGAAAGACAACTGCCTAAAGAAAATGGGGCATGTTTTTGTTTGCTATTTTGAGTTGGACACAGTTTACGAGTTCCACGAAAAACTGTATTTTCGAAATGTTCTTTTATTTTATATTATTTTCTACTCTGGTCACATAAGCAACTCCTATATCTTGTGCCATCCCGCTTGCATACTTTGAACGGGCCATTGTTTTTGAACGTAGCAGGTCACAGAAACTGAATTGGTCAGAAAAGGTTCGTGTTATTTCACAAGTACTATCGAAGATAAAGATAATTTTATTTGTCTAAACATGCGTATACATGCAAATTAAGCATGCATGATGTCACAATATTTCTTACGTATATGTTTCACCCGTAAGGGGTACAAATTTACAAAAAATAAAATATAAACTAAATTACAAAATAAAACTAAATTATTAAAAGCGCTTTAATTCAAGTACCTATATAGTAGTGTCATTCAAAAAGTCGCTTATATTATAATAATATTTGTCTGTTAATAAATTTCGCACTTTTCGAATCACTTCATATATAAGCAGTTTGAAAACAAAATCCCGTGAACACGATGACCACATCAGTTACCGCCTGGTTCTATAGCGGCCGAGCGCTGCAAGCAGAAATAGTCCTTACGATGTAGATATGAAGTTCTTCGATGGTACCTATACAAAGGCAGGCCCAAAGTGTACTGGGTAGTTAATCGAAAGGTACTAAAACACATCAGCACCTCAATTGAGTAACACACTTCACATTCCGAAGGATTTTGTAGGAAATTCATAAATAATCCTTTGCTTGCGGGATAGTCCGAAAGGGATACCGTGGCCCCTGGCAACGTACAGGCAACTGAAGGAACACGGGTGGGTTTTAGTCAGTGAGAGTCGGAGGAGAGCGGGAGAAGTTATTAGATAATTTCCCACCAAAAAAAAAAAAAACTATTGCTTCATAATCATAAATTATGTTAAAAATGTTGTTGAAATGTCAAATGAAAGGCATTGCCATTGTCAGTGTGATAAGGCTGTAAGCCTGCAATCAACATCAGGGGTATACCTACTAAATATATATATAAAGATATCACAAATCCAGATTTTGAAAAAAACAATCTATAACAGTGCCCGTCCTTAGGATCAAATCCAGGAGTCAGACTCAGCAGCACCGCTTGCGACCACTAGACCAACAGCACTGGCGAACAGTTGCAAAGATCGTAATTTACCAGCATTGAATTACCTAGGAACTTCACACAGTCACGACACAAAATAACACAAACGGCTTTACACCTAATATGGAGGGAATCTATTTGAATACAGTAGAAATTACCTTCCAAGAGAATATTTTGTCAGAACCGCATAAGAAAGGCAATTAATTCAAATCTAGACGATTTCCCGTTTGTTTTGGTTTTAGCAAGGATGAAGTAAGAAGTATTTATGGAAAGGTATTCCACATTATGTCCTTTAACGTCCGCCATATTGATTTTTTGTGACGTCACAAGGCACATTTCCTTCTAGCTTTATCTGTTCTGTGAGCCTAGCCTAGTAAATAAAGTCTTAAATTCTAAGAAAATTAAAATGTTTTAGCTGTACTTTATACATACCTACCTTATTATTCTTTTAAATTCAAATTCAAAATTCAAATTCATTTATTGGTGTGATTTTTGGTACATTTTACATGAGATCTTAATAATAAATAATTAGTTCCTCAAAAAACTACCTTAAAGGTGTACACTCTTTCACATAATTAGTCATTATTATAAAAAAGAATAATCAACATATAAAATAATTACAACGAAACAATGTTTTGCAAGTTTTTCTGTCTTAAGTTATGTTAACTAAAAGTTTACATATAAATAATATAATCAATGGATATAAAGATAAAATGAAAATAATGCATTGTCAAAATTAAATAAATATCTATGTCAAATAACTTACAATTTATCATTAAGGAATTCGTCAATAGAATAATAACATTTTTCCAATAATAGATGTCATAATTTGTTTTTAAATTTTAATTTAATTCTTACATATAATAATATTTAATTCTTATAACTATTCAAGGAAGAACTCTTCCGTAATTGAGAGTTGCGGAATCTTCATCGCAGAGGTGCTCTCGTCTTTAGCTACTTGCCTTTTTAGATGGAAATTACGCGTGTGAGTTTCCTTCGCATTTTTCCCCTACTCTGCCAAATGTAAACTCGCTCTTAGAGCATAGTCCAATGACATTCTAATATCATTACTGGTCGAGTCTGAATGCAACTGTCTTGTTTGGCCACACCCTTATTATACTGGCGTACGGTTACTCTTGCGAAAGCTTTGTCGTTGGATTCAAGCCTTGTTTATTATGAGACTAGAAAGTTGGGCAGAATCGCGAAATTAACAGATTCTGGACTGCCTTGTTACTCTAAAGCAGGGATTCCCAACCGGTGGGGCGCGCCATGGGGGGGCATAGAATGATCAATGGGGGTTCGCGGTGGCTCCAATAATAAAGTATACATTTATTAAATTGTATGTTCTTCGTATAAGAAAGAGTTAAGACTAGTTTCCAAAACCCAAACGTTGTATAATACTTACTTAGGTGCTGTAAAATGAGGTTCAGCTTTTCTGCATAAATCGACAAAATAAGTTTTTCTATTTCTCTATGAATGGACTAACGAAAACAGAACCTATCCGAGGCGGCTTGCTAGAATTTTCGAGCTCTCTTCATTCGCTCTTCCATTCTATATTCTCTTGATTCTTCAACTTTTCTACATAAGTCGACAAAGTAACTCTTTTTTCTGTATGAAAAATGTAACGAATCCGAAACTGTACAACACTTTTCGAGCTCGTTTAGGTCTTAAATTATGTATTCTCATTATTCTTGAGTTTTTCTGCAAATTCGACAAAATAACTTCTATTTTGATTTGAATGATCAAAAGAAAATCTAACCTATCCAAGGGGGTGCAAACATTTTCGACATCACTTTCGCTCGCTTTACATTCTTATGTTTTTTTATAAAGTAACTAAGGGGCGTAGCGATTTTAATAGAAAGTTAGGGGGGCGCGTATGTTAAAAGGTTGGGAACCCCTGTTCTAAAGGTATGATTCCGAACAGCGCTGCTACCACTACTGGTTTTAGATTTATTTATTTGTTAATATAGGTAAAGAAATACAGATCTTATGATCCCCAAATCGTCCCATCTCTGGTCCCCATACATTTTCTATAGGTTTATGTGAGATTACATTACGAGCACGGCAGCAATGCTGCGCGACATTGCTGCGACGGCACTGCAATGTCGCTCTGCCACCGTGGGCCCGTGGCAGACCAGTAATTCGGCGTTCATCACAGCGATAACACGTGAATGTTGACAACTGTTGAGGAGTAAACCACGAACAGCAGTGCCGGGCAGCGGTGCTCGGAATCACGCGGCAGACAACACAGGCGCTAACTATTTATTGGGTTTTTCAATAAGTAAGTTTTTAGTAGCCCACAGTTGAAATTTGTGCCCGATTGGTGGCAATAAGCTCGCCCGCTATTACATGGGACTTCGACTTAAAAATAACTAGGGAAATGTGGGTATAACTACACCTCTGCTTATACGCCTTCGAGAAATACAGGCGTGATGGTATGTTGTTTGAAATGAACTTAGCTAAGAATGCACAGTTAACAAGCTGATACGCTCTCCTGGGTGGTAGTCGACCGTCGAAATAAGCTATTAACGTAGGTGTGTCTTACTCCTAAGGTTTAATTGGGAACCATGTTGTACCGTATCAGTATTGTATCGACAATCAACTACTCAAGCGTTTCCCAATGTCTCTTGTAGAAATTAAATTAAGGAATTAGTGATTAAGTTGCAAATAACTAGCTGAAGCTTGGGGTTTCGCTCGTAATCTGAGAGAACTTCATGTATCCTGATGACAAGTATCCTTTTTCGGGTCATGTTTAATTAAGCTCTGTACACAGTCTCTTTAAAATCGCTGCAGTAATTTAGGAGGTAACAAGTGACGAACAGTCTGACAGTTTTGGAATACATTGTTTGATCTATTGAATATTGGAGGTTTTTTCGTGTTGGTATGTCGAAATTAAGCTGGCGGTACACACCTGATGATCAGGGGTTACTGCCGCCGTTGGACGTCTGAAATACCAGAGGCATTTTATATAAGTACCTTCCGGCCTCAGTTTCGTTTGGGCGAATAATATCTATGAATATTAGTACTGAACCTTTCTCGAGAAATCATCTAAATGAGAGCCATCATCTGCCTAGCCTTTTTTGGAGACTATTTTGGGGTCGGCTTCCAGTCTAACCGACTACAGCTGAATACCAGTATTTTACATGGAGCGTCTGCCTGTCTGACCTCCATAAGTCCACAGCCCAGTTACTGGGTAACACGATACCCCTTGGTAAGACTGGTTGTCAGACTTTCGGACTTCTGACGACCCGTAACAACTGTCAAAGATCTACGAAATAATGACAGCCGGGACCAACGGCTTAACGTGTGTAAATTATCTAAATGAGAGTGCCACCACAAGCAGAATCCATTGAGTAGTTTCAAAGCTAATCTACTTATTTTTCTTTGTGATTGTTTTAGTTAAATTGTTCAACTGGCATTTGACTTGATTGGAACGCAGATACTTATTGTAAACAAGGTGTGGCTTGGGCAATAACAAGCCTAGAACGCAGAGTGAAGTCCAGGCTGTTATTACTTATACAGTTCCGTGTACTTTCCGATAATTGAAGAAACCTTTCATCAGTGGAGGGTTATTATCGAAAGGGGGAGGGAAGGAGGGTTAATTCCCCATCCCCCAGAATCCCCGGTACCCTAGAAACGGGCGATTCAATATACTTATTAATTTTTTGATTGAGCAAGCAAACATTTAAAGAAAGATTTACAAAACTGGAAATCGGAAAGCTGCATCAGCAAAATGCTGATTATGTTCTAATGGGACCTGCGGACCTGCGGGATGAATTAATAAAATCCGGTCACCCATGTACAGACTACAGTCTGACTGTGGCAAGCACAGCTAAACCCGACTTCGATCGATTCCGACAGTTTCTGTGAGGCAGACAAGAATTGCTTGCTATTAGAATGTACAGAAGTCTATTTGAACCGCTCACTGCTTTAAAAAATAATCTGCAGTTTCAGAATTTCATAGGAAACTACCGAAGAGTTCGCAAACTAAAGCCCTGCCCTAATTAAACAAAAGATCATCACATTTAGCAGGTGATGAATCAGATACAGATCTAAGTAGCGGTTGGTCATTGACCCCGGCGTAAAACCGAAGGGCCTGGCCACCTGCGACTCATAGACAAGTGAAGCGGCCAAGTGGATTGCAGTTACTAAGATAACGGGCCGAAATGATAAACTGCCCCACGGCTGCGGACTATCTAGGGTTGCCAATTTATTTGTGGGTACCGTTTTTTTGTTGTGGCAATTCTCATGGATGGCTGTAATCGTTTAGCTGGACACTCGCGCAAAAAGTAAATCCATATTAATATTATAAATGTGAAAGTAGCTCTGTGTGTCTGTCACCTTTTTACGCCGTAACGGCTTAACAGATTCGGATGAAATTTGGCACACCTGCAGTTAGGACAGGATGCTTTTATCCCTTGGGACAATTTCCGAAACAGACGCGGGCGAAGTCGCGGGTAAAGGCTAGTATATTGCCTTACCGCTCGCCAGGATACCTAGTCAGAGCCTAGTTGTATTGTAAAGTACATATTTACACCTACCCTACCCCTACTTTTCTTCAGTTATGTTTGAGTTGTCCAATGTTTTAAAGGGAACGACTTACGAGCTTGTTGTCATTAACCAGGCATAGTCCCAATAATAAAAAAATAAAAATAATTTAATTCAGACTATTTTTGTCCATATTTTGTTAGTACCTATTACATTATTTTAAAGCTGTTAGTAATGACGAGATCAATTAATAAATTTAGATAACATAATATAACACTCGAAATAAATCATGAATTAAAATTAACCAAAAATTTAAATAAATGATTGAAAATGAATTAAAGTTAACCAAAAATTAAAATAAATAATTGAAAATGATTTAAAATAATTGAAAATAAAATTAAATACTTGAAAATATTAAAATACAAAAATTCATCAGGTTAGGCATGTAGCCTGATGAGCTTTCCCATAGCTGGTCTGTCATCATCCTTAGGATTCCGTTGCCACCATAATTATGCTTCTGAGAAATGTTTAATGGAAAAACCCAATAATAGAAAGTTTTATAAACAGTTTGGTGCTCTACGCCTTGCATCTGTCATTCATCTGCCTAGCCTTTTCTCAAATATATTGAGGTCGGCTTTCAGTCTTACCAGATACAGCAGAATACCAGTACCTATATAACATGGAGCGACTGCCTATCTCATCTCCACAACCCAGTTACTGGATAACACAATACCACTTGTTGAGACTGGTTGTCAGAATTTAGGGCTTCTGACTACCCGTAAAGACTGTTAAATATCTATGAATGACAGCCGGGAGCAACGGCTTAACGTGCCTTCCGAGGCGCGGTGGGGTCTCGATATCTAATGGATGGTCACCCATCCTCGAACCGACCGCGGCAAGCGTAGCATAACCTTCGATCGACCTGTGCGGCTGAAGGTTAGGTCTCTCAACTCAACTCATGTGCCATATTTATGTCGGGATTCTGAAGTAATTAAAGAAATAATAAAAATATTTAATATCGTGACAACCCTCGTTGCTCCCGTACACATTGTACATTTTACAAACTGCAACATAGATTGTAGACTATTTTTAATCACGCTGTATCCTAATTCCAACCGTAACTACCGGTGTTAAGGTTGCAAATGGTTAACTTTAGGGAAGTGTAGAGCGGTTGATTGTAGCGGAATTAGGTCGGAACCGAACCCGCTACTATTATGAGACGAAAGTTTACGAGCTTGAACCTATGTGTCGACGAAGGAAGGATTTATTACCAAAATTTTTATTTTGAGATAAATCCTATTGATCAAATAATCAGAAAATCATCTTTGACTATGTAGTTGTGTCGGTTCGATTCTCGGCTGAAGCAAGCGATAAAAAAAAATAAGAATGCCTCCTTGGTCTAGTTGTCACAAGCGTGATACTGAGTGTGGTCTCGCGTTCAATCCCCGGTTTGGGTAGCATCATTGGGTATTCCCACCAAAAAAATTTCAGTAGCAGCCCGGGGTCTGGAATTCTGGATTTGTGCTCTGTCTGGTTCGCTCCCAAATGTGGCTGTAATGTACATTACAGCATTTGGGGGCTGCCCATCCCTTCGGGGAATACAGGCGAGATCTTCTATCGTTATTCGGACCTATTCCACTACACGACGGCGCTTTCTTCTGCGTTTATTAATTCCCCCTGTGTGAATGGTGGTGCAGGACATGCAGGAAAAGATCTAAGATGCTAAATTGAATGTTTAAACTAACTTTAAAAATATTTGTAAAATTACAAACCTACATTATTTGATTAAATAATTACTCAATATTTTCTACAGCCCTAAGCAGCATTATTTGCAATATCAAACAGACACCCGGATGGTAGTAAACCAGCTGTCACATTACTAAGATGTAGCGATAAGCGACAGCGGGCAAGCATCCACGCAATGTCGGTCGTGACCACGCTTGAGTTACTTTTAAAGCGAAGCCAGGTGCTATTTACTTTTAATTACCAAGCTAATTAAGTATCACGATTGGTTATAAGTTACCAAGTTTATTTATGTGAAGATAAGTGTTTTACTTATTATTACTGTGCGTAATTAGTAAGTAAGTAAGTTATTGCGGAGCCTTTTCCATTTTTTGAACTTTTAAGAAACACATGAGGTGATGAATTTAAATGTTGATGGATGGATAAGTAAATAAAAAAATATAAAAAATTGACAGGCATCAAGGCCCATAGGTTTATTACATCTTACTTAAAAACTATATTACTAAAATGCAGGAACACTCAAAAGAAAGAAAAGAAAATCACAATCACAGGAATGTGCCAACATGTAGCTTGGTAAACCTCCCCATTGTAGGCCCATTCAGCCTCTCTGCAAACACCTTCAGAATTCTGGAAGTAATAACAATGGAGAGGAGAGGAAAGGGATGACATAATAAAATATGGGTGGATCGTGTGATACTTAATATGAATGAGAAGGGAGTCAATGCACTGTGGAGTGGTGGGAGTGGGTGTGACTGTCTTTCCGACCTCAAGCAAATGGTACAAGGTCAGGGTAGGCGAAAGAAGTTTTACTTTTTAGACTTTTGTCGCTTTGAATCGATCTTTAGAATCAGATAGAAAATCGCTGTCGCTTCCGCCTATTCAATGAATGTTTTATTCGTTAATTACAAGGTCGTTTGTACGCGTGGGAACGAACAGCTATTCCGTTCAATATTAACCAGATCACCTAACTAAATAATAGTCGCGATTAGTTTTGCATACCATTGCGAAAAATATCTTTAGCCTAGGTAGGTAATCTACGTTCGCATTCGCTTTGACTACATCCAATGGCCGTTTTCAGATTGGACGATAACGATATCAAAGTCAAAGTCAAAGTCAAATAATTTATTTCAATTAGGCACAAAAAAGGCACTTTTGAACGTCAACATTTAAATAATAATTGATTCTAGTTGCCCCTTCCAAAAGGTAGTTTTCGTATGGAGAAGAATGGGCAAGAAACTCCACCGTTACTCTTTTAAAATGTTTTCACAATATCTTGTATACATCAATTATATAATTATATGTGAAGACGATGCACCTAGAATAAGATTACTATACCACGTTAGGTAAAAATAATGAAAAAATATCAACACGATATCGTCGGACGGTTAGTTTCATACAATTACTTATAAACGCTTTTACACTGTGTCGGTGTAGTCAACGGTATCGTCGCAGTCATTGATTGTCGTGCCGATATCGGCGGACGACACAGTGCACTTGTTCACTGCTGCCATTATTACCTCGAATACACTATTACACTTTTGGTATCGCGCGACGATCTAAACTTTTGCTGGAGCAACGAGACTATTCGAGGCTGCTGTGGCATGACAATAAGCTGTTGGTTACATCGTTTCCATGCGTCATGTTCGTGAACGGGCGCCGTCAGTAGGGACTGGTCATCTCTTAGCTGCCACGGCCATTTTAATTTAATTTAATGTTTGAATTAGTTTTTATTTTTATTTCTAACGGACGCTTTTAATGTTTTGCATCGTTCTCACAGGTATAACTTCTAAATGAATGATGTAACCAATATTATGTAACCATATCTTGATTTAAAAGAGTGTCCGTGGAGTTTCTTGCCCGTTCTTATCCTACTACGCTTTGGAATGGGCGACTAGCTTCATATTTCTGACTGACCGACCCCTTGACAATTCAAAAGTGCCTGTAATTGGTTTATTTGAAATAAATGCTTTGAGTTTGAGTTCACATACCGATATCGTCCGACGATGTATCGGACGATATCGGGACGATATGTCGGTGTCGTTATTGTCGCAGTGTGAAAACGGCCAATCTCGCCGTGAACCGAATGAGCTGTCAGTGTCACCCCACTGATGCTAGGGATTGACCAAGCATTACATTTACAATCATAATCGAGATTTTTATAATAGGTACATATTTGTTAGCTAACTCTATTGATCATGTTACCTATATTATTTCAAAGCTAGTATTTAAGTGTCTAAACATTACAATTTAGGGGTTTTAAACGAAAAAAGAAAAACAGAAATTCAGCCAGAAACTCAATTTACTTTTTTTTTCCCCTTGATTAGTCCTTATATAGCCTGAGGCGCGATGCAACTCACTTCAAGCTCACTTCACCTAAATTTACACAGTCCGATTTTAGGCACGCAGAATCGGCTGTCATTTCAACGATATTTTTTATACTGCGTTTAACACAACAACAGAAAGAATTTATAGTTATTCAGGGTGGATTTTTGAACTGCAACTTTTACGAAACTGCATCGAATGGCATCATAAAAATAAAACATGAGAATCGACGTTTTCCTGGCTAGGTGTAGTATTTTTCCCGAAATATGTATTTATTTATTATTACCACTTACATTTATTTTTACAGGTCGTCAAAACATCAATGTAGTCACAATTTCTCCACTCGCCACCACCAACAAAAATGCACCACCAACATGTCACCAATATGTCATGGTTGGGCATGTGATGAGGAATGAGGAAAATATATCGTGAGGATTTTTTATATTCGTTGATCCATTACTTTAAAGTGTGTCACAGCCAAAAGTGTCATCACAATGTCTTGTTTTCTTCCTTTTTATTTTTTGTTTGTTTGTATATTGGCACCTTGCAGCTATTTCCCAATAGCTAATTAGTTATTATTTAATCGTGTTTTTGTATGTTGTGCTGTCTTTTGTGTGCACTAAATAAACGATTTATTTATCTATCTATAAGAGGAGGAGAAGACCAAAGAAAGAAAGAAAGAAAGAAAAAAAGAAAGATTAATATTTATTTGGACACAGTTCGTGAAACACATAATACAAAAATAAAAAGTGAAAATAATCAAAGAAACGATGGATGGACTGTGTGAAAGATAATATGGCTAGAATGGCCTCACCCCTTTCTAGCCATATCATCTACATGTTAGTTGTCTCTAGACAAAATCAAACTGGTTGCTAATTTAATTGTAAAATATTATTTTTTATAACATTGATTTTACATTCTGTGATTACTTGAACTCACATACTGACTTATTAGATATACTTGTTAAAATGTTAGGAATATCGTATAATTTTACAATGTTTGTAAATATGTGAGCACCATGCATACAATATATCACATAATTAATTTATCTGTCATTGCTTCATTTTTCATTCTTTTTACCTATCGTGGTATAGTAATCGTCGTGCGTCGTGCATCGTCTTCAAATTTAATTATATAATTAATGTATACAAGATATTGTGAAAGCATTTTAAAAGAGTAACGGTGGAATTTCTTGCCCATTCTTCTCCATACGAAAACTACCTTTTGGAAGGGGCGACTAGAATATTTTTTTTTGTATTGTAATGTTGAGTTTCAAAAGTGTCTTTTATGTGCTTAATTGATATAAATGATTTGACTTTGACTTTGTCACGCCGACCCCAAATAAATTGGAATAAGGGCAAGACAATACTGATGTGTATGCAGTAAGTAATTTATTTAAAAGTTAACAACAGTCTCCTAAGAACGTTTTCCTGTAACTACAACGGTTAAGGCACCTCATACCGTATTGCCCCGTCTCAAAAATCCGCCTTGTATACATACATACACACATTGGATTTTCTCCCTGTATTACCATGTATTTTCGCTTAGGCTGGGTGCAAATAAGTTGCTCTGTATGGTTGTCTCAAATTTGTGTGAATAAATTTAAATTTATTTATTATTATTATTTCCTTTATTTCAATATTTACATATAAATTATATTTTTAAATATTAGAATAAAAACATATAAAAACATTTAAAAATATAAAAAATAGTAGCCCACCGGTATCGGGAACAGGGTCCAAGCTACCGGCGGTCAGGGCTCCAGAGAGAGGAACCTCCTAACAATACGAGCCGTGTCCAAGAGTACCGCTTTCTGAATCAAGCCCTTAATCCAGCTGCCCAACGAGAGCCTCCTAAGGTGTTGGTCGAGGCTCTTGGCAATTAAGCCATTGGCTGATACGACTACGTTTATTATTATTATTATTAAATGGGTCACGCTATCAAGTCCTGGAAGGAATACGTCAAATTACAAGTCACCCTGTATATCAAACTATACCTATTACATAATACATGTATAGTAAACTATTTTGAAAAACAAAGACTATTCGTATTGTATACTTGTATTTTATTACAATGCTCTACAAATGTTAAGATTTGACTTCGACAGTAGGTAATCAACTCACGCGCTTTTAAATGGTTATAATAAACTTAACAAATAACGAATTCTTTGTACTCCATTCATCGATAATTAAGCATAAAAGATTGTAACAGCACTATACAAAGGGCTAGTGATGTAGTGACGTGCCGACAAAGGATATCGACACGATGCGTGATTTTAATTTTACAAATAAACGATTTTTAATTGAAACGTCAATCTAGTGATGCGCTTGCTCAGTCATTTCGTTCACATTCGTTCTTTTTTAATTGGATAGAAGACTGTTTTGTATTATTTTTAGGGTTCCGTACCCTAAATGCCAACGAGGGTCCCGTAATACTAAGGCTCCGCTGTCCGTCCGTCTGTCACAGGGCTGTATCTTTTGAACCGTAATAGGTAGACACTTGAAATTTTCCCAGAGTGTGTACTACTATTCTATGGCTACAAAAACACATAATAACAATAAAATAAAGATAAAGTTAAGGGTCCATACGAGAAACGTGCTTAAATCAGCGTTTAAAAAAATTATATAAGCGTTAAAATTTTTTTTTTAAATATTGGACGGTTTTACGGAGGGTTCGTCCCTGAGGGCCCCGATCCCGGAGGGCCACGATTTCGATAAATTTGATCACATTTTTTCTTTGCGTGTACCTGCGGGATCGGGATCCTCAAGGACGATTTCGGTACGGAATCCTTCTTGTGCGAGCCCGACTCGTATTTGGCCGTTTTTTTCTTATAAGAATATCTTTCTTTGTTAATGTTATTATTAACAACAATGGTATCTTGATCCAGAAATAATTTGTGGCATACATATTTAATTGATTTTGTATTGATCTCTCTGTAATAAAATTGTCGGTTTTGTATAGGACCACCTCATGTGAGACTTGTCTAAGAGACTTGCATTGTCATCATCTCTTTTCGACGGGCGAGAAGCTCTACTCGTGTGAATGAGATGTTAATGTACAGTCAAGGAACGAAAACGTTAAACCTAAGGTTAATTTTTAATAATCTTTCTGTTTTATCTTAATAATTATGACTGCCTCGTTAGTCTAGTGGTCGCAAGAGCTACTGCTAAGCATGAGGTCCTGGGATCGATTCCCAAGTCAGGCAAAGTGTTATTGGGTCTTTCTATCTGGAATTTCTCAGTGGCAGCACATAGCCATACTCCGGAGTATGGATATGTGCCCGGTTGATGACAATAGGCTCGCCACGTATTACATGGTACTACTTTAACATACCTGTCAAAATGTGGGGTTAGTAGTTATTTATTTATTAACTATGGACGACTTACAGCTAAAATAAACAGAATAAAAAATAGTATGTGAGACTGACACCCAATTAAAAGTTATGTCATAATGTCATGTTTAATAATTATCTGACAACGTATTGCCAACATTTTCATGTACCTAAATGATAGTTCGAAAAAGTTAAATACACCCGGTATTTGGAAAAGGAACGTGTTTGAAAATTGCTTAACATTTTCGGTCCTTGACTGTACAGATACCGATACCAAAGCTCATGAAAATAATTTTACTTTAATAAATAAACAACTAATTTTATCACGGACTTAATGCAATCTCCATATTTCCTAGTCGAAAAGCGGTTTCTAGCTCAGAAACAAACAGATACACTGTTATTTAGTCTTAGATCTGCTTTGTGTACTTTCTCGTTGCAGTTTGTTTAATGTACTTTCGACGTTGATCCACTTATTATAGGGTTGAGATTAGCATAGGTAGTAATAGTTTTACACTATCTGGGGGCAATGATCATTATTGATAGTGTATAGGCCTTCACGGCAGAATGCTTGGAGTTCTTAGATTGAAAACATACGGGTTTGTTATGTGAATATGCCCGCGCGACTTCACAGCTACAGTTAATCCAGAAAGAAACAATGAGATTAAGTCAATGAGGATTAACGGGCCGGCGGAGCATGCGCAGTTCATTTTGAATAGACACTGATATAAAGACGAGATATTATGTATATGTTTAGCCTCACAATATATTTTTGATATTTTTTTATTTTTGTATGTACACAAAAATAGAACAAATTTTAAGAAGATTTCCGATATTCATAGTTTATATACCAGGAATAAACACAACCTTGCTGTACACCGCACAGGTCTCCACAGAGTAGGCAACTCGTTCATGGGTCTACGCTTTTACAACAAACTTCCCATCGACATTCGAAACTGACCCATTTGATTTGATTTAAAAGCTGTATTAAAACGAAACTTTGTAAAAAAGGGTACTATAATATTTTTGATTATTTAGATGATAAAAAAGCTTGGGATTGAGCTGCTCGCTCTGCTCAGCCTTGTGATAAAATCATAAAATCAATACCAGTATTATATAAACATTACATACAAAATGACATGATAACTTTGCAAATTATTATATTTTTTTAAATTTTGTGAATGTGAGGACTTTTTTTTTTCTTTCTCGTTTAGTTTTAATGATGGTCTGGTAGTTTGAGTAGTTTATGCGGCCTACCCAAAGGTGAGCTCCACGATTACTGACAAATGCTTGCACTGACAGGACAGGTCCACTCAAATCTGTGTGGTTCTTTTCTCAAAAGACCATTACAAACGCTAATCTACATGGTCCTCATATGGCCTGACCAAGATTATGTCTGGATTTTAAAAGAGACTGTGACCTCTGAGTTTGTTTCGGCCTTTCTTCTCAGAGTAGTCAGATAGGAAACACCGAACTCAACTAGCTAATTTTTAATAAAAAAATTAAGATGACGTGTAAAAGTGATTCCAATATCCTATTTACAGAATAAACAATCTCATTTCATTTCATTTATGAGGAATTTCAAATATCTATAGGAAACTTATTTTTCTCATAACTAGTCTTTAAATCAGTGTCCATTCAAAATATATATTTGGGAGCCTAGATATTATGTAATCCAATCGGAATAAATACACACTACCTTAAAAATATGTTTGATTTACAAATTATTTTGGTATTACGTTTTGTATGAACTACGCATGCTCCGCCGGCCCCTTAACGAATGCATCAATTTAAAAAAAAGTGTCAAATAGGTAGCATTCTCATAATCAGCCTATAATGTTCCAACTACTGGTGGATAACACTTATCTTCGGTTTTTTCCTCTAAGACATGCCGGTTTCCTCACGATGTTTTCCTTCACCGTTTTAAAAGCAGTGGTGATGAAATAATTTACAGAGCCTTCCTGGGTTCGGACCCACGACCAACAACTCGTAAGTCGCAGCCCTTACCACTGGGCCACCACTGCTCTTCACTGCGGTCAAATACTTAAAAATAACTCATTGGATCGTGTTTATCGGTACTGAAATCTCTGAAAAATCTTTCGTCGCTTAAACTTTGGCAAAGGCCGTATGTTTGCATAACCTTTTTATAAAATGGGTAGGTACCTACCTATTATACTCGAAGTTATTCGATTTAAGTACAGGCTATAGCGCTATTTTTAGTAGTTAGATGTGCGACTACATAATTGTAGTTCATGTAATTCTAGTATTAACAAAAAAAATATTAGACTAGCTGTGCCTCGCGGTTTCTCCCGCGTACTTCACGATCCCGTGGAAATATCGGGATAAAAAGTCCTATGTCCCAACCCAGGTCATCCATCCCAGGTCGTCTATTCATGTGCCAAATTTCATTCAAATCTGTCCAGCCGTTTTAGCGTGAAAGCGTAACAAACAAACAAACACTCACTTTCGCATTTATAATATAGTTAGGATAAGTATTTTATTTACCTTTTATTGTCTCGTCTGTCGAAACGGATAAACCTGAAACAAAATAGTTTCAAATATTAGCATTAATCATTTTATATTTATTTATTTTCTAAGCACAACAACATTTTACATATTAAGAGTATTTATAAACATTGAGACGTTAAACGTCAAAAATTTTAATTAACGTTTATAAATAAAGGGCATGCCATTACCATATTTTAACTACGGATTTAAGAGGGAACAGGGGCTGCGAGGAAATTGAAAAATAGGTATTTGTAGAAACTATTGCCGTCGTCTTACCTCAAGTCTGCCTCCGTAGAGTGCGATAGGGACAGCTGCAGCTCAGATCAATAATATCACAAAAAAAATGACGAATCGATGTTTCGTATTCCCCTTTTTTCTCCACGAAAACAGAGCCGATTCAATTATTTTTTACTAAAACATTTATTACATTTTTAAGAAAAAGTATGTCTAAGTTCCTATCATTTTATTTTATGTTAAAAACTTTTCGAATTTGTCTGGTAGTCCTCTAATCACGGCGAAAGACAATGGGGCATTTTTTGTAATTTTTGAAGGGTTATATTTTCTTTAGGTACCAATAAGTTGCTGAAAAAAAGGAAATAACAGGGACGTGTCTACAGCAGACCTTGTATTTAGGAAAAAAAAAGAATGCTCTAGAGGTATTATTCCGGAAGAAAAAAGGGGAATACTACTGTACTGGGTCGTGATACCATCTGTATGGAGATTCGCAGGCCCCGTTCCCTCTTAATTAAAATAATGTCACAAAACTGCATCAAGCTCAGCCATTAGTTACTGAGACAAGCATGCACATACAGACGTATGTAGCGCTTCCACCTGCGGTCGTGATACCATCTGATATGTTCATACCGAGTTATTGAAACGAGTATCAACGATTTCCGCGCTCTGTGAGCTCTAGATCGCTTAGATTACGAGCCCTAGATATCTAGAAGTGAGTGAGACAAGTGTCAAGGGTGGCCCCATACGACGAAGCGGCATTTTATCAACATAACATCACGCCTTGGTTCCCCGAAGGGTTGGGCAGAAGTGTACCTATAGTACCAACACCCACATTTAGAAAGAAAGAAAGAAAGAAAAAAAAAGGTTTATTTGTCACAGAGACACGTGCATACAAATAACAAAAATATAAACAACATAAATATTTGGCAGCTGCACGTCATGACTGTGACAAGAAGGCTTCCACTCAGCATAATTCTGTGCTATGAGGGACCCACAGCACAGCGCTGATTTTCAGTGGTCACCCGAAAAATACGTACGGACATCAAGTCAGTAACTAGATATGAATGAAATAAGAAAAATTCCAGTGTGTAAATATTGATTCAATCAGTGTTCTGTCTCGCTCCCACCCTCACCGTCGCCACATTTCGCCAGTTATGTTTAAGTCCTATGTAACAGGGGGGCGAGCCATCAACCGGGCACAAATCCAGACTCGGCCGCTACTGAGGAATTCCAGATAGAGAAAACTAATGACACTTTGACAAGGGAATCGAACCCAGGACCTTATGTTCAGCAGTAGCGCTTTCGACCCCTAAACCAACGAGGTAGTCAACCAATTTAGCAACGTACTTATGAAAGGCGCTTTTGGTGCAAAATAGTTGAAAAAAAAAAAGATACAATACGATAACTGGTGATGTGGTGAAGCCAGGAAAAAATGTTGCTTACTTCACTAAATTGACTTTATTGGTTGTCCGTAAATTCAAATCACCATCGCATGAAATGGCAATCTGCTGATCTATTAATTACCCTGACTGTACATTATTATTTACCATCTATAAAAATATTCATTTTTTTTTTGTTTGGTTATTGAGGAACTTGGTGTCAGAGTTTTAAAGCCGCCCATGGGTTTCTGACTTGGCTTCACATGCCGTCGAGAAATATCTCTCAGGCATGCCGGTTTCCTCACGATGTTTTCCATCACCGTTTTTGAAGCAAGTGATAATTATACAATACGCACATGAATCCGAAAAGTCAGAGGTGCGTGCCTTGGGTTCGAACTCGAGACCTATGACTTAGCAGTCCGACGGTCACATCACTGGCTCTATCACTGCTAATTATAATATAAAAATGTTAAAGTTAGCTTATCATTTCGTGATAAGCTAACAGCTTCATAAAAAACCGGCCAAGTGCGATCATGTCTGTTATATGGGGAGCCCCACTTAAATATTAATTTTATTCTGTTTTCAGTATTTGTTGTTATAGCGGCAGCAGAAATACATCATCTGTGAAAATTTCAACTGTCTAACTATCACGGTTCATGAGATACAGCCTGGTGACAGACGGACAGCGGAGTCTTAGTAATAGGGTCCCGTTTCACCCTTTGGGTACGCAACCCTAAAAACTGTTTATAAAAATTCCCTTATTTTTACGAAAACCACATGGAAGTGTCGATTCTACCTTTTTTTTTCAAATTACTGTTATTTTACACTGAATCTATAAACATTTTATCGAAGCACTGCGGCAGATGAAACATAAATAAAGGTTTAGGTACAGTAAGATACAAACAAACGTTTTCCGTTGCAGACACGACTGGCTATGTTTATTGGGCAGAGCTCACGTAATGCCGTCAGTAACAGCATGGAGTATTGAGTAAATGGAATGCTAAGTCAAAGTCAAATATTTTATTTCAAATTGACACATAAAAGGCACTTTTGAACGTCTGAATGTACAAGGGCTTTTTTCTAGGGCAACTAGAATCAATTCTATTTTTTTGTAAATTCCAAAAGGTAGTTTCGTATGAAGAAGAATAGGCAAGAAACTCTGCAGATGCTATACCTACAAATGAAATGAAAAACTAATGAATACACCTTTCTAAAAGCATTAAAGATTTTTATGTGTTTAACTGTACGTGAATTTGACACAGTTTCAAGCAACAAGTCGGTGCAAAAAAAAAAAGTAAATCAAACCAAACCAAGGAAATTCCACTTCAGAAACCATTATTCAATTCGACCCATTGAATTTAATTTTATATTTTTGACCAAAGGCAAGTCCGGCAAGTCCTTTTTAGTATAAAAAATAATCAGTCAACAAATTGGTTTAACATCAAGACCTTGTCCATGCAATGCAAGGATTCTCAAAACTATTTTTCTTACACGCTCCGTGCAACTGCAAACACAGTTTTTTCTTATTGTGCAAAGTATTTAAGCACTCCATTTACGTATTACTCCGTGGTTGTTTACAACGGATTGCGCTTGCACATATCCGTTTTCATTCGGAGGTGTATCTTTGAAATCTTTGTACATACCTACATAGTCGTGTTGGTTATTTTATTTGAAAATGCTTTGGAAGGTACGTTCGGTACTTATTAGTAGATAATCAATGTTTCTGGTATGTTCTGTCTGCTAAACTATTTCAAACCAATCTATTCGGTACAGAATATACCTGGAATTTCATCAACATCATTCTCCTGGCATTTTTCCTTTTTTTTAATATGTTTTGTTATCCTCTTTGTTCAAGCACTTGGCCTGCAGCTCACCTGATGGTAAGTGATGATCAGGCCGAAGGTGGAAGCGAGCTTCACCCGGAATACTCAACCACAGAGGAACTGGCTATCTTACCTCTAACTGCCGAAACACAACAATGCTGTTAACATTGTTGTTATCGCGACAGACTTAGATAAGATGGTGGTAGCTAGCCAGACAGACTTAGAACAAGACTTACCATCAACCAAACCTAGTAGAAAATTTTGCTCCCACTGGGAATCGAACCTTTAGGTCTGCGACAGGTGGTCTAACCACTAAACCACGGAGTCGGTGAAAATTTTGGGTTCGGCGCAACATATATTTTTCTTCCATACTTCTCTATAAGTCGTCACTCCCTTTTTAGCCATATCATCTCTCACACAGGTGGATGTATAATTTATTAATAAACCAACAGTAATTATTTCGAGCAAGTTTATAATACAAGACAGTTGTCCTGAGTCTGTCCGTCTGTCACGCGGAAGCCCCGAGGTACTTCAAATCGACCGCTACCTATGATTAAGTATCCGATACTAGAAACCATGAGTTTGTTTTAATAGGGACTGGTCTTTCTGCGTTTGGTATAAGTTAAATACTTATTTACTAACTTCCTGTTATTTGAAGGCTAACTTTCAGTCACTTCAAATTGCAGGTAATCTTAACAGCCAGGGAAATAGATTATTGAGCGAATTTATGACCAATAATTGTCCATATATTCGAATCACAACAGTGTCAATCTTTATCTGTCTATGATTTGGCTATACCACGACAAAACGTAGTCAGCCTGGTAAATAATAAATTTCCTAGACTGTACACGGCTACACAGCTATACATTTCCAGTTTATGCTGATCTCGCATTGTTCAGGATTCCCGTACATTGCGAGGTCAGCTTATACTGGAAATGTATAGCTTCATGTGTAGCCAAATGAACTCTCATGACCCCCCTATGCCGATGTCAACAATTTTCGAGTCATTTGAACATTTTATATTTTTATTTCATAATATTATGTTTGTTTTATTTCATTTAAAAATATTAAATGTCAAATTACTCGAAAACGGTTGACACTTGTTGACACTTAATGGATGGCCGACATATAACCAATAACCCTGTATATTCAGGCAATATTACCATGATGAGAGAATGTACAACGGTAATGTTTTCCCATTGTTTGTCTTATTTGTACTTATATTTATGTATAATTAGGTGTATTTATTTTATTTATAGTTTTTAATAGGTATATGTGTATATCTTTATATTTAAATATAAAAAATCTTCAAATCTCTCTGTTGCACCTACCACTGTTTGTCTCTGCATCCCCCGAAGGTTGACTGGTAGAAAATGCCTATGGCATTAAGTCCGCCTCTGTACATTTGTGTGCTTGAAGTATTAAATAAATAAATAAATACATGACGGTTGACAGGGGAGAATGGAAAAATAAAACGTGTTGCAGCGACCCCACGTAACATGGGACAAGGGCAGGAAGATGACGATAATTCAGGCAATATTACCCACGGTAGGAGGCTCCTAGTTCGGCGGTAATTTAGGAATTGTTGTAAAAACGGGATAAGTCTGCTATAATAAGTAAGACAACATATAATTCGTTATTAGGTTACATTAGAATTATTTGTGTCTTGCGAGTGTCATTATGCTATTTTGTTATTTAATTAATAGTAAAATAGCAGTTGAATAACCATTATCAATACTAATGAATGAAGGGTTTGTAATTCAGCAGGGTTCGTCCTGCGTTCAGGAACCAACAGGCAGAAAGATCGCGGATAACACCTGAATGAGACACGCACACACCAGGGAGGCATGTTACAAAAGGGAGGAGGCTTATACTCAGCAGTGGGTGGCTGCCAATGATGACGGATGTTCCGCCATCCGTTATGCCTTGCACCACAATCTAAAAGAATAATGTTTACCCCCAAGAAGTCCGTCGCCAGTTTACAACTGATGTCGCTAAAGATATGTCAATGTTCCGAGCCTATTATACCGCCAGCTATACTGCCATTTTGATCCCATTACAGTAGGTTCTTGGCAAGCGTATTATTATCGAAGTTTATTCAAACGATGGATGTTATCGGTATGTCGTTTTTGTTCTTAAATTATTCGCTGTGAGATTAGTTAAAGTATGGTGGAAGAAGTATATTGGACTGTTGCTTTAGGCTAGCGTCGTTTACGGCGAGTTATTGGCTTGAGGTCTTAGATTTTAAGCCCTGAAGGAGGAAACTAGAAAATGTATTAGAAGTATTCTATAGGATAGTAATCCTATTCATTTATCCCATATCACTTGTCTGAGGAAGTACGGTAGGTAATAGTATTTCCACCATATACACCTATTTCTGTCACCAAAATATATATTTACGACGACTTCTTATAAAATGAAGTCCTGTCTCTAGAATTGCCTCAAGCCAGGTCTTTGTGGCGGTATAGCAGGACTTTTATACCGCCACAAAGACCTGGCTAGTGACTTGGTGGCTAGACTAGTGTCTAGTCTACAGGTATGAGGAATTGGGTGTAAAGTTCCTCAGACTTCATTGATCAGGGAAAATCCTCCGACCAGATCTTCTATAATCAAACAGAACTTAGAATTCTGAAAGAAACTATTGAAATATGCTTTTACTATCAGCCCTTAGAATCTTCCCAATGATTTTATCCCAGTAATATTTCCCCTGGAACAGCTCATTCAGGCTTCAATCCTTAGTATCTGTCATCATAGCGTATCGCGGCCGTGGATCGTGATTTAAGTCTTAGATCTGAATGCGTCACGTACTTGTGACATTACTGCCGTAGGACAGGCGAATAGTGGTATGTTAGGTTCGATCAAAACTGACCGAGGGGAAAAAATCGAAGGAGTCAAGAAGGGCCATGTGGTTCGACTAAATACGCTACCCATTTTAACCAATGTCTATGTCCACTGCTGGACAAAGGCTTCTCAAATTCCACGCCATTGTTACTCGATCTTCAGCTACTTTCCTTTTGCTGCTACAAGCTACCCTGCGAAAATCATCGCTCCACCTAACCTGAGAGCTTCCTAAGGGCTGCCTGAGGGTTTGACGATTAGCGGTCTCCTCTCAAGAACACATTTCCCGTAGCAGTTTCCGATTCCACGGCTAGTATGCCCTCGGCAACTGTTGACAACTCTGGTTATCTGTCAATTCACTTATTTCCGGAATGGATCTCTAAAACTTACGAGAGAGTCCAAGCACAGCCCCTCCCATAGCTTGCTGTGTGACGACGAGATAAGGCAACGTCATTATATTCTTGTACTTCTGTATATTTCTTGTACCAAAGCCTTTCAGAGGTACATGTCACGTCTAAATGACACGGCGATGGTGATCTCATTGCGTTTTTGCACGACTCACCTGCCCGAGAGCATTCGTTCACTAAACGTCATAAATCTCAAGAATCACAAGTGAAATTGAATTCTATAGCACACGTTTTAAGGCGACTTTCGATTGTTTGAAGGGTGTTGTAAAAAAAACGTAGTTTTATATTGAATTTTATGTATGTGAGAATTTTACGCCATCTCTATTTATGTCGTGTTTTTCTTATGATCGGTTTAACAAGAATTCTAACTATGATGTCTCATCCGTCGGCACATCTGCTGCTAGTATTTATTATGTTATTAATAAATATTGCGCTATTTCATCTTATGCGGTAGGCAGAACTGGGTGTTGCGGTAAAAGGTACCGTGGTGATCAGAACCATATAATAATAAGCCCTTTATACTCTGAAAACCTTTGCGTTGTGGTATTTTTAGTAGTTTACAGAATGTCTTTTAGTTCAATGTGCTATTTGGTAAAGACCTCCTTTAACAACTTCCACCGAGTCCTTTCTCTCGCAACTCTTCTCCAATTTGGACCCGCTATGAGCTTCAATCCGTCGTCCTATCTTTTATATTGTCTTCCCCTGTTCCTTTTGTCATGTCTGAGGTACCATTCTGTCACAACTTTACTCCACTTGTCTTGAATGCCTCTTAACATGTGGCCTGTTTATCTCCACTTTTGTTGGTCTATTTTAGTAAGAACATCAATAACTTTTATCTTTTCTCTAATCAGGGTATTTTGTATCCTATCTTGTTTTTTCCTCTTCTTGATCAGAATTATAGTTAATTTTCATGTTCATATTACCTATCTATGTATTTATAATAATGTAGTTCATCTGTCATACCTACGCGAAAATGTCATTAATACT
The DNA here is from genome assembly GCA_949128155.2 of Xanthia icteritia. Classification (NCBI taxonomy): domain Eukaryota; kingdom Metazoa; phylum Arthropoda; class Insecta; order Lepidoptera; family Noctuidae; genus Xanthia; species Xanthia icteritia. The sequence goes on along the minus strand of OX421947.2, from coordinate 17,463,260 downwards.
TTTTTTTGCAAATCGTTGGCAATTGATTTCAATCATTTTCTTGATCCAATTTTTTGCCTACATAACTGAGAGTAATTTAAAACTTCCGTTTAAAATACCCATTGGCTTCTGAGAGAGTGACCTTACAAATGTAAAGAGATAAGCATCAAATTGTTAACGTTTTTTCGTAAGTTTTTATATGAACCGTTGTGATAGTCCGTGGGAATATTTATCAATGTCGGTTTTTGGATTAATTGATTGTTGATTGATTCATAGAGTAAGAATGACCCTATCTTCATTAAGCCTAAAGATGTCCACTGTTGGACCAAGGCCTGCCGAAGCATCGCTTTAGGATCGGTTCTGTGCTTCCTGGGCCCTAGAAAATTTCACGACATATTTGTCAAAAAATTATAAAATTATCATATTTTCTGGACCGGTGCTATTTAATAAAGCGCGAAAATGTAAGAAAGAAACTTGTAAAATTTACGAATTGGCGGATTGTCGCCTGTCATCTGTTGGTTTTATTAAGTTCCTGCTTCCAGCAGTTTCTCGCGACCTTCTCCAGATTGTTGGTCCACTTTTTGCAGGACCTTCCACGTCTGAATAAGAAGGTTTATAGAAGCGAAATTTCTACTGCAAACACATTCTTAATTGCCTTTAGTTTCGGGGCGTATGATGCTTTCAACCCGACGAATTGTAGCCGCTACAATCCTAGCTGGTTGTATGATTCATATTTATGTTCTAGACCACACCATCCGAGAAACAGCTAGTCCTTACAGTCCGACCGTTGAGAGGATGCGTTCTTGACACCTGTCAGTTTCAATTTCATACTAATAGGTGTGTGTTTTACGAATTTGACCCTTATTATTACTAGAAATTGTCCAACTGACATGTGTCAGTAAAGTATTCTCTGGACGGCCGGACTGTATGTATTACGCAATTTTAGCCAAGCCACGAGCCCGTTACGTAATGTTTCAAGTGCGAGGTATTTAATACTAGAATAGTGCAGATAGGTATCTAGTTTCTAGATCGTTGTAATGAATACCGGCGCCACGGCTGTAGTCTAGTGTTGCGCCTGCGACCGCATCCTGCGCACTTCCGCTTGATATAATGTAGACGTTTCCTTCTGAAGGGAAGGTATGGCTATAGGGTTGGTACAGCAGTCCGGAAGTCAGGGGTAACAAAACAATTACAAGCCTTTTATTCTATTGAAACTCCATCCTATGCTAAGCCAGCTAAAGATCAAATTGATGACACCTTCGTGCGGTGCACTGTACGAAAATAGACAAAGATGCAAAAAAAAAAAAATCGTTGGTAATGTCAATTTTTTATAATGAATGTGCGGTTGGCAATAGCAGGATAGCAGGATCAAAATTATACCCAATAACGGCCATGAAACTTGTTTGGAACCAAGTTCTTTAACGCGGCTTGCGGGAGTAAACTGGTAGAAATCGTCACGTAACGAAAAAGCGTTATGCCCGATAAAGTCAGTTTCAAGTGTCAAAAGTTTTTAATACAGAGCCATCTAGTATAAGTTTTTTTAAACTTGAGTCCATACTAGATGACTCTGTATTGGTACATAATATACGGCCAAAGGAACTTCGTTCCAACGGGTGTCCCACGACACTTTCTTTTTTTGACTCGCTTTGCATTTTGAATCAAAGAGGTGGCAGTTCGCAGGAGTACCTATATGATATATCCGAAAATGTCCGATATATGCGGACAACTCCGAAAAAAGAATTTATTTAAGAATTGCTTATTTTTTTGTTCCGCGACTATGGCTTTGGCTGATTCATTCGAATGCTGTCAAAGATTAGCATTAAGTACGTAAGTTGTATAGAGAAGATAAACGTTTATATTATATTACATTCAAACTGTAAAAATCAACTACATAACATAATATTTACGTACAAGTACATAAAGACATAGTTAGGAAGTGCAGGTGTCATCGGTCGTGCGTTTCCGTAATTCGATTAGCACCTCCCGAGACCAGCCGAGGTTTTTACGTAATACCGGTAACTGTCAATAAACATGGCTATGTGAAGGTTGCACACACATTTTACGATTACAAAGCTTTATATAACTTAGAATGATCTTAGTTACTAAATGGTCACCCATCATAAACTGACCTCGGTAAGCACAGCTTAACGTTCCAGATCAATTGTAGCACAAAAAAATTACAGCTTTTCATACATGCATACAAGTTGATTTATAGTAGAGGAACAAAAAGATTGTCGGTATCCCCCTTACAGTGTGTTCATTATAACGTGGTACGTAACACTATAGGTAGCACTGAATTTTGCCGTCTTCGTTTCAATACTAAAAGGGTTCAAAATGGCGACTGACAGAACAGCGTTTTTAATACAGCGCCATCTAGTATAAGTTTTTTAAACTTGAGTCCATATTACTCAGTATTGATACATAATATACAGCCAAATGACTGAATCCAATCACATGACTACAAAATTCAGTGCTACCATCGCGTCACGGGAAAAGTTATAAGAACGCACTGTAAGTAATGCCACAGATGAATACAGATAGTTCACTCCGCATTTTAGGTATGAAGCTACAAGTAGGTCCACGCGGTGGGCTCGACTTGTCGAATTCAGTGGGCGTAACGTAGTCAGAAGATATAAGAGTTACGCGATAGAGATACAATTTCTAGGTGAAAATAACTGTAGGTAATTAGCGCTGTGCGACCTGAATTGCACTTTATTGTGTCGTAGCAAGAGTCGCTTTTTATTTAAATGATTTTCTGAAGTGTACCAATCTGTGCTAATGCAGCCGGATTAATTTGTCAAAATCTCACCTTGAGAATTGAGCTTTACTTATTCCACCCGATGCAAGGGATTGAAACAAAGTTTTCTTTATTTATATTTAATTAACAATGGATTCAATATGTTAGTAACAATATTTATTAATTATGTTAGTAAACTTAACCTACACTGCTACACATTTAACTTAACACTGCCCTATAGTTATGAGAATCCCTGCTACAAGCTCAACACCGATGTGCAAAGCTTGCAGCAGCGATTCACGCACAAACAGTCCAGTCTGCTCGCGATACTCTGCAGTATAATGTTGGGGCTGGCTCGCACCCGGCGCACCAGGAGCTGCAGTCTCCACAGTCTTGTCAAGCACGTCGCGCGCGTCTAGGGTCGCCATTAGGACTTTGCGACCGAATTCGGTCGTAAAGCGGTCGCTATCTATGTCGAGACTGCAGCCCCAGGGAAGCGCATCTTTTTTGCGACATAGCGTAGAAGAAATCGACATGAGCATGAGCAAATATCCCCGATCCGCTACAGAAGCGGAACAGCCCTATCAATACCCGGAACGCGTTGTTGTATTAAACGCGAAGGGCAGCTCACTTCAATGTTACTTCACCTAAGTTATCATGGTGAGATTTCCACAAAATATATCTAGAGGTGACTGAATCAACAGTCTCTAAAATAATTGGTAATCCTAACTGTATATAATTTTATAAATGCGAAAGTGTGTTTCTTTGTTTGTTACACTTTTATTGTAATATTATATACGAATCAGATCGTCTTCATTAAAATGTAAAACTTTGTTTAGGCGGCCTGGTGACCTGATATACAGGTTTTGTAAGAAAACTTAGTTTAGGCACCAGTCTTCCACAAATTAATTATAAAATTGTGTCTGTAGACTATGTATTTACTTACTCTGTAAATTGTGGTAAGAAAAAATAAATTATAATGATTACTAAATTATTACTATTACGCTAAAACGGCTCAACAGATTTGGATGAAATTTTGCACATGGCTAGACCATGACCTGGATATGATTATGTTTTACGTAGGATACTTTTTATCCCGATATTCCCACGGGATCGAGACTTATGCAGGTGAAACCGCGAGGCGCAGCTAGTTATTTATAATTCATCATTTATAATTCAACATCACTAGAGCTTCCAAATGACGCTATCATGGCTATTACCAAATAATACCGCTTAGGGTCATCGAGCCAACTATAATTGCTGACAGCAACGCTACCAAAACCCATAATGTACCGACCTCTCTAAATTGAACCACGACCTTATCATTTTATACATAAAGTACAAATTCGAATGAATAAAGATAAGTGGCTGGTGGTTTCAGTTTGTTTTGTGCCAGTGGCATTGACACCATACGTGATGGTGGTACGTGGTCTGGTTGTGGGTTTGTAGTAAGTATTCTGTGAGGCCCTTGTGTTGGACTTGGCAGGTTCAACTGATTATGCAACTGCATTTTAGAATGTATCCTATGAATGGTAATAAGGTGGCTTGTCATGTCTATACTGTCGTACTAGATTGTTTTGGACTGTGATTTTACCGGTGAGATTGCTACAGAACAGATCGGTTTCATTAGTAACAGTGCGTTGACGAGATTCGTAGCATTGAATTTTGTAGTCTTAGTTTCAATACTAATAGGGTTCAAAATGGTGACTAATCTACTATATTAGCTGCTGTATTCCGATTTGAAGGCTTTGCCACAGATGACTACAGATAGTTCACTCCGCATTTTAGGTATGAAGTACTACCAATCTCATGACTGCAAAATTCAGTGCTACCAATCGCGTCACGGGACAAGTTATAAGAACGCACTGTAACTAATGCAGCCGATCTATTGCAGAATAGATCGAATGCATTAGTTACGGTTCGTGAAAACTAAAGTAAATTGAGCTTGAAGTGAGCTGTCAATAGTGTGGAATGACAGCTCACTTCAGCTAAGTTTTCACATTGAGATTCTTACAGAATAGATCGGCGGATATCTTTTGTTCATGGAATAAAATGTCCATAAAGTTATCAAAAAATTCAAAATTTATTTGCAGAATGATACTAATGTCTATACGCGGCGTTATATCCTATACTATTAAATTAGCTATATTTGTATAAACTAAACAGATGGACAAACTTTTAGAAATCATTCAGACCACCAAAATAAGGTCAATGGTAAAAAAATAATAAGAAAAACACATTTGATACTTACAAGAAAACTACTTAAATCAGCTAACAAAAATACACTAAAAATGTAAAAATGTTTGGTCGAATTTGCCCTTTAAGTAGTTAAAGTAAAGTTCTTTGTGGATGAGTTCGTTTGGAGAAGGACTACAATACCTATTTCTGCCGCCAGGCAGCGCTGCTGTATTCCGATTTGAAGGCTTTGCCACAGATGACTACAGATAGTTCACTCCGCATTTTAGGTATGAAGCTACAAGTACGCGGCGGGCTCGTCTTGCGGGCCAATTCAGTGAGCGGAACGGAGTTAGAAGATATAAGAGTTACGCGATAAAAAGAGAGGCAACTTCTAGGTGAATATAGCTGTAGGTAATTAGCGCTGTGCGACCTGAATTGCACTTTATTGTGTCGTAGCAAGAGTAGCTTTTTATTTGAACGATTTTGCGGAGTGGAACATCTGTATTCATCTGTCGCTATGCTGCCAGTGCGCAGTGTAAACAGGCATATATATATATATATATATTTGTAATCACGTTCTCGAAAACGGCTCTAACGATTTCGATGAAAGTTGCGATATAGGAGGCGAAAAATAGAACTAGCTAGGTCTACCTAGACTTTATGTTTAGGTAGCTATTTTCACCCGAGCAGATGGTCGACCAGGTACTTATCTATTATACAGGTTAGGTACAGTTTGTTATAGAAAGATGAGAGAAAACAAGGAATTGCTAGGTCTTTTTACGTTTCCGCATAACGAATTAAATTATTACAGCGTATTGGTTATAATCACAATAAATAAATCACGTGTATTTAACATTATTTATTTATTACCACCTACAAATATTGTTTAATTGATTTTCTCCTAATTTGCGATGGTCGGTATTTAGCTGCAAGTGTGTTAAATATAATCGTGAATTTTTGTGATTTTAAATGCATGTAAAAAATTAAAATAGCATTGATTTATGATTTAAAGGTTGAAAATAATTTGTTATTCAAGTAACATTTATGTAAGTAATTATAATTAGTTGTAGCATTTCATCTATACAATTTTATTCTGTAAAATGTCACTCAAGTACGACAAGTGAGCTTTCAATTGTATTTTATTAGGCATTTTTGTATTAAATAATCGCGGGTTTTCACACTTTTCACTTCCGCAACATTGAAATGAAAAGATGTTTAGAATACCACGGTATACTATCACAGACCTACTGGAATTTTGCATATGACTTTCACCACCTTCAAATCTTTATTTATTTAAAAGTTTATGTACACATTTATAAACAAACAAGAAGAAAGGAACATAAAAAATATGTACAAAGGTGATGTTTATTTCTAAAGAAATCTCTTTCAGCATACCTGCGATAGGAAAGTAGTTAAAGAGATGTAGACAACGTGTGTAAGAGAATAATAATAATTAAATAATTTAACACATAAAAAATAATCCTTACCCTACATAGTACTTATCAACTCATAGTATCTATACTATCCGCTACTAGAACGAGTCACTTCATTGAGGGGTTATCAATTTATCATTTCACGGAATTTGATTATTATACTGGACATTCGCTTTATAAATGAAAGAATGAACACAACTGCGCGGACCATTCATTTTTTCAATTTCAAATCAAGAATCGTTTAAGACCTGCCATAGTTTATTAATGATATTTCAATCGATTGAACCGGTCATAATCGAGAATATTCAATGATTTCCTTATGTATCACGTCCGTACTTTCCTTTTCAATTTGTAATTCACTTTCTTTCCTATTATTGTGACAAGCAGTTATGTTCCATGAACGATTTATTTTTTGCTACAAATTGTGCGTTCGGATAATATTTTTTATGATATACTTAAATAGAAATACACTACGTGTCTCGGAACGCACGGCGAAAGTTCAAAAGTGACAGTTCGAAATGTAAAAAAATGGCGCGGATTTTCACTTTGTGTTTTGGCGCTAAATTCTGAGAATTTGTGTAAAGCTTTGGTTTCCTAGGAAAGTGGTTCCGTCCTATCGTGTTGGCCGTCATGAATATTTGTCATTTTCACCAGTACAAAAAACGCTCTGTATTTGGTCAGCCGCTATTGTGTGATCGTTCAGCGCTTTCATATGAAACCGTAAACACATACATACGTAATTGAACTTATCTTTGGAAATAGTGTCACTCTATTTTTCGACAGATTTACAGTGACTTCTTTACTATTTAAAATTCTTAAAATCCTGGAACACGTCATTTTCTTCTAACTCAATATTGAAACGCAAAGGCAACAACCATCATTCTACCTACAACAAGCTAACAATCTTCAAGTACTAAAACTATGAACCATACTAGCAAGATTCTCACGCCTAAGCTAGTAATTTATTTACAGAATTAAATTCTAACGGGCATGTATCTAGGATGAAATTATTATAAATGGGAAACAGACAGACAACGTCTGTTTCTAGTTAGTAAGCTGAAATGGTGTTTGTATTAAAAGTTAAAACTACGCTTTGAGTTAACTCGAGATACGTTTGAAATTATGACGGCTTGCATACATATAGAGGGGCCGGATAAATTCAATGTTTGGACGTAGTTGCAGGAATTTGGGTCAGCTCTGTTGATTAAAAAAAATAAACAAAAAAAAAAATAAACAAAAACCCGACTGCAAATTCACTTAACTGAAAAGAGAAAAACAAGCATTGAACTTAGTTTTTTGCAAGGTACCTATCGCAAGCGGGACAAACCAGTAACCTGAAATATGGCGTAACTTTTGTTTGTCCCGCCGCGTTTGTTGCAATATAGCCTATGTCACTCCCACAATTAAGACGAATCGAACGCTACAGGGTGTGCCAAAGAAATAGACATACAATATACATACTGTCGAAAAACATTACCCTCCTTCTGGGGCAGTCAGGTAAAAAGTAATTGGAGTTTTACCTTGTTTATGAGCTAAAAGTCCCCAGCTGTTTTCCTTTTTTAGTAAGTACAGACGCAGGTCAGCAGGTCAACCTACCGGAAACTGTAAAATTTTCCCAATCAACTTTGAACCTTATGCTTTAGTGATAAAGTTGAAAATGTATTAAAGAAATTTGACAGATGTAGGTAGGTGTGCGGGCGTCTGTACAACCAGAGGGCCGTAATTCTACAACGACGTTTAACAGGATTTACCTCTGTGGGAGTAAAGTAAACTTCTCAGTGATTTATGACAATACAATATATTTAGACAGATTTTGAAATCGTTTTCAAATCCGTTTTTAGAAATCGATTTCACATTTCAGCTCCAGCGCCTCCGGCTCGCAGTTTTTTGTCGTCCCTACTCTCTAGTAATAATATTCGGTTGTAAGTGCATCGATCAAAACTATCCAAACATAAACAAATACTTGTTTACGCAAATCTACTCTTGCCGTGGTTTTATGAAATCCGTTTGTCTAGTTCAGATTATCGATACAATTCGATTTCTGAATGAAATCGGATTTTAGATTGGTTTTGATCTGACGCATTTTTAAATACATTTCATCATCGTTATCGCTGATAGAATGCCACTAGTCTAAGCCTTCAGGTGACCCACCTGATGGTAAGTGACGCGTTCCCATCTAAGAGACGAAGCTGTAATGTGTCTGCATCTGCATTATCCTTACCATACCGGAATACTGGAACGCTACTTGGTTGCAGAAATTTTTGACACTTAAAAGCAATGATGGCGCGCACAATCGCAATAATACTGTTTTGGTTTTGACGAGAGAAAACTGTTGTGTCTATAACTGACAAAACTTTTTTTGTCTCTGGTGTTTTCAAACTTCAAAAACACCATAGTGTAAACAACACTTACCCGCAACCTTCATAGCTCGGCTAATAAAGGGAATATTTGAAAAAGGAATTTCGGGGTTAAGGTTGGATTCCACTACTTTCTATCATTCGAATCAACTTCTTTAGGGCGAAAGCGCCAGGATAGCCCGCGAAATTGAATTTTTCTTTTTTTTGTCGGTAATTTGAACTTAGAGAGTTGTATTGATGGTTTAAATTATTATAATTCTGTAAATAAATATTCGTTACGGTCGCACAACCTACTTTAATTAACATAAATTCTGACAGTGACCAGCAAATTTAAATAAACTTAAGAAAATTTAGATTTTTGCATGCTACCTTAGCGTTTCCCCCTTATGAGTCTTGGTAACACAAAATACAAGGAGAACGTAAGAATTAAAATCTCCAAGATACTGAGAGATATTAAAATGTTTGCACACAGTTAAATGGCATATAAAAACACAAAAACAGTATATTACGTGACTTCCTGATTCATTATCATTAGGATGCCGCACCCAACAGTTGGGTATTCTAGGGTCCCGTTGGCGTGATAAAAAACGGAAATATTTCATAAAACGTCATGAGGAAATGCTTATCTATGCAATTTTCATCTTTTCTTAATTAGCTGTCATAATTGGTTTTAACTAGCCGTTCCTGCGGCTTTGCTTGGCTAGGTCCAATCTTTTTTAATTATTCAGAATGAAATTAGCATTGTGCACTGGGTTTTTTTTTGTCATATCACCATCCACCATCAGTTCAGCACTGCTGGACATATTTACATCTATTTGGGCAACCGGCCTGGGCAGCCCGTATCCAGTGGACTCAGACAAACTCCTCCAGTTCATCGGTCTGCCTCGGAGATCTATACCTAACCAGTCTGCGTTTCCCGGATCTCGGTCTCCATTTGAGGAGTTTTTAGCATCGTCCCCTAATTCTGCGAGCCGTGTGTTTCGCCAATTTACACGATTGTATTGTCTTTGATATGGATGTATGGTAAGTATGTATTTTAATTGAGAGATTTGCTGACATAATATTTAAGTATACTGGACCTCGTAATCGGTTTACCACCCTTAGGCCGTTTGTCCACCGCACCGTGAACGAGATGTCAACGAGATCAACATGACGACGCCGAAGTAGCGTCAGTAAATTTACTATGGCCACGTAATCTCGTGTCTCGTTGACGTCCCGTTCACGGTGCGGTAGATAAAGAGTGTTGTTTTGATCGTCACTTGCACGTCATAAAATGGCTAAGTCAATTTTTTTAAGACCAATGTGACAGTTAGATAGCTTCAACCTTAGTGAAGTAGGTACTGGGAGTTCTTGTCAATGGTGGTTACTGACCTCTCATTGTAGGGAAATCCTGTACAATGCGAGATCAGTTTATACTGGAAATGTATAGCTTGATATGTAGCTGTGTGTACAGAAATTAAGAAGGCGACTGTACCTATATTATTATGGTCACTTGGCCTCTATCGTCTTTTGTCCATGAACAAGTTTATGACGTAATAAGCCGGTATCGGGGACGTTAACGTAACGCGTCGCAGTTTGTACTGCACAAAGATATGCACTGCGCAGTGTAGCATGCACGACGTATACCAGTGCAACTTTGATCCGTGTCAGAAATCGGCTTGTACAACAAATTGGTGGCAAATGAGTGTAGTTTGTAAAAGGTTTTTATTTTTGAAGTGAAAACTTCTTTACCGGCGTTGTGCACTTTTTTGTGATGGGTAAAAAATGTTAATAAACTCGCGTCAGGACACGTGACCGGGTCGAAAATTCGTAAGACGGAGGGAGAGTAGACCGCAACGTTAATATTCAAGTCTGTTCTGCCGGCACTCCCGGAGTGCAACCCGTTGTTTTTTTTATACTAGATGCTGCCCGCTGCTCCGTCCGCGTGGATCCTAATTCTTTTTCTAAAATAAAAGTAGCCTGAATTACCTGCCTGTGAAAGTCCCGCCAAAATTGGTCCAGCCGTTTTGGAGATTAGCCGCAACAGACAGACAGACAAACAGACATTTTAAAAATCGTTGTCATATTGACACTACAAACAGACACTTTCATTTTATTTATTTGTATGTATGTATGTATGTATAGATTTATAGAATAGATGTATAGATTTTTTGATGTCTTACCATCTCATGCTAAATGGCAGGTGTGGTCATAGACGCCTATGATAGACATCTATAATACCAGGAGCGTCGTATTTGTGCTGTCATACCAGAGGCAAAGCTGAGATGTCTCTATGGTTACACCCATACCTTCAGACTGGAACACAGCAATCAATGCTGTTTGTCGCCAGGAATGAGTATGATTATAATACTCCCCGTATTCCCTGCGCGAGCGCCTTCACAAAGAGTATACTAAATACTGCACTGTTATTCGTCGTACGCGCAGCATAATGTATAATATTAACACTTCATTCCTTTTATGTATTGTTTCGCACTTTCTCTCACCGAGCTGTTGAGTCGTTGCATTCTTATCCACCATTACACCGATAATTTTCCGTCGTTTTGTAACAATCACATTGATGCTATCGGAACCTGTTGACTGTGGTGTTTCTCATGCGTGGTTCTTCACATGTTTTGCTGTGTTAGGTGAGAGCCGAACTACAGATCGTCCAAACACCTCTGTCTGGGGTCACTCTGGAGTTCTTGAGCTTACTAGACCACCGAGATTTCTGGTGTTTCAGACGTTCGTGAGAGGCAGCGACAACCTACCCTTAAATTGTCATCTTGGGACCTACATTCGTTTGCAATAATAAACATGGCTTTCACAGGGTCTCTGCAAGGCGATTCAATCATATACACACATCAAAAGTGTCTATTTTTTTAATCAGTACAAATAAAAAATCCTCATTTTTGCCATTTAATTGACGACATTCATTTAGGTTCATCATCATCATTTAAGCCGAAAGACGTCCACTGCTGGACATAGGCCTCCCCCAAGCACCGCCACTTCGACCGATTCTGTGCCTCTTGCATCCAGCGGATTTCTGCGGCCTTCACAAGGTCATCGGTCCATTTTGTGGGCGGCCTTCCAACGCTACGTCTTCCGGTACGTATTAACTTAGGTTAATTTTCCACAATTTATCTTAATTTTTACAAAATATAGGGATACGTTGTTAAATAAAACATAGGAATTAAAATGAGAAGTCAGTCTGGAAGACCAGATTTGGTAAATATTAATTGGATAATTTTTTATAGTTAAAAAAGTACTTGATCCCTAGACACTTTTGGTGTGGGTAATTTGTGGTCAAGTGATATGATTGTTCTATGTTAATTTGGTGAGGCACAGCAGTTTCTGATATTAGCGACTTGGAACAAGTTTTCAAACACCATGTAAGGCTCCCACAATAAATTGTTAGACGAGTAGGTAAGGCAAAGAGAATCTTACAAAGAAACGATTTTTCTACAAAGTAACGGCATACGAGACACATAACAAACAAATCACTACAAGGCTGTACAACGTTCCCACACAAGAATTAGTCAAATTACATAATAATTACGTCACAAGCACACACGTGCATACATGCATACAGACAAACGAACAAATTACCTACATTTTTCAAAAACACGTAACGCGAGTGACATGCGTCACTTTGTGTTTGAACAATAGGGTTACGAGAAACGGCGCAAGCGCAAACGTGCCTTCAAATGAATGAAAGGAATGGAAACCGAATGAATGAATGGTTGCGTATTTTGACGTGGCGTGTAAAGATACACTACACTTTACATTTCCTTGTGTTAATGATGCAATGTTTGGAGAACAGTCGGCAGTTCTGTTCGGGCCAAAAGAATGAAACTATCTGCCGGGGTCTGCGGCTCATCATCTGCTATGTTGGGGTCGGCTTCCAGTCTAACTGGGTGCAGGTGAATACCAGTATTTTACATGGAGCGACTGCCTATCTGACCTCCACAACCCAGTTACTGGGTAATACGATAACCCTTAGTAAGACTGTTTGGCAGACTTTCGAACTCCTGACTACCCGTAATGACTGTCAAAGATCTACAAACGACAGCCGGGACCAACAATTTAACGTGCTTTCCAAATCACAAAGGGGTCTCGATATTTAATGGATGGTCACCCATCCACGGACCGGCCTCGGCAAGCGTGGCTTAACTTCGATTTACCCGTGCGCCTGTTGTTATTTAGCCACGAGCACCTCCGGGTCGGTTTATAAAGTCTTCAAGTCTCAAGTCAATAGGTTACCATCGACTACCACATTACTACTACCCATTAGCACGCGTAGCTTGACAACCATAGTCGACGGAAGAATAGACAAAAAGACAGATTGTGATTGCTTATCTGTCATTTTTATCTATATTTCCGTCGACAAAACCTGTTTCTATTGTGGTCGTGCTAAGCGTGCAGGTGAGATAGTGGTCTAACAGTTGTTTAGCGAAACTTCAGAATCATAGTAGTTCTTCAAGTACTGATTACCTTGGGACCAACCGCTATAAAGTATAGCTATCTATTTCGACCGAAGTCACAGCATTTTTGCTGAGCAACGACCTGTTCTTGTTGTTTGTTTGTAACAAAAGTAGCAATTTTTACACTCTGCAACCGGCATATTTGTTTAATTTGATTGTTTGTTTGTTCTCATTTGCCAGTGTAGTAACACAGAACATAGATTACGCAGTGTAAATTGTCTTTGGTCCCTGGCCCTGAGATCGAGCAATAGATAAAATTGTCAAACTTCTACTGTTTGAATACGAGGCTTTTGGCTACTCTGCATGTGTGTATTTTATGTATTTTTTTTTTGGTTACGTTCGTTTTGTTTGTGCAGAATAAAAAAAAATCTTTCTTAATCTTTCTTCTTTCTAAATTAAGTATGTGTTTTGAAAATATTGTTTTTTGTTTTATGATCTTATCAAATTGACCAAGCTAAATGCTTCAGTGTCTCAAGACGAAAGTCTTTGACCAGTGCGTGTGGCCAGTGATGACCTATGGCACTGAAACGTGGTCGCTCACAATGGGCCTTATCAGAAGGCTAAAAGTCACCCTAAGGGCAATGGAGAGGGCTATGCTTGGAGTTTCCCTACGTGATCGAATCAGAAATAAAGAGATCCGCAGGAGAACCAAGGTAACCGACATAGCCCGAAGAATTGCCAAACTTAAGTGGCAATGGGCAGGATACATTGCTCGCAGAACAGATGGCCGATGGGCCCGAAAGGTTCTGGAGTGGCGACCGCGTACCGGAAGACGTAGCGTTGGAAGGCATCCCACAAGGTGGACCGATGACCTGGTGAAGGCCGCAGGAATCCGCTGGATAAGGGAAGCACAGATCCGGTCCATAAGTGGACGTCTTTCGGCTGAAATGATAATGATGATGAAGCTAAATGCTTAGATGGTTTGGTCATGTTGAGAGTATGACTGAAAGGCTACTAACAAGAGGTGTTTACGAGGCAGATATGTGTGGAAACACCGGGAGGCGACGCCCTAGAAGACCTTATTGGTGATGTTCTTCAGAAAGGTCAGGTGCGTAGTACTCGCAACCGGCGTGCGTGTATGACCAGATGTATGAACGTAAACGAGGCTAAAGAAGTATGTAAGGATCGTAGCAGGTACCGATGCCTGCCGGGGTTGCGGGAAAGTCCGAAAGGGATACCGTGGCCCCTGGCAACGTACAGGCAACTGTAGGAACACGGGTGGGATTTAGTCACTAAGAGTTTGACACGCCCTCCCGCTCCTCCCAGAGCGGGAGAAGTTATTTGATAATTTACCATCCAAAGAAAAAAAAAAAAGAATACGTGAGTTTATGTACGAGGGGCGGCTGAAAAGTTTTGAGCCTAATGTATTAAAAATGCTGATAGATATGTATAAAAAAAATATTTTTCAATATAATCTCCCTCTATTTCAATGCACTTCTTACATTTATTAAAAAGAGCTTTTAACCCTGTGAAAAAATATTCGCCGTTTTTGTCTTCAAAATGTTCGTTTACGGCCGTCTTCATTTCTTCATCACTGGAAAATGTTCGTCCTCGGAGGTCTTTTTTCAAATTTGAAAAGAGGAAATAATCGCTAGGGGCCAGGTCTGGACTGTAAGGTGGGTGGTTGATTTCTTCAAATTCAGTCTCAGCGAGGGCACGCCTTGCAACTCGCGCAGTGTGGATGGGCGCATTGTCTTGCAAAAACAGGACTCCTTTTGCCAGTTTGCCTCTCCTTTTCTCGACAACCACTTGACGCAGTTTGGTCAACAATGCGGCGTAATAATCTCCGTTCATTGTAGTATTTTTGAGAAGGTAGTCGATGAACAAAATTCCTTCACAATCCCAAAAAACAGTGGCCATGAGCTTGGATGCTGATTTTTCCACTTTGAACTTCCGTGGAGGCTTTTCTCCCTTTTCTATCCACTGCATTGACTCCTGTTTTGACTCCGGATCATACTGTCTAATCCATGTTTCATCAACAGTGACAAGACGAGAAAAAAAATCGTCAGGATTATCGCCACAGATGTCCAAAAACTCCTGCGAAGTTGTGACTCGATGCTGCTTGTCCAGTGGCGTGAGCATTTTCGGCACCCAACGCGCGCACACCTTTTTCATATGCAAATGAGTATGCAAAATGTCGCTGATTCGTTCCTTGCTAATGCCAATGGCTTCAGCTATCTGCCACAACTTGATTCGGCGATCTTCTAGAACAAGTTTTTTCACTTTTGCAATATTTTCTTCGGTAACAGCGGTGTTTGGGCGTCCCGACCTGGGATTATCTTCGAGCGACTCCCTGCCATGTTTGAACTCTCGGCTCCAACGTTTTATGGTCGCAAATGAAGGCACAGACTCCCCATAAACTGCTGACATTTCTTCAAAAATTTCCGTCGGCGTTTTGTTCTTCTTTGTAAGGAATTTCATGACAGCTCTATACTACAATTTCGTACAAAGTGCGGATAACTCGGACATGGTGACGTTTATGGTTCAATTACTTAAAGTGTAATGAAGTTAATGACATGAAACTTGACATTTATATTTCGTAGGATACCCGCAATTTGTGATATGCTGCGCGAGTCATTAGTGACACTTAAAGGTACTTAGGCTCAGAACTTTTCAGCCGCCCCAGTATGTATGTTGTAAAGTTAATACTTTAGTCGTCGTGCATTTCTCGCTTAGCTAATATTGTTTAACGTTTTAGGTTCGTCACATTAACACGGTAATGTTCTGTAAATGATCACTCAATGGACACATCATGGCCGCGGTCGTGCGTACACAATGGTCAACACTTTCACTGATGTCTGCTTGTTTAAGTGTACAGTCGACATGAGAAGTAAAAAATAATTAAGTATTTAAATAATTTATTTCTTAAAATAATGTTGAATGAAGTAAAAGTTAATTATTCAGTTTTCAGATAAATTGAAGTTACTAGATTTGTCATGTTAAAATGCAAGTATTTTCTTGTCCTGAAAATCTTTCATATTCTGAAAGATTTATAGGAAATAAAACGGGAGATTTGATACAAACATTTTATAGAAAAAAATGCATGTCACGAAACTGCATGAACGTAGGTAAATATAACATGTAGGTAAGGTAACATAAGGAAGATTTTGCGTGGATGTGACGCACATTTTCCCCCAACTTGTTCTTTTCGTGTATGTGTTCTATCTTTGCGATATGTTTACCGCAAAAAAAGGTATTTTCTTTCATTCTTTTCTTTCTCAGTAGGCTTTAAATAAAACACGATTGATGCAAATCTTTTCAAAATACAAAAACATTTTTTTAACAGATTATTGGCCCAATTGCTTCACATTTAAGTATCTAAATCGGTGCTAGTAATATGTTAGTGTAATCGTTTAATCCTGCACTTAGCGATTATTTGCAATAGATTACACGGAGTTATGCAAAGCTCAGCCTAACTGGTATAAACCTTATGAGAGATTTCCATAAATGGAGGTACAGCCAGGCAGTTGAGTTATAGCTTTCGAAAATTATTTTACTAAGATATTATTTAAAAAACTGTAACATCATGCCAGTAATCCCCCACCCAAATTTTGCCAGTTATGTTTAAGTCCCATTCTGTCCCATGCAATGGGAGGCCATGGGCAGTGAAAAGCCTTTCACTGTCTTGAAGTTTTTTGTATTTAAAAAGATAAAATGCATCAAACCAAAAGTGCGACAGAACAAAAAGCTTCATCATGCAACATGCCTACCTACCTATATTTGGAAGGTTGTAAATGACATCATTCCGTCTGTTGTCTGTCTGACATATATCCACAAAACTGGTCTTCACAAGACACACGGGATTCTTGTTTTTTTCGATTTTCTCGTATTTAATTTATTTCATCGTTATTTTGATGCAATGTTAGTTTTGTAAATCGACAAATAAATACTTATGTACATTAATTTATGAAATGAATAAAAATAATAACATAACTAGGTACCTACATCAAATAGAGTCAGAAAAAAACTTTCATAATGGTAATAAAAAAAGAAATAGCAAAAAAAAATACAATTATATGAAGTAACACACATGTTTAATTGTTTAATAATTTACTGATGTTTCATACCATGTTATCTAGAAATAAAACGAATAATATAACATTTCTTAAAAATAAAATAACTACCCTACGTCACCGTCAGAATCGGCTAAAATAATTTGCCAGCACTTTTCCTCTCGATGGTACACAGACAATCTCGTTCGCAACATGTAGTCTACTTTCGATTTTCAAACTACAACCTCGCGATACCATATCGCATTACCATAACTACACGGTTTGCGTTTAGGGTTACATTATGGGGTACAGTGTGGGCGAACGTAAGATTATGTGTTACAATAGGAATTTGTAATTAGGGTATACCAAGGTTTTAGAAGGACTATGACAGACTGTTCTATGACTTTGTTTCAATCTAAAGATGGTTTTGTTATTAGTAATTAACTGTTTATTTATTTTACTTCTATGGTCCTAGTTTATCATTTGTGACTTCAAGTTACAGCTATATATAGCTATATATGTAAGCGGGCATGCCTTTTATGCCTGGAGGCTTTTATTTAAGTATGATTTTCTGTTTACGTTTTTGTTTTTTATTTCTGCTTGAGTATAGTTTTCGATGTATTTTTTTTGGTGTATGCGTATGCTAGCCTAGCTGACACATGGCAAATAATTTAATTTAATGTTTTGTGTTGCGTAATTTATATTATTTTGCATACTATATTATATTTACCTTTAATGTAACAAAACAAAATTCGATTTTGAGTATTATTATATTACCATTACGTCGCACATACGGGTATTTGAATGATTTAGGCGGCCATAATTCAAATTTATAAAATGTAAAACGGGTAAAAAAGAACGACTACCTGAGCTAGGGGACAGGTTTGAGAACAATACCCAGCACCTTCGACTTTTCCCCCGTGCATGCCGCGCTTCTACGTGCAGTTGGAATTCGATCGTCCCGCTTGGTGTATGTGTCTGTTCTCGGCGTTCGTTTGCAAACAAAGACTTTAACAGTGAATATTTATTATTTTGCGTTTATTTCGAAAGATAAAGTTATGGATCCTGATACAGCAGGTAATTATCTAATATTTAAAATAGAATTTCGATATTTTTTACCATTGGAAATATTAGTTTTAGTGTATTGTAAGTCTCGCGTATATTGGAGTAGTTTTTTAGCTATGATTTGTGTTTCATAGGGAATTTGTTATACTTCCAAGTTAGATCCTGTAATAATTCTTGATACAGTCGAAAGATTAAACCTTTCAGTAATAAATAATTTAAAAATTTGCCGCGGAAAATCGCGGATAAGTACCTAATTGATACCGTTTTTTTATACGAAAACTTAAAGTCATTATGTGTGTTAAGTTAGTTTTTATAGAAAGTCTGTTTGTATTTGTTATAGGTTCACAAAATACCCTGGGAGCAAGAACTGTGATCCGTAAATACCTATTCGACCGCATACAGAGCTTTGACTTGCCTAATTTGGAAGAAAAACTGACTTTCTTAAATGAGGAGCTTCTGTCATACGAAGGGTACTCTGAAGTCCAAATTAAGAGTTTAAAACGCACTTTTTCTCACTTTAAAAGCCAATTAAGATAAAGGTGGTCAAACGCTCATAAGAAGGAAGACGTATTTCGCAAATACAATGATTCGTGGCTTGAAGGAACTATTGAGATTCCCGTGGTTGCACAAAATCGGCCAGGCCGCCCATCTAAATTATTTGGAGAGTGAAGTGAAAGAACCAAAAGGAGGAAAACTGAAGAGATACGGTTTAATCTAATACGGATATAACGGGCATCAGTCATGACATGATAGTTTAAAAGTCATACTTGAAACGATTTTGAGTGGACATGTAATTGAATATTTAAGTGAAAAAATCGACAAATACGCTTTAGATACCGCTCGCTTATATGTCGATTTATACTCTTGGCACCCCATGCCACCAACAATGCATAAAATTTTGATCCATGGTGCAGTCGTAATAAAAAATGCATTGTTGCCTATTGGACAGCTTTCCGAAGAGGCTTCGGAAGCGCGAAATAAATATTTTAAACTATACCGCCGAACCAACTTCGCTAGAAAAATTTCAAGAGAAAATTGCGTCAGAGACATTTTTAATCGGATTCTTTTGAGTTCGGACCCTCTCTTAAGAAGCGTAAAAAGTAGGAAACATAATTCCTTCTTGCTAGAAACAGTTGCTCTACTTCTGCCTGCGAATCCGAATGAACCTGGTCATTCTTCAGAAAGCGAAGATGAAAATTAGACTGATTTTTTTTAAATTTTTTTTTTATATTTTCAATAAATGACTCGATGTAATATTAAAACGTTTGTTTCATTTACTAATATCGTTTAGAACCAATATTGACCACAAAATAATTTTGGCCGCGTAGATCATTCAAATACCCGTATGTGCGTCGGTTCTAAGCACTCACTGATGTAATGCTCGAATTTGAACTGTTACATTACAGGCAGGAATGCTTACGATGAGGGAGCCCTTTTACACCTCTCAATTACGTTCTTGTCCTGGATTCAATTTGAATTTTCTGTCAAGAAATTCTTGGAAGCAGCTTAAAGTTTTGAACTTTAAGGTAAATGGTTAAATTAGTAATAATCTCGCCTCGTGAAACGAACGCTACACTTCTGCCACCCCCTTTCAATAAAAAAGGTGTGATGATATGGCAAGATCGAGAGAGATGCTTTGAACTAAGGTAGGCCTTCTTATGTAACATAATAATAAACCAATCTGACGTGTGGTGTAACCGGTATACAGACTGCCCAATGACACTCGCATCTAATTTAAATGCTAATCTTTTAATGAATAAAATGCAGCTGTTTTGACTTACCGCCGCACTCACAGATTTATTGGCGTTAATGGAACCATTAACATGCCATGGCCTTGAGGGATAAGTTTTTTGCTTTTCGATCATCTTATTGAAGATGAACCAATTAGTTTATAAGTATATATTTTTATATACATTCATTCCATTCCATTCCATTTATGTCTTTATTCGTTCATTTCTTTCCATTCCATTCATTCATTCATTCAATTTTCATTTCCATTTTTCGCATTTTTCATTCCTTGTAACTACATAACTAATTACATGAATATCTCCCTATATTCATGTAATTAGTTATTATTTAATCGTGTTTTTGTATTTTGTGCTATGTCTTTTGTGTGCACCAAATCAACGATATATCCTTGAGTTAAAGAAAAAAAAAATTGTTGGGGAAACATTGAAATAAATAATTTGACTTTGACTTTAATAAGTGTAGGTACGTACAAAATAAAGTTTATCCCTAGTGCACTTAATAATATTCTCATCATAAGTGCAGCACTATAAAATAAGCTAGACTAATCAGACAAAATATTATTCCTAATTCTCACAGCTAGGAAACAGTGTAGTTCTAGTAACAGTTTCTCAACGTGCGTGGAAAACCCAGGCATTTTCCTGAGAACAGCGCCCGCGCAACAACGCGTTAATAGTCTTGTGAAAGGCGCTTTAAGATCTGCGTAGTGTAGTCTAGTTTTATCGGCAAAGGCATTATTACATAATATTGTAAGTTACGGAGATGATATTGTGTGTTATTATGATTTATGATAGGATAAAGCACTGTTTACGATGAGTTTTATTGTACTTTCTAATGGCCAATCGGAGTAGCCTAGCCAGTAGTCCATCTGTGATTTTGATATAACTCGGATAAAAATGGATCTTGCGATAAGCTTTGCGCCTCAGTAACACTTTTAATCTGTCGTTGTAACATTACGACTGTAGATATTCTCGGTTAGGCAGAGAATAGTACATGTGACATTACACCAGATTATATCCTCGTTGTCAATAAATAAAATATCTGTGACACGGCTCGGGGTAACGATGTAAGTTTGTTATTGGGACATCAGTAACAGATGGAGAGCATCTAGGATTTTAACTGCAGTTATGTTATTGAGACTAGCCGTAAGTTAAGAGGGAACACGGCCTGCGAAGAATTTGAAAAATAGGTATTTGAAGAAACGGTTGCCGTCGTGTTACCTCAAGTCTGCCTCCGTAGAGTACGACAGGGACAGTTGCAGCTCAGGCCGATTATATCACAATAAAAATTGACGAGATCGAGGTTTCGTATTCCCCTTTTTTCTCCTGGAAAACTGAGCCGTTTCAATTATTTTTTACATTTCAATTTTAAGAAAGAGTATGTCTTGGTTCCTATCATTTTCTTTTATGTTAAAAACTTTTCGAATTTTTCTGGTAGTCCTCTAATCACGGCAGTAAAAATTGGGCATTTTAGTAATTTTTGGAGGGTCATATTTTCTTTACCAATAAGTTGCTGAAAAAAAGGAAATAACAGGGACGTGTCTACAGCAGACTTTGATTTTATGAAAAAAATATGATTTCTCTAGAGACATTATTCAGGAAGAAAAAAGGGGGAATACATTTGTATGGAGATTCGCAGGCCCTGGTCTCTCTTAAGTACAGACTTACTTAAGTTGTAAGAAAACGTCGTGAGGTAATCTAAGCTAATGGTTTGAAATTGCCAATACGCACTCACGGTGAGCAAGCACTGCCTGTGATTAATGTTCGTTCTTTGAAAGTAGGAAAGGCTTTGCCTAATGCCTTGTGGACAAGATTTTTTAAGGCACAGTTGCCAACATCATGTTGCACACTTGAAGGTACAGCTTCGCTTTCCTATGAGTGGTGGCCGCCACATAACAGCCGCAGTGACCGGCTGTCATGAAAATGATGGCAGCGGGCTTTGACTTTATGTTGTCAAAAAACACTAGGGAAACACACCAACTTATTTTCATAGATAACGTTTCAGTGACGTCACTCGATGGTAAATTACGGACGCTACGGCCACCGTAGTCTTGGTAAACCCTAGCTTAGGGGAGCTAGAACAGGGGCCGTATTATGACGTATTAATACCACCATTATTCCAGTGTGAGTGAGAGACGGAGCTATACAAAGCCGCTAGCACCATCCTTTTTTCGCAGTGGAATAATGTTGGCATTAATACTTCATAATAAGGCCCCAGGGCCTGCTATTTTTCATACAAATGTATTCCCCGTTTTTCTTCCTGAATAATGTTTCTAGAGCAATCATTTTTTTAAAATTAAATCAAGGTCTGTTGTAGACGCGTCCCTGTTATTTCCTTTTTTTCAGAAACTTACTGGTTATGAAAATATGACCCTCCAAAAATTCCAAAAATGTCTCATTTTTAGCGCCGTGATTAGAGGACTACGAGACAAATTCGAAAACATTGAAAATGATAGGAACCTAGACATACTCTTTCATAAAATTTTAATGTAAAAAATAATTGAATCGGCTCAGTTTTCGAGGAGAAAAAAGGGGAATACCAAACGTAGATCTTGTAATTTTTTTTTGTGATATAATCGGTCTGAGCTGCAGCTGTCCCTATCGCACTCTGCGCAGACAGACTTGAGGTAAGACGACGGGAATAGCTTTTTCAAAAACCTATTTTTCAAATTCCTCGCAGGCCCTGTTCCCTTTTAAGTGGTTTACGCCACTGTGGTCTTCTTTATACTCGGAAATCGATATTTGGACATAACCCTTTGTTCCGGGAAAACAAATGACAACCGCAGAGCTGATTTTTATGGGATCACTCTTCAGCCTCAAATTTTCTACAAACCAATGGAATAGGAATGGTGATAGGCACATTTGAAGGGTTGACTTTTTTTGTCGTTTGCGTTCCACGGGTTGCTGGAGTAGAGTTTAGGCTGTTGGTCGATCGGAGTCGAGTAACACTTAAGTTTTTGAATCATCATTATTACCTTTTTTAGTAAAATATGTTGAATGATAACACAATTCCTTAGTTATTACATAAAATACTGAAAAGTTGTATATCGAAAACTTTTGGGTCCGTTTAGAACGTGTGTAAACCGGTGTCTAGGTAAAGGTATAGTTCTGTTGTTGATCGTACAGCAAGGTTGTCGGCACGTCGTCGGTCAGTCGCAATACATAAGTAATTTTTGTTTGCATTCCCATTTTGAATGTTCCAACGTTTTCGATTACGATTACATAGTTGTGTTTGTAAACAGTCGATTGTCTGCGTATGTTATTATTACGGCGGCGGCGGCGGCATCCGACCGAGGTCAGGATTTCAGTAAAGCCCCATTTACACGATGCAAGTTTCTTGCCTGAGGCATACAACAAAATATGACTTGCATCGTCTAAATACTGTTTAGACTGCGCAATTTTTACTGTTGCTGCAACTTATGATACGCCATAGGCCAGGGGTGGCGAACCGTTATGGATCAACGAACCATTTTTCTACAAAAATATTTAATGAGGCCATAGATGTGCCATAAAATAATTTTGACTTAGTGATTATTGGAAAAATAATAAAACTAAGTAATAGAAGTTCAAAACTCTTAATTTACTAACCAAAACAATACATTTTGCACTGTATATAGTAGGTAATAAATGTTTCAGTTATACGAGTAATTCATATTAAATTAACATTCAGTTTTCGTTCAATTTATTATTTCTTAAATCTATCTTCTTAAATCTACAAAGTATGGAATGATTATACAATATCTTATATCGAATTAATTAATAAAAATTAGTAGTGTGACTTCTGTTGTTGCAGATTAGATGACAAATAACTTATATCAGGGTTGTAAGATGTTACTTTTAACAGAATGCATGCTGAACTGGAGTCATCTGCCATAGTATTTCTAAGCGAGTCTTTAATCTTATTCATCTCTGATCATCTATGATTCATGACTCGCACGCATGTAGATAAAAATGAAAATATGGTTAAAATAGCACGAGCCAGCTTCTTCAAACAGTTAAATGTATCTGCAATCGAATTCCATGATTCCACAATTTTGTGGCGTTTTTACTTAAATCTTTTTGTTTTAATCAATTCCAACTCTTTCCTTGTTTCAATGAATTTTTGAATCCATATTGAACTAGACTGCAACAAATTCAAATTCAAATTCAAAAGTCATTTATTCAAACTAGGCTGAAAATCAGCACTTTTCGAACATCAAAATTACATAAGACAGTCCCCCAAAAAACGCCCACCCTTCACCACTTCCTAGTGCTTTAGCTGGGAAGAAGAAGTGGCGCAACAAACTCCCCAGCAGCACAGCTGTCTGAATAGTTAGAAGAACATGATTCTATACAATAGTAATAATTTACTTTACGCAACACAACGCACACTTGCTGCCGGTTGCTCAGACAAGATTAGTATGATCAATTTTCGAGGTCGCTAGCTGACCATATATTACAATATATTTCATAAAAATAAAAAACAAAAACTGTGTAAAGAGTAGATTTCGTCAATAATAAACAAAATTTAAATTAAATAAATTGACTTATACAGTCAAATAAAATGAACTAAACAGTTAAATTAGTATGGAGTAGTATAGAGCTAGTCCCAAGCCTTTTTGTCGTCTAAGTAATCTTTAATTTTGTAGAAACCTTTTTGACACAGTTTGTGTTTAATAAATGATTTAAATTTATTGAGGCTCAGTTCTTTAACATGGATTGGGAGTTTGTTGTAAAAGCGTATACTTTGGCACTTAAATGAATTACTAATTTTTTGGAGCCTAGTCCTGGGCACAATAAGTAAATCTTTGTTTCTAGTATTTATGCTATGAATGTCGCTGTGTTTAGAATATAAATTAATATTCTTTTTTACATAAATCAGGTTCTCAAATATATATTGAGATGCGACTGTCATGATATTTATTTCCTTAAATTTATCCCTCAGTGAATGCCTACAACTTAGGTTATAAATTGCTCGAATGGCTCGCTTCTGCAGCACAAATATAGTCTGAATGTCGGCTGCATTTCCCCACAACAAAATGCCGTATGACATTACACTATGGAAATAACTAAAATATACTAATCGAGCTGTTTCTACATCAGTCAAATGACGAATTTTATAGACCGCGTAGGCTGCAGAGCTTAGCCGCTTCGACAATTTGGTTATATGAGGGCCCCACTGAAGCTTTGAATCCAAGGTAATACCTAAGAACACAGTGGTGTCCACAAGATCCAATTCCGCCCCATTTACTAATACATTGGTTTTCACCTGCTGAACGTTAGGTGTCAGAAATCTAATACATTTAGTCTTTTTCTCGTTTAAAAGTAAATTATTAACACTAAACCAATGCACTATTTTAGAGAGAGCGTTATTTACATCGTCGGTAACTGTCTGTTGTCGCTTAAGCTTAAATATAAGTGATGTGTCATCTGCAAATAACACTCTTAATCAGCAACTTTTCAAATTATTCAGCAACTAAAATGCAAACCCTTTCGATCAGCGGCGGCGTGACCAAAATATTTTGTCGCGTACCGTTGGTTCGCTACCCCTGTCATAGACAATCATATCGCATCATGTAAATCAGGCTGAATGTCTTGTTTCCTGCTTTTCGGTTCTATTTTTTCACAGTCGGGATTATCGTTTAACTTTCCGTGTCGTCATAGAATCATGCCGTTAGAAGTGGGTCGGATCCGTGACAGGGACGGTACTGCCAGTACGCCATCTTACTTTCATCGGGTGACCTCACGATGTGACCCCAGGCTAGGGTACTAGACCTCAGTTACGACACAGGGTGAGTAGGAATCTTTAATAAGTACAGATTGGATGTTTTTAACCGACTTCAAAAAAAGGAGGAGGTTATATGTTCGACTGTATGTATTTTTTTTTTTTTTTTTATGTATGTTCACCGATTTCTCCGCCAATTGTCAACGGATTTTGAAAATTCTTTTTTTATTCGTAAGGGTATACTCCTGAGGTGGTCCCATATTAATTTTGTGAAGATTTGATGTATACTTTGGGAGATAAACGAAGGAACTCCTCAAAAACAAACAGTACACGTAATGTGATTTGGATATTGTACTAAAGATCAAAAATAATTGCTGGTTCTATCTATCCATCCGTGGTGAACTAATTATAGTCTTCGAAGATACCGCATGGAACTCCTCATCGGTGAACAGTACATATAGGAACTTACAGTGAAAGGTTAGAAGGTTAGGGGATAATTCTTTGAATATTATAGGCACGTTTAGACCGTTACTTGTATTCTTATATTCCGTTGAGCTGATGATGGAAGGTACAACTCCTTATCGATCAGGAGTTAGAAGATATCTTGTCCTAGATAGACATACTCGTTGACATCGAGAATTGATTCCTCAGCAGACACTAGAGTGGGCTCTTACCCACTCTACTGTCTGCTTAATAAAAAAAAAGCAGCCTTAATCATTTTGGCCTGGCCAATTATTATATTTTTATACAAATTTACAATTGCCTTAATCGTTGCATTTCACGCAATGCTCTTTCGTCATGCGGTTTCTTGAGCAATTTGTTTGGCTCTAAGTCGCAAAGAGCAATACCATCCAGAGTCTTTACACGACTTAGCGCAACATAAACTTGGCCTTTAGCAAAATTTTTCTTGCCTAAGTTAATCACGGCTTTGTTTAGGGTGGTGCCCTGAAGTTTATGCACCGTTACCGCCCAACTAAGGATCAGCGGCAGCATCCTCCGTTCAACATCCCCATAACCTTTTGTTGCCTGATATGTTGTTGAAACAGGCGCTATGGAAACTAACCCCTCAGTGTCTTTCACTTTTGTGCCAATAGTGTCATCATCAAATTTTATAAAAACTGAATCGGGTAACTCGCCTGTTTATATTTTATCGCGACGAAAGGCAGGCCATTTAAACTTAGAGACAATCCCCATTGCCCCGTTAACCAGGCCCTCAGTAACAGAAATGTTACGTCTCAACATAACTCTAGAGCCTATGCCAAGTTGCACCCGATGGGGCAAAGTGGAATGATTCGTTAATTTTTGAAAAATCTTTTGTTATGTTTCCACTATTCGACTGGTATACGAATTTGTGCGGGGTAGGTATAAACACAACTAAAAAGTGAAAAATAAAAACTTTTTTACAAAAAAAACAACCGACTTCCAAAAAAAACACTAAAATAACTTTTTTACAAAACAAAAGTAGGTACACTTAAAAGAGAAAAATAACTTGAATTTCGGAAGTCGGTGGCAAAAACGAAAATACAGATCCATATAAGTTATATTTTAAAATGGTTCGCAGTTCGCATAGTTGAAGCCGTGATATAGTTAAATCCCTAGGGAAATAGTTTTGAATTGCTTTCATATATATTATATTACCTACGGTACGTATATTTTACTATATACGTATCTAATAAAATACTATTGTTTTTGCCACCGACTTCCGAAATTCAAGTTATTTTTCTCTTTTAAGTGTACCTACTTTTGTTTTGTAAAAAAGTTATTTTAGTGTTTTTTTTGGAAGTCGGTTGTTTTTTTTGTAAAAAAGTTTTTTTATATTTTTATTGTTGGTGTTAACGAGCAACCTAGGAGACCTAATAATGTAATGACTCCGTTTATTTACTTGGATCATTCACCATTAAAATCTTCTAAACCGAGTTTGATGCAAAATTATTTTATTTACCTATATTGACATTGACTCTGAATATGTTATAGTTATCCTTGAAATTAATTCATTTTAATTGGCGTTTGTTGGACCAGCTTTTACAATATCAATACTTTTAAAATAAGCAATAATAAAATATTCAAGTGACCAAAATAATTATCAATTACTTATGTAGCTGATAACATCACGCCTGTATTCCGCGAGAGGTTAGACAGAGAAAGGTGAGTGAGGTGGTGTAGAGGTGTACCTTATAGTACACTCACATATAGCCAGTTTAAATCCCGTGTATTTATTTATTTTATTATTTATGTACACACAGTTTAATACATAGAGATACGACATAATTATAACTGGGAAATAATAAGCTTCCGAAAAACAAATTAACTTCCAACGATCTGTGGTTGTCTGTAATACTAAGTAAGCTGTGTTAAAATGAATTACCGAAAAATGTATACAAATTTAACCGAACATTTTTTTTTGTATTTAACAAACAAATATGAGCTTATTCGAACTACAATTATACGAAAAATAATCTGTACTTTTAAATAATAAACAAAATTTTCAAAATAAATATCGAACTTCCGAAAAAAATACTAAGTTTCCGAAAACAAATGTTGTGCTAAAATAATCTTTTTCTTAAGCTCTATAGAAACCAGCTTAATTTCTAATAACACGGATACACCACGGACTGCGAAAACACGGATAATGTTAAAAAAGTGACAACATTTTTGCGAGCAACTGGGTGAAATAGGTTAGGTTAGAACTGTGACCAGCCACGCGCGAGCCGAGCGAGCGAAGCGAGTAGTGCCGCGGCAGCGGCCGGCGAGCGCCACTTCCAAGTTGCTCGCAGAAATGTTTTCACCATTTTCTAATTATTCGTGTTATCGTAAAATTTCTAGGGTTTTCGCGAAAATTCGAATTATCAAATCATGGGTGGGGTAAGTAGGTGTAAGTAATGAATGATATTGATTACAAGCACATTTTAATATGTCTAAGGAGTATCTATGAAATCACTTGGAAAAGTATTTTTATAATGTTACAATAGTTTAACAAACGCCAGTTTATAAAAAGGGCCCTGAATCAAACTGACCCACCCAGACACTCGGTAAATACCTACTGTTTATCTTTTGAACCATTTCCGCAAGTAGAGTTTCAGTTCATCTTGATTGGCGTTAATTACCTGTAAAAATAGAAAGAAGATAATTAGATTAGATGATTAGACCTACATTTATGTTGTTACGCTGTACGTAAATTACTATGATAACATTATTATGGGGTAATAATAACAAAGATAAAAATTCAAAAGATAATATTGATAAATATGTTAAATACCCACCTTTGAATATATAAGTCCATAAGTAGTTAAAACATTATTGTACCTATACATTTTATCAGCACATGTAAATAGCTGATTAAATGTATAGATACAATATTTTTTTAATTTTCACACGATACCAATTTCTAAACAGCCTCGATTTTTTAAGGAGCCTGCGGAGCATGCGTAGTTCATACAAACGTAATACCAAAATAATTCGTAAATCAATTAAGACGAGATATGAGGAATTTCAAATTTCAATAGAAAACTTAAATTTCTCATAACTTGTCTTTAAATCAATGTCCATTCAAAATATATATTTGGGAGCCTAGATATTTTGTAATCCAATCGGAATAAATACACATTACCTTAAGAATATGTTCGATTTACAAATTATTTTGGTATTACGTTTATATGAACTACGCATGCTCCGCCGACCCGTTAAGCGCGACTTCTGGGGCCGTATTATGACGTATTAATGCCACCATTATTCCAGTGTGAGTGAGAGACGGAGCTATACAAGGCCGCTAGCATCATCCTTTTTACGCAGTGGAATAATGATGGCATTAATACTTCATAATAAGTCCCCTGAACCGTCCTGGGTCCGACTCGAGTAGCAGAGTGTGGTTTTGCGCCCTGTTGGTGGGAATAGCCTCATTTTATATGGGTTTTAAACATAACTGGTGAAATGTGGGGGTTCTATACATATCTGCTCTACCCCTTTGGTTTTCTTCTTGGGGGAAAACAGGCGTGATGTAATGGTAGGTATATTTTATAAATTACTAGCTTTTACCCGCGGTTTTGCCTGTGTGGAGGTCGAAAAAAACCTATAAAGCCCACCACAGACGGATTATATAATATACACCGTGAAATCTTAATGGTTGTTTTCCCGCTGCGAAATGGTTTTGTCTTGGTAATACAATCGTTATATAAACAAGTCAAATATTAGAAACAATTTTGAAAACAAATTTTGTGTTGTTGCGTGCAAACTAGTTTATGTCGTATCAACACGTGCGTATACTCGTAGGAGCCAAGTTTCATGGTGTTCTGTCAAACGGTGTTGGATTTAATCAATTTCATATATACCAACCTCCATTTTTATATACAAAATAAATAAGATGACACATATAATTATGCATTATTCATGAGTACGTTGGGTTACGTCACCCAAGCTTGGTTGCTGAAGGTTTTGAATTCGAGGTTAAAATATTTATGAAGACATTGTGTAGGTACCTATTGTGTATTGATGTTTACATTGTTATGAAGATCAATGTAAATATACCTACTATTAAATCAATGCAAACCAGTACAATGCATGCATAATGGCAACCTTGAAATATTCCGCGTACCTGCAATACCTAGGTACTATCTAAGAAGTTCATATCTATACATCGTAAAGGCTATTTCTGCTTGCAGCGCTCGGCCGTTATAGAACCGGGGCGGTAAAAGATGTGGTCATCGTGTTCACGGGATTTTGTTTTCAAACTGCTGATATATGAAGTTCTTCGATAGTACAGAAACTCATCCAAAAAGATAATTCCTTATATGCTTTTGCTGCAACGGATATCGTTTTAGCCTTCAGAAGCAGAACTGCTGGGACTTGGGACACAGGCCTCTTCTCTGTGAGAGGGAGTGGGCCGTAATCCACCACCAGTGCGGGTTGGGTATTGAGAAATTCCTATTTGAAATATAACCTAACTTACCTAATAAACTTGTGTGTATTTTAAGAAATAGATAATATTATTTTTATAATATACCTGGTGAATGCTTATAAATATAAACAATAATAGTACATTAATTAATTTAACATGACGTTTCTTTTTCATGGCATTTTTTCGACAGAACATTATTATTAACTGCTAAGTAGGTATACATTTTCTGTTCTTTAATCATAAAGGCTTGTGCAGACCAGCGCGACGCGACGGCGCGACGCGACACGAACAATACAATTTCTAAAAAAACTTCACGGTATAACAATAACCGGTGTCGCGTCGCGCTAGTCTGCACGAAGCTTAACACGAACCAGGTAATGAATTAATTCAACATTGAACGTCGCACATACGGGTATTTGAATGATCTACGCGGCCAAAATTATTTTGTGGTCAATATTGGTTCTAAACGATATTAGTAAATGAAACAAACGTTTTAATATTACATCGAGTCATTTATTGAAAATATAAAAAAAAAAATTAAAAAAAATCAGTCTAATTTTCATCTTCGCTTTCTGAAGAATGACCAGGTTCATTCGGATTCGCAGGCAGAAGTAGAGCAACTGTTTCTAGCAAGAAGGAATTATGTTTCCTACTTTTTACGCTTCTTAAGAGAGGGTCCGAACTCAAAAGAATCCGATTAAAAATGTCTCTGACGCAATTTTCTCTTGAAATTTTTCTAGCGAAGTTGGTTCGGCGGTATAGTTTAAAATATTTATTTCGCGCTTCCGAAGCCTCTTCGGAAAGCTGTCCAATAGGCAACAATGCATTTTTTATTACGACTGCACCATGGATCAAAATTTTATGCATTGTTGGTGGCATGGGGTGCCAAGAGTATAAATCGACATATAAGCGAGCGGTATCTAAAGCGTATTTGTCGATTTTTTCACTTAAATATTCAATTACATGTCCACTCAAAATCGTTTCAAGTATGACTTTTAAACTATCATGTCATGACTGATGCCCGTTATATCCGTATTAGATTAAACCGTATCTCTTCAGTTTTCCTCCTTTTGGTTCTTTCACTTCACTCTCCAAATAATTTAGATGGGCGGCCTGGCCGATTTTGTGCAACCACGGGAATCTCAATAGTTCCTTCAAGCCACGAATCATTGTATTTGCGAAATACGTCTTCCTTCTTATGAGCGTTTGACCACCTTTATCTTAATTGGCTTTTAAAGTGAGAAAAAGTGCGTTTTAAACTCTTAATTTGGACTTCAGAGTACCCTTCGTATGACAGAAGCTCCTCATTTAAGAAAGTCAGTTTTTCTTCCAAATTAGGCAAGTCAAAGCTCTGTATGCGGTCGAATAGGTATTTACGGATCACAGTTCTTGCTCCCAGGGTATTTTGTGAACCTATAACAAATACAAACAGACTTTCTATAAAAACTAACTTAACACACATAATGACTTTAAGTTTTCGTATAAAAAAACGGTATCAATTAGGTACTTATCCGCGATTTTCCGCGGCAAATTTTTAAATTATTTATTACTGAAAGGTTTAATCTTTCGACTGTATCAAGAATTATTACAGGATCTAACTTGGAAGTATAACAAATTCCCTATGAAACACAAATCATAGCTAAAAAACTACTCCAATATACGCGAGACTTACAATACACTAAAACTAATATTTCCAATGGTAAAAAATATCGAAATTCTATTTTAAATATTAGATAATTACCTGCTGTATCAGGATCCATAACTTTATCTTTCGAAATAAACGCAAAATAATAAATATTCACTGTTAAAGTCTTTGTTTGCAAACGAACGCCGAGAACAGACACATACACCAAGCGGGACGATCGAATTCCAACTGCACGTAGAAGCGCGGCATGCACGGGGGAAAAGTCGAAGGTGCTGGGTATTGTTCTCAAACCTGTCCCCTAGCTCAGGTAGTCGTTCTTTTTTACCCGTTTTACATTTTATAAATTTGAATTATGGCCGCCTAAATCATTCAAATACCCGTATGTGCGTCGTTGGTACCTACTGTCGCGATGCAACTGCACTTTCGGACATTTCACATTATGAAGAATGAGGAAGACAAACCACATTCCTGTCCACATTGTTTTTTTTTAAATTAAACCTTTTTCTGAGTCATGACAGTATTTTGCCATTAACATCACATATCGCTGAGAACAATTGTTATTTAAGTAATTATTTTACTTTAACATAAACTATTTACCAATCGCCTCAACATTTTTTGTTTACTCTGAATACGAGGTTTGACGTAAGTTAATTTCAAAACAGCAACGGAAAAGTACCAACAAACATCCTTTAAAAATAAAGTAAATAAAAGACAGCAAGAAAATCTACTCATTATATAAGATTCTTACTTAATCTCTTGAGCATTAACACAGGTGACACAAATACTTGCAAGTCGCAGGCTTGTCGTGATGATTGGCACATCGATGGTCGATACACTTCAATAATTGCAGTATTATGTACTGTAATAATGTTGTTAGTACAGTATCAAGGTCAGTTTAATTAAAAATGTTTACATGTAGTAAACATTTTATTACGTATGTACTAGAGTATTTATAGCTTTAATAGCTTTAGTACCACCTATAGGTAATATTAATTATTACTATAATTTAATATTATAGTAATACTCGAGGAATCATCGTTCTTCTGCCGTTATCCCAATTTCTTCAGGATCGTGTCTTCTTCCATACATCTCTTTCTGCCGTCATTTTAGTGTCTTTCTAGATTCGATCGTTCCTATCTTTTTGAAGTGAAACTTCTTAGGCGGCGATTCGCTAATTGGACGAGAATTGAGACTGAAATATCAAGGATGCGTCAGGTTCAGATACATTTCTTTACACGAGAGAGAAGAAAGATAGAAGTCTCTCTGTTTCACGCAGTAAATCTCTCTCATTTTTATTTTTTTTAAGAAGTATCACTTTGAGCACGTGTACGGTGCTGCACGCGCAATTTTTTTAAATACTTCTTGTGATATTAGGGAAACTATACTTATATACGTGTAATAAAAGTGTTTTTACTAAATAGCGAAATCTTTACTCATATACGCTACAAGTAAAATGAATAGTCATTGAAGGTTGCAAACTATGCAGGAGGCATTGCGTCATCCGTATCTTTAACATGCAAATAAATGGCGACCATGCGCCGGGTACTTTCTCTGTAAAGTCCAATTTCTCTTTTTACTGCAACATACTTGACTTGCATTTTTGTTTGGCGTTTTTCTAATGCACATGTTCAATGAAATGAGTTGGAATGCATACAAATAGCCTCCACAAGTGGCACACCCAAGTCAGCCCCGCGACTGCCTTGCTGACTGGCTACTAAGTACTTTTGCTACGGCATAATAAAGCTGTTTGCATAAAGATAGTGTAAAGGAGGAGCTCGTGGGTATGTAATAACAGCGGCATGGGTCGATCCATCAGGTTAAGCTACGCTTGCCGGGGTTGATCCGTTGATGGGTGACCATCTTTACATACCGAGACTCCTCCGTTCCTCGGAAAGCACGTTAGGTCGTTGGTCCCGGCTGTCATTCGTGGATCTTTGACAGTCGTTACGGGTCGTCAGAAGCCCGAAAGTCTGACAACCTGTCTTACCAAGGGGTATCGTGTTTCCTAGTTATTGGTTGTGGAGGTCAGATAGGCAGTCGCTCCATGTAAAATACTGGTATTCAGCTGCATCCGGTTAGACTGGAAGCCGACCCCAATATAGTTGGGAGAAGGCTACGCAGATTGATAGTTTGTGCTGACACAAGAGATGAAGAATGAAAATTAATGATTGAATTATTAAAGGAACTATGTTTAAAACTGTCTCTACTTTACACCTAGGACAATCAGCTCTGTTGGATAAGCTATAAACACGACATCAGAATCATAAGATACATAAGTCAAATACATTCCTACTTATAACTTAAACATCATGAAACAAAAATTAAATGATGTCCTCACAAAACCAACTGAGTACCTACCTGTGCATCGCACCGACGGCATTTTTAGTTTTAGCCAACTGCGGTTAAGCTCAACGAGGGTAATTTGTATTTTGAAAGAGTGGGTTTCAGCTATATTAAGTATTACGTGTAAGAAATAAATTATAATTAAAAAAATAAGTAGTAGAATTAACATTTGGCCATACCAATTTCCCGGCACGCTTAACCTAACACCTACCAACAACAAGTCTTGGGGCCGTATTGTGACGTATTAATGCCACTATTATTCCAGTGTGAGTGAGAGACGGAGCTATACGAGACCACTAGCACCATCCTTTTTTCTCAGTGCAATAATGATGGCATTAATACTTCATTATAAGGCCCCTGATAATCGATAAACTCCAAATCCTAACTAATATTATAAATGCGAAAGTTAATTTGTTTGTTTGTTACGCTAAAGCGGCTGAACGGATTTGGGTGAAATTTGGCACATGGGTAGACCATGACCTGGGTCAGGACAAAGGATACTTTTTATCCGGTTATTCCCACGGTATCGAGACTTATGCGGATGAAACCGCGGGGCGCAGCTAGTAATGTTATAAAAGCGAAAATGAGTTTGTCATTCACGCTAAAACGGATAAATGGATTTGGATTAAATTTGGCACACGGGGCGCAGCTAGTAAATAATAATAAGACCTTACATTCGGTCTCTAACCGGGTCCGTATTTGGACCTCAAGGCGGTTGGGTCCATCGCCCACGTTTAGTATTTGCAAACCTATGTAGCTAAGTGATGAAAATATCAAGTCCGTTCAACTGGTCCAAGGTAAAAGTACGATTATCATTTTGTTTTATTTTCATTGGATTTGAATTCATAATAGAGGCTTCTTGTACTGATAAGTTAGTGTGCCATTTAACACTTTGAAGGACACTATACGCTCATAGGCGTCATAACAATAAAACTTCTATTGTGTCTCGTACAGTGTCCTTGAATGCGTTAATTTATAACCAATCTGCCTAGCCTTTTTCCAACTATGTTGGGGTCGGCTTCCAGTCTAACCTGATGCAGCTGAATATCAGTATTTTACATGGAGTGACTGCCTATGTGACTTCCACAACCCAGTTACGTGGCAACCCGATAACCCTTGGTAAAACGAAAGATCCAAGAATGACAGCTGGGACCAACGGCTTAAAGTGCTTTCCGAGGCACCGAGGGGTCTCATTATGTTAAGATGGTCACCCATCCACGGACTGACCGCGGCAACCGTAGCTTAACCTGATCGGTCGACCCGTGTGGCTGTTATTACTTAGCCACAAGCTCCAAACTAAATTGTTTATTGTGATAGAAAAAGTAACGTGTTTATGTAAAATGTGAGTCATTGTTTGCAACAAATGACAATATTGCGACGTAGAAATCCTTTTATTAACTGTTCACACGGCACTAATCATAATAAGTTGCTAATGAACGTCCTCAACCACCCTTTTATACAGGGTCAAATTAAATTAGTTAGCAAAACTACGCAGAAGTCATATCTAAATATGATAAAGCAAAAAAAATAATAATTTGAGGTTTTCAACCGCAGGTATAATAGTAGTCACTTTAACACACAACTTCACTGAGGGACTCCCAATTGGTGCAACCTTGAGACGCACACCGCACCTTGTTTTTCCTTATTTGATTTGAAGTGTCATAATGTCACTCCATTTCTTTAAGTACTTATGTTTTTCTTTTTGGTATATTGGCATCTTGTTTTTATATATATTCATGTAATTTGTTATAATTTAATTGTGCTTTTGTGTGTTTATCGTATGTACTTAATAAAAAAATATTTAAAAAATCTGTTTTAAAAAAAAATAGTTTTTTGTGTAAACTTCACAGACGTAGTGGGTATCAACATCGTACATATACAACATACGATAAAAAAAGATTCGCTTAGCTCATACTTCAAGTAACAAAACCATCAGCGATCGTTGACCCCAAAAAAAAATGGATGTGATGGGTTTTGCATATCGATATGGGAAACATACCTTACGAAAACTACTTTTTGGAGGGGGCGACTAAAATAAATACAATTTTTTTGTAAATTTTGACGTTCAAAAATGCCTTTTATGTGCCTAATTGAAATAAATTGTTTGATTTTGATACCCATAACGTCTGCAGTTTCGCTAGCTAATTTATTTTGACCTTGTATACTTAATTCATCAGCTAAAAATTGTTTATTCCTTCAAGAGAAAGTACCAGAATGTACATTCGCACGGTACTTACGATCTCAAATCAACCAATTTTTCTCAAATCCACACGACAATAACCACAGAACAGTGCAGTTTTTCTATTAAAAATAATTCCCTACTTCCCAACCAAACCTTTTATTCTAAAAAATATTCCCTATTTAAAAAGAAAGATGTTATTGGAAACCTTCAACCTATTTTGCTCAATTCCAAATGACACTAATAATCATAAAGTGTTTCGTTTCAACATCCCTAGCTGCCCTTTGTCTACCCTCTGTCTGCTAAAAAGTATTCCCTACATCCCTACCAACCCTTTTCTGCCAAAAAAATATTCTCTAGTTCTAAGGAAACTATCAGAACATACTAGATTTTTTTATATTCATACGGCACCTAAGATCTCTATTCAACCAATTTTTTTTTAATTCCACACGACACTAATCATGTAATCATAAAACGTTTCTTTCCAACATCCTTTGCTACATTCTTTAAAAAAAAAACAAACTTCAAAAGAAAGTACGAGAATGTACACGAAACCTTAATTCACACGGCACATGAGGTAAAGTACCCCCGAGCCGAGTCACGATTTGCACCCGTTTCATTGCATACGGCACTTATCTTTTGCACACGAGTTGTCACATTGCTTATTATAAATTCAGTGCCACTCGGCTTATCAGTATCATTACAACTCTCTCCGTGATTAGACGCGTTACGTGTTGATAAATTGTAATAACAGTTATTGTTTTGTGGATTTTAGTGGTGAATCATCTTTTGAAAAAAACGTGAGTTTTGTTTTATTTTATGTTTTGGTTTTAGTGTATCTAGTAATTTTGTACTAATTATTGTTACATGAAGGCCGTTTATCTTATTATTATAACGGGACATGATGTACAATGGTATCAAGTATGTTTGTTTACTATGATAATGCATACAAAGATTTTCCCATGCTGTAAATTATTATGTGCATACTTTGCGTCTTGTTGTTGGAGGTGGAATGCAGAACGAAGATTATGTAGTAAATAATAATGATTATTTATTATGTTAATTAATTTTACATCAAGTTTTGTATTTTACACATAATAATATCTCTGCTCTATAAAAACCAGAAAACGTATCTTTATGACGAAAAATTGTTAATGAAGAAATATAATAGTCAATATTTCTTTATTTATTCTTACTTCACAATAATATTAGCATTACATTATTTATTGAAGCTCTCTCTCTCTCTCTCTCTTTTTATTAGTTATGTAATAATTAACATTTTTAATTTTTAATTTTCAGAACCAACCATGCCGTGCTGCAAAGTATCCATCAAGAAGACCCTCGTCTGCTCCATGAGTGAGTGCATCTGCATCCCAACGCACGGCAAGCCTTACCTCTGCCTGAGCAAAGACGACGAAGGAAAGATCGTACCCTGCTTCGACTGCAAAGCTGTCCAAATGGACGAAAACGAATGGAAATGTGTCGACTCCTCCTGCATTTGCCTTCCGACTGACGGGAAGCCCTGTCTTTGCATCTGTACCGACGAAGAAGCCGCCATTAAGTCCTGCGACGATTGCTCTTGCACCAACGCTGATGACTGCAAGGAGACTTTCAAGAGATGCGGCAAAGCTGGATGCGTCTGCCTACCAACTGGTGGCAAACCTTGCATCTGTGTGTGCAAGAAGAATGGAAAGATTGTTCTCTGCGAGTGCAATGGAGCTGGAACATGTGGCAACTCTTGCGTGTGTGTTTCTACCGAAGGTGGCAAGTGTGTTTGTGTCTGCTGTGACGCGAAAGGCAACATCAAGGTCTGTAAAGATTGTACTTGCGATACTAAAGAACAGGACGCCGCTAGCTGCAGTAAGAGTAGATGTCTTTGCATCCCAACTGATGGAAAATCCTGCATCTGTGTGTGCAAGAATAGTGAGGGAAAGATTGTTTGCTGCGACGACTGCAAGTGTGATGATTCTGGCAAATGTGACAAGCTGGAATGCACTTGCATCTCAACTGATGGCGCGAAGTGTGTTTGTGTCTGTTGCGACGCTAAAGGCAACATCAAGGTCTGTAAAGATTGTACTTGCGATACTAAAGAACAGGACGCCGCTAGCTGCAGTAAGGGTGGATGTGTATGCATCCAAACTGATGGAAAATCCTGCATCTGCGTTTGTAAGAATAGTGAGGGAAAGATTGTTTGCTGCGACGACTGCAAGTGTGATGATTCTGGCAAATGTGACAAGCCGGAATGCACTTGCATCCCAAGTGATGGAGCGAAGTGTGTTTGTGTCTGTTGCGACGCTAAAGGCAACATCAAGGTCTGTAAAGATTGTACTTGCGATACTAAAGAACAGGAAGCCGCTAGCTGCAGTAAGGGTGGATGTGTATGCATTCCTACTAATGGAAAATCCTGCATCTGCGTTTGTAAAAATAGTGAGGGAAAGATTGTTTGCTGCGACGACTGCAAGTGTGATGATTCTGGCAAATGTGACAAGCTGGAATGCACTTGCATCTCAACTGATGGCGCGAAGTGTGTTTGTGTCTGTTGCGACGCTAAAGGCAACATCAAGGTCTGTAAAGATTGTACTTGCGATACTAAAGAACAGGACGCCGCTAGCTGCAGTAAGGGTGGATGTGTATGCATCGCAACTGATGGAAAATCCTGCATCTGTGTGTGTAAGAATAGTGAGGGAAAGATTGTTTGCTGCGACGACTGCAAGTGTGATGATTCTGGCAAATGTGACAAGCCGGAATGCACTTGCATCCCAAGTGATGGAGCGAAGTGTGTTTGTGTCTGTTGCGATGACAAGGGAAGCATCAAGGTGTGCGAAGAATGTACTTGCGATACCAAAGAGACTGTAGCTCCTAAATGTACCAAAGCTGAATGTGTTTGTATTTTAACTAAAGGGAAGTCTTGCATCTGTCTGTGCAAAAATGATGCTGGGAAGATTGTTTGCTGCGATGACTGCAAATGTGATGATTCTGGCAAATGTGACAAGCCGGAATGCACTTGCATCCCAACTGATGGAGTAAAGTGTGTTTGTGTCTGTTGCGACGCTAAAGGCAACATCAAGGTCTGTAAAGATTGTACTTGCGATACTAAAGAACAGGAAGCCGCTAGCTGCAGTAAGGGTGGATGTGTATGCATTCCTACTAATGGAAAATCCTGCATCTGCGTTTGTAAGAATAGTGAGGGAAAGATTGTTTGCTGCGACAACTGCAAGTGTGATGATTCTGGCAAATGTGACAAGCCGGAATGCACTTGCATCTCAACTGATGGCGCGAAGTGTGTTTGTGTCTGTTGCGACGCTAAAGGCAACATCAAGGTCTGTAAAGATTGTACTTGCGATACTAAAGAACAGGACGCCGCTAGCTGCAGAAAGAGTGGTTGTGTATGCATCCAAACTGATGGAAAATCCTGCATCTGTGTGTGTAAGAATAGTGAGGGGAAGATTGTTTGCTGCGATGACTGCAAGTGTGATGATTCTGGCAAATGTGACAAGCCGGAATGCACTTGTATCCCAAGTGATGGAGCGAAGTGTGTTTGTGTCTGTTGCGATGACAAGGGAAGCATCAAGGTGTGCGAAGAATGTACTTGCGATACCAAAGAGACTGTAGCTCCTAAATGTACCAAAGCTGAATGTGTTTGTATTTTAACTAAAGGGAAGTCTTGCATCTGTCTGTGCAAAAATGATGCTGGGAAGATTGTTTGCTGCGATGACTGCAAATGTGATGATTCTGGCAAATGTGACAAGCCGGAATGCACTTGCATCCCAACTGATGGAGTAAAGTGTGTTTGTGTCTGTTGCGACGCTAAAGGCAACATCAAGGTCTGTAAAGATTGTACTTGCGATACTAAAGAACAGGAAGCCGCTAGCTGCAGTAAGGGTGAATGTCTTTGCATCGCAACTGATGGAAAAGCTTGCATCTGTGTGTGCAAGATCGGAGAAGGGACGATTGTATGCTGCGATGACTGCAAGTGCGATGATTCTGGCAAATGTGACAAGCCGGAATGTGTGTGCATTCCAACTGATGGAGCTGTGTAAATGCGTTTGTTGTGACAACGGATAAATTACCGTTTGTAACACTTGTACTTGCTCTACCGATAAGAGATGTAGTCAGAATTGTGTATGTTTTTTGACAGATGGAAAGTCTTGTATTAGTGTGTGTGAGAAAAATGGTAAATTTCCGTTGTAATGACTGTGTGAATGATGAAGCTTGCAAATGTGAGAATGAGTGCTGTATTCCAGCCAACGATAAAGACTGTTTTTGTGTGTTTAAAGATGCTAAAGGCAATAATGATTGCGCCTAATCTATATTGTTAATCATTTTTATATTTTTTTCTCACAATATTAATCACATTATTATGGGTAAATATTGTATTACGTTAATTCATGACAGTAGACTTTTATTAATATATTGTTGTAATTCTGGTGTGTATACTTATTAATGGATATTTTACTTGTCTTTTAATCTTATTTTATTCAATAATCTGTTTTCTTTTAAATAAATATTCAATCTACAATTTTATTTTTATTTCCCTTAAACATATTGTTGTAATTCAGGTGTGTATACTTTTCAATGGATATTTTACTTGTCTTTTAATCTTATTTTAATCAATAATCTGTTATCTTTTAAATAAATATTCAATCTACAATTTTATTTCCCTTAAACAACGACTTGGTTTTTATGAATAATTTAATAAAAGGTACAAACAACAATATATACGATAGGAATTACTGTGCTCCAAAGTTGCATTACAATCAAAACAAGTTTTAAAACAATTACAAACACAATAGTCAGTAAATATAACATAACAGACAGTATTAGAGATGACGTCTGACAGAATCCATTACTGTTTGAAACGTCAAGATTTGTGACGTAAGCGCTTGAGTTGTCAAAATGACAGACATGGCCGACAGCGGGCTACATCATGGGTGGTATTTTATTTAATAATAGTAGTCTTTTATTGGAGGTTCACATTTGTTTTTATTGTTATTTCTAATTAAATAATTATTTGGGTTTGAACTGAGAGGTTGAGGAATGCATTCAAAATAATAAATGCATGGTGCATGCTTTCTTTATAGATCTCTCTTGCTGCAATAGGAAATTACCGAGTAGGTCCTATTATCTATTTCATAACGTATTCATTAATTCATTTACGCGTAAGACTTGTTTCATAATTATTTACTCTCTAGAATTATTCTTACACTGATCTTGAAAAAAAACACGAAACATCCTGCATAATTGCTTTATTTATCATTTTACAACTGGGTAAAGGTGCTAGGTAAAATAGCAGGAAATATGAAGGGGAATTTAAAATAGATTTTTTTTTGTGTAGGAACTCCGCCTCTTGGCTTGAGGAAGATTGACTGTGAAATTGAGTCAGACCTCCACCAAACAAAATGAACGAAGTTCCTAATCGTAGTTATATTATCCACAATTGGCGAATGAGAACTAGAGCGAAAAAGGTGTAACATTTTGACCGCCATGACACTTTTTTTTTAATGTTTATTTTTTATTTAATTACTTTAAAACGTTGTTAATTTATTTCAGTGTGCCTGTTAATTAATGCATAATATAATCGTACAGCGAATGGAACTTCGTTCCAACCGGGTATCCCACGACACTTCATCGACATTCCCCAACTGTTGGAGTTGGCTTCCAGTCTAACCGAATGCAGCTGAATACCAGTATTTTACATGGAGCGACTGCCTATCTGACCTCCACATGACACTTCTCGACTTTTTTTCGAATAGAGGAAGACCAGTGAATAGATGAATGGATTGTATGAAAGATGATATGGCCAGAAGGGGGCGACGGCTAATAGACATGCGACATGCACATGTACAATATTAAAATTAGGCAGTTGTCCCACCGCCCACCGACTAACTATCGGCTATTTTCTCGCTCAAGAAACGTACAATAGATAT
The DNA here is from genome assembly GCA_949128155.2 of Xanthia icteritia. Classification (NCBI taxonomy): domain Eukaryota; kingdom Metazoa; phylum Arthropoda; class Insecta; order Lepidoptera; family Noctuidae; genus Xanthia; species Xanthia icteritia. The sequence continues at coordinate 17,420,625 of OX421947.2, read as the reverse complement.
ACATTCCGTGTAAAGAAAGGAGATGCATATATTAATAGTTGATCGCTGACTGTTCACACTGCCGGCGAGGACTCGCTCCACTAGTTTGTCGCTGAGCGACAAGAGCTATCAAAGATAATACTCGCTCAGTGATACTTGCTCAGCGTTGCTCGCTTGGCGGTCAGAACACGCTGAGAGACCAAACACCGGTCAGCGAGTGGTGCGAGTAATTGCCATTCGTACTTGGACACTCGCTGATAGCCCAGCGACAAAACTATCGGAACTACACACTCGTTCGCTGCTCGCCAACTCGTTTTCAGTTGCTAGCTTTACTCGCTACTCGTTAATCGCCGGCGGTGGGACAACTGCCTAAGGAAACTTAAATTGTCCGTATATTCAAATCAGAACTGTCATTCTTTGACAATTGTATGAAGCTATAACACGGCAAATTGACGTTGGGTGTAAATTTGCTGAACAATTAATTTTCTTGACTGTACTTATATGAGAGTTAATTTCTATTCTATATTTGATATTATAATTAGAGGCCCTAGGCTACCATTAACAAGCAAGCTTTATAATACTCGTTCAAGCTAATCGAACTGGCGTTACACCATAAAAAAACTTGTTATTCCATTATTTTTAAGAAAAAAGGCAAAACACTTTATTAAGAAAAAAGGCAAATCCGGTTTATACTATGTATTATTAACATAGCTTTCGTTATTTATTACGAATCTAATGTCAACTTCAATGATTTAACAAAAATAATAAACAAGTTCCATTGACAACAACACAAGGAAAACGATAAATAACATTCTTTTCAAAATCAAGCTTTTCTATAAATACTACAGGTCATATTTCCCAGCTCATCGAGCATAAGAAATTCTAAGACAATACTAGTAACCGTTCGAGAGTTCTCTCGTCAGGAGACGATCCTGGCTGCAGCATCATATCATGTCCACCAACCAATCTGCCTAGCCTTTTCCCAACTATGTTGGGATCGGCTTCCAGTCTAACCGGATGCAGCTGAATATCAGTATTTTACATGGAGCGACTGCCTATCTGACCTCCACAACACAGTAACTGGGTAATACGATACCCCTTGGTAAGACTGGTTGTCAGACTTTCGGGCTTCTGACAACCCGTAACGGCTGTCAAAAATTCACTAAAGACAGCCGGGACCAACGGCTTAACGTGCTTTCCGAGGCACGGAGGAGTCTCGGTATGTAAAGATGCTCACCCATCCACGGACCAACCCCGGCAAGCGTAGCTTAACCTGATGGATCGACCCGTGCGGCTGTTATTACTTCGTCACGAGCTCGAATTGTCGTCTGAACGAAACGAGCATGCAAAGTTTCAGTTAGGCGCGGGATATACACAAGTGGCGAGGGGCGCGGCCGTGGCGACGGTGTGGCGCGGGCGTGGCGATGGTGTGGCGCGGACGTTGCACCGCCCGTTTCATATGTCATACACAATGTATAGGTACACTAGACGCGTGGCCCGGGCGAGGCGAACGGTGCGGCGCGGGCGTTCAGTCAATCAATCAATCTTTATTCGTGAACTCAGGTATTATAATAAAGGTCTTATATTCCGCGCCACGTCGTTCCTAAACATTTTGTACGAAATATGAAACGGGCGGCGCAACGCCCGCGCCACACCGTCGCATCGCCACGCCCGTGCCACTCGCCATTTGTGTATGTCCCGTGCCTGAGATAGACCAAGAGGAAGTTAACAAAAATTCGCTTCATCTTTAAATAAAATAAGTGAAAATAAAGAAAAGTTTGTCAAACTAACATTTAAAACACTTGAAAACCAACAAAGCTTCAACCAGAGACTATTAAAACTAGATTAAGTATGGTGTACCATAATGCTTTATGGTTAAAGTTAATTTTAACTGCCATGGTCCAGTTAACAAGTGTGCCGACGATGGTAACCGAAATAGTTAAACTTGAACTAGAGACGAGAGTTGAAAGACCGTGACACTAACTAGCCGAGTTTTTCTGGTTGAAACAATGTGTATTTAGGGAATGGTGTTTTATTATTTTATTCTACTTTTTACTACCTACCTACCAATATAATTGACTTATAACTTGAAGCGTCGTACAGACCGGTGCGACGCGACAGCGCGACGCAATTCTAACAAAACAATTTCTAAGAAAACTTCACGGTAGAAGAATTATCCGTGTCGCGTCGAGCGACAAGTCGCGCTAGTCTGTACGAGCCTTTATTTGTGTTAAGGCTCGTACAGACCAGCGCGACGCGACTCGAACAATACAATTTCTAAAAAAACTCCACGGTATAACAATAACCGGTGTCGCGTCGCGCTCTCGCGTCGCGCTAGTCTGCACGAAGCTTTATTGTATTTTCTTGATTACTGTTAATTGGACATCATAACGCCTGCTAGACATGTATTCTTTTATTTTCTGAAATGTATGTTATCGACGATGTAAATATGTTAATTAATGTTCATAAACTCAACAGCAAACCAACATTGTGCTTTGCAGTGCCCTGCCAGGGTTTTTTCTACAAAATCCGACATAAATATATTGTAAAATGTGTGAAGTGCCTAAAAGCAAAAAAAAAAAAAGTTGCTGTTATTAATTCTGTGGAAAATTTGGTTTAAGATAATGTTACTATATCATGTAGTAGGTATCAAAATACCTATTATCAATCAAGTTTGCTGCAAATCGCAGCCCGAAGTCTGGATTTGTTTGATGGCAATAGGCGCGCCCCCTATTACGTGGGACTTAATTTTTTTTTTTGATGAACTTATAAAGCAATGGATTGGTAATCTGTTTCAAAACGATTCAGATTCTGATTGATCGCGTATTACGCAATGAGGGTACAGGTTTCCGCAGGCCGATTCCCGGCCACCGTAGGCGCGGGCTTGCGGACGGTGAGCAATGGGTAGCTCGCCGTCCGATAAGGACCAGGCCCGGGTCGACGGCGCGTTGTGTTCCACGCGCGCCTCAAAGAGATGTCAGCACAACGGAAGGGGTCCGACAGGACCGATGCCTGCCGGGGTTGCGGGAAAGTCCGAAAGGCATACCGTGGCCCCTGGCAACGTTCAGGCAACGGAAGGAACACGGGTGGGTTTTAGTCAGTAAGAGTCTGACACGCCCTCCCGCTCCACCCAGAGCGGGAGAAGTTATTTGAAAATTTCTCACCCAAAAAAAAAAAAAAAAGGGTACAGGTTTCCTGGCGACGTTTTTCCTTCACCAATGTCAGTAATTTCCAAGATAAATACAGAAAGTACATATGAATTGAAAAAGTAACTTTGGTACTTTTTGAATAATGGCCCGGATTTAGGAGTGGGCGATACAAATCGTATATAGATAGGTACAATATCTATGTGCCCATGCCGGCACAATATACAATACCTATATTTTTTTATTTTTTTTGGGTTGGAAATTATCAAATTATCCGCTCTGGGCGGAGTAGGAGAGCGTGTCAGACTCTTACTGACTAAAACCCACCCCCGTGTTCCTTCAGTTGCATGTACGTTGCCAGGGGCCACGGTATCCCTTTCGGACTTTCCCGCAACCCCGGCAGATATATCAGGTATCCGCGTACTCCTTGCTATGCGCGCGGGCGTGTAGTTCTAGCATGTAGCTGTAGATGGACGAGCGAGAGAGATATTATGAACTTTTAAATGCCTACCAATACCTTTACCTTTGCAATACCTTTATTTATCAGCAGTCAGTCCTAAGCCTGAGAAGAAAGAAAGTTCAATTCACTGATAAATACTTGACATATTTAAGTAATTGATAAAAATATAAATCTAAAAAACCAAAACGACTGTACTTGTTTAATTTCAGTGCCATATTATCAACACTACCAAAAAATACATTCACCGATTTCGAGTATACAGTTACAAATAAAATACAATGATGTACATGAATCGAACAAAACCGAAACCTAAAAATCAGCGTACCAGTTTTGTTTCCGAGTTCCACACTGATTCAGCGAATATATAAGTATTGAAATATATAGATGCGATATCAGATATTCTAAACGGATACGTAGATACGATTTGATAGAGTTTAAAAGCGATATTACCGATGCCTACCCGGATTTTAACCCATAACCTCGTGCATGAGGGAGGCGAGGCCTTAACCATCACGTTACTTCTTCTTAACCATATATTATATTTTACACAATCCATCCATAATTTCTTTGGTCTGCTTTTTCGTATAGCCGTCCACATTCATACTGATACTTTAATACTAGAATCAGCACTAAGTTACCTTCACAATATTGTAGAGTATTACATTGTAGAGTAAAACATACTTGCAGTCAATTAGCATATTTCTCTTAGCACAATTTTATGTGACCTATATGCTAAGTCAGGTGTAACTAGCTTTGTTTTAAACTAGATTTTTATTGTATACGGGTTAGAAAAACGTAAGTACAACTTTAAACAAAGGTTTTTACTTTAAACAATGGGTTCTTTATTGGTTACTCATAGTGAGAATTTTAAAAGATATGTGAATAGACACGAATTACGATAAAAACACCCGATTTCTGGAACGAAAGTCAACACAAAAATTAGCTGACAGATTGTCAAACGCACGTCAGTTGCTGTGATTGTCTGGATTAATCAGATAGCCCAGTCAATATCGACACACACAAATGCAAACGTCGCAAACGCGCATGCAACTATGATCCTTTAATATTATGTTGTTAGGTCTGCTGAGAGTAGTTTATACCCAAGTTTGCAACCCTGAAAACCTTGTGAAACCTCCTCAAAGAGGGGACTTATCGCCGCAATAGTGGCGTGCCCAGTACTGGGTTGCAACAATCGCACTGTCCATGACGTCATAAGATCCCGCCGGAGCTCTGTCCACTGTGCCGTGATTTCTCGCGGCAGCGGAGTTACGCCCATGCGTTTCGCCTCTTCGCGCCACTCCCAAATGTGCGCGAGGACTTTTGCTTCCAGATCCCATGGTGGCAATCCGGCAAGGAGGCTCGCCACCTCACCGGAGACCATACGATATCCCCTGACCAGCTGGGTGGCCATGACCCTTTGATGTTCATCCCCTTACAATATACCAGAGGGTCTGCGTGATAACAAAACAATCAGATGAACAATTGAAGCAGCATTTTGCGTATGAGCTAGCACCGTATCCCATGTCCTTATTCACTGAAAAAGGAATGCGCAAGGGCACGAAATCTTCCTTCTACTCAACTACAGCATTACTAGAACTTCAACACTTTCTCTAGGACCATTAGTTCAGCCAGTACGTGTCTTGGCAAATAACCCTAAATCGAAAAAAAAAACACTTTTTGGAAAAAAATGCCTATCTTTGACTAGTTGTATCTTCGCAACCAATAGACCCAGAGTACTCGGGTTGAGCTTAGATTATATCTAATTTAACTTGCTTTACAAAAATATCAACAAAGATCCCTAAAAACGTGTCCTTAAGGTATATTTTTCAAAAAAACTGAAACTAGAGCCAGAATTTGTTGTTATTGACTGGGCAAAGAGGCAGCAGAATACCAGTAATTTACATGGAACGACTGCCTATCTGATCTCCACCACCCACTTACTGGGTAACACGATACTCCTTGTCAAGACTGGGTGTCAGACTTTCGGGCTTCTGACAACCAGTAACGACTGTTCAAATCTACGCATGATAGCCGGACCAACTATGTATTATTGGAAAAATCGTGATATTTCTAACACCTTGTTCTTTTAACCCCGTTTTTATCGCGTTCGCACATTCCGGATCGTTTGTTCCCGCATACGATTTGTTTAATAAGTAATTGCTTGGCGCGATAAATACTGTTATTATGGTTTCAAGGCGTAGCGGGAATTGTCTCGTGATTTGTTTACAGTGTTGGAGAATTTGTTAAGCGTTTGATTATCAAACATATTTTACTAAATGAGGTTAGATCTGTTAGATCCACAGTGTGCTTGAAACTATTAAGCCTTATTGATACCCTTTTGAAGTATTGCAACAAAAGATCAAAGGTTAATAATAATTCCCAATATTTTGTTTATAACAGCGACATTTTGGTTTACCTTATGAAAAACGTTGACCAATTTTGGATTTTGTCATATTAAACTCATTACTTGTTAATTGGTATAATTCCTGGAATATGTAAAATTTTTACATGACCATTTGCGTCGCATACCTAATATGACAAGGTTCTAAGTATGGTTAACGTTTTTGTGACTTGACAATACTTTATAAACCAACCTGAACTTCAATATTATAATTTTCTATTTCCATGCCTCAATTTATCGCAGACCCATCTCTTTAAGAAACGTCAAAATGCATGAAACAAAGTTATTTCCTAATCTTTCCTATATAAAGAAGTACCTAACCGCTTAACTAACTCTATGGATACGTCGCAGCGTCGCGTCGTGTGTAACCGCACGTCTCTCAGACGTAATGTTGTCTATGACGCTGTCGATCGCTTGAGCGGCGTATAATAAGTGCGGGATCAGCCGTTACTTTGTGACAGCTAGGACAAGGTATAAGCGGCAGCGAGTTTAAAACAAAACGTTTTGTCTCTTAGTTATCTTTCATTTTATGACAAACAAGCGGTGTGACCGACATGCGATCAGTTGTCAAAAGTCTTCCCAATGATTTTTGGAAAAAAAGAAACTTGCTTCTAGACCCAGCGGCTTAGGCTTTCCGTTGTCTGTCAGTGAATTCAAGATTTTTATTAAGTAGATCATCGTTGAAGGATACAATTGTGAGGAAACCAGCATGTCCTAGAACCAAAAAATCTAAGATATCCGACATCCACCGACCCCCGCTGAGCCCACGTGGTGGATTATGGTTAAATTCCTCTCACATAGAGGAGGCCTGTTTGGAATTATTCTTGTGCTATGACAAATCATCAGCCTCCTGTCGTCATCCAGCACGACTTCATCTTCTCTATTAGCCATAAACATCATAAATCGTAGTCATAATATTGGACTTTAATAATTGAGAGGACCATTGTCATGTTGTTGTTGTATTTATTCAAAAACAAAAGAAAAACGGTAACTGATAAAATACTGATATGACGACTAGAGATGTCATAAATCTGAGGATGAATGATAGTACTGTGTAAGTGAGAGCAAGAGTGTGTGAGAGAGCAAGAGGAAGTAGGAAGATGGAGTGTACATTGCTGTGTAAAGACTTTGGGAGATTAAAAGGGCATTACTCATTATAAAAGCACCCCTTCGACAGAGCAAATAACTTGTCATTCAAGTTAGGATTTTAAATCAAAAGCGTTAAAGTCAAATTTACGATGACAATACAGAATAGTGGACGGCTCGCGTAGTTACTTTGGTATTTCCTTATACGCCTCCAGAGGGCCTAGACAAAGTGACATGATATCAGCGATAACGATGATGGAAAAGTCAAAAATGTATTGAATTAACCTAAATTACTGAAAAGCTTATATCAATCCAGTTGTTGTTCTGTGTGGTGCTACCGATGATGCCGTGGAAGGGGAAAACTTTGGCCCAACAAAATTGAATTCCCTGTCGTGTGATCGATACGATGACGAAGGAGAATCCTGTTGAAAATAGTTGCGGAAATATAAAACGCTTTGAACGCAATAGCCAGTTGTCTAATGCCTAGGCCCTCGGGGCATCTAATTGAGAGACTCACTTAAGCCCGCTGTCGCTTTTCACTTGGCCAGCCAACCCGTATCTTGTTAAGATCAGCCGAGTTACGGTAAGTGTCATATAGTAAGTCAAACAAATAGCAGACTATAAGACTATCGGTGAAGCACGTGCCGTTATTTGGTAAACACTTGTTAAGCGGAGTATGACTAGCCTATCTGACGGAATGTTGACAACAACTGAACCGAACTTGCGGTATTGTCGACATAATTGTGATTTGTTTTGTGAATTGATCGTCATGATCGATTCTTGATTCCTCAATCGTTCTAGTATCTTCTCCAATGACACCGGACCGTTAAGCCTGATTTACGATTAGCAGAATAAACAAAAAAACTTGCATCGTGTAAATGGGGCTTTATTGGTTTTTAAATGGACGTTCTCCATATTTTTCTGTGACGTTCTCGAACCTTCGTCATATAAAAGCATAGTGTAGAAATAGAGCCCCTTTTGGATCGTGAAAGAGAAAGCTATTCAAGTCATTGCAAAGGTGTTACGCATTAAGGGTGCAAAGTTTGCCGGGGTTGCGGGAAAGTCCGAAAGGGATACCGTGGCCCCTGGCAACGTACAGGCAACGGAAGGAACACGGGTGGGTTTTAGTCAGTAAGAGTCTGACACGCCCTCCCGCTCCACCCAGAGCGGGAGAAGTTATTTGATAATTTCACACCCAAAAAAAAAAAAAAAAAGGGTGCAAAGTTTATTTTAGATCAGTTTAGATCCACCTGAAATGAAAATTTGCAATTTACCGTTTTTCACAGTGGTTGATTGACAATGATTTTATTTGTATATTTACCGAATGAACGAATATTACATACAAACCAATCTCAAAGTCAAATCATTTATTTTAATTAGGCACATAAAAGGCACTTTTGCATGTCAAAATTAACAAGGAAATAGAATGGATTCTAGGCGCCCCTTCCAAAAGCTAGTTTCGTATGGAGAAGAATGGCCAAGAAACTAAACAGTTACTCTTTTAAAATGTTTTAAAATATCATGTAACTCAGTGATGAATTAAAATACTTAATAATCGATGGTAACACGCTATTAAATATTTTTGCGGATACATCGTATGCAAATTATGACAAATTAAATAAAGCAATTTTCTTGTTAACACTAACATCCTGATTTAGTTGTGATTAATCACGACTTTGCATACTAATTAACTTTATATTCTACGAATTTTGATTTAGATTTAAAACCTGTTTTTTGTCTAGAACGAATTGTTAGGTAATTCTAAAGGCATCGACGGCATGTGAAGCCAAGTCAGAGGCCCATGGGCGGCATAAAAACTCTGACACACGATCAATCACATAATCACAATTTGAATAATTTTTGAAGGATATTGCTAATCCATTGCTTCATATATTCGAAACATTCTGTCTGCTCAACAACGTAAATAACGCAATGAATGTTGTTGAACTGTCAAAATGAAACAGATTGTGATTGATTATGTATTACGCATTTAGGGTACAGGTTAATCACTAATCACACGAAAAAGAGGAATACTAAAGGAAAATGTTTTGGGTTTTAGGTACTTAAAAAAAATTAAGTACCTAGGTACCTAATTGTTTTTCAGTAAAAAAGCATCGATATTTATTAAAACTGCTTGCCCCTCCACGGATATTTTTTTCCCCCTATAGCTATAGGTACAGACTATTGTTTTTTTTTTCAATTGTGATGTCATTTTAATTTCCTATAAAATTTTGCCCATCGTGCCTTTTAGCGTTTTTCTCTATAACCGATAGGTTAATGATAATTCATAATCAACTCAACTGGCTTAAAAAAAACAATTAATTCAATTCTATTAACAGGAGATAAAATTAATGGAAAATAATTATCTGCGCAGTCAAGACAAAAATGTCAGACCGTATCAAATATTAACAACCTGTGTTTGACATTTAGCTGACATTCAATCTAGTTCGGAGCGGTCAAGTGAACTTTTGTGGCGCTTTAAAGTCATTTTTCGCGCATCGTAAAAGCGCTGCACTTAAAAAAACACGCCTCTTTAATTGCATGCCTCGGTTTGGTGCAAGTCATAAGGAAAGTTTCTTTTTTAAATACAACGCAAGCAGATTCTATAATAAATTAAAAAAAAAATATCTTGTGTACAAATAATTTAAGATAGTAAATAAGTTAGTTTTCCCTAAACTTGTTTTTTTTTTGTGTTCTTTTTTTGGGTCATGTTTACCGCAAATAAACGTATTTTCTTTCATTCTAAGTTTGCAAAAAAATGCAAAAACTAGTTACTTTATATTACAAACAGTAAACTGTCAACCAGCAAGAAACATCTCTTAGCTTTAAGTGAATAAATTGTGATTTCAGTAAATTTTTAACATTGCTGTACTCCGTTGGTTGAGATAATTACTATAGCAAAACAAAAAAAAAAAACACGTGATGAGAAAGCTGTCAAAAGCGTCTGGTTAACCGACTAAACGTAAACAATACTCTCCAATTTAGCAACATTAAAATTCGTAGAGGTTAAGAGAACCTGCCTTTTTTCGGCTCTTTACAACAGACAGATTACAAAATATTTCCTATATTATTATCTATTATTATAAATCTAACAAAAAAAGTGTGCTCAAGCAGTTACTTCTACGAAGAGTAGTTTAAGAATAAATGACAAAGTTTAAAATAAACATGAATAAAAATCGAAAATAAATTTAATTTGGTTATAAATAACGTAAACTACGCTACGTAAATAAGAAAGTTTCATCTATAAAAAGTCTTTTGACGATTTGTTTACCTTTATTTAATTACCTAAACCAATGAAGTATTCTGTTTAATAACCAATTAAATAAAAACTACAAAATAAAATATGGCGTCGAAACATTTATCTGTATTCAAATTCGATTTTGAAGAAGAAAAAAAACCAGGCTTGTTTTTCAACACGTTTTCGTACCTCAGGAATATTCTGCTTTAGCTTAAAACTGGTACCAAGCAAGATAGTCTCACATAATGGAACCAGTTCTCTTCGTTTTGTCTTATTCACAACGAGTCCTGTAGGTCATTCTTGTGGTATTTTTGTCGAAAAACGTCCTTCAACACCGGTTGGCTCACCTTAATGCCATAACACCGTGGTTTCATGGGAGTAAACAAGGTTAGGGAAAATGGCGGATTTTATTATTGGGAACTTTATGTTTTTCAAATTATGTTACTTGTTTATTTTATGTATGTTATTAAAATTTGTATTTGTGTTATTTTTTAAAGTGGCGCCGGTGACAGAAAAGTTCTGTGGAAATCGGTTCAAAAATTCAATTCAAAATATTTTTATTTCATATAAACCTACATGGGCACTTATGAAACGTCAGAAGCTAGGTGCACGGTTCCAATTGGTTGTTTCCTATGGAGAAGAGCAGACAAGAAACTCCACGGTTACTCTTTTAAAAATAATGGGCTTTTACAATATTTTCAAATAACAGTGTTATTAGGTATGGGAGGACAGTGTAGGTCTTTCAACAAGTTACCAGTTGTCATGGTATGGGCATGTGATGCGGAAAAATGAGGAAAATGTCATGAGGAAAGTTTTTGTCGATGGCTTTAAGAGTAGGGGAAGACCAAAGAAACTATGGATGGACTGTGTGGAAGATGACGACACCGAGATGACGACTGATACCGAGATGACGACTGATAGAGAAGTATGGCAGAAAAAGGCTAATTGCGCCGACCACAAATAAATCGTTTATGTCAAAGGTTTCATTTAAATTACCAGAGCATTGTGGCTATTTTGATCTCGAATGTAGTGAGACGAGTCCAACAAGATAATAATATTAAGTTTTACTAAGTACATATTATTAAACAACTAACAGCAGACTCATTAATCTTTATAATTCCGTTGTCAGCTGTCTTGAACTTTTAACCTTTTTATCATTAGCAAAGTCAAATAAAAACTATTCAGAGAAGCCTTTTTTCTAATAACTTCAATTAATATTATAAACACTCAAGATGACACTATGGTTTTGTATGGATTTTTTTGTTTGATAAACATATTCATACACGATTTTTAAATGTCGTCATTTAGTTTTTGTAGGTATATTAATTTTTCTGCAAAAAATAAACACGGCTACACATCAAGCTATATATTTCCAGTTTATGCTGATCTCGTATTGTATAGGATTTCCGTACAATGCGAGGTCAGCTTATACTGGAAATGTATAGCGTGTTGTCGAGCCGTGTGTACCTACAACAAATATAAATAAAGTAAACTCTCACGGAAAATGGAACTGAAAATCATGAAACACAACCATGTCAAAGTAATCTTGAGGTGTTTTACATTATTGACTGAATATGTTTACTTACTAGGTTTTAGTAAAAGAAAAGCGGCCAAATGCGTGTCGGACTCGCACACGAAGGGTTCCGTACCACTATTACATCGTAATATTATTTTTTAATTTATTTTATTTTTATTATCTGTTGTTATAGCGGCCATGTTCACACTTTGTGAAAATTTCAAGTGTCTACCTATTATGGTTCAAAAGATACAACCCGGGGACAGACGGACGGACGGACATTGGAGCCCGCTAATAGGGTCCCGCTGGCACCCTTTAGGCTTTAGGTACGGAACCCTAAAAACACATGCCTACTTGTATTCCTTTTTGCCTGGTTTCTCCGTATTCGACCACATTTACAAACTCACAAACGTGAGCAGAATGAATGGCTATTGGAAATATTGGAATTAATTCTCATATCCTTATTGGTGCCAGTTTCATAACATGTGTGTTTGTAATACTTGTCATACAAGTTGTATATGAGTCAGGTAAAGGCTGCTGGCGATAAAATAAACTTTGATCAGTTAATAGGAAATTAGGTTTCGTAAGCGAAAATGAAAAGGACATCCCTTTGCCATGCCTTATAGTTTTCATAGGAATTTAAGAGGGAAAAATAGGTATTTGAAGAAACTATTGCCCTCGTCATACCACAAGTCTGCCCCCGTAGAGTGCGATAGCGACAGCTGCAGCTCAGACCGATTATATCACAAAAAACTAACGAGATTGACGTATCTTATTCCCTTTTTTCTTCTCTAAAACTGAGCCGATTCAATGGTTTTTTAGATTAAAATTTTAAGAAAGATTATATCTAGGTTCCTATCATTTTCTTTTATGTTAAAAACTGATCGAATTTGTCGAATTCGTTGACCGTGACATATATCTATGTATGAGAGTGACATAATTATGCTGTGCCTTCTAGAACGCGGTTGCTATTCGAGGACTTTTCGGCCCCATCGGCCGTCAGTTCTGCGAACATAGTGTCGCACCCACTGCCACTTAAGTTGAGCAACCCTTCAGTTACCTTGGCTCTCAAAATGGTAACTGTAGTTAAAAACGAAAATATTTCCGCTTCAAACGTGTATGACTAACAAACATACTGAACGCATGAGTACTTGAAGAACTATGTCAAGGTAAATGCGAACCATTCATAGATGTACACCCACGGCTTAGACCATAATCGATTACTAAATTACTAATTAGTTATCTAAAAATTGTATAATCCAGTCGGATAAAAAATCCTAATTATTCTAACTTTAAAATATAATGTTATAAATGCGAAAGTGAGTTTGTATATTTGTTACGCGTTCACGCTAAAACAGCTGAACGCATTTGGATGAAATTTGGCACATGGGTAGAACATGACCTGGATTGGGACATAGGATACTTTTTGTCCCGATATTCCCAAGGGATCGAGACTTATGCGGGTGAAACCGCGGGGCGCCGCTATAATATTATAAATGCGAAAGAGATTTTGTTTGTTTTTTACGTTTACACGCAAACATGACTGAATAGATCTGGATGAAATTTGGCACATGGATAGACCATGTCCTGGGTTAGGACAAAGGATACTTTTTATCCTGATATTCCCACGGGATCGAGACTTATGCGGGTGAAACCGCGGGGCGCAGCTAGTAATGTTATAAATATATAGGTAGGATTTTAGAAAGAAAAAAAAATAAAGAAAATACGTTTATTATGCACAGACAAAACGCACATTTAAATAAAAAAAAATAAAAAAACAAAATACACAAATACAAAAGTAGCCAAAAGCCAAAAACAAAAGTAGCAAAACAAATAAACGCTATTTACTAAATGATTCTTCATCGGTTGATGTGCTATATGTATGTTTTAGCTTTTCAGTTCATTAAATAAAATGTCTGCCGATTCATTCTGTAAAAATCTCACCGAAAAATGTTGGTGAGGTGAGCTGTCATTAGTGTCAATCCCATAGAATGACAGCTCACTTCACCAAAATTTTCCGGTGATATTTTTTCGGAATAAACCGGCTGATCTATAGTTTAGTAGATAATATTATTTTATTAAAATTGCTTACCTGTTTTTTTATGACTGTTTTTTAGTTTCCTACTTTATTAAACTTAGACCGTTTTCAACAGAGGTACAGCTCGATTCAAACTTAATGGCGTCTCGGAACATGAGGCGAGTCGCTGCGCAGTAACAAATTCATGGGTCAGCGGGGGTGAGGGTGCGGTACTGCGCAGCGAGCAGCTAACTTCCGAGTCGCCAACTTGGGATCTGGGTAGAAGTCTTAGGTACCTACCTACCTCTACGCACAGCACAAAGAATCGCGGGACTAGCAGCTGCTTTAAAATAAGTATTCCGAATATGTCGACCACTTAATAATAAATAAATTCAGCACACGTCGCAAGGTTGGACCCGTAGTAGGCGTCTAACAATATTTACATACAAACAAATCGGTCGAAGGTTTCGTCCCATTCAAGCATTCAAGCCATTATGTTAGACAAAACTGCGCAGAAGTTCTGTTTCATACATGTAGAACATTAGAAACGGTGAAAAATGAGCAACATTCTAATTTACTACGGATCTTCACGATATGGGTAAATAAAAACAGCAGTATTAGAGATTTGGTGCGCAGCTGCAGACACCATGATTCTTATTTGTGATAAATTTTGATGTTGATGTTTTCAGTCTGTACCTGTCTACTCAAGACATGCTTCGCCAACTGTTTAATAGCAAAAGTATGACGATGAAGTTGACAGTACTAACCAATAGCGAGATTACCGAGTCTGACATAAATACTTTTGGATGAAGTTGACCTACTGTTTCGTTCTTTCTTAGGACCGTCTAATATGTGTGTCACCTTCTATCATCGCCTTCGGTATTATGATATAATTAATGTGTTCACAGAGATTATGCATTGCGTAACAAATTGAGGGCATCATTAATTTGTCATTCAAATTCAACTCAAACTCAAAGCATTTATTTCAATTAGACCATTTACAGGCACTTTTGAATTATCAGTCAGTCAGAAATATGAAGCTAGTTGCCCATTCCAAAGCGCAGGATCCTATGGAGAAGAACGGGCAAGAAACTCATTAGTTACACATTAGTTTTTAATGGCGAAGAAAAACGATTAGGTATTTCATATATCATTGGCTTCCAATATAGAGTATATTGAAACTCATATCATAAGCTCTCATTATTTTCAAACGATTCTGAACACTTATGTGTTCAGAATCGTTTGAAAATAACAAAAACAACCATATTTTATGGGTCAGTTTATAATGACCCATAAAATATGGTTGTTTGTCGACAAAATAACGATGTTTTGAATGCGCAACAAGTTTTGAATTCTGACGTACGAGTCAACCATGTCAAATATAGAGGGTGTATGAACTTCGGACAGTTACCAGAATATTTTCATTAGTTTTAGGTTTACTGTAGTAATAATAATATTATTGACAAATAAAGATGTCAGTAAAAAAGTATATTGGCTGACAGGTGAAGTTGTTCAGGCTGTTGATAGAATCTGTTAGGTCAAATGTTTCATTTCATTTCATTTATTTATTCATTAACAAATAATATTGTGTTGAACATTACGTATGTCCAAATAGTATAATTAATAATAGTTTACTAACATAGATATATAAGTTATCTTTTTGTTTACTAACCCATATGGATGTTGCTTATCCGAAATAAAGATTTTTTTTTTTTTTTTTTTAGATATAAAATGAAATTATCACATGCAGAAACATTACATTTAAAAGCTTAATTAAAATTGAAGACATTGATTGATTTTCGATTGGATATTCGTTTGCCAAATTGAGTTTGAATGCCGAACTTATTTATTTTTCTTTATATGTAATGTGTCGTCGTCTTTTCACTGTACCTTTTATGTATCAATGTGCCATCGTGGACACTGGCGGTGGACCACTTTTCAACCTTATTACTAAGGCTATAAGGGTGAAAGGTGGTCCACCGCCAGTGCCCACGGTTCTACCTACCTTACGACCTTTTCTTCATAATTAGTCATCGTATGCGGAAACCTATGTTGATTTTAACTTCATCCTTTCCGTACCCCACTGTTGATACAACATAAAAATTATATCTGCGTAGGTTTTTTAACAGTTGAACATAAAAGCAAATATATAATGATACATTGACGTAAGTATAGGAATTCGCTTGTAAATAAATATTTACATACACGTCTTTCAATAAATGTTAAGTTTTCTAGAAAATATTTACGTTACAAGAATAAATATTGCATTCAATTTGATGCTGTTTATTCCTGAAACTACGTATATTCCGTATTCAATTTATTTATGAAGAACTATTTACTTTTTCACTCGGACGTTACTGTATTTGTAATTTTACTTGATTTTACTGAATACATGAATAAATAGAACGTGCAAATTGTAATACTTTTACAGCGAGATATAAAATTAAAAAATCGTGTTAAAATAACATGCTGTACAGACGCCAGCAGGTTAACCTACCCGAAACTGTCATATTTTCCCCAACATCAACTTTGAACCTTATGCTTTAGTGATAAAGTTGAAAATATATTAAAGTAATTTGACAGATTGTAGTAGATTGATGTGTTCGCGTCTGTACATAACAGTAGTTGCGTCAAGGCAATCAAAGTGTCCTGAAAATGATAAAATGGAAATGGCTTCAACCTGTTGAAATTTTAGTAGCAAGAGGTGGTTTTTAAAGTTTTTAGGGTTGCGGACCCAAAAGGTGCCAACGGAATCCTATTACTAAGCCTTCGCGGTCTGTCCATCTGTCTGTCAGCGAGCTGTATCTCATGAACCGTAATAGGTAGACAGTTGAAATTTTCATAGATATAAATATATATAAATATAATTATATATAATAATTATATTATAGATATAAATATAATTTTCATATTTCTATTGCCGCTATAACAACAAATAAAATAAAGTTAATAATTAAAGTGCGGAAACATGCATTTTTTTTTCTCGGCATTTAGTTTCAGAGATATAAGAAGTTTTGTAAGGTTGGGTGAAAAAACTGCATTTCGCGATTTTAATTGATTATTAATAAATGCTCAATTATCTACAATTTCATATAGTAAATGACAATATACGACTTTTTCAGAATTTCAACTTCAAATGTCTGATTTAAAAAAAATGTGCCAGTTTTTGAATATTTTTTCAATCCTTACTATCAATTGACTATTCTAGATACCGAATCTAGTCTTAACTTAATACCCCACTACTGGACCCTTTTTACTTGGACGCCCACATGTTAGTATATATTGTACGGTGGTACGGAACCCTTCGTGGGCCAGTCCGACTCGCACTTGGCTGGTTTTTAGGTCATTGTATGACAAACAACAGCGGGCCACTTGGTGGAGTGGAGGCCGCTGATTATGAACGTCTGCAATGTGGCTCTAAAAGCTGGAGCTGAAATTGTCTCATATGTCTGTAACTCACCAGCATGATCGATGATGCGGATGATCTCCTTCACAAAAAGCCTACTTTGTTCCAATTTGCAGATGCATTTTTAGTTATAGCATAAGCATAATTAGCCTATAATTAGCCCATTGCTGGGACACAGGCCGCCTCTCTGGAGAGGGGTGGGCCGTAATCCACCACGCGGGCCCAGTGCGGGTTGGTTCTTTCGCTAAACCCCAGTGGCAATGTACTTTCTCTTCTCTAGCTTGTATTTTTTTGCCGATGTATTCTGTAAAAATCTCGTGAAAACTGTCATTCCACTTGACGCTAGGTCAGGTGGAATGACAGCTCACTTCAAGCTCACTTAGGCGCCATCTCCACGGGCGAGAGAATCGTGACGACGACGTCTCGCCGTGCCATCAAATTTTCGCCGCGATGATATCGCTGTGTGGCTATTGCTTCATACAGTATCTTTAGAATTTGATGTCACGACGCCGTGGCTACCGCCGCGATCCTCTCGCCCGTGTAGATCGCGCAGTTTTTACGGAATAGGCAAATAGTAGATTATAAAAAAAACAAATGAGTAATTTACAACATTCGTCATATAGGTTGATTTTACGACATCCAGTGAATGGTGGAATGTTGTTGTTTCAAGCAAATATTTTTAGCTTTTATTAAAGTTTGCATCGTTGAGAATAATTTTATTGTAATGAAGCTTTTGATGTTTAGTTTTGAAGGAAATGGTTAATTTATACTGTGAAATTTGTTTTGCTTGGTTTAGTGTATTTGCGTCAAGCTGTTTGTTCGCTAGGTAAGGTGACCCATCCCATAAATACTACGTGAATGAATGATCTAGTTAAGTCGGTGAATAATAACTGTATGACAATTTAGTGATTGGAATTTACATCTTGTTCTGTCTGCCCTTGACACATAATACTATGGCACTAGGGGCGATGCAAAACAATTTTCTTTTCCATTTTCTGTCACGAATAATTCACTTACTTCTATTGTCTTTTTCATTTACTTAAATCTATATAAATTAGTAAAATATGTTTTGTTATGTAACTTTTTTTTTTGTTTAACTGTTTTGTAACTGCATTTCCTACTGCTTATGTTAAATGCATGCCGTGGCAGCCTTTAATTAAGGCTTTAATATGTCATGACATGTATTTTTGTTGTATGCTTTGTTGGTTGTCCTTAAATAAATAAATATCTTCCCTCACACAATCCATTCATATTTTTTGGCTCTTGGTCTTTCTTTTCCATCCTACTAATAACTTATTGGAAGACATTACATCACGCGTGTATTCCATGAAGGGTTAGGTAGAGGTGTACGTATAGTACACTTGTCCATAAGGGTTTATTAGAAAACCAGCGTCAGACAGCATTTGTCGGGCATTAATGCTGAAATGAACATTTTTGACGCAGCCGTGAGGCACACACTATTATTGCTTTATGATTATTTTCACTTTTTATTTTGTTATTATGTGTTTCACGAACTGTGTCCAAATAAATGTTATTCTTTCTTTCTTCTTTCTTTCTTTATTCTTTCTTTCTTCTTTCTTTCTTCTTTCTTTCTTCTTTCTTTCTTCTTTCTTTCTTCTTTCTTTCTTTCTTTCTTCTTTCTTTCTTCTTTCTTTCTTTACACCCACATTTCGCCAATTATGTTTGAGTCCCATGTAATAGGGGCGAGCCTATTGCTAGGTATCAACGGAAAAACCCAATAACACTCGCGCCCGACCCGGGAATCGAACCAAGAACCTGATGCTCAACAATAGCACTTGCAAAAATTTTGCTCTTTAAAATTATCCTATATATTGCTAAGACACAATTTCCTTAAATAGTATCTAGTACTCAACCGGAATATGTAGGATAAATAAATCAATGTAAACTTTAGCAACAAAGCCTACACAACCATTTATACAGTATGATGTCACCAACAGCCTTCTAAATATAGAGATATATATCGCCATTTTGAATTGTTTGTTGCGTTGCCTGTCCGCGTTTGGAATGATGCATTCATTGACAAAGAGCTTAGGATAGATCTTGGCAGATACTTTAATCGGAAAATAATTATACCAGCTGTTATTACGTATACAATCTCCGTTCAGATCGGTCAGGGGGGTTTTCATAATATGTAGACCCACAAGGAACTCTGAAAGGAAGGTGGCTAAGCTTATATCCAGCAGCAAATTTTATGTATTTTTAGGTCCGTTCTTATATAATAAAATCAATAAGTCTCTGAGAATATATATAGTGTTAATTGTAAAAAATGTAGTGATTTGTTGAGTGAATACTTAGCGACATTTAATTACTTAGACACTGTAAAATTGCTAAAAGTAATGCAGTAAATTTATTAATGTTAACTCAATTTTTATTTTAAAATATAATTATTCTGTATCAATGCTAGCTCTATGTTCAGTAACATAATAGTCCACTACAGCACTCAGCGATGTTAAGTGATGGCCTGAAACACAGGTTTGTATAAACCTACATCAGGCAGGTCGCTATTGAATTCAGAAGGCTTTTAACCAATATATATAAGTTATACACCAGACTTATTTTAGGCATAGTTTAATATTTTCCTCCTAATGTTAATATGTAACTTTGTAATGTTGTAACTTCTATGTAATTTATACTTATGTGAACTTATGAATAAATAAATAAATAAATAAATGTGCCTTTTCTTCTGTGGGAAATCTTCATGGATACCCTCCATCTGGGGAGAATGGAGATTTATATCGGACTCCTACCGACTTAAAGCTTACAGTAAAGTTCCTTCTGTTACCGTGAGTCGGGGTCCATGCGCCATGGAATATTCGCATATGCACTTGCTCCCCAACAGTGCCAAACTGTCCTACTGCACCTAGGGGTATAAGTGCAAAAGGACAGTTTAGCTTCACAAATTATTTCATGTATTTTGACACAACTGGCAAAATGTTGGTGGTGTGTGGGACACCTCTGCCGAACTCTTTGGGTTAACAGGTGTGATGATAATAGGGATGTTGACAAAAAAATTTTTTTTTGTCCGTAAGGTAGATTATAAAAAAACATTTGACACGTATTTTTTCTTTTTTTACATACTCAAAAGATTACGGCAATATATTGAATAGGCGATACGTTAAAATGTGGCATGACGTCACTCCCCGGTAGATTTTATACTGAGTTGTGACGCAGCGAGCCCCCACTCCCCAACTTTAATGCGTTTTATCTAAACCATTTTTTATTAATATGATAAAGCAAAAAATACGTGTCTAATATTTTTTTATTAGTTGCGTGACGGACGAATTTTTTTTTCCACATTCAATATCCCTATTATGTGTGTTTGATACTCCTCCAAGTCCCGTCAATTATATGGGTGATTAAAAACTGTACAAGTAGAGACATTGTTTTAGAAAAACTGAAGAAAACGTTTCTAGATATTGTGTCCATACCATAATAGTAACCTATCGTTCTATGCTCTATCAATTGCCTCACAGCAAGTCAATAATCCAAGATAAACGCCTCAACAAATGAACATAAAATCCCAGTAACATGAGATACGATACTTCATGTTAATTCCGGAGCCATTAACTCAAAGTTATAGTCTCCATAACTCATTCGAACATAACTAGGCCACTATTTTGATGTAGGTTAATGAAGGATATTAAAAAGGTTCTAAACACGTAGTAGTTACCGAGCTGTGTTCCCACGGTCACCGTGTTGTTACTGTAAGGTGAACTTAACCTAAAAAGTTTATAGTCAGCTGTAGTGCTAATCTGGTACACTTCGACGTGCATAAATTATATCCACTAGTCATATGGTCGTATGGGCGTATACACTAGTCATTATGGTCACCCTCCCCGCTAACAGTCCTAACTAGCAATTGATATTTTTCCAGGGCAACAGTTTTTCGATCGGACGCTACAATCATGTTACTGTAGTTGCTTTAGTTGTGGCTTTAATAATGAATTAATAACTTTTTTTATATTGCTCTTTGAGTTAGTAGTTGCCCTAAAGCCCTAAGGCCACAAAACTTTTAAACACGAAAAAGTTATGAACACTTTGGTAATGTAAGTGCAGATACGTCAGTTTGTGAGATACAACAGTTAGCGGGGAGGGTGACGATATTAGGGATGATGGCTAAAAAAATGTTTTTTGTCCGTCTTGTAGATTATAAAAAAATTACGTACACGTATTTTTTCTTTTTTTTTACGTTATCAAAAGCTTACGGCGATACATTGAGTCAAATGTGCCATGACGTCACTAGTATGTAGATTTTATACGTACTTGTGACGTATCAACCGCCACTCCCCAACTTTAATGCGATTTTATCTAAGTCATTTTTTATTAATATGATAAAGCAAAAAATACGGGTCTAATATTTTTTTATTATCTGACTGACGGACTAAATAGAATTTTTTTTTTTTTGACCCAGGCATTATCCCTTTTGGAGCGAGATTCACAGACCGCACTTTGAGTATACTTTGCGAAGTAAAGCAAACGTTTCTTACGAATATAAACATTGATAACATAACATCACGCCTGTGTTTCCCGAAGGATTAGGCAGAGGTCTACCTATTAGAACACCCACATTTCGGCAATTTTGTTTTAAGTCCCATGCACGGATATCTATGGTCCCATATAACAGGTGGCGAACCTATTGCCATCAACCAGGCACTAATCCAGACTTCGAACTTCGCTCAAGTGACCGAACTTGATGTTATTTATTAAACTGCCTTTTATTGATGAATTTGCTCAGTCATCGAAAAAGTCGAAAAACATTTGCACATTAATTAAAAAACTATTGAATAGCAGACCTAGACATTTTTCTATGATTCTATGATTATCAAAATTCAGAATTGACTTTTGTCCCCGACTGTACCAAGTAGGTAGATACCTTGGGTCCAAGTGAATTAGCATCTAAAATATATTTTTTATTAGCATTTATTATAGAAAACGGACTGCAGCGCCGTTCACTTCGTGGTTAGATCGTAAGCTTAGAATTAACGTTGGTAGTGAAATCAGATATTTACAAATTAGCTCACGATCCGATAGCGGACTTGGGCTTGCATTTAAAGATACCTATAAATATTATCTATGTACAGTACAACTATTTGCTTAATGTCCCTCGGCAAACTTCGTGTTTCGTCAGTCGTCGGATTTGGAAGTCGATTGAGAGCATCTAGTCTGCAAAGGGAACTGATAGAAATCCGACGACTGACGAAACACGAAGTTTGCCGAGGGACATTAAGAAAATAGTTGCACTGTACACTCGGAACGAAAGGGTTAAGCAACTTCAAATACCTACATTCCTTTCGTGAGGAAATGAAATCACATGTCACTTTTGTAGACTTTTTAAGAGGAAGTCTGAAAGTGACACCGGTGACTGAAAATTTGTGTGCAAAACGGTTGTCATGGTATGGGATATTTTCCTCATTCCTCCGCATCACATACAGAGGAATGAGGAACATGTCGTCAGGAAGGTATTGAGTATGAATGTGGATGACTGTACGAGTAGGGGAAGACCAAAGAGACGATGGATGGACTGTGTGGAAGATGATATGGCGAGAAAGGGAGTGACTACCGAGATGACGACTTATTGAGAAGTATGGAAAAAAAAGAGATCAACGCCAACCCCACATAAATTGGGATGAGGGCGAGAAGTGACATTTGTCACTACGAATATCACTTTATCGAACTGTCATTTCAATTATAACGTGAACTGTGCGGTACGTATTTCGTAAATTAATAATAATCATCATGAGGCTTTATTATTTCTATGAAAACTCGACTTCTTTTATTTTTATTTTATGTTACGGGAAATCAAAACGCAGTTAAGAATCTCTAGGGGTGGTCGATCCAAAAGGAATCCCTCATAAAAATATTAAAAACCAATAAAAAAATATTTTTTTTGTAATCATAAACACATTATAGCTTGTACTAATAAACGTAAAAATAATGATGATACTATACCTACCTAAACAGTTTGTAATTTATGATTATTTTATTTATAAACAAAAAATTTTTCCAATATCACTGTGTTTATTTATAAAGATTAGGAGATAACTTTTTTGTAATTAAAATATTTTTACCTTGTAGCAAATGTTTGGTAAACAAGATATAAAAATATCTTTAAATTAGGAGATGACCGGTCATTGAGGATTTCGGCAAAAACATTGGTTTTAGTATATTTATTATTTTGGCTATCACTTCTGCCCAAGCCTTCGGGGAAAACAGTGTTAATAATTACTGGCAAGTATTATTTTTTTTTATAGTTAATGTTGGTCAAAGTAATGAATATTAAAACAGTTTCATACTTTCTCACGCTCAGACTCAGTACCATTAACAAAACTTTTTTAATTATTATGTAAGTCCCACTATAAACATTGTCGAGCAGGAAACGCATATTTCCTTAAGCGTTTTTAATGTTGGGTGTTGTCAACCTACAGGCGGTATAAACATCATGAGATCAAACAGAAGATCCACTGGCTTCAAAAACGGATTCAATTTAGTGAGACACAATAATGACAAACAACAATTTTCAATTCAATGAAAAAACGGCAAGACAAATTCAATGAATGAAAACGTCTCATCGACCCTCAGAATTAAGATGTACCTCAATCGAAAGATCTCAGTGAGCTGATCATTTTTTGTTACGGCGTCATCGCTGAAATACGTGGCGCATGTCAGGGACGACGCTTTAAAAATAATATTTTTTGCTGGCCGTTATTGTCCCACTGCTGGGCAAGTCCTCCCTACTCTCTTTCCACCTCTCTCTGTCTAGAGCTGCCAAGCACCAGTGTGGGCAACGTCGCAAATAGATGTCAAATATTTACCTGTTCTGATTAATTTGGCAATATTACTGTATGGAAATAAGAAATGTGGCTAACTAGCGAACTAGAATATTAATAATGAATTGCAATTATAACACTGAATTTGATGTTGTAACCGTTTTAGGTGTAAAAAAGGCATTTGGAAAATTTCTAAAAACTTTTTTTGCATCTAAAACTACATATTCGGTGTTAAGATATTAATTATTGCATTTCATAATAAATATTTTAGTTCATTCGTTGGCCACATTTCATATTTCTAAAATATTGCCAAATTAATCATTCATTCATTCAATTTGACAGTTCAACAACATTCATTGCGTTATTTAAATTGTTGAGCAGACAAATTTTTCGAACATATGAAGCAATTATATTATCAATATCCTTCAAAATTATTCAGATTATGACTGATCGTGTGTATTTAGGGTGCTGTTCCACCCCAGAAGTGTTGTAATTGTTACAAGTAGTTGGTCATCATCATCACCCTCCTCTTCCATCCTGCTCTTATCCCAATTTATTTGCGGTAATACAGCATGCCTTCTCTTTCCTTCATCTCTCTCAGCCGTCATCTCAGCATTCTTCCCTTTTATAGCTATATCATGTTTAATGTTTCTTCGGTCTTCTCCTAGTTTTATAGATCTTTTAAAATCAATCTCAAATCTTTCCTCATTGATTGTATCTTCTGTAGATATCGCTGTTATGTGGTGTTAAGGTCGTTATCTGACTGCAGGCAGCTTCCTACCCACCCACGCATTGTTACCATGCGTATATTATGTCAGTATTGGAATAAAGTCGTTTTAGTTTTTTTAAATGACGTCATTATTAGTCATTGACAGGTTTAATTACGTATCATAGTAGTGGGAGATGTAATGAATGTGTTTGTAACTGAACAGGCGATGTTAGAAATGTAATTGTTGATGGCTCACTGCTTCTATCCAATGGATAGGCTGTCCATTTAAGTGAAACGAGTAAGTCTAAGTGGGGAAGACCGAGACCCTTTCAACTGAAACATGAATGACATGAATTTAGTGGAATTCCATTGGTTTATATATTCCTAGCTCTGCAACTTCTTCGCTCATCTCACCTGCAATGGGAGACCACCTAATTTTAACGCTACCCACCCAGCCTAGAACTTTTATTTGTGATGTAGATTGTAGTTATATTGGTCCACCGACTGTAACAATGTTGGAATTGATTCCGATTTGTACTAAACTTAAGATTTCCACTTTCATTTGAACCTATAGATATTTAGTGGCATGAGGAACAGGCTGTATAGTCCCCTCATCTAGTCTATAGAAAAGGGAGGATCCTCCGGCCAGGCGGGTGTCGTGTCGGATAGTCTTATATATGTCGTTGGCGCGGTAAACTCTAATTGCGCGATGCAGGATTTTTGTGACGTCAGGATTTTGTGTGACGTCAGGTCTTTGCTGCGTAGTTCGCATGTGGCGATGTAGATACCGCCACAGATATTTTTGTGTCATCTTTCAACCTTAAATGGATTATTTCCAATACTTTTCCGGTACCTACAGTTCGTGTGGGCGGAAGCTAGGATCAAGTGCTTTTATTTTTCTTAAAATTCTTGAAGCTTACCGGAAACGTGTAGGTATATGATCATTGGGACCTTCGGAGACTTATGTTTCTTGGTATTCGTATGATGATATGGTAAGCAAACACGTTGCGGTAAACATCGCATGATGTAATCTTAGTAAAAATAATAGAAAAAGAGAAACAGTGCATACCTACTGCACCGTCAGAATCTGTAGGATTTTTATTGCACAAACAGAATAAACGCAAATCCGTATTAATGCGTTTTCTATTCGTATAAGTGTTTTTGTTTGACAGTCCGTGAGTTAAACCAGTAAATAAACCGTAAATTAATCGTATCAATCGGTTGTTTAACTGATATGTGAATAATTTGCGATGCAAATGCCAGGTAATATCTTACGTATGGTCGGAGGACCATGTGGTGATCTCATGGTTGCGCAACACTTTCGCTAACCGACCGGTTTCCATCCGATTTCTTTACGAGAATGGCGAATTACGAAATTTACGCCTCCTTAGTGTCAGCTCTTCGTTTTTTTTGAGTATTTATAAAATGTTTTTATAGTTTTTTTCTCGTGTAGGATGGAATGAAGTGATGAATTTAAGTGTTTACTTGTATAGACTCATAGCTTGTAGTTTAACTTATGTAAGCAAATACGTACTTACCTATTGAAAAATTTATTATGAATTTGCTCAACCTAAGTAAGTTCTCTCTCCTACAAAGAGGCCTATCGGGCTGATTATGCTAAGTAGGTCTACTTTAGTTAATTAAATAATACTACCTACTACATGATTCCATGACTGTAATTTTTTTACCTCCTTTTTTTTTTTCAAAATTCAAAATTCAAATGTCATTTATTCAAACTAGGCTGAGAATCAGCACTTTTCGAACGTCAAAATTACATAAGACAGTCCCCCAAAACGCCCACCCTTCACTACTTCCTAGTGCTTTAGCTGGGAAGAAGAAGTGGCGCAACAAACTCCCCAGCAGCACAGCTGTCTGTTCAGTAAAAAAGATTCTATATAATAGTATGCAAAATGATATTTACATTACGCAACACAAAACATAATTTAAATTATAAAATTAATAGCCATATGACAGCTAGCACACGCCAATATACCAACCAAAAACATCGAGAACTATACTCAAGCAGAAATAAAAATAACTTAACGAAAACAATATCTAAATAAAAGCCTCCAGACATAAAGGGCGTGCCCGATTTTGATAACATCAACATAGTTTAGGTCCTATATTCAAAATATTCTAAAAGATGCATGAAAAAAAAAAAGCTTGTATAAATTATTCAAATAATCCAACAAACAAGAAAGATAACAGAGTAAAGAATGGTGAGTACGAACTGCGGACGGTTACCGTTGTCCGGTACCAACCGTTCCGGGTCGCCGGTCAGACCGACCATCTGGCGGTCTTCACGACACCTGCCTACTGGGGTAGACGGAACACTGTTATATTAATATCAAAGAGTTGCGTGCGGTAAGTGAACTGACTGACAAAACACGGTCTAGAGATGAGATCCGCTGAACTGACAGCATACAACTTGGATACTATAAATTCATTTATTTCAGATACCAATAATATACCTACTTACATTGAACAATCTAGTGCTACAGTATGAATCCTCCCATGAGGTACTCGACTGTCTTCTTCCTCATTTTATAATATTGTCGTTTTGGTTTTAGCCCTTAAAAGTAGCATGTACAGACACCAGCAGGTCAACCTACCCGAAACTGTCAAATTTTCCCAATCAACTTTGAACCTTACGCTTCAGTGATAAAGTTGAAAATCTATTAAAGAAATTTGTCAGATTGTAGTAGGTTGATGTGCTAGCGTCTGTACTATGGAAGAACTTCATATCTAAGCAGTTTGAAAACAAAATCCCGTGAACACGATGACCACATCTGTTACCGCCCCGGTTCTATAGGCGCCGAGCGATGCAAGCAGAAATAGTCCATACGGTGTATAGATATGAAGTTCTTCGATGGTACAGTCGAGGAATGAAATCGTTATGCACCTTATTGGCCAATTAATCATGCACGCAAGTGTACAGTAGGGATGACGACAATTTTTTTTTGTCACTCAGATTGTAAAATAATACTGGACACGCATTTTCTCTTTTTTTACATACGGCAATACATTGAGTTAAAATGTGGCATGACGTCATTATTCGGTAGATTTTATACTGAATTGTGACTTAGTGAGCCTGCATTCCCCAATTTTAATGCGTTTTATCTAAATCATTTTTTATTAATACAATAAATAAAAAAATACGTGTCAAATATTTTTTTATTATTACTAGAATCAAGGGCAACTAGAATCAATTATTATTTTTCTGTAAATAATGACGTTCAAAAGTGCCTTTTTTGTGCCTAATTGAAATAAATTATTTGACTTTGACTGACGGACTAAATAGTTTTTTTTTTACAAAGGCAACATCCCTGTTGTACAGTGCATGAGGCCATAATAGACAGGTAGGGTATTTAAAATTTGGGCCCGGTTTACGGTAATAGGCGCCCCTTATTACATGGGACTAACTGGCGAATTGTGAGTGTTCTATAAAGTACACCTCTACCTAACCCTTAGGAAGATGCAAGCATGATGTTATTAAATATAGAAACCCCTAAACATATACATATATTTTTTTAAGAGCTTAAATAAATAAATAAAATCATTTCGGACAACTAAGAGATCCATCAATTGTTAGTAACAGGTTTGCACTTAAAACACTATTGTTAGTAACTTAAACTAAAGACGAATTAATAAGAAGACCCTTCAACTAGACAACGAGAAATGGAAACTAGGGTATAAGTCTTCTCACAGATTGCCTTATTATGGCCGAGGAGGTCTCTGCCGCCATAGACATCAGGATGCTATTGTGACTGCCCCTTATTCTGCTCAGAAGTGAGGCCGTTTTATTGCGGATGATGGCATGAAATCCATCAGTTTGGTTTACCGCGAACATTTCTGAGGCACTGCAATAACGAGGCAGTCGCAATAACATCCTAAAAACATTGTTATATTGGACGCGTAGAACATCCAGCGACCTTTTCGAGTAGTTGACCCAAAGATTTCCGGTGTAAAAACTCTTACAATAAGTTTTAAAAAGCGTAATCTTTACTTGGTCAGTACACCATATTACCCCTGACTGCCGCTTAGATAGTTTTATATAAGTACCTATACAAAATTGTCATAAGCTGTTCTTTCACCTACATAATGCTAACAAGAAAAGCTTAGTAAACTGTTGTAGAAATTGGTCATCTCTTAGCTGCCATGGCTTATTTTAATTTTTGAATTGTTCTTTGTTTTTTATATTTTTATTACGGACGCTTTTAACGTGCACGTCTTTCTACATTGTTCTCACATGTATAATTTCAACATTAATGATGTAACCAATATTTTGTAACAATTTTTTTGATTTAAAAGAGTGTCCGTGGAGTTTCTTGCCCGTTCTTCTCCATAGGTACCTACTACGCTTTGGAATGGGCAACTAGCTTCATATTTCTGACTGACCGACTTCTTGACAATTCTAAAGTGCCTGTAAATGGTTTAATTGAAATAAATGCTTTGAGTTATTGAGTTTTTGAGTTTTGTTGTAAGCTCTCTGATAGCGAATTCCTGCTCATCTTATCTGATCGTAGAGAGGCGAAAAAGGCCTTGACTGCAATCCACTATGATTCATCCGTATTACCTACCTACCTACCTACTTCGGAGTACGGTACAATGGAAATGATGTTAAGGCTACCTTTTTAGGTGCATGAAGGACGTTTGGTTTTCATTTTTGGGTGCACGAGATAAGTATTTGTGTTCGAAGAATCCCATGGAATGTTACATCATAAACAGGATCTATATCGCATTGGTTGATCAGCTTTCTACGAGGTTTTCTACGACGTGGTAATAGAAAAAATTAAAGGTACCCTATATCTATGAAGTTAGGGTTAAAGGAGCTAAGTAAGGCTAAGTAATAACAGCCGCACGGGTCAATCCATCAGGTTAAGCTAAACTTGCCGGGGTTGGTCCGTGGATGCGTAACCATCTTTACGCACCGAGGCTCCTCCGTGCCACAAAAAGCACGTTAAGCCGTCAGTCCCGGCTGTCATTCGTGGATCTTTGACAGTCGTCACGGGTCGTCAGAAACCCGAAAGTCTGACAACCAGTGTTACCCAGGAGTATCGCACTATTACCCAGTTACTGGGTTGTGGAGGTCAGATAGGCAGTCGCTCCATGTAAGATACTATTTAGCTGCATCCGGTTAGACTGGAAGCCGACACCAACATTATAGTTGGGAAAAGGGTAGGCAGATTGATTTTGAGCTATGAAATTAGGGTGCATTGGGTTTGGGCATAAATAAGAGTAGAGCCCTTAATTAATAGTTGCTGAGAGACGGTAGAAGGAGTGTGGTCAGACCAACAGCCAGATGGGTGGATGAGATTCAGAAGATTGCGGAGAAGACCTGGTTGAGACTTCCACAGACCAGGGAAGCATGGCAGAAAAGGGAAGAGGCAGCTGAGCAGTGAGTGGAACAAGGCTGCAATGGTGGTGAAAGAGTAGATCAGTCGTAATCAAATTGGGTGAAGATAAAAATTAAAAAAAATTGCTTTGCCTAGCTCAGTGCCAATTTCATCGATGAAACTGAACGCGATCAGCACAACTAAGATCGCGGTTAAGAGCTGTCAGGATCATGTTAGGGCGCTGAATATTGACACTGACAGTTCTTGGACGCAGTTAAGAAGTGAATCGAGTTCTGTTTCAATGGTTAAATTGACCCTTAGTCGTCTGTAAGCTGGAGGTAGGTAGGTAGGTATAGTCGACCACGTAATTGCCTAACCACCCTTTGGATGAACGTCACATGACGTCATAAAACGACAAAGTCTATGTGAAGTCTATGTAGCAGTTAGTTTCAACCATGATGTTTCAGATTACTAGGAGTTTTTGACAATAAAAGTGATAATTACGAGGTAGACTATAGATACATCAAGGTGGTCATTTATCATTTTAATCCAAAAAGTTTGACGTTTTGCCAAACATTAGGTAAACAATTCAGGTAGTTCTTTGAAAGACAATTTCTTACTAAACCGGATTTGTACAAAAATGCCTGACGCAAGGTAGGTACGTACAAAACGATTTCAACATAAGAATGTAATTATGAATCTTAAACTAGATACATCTAAGGCCATTGGCCGCTAACAAAGTTTCATAATCATTGACAGCAAAATGTGAACGTGCAAATACGATACTTGATAGGTCTCGTGCATCAAGTAGATATCAAATTTATTAATTCAGAAACAGGTGACAAACATTATGAAACTTCATGAACGTGTTTTGAAGTTTAATGTAGTAGGTACGCACTGTAAAAATAAATAACCTAAATAACCCTTGACAATTCAAAAGTGCCTGTAATTGGTTTACTTGAAAAAAAAAAAAATTTTTTTTTTTTTTAACTATTTTTTTTTCACATTCCAAAATATTCATCAACTCTACCATTGCTGACTGTACCTAATTAGTGATGATCATGGTCTGTGTTTTAACAGGGCTTTTAAACTTAATAAAAGTTGGCAACGTCGCAAATAGATGTCAAATATTTCGCTGTTTTGATTAATTTGGCAATATTACTGTATGGAAATAAGAAATGTGGCTAATTAGCGAACTAGAATATTAACAATGAATTGCATTTATAACACTGAATTTGATGTTGTAACCGTTTTAGGCGCAAAAAAGGCATTTGGAAAGATTCCAAATACTTTTTTTACATCAAAACTAAATATTCGGTGTTACGATATTAATTATTGAATTTCATTATTAATATTTTAGTTCACTAGTTAGCCAAATTTCAAATTTCCATACAGCAATATTGCCAAATTAATCAAAACAGGTAAATATTTGACAGCTATTTGCGACGTTGCCAACTTTTAGGATAAACGCGCTTAAAACATCTGGCGTTTTTTAAATATTTCTGTAACAACATTGTTTTCAACACGGTCCATGACCCGATTGTTTTAATGAGTTCATATTAAAAGAACATCAAACACCTTTGATTCTGAATTAACTTCTCTCATGATCTAAACTCATAAACATACCAACAATAACGCCTACACTGAACATATTTCAACAATTTATAACCACGCATAAAGTTTAAAACGATCATTTTGTTACACATTAAACCCAAGGCACGTCGATAAGACATATAAATACGCAAAAGTTTAGCAATATCAACGAAAGCGAGAAACCTGTATCGAAAGAATTGCTAAACAACGAAAAACATCGATTACATTATCGATATACGGAATCGTTACAGAACATTGTATTAAAAACAAAAGAAACGTTTCGGAAATCAATAAGCTCACCTTGATAATCCGTTTATTTTGACAGCTGGTGTACGTCAACAAAGAAAACAATAGTGTGCACTTGTACACGACCAGTACTGATACCTATGAAAAAAACATCGAAACTATTTTCGAGACACCTCACTACTTATTTTGAACACTAGACTTCAAAGAACACGGATTTTAAAATCAAATTCGGAACACAAGACACTTTTTTTCGAAAAAATTCGTTGTTATTTTCAAACTTAGAACGCGTCGCGGCAAGCGCACGCGTCGCGGTCGTACACAACACTGACTTCGCGCAGCCGCCATTTTCTCGGCAAATGGTGGGAGAAGGCACCGAAATAGGAAATAAAATGGAAAAAGAAGGCTGTTCGACTAGGTTGGCGTGCGCTACTCATTAACAAAAAAAAAACGGAATGCATAACCTTTTCTTATGTGGAGAAAATTGAGACGCCTGCTTTGATGTATGCTTCGAAGGCTGGATTGGTTGTGTATGTAAGTTGTTTGGGAAAGGCATATGTTAATCACAGTTATTAGTAGTGTCTTCGAGTAGGCTGTTTACTCGAAGACCTTTTCACTGGAATAAGTAATTTGTTCTGTGTTTCGAAGCGTTTATCCAAGGTCTTCTAAAGGCATCAGTTGTATAATTACATGACAATGAACCTTCTCCGATCTAGTAATTTACCATACATTTTCCTTGAACTATACAAACAACGGATAATAGCAAAAAAGTGAAGAACCTCAAACTTGTTCTTGACCCGATTATCTTCAAGACAGTTTTTGGTACTAGGCCGATCACGTCTCCCACATGGATGAGCTATAGGAGATAAAAACTTTTTATCTTTCATAGCTCGCTTTTATTAAATACCACCCAGTAGGTCCCAAATAGTAGTAAAATATTTCGCGACAGATCCAAAGGAGGTGGCAGGATAAACTGCAAGAACGTTATGCTGAGGTCCCACAGCCCGCTTTCTCAAAGGCCAGATCGTGCCAGTCCAGGCCGACCGGCCGTGCTGGGTACCGTCGATCCGATGAGGCATGTGGTGGGAACGCTCGGCACGGGCCGCGACAGGCCACGCCGTGGCCACGCGCCAGGCCGCGGCTTTAAGTGGCAGTAGACAGAGATAAGTGGAGGGAGGGAATAGTCTTTTGAGGGTTATATTTTTGGGACCAGCCTGTCATACTATTTCACGCCACTGTAACTCCTGAAAGCTAGAAGTTGAAAGCAATTAAGCTGGATGAGTTCTGGAGAACGTTTCAACTGTCATGGATTCCACAACGAAATTAATCAGAAAACAAAAGCAGAGGAGTAAGAAAAATCATAATTTCCTTTGACGGTTCAGACTCCTATACTGACGAAACCAGAACAGAGTTATGCCTGCTACCATGATTCGGGATCGAGGGCTATATTGCGGGATAATCTCCCATGCTAATCATCCTGCGAGGGTCAAGCAAGGTGACTGAAGACCTTTAACGATACATGCCCATGGAATTATAAATTATAATTAATTTTCACATTAAGATGCCAATATCTGTTTTGTTCAAGGGTTTTAGCAGTCACCTTGAAGAATTTCTAATTAACCGAGGACAAGACTTCATTACCTTCGATTAATTCCGTGAAGCAACGATAGGTAGTTGCTAGGCTAGCTTAGTACACTAAAGACATATACAATACAGGGTAGGTGGGTGAGAGCAGTGGTGGTCCAGTGGTAACGGCCGCGACTTATGAGTTTTAGGTCGTTGGTTCTAACCCATGACAGGCGCTTTACTTTGTGTAATTTCATTATCACTGCTATCATAACGGTGAACGAAAACATCGTAAGGAAACCGGCATGTCCTAGACCCAAAAATTCGAAGACATGTGACATCTACCAACTCTTGCTAGAGCCGTGTGGTGGATTACGGCCCACTCCTTCTCATCGAGAGGAGGACTGTGTCCTAGTAGTGGGAACATTGTAGGCTGATTAATAATAACACTGATATAAAGATGAAATATGAGGAATATAATTTCAAGGAAAGGAATTTTAAGGGGATTTTTATATAATTGCATAGGACAGGTATGAGTACTATGTACTAAAGAGCTACTATTTACCGGGTAATATGACTTTCATTGACT
Organism: Xanthia icteritia; assembly: GCA_949128155.2. NCBI lineage: Eukaryota > Metazoa > Arthropoda > Insecta > Lepidoptera > Noctuidae > Xanthia > Xanthia icteritia. The sequence goes on along the minus strand of OX421947.2, from coordinate 17,386,552 downwards.
TGAGTGTGCCCTGGCGGCTGTGAGTATGTTATGCTCACTCAGATGGCTCGCTGATGGTGGCGCGTGTGTTGGATCATTTAGCTCCCTTCAAAATGGTTGAGCTGAATGGTGCTAATCCATGCGTCATGTTCGTAAACGGGCGCCGCCGCGCCGTCAGTAGGGACTGGTCATCTCTTAGCTGCCATGGCATATTTGAATTTTTGAATTGTTCTTTGTTTTTTATATTTTTATTACGGACGCTTTTAACGTGCACGTATTTCTACATTGTTCTCACATGTATAATTTCAACATTAATGATGTAACCAATATTTTTGTAACAATTTTTTTATTTAAAAGAGTGTCCGTGGAGTTTCTTGCCCGTTCTTCTCCATAGGTACCTACTACGCTTTGGAATGAGCAACTAGCTTCATATTTCTGACTGACCGACTTCTTGACAATTCAAAAGTGCCTGTAAATGGTTTAATTGAAATAAATGCTTTGAGTTTGAGTTCGAGTTTGAGTTCGAGTTTGAGTTTCAAATTTCTATAGAAAACTTATTTTTCTCATAACTCGTCTTTAAATCAGTGCCCATTCAAAATATATATTTGGCAGCCTAGATACTCTGTAATCCAATCGGAATACATACACACTACCTACCTTAACAATATGTTTAATTTACAAATTATTTTGGTATTACGTTTGTATAAACTACGCATGCTCCGCCGGCCCCTTAAAGTGAAGTTATAACATTTAGAACTTGTTTTCGTAAAATAAAGTTGGATCTTTGACTTTCAATATCTGCGTAACCAGAAGGATCGCTGGTATGGTTCAGTATTAAGTTGGATTCGCACAAGGAGGGTTCCGTACTATTGTTTCATGGGTCTACCTATTACGATTCAAGAGATACAGCCGCCGAGCAAAAAACCCCGAATACTTTTATCTGTCCAATTTCTTTAACAGCTTTTCAACTTGATCACTGAAGCATAAGGTTCAAAGTTGATTGGGAAAATTTGACAGTTTCGGGTAGGTTGACCTGCTGGCGTCTGTACGAGAGCCCCTTTAATTTTTAATATAATTTAATGCGGCAAGTGCGGCTGTGAAAATTTCAACTGTCAACCTATTGCGGTTCATGAGATACAGCACGTTGACAGACAGACGGACAGTGGAGGCTTAGTAGTAGGGTCCCGTTGGCACCCATTGGGTACGGAACCTTAAAAATATCAAAATAACGGAAAGAACAAGTGACTTTCGGCTTTGTTTATAGGCAATTAAACCTACGTGGTCAGTTCAATCTTCAGATCCGTCTGATCTGAACATTATCGATCGCCTAGAGCGGCCGCAACGAAATGAATCGTTGAAACTAAACAGAATGTCTTAAAAAAAGTGAAATAGCGATAACGATGATGAAAAAGTCAAAAACATATGGGATTGACATAAGCTTGTCAATCCATAACACACATAAAATGACAATAATAGATCGCAATGGATTTCATTTTGACAGTTCACCCACGTTCATTGCGTTATTAACGTTGTGGAGCAGATTAATTTTTCAAACCTATAAAGCAATGGATTAGCAATATCATTAAAAACTCTCGGATTGTGATTGAAAGAGTATTAGGTAATTATGGGTCCCGTTGAAAGTCGTTGTAGAAATACGAACCGCTTTGAAAGCGATTGCATGCCACGAGCCCTCAGATCGATAGATTCGTGTAGGTATGTCAACTTATTTGGCCAGACCGACGATCTGGTCAGAATCATAAAACAGCCAATGTTTCAGATAGTGTTCAGACTGATCTCTCCATGAATGGTAAGTACTTAGTTAAAACTTTTACTTACTACATCTACTTACAAAAAATTAAACCGACGAAAAAAAAACTGAAATGAATGAATGAATGAATTGCACCGATCCCAGCGTGGTTTAACCAGACTCGGTAAATCGAATTAACCCCAAGATTTGCACTAGTCCATGCAGCCTCATGTTTCATGGGGCTACAGAGGCCATTGCATATCAAGGAGTAGACCGGGGGGCGCGGTAATGGTAGGGAAGACGTGCTCTCAGGATAAGGAAGGATTTGCGAGCCGTACCGGATATGCATCCTAGAGTAGGCATTGGAATAGTGGAGAGACGGGTGCGAAACATAAAGAATAACCTTTTTGTGTAACTAAGCTCCTAAACTTATTTAAGTAACAATTTTTGAGGCGGCGGCGCCTCATTACATGGGACCAACTTCGAGGTATACCCTCCCCATAAAACAAGAATCGTTCAAAACGGACTACTCCGTAAAAAGTAAGGCGTGGTCATACATAAAAAACATAAAAAAATATACGCGTCGATTTAAAAACTTCGTCCTTTTTTTTCGTCGGTTAAAAATTAACAATAATTCGGAGCGGGAGAACGCAGCAGAATGTACGGCATTTTCTCAATTTGAGGTATTCAGAAACACGTTTTTATCTGTCAGTAGACCATTTATTCCAAAATCGGGATACTATAAGCTTTATAACAATTGAACAGTAAGAAAAGTAATGTCATTAAGGCCAAGCCAATGCGGTTAGAGATTAAATATAATTACGATGAACAACAATATAACCGCAGTGGCGAATTCGACATTATGGTTTTGTAGCTGTAGTGGCCTATAAAGAATATACTTATATATAGAGTCAGAGAATTAGCGAGAAATTAGAGAGTAATATTTAAATATGGGGATATGACAATAGGTTTTTATTTTTGAAGTGAAAACTTCTTTAGCGGCGTTGTGCACTTTTTTGTGATGGGTAAAACATGTTAAACTCGCGTCAGGACACGTGACCTGATCGAAAATTCGTAAGATTGTCGTGTTTGTGTACGATAGCGCAATAAATGAATATTGTATTTTACCACATAAATACTGATAATTAAAGCAATTCGTGCAAAATGATTCCCTAAACATTCCAAAATGTCAAAAATGCACAACGTTAATATTCAAGTTTTCACTTCTGTCGGCACTCCCGGAGTGCAACCCGTTGTTTTTTTTATTATTTTATTTTGCTTTTATATAGATTGTTTTCTTTTAGATTTTGTGAATGTGAGAACGTTGTAGGCTTAACAGACTGTAGATCTGTCAACCATTTTCTATTTTGCTAAGTACCACTTGTTGATAGGCCTACACTGTCCTCTCATACCTATTAACACTGCAATTTGAAAACATTGTAAATAGCATTTACTTTTAAAAGAGTAACCGTGGAGTTTCTTGCCGGCTCTTCTCCATAGGAAACAACCAATTGGAACCGTGCACCTAGCTTCTGACGTTTCATAAGTACCCAGGTAGGTTAATGTGAAATAAAATATTTTGAATTTGGATTTAGAATTTTTTTGAATTTGAATTTGACCGACCAGGAGCTGCAGTCTCAACATAAATAGCGATCGCTAAACGACCGAATTCGGTCGCAAAGTCACAAGGCACGGGATTTTTTTTAGCTTGTCAAGTAATTTTGACCGTCTAGGGACGCCAATTACGAGTTTGCGACCGAATTCAGTCGTCGACCACTAGACCAACAAAGCTAAAAAAACTGGATGATCGTGTGACAGATTATAATATAATAATTTATGGCTAGCTAGAGGAAGGAAGAGATAAGGACCAAGAAGAAAATTCCGGGAAAACTAAGTGCGGATTTCAACAATGAAATTGAACGCGTCCAGCACATCTAAACGCGTTCAAGAGCTGTCAGTGTACATATTCCATAACAATTTTGACACTGACAGCTCTTGAACGCGTTTTAGAAATGCTGATCGCGTTCAGTTTCATTAGTGAAATCAGCTCTTAAAAGTATAAAATTAGTTACTAGAAAGTATTAAATTTACAACCTACTTTCAACTATACCTACACTATGAAACTACAATGATTTTCTTCACTCATAAATTTGGTAGTAAAATAGTTTAGAAAACTAGTCACAATTAATGTTGACGCGCCAGAAGTTTCCAATTCATTGTTGTTAACAAAACGAGACGTAACTTACAATCGTTTATGCTAAGTACAGTAGGTACTTCTTGTCTATGATTTCTCTTGTTGGGTGACCACCAAGCTATATAGAGTACTACTAGAGTTGGCCAAATGAGAAAATGCACGCGTAGTCAGAGATTTCCGCATTCATGTCGTACCACACCACAAACAGGAAGAAATAATTTTGGTAAGGGGTGGGCAGAATTGTACCTACAATAGAGAACATCTAAATTTCGCCAGTCATATGTCCAAGTTCCATGTACATGGAACATGGACACAATAACTCCATACCTGACCTGGTATATCGACCCCAGGACTCCAAGCAGTCTAAGCTCACGACCTCAAAACCAATGGTAAATTACTTTATAGGAATCAACAAACTTAATTTCGAAAGCCTCATAAACGTTCAAAAACCTTGAACTTTTACAATAAACGGTACTAAGTCGTTGATCGTAGTTATAAGATTACATTCACTTACTTGATCCTGTTTCGTACTATCACGTCAACATCAGACAACACAGTCCACTGCTGGACATAGGAATCTGAAATTGCTCGCCATTTTACTCGGTCCTAGGAGTCCTAGGCTACTTTCATCCAGCTGCTACCAGCCACCCCTGCAAACATCGTTGTTCTAGCTAACCTATGGGGCCTTATTATAAAGTATTAATGCCATCATTACTCCACTGCGAAAAAAGGATGGTGCTAGCGGCCTTGTATAGCTCCGTCTCTCACTCACACTGGAATAATGGTGGCATTAATACGTTATAATAGGGCCCCTGACAGTTAACAACGCTTGCTTATTAACGCTTGCTTAATGTTTGTAAATATGTGAGCACCATGCATCTATCACATGATTAATTTATCTATCATTCCGTAATTTTTCATTATTTTTACCTAACGTGGTATAGTAATCTTATTCTAGGTGCATCGTCTTCACATATAATTATATAATTGATGTATACAAGATATTGTGAAAACATTTTAAAAGAGTAACGGTGGAGTTTCTTGCCCATTCTTCTCCATACGAAAACTACCTTTTGGAAGGGACAACTAGAATCAATTATTATTTAAATGTTGACGTTCAAAAGTGCCTTTTTTGTGCCTAATTGAAATAAATTATTTGACTTTGACTTTGACTTTATTGCCTAGCAACAGATTTATAACTTTACAAGCCGTGGTCCCAATGCGGATCCCTATCGGCAAAAATGAGGAGTTTCCATACAAACTTTCATCGGTGTTAAAAATAATCCATAAAAGGAACTCTAGTGGAAAACTTCATGCTTCTAGAACCAGCGATTTCGGTTGTGCGTTGTCTGTCAGTGAGTGAATTAATGAATTTAAGAATTTTATTTAATAGTAGAAGATGGACGGACAGCGAACTTGACTAAAAAAAACCACAGACAAATGTATAAAATGTGGACTTCGAAGCTTTCGAGTTGCCTACTGAGAAATGACTGTTGAAACAGGAGTGGTTGCTTAGAGATCTGCTTACGTTAGACAATACATAATTAAGTGTAGCTAAACTAGACGTTACTGGAAACGAGTATATATTATTGTTATATTGTTTGCCAGACAGGGCCCTAATTAGCTTTTAATTACAACCGGCCTAGTTAAAAAAAAGAAAATGCAAGTTCCTGATAAATTGTGTTGGCAACAAGTCGACTTTACGTGTAATACAAAAAAAAATCATCAGGCGTTCATTCGAAATCATATCTTTGGAACCGAATAATAATTATTGGTAAGTGGTCACCAGCGACTATGAACCTCTGCAATATCAGAAGCGATTGCATGCATGAATGAAAGAAAGAAAGAAATAAGGAAAACGCATTAGATATTTAGAAGAAAAATAAACCAGCTAACGAAAATACACTAAAAATGTTGATTACCCAATGCCATTTATTATTATAGGTCAAAATAAAATCACTTTAATCAGTGTTTTTTTTGCTTGGATATCTTTGGTTAGACGTACTGAACGCTGTGTTAAAATTTGTCCATCTATTTTAATGGGACCTTGTATTTGCAAAACAAGTAAACAAACATGAGTTTTTGGAAAACAACTGTAATGTCTAGACATAAGGTTCAGTTCGCGCTACAAATTCTTATTTTTTGTGACTTTTTTAACAGTACTAGCCAGTCTAAAATCAACTATATTTACACTTGAATAAAGTTGATGTTCGTTTAAGTGGAAATAACATCAATTGGTAACAAGGGTTTAAATAGAAGATATGTATATTATGTACTAGCTTCTGCCCGTCACTTCCTCCACGTGAAATTTGTGAATGTTGAAATTTTTTGCCCGCCCGCGCTTTACTTCGTTTTCGCTGAGCGTTATTTCAGACTTTTTAATTTTGCTCGGCTCCTACGAGTCTAAGCGTGATGTTAAAGAGCCTTTAACCTTCCTCAAGAATTGGGCTATGAAATGCTAAAAGATTTTTCAAATCCGACTGATAGTTCCAGAGATGAGCGCTCTCAAACAAACAAAAACAAACTTCAGCTTTATTTAGATATAGATGACCTAGCAAAGGAAAATATAGGTCCAAACACAAAAATGAACGAGCCAGTAATTTGGGGAATGCAGTCAACTCATGCGGGCTGTTGTACACAATGCGGGAATGCTTTATAGAGACAGAATACATCGTGACAGTATCAGGGTTGCACCTTCCTAGTGGCTGAATGGAAGTAGCAATTGGAACCAGACTTCCTCAAGGAGTGGCTGGAGAGACAGCATGGCGTCTTTGTCCAAGTACCCGCATGCAGAAACTGCAGAGGTCGAGCACGAAATACAGATCTACCGTGAAGTTTTGTTTAAAAATTGTTTTATTAGAGTCGTGTTGCGCGGTCGCGTCGCGCCGGTCTGCACATCGCTTTATTGATGAGGTGAAAATGAGTGTCTTAAGGCTCGTGTAGACTAGCGCGACTTGTCACGCGACGCGACACCGGTAATTGTTCTACCATGAAGTTTTCTTAGAGTCGCATCGCGCCGGTTTGCACGACGCTTTATCCGCTCAGCCTAAACCTCTGCGGTTAGAAACTTGAGTTTTAGGCGTGCTACACATTAATTCGGGTCAGCTTGGTTCGGCACAGCTGGGCGGCAAATCGACTATAATGTAATTATTATGTACGGGGTGCAGCTGCTCGGCTTAGCTCGAATTGTGCGGAACCGACTTGAACATAAAGTGAGACTAGATGCCGGACGGAGTGTGCCGATCGGCACGACCCGAATGAAACCCGATTATGTGTAGTAGGTAATTGCTTCGGGTCGTCTTTGTTGTTCAACAAACACTGCCAAATCGAATGACATGCTCTTACTTCTGCCTACCCATTATAAATAAATAAATAATAAATAAATCTTTATTATGAAACACATAAGATTCATGATTCACAAGAGCACATGTACAAAAAAAAACAAGGTGTAACTACATAAATCTACACAGATCATGTAACCCTGTCTCCTAAACTAGGTAGTCCTGTATCTTAGGAGACAGTGTTAGGCCATACAGGGCGGTTATTCATGTAGGTATAACAGCAGCCAGGGTGTTAAGCGCGAGGGTGGTTTAGTTTGTCCCTACTAAGGAATAGTTTTGACTGTGAAAATAGGAGGTATCTTCGTTATGCTTAGCCGTAAAAAATCAAGAAAGAGAAAACAAGATTTTTATATTTAGGGGTTGGTATGTTATAATGGAAAATTTGTGCATATGAAAGGAGATCCTCCGACCAGACGGGTGTCGTAACTGGCGGGCAACTGCCCAACGATTGATGTCGGGAAGTCATATATATGCTGATCGCTCGGTAAACACTGCTTGCGCGATGCGAGATTTCCCGTGACGTCAGTGTGATGGGTAGTTCGCATGTGGTGATGTAGTTGCCGCCACACATATTATATAAAAGTTTATTGAGCACAACCCTGTTTTGCAGAACAGTGTAATTAATGCATTTCGTAGGTTAACTAAAGCAGCGATACTAAGCACTGTTAGACATTTTTCAAAGCTATCACCTTTTGTAGTCAGTTCGGGAAACAATAAATCATGGCTAGTGTCTTATTGGAAATTCATATTCTGTTATTAATAATTGTTAGCGGTCAGTGTGATGATCTTGAAGACATGGACGATTGTAAGTAGTTTGAAGTTTTAAGAGATTTCGGGATTTATTTTATGACAGGTAGACTGTAGGTTCACTACTATATATATACATTTATAATACCAGACGGCAATTACCGTATTTTTAAAAGAAATTTCGCATTGTAATTTCACGGTCACGCATCTGTGAAAAAAAAACGATTAAAGGCGCAGAATGAATCTATAAATTGCTAATTCTCAAAATGCCTAATTCTATAAACGACTAATTCGCTAAACGGCAGATTCTATAAATACCTAATTCACGAAAATACCAACTATTGTGGAAAATAATAAAAAGAGAATTTCATCGTTAATAATATAATATTATTTTCAACACACTCGTAAATTGGCTCTTATTGAGCCGCTTTTAGGTTCATAATACAGTGTATTAAACACGCGTGCTTTTTACTTTATAATATCGGACTAGTGTGGTAATGTGCGCCACAGATAACTAATCTGGATTTGGTCGCGGCTTACCAAAAGCAATAACATTGAACTTGCCTGGGAATTCAACGCCATATCAATGTGTCACTGATTAAATACGCACTAGATAGGATACACTTATTATCACACCCGCTTTTAAATCCTATGCGTGTTTCTTAACTTTTATTTAAACTATTATATTAAACAATAAAAGCGAAAACTGGGATGGATTTTGAATTTTCACAAACGTCAAACGACCGACCATAGGCGACCGACATTCTTTTTTATATCATCTTAATTTATCTTGTCATTGAAATAAAAAAAAGAAAAGAAGAAAGAAATATGTTTATTCTGCACAAATAAAACGCACATTTGAATAAAAAAACAAAATACGCAAATACAAAAGTAGCCAAAAGCCTTGTATTCAACCAAAAAATAAACGCTAACTTAATAAAATGTTGTTCATCGGTTGATGTCAAGGCCACGGACCAAAGACAATATTTCGTAATTTCTGTTGCGACATTACGTACTCTATGGTTGCAACATTGGCAAATGACAACAAAAACATAATAAAAACAAAATGCCGATTGCAGAGTAAACAACTTTTGTAATAAATAATAAGAAAAATTAAGCTGTGCATCGCATCTGTGCAAGAACAGGTCGTTGCCCAGCGAAATGCTGTGACTTCGGACGAACCTAACGTCAACACCGCTGGTTTTCAGCAATTACCTATGGAATGACACATTGACGTCCCCCTGTGTGATGTAATATAACGGGTAAGTATTCTTTTTCACTGAAATATATGTGATTCAACTGAACATAGTATGTACATATATAAGTAATAAAATAAAAATATATATTTGTATTTTTTTTATTTATTTTTTTTGTATGGGAAGTTATCAATGTCGTCATTCAATACCGAATGACAAAAGGAAGACTGTTTCTGGGAATTGAAATCATATCCGTTTCAAGTGATCTTAAATCCTCCGAGCTAACTAGACGAATACATTTATCGTTACCTACTTGTCAAAATACTCATTATATTTTATTTTGTCCATGACATTGAACATGTCCGAGGGAAGAAGTACGAGCAGAGAATATGAGCTAAACCAGCCCAGGGATCACCAATAAGTTTTATTTAGGGTTCATATAAAAAATAATACGACTCGTGGTCCGTTTGAAAGACGTTACCTACTAGCAACCGAGAATAAAAGATGTTCAAAGACCTTGCATATTTATGTGTTTTCTTTCTTGGAAATCGATATTTTCTATCTCTATCCTAACCTGACCTAGCTCTATTACTCTCGAAAATATTTGCAGCTTCAAGCGGCTTGCATCTCGCGTCGTTCGTTGTTGTGTCGATGGCAGAAAATACAAAGGGTGGGCTTAATTCAATTCCTCAAAATGTTTAGATTAGGTTTTTGTTAGAAATACTTAGGTTGTCGTTGGTTTTTGTTTAGGTACTTAAAGTCCTTACAAAAAAGGTCGGCGGTCCGGATCCGGACCGCGGTCCGCCATTAGCTGACTCCTGAGCAACACCATCTGTAAGCTCGTCTCGTATTATTTGTCAGGTAGGTATTTGGTTAACATAAGCATTTTTTAAATAATCTTTAACATACCAAACGTACGTAGGTACCCGTGCGTGCTAACGTTTTTTTTTTCGATTATAGTTTGTAACTACGCGTTTTTGCAACGAGTGCAAAATTTGGTTATATTCATACCTTATTCGATTTCACGGTTTAATATAGGAACATATTTCAATGGATTTGTTTTTTATTTGAAAATTATTCAATATAAAAAATACTGATGAAACACTACTAAAAAAATCATAACATCGATGACACCAATTGAAACATAAAGATCATACGCATCACTAAACCATCTATAGAAGATTTCTAGCGGCCATTGTTGTTTAGCAAATTTGAAACGCGACATGGCAGTATGGAATTAGTAAGTACTATCATGACAGCATGGAACATGGCACACGTGTGGGCACCATGTACCGACTATAAAGCTACCATTTAGGTACTGAGTATGTCTTTCATTGACTTGAATGTGCCCTGGCGGCTGAGAGTATGTCATGCTCACTCTAATGTCTCGCTGGCGGTGGCGCGTGTGTTGGATCATTTAGCTCCCTTCAAAATGGTTGAGCTGAATGGTGCTAATCCATGCGTCATGTTCGTGAACGGGCGCCGTCAGTAGGGACTGGTCATCTCTTAGCTGCCACGGCGATTTTAATTTAATTTATATTTTTATTTCTAACGGACGCTTTTAATGTTTTGCATCGTTCTCACATGTATAACTTCAACTTGAATGATGTAACCAATATTATGTAACCATCTTATTTTATTTAAAAGAGTGTCCGTGGAGTTTCTTGCCCGTTCTTCTCCATAGGTACCTACTACGCTTTGGAATGGGCGACTAGCTTCATATTTCTGACTGACCGACCCCTTGACTATTCAAAAGTGCCTGTAATTGGTTTATTTGAAATAAATGCTTTGAGTTTGAGTTTGAGTTTGAGTTTGGAATTTGTATATAGAAATTGACTTTGATTAAATGGAACTAGTATGAACTATCCTATACAATAAAATGAGCATTCTCTATTTTCACCCGAGCAGAGATTTGCGCTTTTTTTTTAATCTCATTAAATTCATCTTGCCTGTATTATGTTATATCATGTTCTATGTTATGGGGTTTGGTTTCCGCTCTTAGTCCTTCAGGTGGACCATTGTGCGTGGGTATTTCTTGCCTTTTTTATGCCTACTGTGTAAATAAAATATAATAAATTCACATAATATTTCATCAAATTATATGTATATTTTTCACTACATATTAATCTTAATTTGCATATTCAAAATATTATTTTGTGTTTGTTATATTTTTTAAAAAGGCTGTTCAACAGTTTCGCCAGTGCCTTTATTTATACCTGCGCACGTAGGTATCGCTACCGGAAAAAAACAAAACCATTTTCCATAAATATTGTTATCGTTTCCGTTTTGTTTTTATCAAAAATATGAAATCTAAAGTATTGTCATCAACCGACGTATAAAAGTTCTTAAAAGAAGTTCCGCATAGTTAGTACCTGGCAACAAAGGTCAGTTGAACTTTATAAATCTAAATGTATCATCTTTATAGTTACGTTAATGTAGCATAAGTTCTTACAACACGTCTGTTTTTTTCCTCACTAGTTTGTTGAAAAACGTCGTATGAAACGAGTGTGTAATGACCAACACAGCACACTAGTATCATAATGTACTATTACCTACATTTTTGACAAGTTTCTGAAATTTATTGTCGCTGAGATGTAATTGCGACATCATTTTTTTTTTTGTCGTTCAGTGGGTTTCTCATGCATTGAAATGACAAAGACAAATTACTTTCCGTGTTCTAAATTATGACTACATTTAATTATATTGAAATTAAATTAAAGTACAGCTTGTCCACTCTGAAATGACGCGCCTCACTACCACATTACCCATACAAATCCGTTATCTAACTACGCAACACATATTCGTAAACGATTACGACAAATTTGTTTAATTTTGACATTTGAACAACATTCATTGCGTTATTTACGTTGTTAAGCAGATTTTTTTCGAACTTATGAAGATAGGATTAGGATTAGCAATTTGTTTCAAAACGATTCAAATTCCGATTAAATAAAAAAATAAAATAAATTTTATTCAAGTATAAAGTAAAATTATGATTTAGATTAATTACATTCGAGTAATATTTAATTCTAACTGTAATGAAGACCTGATTGATCGTGTATTACGTAATTAGGGTACAGGATTACCGTGTATAGCTTGTCCACTCTGAAATGACGCGCCCCACTACCGCATTACCAATAGAAATCCGCATTACCGTAATGCACCGCATACCCTATTGGTAATGCGGTAGTGGGGCGCGTCATTTCAGAGTGGGCAAGCTATAACGGACATTGGCCTTGCCCGATGAAACGCCAGCCCGTGCCGCAGCTGAGCGTGTAGTTTTAAATTCCCCTATTAATAATAATGATCCATCCTTGATCCAGCCTGTCCCATCTTGCTGTCCTCCCTTCAACGACGCCCTAAGCCGAGGTTCGTACCCCACAGGGGGTGCCCTTAGCGAGCGTTCGTTTAGTTTGTAACTTAGTATATTTTCAAATATTTTGCATTTATGTTCCTGGCTGGAGGCTCTTAGTGTAGAAGCTAAAGGCAGCCACAGGAAAGTCCGTTTAAGCAGCCACGACCTTAGTGGTCACCTGCGAGATGCCACAGTTCAAAAAAAGAATTTAAAAAAATAACGGACATTGATCTTTAAATAAGGCGCCGGAGAATAAGATCAAGAATGAAAAACAATGTTATCACTCTTTAAAATGTATGCGAGACTTTGAAGAGCGCGAATATAATAAATGGTATACCAACATAAGCATAATAAAATAAATTAGTAATAAAATTATAGTAGATACAGGTTGAATACGTGTCGTGTCAATTCATAGGACGTTGTTCTTTTAAATGATAAACGGTTTTGTTTCTGTACCTAAGTAGGTTTGTGAAAACACTTTTATACGTCAATCATGTGCCTATAATTTATTATATTAAAACCGGAACGCAGCTCTACCCTCTAATATACTGAACAGATTGTTACGTGTTTAACTTTTTATAGTTCATCTAAAAATCATTAGGTATTTACCTAACAACTAAAAACACATTTGATCTAAAAAATACAGCTCCCAATGCGATGTAACCAATTATAAAAATGATAACAAAAAATCTACAGGTATGATTGCAAATGCATTAAATTGTGTTCCCTAAGTAACTTTAAATTACTGATACATAAATAACTTTATTTATTTTATAAATAATGGACTCGAAGACTAGTTAAAAAAAATATACGGACAGATTTGAAATTAAATATTTTACTCACAATAATTAAAACATAGACTTAATAATTAAACAGACTATGTATTTAAATAAAAATAATTGTTTAATTTGACGATCTAAAGATTTAATTCAACTACAACCGCCGTTTCCGTATTAACTAATTAAATATACGTTATAAATGTAGGTGGTACCTACATAATTATGTGTATATCTTGCATTAGATCATAAAAACAAAGTTTTTATTAAATACAATTATTAATATACGATCATCATTAAGAATATTTTGGTCAATCATGGTAGAGTAACTATTACTTGACGACTTCTGTTTGGACGGTTGGACCATTCGTTATTATTAACTAGCTTTTGCCCGCTGTGAGCTCGGAAATTATCCCACGAAAAGGTACTACCGGGATAAAAATCACCCGATATGTCCTAAACCAGGTCATGGTTTGCCCATCATCATCATGTTGGGGGCGGATGCAGGATTCAGGTCAGGATTTCCATAGAGCGATTGCCTATCTGACCTTCACAACCCAGTTACTGGGTAACACGATACGATTTTTCTCGATATAACAATGTTTTTAAATAAAGACGTTCCTCGTGTTCCTTAACATGCAAGTTACTTGAACCATTGATGATTTTTCGCTTAGCTGGTGCAGTGATTTCCCCAGAAGAATTTAGGGTGCAAGAGCGAGCGAAGCGGACTCGAACATTTTGGCACCTCGGATATATTAGGGTTTATTTTGACGATTTATACATAAATAGGAGTAACTTTGTAGACATAAGTCTACAGACCTCGAAGGGGTTAGATTGTTTTTGATCATTCATACATAATAATCCGTTGGACCTACCGGTAGGTGGTCCTTATAGGTACTTAATTTGTATTCACAAGTGCTAAGTGGCTAATCCGTCCATGCCATGCACTTAGAAATAGGCGTTATTTTGTCGGAGATGTAAGTTCCAGCATTTTTGCATCCCTTGTAGCCTTAGCTGGATACTTAAGGATCTACTGACCGCAATGAAATCTAGGGGAGTATGTTGACTGACGACTTAAGGCTTCGGTACCTGCTGCCCGTTGCTCCGACAAGATCATAACATCAATAAATTAATTGCCGAGGTCACATTATAGATAATTATTATTTAATACTTTTTCTAGCAGGTTAGGTATTAAATTGCTGTAAGCTATTTAATACTTATTAATTACTTCCTATATACTAGAATATAATTAAATATGTAGTATCATTTAATTTTCATAACGTATCGTCACCGCTAACTAGTATCAAGACTTGACATTTATTGACGTGAAAACTTCTTTTCGCTCAGAGTACTGCCGTACTGGTAGTATGTTCAATATTTCGGACCGTCAAAACGTCTATGACTTGCCAGCTGACATTTAAGTTCTATACAATATGTTGATATATAAAAAAACCCTGTCCAATCCGAAAGGGGCGCATAGGTACTGCAAAAACATGACAAAAAGTAATAAAAAAAATCTTATTATTATTGAAAAAAAAAACGCTATTTAAAGTTCACATTTTATGTACCAAATGACCCCAAATCCATAAAAAATTGCAATTTTTCGACAGGGGTCATACTCGTATATTGTTATGACTTGTAGCCCGATAAAACTGACCATTGAAAAATAAATGTGACGAATTTTTTTTCCTGTTTTTCCTTAAATTTCCACATAAATAGACCCTCAGTATGATACTCAATAACAGCTTCGCGGATAGGACAGCGTTTTTTTTACATGTTGAATAGACAAAAACCATAGTTTTTATCGACAACAAGGTTACTTTTATCAGTGCTGCAACTGAAGTCGTATAGTCATACAAAATGTGCTTTAATCCTTTCGATGTTATTCTGAACATTTGGGCACCGACTCTGCTTGTTACGCGACGTTTTTGCTAAAAAATTAATATTTATTTTCATTATGTTTCGTGTGTGTTTACTATGTGTTATGTTTGTGTGTGAAGCTGTTTGTATGTATAGTTCGAAGGCTTTGGAAGGCTATCCAGCTGGTTATTTGGCAGATTGTGAGTATTATATATATATATAAAGTGGGACTGGTGAGCTGTGGGTTCAAAGTTGAGCAAAGTTTTTCTGGAGTTCCCGGTAGTTCATTTTTTAAGTATCTCTGTCTGGATTTAGTCACTAGTCAAGCATTGCTAGACGAGAACAACTGCCGACAAACTGTTATGCAGTTAGGCAGACTTTATGTATGTTATTGTTTAATACAGATTTTGAATAAATAAATAAAAAAATAAAAATAAAAGTATCTGCCTTCTCTTTACGGACGGTTATTCCACATAAAGAATTATTTGAAATATTACTTGTTCAAAATTTCAAATAAAAAAAAAAAACAACCGAATTGATAACCTCCTTCTTTTTTGGCAAGTCGGTTAAAAATGAATGCCCTCCAACCTAGCGGAGGGGTTCGACTGACTAAAACAATACATTCTAACAGTA
Organism: Xanthia icteritia; assembly: GCA_949128155.2. NCBI lineage: Eukaryota > Metazoa > Arthropoda > Insecta > Lepidoptera > Noctuidae > Xanthia > Xanthia icteritia. The sequence continues at coordinate 17,370,724 of OX421947.2, read as the reverse complement.
ATAAGCGATCATACGCTTTAGGGCAAAGTGGCATATGGCCATCCTCTGAACATATTAAATAAATACATTAAAATATATTACGTGATCATAAATATTTAATAGTTTGTACAGACGCCAGCAGGTCAACCTACCCGAAACTGACAAGTTTTCCCAATCAACTTTGAACCTTATACTTTAGTGATAAAGTTGAAAATCTATTAAAGAAATTTGACAGATTGTAGTAGGTTGATGTGTCTGTACATAACAATTTCAGATGAGAATATTTTCTTGTTACATACTTTTTAGAGCATGGTTTTAGTTTTTGGACTTACTTTTTATAACATATCAATAGACATCACGCCTGTATACCTCGAAGGGTTTGGCAGAGGTGTACCTATAGTACACCCACATTTCAACATTTCTGTTTAAGTCCCAAGTAATGGGGGCGAGCCTATTGCCATTAATCGGGCACAAATCCAGACTCCGGGCTGCTACTGAGAAATCCCAGACAGAAAAACCCAATAACCTTGCCCGACCTGGGAATCGAACCTAGGACCTCATGCTCAGCAGTGGCGCTGGCGACCACTAGATCAACGAGGCAGTCTACTTAGCATAGTATTTACTTGCAGTGTTTTGTATTCGTCACTTTTCTTTCAAGTTGGGTGTGGAATGAGGACAGGGTATGACGATAGCCACCACAAAATGACGTGTACTGACAATATTTGATTTAATAACAAAAGGAATGCGTATCGATGTGCAAACATTGTTTCTGTATGTTTGTTTTTTGATATAATTGTTCAAGGATCGAAGCGATATGTTTCTGAAGAAGTGGCGGTGTTTGTTTGCTAAATATTTTGGTGAATGGAAGGAGAGAAGTCTTTTGAACAGTTTTTAACTTCTTTAATATTTTGGAAAAAAAATAAAGTGTCTAAGAGTCCGGACAAATAAAAGTCCCGATGAGGTGTGGACTATATACCTACAGTGTGACTTGTAATTTGACGTATTCCTTCTAGGACGTGATAGTGTGACCCATTTGCAATATTTAAGCACCCCATAAATCCTAGGCAAAATTATATGGGATTCGAGAAAACCCAATTTTTATGTATTTTTGAAAATTTCCCAGAAATCGTTACTAAATATGACTTTTCTCTAAACACTCAAATGTAACCTTTCGATGTAGTTATCTCAAAATTTTACTATGACATTAAGCTTACAAATTAAATTTTTGAGATAACTGGTGTCAAAGTTTAAGCACGTAGATTATTTTATGAAAATAGTTCATAAACTTCTTCCTTTATTTTTTAACTGTTTGATGTTTTAGAAAATTTGCTTAGATCGAAAGGTTTATTAAAGTATTAGATACCCAATAGAATCGCAATGAAGGTTTATTCAATTTGAGAGTTTAGAGAAAAGTGATAATTCCGTTTTTTAAATCTTAATTTATCAACATCTGCCTAGCCTTTTCCCAACTATGTTGGGGGCGGCAGTCTAACCGGATGCAGCTGAATACCAGTATTTTACATGGAGCGGCTGCCTATCTGACCTCCACAACCCAGCTACTGGGTACAACACGACACCCATTTGTAAGACTGCTTGTCAGACTTTCGGACTTCTTCTACCCGTAACGACTGTCAAAGATCCACGAATGACAGCCGGGACCAACGGCTTAACGTGCTTTCCGAGGCTCGGAGTCGGGGGGTCTCGATGAGTAATGGTCACCCATCCATGAACAGACCGTGGCAAAAGTAGCTTAACCTTCGATAGACCCGTGCGGCTGTTATTACTTAGCCACGAGCTTTATTATCGTGCTAAATATTAAATTAAAAATGGAGCAGAAGTAAAATTTTAAGAACATAAATATGAAATGCTAAAATATCGAATGTATCGAATAATTTTGTGTCGATTTGATGACCTGACCTTAGCTACACCAAAAAGTAGTTTTTAGTTTTTTAAATTAATACATTTTTAAGATATTTAAGAACTACTACGAAACTACAGTCAAAAATTTTGAAAAAAATACAGAGAATGGTTATTTACTCGTAGATTACAGGAAATAAATCTATTGTCTTAAAATAACATGATATATCTCTCAATATTGTACGTACAAACTTACATTTGCAGTTGGAATTTATGGGAGAACATGTTTCTCAACGTTTGTATTTAGGATTAATTCATTCCAACTACGAAACCCTTCATTGTTCGTGGTCCGACACGCAGTTGGCCGGTTTTTCCACATTAAATCTCTTATTACATTATCTTTCCTTTTCCAGGTCCAGGAACCAACTTACCACAACCAATACCACCAGAAGACTTAAAATACTTGACCATTTTAGTCCCAGGAAATGGGAATATCTTATGGCCAAAGACGAAGTACAATTACTACCAAATGAAGGACTTAGCCAAAGACCCTCGGATTGACTTCAAGAAACCCACTGTCATGTATGTGGGGGGGTTCTTGGACCACCCCCAACTACCCTTCGCTTTGACGGTTGGGGTGGTGTATAAAAAATTAGGTTATAACGTGTTTTTGCTGAATACTAATAGGTTCACGACTGTTGCGTATCCAGTGTGAGTAATGCATTTTCTATTTTCATTCTAGTCCTGTTTTTCTTTAGTAAAACGATATTTGTAGAGATATGCAGGGTTATTGGTTATATCGGCAATCCATTAAGGGGATGTAGGAGAGGTTGCAGTTGGGAGCATTTTATGCTTTTATTTCATTCATTTTAAAATATAAAATGTAAATTGCTCGAAAATGGTTAACATTGGCATAGGGGCCATCTGGAGTCATTTGGTTGCAAATGACCTCTCCTACATCCTTAACGGATTCTACATATAATTAAAGACCTTGTATAACTGCCTGCCTAGTGATTGGAAGCGCTACTGTTCAGCAAGAGGTCCTGGGTTCGACTTCCAGGTCGGGCAACGTGTTATTGTGTTTTTCCGTCTCGAATTTCTCAGTAGCAGCCCGGAGTTTGAATTTGTGCCCGGTTGTTCGCAATAGGCTCGCCCCTATTACATGGGACTTAAACATAACTGGCGAAATGTGGGTGTACTATTAGGTACTTCTCTGGCTAACCCTACGGGGATTACAGACGTGATGTTTATGTTATATTATTGCTCTGGGCTGCCATCCGCATTACGGTCCATTCCCTCCAGAGAGGATCCGAGGTCTGAGTTCCAGCAATGGGAACATTTTGGACCGATAATGTATTCTTGTAAACATCAGAGAAGTCAGAGATCGCAGTGGTGGAAAATTAAGCTCGATTCGGTTCTTTCTTATATCTATGATTCGGTTTAAGGTGAGTATACAATAGAGCATTTTGTCGAGCATTTCCATGTAATGTAACGTTCCTGCGAATGCTCACGGCGAGTGAGCATTTACCTGTAACATTTCATTGTAACATCACCGAGTGAACTTGAACAATTAACGACCTGCCTTCGGCCCGCGCACCTCACTCCGCGTCTTCCGCACTCGTGCCTTTGCTCGATAAAATGTTACACAACGATGCTCGCTGGTTGTTAAAATCAGGTTGTAACATACCATCGAGCTTCGTGTTCGAAGTGAGGTTCGATAAAATTTAAAAACGGCAAATGCTCGTTGTTCTGTTACAAGTAAATGCTCATGTGTATACTCACCTTTATGATCATTGTCTGAATGTATGTCTTTATACAGTCCTAATTTGTTTCAACGAGCTTTTTAGAACCAAAATATTTATCAATTATATTTCTCTATTGCAGAGCTGCCGGCAACATGAGGACCATCGGAAAACACGTCGCCGAAATGCTCTCTACCCTCTCAAAATATGGCTTAGATCCTAAAAGACTAGAACTCGTAGGACTCAGCCTAGGAGGTCACACCATAAGCTTCATAGCCAAAAACTATAAACTCCAAACAGGCATGAACATCTCCAGAATAACTGGCTTAGATCCATCTGGACCTTGCTTCAGAAATTTAGGTCCAGAAGACCGATTAGATCAGTCCGATGCTGATTTCGTTGACGTCATAGAAACTAATATTGATGGCTATGGCATGGCGGCTCCTGTCGGCCATGTTAATTTTTACGTCAACGGAGGGGAGTTCCAGCCTGGGGACATATTTTGGGTTCCTTGCAACGTTATTTGCAGTCATGTGAGGGCTTATACTATTTGGATTTCAGCACTCATTAATCCAAATAGTTTTATTGCAATTAAATGCGACTCTGTCCAAGAAGCAAGGAATAGAGAGTGCTATGATAAAAATCCTGTAGTGACTAATATCGTGGGTCTAAATACTGATAGAAATACACAAGGAATCTTCTATTTGGCAACTGAGAACAATTTTCCTTATTTTATGGGTTTGAAAGGATTGGAAAAGGAAAATGAATTTTTCGACTCCAAACTGAATTTGAGTAAAAAGACTAGCTGGAGTTTATTTTAAGCTAAATCTTTTTGTTATTTGGAATAAACAGGTTTGGGTTAAATTTTGTTTTTATTATTGAATTATCTTTTTATTAGGACTAGATTTGAACACCTTTAGCTCTTTTCTCGACTAGTAGCGTCATCTGTTTTCTACTTCTTGTAATTGCAGCGATCATCATAGCTTCACGTGGTTACAACTTCCATACTAAAGTGCTTGTGGGTCACGCTTCCTCTGTATGTACATAGAGGGCGCTTTATAGTTTCATTTCATAAGATTAACATAGATGGTGTTAGTAGCACTCAACGAGGTACTACTGTATAGTACATATATTTCAAATATTTTACTTTGTTCCAAGGATGAAACATTTACAGAATGATAAGATTTAGATTTTTTATAAATACCTTCATTTTACATAAGTAAATATTAAATCAAAGGTGATTCCTGTGAAATTAGGATTAAGTTGAGAAGACTTTCACTTGAAAATGTAGTTAGGTTTCTTAAACAAACGACCTTTTACACAAATTCAAAAGTCATTTATTCAGACTAGGCTGAGAATCAGCACTTTACGATCGTCAAAGTACAGCGAAATTAGGCCTACCCACAATGTGTTCTAACTTTCTAAGTTTCCTAAAATAAAACACGAGCTTACCGCGACTTACCGAGTTGTAGGTCGTAGGCTGAAACCTTGACAGGCGCTTTACTTTGTGTAAATAATTTCATCACCACTGCTCTCAAAACGGTGAAGGAAAACATCGTCAGGCAACCGCCATGTTCTAGAACCAAAAATTCGAATCTACCAACCCGCATTGGGCCCGCGTCTCACAGAGCGGAGGAATGTCCCTAGCAGTGGGAACATTATAGGCTGATTATGCTTTTGCTTATCTACGGTGAAGGAGAATTTCATGAAGACATATGACATATTATTAAAGTCTGCATTCATGACTGTTTTGTAGCACTTTAATTTACTTTCCTCCTTCTCGGCATCTCATAAGCGCCATCTACAAAAAAAACTGCAGATACCTTTTACGTCCACATTCAAATCAACATTTTAAACAGTTTTTTTCTCCTCCATTCATCACATTTTCAATAGCATATTAAGCTTCTTTAATTTGGAGGTCAAATCTGGCCAAATTAAAGTGCATTGTGATAAGGCCAGCTGGTTACCTGACCCCTGTATCATAGGACCGACGGCCTGTATTATTTACCCTCGTAATTATGCGAATGTCAATAGGTAAGGGTCATATTGTCCGAGTTTGTAACCCTTTTTGACTGGGTTTACGTGCGGATTCGTCTGCAATTTGTGATGAAATATTGTGCTGATGAAAAAATGTTTTTTCGATGAAAACTTTTCATCGAAAAAACATTTTTGTGAAGTTGTGAATTTGCGAATCTTTAATTTTTGGTTTACTTCTTTTAATTTTTGATAATCTTATTATTGGTTGACTCTCGTCCTATGTACTAAAATAGGAACCTAGAATTAATAGGTAAGGTAGCTAAAAGGACATAGGTAACGCTTTTCTACTTGAACTAAAAAATTGGATAAACAAACTGTTATTAGTACAATTTTTCATTAACATAGTGCACTGGTTAGCAATAATCAAATTCATGATTCAACTAACACAAAATAAGGTCCAATTTCCATTAAATCAATTCCAACAATAAATACTTTACGCCTCAATTAAGTAGGGTCAGTAAAGAAATTCCTATAAAGCACTTCCAGTACCTACTATTGATAGTTTTTTAGTTTCTAATGGACACCTGGCCCTTATTTGAATATAATTATTATTCTGCTGACCGTATTTGGGGTCCTTTTGAAACGGGATGGATATTATTTTTACTAGTCTATTGTTAATTAGCTGACGCTACCCTGCCCATCCTCAATGGATGCGGGATGACGTTATTATTATCTAAAGGGTATTTAATCCTACTCGCCTTTCATAATTTGCATTTGGTTTTAAAGCAATCCGGACTGAGAAAAAAAAATTGTTTTGAACTCTATAATCTAAACATACAAACAAATAAAATTTAAGTGACTGTCAAAATAACAGCGTTTTACTAAATGTGTATGCTAAAGTAAAATACGGTAGTTGCAACAAAACAATTTTTAAGATTTTTGTCTGACTGTCTGTCTGTTTGTTCCGGCTTATCGCCGAAACGGCTGCACCGATTTTGACGAGACTTTCACTGGCAGATAGCTGATGTTATAAGAGTAACTTAGCTAAGCTACTTTTATTTGAGAAAGGGTCCACGGGACGAAGCCGCGGGCGGCAGCTATTCCCAAATATATTTTCTTGAGTTCTTGCAAATTACGATCAATAATATTTAACTTTACTTGCTTTAACTTTGTAATTACTAGTGCCTAAACTGTGAGAGTATGACCTAGGTACACCTCTGCCTGCCCTTTGGAATATACAAGCGCGATGTTATGTTATGCAAGCATATAATTTAACTTTGCTCCATATTTAGGCTTGCCAAAATAAACTGACCACAATATAAATTCGCACCCGGCCATAAGCCATTGTAATCGGCCTATATTTTACCAATTCCTTAAAACATAATTATGACAAACAAATTAACTCCCATTAAAAATAAATAAACCTGAAAAACCACTTAACACTAACCTCTTTACATACCTACTTATTTAAATGAAATACCTTTCTTTGTGTTCGAATACAGTTTTTAAATAATCGTTTATTATTTACTCGATTTTTATAAACGCAGGTGCATTGTGTCACATGTCATTTTGACATTTGTCTGACTACTATCGATGTATCGAGTTCTTAATCGATTTGAAGTGACAGTGGGGCGATTATTTATCGACGTTTTAGTTATCGGGCGGGTCTTGAAAAATCCATGCTAATATTAAAAATACGAAACTTAAAGAAAAAGTTGGTATTTATTGGGACTCGCACAGAAAGAACATTTATATTGAATATTAAAACACAAACAGAGAATAAACCTCCTTTTTTGGCTTTGCCGCAGTCGGGTAAAAATATTTTGTTTTATATTTTTAGCCGACTGCGAAAAAAAAACAACAAAAAACACAAAACGAAGGAAGAAAAAACAACAGTAAACACAACAACAAAAACAAAAGTAACACTGTTATTTGAAAATATTGTAAAAGCCCATTATTTTTAATAGAGTAACCGTGGAGTTTCTTGCCGGCTCTTCTCCATAGGAAACAACCAATTGGAACCGTGCACCTAGCTTCTGACGTTTCATAAGTGCCTATGTAGGTTTATATGAAATAAAAATATTTTGAATTTTGAGGATATAAAAACAAAAAAAATCAACTGATTTTCGGTTACGTTTTCATGGCTAAACCGCTGAACCGATTTTGCTGAGTCTAAAAAGAAAATATAACGTATCCATTTGAATCACATATTTACCATTAAAATCATATTACATACGGTACCTCATAAAAATAATTCACCGGTTTTTTTTATTTCAGTAACTAAGTAGTTATCTAACTACCCGAGTAAGTAAAATACTTGTCAAAGGGTTGTTTACTCCAATCTATACACTGATTACATTCAATTAATTTATTACAAAATAAGTCAATCATCTTCATTAGTGACGTAAAAGCATGTATCTAATCGATTCTATGGGAAGCCATTTGATTTGCTCGACTGGTCGTATGGAATGCTTAAATTATTATTGATGATTATAATATCGATACCTCTGGGCTCAAAGGTCGTAAAGGACATTTGGGCGAAAATGACTTTTTGATACTATTTTACTCAGTTTTTAATTCTCTATCGATCTGTATATTCCGTTTTACGAAATTCGCAAAAATAATGCCTTTACGACCCACATAATTTGAGATCTTAAACAAAGTTTACCGTGAAAATATGGATGTAAATAACACTTCGTTACCAGAGTGAACTTATATTGGTAGTAAAGCAAAGTATAAACCAAGTTTTGGGTGTAAAATACTCAAAAAATATGAGTTGTCCTATACCACCTTAGGTGGTTAATGTAAGTCATCTCAAAAATTTGGATGTAAAGGACATCGTTTTTGCAAATTGTCCTATACACCCTGACAATTCAAAATAAAAAAAATACAAGTGTCCTTTACTACCTAGTTTCATTTTAATTATGTGCTTCTAGTAAGGACGTATATACCTAAACGTAAGTGAGGAATTGTCCCATAAATTCTAGAATATTCAAAAAACAACGAATTTAATCTAAACTTACTAACTTAATAAAAATTAAATTATTAAACTCAAAACTTTTGTGAAATGTATTATAATAACGATTATCAAATTACAAGATGTTCAAGTTTGGTATGCACTTCATAATTATCGTAGAATTTGATTTCTGTACACAAACTTTCAACCCCTACCATATCACAATGTTTCTAATACTCGTTAGACATTGCTTTTATTCAAATAGCCTCCTGTATTGGCTAGGTTGTAAATAACTAGAAAGTATCCTAGAAAGTACGAAGTGTAACTACGACACTTAAATAAAATATCCTTTAGAACCCAGAAAAAATAATTGAACGAAAACAAATTTGTCCTTTACTACCCAAATAATTTTAAAAAATGTGTTGTAGGTCCTTTACGTCCTACATTTGTAAAACCCAACGTACTTAAAAAATATACCGAAGAAGCTAAAGTGTTTACCAGAACTTTATTGAGAAGCTGCCAGCAGTCCCATCGCACTACAATAGAAAAAAAACTAATAGGACTTATCTTCCTCAGGAAATGAAAAACATATATAACTTATATCAAATGTATTTAAAATATTGTACTGAACAGGGACAGCAGGTATTAAGTGAGAACGCATTTCGAACTATTTTTAAAGAGTATAATATAAGCTTTCACATACCTAAAAAAGACAAATGCCTAACTTGCGTCAAAGCAGAAAATAATAGTCCAAACGAACGACAAGGACAAAGAGCTGCTGAACTCTCATCTCAAAGAGAAGATAGCTACTTATAAGAGATTTAAGATTCATCAAACCCTTAATTCACCCAACAATGAAACGGTCACCTGCAGCTTTGACCTACAAAAAGTCCTGAATACGCCACATGGATTCTTCATTTATTCAGTGTTTAATTTCACCATTTATGAAAGTCGCACACAGGATGTTAATTGTTATACATGGGGGGAATGTGATGGCAAAAGAGGAAGTAACGAAATTGCAACTTGCTTAGTGAAATATCTTGAGGAAAAGGACAAAATGGGCGTAAAACATCTACTGATGTACTGTGATTCGTGTTGTGGTCAAAATAAAAATAAAACCGTATTGGCTGCCATGAACCATTTCCTAAAATCAGCAATTAATTTGGAGGAGATTCAAATTAATTATTTACTCCCGGGCCATACATACATGCCTGTCGATACAGTTCATGCTGTTATCGAAAGGGAAGTACAAAGAGTTATTGTATGGAGTCCCTCACAGTGGTCTACATATTTTGAATCGGCCCGTAAAAGACCAAGACTTTACAAAGTCAATGTCATGGAATATACAGACTTTTTAAAAATTTATCAATTAGCTTTAAATACATTCACGCCAATGACATTAAAAAATATTAAATTCAAAAACATCAGAGTTGCCACATTAAAAAAAAGCATAACGACAAAATGTTTGTCAAATACTCCATGGAAGACAAAGCAGAGACTCATTCTGTAACATTATGCGAGAAAACCCCAGAGAAAGGAAAAACAAAAGGAAAGGGGAAGGGAAAGTCCAAAGGAACAAAAAAGCCAGATTAACTATGAACCAGTGATTGGTATGGATGCAGTGAAGCAGCTATACAATAGTAGATTACCAATAGTTGCTGCTAAATATAAAGATCTGATAAACCTGTGTAAAAATGGAACAATACCTAAAAGATTTCATAAAGAATACAGGGAGCTTCCATGCAATTCTGAGCTACGCGTGACTTTGAACGAAACAGACGAAGAGGACAATGAAAAAAGCGAGAAAGAAGATGAGTAAATAAATTATCAGTTGATGATTTATTTACTCATCTTCTCTTATCATCTCATTAAACAGATTCTGTTTATAAAGTTGATTAAAGAAGTGCACTAATTAAAAGAGTAAAGAAGAGAGTGGAGAAAACGCAACCAAGAAAAACAACGTTAATTACCAAAATAATAATTAATAATTTAAAGATATAAAGCTTTGTGTTCAATTACAAATAAACGATCTCAATTTGATTACACAAATGTACGTTTTATTTGTATAAGTAAGTTATTTCATGATTATTTATAAAGAAAATACTGTAGTATACATATAAATACATACAAAATTACATAATCCATTTAATACTTAAGTTTAATTATTAATTTATCCTTTCAGAATACCTTAGCGGGTGATCCTTAAGAACCTAAAAATTATTACACTTGTCGATTACTTCTTTATTTTGTTTAGTTTTGTGCAGTAAAGTAGATTTACAGCCTTATGCAATATCATAGGATGAAAATTTGAAGAGTGTAAAGGACTTTTATTTTTAAATTTATGGTCGTAAAGGAAATCTATCTCGGTAAATACAGCACTAGGGTAATTTTTTTACACTACCCTAGAGAATACTATAAATTCTTAACACTTTTTTCCTAGATTTCATTTAAATAGCTCAAGAAACAAAAATGTTAGAGTAAAAGTAATGTTATTTTTTTCGTTTTTTACTTCTCCTGAAAAGTCGTAGTTTGTCCTTTACGACCTTTGAGCCCAGAGGTATCGATATATTCAATTCAAAAGTAAATTTATTTCCAGAATTCGAATTATCATGTAAAGGCCCTTTGAATTTTAAATAGACTTTAAGCTATAAATTACTTCTTTTGAATTGTTTCGATTCGTAACGATTAGAAATTAAGGTAATAAATAGAGTATCGATTTTATTTTTTAGTGGGAACTTCAAAACGATGCTACTTCCTACTATTACGGCTACTAGGTTTTTCTTTTGTTACCGATGTATATCATTTTAGAAGATTGTTATTAAACATTATGAGTGAGAGATGTGGAAGGCCATGGGAAAAAGAAAGTCTACTGAAGTATTTTTAAGGGTCATCAAGGTTATTGAAATGCCTGAAAAAGTCACAACTCAAAACTTTTCTGTCTATGAAAGACAAAGCAGTTTTTTTTTTCAAGTGTGTTGTAGATTTGAGGTAACCACAGTACCTACTTCAATTTGCCGTATTATAGCCATCAAAGAATGTCCCAGTTGTGATTTGAATATACGGACAATTTAAGTAAATTTGTTTAACAATTAATTATTTCCCTAACTTTACTCACGTGCCTGTTTTTGTTCATTCATTTTAAGTACCTGGGCGACCGAGCTCTGGTCCGGTGAAAATAGAGAATGCTCAATTAAAAGTATAAGATAGTTCATACTAATTCCATGTATAGATACTTATTCCATGCTGCCATGATAGTACATACTAATTCCACGCTGCCATGATAGTAGGTACTTACTAATTCAATGCTACCGTGACAGTAGGTACTTACTTTTTCCATGCTGTCATTATGCTAAGGTAGCCATCTTGTTCTAAACTTTGTGCGACCGAGCTCTGCTCGGGTGAAAATCCAAAATCCATAGGTTTAGGTAGTTAAATAAAGGTAAACAAATAGTAAACATGGTTTTTATAGATGACACTTTTTTGTTTAAAAATACGATAAAACCAAATTAAATTTTCTTTTATACTTTTACAATTGTTTCCTCTTTTAAGCCTCGTGCAGACTAGCGCGACGCGACAGCGCGACGCGACACCGGTTATTGTTAACCGTGTTTTTTTTTAAGAAATTGTATTGTTCGAGTCGCGTCGCGACGTCGCGTCGCGCTGGTCTGTACGAGCCTTTATCAATGTATGTTAATCTTCATCATTTATTCTTAAACTACTCTTCGTAGATGTAACTGCTTAAGCACAATTTTTTAGTTAGATTTAGAATAATAATATCATATTTTGTAATCTGCCTATTGTAAAGAGCCCAAACTCTAAACGTCAACGAATTATAACGTTGCTAAACTGAAGAGTACAACTGTGACGTAGCATGACAACTGAAGTGACAAGTACGACGTTTAGTCGGTTACTTGACAGCTGTCTCATTACGTGTTTTGTTTTTGTTTACCTTTATTTAACTATCTAAACCTATGGAGCATGATTTTTCGCCCCCATAAACCCCTATATTGCAACTTTCATCGAAATCGTTAGAGCCGTTTTCGAGAACGTGATTACAAATATATATAAATATTGCAACTTTCATCGAAATCGTTAGAGCCGTTAAAGAGAACGTAATTACAAATATTGCTCATTTAATAGTATAGGATTAACTTGTTTTTACATTAAGAACAAGTTCTTCTTTGTAACTTTCTCCGAAACATCTGCCAGTAAACCAGTAACTTATGAATACAAAATTAAGTCTTTACATAATAGTCTTTACTACTTTTGATGAAAACGTAATTATTGTTTAAAAATTTTCAAGGTGCTTTTTTTAATAAGGTTGAGCAGGTATAAACCAGAACCATAAAAAATGTTTTAGTGTCAAAAGATAAACGAGCGAGCCTTACATTAGTCGCATATAATGTCAACATCTGACATCTCACCTTTTTAATTAGCAACATTAAGGTAATAACGTTCCTCGTCAAGGTCGTTTCTGATGGCCAACTTTAGATTAACTAAAACTAGTAAGTCATTTGTAATAAACAGTATTCGATTTTATAACAAGTTGCCAAAGTCGGTTACAGAACTTAGCGATGGAAAGTTCAAAACCCACATCAAACGTGTCCTTATCAAAAAAGCATATTATAAGATTAAAGACTACGTTGAAGACAAGGAAGTTTGGCAATAATTCCTTCTGCACATGTGGCTTCCCTGGTACCTCATTAACGGCATAACTATGTAAATTTCTATTAACGGCTCCCAAATTAAGATGATTATTTTATTTTACCTTTTTCTTTTTTTTTTCTCTCTTTTACATACTACCTTGACATAATCTCTTCGTTATTTGACATTATATACCTAAAATATATATATATTTTTTTTTTATAATAAATTAGATTTGTTGCATACAGCTGTAGTGGCAATCATGTCATTTGGTCTAAATAGCTTTTTATTATTTGATTTTATATAGATTCTTTTCTTTTAGATTTTGTGAATGTGAGAACGTTGTAGGCTTAACAGACTGTAGATCTGTCGACCATTTTCTATCTTGCTAAGTACCTGGTACTTGCCTACTCTGTCCTCTCGTACCTATTAACTCTGTAATTAGAAAAAAATTGTAAATACCATTTACTTTTAAAAGAGTACCCGTGGAGTTCCTTGCCGGCTCTTCTCCATAGGAAACGATCAATTGGAACCGTGCTCCAATTGGTCGTTCCCTATGGAGAAGAGCTCCCAAGAAACTCCACAGTTACTCTTTTAAAAATAATTGGCAAATGCTTTTAAATTATACTGTTAATAGGGTATGGGAGGACAGTGTAGGCTTGTCAACAAGTACCAGTACTTAATTAAATTGGAAATGGCAACAAATTAAAAACCAGAAACTAGGTGTTCTAACGTTTCATAAGTGACTTTTATGTGAAATAAAATATTTTGAATTTGAATTTGATGGCCAACTCTAGAACCACGTGCGCTCATTGGGTGGGCGCGCTTCCCCGGCTTTCTGTCACACACTTCCGTCCCTTTTCATGAAATCACTCGCTCAGATTTGATTATTTCGCTTTTGGTTTTGATTGCAGGAAAGTGACAGGAAAGATGTTACACATCAAAGAAAGGTGTTGTTACATTCTAATTTGAAGCCCTGACTCCTGAGCTAGGTGGTTACCTGTGACAGGAGTCAGTGTCTTCACGTTTTTTTAACTTTAAAATAAAATTTAAATAACTTAAATGAAGAGAATTTAGTGCATGCACGCTCCTGAGTAGTTTGTGTGCATGTGAGTGTGTTGTGTTGTGTTTTTTTGTGTATTTGTGAGTATTTATTGATATCCTATTTTCAATACTAAATACTTTCAGTTCAGTTTTCAGGATGTTTACAAAGTGACGCATTTGTGTAGCAAATCAAAATCGAATAACCAATTTGTTTTTTTTTCTCATAAACCTATATGGGCATATGAAACGTCAGAAGCTAGGCTTTAAAAGAGTAACTGTGGAGTTTCTTGGGAGCTCTTCTCCATAGGATACGACCAATTGAAACCGTGCTCCAATTGGTCGTTCCCTATGGAGAAGAGCTCCCAAGAAACTCCACAGTTACTCTTTTAAAAATAATTAGCAGATGCTTTTAAATTATAGTGTTAATAGGGTATGGGAGGACAGTGTAGGCTTGTCAACAAGCACCAGTACTTAACAAAATCGGAAATGGCCAACAAATTGAAACATCTGTGAGTCTATAAAAATGCATCTCGAACTAATTTTACCTATCTATGCTGCTAAAATCAGCTATAACTTTTTATTAGGACTTTAGGACCGACTCTTCTTATACAAATAGGTACCTACTTAAGATATATCAGTACTCGAAAATTTTGGTGATACCCACATAGGGGTTTATTCATAAACGTTGCTATAAAGTTAAGTAATGATAAGCGACTGTTTAATCATACATTTTTGACGATTAAACGTCACTTAACTCTAAGCAATGTTTATAAATAAATCCCCTAATGTTTTACACAAAGAAATACTTATACCACAGTATAATAAAGTAACAGAACTATATCTCGGCAGTGACTTCCGCGTCCGTGCGTAACTGCTGGGTACTCGATACAGTTGCGTACACTATACCTACGATACAAAAATACAAACAAAAAAATACAAAATATTTTTATTGGGAAAATAGTAGGTTACATTACATAAACGTGTTTGGAGCCTCCTTTTAAGCAAACAATGCCTGTATTAGAAGGCTCCGCTCTTTCACATCAAAATAGTACAATATACCGACCGGAGCCGATATATAGATAAGTATGCAACGTAAGTATATTCTCCAGAATACAAATTTTATATTTTAAACTAAAAGTATAGGATATAACTAGTGCATGCTTGTGATGATAGTGTATGAAGTTGAATGTGGTGTGTGTATGTGTGTCTGTGTGTGTGTGTGTGTGTATGTGTGTGTGTGTGTGTAATTTTATATATTATGTATTAGATTTTTATTTTTTTAGCTACCCAACGTGTTCCAGGAGTGCCTCGGTTTCCTCATAGGTAAGTGTTTTTATCCAATTTTTGATACTTTGTTTACAGTCTTGATAATTTTTATTGTATACATAAATATGTTTGTTGATTTTGTTATACAACTGTGTGGAGCGTTTATTGAACTGTTTACTTGCAAATCTTGTTTTGGTCTGGGGAACTGAAACTGAAACAATTAAATCTTTCCTCCTTTTAGATATAACCTTGTCTTTAGATGGTCGGGTTTTATGTACCTTTAGTATGCTTTGAATTACATAAAGTTTTCTTACTGACAGTAAATCACTAATTTGGTATAACCTATCAGTGGAGAATCTTTTATTTTTAAAATACATTACTTTTATTAATGCACGCTGCGCTCGTTCAACATTTAAAAATTTTGTTTTTGCTGCTCCGCCCCAAATTGGGATACAGTAAGATAATACTGACTGGGCAAGTGCTACATAGATTTCGTTTAAGAGATTTCTGGGACGATTCTTGCAGCTTCCTATTCTAGATGGTACAATATATCTGAGAGTTTTAAATATCCAACTGAGTTTTCTGATTCTCCCAGAGATTTGCTCAAGTTGGGGGTACCAGGACAGTGCTTGATCTACTATAACTCCAAGATATTTTGTTTGGGCAACCTTCTCAATACATGCGCAGGTACAGCCCATGTTAGGTATGTTCCCACATGTGTGAACCTTTAGCCCTAAATCGTTCCTAGGCTGTGTACGACTACTGATACTAAAGCAGATGTAGTTTGTTTTGGTCGTGTTTAGGGAAAGCAAGTTACGTTTTAACCATTCAGATACCTTAACCAGTCCTGCCTCAGCACTCAATTTAACTTCGTGCCAGGACGAACCAGAGAACACGATAGATGTATCATCGGCGTACGAGAATACTTTAGCATTTTTTATTTCCATATTACAGAGTTCATTAATGTACAGGAGGAAGAGGGTAGGTCCTAGGACACTACCCTGTGGGACGCCATATGATACATCTACATCGCTGCTGCAGTACTGTCCTATCTTTACTCTTTGCGTCCTGTTTGAGAGGTAATCTGTGAATAAACTTAGCGCAGTCCCTCTTAATCCGGCTTTTTCCAACTTGTTCACAAGGATTGGGACAGAAACGGTGTCGAATGCTTTTTTGAGATCTATGAATACAGCCAGGCATTTATTTCCCTTATCCAGGTGGTCAGCTACAAGAGAACTTAACGCAGTTACTGCATCTTCAGTACTTATGCCTTTCCTGAATCCAAACTGAGAATTAGAAATTATATTAAATTTGTTGAAATAATTAGTTATTCTAACGTTCATAAGTTTTTCCAGCACCTTTGAAATTGACGGTAAGACTGAAATAGGCCTGTAGTTGCTAACATCGTCACTGTCCCCAGCCTTGTGAACTGGCGTAATAACTGACTGTTTTAATGATGCCGGGAAAACACCCCTCTGAAAGCAGAGATTGGCTAAGTGAGCTATGATGGGAACTGCTTCTTTCCTTATGTATTTTAAGAATTTTGTGGTTAAATTATCCCATCCAGGGGCACTATCTGCCTTCAGATTCATCAGGACTGCATTCACTTCAGCATCATCCGTGTCTAGCAGTACGAAGGTGTTTGGCTGTGATCTTATTGTATTTGCATGATAGTTAGAACAGATGTTTAAGACTGGATTTATTTGTTGTGCAAGTTTTTTTCCGATGTTAGCAAAATAGTCATTTATGAAGTTAATTGATTCTATAGGGGTTGTTTTTATATTTAATAGTTCTATGTTTTGACTTTTGACTTTATTAGAGTATGTGATGGTTTTTATATTTTTCCAGAGTAATTTGTTGTTAGATACTGATTGTGCAAGTAAATTTCTTTCATATTTTCGTTTCAATTTCTTTATCAGATTATTACAGAAGTTTCTGTATCTTGTGTAAGTAATTTTTAGTATTTCGTTATGAGGGTCGTTGCGTTTTTGTATTTGCATTTTATTTCTATTTTTAATACAGCGCAAGATGCCCGAGGTGATCCACGGCTTTAGAATGCATTGATTACTAGGAATGTTCTTTTTTATAGTGTTTTGATTGACTACGAGTGTTAATACATTAATGAAACTATCAATTAGTACATCTGGATCATTACAAAATAACAATACTGATAAATTCTTATCTTGCAAATCTGTTAAAGCTTGTTCATAGTTTAGTGTCGTGGTGGATCTATTTACGTTTTTCATAGTATTTGTTTTTAACTTTGTAATAGAAATGAATGTCGTATAGTGATCAGTCACAGTAGTATGCAGAATAGCTATAGATGCCGAGAACCTTTTGTGTATTTTAAGCATAAAGTGATCGAGACAGCTTTGTTCCCTAGTGGGCAAGGTGTGTCCAGGTAGAATACCGAAGGACGATAACATATTTAGGTAATTAACTCTGCTCGTATGCTCTTGGGATGACTCGGTGTCCTTTGATTTAATGTTAATATTTATGTCACCCGCTATTATAATGTTCTTTTGTGATTTTAATGTGCTTAACTGTATGCTAAGGGAATCAATAAAGCTGTCTGTATTTGAGTTCGAGGGAGACCGGTATACGCAATAGATAATATTACCCAGTATGTCTAAACGCAGACAGGATGCTAGAGCTAGCGGTATTTCATCAACTTTAGGGTTCAGAGAGCTCTTAGCAAATACAACAACGCCATCATTTTGGTTCAGCTGGCGAGTCGTCATGTACGAGTTGTAATTGCTAATTTGTGGAATCGCTTTATTAGCATGCAACCTACATTCCGTAAGGATAACAATGTCAGGTTCGAATTTAAGGGTAGATAGCGTAATCGCAAAGTTGTCAAAGTTACAGTAAATACTCCGAATGTTTTGTGATATTATTGTGAGATCACTTTTATTCACAACGATATGTCTATGGAGATCTGACGAATCGCATTCCAGCGTACGGGCAATTTCAATATTATCTATTTCAGAGACGGTACGTAGAGTATCATCCATTAATATTTAGTTTCACTTCATAAATCGTCAACATTAGGTAAGTATTTATTTCATTATATTTAGACAATAAGTAGTCATATTGTGCATAGAGCATATTGGTTTGTTTTAGTATAGACTGTATTTTTGTTTTGTAGTAATGTAAATAGTATGAGTATGAGTAGCTGAGAATAAATGAATTATGTGATTGTGTGTTGTTGTTTCTTGCAGATAAGAGTGTGAGTGAAATAGATAAGTATAGTATGTGTGTCTGTAAATTGAGGCTTCGGATTTTATCAGAGTTGTTTAGCATGTCGGCACGGAAACTATAGTACCTAATTGGGCATAGCTTTAGATCGTGATTAGTGGAACACAAATTTAAAATTAATTTATACATATGTAATATTGTACCTTGTAGAAGAATACGATTCAAAACATTCATGGAAAATAGTCATTTATCCAGCAATAGTTTATGTACCTGTTCCTCACTTCTTATGATTATAGTTGGCGCACTTTCATTCTTCTTGATGTATACCTTTCCATAAGCAGTCCAGCAGAACTTGTAGTAACCAGATTTAATAAGGTCGCGTGCAAGGAAGTGGAGGCGAGAGCCCTTAGCTGTTAAATGCTCCGTTACGAAGATCGGGGTGTCTTCTTGACTTTTGAATCCCATGTGTTTGCAACATAATTTATTTTGATGGTTTAAGTTAAAAGTCTTGGCGATTTTTAGAGCCTCTGTCTTCAAGATCGTGGAGCCAGTTTCCACAATGATAGGTGTGTTTTGTTTTTCCGCTGTTTTTCCGCGTACTCGGTAAATGTCCTTAATGTCGTTTTTATTTATTTTACATTGTATGTTCTCAAAAAGGCACATAGCCATACCTAATAAATCTATATACTGAGATTTCGAAGCGCGGCATTTCGGCAGTTTTCTATGAAGATATAATACTGTTACTTATTTATACTGTGCTTATACTTGAATATTCACATTCATCACGTGTAATCACTCTCACTGAAAGGAGACTGATTCCCAGCAGGTTGGTAGGCGGATTCATCATCATCATCATCATCATCCTAGCCTTTTCTCAACTATGTTGGGGTCAGCTTCCAGTCTAACCTGATGCAGCTGAATACCAGTATTTTACATGGAGCGACTGCCTATCTGACATCCACAACCTAGTTGCTGGGTAATACGATACATCCCTGATAAGACTGTACTAAAACTTGTTAAACATACCAAAAATTATTAAAAATTAAGCTTCTAAAAACAAAAAGCCTAAAAAGTCATCGGATATGCGTAGACCGGCTTTTGAAGTCGATAGCATTAGATACTTAGACACGTCTAGTGCATAGATTAACATCGAGGGCTCTTCGAGAGCACTAGGTGAGTGATTAGTTCCAGTCAGCGATCTAGGAGGATTTGTTGTATTTTTTTTGTATTTTTTTAGTAACAACCAACACCCAGTTTCTGAATTGAGAATTTGACGTTAAGGGTACACTAGTCGACAGCTCTAACTCATTGGTGGGCGCGACTAATATGTAAGCTAATTTCATCTAATTATTTAGTTTTATTTATTTGGTATTAATTTATCTAGTTATTCATTTATAAATTGTGAAATAGGCGATGATTTATAACGAAAACGCGTGCGTAAAATTTCACGAACAGACCTTTGGGTGTATAGATATTATGGAAAAACTACTGGATGTATTAACTCAAAATAAAATTATTTATACTATTGAATTAATTATTAGTTATTTATTTACGCCCAAAGATTAGTTAAAATTAGTGTTGAAATATGGAAGTTTCGACGCTCATACTTTCAAAACCAATATTTTTTTTCCAATTATGTTTCCATACAGGGCTAGATAATGACAAGACAAATTGATTTAATTCAGATTTGAACGTACACCGTCAAACAGATGAGTAATTACCATATTACGTTTGTATGGAAGAATGACCGACTAGCTTACCCTTAAGAATAAGTCAAACTCTACTTTAGTATTATACTGAAGATAACTTTGTACTCATAATTATAATTATTGTCGTATGTCTATGTATTTTACTGTGAGTACATATATAATAAACAAATAAATACCCGCTAAATTAAAAATTTCTTTGAAACAGTCACCATAATTATGATATGCCAAAGTAGACATCAGATTGTCAAGTTTTCACAATTCAGAAACCAGCGGGGCCAGCACGGCCTTGTGACTTGTGGAATTTTATATCACAGTTTAGTCATATAAAATGTGTGACTCGAGTCATGTCACAGTAGGCCGTGCTCGCCCCGCGGGTGTATGTAAGGCCTGGACTCCACCAAAGCGACGACACGAGAGGAGAGAAGAGGAGATGGTACAAAGCGGAGATGTGACATGTGCCTTACAAGCTGGCGACGCGACATTCAGCTTGCAGCAGCGGAAACGAGAAGAGATGTGAGCGGCGGGCTATGCCGTGAGCGGCGCCGCTAGTTCCCCGCGCGTTACATCACACACATCTCCGCTCCAGTCTAGCTAGTACACATCTCCGCACAGCTACGGTGGATACACCCTAGCTGAAAAGTATCTCTTCTAGTTTCCACTTCGGACATCTCCGTACATCTCCGCTTTGGTGGAGTCCGGGCCTAACACACCCATTTTTTTAACATAATTTGCTAACAAACTTTCAACTGCTTTGATCGACTGACTAACAACTTACTCTAACAAATTAAACCAGCTTATTTTTGTGTAAATTAAATTAAACTTTCAGAAACTGGATGTTACTACATCATCTGCTAGAAGTGTTAAGTTAGAATTTACTTAGATAGCTTTGAGAAAACAGGCAGACTTATGAAAAGATGGATACAATGTGTCAAGAATGATTATAATTCTGAAGGTATATGAAGGTGAACATGAAGGTAGCTATGGAAAAATTGACGTACACCGCCAACCTTCAGACCAAATAATTAAAAACCAAGACAGCGCTGCGAATAATACATTGAAGCATGCAAAACTACACCCCCGCTCTGTGCATACACGCTCACAATTACAACCATTTACAATCAAACTACACCTCACTAAGTGAACACATGTTTACGCAACCGGCCTCACGTCACTGCTGACAGCGCTGTCTTGGTTTTTTATTTGGCTTGACGCCAACTATTATGTACTGCCTCGTTGGTTTAGTAGTCCACAAGCCCATGCCATACCCATCTGATATTTTAGACGTCAGTAACTTTTTCAGCTGAAAGTTCACAAGCCTATATACAGCGAAAAAGGTAAGAAACATAGAAAGTGTCAGTATATGAGGCCTGCTTGAGGGTAGCTTCGTTCTGCGCACTTAGGTCTGTTATGGACGGGGTGCTGCGCCCCTCACAAAAAGAAACAAGCCATGGCATACAGGGTGTCTGTGTGTCGGGATGAAGGAGACTTGATACTGGATGTTTTTAGATTTGTTTTGCAATTAAAATATCTGTCAAAAAGAGTGTTAGGTTAGTATATTTTAAGCTTCAAGACTCAGATCAACTGTATGTAATAGATAAATATTTTTTCTTCCTTTTCGTAACACTCTTGTTAGAGCGGTATTGCATAGTCAATTGTTAATGTTTTGTTTGTTTTTTCTGTCTTAAGTGTTGATTTTTTTTTTAATATTAATAACTAATTATGTGAAAGAGTGTACACCTTTTTTATATTTTTTTTGAGTGGGAAATTATCAAATAACTTCTCCCGCTCTGGGCGGATTGGGAGGGCGTGTCAGACTCTTACTGACTAAAACTCACTCGTGTTCCTTTAGTTGCCTGTGCGTTGCCAGGGGCCATGGTATCCCTTTCCCGCGACCCCGTCAGAGAGTGTACACCTTTAAGGTAGATTTTTGAGGAACTTATTATTTATTATTAAGATCTCATGTAAAATGTACAAAAATTAAACCAATAAATGAATTTGAATTTGAATGGTCTTCACGTAGTTTCTTGTCCAGGGGCTGATGTGATTCGCCAAATATTTTCTACGTGTAGGAATAAAGCTCGCGAACAACGAATAGACATTGCCCAATCTGGTTGAAGTAGTTTTTGGTTAATATATTAAACTAAATAGTTTTGTGATGTCATCAAATATAACTTTTGGATAAACAGAAAGGCAGTAAATTAAATAGTCGGATAGTCCATGCCAAGGATTCACAAACTAATTCAGAGCCAAATAAGCATTCACTCGTCGATCAGTCTCAAAAAAATCTTTAATAGTTACCAAAACTCAAACCCAAGTATCAAGATTCTTAATCGCACTACAGAATCCCGTTGTTAATAAGGAAAAGAGTGGTTACACAAGGGAATCTTGCGAACGTCGGTCCGCTGGGGAGACGGCGCGGTTCGAATTTTCTTTTTCACTGAGTTTTAGCGTTGAAGGTTTTATTTATAACCGGATTTTTTTCGAAAACCTACCTGAGCGGTGTGGATTAAAGGGTTATGTGACTTTAAATTTTCGGTAAAACGACGAGACATGTCTACTTTTTATATAGTATTGGCAAGAAGTGTAAGAGCTTACCGTGCTGGAAATATTTGCCTGTCAGCAGGGTAAGGTAGATGATCTTAATAGTAGCATTAGATAGATACAGGGGGTCAAGAGGTAGAAATAGGTCCGAAATATGTTTAATTATCTAATTTTAAATGTGTACGCCCTTTAGGTCAGCTCTACTGCTTACTAGAGCTATGTAAGGTCATTGAACTGCTTAAACCGTCACACCTGTACAATAATAAGCAGAGGTTTATTTATGCCCTATATATAATAGAACTTTTATATCCAGACGCCAGCACATCAACCTACTACAATTTGTCAAATTTCTTTAATAGATTTTCAAGTTTATCACTAAAGCGTGAGGTTCAAAGTTGATTGGGAAAATTTGACAGTTTCGGGTAGGTTGACCTGCTGGCGTCTGTACTGTGACGCAATGCATCGCATTTTTGTGCTGCATACCCTTTTTTACCCGACTGCGGCTGAGGGTTATGAGTTTGACCGGTATACATATGTTCATCTGTTCCCTCATAACTTCTAAACTTCTTATCATAATTTTACAAATGATGTTTCGTTGGAAGCGTCTTGATCGACCGCCGCGCCGGTCTGGCTATGTGTTCAAAAACTAAAACCCAACTACTGAAAAATCACGCACTAAAAAGTATGTAACAAGAAAATATTTGACAGAAATCAAGACATAGGTACAAAAATGGTCAAGGAAAAGCTATCGTCGCATGCCATTATAATTTAGTAGATGTACAGACAGGAGGAGCAAGTGACGTAAACTGTCAATTTAACCAAGAATACATTTTTCTCTGACTCAACATAATATAACGCTTTCTTAAAACCGATGAAGCGATATTACTTAAGGAAGTACCTAAAGAAATACACTCAAAGGTGGGATATTCAACCCTATTTTTTACACACGACTGAGCATCCACCGAGGGTTATTTAGCATTTTCTTTTAACTACCCCTTTGAAATGTAAAGGGGTTCTTAAAGAAATACCCTTGTCCATGGGTATCTGTTTGAAAACCCATAAAAGCGTACGCTTAGACACGTAAGTCTGAAGGTTTTTCAAAGACTTTGTTACCTTTCAAAGTTTCTTTGAAGTCGGTTTTATAATTCGGTCGTGACTTGCTTTGTTTTTAAGTTCACTTGAATAGACAACATTGATTGGGTGTAGAAGTTCTTATGTTCATCCCCTTTAGCATTAATGAAAGAGCATTTTATTTTTATGAATAAATTATAGAAAGTATAAACCTTTCAGGTGCATAGAAAAGAAAAATAAATACTTAAAGAAAACTAAATAGTTTTAGTAAAAACTCGTCGAATCCACAACCTCGTCTTTTTTCGAAGTCGGATCAAAAACAGCTTTTAATAGGGATGATGACTAAACAATTTTTTTTTGTCCGTCTTGTATATTATAAAAAAAATACGTAAGTACACGTATTTTTTCTTTTTTTACCTTATCAAAAGATTACGGCGATACATTGAGTTAAAATGTGCCATGACGTCACTAGTATGTAGATTTTATACTTACTTGTGACGTATCAACCGCCACTCCCTAACTTTAATGCGTTTTTATCTAAGTCATTTTTTATTAATATGATAAAGCAAAAAATACGGGTCTAATATTTTTTCATCATCTAACTGACGGACTAAAGAGATTTTTTTTTGACCCAGGCATCTTCCCTTTTATTGCAGTGCAAATTAAAGGCATTTTCTCAGGAATATTGAACACCAAATTTTTTACCGTCAAAGATTAAGCTGATATAAAGGTATGACAGACGATCCAAATCTTAACTAATATTATAAATGCGAAAGTGAGTTTGTTTGTTTGTTACGCTTTCACGCTAAAACCGCTGAACAGATTTGGATAAAATTTGGCACATGGGTAGACCATGACCTGGATTAGGACATAGGATACTTTTTATTCCAACATTCCAACGGGATCTAGACTTATGCGGGTGAAACCGCGGGGCGCAGCTAGTTCTGAATAAAGTTAGTCCTACTGTCACTATCTTTTAGCCTAGCATAGATGTCCAAAGGAACATCTATCTATACATAAAAATCAAATTCAACGTCTTCCTCCTCAAGCTACAGTTTCTCAGGAGAGCGGTTGCCGCCTTATCGGCCGCGGTGACGTTTGTCATGAAAATGACAGACGTCACTGGCGGCACCGGTGTTTGACTTTACGGTGTTAAAAAACGCTCTCTAGGAAAATACACCAACTTACTTTCATAATTAATAACGTTTCTGTGACGTCATTCGCCGGTAAATTGCAGATGCTAGGTGGCGGTCACCGCTATTCCAGGAAACCGCAGCTTTTCATCTCAAATTATTTGGGGTCGATAAAAGTTAAACTGCCAATCAAAAAAATTAGTTCTATTCCAAAATACATTAATTATTAGCGCTCCGGAAACGTGCGTCTGCGTCACTGCCGGATTGAAACCGGTCTACCACCCGCACGGCCGGATATTGCGAGGCGCAGTTGGCACCCCTGTACCGTTGGAATTGCTTCTTGATTATATTATGATGACCGGCAATCCGTCACGGGGTTTTGGCATCTATTTGGAGGCTTAATGTTAGTCAAGACAGGTCAGGACAGGTTTGTGGTTTCTGACAAAGACAGGCTGTTCACTTCTCATAGATTCACACTGGTACTGTTCACTTATCATTGATACATTTTGTAAAAAACACTTTGTAAGCAGCTAGAGAAGAATATGCAAAAGCATCTGTAATTATTTCAATGTCCGTAATTTTTTACGGGATTAAAAACGTCTAAGTAGTGCGGATGTCACCA
Organism: Xanthia icteritia; assembly: GCA_949128155.2. Taxonomy (NCBI): domain Eukaryota; kingdom Metazoa; phylum Arthropoda; class Insecta; order Lepidoptera; family Noctuidae; genus Xanthia; species Xanthia icteritia. Next base: position 17,344,985 of record OX421947.2, on the reverse strand, counting down.
ACGAAATTGTACGCGTTCAGCACATCTAAACGCGTTCAAGAACTGTCAGTGTACAATATTCCATAACAATTTTGACACTGACAGCTCTTGAACGCGTTTTAGAAATGTTGATCGCGTTCAGTTTCATTGGTGAAATCAGCCCTAAGTAATGGGTGTCTTATCAGAGCTGTCAGTTTCTTTTATATAGGACGGACCTAGCTTTCTCTCCAATCATGTCAGACTTCCGTTTCTTGGAAAAGCATTAGGCCACACTGCCCTAAATATTGTGCAAGGGGCCGCAGCAGTTATGTCAAGATGATAGGCAGTCTCCTACACCAATGACAGCATACTACAAAGACCAATCCATTGCAGTAGGTATAAAATGACTGAAAACATAAAATACCAACGTTCAACATTCATAATCTTCATATATACGAACAGAAATCACAAAGCAGCTAATTCACAAAACAGATACGCATATTTAAAGAAAAATCCCAATAAAAATAGGTAAAAAAGACTTACATACCCATTTCTATTTACTCGTATAGCATCTGATAAATCGATGGCGACGAATGCTATGCCGCGGTAGCGAGTGCGCATGCGTCGCAAACATGGCGGCCGAAAAAAAGCCGGGAAATAAGAGAAAGAAGTGGCGTGGGGTGACCCCGAAGTAAGGAGAGCTCGCGGTGAGGTGCTGGTGCTGGACTAGAGGTGGCACGCGAGTTTGCTTGTGATTTTCTGGGGTTCGGGCAGAGGGCCTGCCATAGTTAATCATTTGAAATTCAGAGCAGTTGCTGTGCAGGACCAAGGTGACATTAATAATGGGGCCACATATGTGAAAACCCGCTTGACACTTTGCATGAAACTTCACTTTTTATTTTAATCTAATATGCCTGCTATAAGTGTAGTGTACTCCCCTGAAGTATTTGGTACTTTTCAGTCTTTGATTTGCACTTTAAATTCATTTAAACATTTAGTTATATTTTTTACTTGAGTTCTAAAGTACGAAAGGACTAGTTTTTTTGTTTTTATTCATTAACTGAACCATCAAAGTTTTTAAATAATAAATGAACCAAAACCACATTAAAAGTATTCATAAAATATTACATTTGATTCGATTCTAACCGCCTAATGAAGTCTAATGCGTCGGTAACAGACGGACAAAATGATTTGAATACGAGTAACAAATGCCAACGTTCATAAAATGGTTTTGCTCCTGCACTTCACCGCGTGCCTAGGGGTGTGTCTTCCCCTCGGTTCCCGCCCCCCGGAGGGGTGAACGTGCCCTCGTGAAGACTTCACTTGAGCCCCATTCACTTACTCGCGACAGTTACTCGCGCTAGTTAACTTGCCAGTTGATATGAGAGTACTAGTATTAGAAATGTTTGTTCCAGTTTCGAAGGATTCAACTTTAAGGCGATTTTATTTGTGTTCCTGTAAATATTTATTTATTTACAGTTATTATATTTATTTAGGGTCATAGGTAGGTACATTTTTTGATAATTAAATAGATTGATTAATTCTAAAGTTTTTCAAGTGTAATATTTATCAGGTGGAGAAAAACAGCTAAAATGCGGAACTTAGCAATGTTCGAGAAGCAAAATTTTATTAAGTACTTATTCGTATTTGGGTTACGTTCAACAATGTTTACTATTAATTAAATTTAAATACTTCTGGCATGTTTTTAAACACTATATTGTCCTACGTTCAGCAATGAACTGCTGACTGATGATGATGATTTTAAAACTCATCTCGCTAGTACTTGCTCAAGTACTGTCCTAAGTCTAAACTAACATAGATACAGAGGAATGTCACATCCATCTTTTCTTCATCCTGATAATGTCAAAACAGGGATTATTAGACCCATAGATAAGCATATTTTTTAAAGAAAAAATTACAAATGGCACCAGTGTCCATTACTTTCAGAATAAAATTAAAATCTGTCACAAAATGATATATCTGAAAATAGACTTTTATTTTTAGAACTTTTCACTTCGCTTCGTCAGCTGAGTTGTTTTTTTTTTTTAATGAGTGTGGGCTCGAAAAATAATCTCTTTGAATTTGTGTTCAAGTATTTCAGCATAGGTTTCATAGGTTTACTTTGATCATATCTGCCTAGCCTTTTCCCAACTATGTTGGGGTCAGCTTCCAATCTAACCGTATGCAGCTGTATACCAGTATTTTACATGGAGAGACTACCTATCTGATCTCCACAATCCATTTAGGTACTGGGTACCACTATTTCCTTAGTAAGACTGGTGGTCAGACTTTCGGTCTTCTGACGACTGTCAAAGATCTACGAATGACATGGCATGATGTTAACTTTGATATATGTAGGTTAGGAATAAGTATTGACCCACAATCTTTTATCAAAGCACTAGCTTTTGGATGTCGGAAAATATCCCACGGGAATTAAAAGTAATAAATCCTATGTATTATACCTATACCTACGATAATATTATAAAGAGGTCAAATTTGTTTGTTTGTAAGTTTGTATGTAGGGGGTAATCTCCGGAATTTCTAGTCGGATTTGAAAAAAATATTTTTGCGTTGGATTGCCCAATTCTTGAGGACGGTTATAAGGCTCGCGGGCAGAAGCTAGTAGGTTATAAACTTCTGAAACTATTTAGTTGAATAAGGATTAATATCTTGATACGAATATCGTCATCTTTCGATATTACCCGTGTTTTGATATTGACTAATTTGAACAAAAAACGGTTATTGTGACTTAATTATAATAGTTAGACATATACCTTCCTGGACTTTTTTGCGGGTAATGATGAGTACTATAAACATGTATTACATTATTAATTTTATGTATCATGAATATTTTCTGGGCAAATGACTTTTATAGGCAAAATTTTGATACTTCGCAGGGACTTCTAATTTTAAAAATAGATATAAAGGTACAAAATATCAAATCTTTTTTCTTTATAATACTTATTAGTTTTTTTTTTTGTTTTTTTATAGACACGTATTTACATAATTTAAAAACTGACAGACTTAAAATAATTATAATAATATGTACAAGCATAAAGAAAAGGGCGGAGATAATCATAGGGCGTCAAAAAATTCATCCGCATCACTATCAACAGGAAAAGTGCAATGCTGATTCTTTGGCCAAAAATAGGCCAGCGCTCTGGTCACGTGAATAGTCGACCAACCATACCTCGTGGACCTACTGGTAGGATAAAGAAGTAAGTCCACGAGACATTAGATATTAATATTTGTACCTACGCCTAATGGCAAGGCATAGAGAATTTACAACAATGTAACATCTCACACACCTGAGACTAGTGTGAGTTTCTTTTAACCATCTCGACTTTACGCATCGATCGCGTTTGGCGCTCCGATTGGCTCTTTAGCAGTGAAGGCCAGTGAAAGGCCGTGAAGGGCCAATCGGAGCGCCGAACGCGGTCGATGCGTAAAGTCGAAACGGTTAAAAGAAACTCACACTAGGGCCTCTGTATATCTGTGACCTATGTTTGCAAACAAATACTCTGAACTCTGAACTCTCTCTCTCTCTCACCCATTACTTTAGATGATTTTGATTTACAATAATAATGTTATCTCATAAAGTGCTTGGTGTACCAGTATACAAACTGTACGTAATAATCTGCCACTGAATAATATACCATATTTACATCACCCGACAGTTGGGCAGTTTGGTTTTGCCAAGGGACGTCAGATCTGGCCTTTACAATGCATATGCTATTGAAAACACATAACAAAACAGCACGCCTGTAATCCCAAAGGGGTAAGGCAGAGGTGTAGGAATTTAGAACTCAACAATAATTTCTATTTTCATAGTTTAAGTTATATTTAATTTACTTATTAGCTAGCTTGGCTAGATTGTTATGTGAATAAAGTATTATCAGCTAGGATACCTTATAAAAGGAAAAAAAAAACTATTTTCGACAAACATGCTCGAAATTCGATGTCAAAGTCAAATAATTTATTTCAATTAGACACGTGAAAGGCACTTTTGAACGTCAAAATTTACAAAAAAAATGATTCTAGTCGCTCCTTCCAACATATAGTTTTCGTATGGAAAAGAATGGGCAAGAAACTCCACCGTTACTGATGTTTTTTAATAGTTAATAAATAATAAATAAAATTCATTTAATTCTGATAAGTTTTAATCCATACAGTTCGATGCCCTTCTTTTACTATCTCTAAAACCGTGGGTGCGCAATGTGGAATAGTAAGGGTGATCTTTAAAATGGTGATCAAAAAAGAATGCCCCGTTTTTTCTTTAATAATGTTTATGTATGTAGTTGAGACAGTTGAACAGCGGCCACGGGGTAATTGCGTAACACACATAAAATGACAATTAATCGCAATGGGTTTCATTTTGACAGTTCACCCATGTTCATTGCGTTATTAATGTTGTTTAGCAGACGAATTTTTCAAACCTATGAAGCAATGGATTAGCAATATCTTTCAAAACTCTCGAATTTTGATTGAAAGTGTGTTACGTAATTAGGGTGTACACACCACAAAAGCAATCAATGAAGAGGTTAATTATACATTGTTTACCGTAAGGACCAATCTTTAAGGTATGAAGGGCCACTAAAAAGAAAAGAAAGAAAGAAATATGTTTATTCTGCACAAACAAAACGCACATTTAAAGAAAAAACACAAAATAAACAAATACAAAAGTTGTCAAAAGCCTCGTATTCAACCAACAAATAAACGCTTGAAAATGTTCATCGGAAATGCAATCATGCAAACTATTTCAACTCGTGATGAAATAGTTTGCATGTTTGCATTTTGACTATATTACTATTAATAAATAATTAATTATTATTTATTAATAGTAATATAAATAAATAATTATTTTAACTAGGTATATTGCTTTGTTTACATGTTTTCGTTCTATTTAATTAATATTCAACTGAAATAGCTCATAATAGTAATAATAAATCTCAGTTTCATTCATGATTTATTAATTAGAATCTAAAGGTAGACCAGTATATCTTGGCACTCATAGTTGAGGTGTTTGAAAAGGAAAATGATAAATTTAGTACTTATGATTTTGGTTCCCTATTTTGGCTTGCGTAATTGTTTTGTTGTTTGGTTATTTGGTGCTATTCGAGGCAAAGCTGATTTTTAAGTAATGTTAAACTCTAGTTATTATTTAAGGGTAGGTAGTTGATAGTGTCAAATTAGCTGATAGTAAGTTCCCTTATTCACAATTGACGTATTTCGGTACAAGTTCAGTGATTTTACAACGAAGAAGAAAGAGGTCCTGTACTAAACACGTATTGATGTACCGAAGTACCAAAGGAAAAATGAAATAATTTAAAACAAAATTAACTCAATTAGTCGGACGGACATATTCAGGTTACTCCACCGAGGGTAGGTACCATTCGATGCACTTTTACGCGGGGGCGAGATGGGGTGAAATGCATAAATACAGGCGAGGGAGGGAAGAATACAAAAATAGGGTGCTAAGAGGCACCGGCGCCATCTTGAAATCACCCTCGCAATGTCGATTTTTCGTGACGAGGGAGCTTTTTATTTCTATGTTGATTGTTCTTCGAGTTTAAGTTAGGAATAAGTTTTAACGATGTGGAGTTAATTTAAAGAATTTATTTTATATAAAAAGAGATGTGGAATGCACTTAGAATTAAAATTTTCTCTTCTAAGTAGAAATACTAATTAGGGTTGATAATTAGGTATGCTTATTACTTGGGGTTGAAATTAAAAGAAATTGAGTTTTTTCTCTTGGTTTTTTATTAACTTTTAATAAGGTTTGGTCGTGGTGGAATATGTTAAGATAAGACTAATTAAGATATCTTGCATATGTACTTTCTTTTTCTTTTAAGTCTAGACGAGACTGATACATATTTATAATTGGAATTCACATTAAAAGTATCTTCACCAGGAAATCATGTCATGGGTTTTGTATAAAATTGCCCCACGAAAAAAATGCCTGGCTAACTGAAGAGTTTCAGCAGCCAAACAATTGGATTGAGAATAAACCTGAAGAGGATTGTTAAAAAAAAATTGAATATCGCTAAAAACGTGCAAAAAGCACTGCCGTATTTACCAACCCGCTCTGGGCCCGCGTGGTGGGTCACAGTCCACTCCCTCTCATCGAGAGGAGGCCTGTGTATCAGCAATGGGGACATTATAGGCCGATTCTTCGTAGGTACCGTTTCGATACTCTTTCGAATGTACAGACGCCAGCAGGTCAACCTACCCGAAACTGTATTTTTTTTCCAATCAACTTTAAACCTTATAATTTAGTGATAAAGTTGAAAATCTATTAAATAAATTGGACAGAAAATCTATTAAATAATTGATGTGCTGGCTGGCGTCATGCAGCCAGTGTTTCTCATTCTAAGTGAATCAATTTTATTCTGTTTTTGAGAAATAAATATCTTAAACCGTAATAAACCTTACCGGCTTAAGATATTTATTTCTCAAAAACAGAATACAATTTATTCAGAAATGAATATTTTAAAGCGTAATAAAAGTTACGATTTAAGATATTTATTTCTCAAAAACAGAATAAAATTTATTCACTTAGACATCATAACACAAAATAATAATTTTTCATCATTTTCAATTTAAATTCAATGACTTCAAGTAGTTCGCACTATTGAAAACCCAGCAAAGTGCGTGCATATCACAACCCCATCTCTATCTACGATTCCGCCATCGGCTTTCCATCATCAGCTTTCCATTTGATTTAGAACTAGAAAACAACACAAAACTACAAACTATTCATTAACCACTTTACTTTCTTTCACACAACGCATAATTTCCACTTTTTAGGGTTCCGTACCCATAGGTGGCTACCCTATTAAGAGTCCGCTGTCCGTCCAACCGTCCGTTGCGTCGTTGTTCCGTCCGTCTGTCACAGGGCTGTATCTATTGAACCGTAATAGGCAGACACTTGAAATTTTTACAGAGTGGGAATTAGTATAGCCGCTATAACAACATTAATCAAAATTAAATAAAGTTACGAATTTAAGTGGGCTCCATACAAAAACAAAAATAAATATAGAGTTAAATATTGTAACGGTGGTACGGAACCCTTCGTGTGCGAATCCGATTCGCATTTGGTTGCTTTTTTATTCCTAATTGTAATTCACTAATAAATCCAGTGTATAGCACAATAAATTGTATACCACGAGTATCAAACACTTTATATTCCATAAAAACAGTTTCGTTATCTTCTTAGCGATCGTGACGCCTCAAACATTTTATGGTGGGTTTCAGCCAATAGACTTGCAGCTAGAAATAATTATAACGAGCAGAAACCACGCCTCAACATTGTGTGCAGTTTGAATTACGACTTCAGGTGCTTGCTTACTAATTATTCTGATTACCCCATTGTGCATAAGCGTTATAGTGTAGGTCGTAGGAAAAAAAATTATGTTTTATCAATACTTTGTGGGCGATCGTGGTTCTGGTCTATGCCTTCGGTTTTCCCGTTTGTAACGAATATGGTGACTAGTTTTATTCTACTAGATGTGCCTGTGACATACTAATATAAAAGCTGTAGAGTTTGTTTTTTTTATATGTAATCTCGGGAAGTACCAGTCGGATTTGAAAAAAATATTTTTGTATTTGATAGCCTATTTCTTGAGGAAGGCTATTTAACATCACGCTACGCCCCTTAAGAGCCGAAAAAGTTAAAAAAAAAGAAAGCTAAGCGAAAATGAAGTAATAGCGCGGGTAAAGGGCGATGCGATGCGACGGGGTGGCATGAGAAATTTCACGCGGGCGAACTCGCGGGCAGAAGCTAGTATTTCATACTATTTTAAAAGTTTTTTTTTTTAATGACGAGATTTAATTCAGAAAACCGATATATGTAATGGCATTTTGAAGGTTTCCTTCGACATTATATATTTTTAAATATAGAACATAATCCATCGTATTTATGAACATATTATCAACTAATTCAACTAACGGTATCATACGAAAGGCGAAGACACTGGTCTCTATGATACAGTTAACACTAGTTTAGGGGCCAGGGGATTCATATATTTTCGATGTAACCTTTTTATGTCAATAAATAAATATATTATATTATATTATAGACGTCCTATAATCATTCAAAGTTTTCTGCAAGTGCACAGAAGTGACGAATTCACAATACCGTTAATTAAAACTGTTAATTTTTGTTTGTTTATGTTTTAATGAGTAAGTCGTTGAAGTGCCTTAACAATAAATAAATTAATAACAATATCTTACTATAAACTATCCATTTATAATTGAAACATCTCGCGAGCACCGTGTCATTCACATTTCAATCGCTACGTATTATCGGTACATTATTTATCTCACAAACTAAATACATACCAATTTTTCATCTCGATAACTATCGACCCATGGGGGCGAACACCCATAAATAAGTACATAATGATGTACTAACCATTGTGATTACGTCCCCCTGATGAAAAAATGTCGAAAAAAACTTCAGGGGTAAAGTTCCACCCTCGCGGGTTTTTTGCCGTCCGTCACTCACCCCCGTTTTTGATTTTTCGTCTCTATTGGTACATAATAGGTATCGATTTTAGGGTTGTAACGCCATTGTGTTCAATTCTATAGAGTAAAAGAATATTATATAATGGTGCATGTTCATTGGGTTGTTCAGGGTGCTTGCTTTTTTTAAATGCGTTGAATTTGTTTAGGCACATAGTTTTTAAATACATTTCTCCATATATTTAGTAATTTCAGCAAAAAAGTAGGAATCAATCATCAGCTCTGTTCTTTGTAATTTTACGTTTTGTTTTAATTCAACCCCATTTCCTACTAGAACTTCCTAGACCATAGATACGGGTCATACGATCATATTTTTTTAGAACCATTAAGTTAATCTATATTGCACGCTGAAAACAAAACAATCCTTTCCAAATAATAAGTAAGTTTAGTAAGTAAAATAAACCTTTAAATAAAGGTAAAAAGTCTCTCGAAGGACTAAAATGTCATCAAAAAGGGGCACTAAAATATACGTTTCACTTTTGTATTAAAATTAGTATTAAATTAGTAAAAGTATTTTTCGCTCTGGCTTTCTGTATAAGAGCTCATAATAATTTGCTCTGTACAACACAGGTATTTTAAATAAAATTGCGTTTATGTTTTCATGCTTCTCTTCAATCTTCGTCTAAAAGATAAAAATGGTGTCAGACAAAAATGTATAGCAGCATAAATTCCTTACCAAAATAAATATTTAATTGAAAAAAAATAACTTAAAACAAATGCATTATGAACTCTTGAAATCAATTAACAATTCGCTGAGTTTAATAAAACAATTTAATTAATTAGCTTTTAAAAGTTTCGAGAAGTTTCATAAGGGGTTGAGTTTTTCCCCGCACTTGGGGGTGAGACTGGACTCTCGTTATTGCTAACTTTTTACTAGCTTTCACCCCGTTTTTTTTGTTTTCTTTTTCTGGGTAATATTGAATTTTTAATCCAATCATAACTAAATAATAATCTAGACACACTAATCGAAAATTTTAATGACGAAGCTTAGTTTGTTTATCCATTACCTCTATAGTAATACTAAGTACCTATACATGCGAAAGTCAAAGTCAAATAATTTATTTCAATCAGGCAAATAAAAGGCACGTCAATTTTTCGTCTTTATTATTATATTTATCTTTTATATATTATTTTCTTTTAGATTTTGTGAATGTGAACGTTGTAGGCTTAACAGACTGTAGATCTGTCGACCATTTTCTATCTTGCTAAGTACCTGGTACTTGTTGATAGGCCGACACTGTCTTCTCATACCTATTAACACTGTAATTTGAAAACATTGTAAAAACCATTTACTTTTAAAAGAGTAACCGTGGAGTTTCTTGCAGGCTTTTCTTGATAGAACACAACCAATTGGAACCGTGCACCTAGCTTCTGATGTTTCATAAATGCGCCCTTGTAGGTTTATGTGAAATAAAATATTACGAATTTTGAGTTTAAAAATTGACAAAGTTTGGTTTTAATACAGCTTTTAAATCGATTAATGGGTAAGTTTCGAATGTCAATATGATATCTACCAACCCGCACTGAGCCCGCGTTGTAGATTGGATAGAGAAGGCCTTTTTTTTTTTTTGTTTGTGAAATTATCAAATAACTTCTCCCGCTCTGGGTGAAAACTTACTGACTAAAACCCACCCGTGTTCCTTCCGTTGCCTGTACGTTGCCAGGGGCCACGGTATCCCTTTCGGACTTTCCCGCAACCCCGGCAGGCATCGGTCCTAACGGACCCCTTCACTTCTGCTGACATCTCTTTGAGGCGCGCGTGGAACACAACGCGCCATCGACCCGGGCCTGGTCCTTATCGGAAGGCGAGCTACCCATTGCTCACCGTCCGCAAGCCCGCGCCTACGGTGGCCGGGAATCGGCCTGCGATTCCCGACGCCCAGGGCGTCTCCTGCGGCGGCTAGGGGCGTGAGAGCGCGAAATTTGCCTCTCCCTCACGCGTTCTGCCTCCTCCTTCGCGAGCATTACTGCTTCGCAGAAGAAGGTGACGGCCTCCCATGCCCTCTCGCTCCGTACCATGGCCTGGACCAGGGCCGGACGCGAGAGATCCCCGCCACCGTTCGCCTCCACGAGGACACGGCGATGCTCTGCCCAAGCCGGGCAGACCTCCACCGTATGGTCCACCGTGTCCTCCGGGCGATCCACGCAGTGATGAGAGAGAGAAGGACTGAGTCCTAGCAGTGGGAATATTATAGGCTGATTATGCTATTTTGTTATTACATTTAACACAGTACCCCATAAAAGATGTATGTACTTAGGTACTCTGAAAACGGTTGATCTATTGTATTTATCTTTATTTCTAGTATTCAAATTATTCCTATCTCTTATTTTATTAAAAAGATGTAGATTTTTCTCACATACATAATATTTTCATAAATTAATAGGCTAGGTACCGTCATAATATTAATCTCTCTTTTGCAAAATAAACATGGATTCAATGCCAGCAGACCGACTCCACAGTAAAATGCCATACGACATAATGCTGTGGAAGTAGCTAAAATAGACCAATCGCGCGGTTTCTACATCTGTTAACTGTCTTATCTTTCTAACAGCATAAGCGGCCGAGCTTAGCCGCCGCAAGAGATGTTATACGAGTATGAAGACCATTGTAATTTCTCGTCTAGCGTGATTCCTAGGAAAAAACAGTTAATCTCCAGAAACTAACTCTGTCTGTCTGTTACCTTCTCACGTTTTAACGACTGAACGGATTTCGATGAAATTTGGCACACAGGTAGACCATGACCTGGGTTAGGACAAAAGATACTTTTTATACCGGTAGTATGTTCCAGTGGGATAATTTCCGACATTCACGCGGGCGAAGCGTGACGCAAAAGCGAGTATGACATAAGGTTTTCATTGAACGAAAATGGTTACTAAATCTATGGATCTAAAAGTTTAGTCTTTAAAATAATTAATATTACCGTCTTTTTCCCAGTTACTAATAAAAAGGTAATATATATTTTTGGTCCTACGTCCCACCCCCAGTGGGTCAAAACAAAGAAATTCTATTTAGTCCGTCGGTTAGATAATAAAAAAATATTAGTCGTATTTTTTGCTTTATCATATTAATAAAAAATGACTTAGATACAACGCATTAAAGTTGGAGAGTGGGGGCTGATACGTCACAAGTAAGTATGAAATCTACATACTCTGACGTCATGGCACATTAACTCAATGTATCGCAGTAATCTTTTGATAACGTAAAAAAAGAAAAAATACGTGTACCTACGTATTTTTTTTTAAATCTACAAGACGGACAAAAAACATTTTTTTAGTCATCATCCATATTGCTGGGATCCGCACAACCAAATAAACTGGTCCTTTTTCCCAAAGACCAAAAATATTTTTTCACATCCGTACAACATTAAGTTTTACTTACACACAAAAAAAAACGTATTATTACTAGAGATTATATCTGCAAACGTTATGTAAGTAAAGAAACTGGTTCTCCATACAATCCCATAGGCAACGGGTTCCATTGATCTTAAGAAAACATTCCCCCTGTGAACCAAGTTGTACGCCGCAAGTAGAAGTACTTACTGTTGAGAAAAAAAAAACAATCTAAATGTTGTTTTGTTGCGATGGTTCCGTAGAAAATAATAATACAGGGAAATAAACATGTGTTGTAGTAGTTTATGTTGAACTACAGGGGATGGAAGGAAAACTTACACGGGCTGAAATGCCAGGGTTTAAATTAAATGAGGATAACACATTAGTACATAATATTTGATAAATTTCAAGTTTATTTATTTATTTACTATCATCACTTACATTTGTTTTTACAGGTCGGAACCCAATACAACAATGTAGTCACAATTTCCACACTCAGAGACGTCACCCAAAAACCGATTAAACACCACCACCAACAAAAATGAAGTCTTTTTAAAATGTCCTATTTTGACTGACAGGGTCCAAATTTATATCTGTCGATTAACATGGATAATCAATTAACAAGTCCCAAGTAACGAGTCCGAGTACAGACACTAGTTATACAGAGGACAATATGTTAAGTGTCACCCTCTGGATTTCCGCCAATGAGCATGTAAAGATATCCACTTGCAGAGAGACGCTGTTGAGTATCTTTATTGCCTTTATTAAGTTATAATCTTCAAAATAATTTCTGCAATTAATTCTGTTTTTAACCGAATCCAAAAAACGAGGAGGTTATGCACCTGGCAAGTTAAAAAAATAATAATCGCCAAACAGGTAATGATTTACCTTACCATGAAAGTAATGACTACTGTTATTCTGTAAAGTTCACTTTACACCTCACACAAATGACAAGTAAACTCATTTTGTTTTACATGAAATCATCGAAATCATATCGATTCACATCTTTACACAGTTCTGATTTTGAAGTGATGTTTAGAGAATAGTGTTACTGGTTTATTGTCAACAGTGGAGTGATATACACTTAAGCTACGGTGTCCTAGACGAGCCGTGGCCGGCACATAATGGCCGCAGTGACGGCTGTCTAGAAAATGATGGCAACGGGGTTTTACTTAACGGTGTTAAAAATCACTCTCTAGGGAAACACACCAACTTACTTTCATAGATAACCTTTCAGTGACGTCATTCGCGACTAGCAGCGTAGCTTAAGAGGGATCAGGGGCTGCGAGGAATTTGAAAAATAGGTATTTGAAGTAACTATTGCCGTCGTCTTACCTCAAGTCTGCCTCCGTAGAGTGCGATAGGGACAGCTGCAGCTCAGACCAATTATATCACAAAAAAAAATGACAAGATAGACGTTTTGTATTCCCCTTGTTTCTCCTCGAAAACAGAGCCAATTCAATTATTTTTTACATTACATTTTTAAGAAAAAGTATGTCTAGGTTCCTATCATTTTCTTTTATGTTAAAAACTTTTCGAATTTGTCTGGTAGTCCTCTAATCACGGCGGTTAAAATGGGGCATTTTTTGTAATTTTTGTAGGGTCATATAATTACTTTACCAATAAGTTGCTGAAAAAAAGGAAATAACAGGGACGTGTCTACAGCAGACCTTGATTTTAGAATAAAAATGAATGCTCTAGAGGCAATATTCAGGAAGAAAAAAGGGGAATACATTTGTATGGAGATTCGCAGGCCCTGTTCCCTCTTAACAGCCAAATATACAGCCGAGTTTTATCATTACGCTACGGAACCCTAATTCCGATAACCTACGAGTAAAGTTCAAGTTTATATAACTGGTTTCTGCCGCTACTAGCTTGGACCTGTTCCAAGTCCCAAGGTTGGAATAGCGGTGTAACTGCAAATGTAACGTGTAGCTGAGGCTGCAGAGAAACGGGAGTCATCTGGGAAGAATGAATGAGAGAAACCGAACTGTTTTGTAAAGATTCTGTTGAAACATGTATAGAAAAATTGTTTTTTTAGGTTGAAAGTTTTAGTGAGATCTTCTGCTGGTCTAGAATTGGAATGGCATGGGCTGAGTTGCTTGTTCGGCATGCATAAAATATATACTAAACACACTACAGTCAAAATACCTATTAAAGTATTTGGTACAGATTCAATTGCGATTTTCTCCAAAAATGTTGATAGAAATTTTACGGTGTCACGAATATATACTCCATTTGAAATAAGATTAGACATTTAAACAAAACGTTTTTTCAATCCGTTCAACCTATTCTGAGTTCTATACCGTAAGCATAAGAATGGCATTAAAAGCAAAAAAGTGGTTACAATACTAATTCTTTACTGCAGCTGACATTTGTCATGCCACCAACGCAATAGAAGTCAAAATCGGTAGAACGGACTGTAAAAAAGGTTTAGTTAAATGTCTTATCTTATTTCAAATGGAGTACCTATAGGTATTATGCAATAAATCTTTTCACAAAGTTAGCTTTTTGATTGGTCGTGAGTCGTGATTTAACTTATAATTTTTTTCCCAAAACTTTCTTTTTCCAAAACTAAGGGCATGACGGCAAAAAAATTGTTGCGTTATTGTAATATTTGTTTAGTTATGCTTATTAATATCAGAAAAAAAAAAAAAAGTAGTTTCATCTCACGGCAACTTACCCAAAAAAGATCGTAACCGAAAAAAAGTTTCCACGTTTTTTCTTTCTAAAAACAGAAAAAAAGAATCACAAACATTAATTCAAAATACATCTACCGTAAGCGAGTTAAGTGGTAAACATAGACAAAAAACAAGAAAAAAAAGTCTTGGGTCCCATAGTTAAAATTCCGTTCACACATCGGATTAATTTTTGCACACAAAAAATTTAAATAACAAAAACGGTTAAGAGGTTTTTTCTTAGAAAAAAAAGTGTGCAAGCGCAATCTTTTTTTATGATAATTTGAAGGGTATTTTTTACCTGTTGTCACTTAAGGATCGATTTGATCAATAGAGGTGTTGATCCAGTCCTATTCAATCGTTAATTTTTTTGGCACGAGCCAAACTAATAGGGGATCAATATGTTTTTTTTTAAACGTGTTAAGTAAGTCAACAATTGAATCATTTGTTGAAAGGTGTAATTGGGACTTATTTAGGGTGGACCTTTTTTTAGCTATTCGTATGAAACCACAAAATAGTGCATAAAAGATAATAAAATTGAAACTGGAGTAAATGTCACTTTAAATAGTAATAATTTAGGTAGGTAGTAAATATTTGTTATACTAAAAATGTGGTGTTTGAGCTGTAAACACCTATTGTTAGTCTGTTCACTCGATTAATACTTAAAATATGACTTTACACTATTTTTTACCAGATATGGTAAGGAAAATGAACATATTTAGTATAACAAATATTTAATACCTAAATGATTTGTTAAGTTAAAAAGAAAAACAATAGATCACTAGACTCAGTTTGCATATCAAAGCTTTTATAATACTATTTTAATTACTAAAAATGTTCTCAACTAAGTAAAATCCTTATAATTTCTAATTGAGAAATAAATTTCTGTAAGCATAAATACCTCAATTGTTTGAATAACAATGGGCTCACTATTATTATTCACTGAACTTTTTAATGGGACTTTAAAATTTTGTGTTATAAGTTACAAACTGATGCCCAGACCGATACATAGCATGTAACACGCTACTTATTATATAAAACTCGTTAAAAGCCCTTGACACCTGCAGGAATACCTACATCTTCCACATAGAATCACGAGAAAAGAGTAGGTATATAACCAACCAAAAAATATTCGCCTCAACAATTTCAATTTCACTGATATCTTATTTAAGGGGAGAGACTTATTTTTCACCCCTAAGTATACGCCGCCCCTTACGCTCGCGTGCTCTTTGCGAACTTCAAAGGGGGTTGCTTTCCCCCCCTTGTTAACAAACTTCCACCTATCTGCATTTTTATTTAAGTTTCGACAAAAATTTTCCACCCCTTAATTCAATTTTTTTTCTCTCAGTCGCTCTAGGAAATTAATTAGAGAACATGAAGCTGATTTTCTAGTCGATGTTGAAGATTAACTGATTTGAATATTAAGGGGTCTTTTTGGGGGTTAATATTTAAAAATAAATATAGGATAATGAAGTCGTTTTCTATCTGTACCTATTTGTTTTTCAATAATACATTTTTGTAGCACTTGCTTAACAAAGCATCAAAAGCTATCACCAAAAAGTTTGTGCCTAAACTTTCGTTCACCTTGGATTTTAACTTCAGCAAACTTTGCAAATAAAATTATAATTTATTAAGCTGGCATTTTTGTCATAAGACAACCACACGTGGGTAATTAATCGTCTTATTCATAAACATTGCTTAAAGTTAAGAGACGTTTAAACGTCAAAAATGTATGGTTAAATAGGCGCTAATCATTACTTGCAGTGTTTATGAATAAAGGGGTGAAATTTAGGCGATTTTGTTTATTTTTTTATTTTAAGTTTTATTCTTTATGGCACCTCTATAAGTCATTCTCATGATATAGCTGAATATCAAAAAAATACTGGTCTAGGTCTTAAGTTTTTACTTTTATTTCGAGAAAATTGAATCGCTGTTACGATGTTTACAATTTTTTTTATTATTACTGCTTGCTTTAAATGGTTATTTTTCCAGCTGCAGTCAGCTAAGGTCTCTTAGCAAACCTCTAATTACCCTATTGGCATATTATACGAAAACTCTAAATATCAGTTTTTTTATTTATATAAGCTCTTTTTTACATAAGCTTCTATGTGCTTTGCTGTGTATCTAAGATAGAGGTACCTTATGTACCTATCATCAAAATTAAATGTGAAGATGCCAAGAGGTGCCCCCTATTTGATTTCCATAATTGCAATAGCAAATTGGGAAAAAGAAATGCTCATTTCGGGGGTACCAGAGTGTTAGGTTGTTTAGGCAAATAATTTTCATCTTAAATAAAGTAAGGACAACAAAAATGTCAAATAAAAGTGTATAATATATTTCTTTTTATCCTGTTATTTATATTGGAAAAAGTCTTGGATGTGGCTGTGTGGCTCGGGGAAGGCTTATGTCCAGCAGAGGACTTCTTTCGTCTAAATGATAATAACAGTCATAAGTGAGTAGGTAAGATTTAGGCAAGCATGCGCCATCATTGACTGTGCCATTGTTTTCGTTTATTTATAAAAAATAAAAATAAAACCGCATTGGTCTGCATGATAGCCTTAACTAACGCCAGTTCTGGAATGTAAATCAACACAAACATTAGCTAATAAACTTTCAAGCGCGCTTTACCTACTGTGTGTGATTGGTTAAATTAATTATCAAGTGCAAATCCCAACACTTGACTTGCGTTGAATTTTTCTTTCAAAAACCGGGCATAAGAATCTTACAACCAGTGTAGCACACACAACGTGTTCTCTACAGTGTAAACACCTAATATATTTTTCTGTTAACCAGTTAAAATAGGCATTATTTTACAACTCAATATCATTTTTGATATCGCTACCTGATTTCAATCGGGGAGACGTTGGCACGCGACCTCGTCTTTAATTATTTCTTTTTTCCTCAAAGCCCCAATAATAAATGCAAATAATACTCAATGCGCCATTTGCCAAATTATTGAGCCTTAAGCCGGTATTATACAGTTCCTTTTATGTACTGTATTTGTATTATATTTCTATACATTATATATTGTTTCAACTTTGGTGCAAATTTGCTAATAGCATTCAAATAGTCGTATTTTTTATGTCGAAATTTTCTCAACTTTAATTTGCTAATTGCTCAAAGTTTTGGGATTATTGGAATTTGATATTAGTGAGAAAAATTTGTGAACGATCTGTTTGTCATCCAATAATGATGTAACCAATATATGGTAACAATATATAGATTTGAAAGAGTGCCCGTAACAATATATAGATTTGAATGAGTTCCTTGTCCGTTCTTCGCCATAGGAACCTAATACGCTTTGGAATGGGCAACTAGCTTCATATTCGTGACTGACCGATCCCTTGGCATTTCAAAAGCTGCAGCATTGGCTGTAAGAACATTAATACAAATAAAAAAACTACAATGGGGAAGCTCTTAGCTTGCATCTCACCTGATGATAAGTGACCGAAGGTGGAAGCGAGCTTCACCCTTAATCCCCAACCAAAGAGGAACTGGCTATCTTATCTCTAATTGCCGAAACACAACAATGCTGTTAACATTGAGTTCTTTGAGTTTGATATACATAGATATTATTTGCTAAAAGTTGGTGTTACAATTGGGGTCTTTATTAAAGACAAACTGGGTACAGAAAAAAAAATTGTAGCGAATTGGTGTGCAAATTCAAAGATTACAAAGGAGAATAAAGTTAAAATTACATAAAAACAAAGCACGTAATAAAATAGTAAAAGATCATAAACACACTCATAAGTCAGCCGGCAGTAAACCAAAAGAAAATAACTTTAACAATTAAAGATTCGAGATTGCCGAAGATGAAAAAACTGCGGAAAAATCACGAAGAAAAGAAAAGCCATTAAAAACAATCACCAACAATAATTCTTGGTGAAGTTTGAACTCCCAAATCTCTTGTCGTTTGCAGGGACTTGATAAATATGAAGGCACTGAATTTAACTGATAATTTTTATAAAGAAGTTAGTTTATGTGAAGATTTTAGCTTGGATACTACGAGAGGATATTATCAAATGTGCATTTAATTTACATGGACGATTTAATTGTGTTTTTTCTGTGTTTATTGACGTGTAACGTACACTTGTCAATTAAATGGAGAGATGCTTAAGGATATGTTAGTGGGTAGTATGTAGAATAAGCTACTCCTTTTGAGGATTTGGCATCCAATGAGTTGCAGCTGAAAATCATTATTAGGGTAGTTAGCACGTGGATTACCATTTGCCTCTTGCCATTTATGTTGCCAATTATGCATCATTAATTTATTTTTGTGTAAAAACTAAACATTAATTACTTTATTGTCATTTCAAAAACGTTTAAAGATCATGAGAATTGATCGAGCCCATATCAGTCAAATATCAGCCACTGCTGTGGAATATTTCACCCCCAAAATAAGTAGTCACCATTAAAAACGCGAAATGTCGAACAAATTGGCATCGCACATAAATTTTACATAAACTATTGGACAGGGGCTGTCGCACCCCATCGGTTCACCCCCGCGATTCACCCCGTGACCCTAACAAGTATGGTGGTTGAGGATTTTAAAATCGATAAGCTTTGTTAAATGGTATATTTCTGTGAATACCATGGACGATATAGAGGTCAGTTTTGACGGTCATCGGGCCATGGAATATAAGGAAGACATAATTTACAAATACTGTGATAAATACAGAGTGGGGTAACAGTTTTTAATGGGAGTATGACCCAAGAGAAAGATATCATTTTACGTAGGTATTATGATCCTACTGTATGCTTTAGATATAAAGAGTTATGAAAGAGATAAGATGTTATAATTGAAATTGAAATCATTTTCTTTTGCCTAACTTTATCACAAAACTGCGTTAGTGGGTTCGACTACTAGTCTATCCGGCTGCAGCTGAATATATGCATTTTATTTGGAGCGACTCCCTATTTGGTTTAAATTTTTATTATATTTTTTTTTGTAATTTTTTTTTGTTTTTTTTTGTGTGATTTATCTAAGTCCGTAGATATGTCCGTGAGCCCTATCAGAATACCAGCGCGGTAGTATTTTTTTTTTTATGTCGCCGTATTATGCTTTGTGACCTCGCACAGGTCGTTATTATTTTGTTAGTTTTCAAATGCTCCTTTTTACTTTATTTTTAGATATATATTTTTTAAAATTATTATTACTGTTTTCCTGTGCATGTCCCAAATAAAATATTTTTCTTTCTTTCTTTCCTTCACAACCCAGTGACTGAGTATAACACAATATCCCTTGGTACGACTGGTTGTCAGACTTTCGGGCATCTGACGATGACTGTCAAAGATCTCCAAATGGGGTGAAATACAAACTATGAAAATATTGTATAATACAAATATTCTTATAGTACTGAATTGCTTTATATTACCTTTTCTGTCCAAATATGTTTCATAATCTACTAAAATTTAAAAATATCTCTGATTTATATTTACTTTTTTACCCTCGAGCCAAACAGGGTATGTTATTTACGAACGCACCCCAAGAAATTCATACAAATAGAAAAAAAATATATTCAAATTCGATTTCCTCTTGATGGAAAGTCAAAAAAATCTCCCCCTCAATAATCATTTAAAATATATAAGTATACTTTCTGCGTATGAGGTTTCAAAGAGAGATGGTGTTTTGAAGAAACCAAACTTTTCTACCTACCCCCTATGTACAGTCGGGGCAAACGGTCATTAATGCTTTTTATACAATAAGTACCTAAAGTAAAGACATTCTTACCAAGGGGTATCGTGTTACCCAGTAACTGGGTTGTGGAGGTCAGCTGATAGGCAGTCGCTCTTTGTAAAAGAAAGCTGACAAAAAAATAAATGGAAAAGACTGGCAAAGGCTGGGCAGATGTTGGAGTACCTAAAGTATAGAAAACTATCGAATGAGAAGTGCTCGGTACTATTATACTTCATAGGTTTAGGTAGTTAAATAAAGGTAAACAAAAATAACCACGTGACGAGACAGCTGTCAAGTAACCGACTAAACGTAATTTAGCTGTTACTTCAGTTGTCATGCTACGTCAGAGTTGTACTCTTTAATTTAGCAACGTTGACGTTTAGAGTTTGGGCTCTTTACAATAGACAGTTTTCAGAATATTATTATAAATACATCTAACTAAAAAATTATGCTAAAGCAGTTACATCTACGAAGAGTAGTTTAAGAATAAATGATAAAGTTTATACATTATTAAAAGAGGACACTATTGTAAAAATCTTAAATAAATTTTAAATAGGAAATAGGTAGTTTTAAATAAGAAAGTGTCTTCTATAAAAACCCTTTTTACGATTTGTTTACCTTTATTTAACTACCTAGACCTTCCATAGGTTTATAAAAAAGTAGGTAACCCATGCTTACAATATCTAGATTTAAATAAATTTATGGTATTTCGAATCCATAGATATTTTACAATTTAGTTAAGCGTTAAAAAAACCAGCCCTTAGTTTCATGTCTGAATTCCAACACCCTATGAGAGGTCATATGAGGTTAATCATAAGATGTGTATATTTAATAGTTTGTACACCTTTTCGATAGTTTAATCAGAAACTATTCGTCATCAGCATGATCATCATCACCCTCCTCGCACCGTTTCTTCTTCTTCCATACTTACATATCTATTAGCCTTCATCTCATTAGTCAATCATTAGTCCTTTCTAGCTTTAATTATTGTGTTTTTAGACCAAGACTAGCTGCGCCCCGTGATTTCACCCGCATAAGTCTCAATTCCGTGGTAATATCGGGATAAAAAGTATTTTATGTCCTAACCCAGGTCTTGGTCTACCTTTGTGATAAAATTTCATCCAAATCCGTTCAGCCGTTTTTGCGTGAAAGCGTAACAAACATACAAACTCACTTTCGGATTTATATATTACTTTGGATCAGGATAAAGATGAACGAACTTTATAGCTTGGTTTACAATTTTATAATTTGGTTTCTGCTAAAAAAATAACCATCCAACATAAACGATTTCATTCTTTTACTACCATATTCGTTTCTTCAATTTTTCCGCGACTGTACGCAACATGACACCCCAAACTCGATGGGATATTTTTTTCCTAAATCAGATGCACTCCCCCATTGCTTGTTACCGTTATTATTAGATTTGTTAGCTGTGAGACCGATTCTTATACATAACCTCATATATACTTCCCTCTACACGCTAAAAACGACCTTAGTTGGACATAAATTGGGCACAATTTGGCGTTTTAGTAACATGTACGTATAATTTTGTTAGGTATTGATTTTATTTGTTTACTAGCCATCGAACACGTCTGGCTGTCATTTTGTCTGTTTTGGTTATGGAACCAAAACGTAATGAATCGACGTATTTTATAATAAAATTATGAGCAGAGGTAAGATTAGACAATTTTTTTTTTACTTGTATTTGGGTGGAATTTGGACATTTCCCCAAAATAATGTGTGGTAAAATATGTTACATTGTAATTTCGTATTTATTTCCAGTTTATGCTGATCTCGCATTGTATAGGATTTCCGTACAATGGGAGGTCAGGTTAAACTGGAAATGTATGGATTGATGTGTAGCCGAGTGTACGCCGTTAACGGCAAAAAAAGATCTCTGTACAAATTTTATTTTATTTTTACTCTTATGTTTAACAAATAATATTTTGACTTTGACTTTAAACCGTGCATCGGAAAGCAAGTTAAGCCGTTGGTCCCGTCTGTCACTCCTGGATCTTTGACAGTCGTTACGGGTCGTCAGATGCCCGAAAGTCTGACAACCTTACCAAGAGATATCGTATTTCTCAGTTACTGGGTTGTGGAGTTCAGATAGGCAGTCGCTCCATGTAAAATACTGGTATTCAGCTGCATCTGGTTAGACTAGAAGCCGACCCCAACATAGTTGGGAACTGTAGGCAGATTGATGTTGACTTTGACTTTAAAGTACACTTATATTATTATAAACAGGTAAGTTACGATGTAAGAGGTAATCTCTTGAAGTACTGATCCTATTTCGAAAATTATTTCATTGCTACACTATTTCCGAGTGCCATAATATAAATCATACGATTTATAGTGTACCATGCGACTACAACGCAGTCAAAGTTGCGCGCAGAAGCTAGGACACCTGAAACAAAAAGCAAGCCGTCTATATAATAGAAAGATAGAAAGACTGCCTCTTAAAATACAGGTATACCCTAGTTTAAGAGGTAGAGTATTATTCTTTTACAGAATTTGCAACATAAACTATAAATATATTTTTAAACCACATATCACTGTATTTAAAACTCTGTATGTTTTTTGGATAAATAAAGATTTTTATTTATTATTATTTTAGAAACGCTGTCTTTGAGATTCGCCCGAGTTTTCGTCAAAATTGTGATAAGCTAACTGTTTAGTTGGAGCCGTTGTAGGTACCTATTTAAAATGGCTATCGAATATCCTGTTATTTGTATTTTATGTTACTGTACAATATCGAACTTTACCTACACTAAACTTCCCAGTAATATCGTCACCCTCCCCGCTAACTGTTGTATCTCACAAACTGACGTATCTGCACTGACATTACCAACGTGTTCATAACTGTTTCGTGTTTAAATTTTATGGCCTTGGCTTTAGGGCAACTACTAACTCAAAGAGTAAGCCAAGAGCAATATAAAAAAAGTGATTAATTCATTACTCAAGCCACTGCTAATGACCGAAAAACGGTTGCCCTGGAAAAATATCAATTGCTAGTTAGGACAGTTAGCGGGGAGGGTGACCATAATATGTCCGGTTAAGGTACTAGGTACAAAGGAAAAATACCGTACTTATTTAGACAGGTACTTAAATGTTTAGGGCTCGTGGCTAAATAATAACAGCAAAAAGAGTCGATCGAAGGTTAAGCTTCCGTTGCCGAAGTCGGTTCGTGGATGGGTTACCATCCATTACATATCGAGACCCTCCGTGCCTCGGAAACCACGTTGAACCGTTCGTTGGTCCCGGCTGTCATTCGTATATCTTTGACAGTCGTTACAGGACGAAGCCCAAAAGTCTGACAACCAGTCTTCGTGTTACCCAGTAACTGGGTTGTGGAGGTCAGATAGGCAGTCGCTCCATGTGAAATATTACATGGTATTCAGCTGCATCTGGTTAGACTGGAAGCCGACCCCAACATAGTTGGGAACTGTAGGCAGATTGATGTTGCTTTGACTTTAAAGTACACTTATATTATTATAAACAGGTAAGTTACGATGTAAGAGGTAATCTCTTGAAGCACTACATTTCTTATGCCCCGACTTTAAAATAGAGAAAACCGATACATGGATTTTGTAAAAGATGAGATGATGACTAATAGCTGTCGAAATTCGGTATGACACTCAAGAGATACAGTAAATACTTATGGAAAACGAAGATACCGAATAAATTGTAGCAAGATTTTTTATATTTTTTTATTCAAAAGGAACAACAAAGAGCTACTATATAAAACACAGCAACTTGAAAATATTATAGACAATATTGCAGTCCAAAATGCTGTTCACAGATTAGCTCCAGAATACATAAAGGACAACAAGGTCCCATTAAAAGAGATAGACAAATTTTAACAGTGTTCAGTACGTCTAACCAAAGACATCCAAGCAAAAAAAAAACACTGATTAAAGTGATTTTATTTTGACCTAAAATAATAAATGGTAACCAACATTTTTAGAGTATTTTCGTTAGCTGATTTATATTTCTTTATTATTTTTATTATTTACATTTCTCGAAACCCTCAGGTCTCGGATCATTGGAAGGCGTACGAGAGTCCCAAATATCATCATTATTTTTTTACTTACGTAACGTATTTAATATATAACGTTTTATTTATAATAAACAGTAATTAAATCTACTTAATTAAAATTATAAAGAATCATAGTCACCCCCGACTGTTCCCGGCGCAAAGGCGCCCATAATGCTTGCTGCATTACCACGATGGATGGCAATGGCTAACCTTTACACCAAGAACGAGCCGGAGCGGGAGTCACCCGTTTTGTCACGGAGCTTGTGCCCTATATCACTAATGAGCTTCTTGGCCTCAGTGCCCCAACACCCCTTGGTCTCAACGGCAATGGGCACAAAACGGTAACGGTCCGCCAACGGAGCGTACTTCACCGTCTTCTTTACAGCAGCGTATTTAATATATTTAGTATATCCATATAAATATAATGATGATGATATTTAGACAATAACACTACTTACAGGTAATAATTACTATTCAAAAGTGATTATTGGCTAAAATATAGGTAAGACTCAACGAGATTAACCAGTTTTAGGTTTTGCAGTAACACATACTAATGATACTACAGCTCGTAAACAGGATATTCCTTATACTTTCAATACACCATGAAATGTTATCTGCGGTTATTACTCGGACATCTGTATAAAGGAAATACGTTTTAAATAAAATACAAGTAGGTATGCATTATTTATCCGTAAAATGAGTGGGTATCATTTTTGAAATGCTGTTAGGTTTATGGTTTGACTTACTATTCTAAAACATCACGCCTATATTTCCCGAAGGGTTAAGCAGAAGTGCAGGTGGTGTAGACCCATATTTCATCAGTCCCATGTAACAGGGGGCTAGCCTATTGCCATCAACCGGGCGCAGATCTAGACTCCGGGTTGCTACTGAGAAATTCTTTGCTCGGAATCGAACTCAGCACGTCGTGCTCAGCAGTAGGTAGCGCTTGCAACCACTAGACCAAAAAGGCAGTCTGTGATTTATTTATAAAAAAAAATCAACGGGCTGCACTCCGGGAGTGCCGGCAGAAGTGAAAACTTGAATATTAACGTTGTGCATTTTTGATATTTTGGAATGGTTAGGGAATAATTTTGCACGAATTGCTTTAATTATCAGTATAAAAGTACTATCCTTTATGTGGTAAAATACAATATTCATTTATTGCGCTATCGTACACAAATATGACAATCTTACGAATTTTCGATCAGGTCACGTGTCCTGACGCGAGTTTAACATTTTTTACCCATCACAAAAAAAGTGCACAACGCCGCTAAAGAAGTTTTCACTTCAATAAAATCATTTTAATTCGGACAACAGCTAACAGATCCATAAATTGTTAGTAACAGGCTTGCACTTAAAACACTATTGTTAGTTATATAAACATTACATACAAAATGACATTATTACTTTGTAAAGTTTTTTTTTTTTTAATTTTTGTGAATCTGAGGACTATGTGGATTTTTTAATTATTATTATTTTTTCTTTCTTATTTAGTTTAAATGATGGTCTGGTAGTTTGAGTAGTTTATGAGGCCTACCCAAATGTCCTTTCTTTGGTATTGTTCGTCGAGTTGAGCTCCTTAAGTTCTGGGTTGAGCTCCACGATTACTGACAAATGCTTGCACTGACTGGACAGGTCCACTCAAATCTGTGTGGTTCTTTTCTCAAAAGACCATTTCAGACACTAATCTACATGGTCCTCATATGGCCTGACCAAGATTATGTCTGGACTTTAAAAGAGATTGTGACCTCTGAGTTTGTTTCGGCCTTTCTTCTCAGAGTAGTCAGATAGGAAACGCCGAACTCATCTAGCTAATTTTTAATTATTTTTTTAAGATGACGTGTAAAAGTGATTCCAATATCCTATTTACAGAATAAACAATTTCATTTCATTTCAGTAACTTAAACTAGAGACGAATTAATGAGAAGACCACCCATCAACTAGACAACGAGAAATGGAAACTATGGTATTAGTCTTCTCACAAATTGCCTTATTATGGCAGAGGAGGTCTCTGCAGCGTTCAGGATGTTATTGAGATTGTGACTGCCTCTTATATTCTACTCAGGAGTGAGGCCGTTTTATTGCGGATGATGGCACGGAATCCAACGGTATGGTTTACCGCAAACATTTCTAAGTTTTCATTATTTATGCGATGTTCTAATCAGTAACTTCTAGATTCGTTCATATTACGTAACCTCATGGTCACTACACCACAAAAGTTTCATCTAATAAAGCGGCCTCTCATTTCATCTAAATAGAGAAAAATTAATTTAGATATAAGTGTAGTTGCCACAATTTAATTAATACTCAAATAATACACTCGTCCGCGCCATATTAAAAAGGATCATAGCTTTAACTATTAGCAGACATTCAACCCATCTGCCGACACCATAGCCAATCCAGCTTGCAATAAAACAAAAATAACTGCCATCTAAAAAAAAACAATAGAAACCATAACAATGACGTCCGAAAAAGGGGTCAAACATTCCCACATCCAAAACGGTATAACACTAAAAAAACTAATTTCAATAAACAAAAAAATATTCAAATTTTTGCACCTCTATTTTTATTAAGACAATGTAACTTTTCTGATTTGGCTCGACATCTGTTTTTAACCCTTGGGTTTATTGTTTATAATATAAAAGCAACAATAGTTGCAGTTGACAATCACGGCGTACCGGAAAGGTGATGTTAAAACAAAAAAAATGAAAAAAAACATTGTTATAGTAAGGAACAGGTTTTCATTATCATTTGAAAGGGTAGAGTGAGATGTAAGCTCGTGAAGTGTTCTGCTCATGAATATAGGGCTGGCAACTTGAAATAATTGATAGTTGTGTCGGAAATGCAGGAATGAAAGCAGTTGACCAATATTTTCGCGGTGAATCGAAATTAGAACCGCTTTCCTCAGGTGTAATTACTATTGGAAGACGAACTATTTAGTCAAAATAATGGCTTCTTAGCTTAGTTATTTGGTTGGGTTTTCATTGTTTGGTTGGTTACTTAGTTATAGGAAATCATTTTGTGGTGAATTTATTTAAATAATAATGGTCTCAGTGCACTGATAAATAACAAAATGGCAAACTGGTATCTACATAATAATTATTAAAATGTTCAGCGAAATATAATCTGAGACAAATAATATTGGCCATGTCATAATATCAGTCTGTTGCCTTTTTATCAAATCGCCAACCCTATCGTCTCCAGTATTTTAATTATAGCTTCCTCTTCCCCTGCGCCTTGAAGACATTGTCCTCATTTATAATTTATTCATACATTTCATTAGAAATTATTCACAGCTCGAACCGTATGCAAATTCACCAAAATTAAAATATAGACAAAGTGCGCATTCTCTTATTTTTTTAAATAAAATAGTTTTGTCATTGCAACCGTTCCCACCGAACGGGTTCTATTTCAAAATTGGAACGAGTATGACATTCTTTTTTATTAAAACATAAATTGTTTTTTTTTAATGCCATTCTTGAAGCAAAGGAAATGTTTTTATGATTAGTTTAGTCTGATTTGCATCTTAAAAATTAATAGGCACATTGTTTACATTCGTAATAAATAGCTTCGAAGGTAAGATGCTGTGGGAACGATTAAAGACTTGGATGGACCTATTTTAATTGGACAAGAAAATGAAAATGTAGTGTCGCCTGCAGTTCCAGTTTAACTAGATCCAGTCGTTCGTACAATTAAAGTTTGTACTTAGGTATACGTAAATCTTGAAGCACGTCGTCACCTATCCCACAATAGTTAAGGTTAGATCAGTCTGCTGAAGTAATTTTTGTAAGTAGTGATATTCTTTACTCGATCTTGAGCATTAGTACTTGCACAAGTTCCATTCTCTTTTGTCAAAGAGGTGATTTTTACTTAAAAAGAACATATGCTATCTACTTTTTCTTCCCGTAATATCATAGACTTGACTCTTGACACGCTTTGATGGAGGCGCGGACTCACTTATCTATCACTTAGGTATATTGTTAATGGGTTTGAATGAGATTGACACACAGAGGACCCCACAAAAAGCCCACTTGCACCATAAATCACTTGATGCATTTAATGCTAAACATATTTAAAACATCAGTCTATCTCTGTCATTTTCAAACGATTGACATAATTATAAAAACATTAAAAAAAAAAAAAATATATATTTCACATAAACCTACAAGGGCACTTATGAAACGTCAGAAGCTAAGTGCACGGTTCCAATTATTGGTCGTTTCCTATGGAGAAGAGCCGGCAAGAAACTCCACGGTTACTCTTTTAAAAATAAATGGTATTTACAATGTTTTCAAATTACAGTGTTAATAGGTATGAGAGGACAGTGTAGGCCTATCAACAAGTACCAGGTACTTAGACAAGATATTTTAAATCGTTTAGCGCTAAATGCGTTTAGTGATTTGAGGTGTACTACGCCAGATAAGTACTTGGAGTAGTGCCCCTAAGTTTAGAACAAAACCGCAGATTCCAACTAGTATTTACAAGCTCATGACACATAAACTATGATATGATCAACTTCTGGTTTCTAGTGGAATAATAAATTTTAATTCAACTAACTAGACACGCAATTCCATATATTATGGGTTACGCTGTTTTCCCTTTCGCCGCCCATTACGGTTACTGCAACAATCATGATGTCAATTTAATACAATTTATTATACAACATTTACAATTTCAAACGGTTGTAATTGCTATAGGACAATCAATACCCGTCTTAAATATTTTCTATTTTTACCACAATCTAATAACACCTTAAAAACATTTTGTCAACCGATTTTGAACCTTATATCCATGTGTTAAGAGTTAATGGTTATAAAGTTGGGTGTAAATAATGTCGTCGTGTTAAGTGTTCCGTATATTTGTTACTGTCAAACTGTAAATCTTGTAGTATGAAAATAAACCTGTTTTTATGATGATTCGAGGGACAGTTATTAGTCGTTATGCGTAATTTTAAAGGTCGTACCATTTTCCTAGTGATGGGAAAAGAGACTCGATAACCGACACAGTTGTCGAAATTTCAAACCGATCTGTGCCGCAGAGAAACAGGAAAGAAAGCACGTTGTTTTACTAACTGAATATTGAACAACGGATTCCAACAATAGGTATGAAAAACAAAAAAAAAAAAATTGTCCGTCTTGTAGATTATAAAAAAATTACCTACACGTATTTTTTCTTTTTTTACGTTATCAAAAGATTACGGTGATACATTGAGTGAAAATGTGCCGTGACGTCACGAGTATGTACGAGTAGATTTTATACTTACTTGTGACGTGTCAACCCCCACTCCCCAACTTTAATGCGTTTTTATCTAAGTCATTTTTTAATAATTATGTTAAAGAAAAAAATACGGGTCTAATATTTTTTTATTATCTAACTGACGGACTAAATATAATTTCTTTTTCTTTGACCCAGGCATCATCCCTATTGGTACAATTGGCTGTCAAAGAAGTAGAAGTATGCTGTAACTATTTGTCATAATCACTAGCTTGATATCCTACAATCACTGTGCTAGTCTCAGAGAATAAAACATGGTGATGAAAAACGGCAAATATTTACCATTATTGCTGGCATGTGAAACTTTTTACTAAGTTATAGCATCAGCTATTTGATAGTCCATTGCAAGAGAAAATGAAAAACTCATTAACTTCGTAGTGTAACAGCATCCAGGGAGGATGCTGTTACTTTTATAATTGAAGGAAAGTGTGGTCTATTATAAAAATGATGTATTAGGTATGTTGAAGCTGTTGGTACTCCCCGTCAGTTGTCTTCAAGGGTTCATTAGAAGTCGGGAATCGCAGGCCGATTCCCGGCCACCGAAGGCGCGGGCTTGCGGACGGTGAGCAATGGGTAGCTCGCCGTCCGATAAGGACCAGGCCCGGGTCGAAGGCGCGTTGTGTTCCACGCGCGCCTCACAGAGATGTCAGCAAATGAAGGGGTCTGATAGGACCGATTCCTGCCGGGGTCGCGGGAAAGTCCGAAAGGGATACCGTGGCCTCTGGCAACGTACAGGCAACGGAAGGAACACGGGTGGGTTTTAGTCAGTAAGAGTCTGACACGTCCTCCCGCTCCACCCAGAGCGGGAGAAGTTATTTGATAATTTCCCATTCTAAAAAAAAAAAAAGGGTTCATTAGAAAACCAGCGTCAGACAGCATCTGTCGGGCATTAATGCTGAAATGAATCTTTTTGGCGCAGCCGTGAGGCACACACTATTATTGTTAAAAGATTATTTTCACTTTTTATTTTGTTATTTTGTGTTTCACATTCAAATAAAAATTATCCTTTCTTTCTCTCTGTCTATTCTTCGCTGAAATGTGGTCGATACCACTTGATCGATCTTTAATCAAATAACTCTGACAGTAGGAAGTTAACCTACTTAATAGAGAGCGGTACCTACTCAAACTCAAACTCAAACTCAAAGCATTTATTTCAATTAAACCATTTACAGGCACTTTTGAATTGTCAAGAAGTCGGTCAGTCAGAAATATGAAGCTAGTTGCCCATTCCAAAGCGTAGTAGGTACCTATGGAGAAGAACGGGCAAGAAACTCCACGGACACTCTTTTAAATCAAATTTTTTTTTACAAAATATTGGTTACATCATTAACGTTGAAATTATACATGTGAGAACAATGTAGAAAGACGTGCACGTTAAAAGCGTCCGTAATAAAAATATAAAAAACAAAGAACAATTCAAAAATTAAAATAAGCCGTGGCAGCTAAGAGATGACCAGTCTCTACTGACGGCGCCCGTTCACGAACATGACGCATGGATTAGCACCATTCAGTTCAACCATTTTGAAGGGAGCTAAATGATCCAACACACGCGCCACCGCCAGCGAAACATTAGAGTGAGCATGACATAATCTCAGCCGCCAGGGCACATTCAAGTCAATGAAAGACATACCCAGTACCTAAATGGTAGCTTTACAGTCGGTACATAGTACTCACACATGTGCTATGCAATTATACAATGCTAAGACATTGAATTTATACAATGCAAAGATAGTTTTTAAAATCTTCAGCAGCTCCAACGGTATTTTCAAATGCTAATCAATTAGTTTATGCTTGTGGAGCAGGACCAGCAATGAGCCAAGCATTTTTATCAATTATGTAATCCCCCAACTTATAATATGCCTGCCTACATAGTGTGCGTTTTATACAAGATTTGAATTTCGTCTCATTCAGTTGAAGTATGTGGGGAGGAATTTTATTGTAACATTTTAAACAGTACCCCATGAAAGATGAGTCTACTTTAGCCAGTCTGAAACCTGGTTGAACTAATAAATCCCTATTTCTTGTACAATAATTATGTCTATCACCTCTTTTACAAAAAATATGTAAATTTTTTCTTACGTACATGATATGACTCATGATACTCATGATACTCATGAACATATATGTTGTACCGACCCCAAATAAACTGGGATAACCTATAGCAAGAGAATGATGATGATAAGAGAGGGTACTATGGAAGAACTTCATATCTAAGCAGTTTGAAAACAAAGCCCGTGAACACGATGACCACATCTGTTACCGCCCCGGTTTCTATAGCGGCCGAGCGTTGCAAGCAGAAATAGTCCTTACGGTGTATAAATATGAACTTCTTCGATAGTACCTACTAAAAAACATGAAAGTCTGTCTAATTTGTTTGATATACTTAGGTAGTGCGATGATGAGGGGCTCGTGGCTACATAATGACAACCGCACGGGTCGATCGATGATTAAGCTACGCTTTCCGAGATCGGTCCGTGGATGGGTGACCATGCATTACATATCGAGACACCTCCGTGCCTCGGAAAGCACGTTTAGCTATTGGTCCTGGCTGTCGTTTGTAGATCTTTGACAGTCGTTACGGGTAGTCGGAAGCCCGAAAGTCTGATATCCGGTCTTGCCATGGGGTATCGTGTTACCCAGTAACTGGGTTGTGGAGGTCAGATAGGCAGTCGATCTATGTAAAATACTGGTATTCAGCTGCATCCGGTTAGACTGGAAGCTGACTCCAACAATAGCTGGGAAAAGGCTAGGCAGATTTAGGTAGACTAGACTTAGGTAGTGCAGTAATTGGGTTGTGGGTAAGGTGCGATGGGATAGTAGTTGATTCGTACAAGATAAAAAAAAAACTGCTGCATCTAATTACGATCACAAACTGAAGAGGTTAATAAAATGACAACACTAGTCTAATCTTAGCAGTTAGCACTAATC
Source organism: Xanthia icteritia (assembly GCA_949128155.2). NCBI lineage: Eukaryota > Metazoa > Arthropoda > Insecta > Lepidoptera > Noctuidae > Xanthia > Xanthia icteritia. The sequence continues at coordinate 17,312,578 of OX421947.2, read as the reverse complement.
AATTCTAGACAAGATTTGAAGTCCAAATTTATCTTGCGCTAAGTAATCACGTTATTGATTACTTCACTGGTAGCATAAATGTAAAGGCTAGTGCACATCGGCGGACGGATTTTACATCTACCAACGTAAATTCGTACGTATCTAATGGTAACAAGAAATAGATTCCAAAGCTCAGAGACCGACCACGGAGCATCAAAGGGTATTTCTCTCTGCGGTATTAGGAGGATACCGCGATGGGATGCGAAGACATGCGGCGTGGCTCGACAGCATGCGGTGTTAGGTAATGGCAGGTTGCGACAGCATGCGACGGGATACTAAGGCATGCGATGGTATGCGCCGGAGGCTGCTTGCATACGATCGCAGGGGAGTGGCCATGCAAGCGGGGGTGCACTCCGCATTTCCGCCGTGGCATACCGCGGGATGCTGCGGGATGCAGATCTAGCAATGCGCTGACGGCATCGCAAATCATCACTGTACGCTGGCAACTGTTTATAAATGTCTCTTTTTTTACCAACTGATTAGCTTAGTTTATATTCATAAGCGCTATTTAGGTCGCTAAGCAGTGGATTAATAGCTATCAAAATTAAACACCGCTGCTCCGGTCCACTGTTTTAGCCTTGCTAAGAGGCAAGACTCAGTCGGATTATTTTGTGCTTCGAAGTTATTTTGTTGCTTTTTTTGAGTTGTAAGTACAGCCACATTAGAGAAAACTTGCCCAGAAACAACAGCTAGCACCCGCTAACAAGCTTGCTCAATTATTGTTTTTAATTATTTTTTTTGGGTGGTTAATCATCAAATATCTTCTCCCGCTCTGGGCGGAGCGGGAGGGCGTGTCAGACTCTTACTGACTAAAACCCACCCGTGTTTCTTCAGTTGCCTGTACGTTGCTAGGGGCCACGGTATCCCTTTCGGACTTTCCCGCGACCCCGGCAGGCATCGGTCCTAGCGAACCCCGCCAGTTGTGCTGACACCTCTTTGAGGCGCGCGTGGAACACAACGCGCCGGGCCTGGTCCTTATCGGACGGCTACCTACCCACTGCTCACCATCCGTATGCTCCACCGTGTCCTCCTGGCGATCCACGCAATGATTACACCCGGGCGTTTCCTCCCGCCTAATCCGTAACAGGAACCTCCCGAAACAACCGTGTCTGGTGAGGACCTGGGTCAGGTGGAAGGTGAGGACGCCGTGGCGCCTCTCTATCCACTTCTCAAAGAGGGGATTTATCGCCGCAATTGTGGCGTGCCCAGCACTGGGTTGCAACAATCGCACTCTCCATGCCGCCACGAGATCCCGCCGGAGCTCTGTCCGCTGTGCCGTGACTTCTCGCGGCAGCGGAGTTACGGCCCGGCGTTTCGCCTCCTCGCGCCACTCCCAAATGTGCGCGAGGACTCAATGACCGTCCTTACATTATTATGTGAACAGATTTTTGAGTTTCCCTCGAATCAGAAATGAAAGAGATCCGCAAGAGGACCAAGATAACCGACAACTCAAGTGGCAGTGGGCGGGGCACATTGCTCGCGAAACGGATGGCCAATGGGGCAAAAACGCCAGGCCGCAGGAATCCGCTGGATGGGAGAAGCATAGGACCGGTAGATGTGGCGACGCTTGGGGGAGGCCTATGTCCAGCAATAGAGGTTTTTCGGCTGAAATGATGATGCTGATGAAGAGATATTTGCCTTGCGGTTGGCTTATCATCGCTAATAATAATACATATTCACAATTGTTCTAATAAGAGGCAGAATATAAAACCAGCCCTCAGAGATGTTTTTTAAATACCTATGGAATTAAAAATACCTGTAAGTATAATTTTATTTTAATACTAATTGATTGTGTTTACCGCGTACGGGGATACTCATATTATAATTAAAGTTCAATTTATAACCGGTAGCGATTTAAACTTTTATTTTTTAAGTAATTGGTTGAACAATGCCTCGTTGGTCTAGTGGTCGCAAATGCTACTGTTGAGCCAGATGTCCTGGGTACGTATTCCGGGTCGGGAAAAGTGTAATTGGGTTTTTCCATCTGGAATTTCTCAGTAGTAGTCCGGAGTTTGTACTTGTTTCCGGTTGATGGCAATGAACTCGTCCCCCAATTACATGGGACTTAAACATAACTGGCGAAATGTGGGTTATATCTCAGCCTTACTCATAGGGAATACAGGCGTAATGTTATGTTATTGGTTGAATATTTAGTTGACAGTGCCAAATATTCAGCTCACATTGACCATTTAGGTAGATCTTTTTTCCAATGGTGTCGTTTGAAGTTTAATGATTGTGATACTTTAGCCTTTTTAAAAGACGCTCTTACATGAATTGTAACTAATCTTGTGTATACCTAGTCTTGCCATAAATATTGTCACAAGATTTTTTTTTTTTTTTATTGCAAATAATATTTATTACTTTTACAGTGTGTTAGTTTAATACATAAATATAAAACAATTAAAAATATAAAAAGCTTATTCAAAGTGGTCTCCATTGGCTGCAATACAGTCCTTTAAACGTTGAGGCCAGTTATCAATAGAAGCACGCACTCTTTCCATGGGAAAATTCTTCACTGCCAATCGTATGGATTGTTTTAGGGACTTCAAATTATCACGGCGTTTAGAGCAAGCCGTACTCTCTAAAACTGACCATAAATCATAATCCAGCGGATTAAGATCGGGACTAGACGACGGCCAGTCTTCAGCTCTGATGAAGTCCGAAACGTTCGCTTCCAACCAAGACTGCGTGGACCGAGCTTTATGACCCGGCGCCGAGTCTTGTTGGAAGGACCATACTTGGTTATTGAACATGGTGTTGTTAAGGGGCTTAACTCCCTTCTCAAGAATGGTATCTTGATACACTTGTGCCGATGTTTTGATACCTTTTTCACAAAAATATGGCTCAGTCACTCCTTCATAGCTAACACCCCACCAAACCATCACTGAAGTCGGATAATGCCCACGTTGCACTCTGTCGACTAATTGGGAAGCTTCCTTAGAGCTTTGAGCATAAATACGGTCATTTTGTTTGTTAAAATGTTGCTAAATTGTAAAGATTTTCTCATCCGTAAAAAAAAAAATTCTGTGACCTCCCTTTGCGTACCGCTTCAGTAGTTGTTTCGATTTAACCACCCTATTCTTTTTTTAAATTATCAGTTAAAAAATGACCAGTGCGTCTCTTATAGGCTGCAAGTCCTAAGTCATCTTTTAGAATACGCGACATGGTTCTTGGTGCTATCTTCATCTCCCGAGATAAAATCTTTTGTTTTCGGACAGGATTTCTTCGAATTCTTTCCCTTACTGCTTTGACCACCTTTTTCGTACGAACACTACGTGGACGGCCAGATTTTTTTCTGTCACAAACAGAGGAGGTCTCATTGTACCTATTAATAGCCCGGTACACAAACATTTGACTAAAACCAAGCGAATGGAGAGTTTTAAAAATTGCATTTGGTTCCAAACCAACTTTGTGTAGTGCAATCACAGCGATTCGGTTCTTTTTATCACCCACTCTATTTTAATATCGCAAAATATTGTACAATGTATTGGCGCCAAACTTAGAAAACTCAATGAACAATCGTATAAAAATGACAGATTCCAAATTCAAATGTAATATCTTTCATATTTTTAATGTTAACAGTATTTATGGCCAGACTGTGTACAATGATATGAAATGTGTCGGTTTTGTATCATTGTTTTCAGTAGTTTTCTTAACCTTATTCTCATACTTTGATTGCTTGAATATGAAAGAAAAACGTGCGTTCTCACACATATTTTATTCTGATGTAGCCATGGCAGTGCCAGGTGACATATAATGTTGCCAGTGATGGAACAATATTATTACTAAATTTTGGGCTGCCAACATAGTTGATAAGGGACAGGCTGATAATTTAAACTCGCTTCCGCTTATCCCATGCACCAACCACAAGCTTTAAAATTGCACTGACGTACGCCATGACTGTCACGTAGACCATCGCTTATTATACACGGAAGCTACCGTAAACACATGACTCACCTTTTATCTGCGCTGTCAGTAAGATGAAATTATGTTGCATATTTTCTTTTGTAAAAGTTTAAGACCTCATCTTTGTTAAAGGACTCGTAAAGAAAAGTGATAAACAAATGATTAATTTCTGTAAAGAAGTAGGTTTTAATAAGACTTTGATACGTCTATAGTACGTTTTAGGCACGTATCCCACCGCAAACGAGGAAGCGACTATCTGTCAACAATTTTCTTTCTCAAGAAACGTACAAAAGGTCAAAACTCTAGTGTATGTAAAAGATAATTATACGTATATATAGGTATATGTTAATAGTTGATCGCTGACTCTTCAAACAGTCTGAAAATCGAGCTCCATACTCATAGAAACTTAAAGTCAGAAAATTTAATAATTAAACAAATGTGTTGGAATGAAATTTAGACTTGGAAAATCGTTTCTAACTATTCTCATCATAAAAGTCATTAGCAGGCTATAAACTAACGATAGTATTAGTAAATCGATCGGTGACTTCATTTAACCACGTCAAAGATTTGAAAAATCACATACCGAAAATTCAAAATTTCAATAATTTGCTGCGCTCAAAGCGGCACCCAAAGGTGAATGAATTGGATGTCATCTTGATCGATGTGCATGGTACAACAATTTGTGTGACCACTAGCAATTCAGTTCCATTAAATAAAATAAAAAAATATTTAAGTGTTTTCTCCCATACAAAAAAAAACAAAAAAACTTTTTTTTCTTACGCGTGGAGCTACTAATACCATCCATACAATAATATCATATAAAGGGAAGTATACCAGAGAGGTTACAATTTTTTTTTTAATTCATGACTTTAAGTTTGTATGAGTGTGGAGCTCGATTTTCAGACCACTGGCGGCGAGCAAGTACTCGCTTATCGCAGCGACAAGAGAGTACTCACTCGGCGACGCTCGCTTTGAAGGCATAACACTCGCTGAGAGACGCACGCATACCAGCGAGGAATCGCTCACCGTCGCGCATTTGCTGCTCGTTGCTCGCCAACTCATTTTTAGTCGCTAGTTCTCCTCACTTCTCGACAATCACCGGTGAAGGGACAGGTGCCTTAAAACTGGATGAGGTTGGTGTTTCGTATCCGACTACTACACTCAGAGATGAAACACCGAAACAAATTCAGGGGTCACAGTCTCTTTTATTAATTATAATACCAGCTGTTACCCGCGACTTCATCTGTGATCCAGGATGAAAATGAGTCTATGTCCTTCTCCAGGTTATTTATTTATTTATTTATTTTATTTAATGCACAATGTACACAACCAATTTTACACGCTAAGCTTAAACTAGTGAGTACATGACCCTGTTAGGGCGCAGCAAGATAACTTAAAACTAATATTGCAGAAGAGGTATCTAGATTTATCCAATATCACATAAATATCATTAGGAATTAAATATTAAATTAATTAAATTTATATCTAACATTTCACTTCATTTACTTAATAACAATTGTCTGAGTGTGTTAAAGTTTAAATTAATTAATGAAAATTAGTTAAATAAACCAAACATAACTTGATTAATAATAAATAGAAAAAATATAAAATCATAAATATATCATCACTATGTCAAATCAAATTAATAAAATCACAAATATAATGTCAACATGATAAAAATAAAAATATAACAAAAATACACCATTCGATATTTAAAATGTCGTACCAAAATTTTATCGAATGTCAAAAATTAAAATCATTCACCAATTTAATAAACGAAAACATGTCATATAAATAACAAATAATCACAAATAGTATTTACATACAAAAGAACCTATAATAAAATGAACACATGATATATATTTTTAATTCTATTTTAACATTTTATCTTCCATAAATTCTTTAATACTATAATAGCACTTTTCCAAGAGAAATGGTCTACCTATGTGCCAACTTTCATCCAAATATATTCAACCGTTTTAGCGTGAAAGCGTAACAAACAAACAAACTCACTTTCTCATTTGTAATATTAGTTAGGACTTGGATTTGCTACACTTACTTACAGTTCTGCCTATGAAAAGTATGGCTGTGTTCTGTTATCGAGGGTATTGGCACCGATTAGATATTATAATGATCGCGGACAATAACAGGCAAGTGATGACTTAATTTTATTATATTTACCACTTCTCGTAAGGTGAATCGTTGGCCCCTTTGTCTCAAACGTTAACAACGTTTTATTTATCACTTTTATGTTGCTTACCTACAGCTTGTTTCTTGCCCGTTCTTCTCCATAGAGATCTACGTTTTGGAATGGGCAACTAGATTCAACTTTCTGACTAACTGACCGACTCTTTGATAATTCAAAAGTGCCTGTATAAATGGTTTAATTGAAATAAATGCAATGAGTTTTGAGTTTGAGCTAGGTTACAATACTTATATTATTTGGCAGTGAGACCCAAACTAGACAGTTATTCTGTACCTTGGGGCTCTGGTGTGGCGACTCCAGAGCCCCAAGATACCACACCTGAAATCATCTCTCTAGTCTCCACTAGATTAATGATTTCAGGTGTGGTATGGTAATGTAAATGTGTAATGTTTGTGTGATAATGTATGTGGTCTGTCCTCGTTTAGTTTGTAAGACTGTTTTCTTTATTAGACCTCCGTTACAACCCTTTTAAAAACTTGTGGATGCTTGAGGTAAGTACGATTTCTTGCGGGAGTTCCGCATTTGCGGTGGCGCTGGCGAGGTTCCGTTAAAACCCTACATAATAGATATAAAAATCTTCTCCCTATCTTCTGGTCTAAAAGACCAGAAGATAGGGAGAAGATTTCTCCCACCTGATTTTTAATCAGGTGGGAGTGGGATCATCCTGTTCTACCCTTAAGCACCATTTCCTGTCTCAGTTCAATTCATCGTTTTCTTTCCCAGTTGGACACATCTTTATCGTAGCATAATTTAAAAAGCATCTTTTGTTTTCGTAAGTGGAATATAACTCCAGGTTTCAAACTGGTTTCCACTATTACCTAATATTTATGCCGTCAGTTAATTTATGGCACAGCTAATTTGTTATAAGCATAGATTACAAATTAGACCATCTGCTTCGTCAAACAAAAAGGGCTAAAACTCTAAGTACTCCTTTACACAGTTAATATAAAATTACGACCATAAAAAGGGTATCACTTAATGACGCAAAAGCACCTTGTTTTAGCTCTATAAACTATCATACATATGTACTTAGAGTTAGATACTTAGACGAACAAAGGCATTAGGACCATCTGCCCACCATGTGCATTTAAACGGCTTGAGTGTTAGATTAGACGGTAAATAATATACGGTTTGTCGTTTGTTTGGTAAAATCTAAATATTTGTGTCGTAGTTAAAATTGATATTATCGATTAGTTTGTTTTCACCTGGTAATGCAGTATCGTGTTAATAAATATCGAAGTTTGTGGAACAGATTTTTAATCGACAGTATGAATGTAACAGCTAATATAACTTTTTGTAAAGTAACCTCACTCAAATTACCTTTCCGCTATACCTACAGGTTGTATCAGAATTGTGTTCAAAAATAATCATTTGGGTCGAGTAGGCATTCAAGTTTTGTATGGGACACTTGATTACTTTTTCACGATTAGAATGTTGGTCTCGTGGAGAGAGTTGTTCAGTTTGATTCTGTATCAGGCTCTTAAATATGACCACACATTTCTGATACAAAACAAAGTGGCTTCATTGTTGAACACAGCGTCTGTTCAACAACGAAGCCATTATATCTTTTAAGACGTGATGAGTATATTCGAGGGCTGGCTCGTTCTTCGGTCAAAGAATTGGCATTGCCATTAACCGTGGCAATGCTGCCAGTCTACTCGTACTGGGCACGTTTCTGGGTGACAACGTTGTGGAGAAGAACTGACGTCTAAGTGCCCTTTTTAATTTGATATATAGGGATGTAGTTACTATATTATTTAATTTAGTACCTCCTGTAAATAGTAATTTGTATATTAATATAGTTTATTATTGCATATTGGAATCAAATAAATGTCATTAGAAAATTTAATCAAAAGCCTTATGCCAGTCACAATCAGAATTCTTCACTGCAATATTGTATTTAAATCATCCTGCTGGTTTTCGCCTGACATTTAGTCTTCTTGTTCGGTTCGAAAACAATCAGCATATTCCATAGTATTAAAAGCCACCATGTTGATCTCGTTTGCCCAGTTATCGCGCTCTTCATCATTTTCGGCAGAAAACGTTCGTGTAAATTCTTCGTCTTTAGGGTTCATGAACGGCATGGTTACAGTGAAGACACTCCTTGTGTTGTCTGGATCTTTGTCTTCGTATTTGACAACGGCATTATGTAGACGATAATTATGGCAAGGATTGCAGTCAGGACCCGGAGTCTTTTCGAACCCAAACATTTGAGTATCTTTGAGAAGGATGAAGTAACGGCGTCGCCATGTTTTAATGTGTGCTCCGCGCATTTTAAGCCAGCCCTCTTTTACTACGCGACCGTTACTGAAAAATGAGAATGATACGTTAACAGTGTTTATTCCGAAAGTGGACAACGTCGCAAACAGATGTCAAATATTTCACTGTTTTGATTAATTTGGCAATATTACTGTATAGAAATACGAAATGTGGCTAACTAGCGGACTAGAATAATAATAATGAATTGCAACTACAACACTGAATTTGATGTTGTAACCGTTTTAGGTGTAAAAAAGGCATTTGGAAAGTTTCCAAATACTTTTTTTACATCTAAAACTAAATATTCGGTGTTACGATATTAATGATTGCATTTCATAATCAATATTTTAGTTCGCTAGAGCCACATTTCGTATTTCCATACAGTAATATTGCCAAATTAATCAAAACAGATAAATATTTGACAGCTATTTGAGACGTTGCCAACTTTTAGGACAAACGATCTTAAAAAAAGAAGTCTATCTCTCTCAAATTTTTTTTCAGCAGTTATTGTAATATAATTTTCTATCATTCATGGTATGGGCATGTGATGCGGAGGAAAGAGGGAAATGTCGTGAGGAAAGTTTTGAGTATGATTGTGGATGGCTATACGAGAAGAGAAAGACCAAAGAAACGATGGATGGACTGTGTGGCAGATGATATGGCTAGGAAGGGGGTGACTACCGAGATGACGACTGATAGAGAAGTATGGCAGAAAAAGGCATGTTGCGTCGGCCACAAATAAATTGGGATGAGGGTAGAGAATGATACAATCACCATCACGTCTGTGTTCCCCGAAGGGTTAGGCAGAGATGTACCTCTTGTTCATCCTCATTTCGCGAGTTATGTTTAAGTCCCATATAATTGGGTGCGATTCTATTGCCCTCAACCGGGCATAAATCCAGGCTTCGGGCTGCTACTCAGAAATTTCAGATGAAAAAACCCAATACCACTTTGCCCGACCCGGGTATCTCAAATCCAACCCACGAGCTCATGCTTAGCAGTAGCGCTTGCGACAACTACCGCCTGCTAAGTAATCAACAGTGACAGGAACTTATTATGACATCATCCACATAAACTAAGTGGGAAAATACGTATTATTGAAGCTAACTCAAAAACTACCCAAGCAAAGTTAATAAAATTTATATGGGACCACCGCACAAGCTTCTTCTACCAAATGAAAAAATAATTTTCAAAATCGGTCGAAAATTGACGAAAATATAGAAGAAAAAAAAAAAGGAGGAAGTCCGTCCGAAAAAGGAGTTTTTTTAAATTTATTTTTTGTTTTATTTATTTATTTGCATACAATCTTAATACAGGTTCGTCTTTGTTTTGTACCATTAAACCAGTAATGGTATGTATTGGTACTCACATTCGCTAAAAGAACACTCCTTAATCACTAAAATATAACTTGTATTTACTTATTATTTATTATTCATGTATATCATCCATGTATACATTATTTGCATATATTATAAAAATAACCAAACAATGTAGGTACATGAACAATAATTTGCACGTAACTATTTAAGCCGTAAACATCTATCAGTAAGTGAGTCACACAAATGTAATGTTTTGAATCTGAGTTGCTCGCTACTCCATCGGTTCTAGTCAACGTAAAGAAATTCCTATACATGTTGCTTCGCTTTTGTTTATTTTATATTAGTGAATGATGGATGACAGGGAAGAATGGAAGAAGAAAACGTGCTGTGACATGGGACAAGGTCAGGAAGTCGGTGATGATGGAACTGACTAAGGAGATGTTGGCTAATAGAAATATTGTAGGTACTTACTATCGGTCTTCAAGTTCTGTTTTTTTTACCGGTGCCTCCGCCATTTTCACTGTTCGATAACTTTGATAATCGCGATTTAGTCAAGAATTTTCTTTGCTGGTCTTCTTGCTGGCGGTCTGTAGTTTTTGCCTTTCCTTATAGGAAGGTTTATGTATGTATGTTTTATGCTTTATAATATAGAATTAACAGACACGCAGATGCTCAACGTGCTCTGTCATAATTATTACTAACATAATTACAACTGTAAAGTGTTCTGCTTGAAAATGTTTGTCCTATATTTTGGATAAGGAAATTTTTACTTTAATAGGTAATTTTTGTCATTGTAACATTGCAGATAAATTGTTTATTTATAACAAATCCTAACTAATATTATAAATGCGAAAGTGAGTTAGTATGTTTGTTACGCTTACACGCTAAAACTGCTGAACGGATTTGGATGAAATTTGGCACACAGGTGGGCCATGACCTGGAATAGGACATAGGATACTTTTTAGCTGCTGGCAAAAGCTAGTTATTAATATTTGTATTTTATGTTGGTCTTTTCGGTAGATATGAGTTCGGGGAAAATAAATGAGAAGTTTTCAACAATGACAGTCGCTGATTTAAATTAAATAAGCAATGTTTTTAGGTACATAAGTAGGTAAAGTCAGTAACGAAATTCAGTTAATTATTTAGGTATTTAAATACAAATAAAATAGTATAAAATACCTAGATTTCCCCACTGCTGGGACACAGGCCTCCGCTCTTTTTGAGAGGGAGCGTGAGCTGTAATACACCACGCGGGCCCAGTGCGGGTTGGTAGATGTCGCATGTCTTCGATTTTTTGGTTCTAGGACATTCCGGTTTCCTCACGATGTTTTCCTTCACCGTTTTGAGAGCAGCCGTGATGAAATAAATTACATCAAGTAACCCGCCTGACTGCGTTTGAACCCACGACATGTAACTCGTAAGTCAGGGCAATCACCACTGCTTAAATTATAACTGAATAATTTCATCACATGTTATCTTTACTGCAGAGAATATTATTTTGCAATGTAAAGGCTTACAACGGCTTATTGCAATATTTTTGGCTGATGAATAAAAATAATAAATAAATCCGGAACCGTCACAAATAAAGATGCGACATCAAACTGATTATAATCAAAAAGCAAAAAAAAAAAACTCTTTTGTCTTCGTTGACGAATCCAGTATTTTCTCTCAGCTCTGGCTCTGCATTAACATAAGCTTTAAATCAAAACTTATCAAAAGGTAATAGTCAAATTTCATCTTTTGTTTCATTCCAGTGACACTAAAATGAGGGTCATTTTTTATTCACTTTGCAAAAAATGACCCTTGATAGGGGTATTTTTTTTGGTAACGTTCGAATTTAAATTAAGAACTCTATTGTCGGTGCTTTTTTTTAATTGCGATCCGCCGGAGTCATTTTTCATGCATCGCTTGCAATCTGATTTACCTGCCAGTAGCTTTTTTTTTTTTTTTGTAGGCTGTTAAGTGTGACCCAGTTATGTTTATTGGGGGACAGTTATATGAGTCACATGTATATTTTTTGTTGTTACTGGTATGGTAGGTAAAAAGCTCTACTGGGAAAAATGTTCTGCATTTTCAAATTTCATTGAATTTCAATCGATACTTTCTGTTTTTTTTTTATGGTATTCAGCTGCATCCGGTTAGACTGGTAGCTGACACCAACATAGTTGGGAAAAGGCTAGGCAGATGATGATGAGTTTCTGTCTTTTATTGAGTGTCTGTATAAATTTGTTGAGATGATTACCTTATACATATATACCCAGAACCAGATTGACTGAAAACCAATTTTCACCTAAACAAATATGTGTAAATAAATATACATTAATTTACTATTAATTTCTCTATTATCCGTCGCAAATGTGGCACCGGCTTTACAAAACAACTGCATAACAAAACATTAATAAAATTGCATTAAAAACTTGAAAACTCTAGTCAAAGCGTATAATTTAATATTTTCTAGTTGCGTGCGCGCATTAGCCTGAAGGCCATTTTCGACTCAGTTGCTTGCATCTAAAATAATTGCATAGGCATTTAAATAAAATTGTAATAATTGTACCTACATAATTTGCAATTTTATTTTCGCAGAAAACAATGTCCATTAATAATTTAAATAATAATTATAGTGTTGGAACTACATGAGCGCGCGTATTGTCCTTAACAAGTACAGTCAACAATAAAAGTTAGTGATGAATTTATGCAGTTGCATTGTTTAGAATGCAAACGTTCAAATTATTTATATTTTTTAATTTATTATGTTGAACTTTTTAACGATATTTTTTCCTGTTAATATACTAACGGTTGGCTAACGTAGAACCTAAATATTTAATTTAGGAAAAGCAATCATATTGCCGTGAAATTGGCTACTCCAGAGGGACCATGTTTTAACTATATATCGTGCTATATAGTAGGTTTAGATGCCTACTAATTCAGTGAATAGTCTGTTATTTTAATTATATACGCTTACGGCAAACTTTGTAATGTTGACCATAAATAAATAAGTTTATGAATAACAATTTTTTTTCCTTGTTATTGTTCACGAACTCTAACCTAATCTTTAAGGTAGGTGAATCATCGGTACCGATGGCCAAATCAACTTTATTTTACGTAACAAAAATACATAACTTAAAAAAAAACTAATACATGGAACTTAAACATAACTGGCGAAATGTGGGTGTATTATATAGGTACACCCACGGAGGGTACACCTCTGCCCAACCCTTCGCAGATTACAGGCGTGATGTTAATAATTATATTATTTATTATAATATTATGCTAGATGATTTTCGTTGATTTTATACATATTTATCAATTTCGGAAATTGACGAATTTCGGTATCTACTTACGGTACTTACATAGAAGTTAGTCATCACTTTTGGAAAAAAATGATAATTAAAAATGAAGTCTGCGTTGCTATACATCATTTCATTGTACCTACCTATATTCAATATTTTACTCGATAAATAATTGCCGTCCGCGATTATGGAGGTCTGCTATTATTTTGAGCTCTTATTTAGTAATAAGTGGCCATTATGTGCTCACAATAGACTGATATTCAATACTGAGCTGATTTTGCATTCATCGAGTTCTAAAGCCGCTGTGAGCTAGGTATTTTACGCAGTAAGACTTTCAGACTATTTTACTATAAAGACATAATTTGCTCTATTTTGTTTATTTACAAACTTTCCTACATTTTAACAAACGCTTCCTATGGTTTTAATACTCAATAACTGATTGTTTTTGCCTGTTTTTTTTGTTATACGCTACTATGAAAAAATAAATGTAAGTAGGTAAAACATAAAACTTACACTGTGCCTTTATTTATTTTATATTAAATGGATTTATTGATTTGGTTTAATGTTAATTTTCTATCATTCAAACAACTCCACAGTTTTCATAATCTAAACGTAAACAAAAAAGAATTTTTGTAGAATGCCGCTAAGATTCAAATATTCTAACAAACTCTCCGATGAACCCCAACCTACAATTTTGAATTTCGAGCGCTTTTGTTCACTCACACATAAGCAATGCAGTCCCTGTATCTACGAGGGTGCCAGAAACGTCAAATTTAGTTGTAAAACAGTTTCTTAATGTTGCTACTCGATAACAGATGGCGCTAGTAACGCTTTCTCGCAATTTTAATGAAAGTTATTTTGTCTTTATTTTACATGTTTATTTTATAAATAACTACTAGTTAAGAAATAAAATCTAATCATAATTCTATTGTCACTATTCTTGAAATGTTTTACTTAAATTATTTATAGTTCGTCTATGACAACATAGATGGCGGTACCAGTAGCATTATTTAGTTAAACCGAGCCAGCCCAGTTGAGCAAATATCCTGTTTGCCACCTCCTGTACGTGACTTTTAAAGTAAACTGTCTCATTTTCTGTTGAAATTGCCACCTCACATCTTATTCTGTACGCTTTTAAGCATTTATATTCATTTCTCGACTCTTTTATGAAGATGTATGTACTTTATAAATCCAATAAGAAAATGTCGGTACATTCTAATTTTAAACTGATTAGAATTTAGTGTATTAGGAGTTTAATAGGTAATTAAAATTAAAGAGTAACCTCTGTTAAGATATAAGTAGGTATTTTTTTAATCTCTACCTAGAACCTAGTCATTGTATTAGGAGTATACCTTATATACCTAATTCCCCGCAGTATAGAGTACTAATAAGTAGGTATTTATTGTGGTCTGCCGAAGATAATCCATGAACTTGCATCGCAATCATTTTGATATTTTGCTTCAGCTATTCTTCGTTTCAGTGTTTTTCCCATTAATGACATGATTGTTATTGACATTTATGATTATTATTTTATTATTACTTATTTTAATTTTTTTCATTATTATGACATTTACTTAATTCAATAATACAATTTTAATTGGATTTTTTTTAATGACTGCATCATTATGATCAATAATAAATTTAAATAAAATGTAACTTTATTATATATATTTGCACGCCGAAATTAAAGGTGGAATAAGAGAACAATTTTGTACATTGTAGCAATCTTCTGTACCTTATTTAGGCAAATAAATGATTTTTGTTTTTGTTTGTTTTTGACAGGAAGGGCTCCATCATCAATCTCATCATTCTGCTGTCCTCATCCCAATTTATTTGTGCTCAAGATGTCTTTTTCTTCCATACTTCTCTATCAGTCGTCATCTCGGTAGTCACCACCTTTCTAGCCATATTATATCTAACTTTATATCATCTTTCACACTGTCGATCCATCGTTTCTTTGGTCTTACCTACTATAAAATGTTATTTTTAGGTTAAGTTTTGTTATGTGTGTACCTCCTTATATTTAAAAAAACAAAGGTATTTTTCTGTGAAATGAAATGAAATTGTTTATTCTGTAAATAGGATATTGGAATCACTTTTACACGTCATCTTAATTTTTTTTATTAAAAGTTAGCTAGATGAGTTCGGCGTTTCCTATCTGACTACTCTGAGAAGAAAGGCCGAAACAAACTCAGAGGTCACAGTCTCTTTTAAAGTCCAGACAACTTCTTTAGTCTAGTTTTCCAGACAACTTCTTTAGTTAGGTTTTTCTTCTAGTCTTGGTCAGGCCATATGAGGACCATGTAGATTAGTGTCTGAAATGGTCTTTTGAGAAAAGAACCACACAGATTTGAGTGAACCTGTCCTGTCAGTGCAAGCATTTGAAAACCGTACCTGTAACTTATTCAAATAAACAGGTACTTATTAATGTAAAATTAATTTGCATGCCCTAAAGAGTCAAAATATGGACTGTAGATTAAACCACCAACTTTTACAACTGGTAACACCTGTATTTTCTGCAAATAAATGATTCTTATTCTTATAGCCACCCACATTCATACTGAAAACTTTCCTCACGAAATTAGTCATTCCTAAGAAAGTTAAGAATATAAGTTTGCATAAGATCTCGTTAATGGTGGACCTTTTCTGTTTAGACTGCCTCGTTGGTCTAGTGGTCGCAAGCACTACTGCTGAGCATAAGGTCCTGGGTTCGATACCCGGGTCGGGCAAAGTGTTATTGGGTTTTTCCAACAGGAATTTCTCAGCAATAGCCCGGAGTCTGGAATTGTGCCCGGTTGATGGCAATAGGCTCGCCCCCTATTACATGGCACTTAAAAACATAATTGGCGAAATGTGGGTGTACTACTGGTACACCTCTGCCCAACCTTATGTTTTTTTTATGCTTTTCTATTTATTATCTATGCTTTTGAAATTTTGTTGATTTAAATCTCGTTGTACATATAACATTTTCATCGTACCCTAAGTTAGAATTTGTAGAACAAACTCTACCGGTGTAGTGTACACATACCCTTACAAAAAAAAGAAAATATTATTCCGGTCCGAACATTTCTATAAATATATCTATCCTTTTCTAACACGACCAAACTTTTGTAATATCATTCCCTCTCTTTCTAACAATGTTACACCCCATTTTACAATAATACATTTTTTTTGCCGATTTCAAAATGAAGGGTGGGGACATTTTGCGACGAATAACCATCAATTTTATTTCATTTTGGGTGCGCAAGAGTCGTAGTGCTTTGAGGGCTATTGAAAATTATTTTCAACTACATACCATAGGTAATTATGTCCTGTTAGAGAATTTTATTTGTATTAGCTAAGTATGAAGGGACGTAAGTGATCTCAGTCATTTTTTTTATTTAATTGTGATTGAAAAGTGTTTCTGAAACTTATTATAGAGAAGAATATTTTGAGTAACTTAAACTTAGTTTTATTAAAAACTGTCGGTCTGACTGTGAATTTAAATCAAGACTCAGAGCGTTCCTATTAGAGAAATGTCTATATTCGATAGACGAAGTCATATCCACGTTTAAAAAATTCGATATGGGTAGTATTCGTATGTAGTAGCCTGTTACTGTACCGAATGTTTAATTTGGAATGTTATTGAATTTATTTTGTTATTTTCTATAAATGATTGTATTATGTTATGAATGTGTTATTTTTTATTAATTTTTTCAAAGACAATGTGAATTGTTCCTAAATAAATTGAATTGGATTTAGAGTATAATAATAAATTAAATTAAAACTTGTAATCGGTGAAATCACCAACCCGTTTTGAGCAAGCGTGGTGATCAATTAAGTCAGAGCGCGTGCTTGCTAAGCGACGTTTATAGATCTCGGCCTAAGACTTCATTTTGATCAAGAGATATAGTTAAAGCTGAGTGCAGACTGAGTCAAGTTAAGCTAATTCTGCGTAAATATTAAATAGAAATCCCTCGAATGAAAACAATTTATGATAAAAGTTGTAAAAGTGATTGATGTAATGACACAAGACTGATTTGTATAATGACACAAGAGAAAACTGTTGTCTATTATTTGATATAAAAAAATAAATACCAGCTTATTATTGTCCCACAGTACTATTCTAAGTTTATTTTTTATTTTATTTTTGTGTGAATGTTGTGTGCCTTAACTTGATTCAAATAAAATAATTTTCTTTCTTTCTTTCTTTCTTTCTATCCATCACCCAGAGAAGGCACGATCATTGATCACCACGCTTGCTCAAGACGGGTTGCCGATTTCAGACTGCAGGTTTCTTCAAGATCTTTTCCTTTACCGATGTCAGTAATCCAATCCAATCTGCCTAGCGGTCGGCTTCCAGACAAACCGGATGCAGCTGGATAGGTACCAGTATTTTACATGGAGCGACTGCCTATCTGACCTCCACAACCCAATAACTGGGTAATACGATATCCAAGGTAAACTCATAAAGTAAACCTAACCTAACCAATATGTAAATAAAAAACGGTAGGTATACTCTATTCATATACACTGTCATATATGAAACCATGTAAACAAACGATAATGGCGATAATAACAGACTGTATGCATCCTATGAAAGATAAAACTAGTGATTTGGCCTGGCCTCATGTACTGATGTAACGTCAGCAGAACACTCCTTTGTCCGCGGCCGCTACCGTGAAGAGATGTTATCAAGTACCAACAGCAGATTCAGTACTATTAATTAGGTTACATTTAAGTGTTATTGGGAAAGTCAATTAATTTATTACTATTATAAGTATAATTTGGGCTTTATGTCCAGAATGCTACGGACGCATTTCAGTTACCACCAATATCCACCAATCAAAATAGGTACCTACCAATTGTTTTAATACCATTATTAAATTGTAATTGAAAAATCATCGAAGAAAACTGAGGTTATAAAATTAACCTCAACTGTCAAACGAAAAACATCTTTAAGGTGATTTAAAATTAGAATTTCGGATTTCAGTATTCAAATAATCAAATCAAAGCAGGATACCACTCAATTTTTAAGAGGCACTACAAATTGACTTCCACAGGTACTTTCTGATCACTTGTTTACATTTTCACCAGATACTTTTGGAACAGACTATATGTATTTTTTACTTTCAAGTGGTTTTTTGTGTTTATATAAATAACTAGCTTCCGTCAGTGGTTTCGCCCGCGTGATATCTTCATAAATTATAGCCTATGTTACTCAGTGATAATATAGCATTCTACTGGTGAAAGAATTTTTTAACTCGGTCCGGTAGTTTTTGAGTTTATTCATTATAAACAAAAATTAAAATCGTTTTTCTTTATAATATTAGTTTAGAAAGAACTTTTCTGCTATCCCTACAAAAGTTAAGTTTCATAGGTGTTGTGTACGAACAATGAGCTAATTGAATGCCTAATCACTAAGCTTTACTGAGAACTAACCATTCACTCAGTAAATGCTAACAAATTAACATTATGTGCAAGAACTTGGCTGTACTCTACACCACAGAGGGCGATGACCTATCTGCTGGCGCGTTTTTATGATTATAGGAAATTATGCCAAGCGTGGTTGTAGTAGTATTGTTACATAAGTAGTATTTGTTGTAGTCCTAGCGGCTTCTTTTAATGCCCGGATGCATGCATAATTTGTATAAGTACCTAGTGGACTTTTTCGGAGAAGATTTTTAGACCGAAAAGAAAGAAACTTAGCATAATTTACGCAATATTGTCTTTGGTCCGTGGCCTTGACATCAACCAATGAACAGCATTGTCAAACTTTTATTTATAGGTTGAATACGAGGCTTTTGGCTACTTTTGTATGTGTGTATTTTATGTTTCTTTTTCTTCAAATGTGCGTTTTGTTTATGCAGAATAAACAATTTTTCTTTCATAATTATTTAAACTATCTGTGACCCGCGACTTCGTTCAAATATCCAGATGCGTATAGTATTAAATAGATACAATTTAATTTCTACTTTTTAATATTTAGTGGCTTTTGTGAACACATAAAGCTTCGCGCAGACTAGGGCGACGCGACAGCGCGACGCGACACCGGTTATTGTTATTGCGTGAAGTTTTTTTAGAAATTGCATTGTTCGAGTCGCGTCGCGCCCGTCGCGTCGCGCTGGTCTGTACGAGCCTTTAATTATTCAGATTTGTTACAGTTGTAATGGAAATTATGTCACTTGGTTTAAATAGGTTTTTTTTTTGTCACTCCTGGGTAGGTCTTGGCCTACATCTCACCTGATGGTAAGTGATGATCAGGCCGAAGATGGAAGCGAGCTTCACCCGGAATCCTCAACCACAGAGAATTTTATTTATCTTTTCTGTTTTGTGAATATGAGAACGTTGTTGGCCTAGTATAGACTGTAGATTTGTTGACCATTTTCTATTTTGTTAAGTACCAGCAGTGTGATTCTGTAAGACCTCATTCTAAAGTTCGAATCTAAATCCGCTGTGAGTTTCTTGTTTGGCATTCTAAAAACTCGGTTGATAATTCGAATTTACACTAGCGCTACCCCTGCGAGCGTGTCAGCGAGTTGAACTAGATTGACCGTGAGATTTTGACAGATAAAGTATGAGATGACTTAAGAAGTGGCATTCAGTAAGGTAATTCCCCCGCGACTACGACGCTCACTTCATTACCTCTGTTACTTGAAAATATTATAAAAGCCAATTATTTTTAATAGAGTAAACGTGGAGTTTCTTGCCGGCTCTTCTCCATATGAAACGACCAAATGCACCGTACATCTAGCTTCTGACGTTTCATAAGTGCTTATTTTGAAGAAAAGTAGTCTATTTACTTCTCCTAGGCTACCTATATGTGGGCGTCCAAGCAAAAAGGGTCCAGTTTTCGGCATTTAGTTTCCGAGATATAAGAAGTTTTGTAAAGTTGGGTGAAAAAATTGCATTTCGCGATTTAGAATGATTATTAATAAATGCTCAACTATCTACAATTTCATATAGTAATTGACTATATACGACTTTTTCAGAATTTCAACTTATGAACAACTTACAAATGTCTGATAAAAAAAAATATGTGCCAGTTTTTGAATATTTATTCAAGCCTTACTATCAATTGACTATTCTAGATCCCGAATCTAGTCTTAACTCAATACCCCACTACTGGACCCTTTTTGCTTTACGCCCACATTATGTCAAACATAATGTGAGCACCATTTGTATCTATCACATAATTAGTTTATCTGTCGTTGCTTCATTTTTAATTCTTAATTCTTTTTACCTATTGCGGTATAATCATTTTATTCTAGGTGCATCGTCCTCACATATAATTATATAACTAATGTACTTATACAAAATATCGTAAAACATTTTAAAAGAATAACGGTGGAGTTTCTTGTCCATTCTTCTCCATGCGAAAACTATCTTTTGGAAGGGGCGACTAGAATTAATGCAATTTTTTTGTAAATTTTTGACGTTCAAAAGTGCCTTATAAGGGCCTATTTGAAATAAATGATTTGACTTTGACTTTGAATGATCGGTTCAATGGTTAAAGCGTGAAAGGTAACAGACTTTCTCATTTGTAATATTAAGTATAGTTATTTACACAAACGTATTTACATGATTTAAAAACAGACTTAAAATAATAATAATATGTACAAGTATATAAACAAGGGGGGGGGGGCATTATTATAGGGCATCAAAAAATTCGTCCGCATCACTGTCAACAGGAAAAGTGCCCAAAAGGCTGGCAGCATTGCCACGTTGAATGGCAATGCTGATTCTTTGGCCAAAGAATAGGCCAGCCCTCTGGTCACGTGAAGAGTCGACCAGCCGCTTGGCGATGTCTTGAAAAACTAAGTGGGCACTCGGACCCCATGGCCCTAGTGTTTCAACCCCAAATGGCTCAAACATATAAGTCCCAATTAGATTGGAGTATTTGCGCCGTTTGAGGTTTTCCGCACCTGCAGCAGCAGCCCCAGCACAGCCCGCCGTGCTAGGAAGATGGGATGGCGCAAGGGTGTCGACACACGTTGCATCCCACACCAAAGGCCTACCTACCTTCCAAGGCATTATGGTCATTCCGTCTGGTCTCTTCCCATCGTCGCGTGCCAAGCCATTGGGTTCTAAAACAGCTGGCACTCCGGCGGTGACAAGAGCACGACGGATGATGTCATTTATGCTGGCGTGCCGTGCTAACTGGCCTGCACTCTTACTGCAGGATAGGCCATGGTGTCCGAGACAGTCGACACCTTCACCGCATTGGCAGCGATGCGGAGCCACACAAGGAGCGCCCAGACGCAGACAGGTAGCGAGCCGGAAGGTGGTATCACCCAGCATAGTACCTATGTTGGGTGACGGTAGCGCCTGAAGCCAGAGGCCCGACTCCCACTCACCCACAGCCAACAGGCGGGCACGCTCAGCAGTATTGGTGGACGTATTAATAAGATTATTCCGTACCAACCTGCAGAGCGGCTCATCCCACTGCCTCTGGGAAGATGGGTTCATGGGCCGATCTGTATTCGGGCAAGCCGCTTTCCAGGCGTTCTCTGCATCGGTCAAGCAAGGCACTTCAGAGTAAACCAGGCAGGGGGCTAAAATTTTCCCGGTCAACTTTTCAGTGCTGCGGACAGAGGACAGGAACGCGGGTAAGCTAATACTGGTAATTTTTTTAAGTATAGTATAATCAGCCTATAATGTTTCCACTGCGGGGACTCATGCCTCTTCTCGGAGAGAGGGAGTGGGCCATAATCCACCACGCGAGCCCAGTGCGGGTTGGTAGATGTCACATGTCTTAAAATTTTCGGTTCTAGGATATGCCGATTTCCTCACGATGTTTTCTTGCACCCTTTTTGAGAGCAGAGGCCCTAGTGTCAGTTTATTTTAACCATCTCGACTTTACGCATCGAGCGCGTTCGGCGCGGCGCTCCGATTGGTAGCCGGTCGGCCTTCACCAGTGAACGGCCAATCGGAGCGCTAAACGCGGTCGATACCTACGTAAAATCGAGATGGTTAAAATAAACTCACAATAGGGCCTCAGTGGTGATGAAATAATTTACACAAAGTAAAGCGCCTGTCTGGGTTCGAACTACAACTCGTAAGTAGCGATCGTTTCCACTGGGCCACCACTACTCTATTAAGTAGTATGGGTTTAAAAAGAAATAACAGCTCATTACAAAACAATTGAATGAATAACCTCAAAAACCTAACAATACCGTATAAACTTATCTAAAACAAGCGACGTGGGCGCACACCGCGCTCACTAGAACTAACGAGCGATTTCCAGATACACTCCCGATTTATCCGCTGATAACATCATTTGGACGTTTTATTGCTTTGTGCGCTTGTAATTGGTCGGACAGTAGACGGACCTGTACACCTGAAGGCGATGTTGGTCATTGGAAGTGACAATAGCTCGATGGTTAGACTAGTGAAGGAGATGTCAATTTGATCGCCATTTATTGCCTAGAATAACATAACATTTCATGGGTTCCAAGTTATTCCACGTCGCCAGTTATGAATGAACAGGAAAATATAATGTTTTTTTTGCAATTATTACAATGATGTCCTTTTAACCCAAAGGTTGACTGGTTGAGAAAGCCTTGTGCAATTCAGTCTACCTACGTACAACTACTGTCCATGAGGTTTAAATCCTACTAATATTATAGATGTGAAAGTTTTTATGGTTAGATGTTTGGATGCTTGTTACTCAATTACGCAAAAACAGCTGAACTTATTTGGCACACAGATAGTTTAAAACCTGAATTAACACATTAGATCATTCTTATCCTAGTAGTACATTCCTGTGGAATAATATCCGACGTTAACGCGGGCAAAGCCGTGGGCCAAAGCTAGTAAATAAATAAATGTCTTGCAAATATTTTCCGATCTATGCAGTCAACCGGAATCTAAAAAACTCCGCTTATAATTCCCTTACGAACATGTAGTCATGAGCAACTCCTATATGGCCAGATCGCCGATTTATTATTACATCTTGCCTAGTAGAAAACGAGGCCCGCTTACACTGGTTTTGTTACCACTAACGTGCGATCGTCTGTATATACAATCCTTAAAAATGAATTTTACTTTACTTTACTAGACTATTAAACAGTTCTATGACTGACTGACACAGGCACAGTCTAGCTAAACCTCTGAAAATAAATATTATACCGAAGGGTTATAGTTTTGTATGCGTGTAAAGTTGCAAGCAACAGCTACTTAGTTTACTGATAAAATCATTCGAACATTTTATTACTCTGTGGTCTTGTAATTGGTCGGTTACTGAACGGTCTAACACCCCACACTGGCATTGGTCGTAAGGATATAAAATTTTATGTTTCATATTTTAATTTTTGTGGGCTGATTTTATCTGGGATTTGATCGTGTGTGACTGGTTTGTATTCTTTTTAATGGTTAAGGCCTCTGAACAGCAGTGGAGTTCTTAAAGTAAGAAAAATAATGAAAATGCTGAACTTATGGGCCTACATATAATAGTTTCGTTAATACAACACTTTGCAAATCTTTTGTCCCTCTGAAATAAAATAAAGTGAAATATTTAATTAATCCACTAAAAACTTATTGGCGTTCTAATGATAGCCGCTCTTAAAATAAATGAACCTCAAAATATTTCTTTATCTTATAATTAGGTATTAAAAAAAAGCCTTTTTTTAAATCTGGTCTTGTCTTAAACTTGGTCGCAGTTTATGGCTATTTAGTATTTTTAGAACAACAAAATGGGTATTATTTGGGGATCAATTCAATACATGCCTAAAATAAACAACTGGACACTGGACTCGGAACCACTATGTTATCTACCTAGGCCTTACGAATATTTGTTTCATATAAAAATCTAGACCGCGACACGGAGAGACACGGCCAATTGCGCAGCCGCTGCACTAACATACAGGGACACAATATAGTTTTTTGTACTTTAGTAAAACAAAGCAAGTCTCAGTTAGCCATCCGATATACAGCCAGGGAAATTAACATTTAAGCAAATTGATACCCTAACCAATTTCCTGTGTATGCCATTTCATATAACTGTCAAAGAATGGCAAAAGTAATTTGAATACACGGTCAATTTTATTTAAGTTGGTAATCAATTTGCGTAACAATTAATTTCTCTGACTTTACCTACCTACATTAACCTTCCTATACCAGTGCCAAATTTTGTGACACCTACACAAATGGTCTCTCAACTGCATACTAGGGGAGCAAGTATGTCGTTCAAGTGTACAACAGATGTGTAGGAATGCGACACGCATTACGTGTGGCGACCTCTGGCCGAAAACACTGAAACTAGGTACCTACGTAATAATGTTCAAAATTATCAGATCGTTTTGCTAATTAATTACTCAAAGTACAGTCGGCGTACTCGTTAGGAAACTGTTAGATCCTATCAGAATGGCCTGTGACTTCTTTCATTATAATATACTTTTATTACTAAACATTATTTTCTAAACTTCTTTAACATGACTGACCCCGCCCCTGCATCGCACGGTTACGACTTGATAAAACAACAATAAAAAACAAAACAAACAAATAAAATATTTTTTTTTCTTTCTTTCTCTCTATCTAAATATGAACATTTCTTTAATACATTTAAGTTTAATATCCAGGTTCACATAAACCTTCAGGAATAAAGCCTATTATAGGTAATGATTAAAACCGAATCAAATTCGTTGCGCAGTTTAGAAAAACAATGCGGTCATAGAGACAGGCACGAAAAGCGATTTGAATTTATAATCGGTATATATAGATTTCCTTTTGTCCGGTGTCTGAATTTATACCCGAGCAATGGCAATAAGATTGTTCTCTAACCTTTAATATATGGAACTTTAAATATTACTTGCGAAATATGAGTACCTACTAAAGACCTCTGCCTACCCCTACGGGAATCACTGGCGTGATGTTATGTTGTGCCCTACGTGTCATTGCATTGATCCCGATATCCAGCCTCAAAGTTCAACTCTTCATGTGCTTGAAACTCTACTGTCACATTTTCACTTTCAATCGAAAAGGTCGGAACATAGACAAACTGCTTGAAGGCAGAAATAAATACAAGTAGGCTTTAATAAAGGAACTAAAAAAAAATTGCTCTAATACACGCATGATACAGAATGCTGATAGCAATAAGAAAAAGTTAGCAGAATGTATAAGAAACCAGAACGTGAAACATGAAAAACCAAGTCTCAAAATGTTGTTGTGTTTACATACCAACCAAAGAAGGCTGGTATTTACTTAGATGTCTGCCTACCCCCATAGGTCGTCATTTTAAAGTAAAACGACACAATTATCTTTGAATAACGAATTACTGTTATTTTGACAGCTGTCAATTTAAAACTCCGTCTGAAATTCGAATTCATTCAAATTTGGAATTCGCTGCGAATACGAATCAGCCAACCCTCCAACGCCGAATCAAAATAAACTCGATGCATCTTACACGCAACATGACATCAAAATCATAAGAAGTCATTAGGCATCCGAGCGTACGATATACGGACCCTAATTTCGTTGCGAAGACCGAATAACTCCCATATACCACGTTTACTGAGGCATTTTTTGATAATGAACCTCCAATTCAAATCCCACCTTATTTGCCACAATTTAGGATCGAAATTACATCGCAAATTCGACATGACAATCGTCCACATATCAAGAACATGTGCGATCTAAAACCAACCAAGTTTTAAAGTCTCAAAGTCTAGTTTCGTGCGTAGAAAAGTTTAGTCAACAAAAACACACGCGAATGAGAAAAAAACCGGGCATCTTTTTGCGTCCCCTTTCTCCCCTAAGCCGGTGGGGGCGGATAGGGTGAAGAAAAATCCACGTAGGGTGAGTAGGGGTGGCTGTAGTAGTTTTTCGTTGGTATCACGCGTACGACAGGCTTAGTATTGATTTTCCAGCACATGGAGCCTTTCAGGTGTCCGCATTTTTTAAAGAAGCACGCCTTTTTATCCGACTTCGACGGGGAATATCAAGACGTCAAGTTTTGCTTTAGACTGTACTTACGTATTAAAGGGTTAGTAGAGGATAAGGATTGCTGTTAGTGATCTAGTAAAAACTGGTTAAATTTAAAAAATTTTGAACAAGATTTAAAATCCGTTTAGAGAAGTCATAATTATTACCTAATTTACGAATCATTCGAAGTCATAGAATTTGACAGCACTCGCGAATTTGAGTGGGTTAAGAACAAAAAGTACTTTAAAAGGCAGTGATTGATTTTGACGAATGAAATGATCATTAATAATATAATGTATGAGAGTTGATGGCATTACCATCCTTTATACACAGGGGCTGCATTTTCATTTATAAAAGCGATTGAAAAGAAAACATCGTGAGGAAATATAGAGTAAAATACTCATTGCTTCTCCGTATGGGGAGAAGCATATTTGCCTTGCACTGAGGAAAAAAATACATTCTGCGAATTTTTTCTTATTAAAAATATGTTACCTAGTTTTGGTAAAGTATTAAAATCTGCATGCAACATGTCACCCTATATCCTATCACAAATATTTAATTCGCACAGTCGGTTAAGCTAATGCTCACACAATATGCAAATTCAGCTAAAGGTGTAAAAGATTAGCATCTTATTGTGATTCGACGATTCGTTCCGAACTCTTCATGTTTGTTCGCGATTTGATACGGACCGGTGTGGCGTTGACTTAATGTTTAACCGATTTTTGTTTTTTTTTTTTTTGGAATAATGATCGTGATTTTGATCTGCCATTTTTATTTATTTATTTTATTATTTATGTACACACAGAAAAATAAATATAGATAAGATATAATCATAATTATGAGTACAAAGGTACTGCTTATTTCTTAAGAAATTTCTTCCGGCAGACCTGCGATAGGAGAAATGAGAAAGAAATGTAGACAATAGTGTGTGAGAACAAGAAGAGAAAAATATTCATTCATTTTTGTTTTTGTTTTAATTTTATTTATTGGGTGATAATGGGCATAGATACAGGTTGGATTAAAAAGTTTTCGGCCTCAGTAAGGAATAATACGAAATATTAAAATAGTTGTCTCCATAGATAAATTTAATTAGTAGTTTGTTATGAACTTTATGATATTAATGTTAAGTAACTGTTCAGTTTGCTCCGTCAATTCTTCTAATGTAGGTTAGGTAAAGAATAATATTAATGCTTGATGATATTTCATCCTAAAATAACATACATAGGTATGGTGTTAACCCGATAAACATTTTGTTGATGCACTCTTAATACAATTTTAACGCTGTTATTACTAATTTTACACGTCATTTTCAATCTCAAAACATCTGAATTTAGACTCTATTGTAGGATTAATAAAGGTAACATTTGTTTGCACTATAGTTGTCAGTGTCACACAGTGTTCGAAATTAATGCAAGCGAGGACAAAAAGGTGCGCTCTTTTGTTTCGACCCAACGATTTTGTTTTCAATTTAAATATTTTATACAATGTGACAATAGACAAAAAACCGGTACTTGTAACTGTAAAAAATTAAATATTAAAAATTATGACGGGTTCACCCTTTATCTGGTAGGTAATGTATGCAAATTCGTGTTAGGTGATGCTCTGAGCAGCGATGTACGGAAGTCGAGTCCCGATTGCGTTGTTTTTTTATTTATTTTTACTAACTACACTGTGTTTCTGTGAGGAATATTTTCGAATATGAATGTGGATGGCAATAAGAGTAGGGGAAGACTAAAAAAACGATGGATGGACTGTGTGGAAGATGATATGGCAAGAAAGGGAGTGAATACCGAGATGACGACTTATAGAGAAATATGGATGAAAAATAGATGTTACGCCGGTCCTAAATAAATTGGGATAAGGCCAGGAGAATGATGAGTGTGTGTCTGTGCTGAGATTATTTGTCTGTTTTGATATTCGGTAGGTCTTGTTCGTTTCTATTTTATCAGTAAACGTCCGAATGTGTTCTAAAGGCTTAGTTCACACCGAGACGCGACGCGCACTTTTTTAAGATCCGATACAATATCGAATTTATTTACTACATAATAAGGTACACGCGCTGCGCAGCACCGCGCATCTCAGCGTACTTTGACACGCGTTCACGCTCGCTCTGAAATTATACCTTTTTGTGAAGAAAATAAGTTCGATATTTGTTTGTTTACAAATGTGCGCAGCGTCGCGTCTCGGTGTGAACTGACCCAAAGTCGTTAGAATCTTAATGAGCCATCGTAATATTCAGTATCAGTAGACACATACCGACGTTTGACTCTAACTATAACTACATAGTTGAAAGTCTCAGCCATTGTCGCTTTTTTATGTAATTTACTAACTTTTTATTCGAATAGAAACATCGCACTCTATTACCTACATAATTGAAAACGTATCAAGGCTAATAAATAATATACTTTAATTACTAGTAAAAGGTGTAATTGTAGAAAAATTCTAGAAATATGTAGAACTTTTTCTTTTTAATTATCTTGTTCATACAACGTGCGTAGAATGAGGAGCAGGCGATATCTACTTTATCGTTTTCTTTAATTATAACATTCTTGAGCTGGCTGGTTCACTGTTAAAGGGAATAATAAATGTAGTAATCAAGGTTTTCTGAAATGACGTTCACTAGGTGGCAGCACTGCGACGTCAGGCCCGGGCACCTGTCAAGTGTCAAAGCGCCTAAATTTTCTTTAGTCATAACTGAATGATGAGCGAATGAATGAAACGAATGATGAACGTCATCATCTATTTTATATTTATTGTTGAAATGGCAGACCTCTGGTCAAAGTGGCGCCAACTGGTGGCGTGAATTTTCATCAAAACCCTCTCTGTGACTGGTGATAAGAAAATACGATCACTATTCTATATTTAAAATGACAAAAAGTATCATTCAATAGCAGCCCGGTGTTTGAACTTGTGCTCGGTTGATGGCAATAGACTGGCCCCTATTACCTAGGTTCTTTATGTACCTATTAAATAGGTATATAAAGAATAAATAACGAAGGAATAAAATATAAAAACCTCGATATTCTGTTGAAATATTCCAACGCCAACGCCGATTGGTCTGCAGCCTGAAATAAGACATAACAGAGACAATATTTCAGCACTTAGTCACGAACGATTAACCCGTGTTATATCTACAATTTATTTGTAGATATTATTACTTTGTACGATTTATTCTGTAAAGCGAGCATTGTTTAAAGCACTTGTGTGATTTGAATACTTACCAGTCTACTCGTAATAAAATATTTGCGCGTAAGTTGTTAAAGGCGCTTAAATATTCTCACTGATACATTGTATTTGCAGATGCAATATATTAATATTATATTGACTATATCACTCCACACTTAAGACTAGAATCTAATGACACCTCATATTGGACAATCCATCAAGCCGTTTAGGCTAAAGAGCGTGCCAAAGAAATAGACATACATACATACTCTGGAAAAACATTACCCTCCTTCTGGGGCAGTCGGGTTAAAACAAGGAGCCCTACAAAACATAATATTTTATATGTTCTTTCAGTGTTTTTAACTCTTTTTCGTAGAAGTCAAAACGGTTAAAATTCAATGTTTATTGTTTTGTACTAATAAACATGTATATAAAGAACTAGCTTATATCCGATACTTCGTCTGCGTGAAATATCTTGTTTTAACATATAATTATATTCTATGACGCTCGGCAATAAAGTAGGTTCGCAATAGTGAAAGAATTTTCGGAATCAGATCAGTAGTTCTGAAGAGTACTTCTACTTTAAAAAGTCACAAATTTTATCTGTTTATAATATTAGTCAATAGATGATAGATAGTCGATCATATCAGGCATTGGTTATAAACGAATAAATAATAACGACAAAAATAAACAATTATGAATATCAAAAGTTAAAATAGTTACGTTTTTAAATATGCAAATGAAATCAATAAATTACAATTGAAGCTTTTAATTTATTCAAACCTTATTTTATTATCTGCGAACTGTATGAAATGTCAATTGTTTATTTTATTTTAGTCAATTGTTAAATAATTCACGATCGATAGACAACGATTGTCTATTGTTATTGAAATAAATGCAATTAATCTTGTGTTTTGTTGTTATTATTTATTATGATGTGCATCTTTTTTTACTTGCAGTGACTTTGAAAGGTGTTCTGACTTAATATTTTGAAAAGTAGTTACTCGATTATTTGTCAAATTATAATTTAATTGTCTAAAGTATTTAATGAAATGAAATTGTGACTATGTCTTAGTTTTCCGTTCTGGTTTACGTGCTCCAAAAATAAAATTATTATCTCGGTACAACAATGCTTTGATGAAGGTAATTTATGTCTATCTTTTATCTTCCAAGTCCATGGGAACGCTGCAGTAAAAACATCCGTCACCTCCATACAAAGACACGAATAAATTAAACTACAAAATACAAATATGACAACACAAGGAAAATATTTTATCTCATTACGCATTCAAAGTTACGCATCGACCGGCAAAAATCAATAATGTGCACACCAAACGCGTCTTTGTACCACTGTGCGAAAAGTTAAAAACTGACAATGAAAAAAAAAGATATATGCAAAGTAGATCCCATGCATTCAGATTCGATATTCAAATAACTAGACCATCCTGTGAATGCGGAAGAACAATTTTGACACTCAGAAGAATAACCCTTCCACTTTATATTCAAATTTCGAATATCTTAAAGGCCAGTCCGAATTTAAATAAAATAGATAAAACCTTTTTTTAAACGTATTCATAGATTTCGTGGGAACGGATCCTTAGGTCGTGAGACTTGAGTCCTTTATTTCCTTTATGGTATAATTGATGGGGTTGCATGTTATGGAAAGCTGTGTCAACATTTGCTGTAATATGGTAATTATTGATCGGTAATAAAGGAAAAGGTGTCATGGTGTATCGATTGATTTTAATTTATTGGGTGTTGAAATCGGGAGAGCGAAATGTTGTGATTGGTTGGGATTTAAATTTAACAGTTTTACAAAAATGTGAATTTTATAAGGATGCTTCATTTACATACTTAACTAGAATTATAAATCGTTCCTGCTCGCTATATTTCTGAAGACTTTAATTATCTCCATATAAAGTTACTACCTCACTAGCTTATTATTAGCCTGAATGCCTTGGTGTTGTGCCTCCAACCGAACGTTGAAACTTTCCATTGAGCATTCACACTCCTTTGTTTAACAAATACAAATATTTTTAACTAAAATAAAAAGATTTTCTCAGCTAATTTCCAATTTCAAAACACACATTCAAATCACCTCAGAATTAATCTAAAAAACGGCATAGAATTCCAAGTTTGAAAAAGTTCTTGTTCGAAACGAATGTCTTCAACCCTTCTGAGCTGGGCATTCAAATTTAAATTCGTGTCCCCTTCGTCTGGCAGGTGTACCGTGTCTTTGTGACGACTTCCGTCAGTTAAGATGTCCCATGTCCGTTGTCTTGCACTGAGCTTTTGTCGCGATGTTGTTAAACATGTGGTTAAACCTCTGATGTAAGTTTTGTTTTTGTGGCAATTAGAGAGACGAGGCTTTTGTTGGTATGTCGTTGTGAGGTGGACTTTTTTGGGTGTTTAGAAAACTTGTGTGCAAGGGTTCAAAGTTTATCTTAGAATTTTTGATATCGTAAAAAAACCTCAAATAGGGTTTTTTCGGAACCGAGTACGTGTTAAAAGTGTATACGAGTAAACGTAGAAGGAGTCGGTCGGTGATAATATTGGGTATTTAAGAATGGTGGACACAAATAAAATCTATATCACAATATTTCGCTTGTCATATAAAAGTCAGGACGCGACTTGGACACTTCATTCAAGTAGGTACAGTGTGATAGAATCAAAATTCGGTTAGCCCAATTAATTTACTTGTTATCCTATAAAATTAAAAATGTGACTGTTAAAAGTCCACATCTTAATTCCGAAACCGGTGTACGTGACCTCTTTTATTTAACAAATGTTTCCTAATAATATTATCCGGTATCCCCAAGTCGTATGCAAATTGTTTTTAAAATAATAACACACCTGGGTCTCAAAGACCGGTCGTGATTTTGCATCCGCGCCTCATTTGCATGCAAAGGGTTAATTCTTCGCGATTATTTGCGCTCACGCATATTTTTAATTATTCAAGGGTTAATGTATTCGGATTTTAAAAATGCAGATACGTTTGTGAACGTGATTTTTTTGTTGCACATTCAGTTTGATATTTGGTTTCGTTGTGTGTGGAAGGTTTTTTAAGAAATTGGTGTTGAATTAGAGTATAATGTAAGACAGTGTTAGATATTTGTAGTGTTTTCAGAGATTTATGTTAAGTATCTGTGTTTAGTAATTACCTATAATTGTAATAATAAAATGTGTTCAAAGTGTGACATGTGAGTATGAATTTTATTCCAATCTTTATTAATGAATTAACTCAAAGGCCTGTTCTCCATTTTTTAAATGTACTTAAATCATACGTTTTATAGTATAGGTACATAGATTATTATGTATTTTGGGTACCTACCTATATTTAACTAAGAATGCAAGGGAAACTATGAAAGTTTGAGACAATTTATAGCTTATAGCGGTTTTGGTTTTAAAATCGTGGTCATATACGTTACAAAATATCATATATTATATAAATAAATTACAGAACCACATACAACTCATACGTATACAACATAATTTTCTTCTCGTAAGTACATAAGTCTTATCGTCTCTTACTTAAAAAAAAACAAACAACGAACCACCGAAAAACTAATTTTCTCAAAATCGAAAATCCCAAAACCTGATGTACCACCGGTCATGCATCAAGTTTAATGATTGGATTCGCCCCGCCTACGCCATCAATCACTCACAAACTGACTAGCGGGTGGAAGCTATCCCTAATATCTCCCCGACGTAACTTGACCCCTGACTTTGTTCGTCTCGCCCCCGCATTCGCCCCTGTTTCAGAAACCACAGCAGTGGCGGGAGGGTTAAGTTAAAATGGCCGTGATGCTAAAGGGAGGATTTCGCGAAAGCATTGTGTCTTGTTAGAACCGTAATGTCTTGGATAGAAGATGTAAGTAAATTATGTTTTTTTCTCGGTTTTCCAGGGGTGTACTATGTATTGGGAATGTTATGGGTTTACTACGTGGATTCTGGTGACAATAGTTTATGTTATTTCTTGATTGTATTGTCACGAAATTACCTACTGTCAGTTGCGATGCGTTTGAAAAATTGTATTTGTTTTAACAAATCTTTAAATCTCTAATGAGTTGCCATAATGATCTCTGTTAAATTACAGAGCATTCAGTCTAGTTTTATTATATTTTTTGTCCGGAAATTATTATGAATATTTCAATATTCATAATAATTTAACGCAATGGAATTTAGAGGTTGATATTTTTTTTGACCCAGAGCAATTATTTGTTTCCTTTGGATATCTTTTATTATAATCAAATAAGTAAACAATGTAAGAAACTGTCTCTATGGTCGATTCCAGATTCAAATAAATATAATATACAAAACATACATTCGGAAAACAAAATCTTCTGGCCGAATAAAAAGAACATTACCTACTCACATTCAAAATAAGAACTCGTTCCAACAAAATTCATAAATAAATCCAATCTATTCGACTATTTCCTTCGGCGCGGCAAAATAATAAAAAAAGAAAAATCGCCCATGCAGGGGGTAATCCCGGGGGGAGGGGGTTTCCCCGAAATTGAGACGATGTAAGAAGATTACGTTTGATGCATTACGTGACGAGAAGGTGGTTTGAGGTGGATGAATTTTGGTGGGTTGGAAGAAAAAGGTTCGCGGTACAAAACGGTATTTATGGGTTCAACGCCCCTTACGACCTATGTTTAGTCGTGAACTTTTCTTTTACGCGTATAGACCTAAAGACAATGGCGGGGAGTTAAACTAGGTACCAAATCATGACATGTTTGGTTCATGTCATTAAAATGATGGTTTCATATTTAGTATACATTGTAACAGCGAATCAATTTTCACACCTCGCCCTTAAGACCTAGGATAAGTATTTTTAGATATTCGGATAGCTTATGGGGTGCCATAAAAAATATGAATTAAAAAAAAAATATGTATATAAATCCGCGTTTCGCGGGTTAAAATTAGTCAAATACAAACAAATAAGTTATTTCAGATTCTGAAATTCTAAATGGAGATTACTGAGGGAAAACTTATATTGCTTACTTATCTTGTGTATATTTCACTTAAGAGCGTTTATCCTAAAAGCTGGCAACGTCGCAAATTGCTATCAAATATTTCCCTGTTTTGATTAATTTTGTAATAATTATTACGGTATGGAAATATGAAATGTGAACTAAAATATTGATTATGAAATGCGATAATTAAAATATCGTAACACCGAATATTTAGTTTTAGATGTAAAAAAAGTATTTGGAAGCATTCCAAATGTTTTGACACCTAAAACGGTTACAACATCCAATTCAGTGTTATATAATTGCAATTCATTATTAATATTCTAGTTCACTAATTAGCCACATTTCATATTTCCATTCAATAATATTGCTAAATTAATCAAAACAGCGAGATATTTGACATCTATTTGCAACGTTGCCAACATTCAGAATAAACGCGCATGAATTCATGAAAATTAAATAATTCAACCAGATTTTAGAATTATGACGATTTTTGATGGAAAACCCTTGTTTTGGCTTGTAATTTAATTTGTAGTTTTTATTTCTTTAATTTTTCTTCTTCATCATATAAATATATCCACAACCATTTTAAATGTATGATGAACAGATTAAACTCGAAACATTCATAGAACATCTCATACATACATACATAATACACGAACTGCGCCAAAAGTTCTTCAACTGAAAACTTGCACAATATATCTTCGTTTGCAAGTTTTATATAGAAACGCGCAATTTTATAGGTGTGTATAAATAAATATGGCGAGATACCCACAAATCTTTGGAGCAATATCACGGGAAAAATGTATTCGTAAACTGTGTAGTGTGTGTAGCTATGTTTATGTGACGTCTATTGTAAAGCTGAGAACATACCTAAGGAACGTAAGTTGGAAGCTTTTCGGAAAACTTCCGAATCGGTGTATATTGAGTTTTTTTTTTCAAAATTCAAAATATTTTTATTTCATGTAAACCTACATGGGCACTTATGAAGCGTCAGAAGCTAGGTGCACGGTTCCAATTGATTGTTTCCTACGGAGAAGAGCCGGCAAGAAACTCCACGGTTACTCTTTTAAAAATAATGGGCTTTTACAATATTTTCAAATAACAGTATTATTGGGTATGGGAGGACATTGTAGGTCTTTCAACAAGTACCAGGTACTTAACAGAATAATGATTGTCAACAAATCTACAGTTAGTAATACTTTTCTTGATATTAGTAGGTAATTTTTTTTTATGTTTTCGTATTTGTGCTCCCGATAAATATAGGCCAACAAACTATTATTTTATCAGCCCGTGTATTCTTCTCTCTATACACCATTTCAATGTGGAAGTTGTCATGATAAGACTTGGGCATCGTTTTTCTTGAATTACCAACGTAACTTAGCTAGTTAATTTGGGACTTGACTTTCTATAGTTACTGTGAAACAATTAGTCAATTTAAGCGCAGGTTTCACCTAATATTAACAGAGATGATTGTGGAACTCTATTAAAAAAAAAATATTTCTTATCGAAACTTATCTATTCGAAAACTTTATAAATAATTCAATTTTCCATCGCCGAAATCCTTCGCCATTCTGTCTTCGCCCTTACCACGGCGGGCTCAGGCCACATTTCCATACATATGAGGCAGTCTCCGCTGCAAGGAGCCGAAACGAACCTTCCTTACACCCGCTTTGTGAGTCGAGCATTTTTTACCTTCTTTTGTCTTCACTTTTACTTAGTATTTCGGAACGTAGCTTGTTTAGAATACTTTTTGTAGGCATATTGGGGGTTTTGCCGTACGTACATGTTTGTTCGAAGTCTCGAGTGTTGAAGGGTTGGGTACTTTCAACTTTTACTTTATTTTTGTCTTGATTAGAGCCTGGTTTTATGGCGTTGTTTAGTGTATTATTTATTTGTACTGTTTTAGTAAGTCATAGTCCATTGATATGAAACACCGTGTCGTTTATTTTCTTATGGAACAACTGTTCAGTCGATTTTTTATTCGAAGTCTTTCATATGATAAAAATAGGAATTTAATATTACGTTTGCCGCTCCTTATAGCCTTATCAATTTAAGGATTAGAATGAAAATAACAGTCTGTGTGCCAGTGGTACACACGGCTACACGTCAAGCTATACATTTCCAGTATAAGCTGACCTCGCATTGTACGGAAATCCTTTACAATGCGAGATCAGCATAAACTAGAAATGTATAGCTTGATGTGTAGCCATGTGTACCTAAAGAGGATACCATGGTAAGATCATTTACTCTTGATATTCAGCTAAACACTTCGGCTTTCTTTACAACCTACTTAAATATATCGTTCAAAATCAAAGACATTTTTTTTTTCACTTTAACTATCTAGGGCACATATAACGACAGAAGCTGGAAGGTTGTTGCATAGGGAGAAGAGCCGGCAAGAAACTCCGCGGTTACTCTTTTAAAAATAATTGGGTTTTACAATGTCTTCAAAAATGGGAGGACAGTTAAAACTAGCCACCACTTTAAATTCAAATTTCAATCAAATAAACTTCGTCCCATTTACTACAGATAATTCAATTTTCTCCAAGAAAATAAATAAAACTCACACAAAAAAATTACAAGGAAATTGTTATTATATCGTAAAGGAGGCGACGCTCCAATATATCATGTGACGTCATGGGCTATGCGGCTGACACGAAAATATTGCGATGCATCAAAACTGCCAAGGAGCAGGGAGAAAAAACGAACTTTGCTGGGTATGAGCTGCAAGTTATGAGCGATCAGCGGTGTTTCAAGCTCCTGTGTTTTAGATTTTCCGGTAGGTACTGTAGAGGGCGTTCTAATCCGACCTCCACGAATGTTTGGCTTATATTAAGAGGTAAACACTATTTTCCTAATTATAGGGAGAAAAAAAGGTTGGTACTGAGTAAAAAGTAGTAGTTTTACTCAGTACCAAACTTTTTTTCTTAAACACTATTTTCATATTTAGAGAGAGAAAGATACAAAAAGGTCGATAAAGATATATATTGTAATTTTTTCATATTGTGTAATGAGTCCCACAGATCAACTCAGATCAAAGTTAAGCTGTTTTTTGTAGTTCTGATAGCACTTATTTTAGTGCATTTGAATATATATGTGCTGATTCAATAAACTTTTTGGACGCATCGATTTTTAATGGGGTTTCTACTATACGTACGTACAGTGTAGTAAACTAGTAGTGTAGTTTATCTAGACAACAGTATCTGCCTCTGCCCTTCGAGGAAACAGGTGTTATGTCATAAATAGTAACGCTTTGCGGTGATGAATTGAGTCGATTGGCGATTAAAGATTATGAAAAATATACACTTTTATGCACGTTTTTCAAATGACTTGTTATGAGGGTTTTTAACACATAGGTTAACCATGACTATAGTCCGCTTTCGCTCGTGAATTAAACCAGACTATAATACGTTCAGAAAAGCGAGGGTGGATTGTGTCTTGAAAAATGCTTTGCGGAGCTCTGTGGCGATGGGTTGTATATCATAAGACATATCGCAAGATATATCTCGAGATATATCTGCGCTTGTGTACCTAAGTGAATATTGTGAAAATCTTTGTAAGCACATAGAATTATATGCTGGTTTCTAAACGCTTTCGAGTTATTAAATTGTTTTAAAATGCAGGTCATGATAGTGACGTAACTGCCTCGTTGGTCTAGTGGTCGCAAGCGCTACTGCTGAGCATGAGGTCTTAGGTTCGATACCCGGGTCGGGCAAAGTGATATTGGGTTTTCCATCTGGAATTTCTAGTAACAGCCCAGAGTTTGGATTTGTGCCCAGTTTATGGCTCGCCCCCTGATACATGGGACAATGTGGGACCTCTGCCTAATCCCTAGGGGATTACAGGCGTGATGTTATGTTATGATAATAAAAAATAACATAATAATATTCGTTGTTAAAATTCATCTACCTATACAGTTTACCTACAGTAATTAGCAATGAATGACTTTTGGCCAGAATGTCGGTGCCACTGAATATTCTACATCTATAGGGAAATAAGATTTTTTAAACTTATACGTAAGTAATCGTAGTATTTGTAGTTCATTGCACTGATATGGGGGACATCTTTCCCCAATATTCGGACAATATTAGGACACTCAAAATTCAAATTCAAAAGTCGTTTATTCAAACTAGGCTGAGAATCAGCACTTTTCGAACGTCAAAATTACATAAGACAGTCCCCCAAAACGCCCACCTTTCACCACTTCCTAGTGCACTGATTTCAAAGTGAATAGGAATTGTAGTAGTGAAATGAAATGAAATTGTTTATTCTGTAAATAGGATATTGGAATCACTTTTACACGACATCTTTAAAAAAAAAAAAAAAATTAGCTAGATGAGTTCGGCGTTTCCTATCTGACTACTCTGAGAAGAAAGACCGAAACGAACTCAGAGGTCACAGTCTCTTTTAAAGTCCAGACATAATCTTGGTCAGGCCATATGAGGACCATGTAGATTAGTGTCTGAAATGGTCTTTTGAGTATCAATAAGTATGTCGATAGTTTTGTTGTCTTTGTAATAGTCGATAATCGCTGCGACTGTCATTATCTAAAAGTGCAAATTTTCATCCCAACTTAAGTCCTCATAACACGACCCGACATTACGCAAACCAACACACACGAGCATACAACATTTACACCTGTCTGCCTTTTAAATCGTACGGGAAGTGAAACTCTAACATCTATTGAAAACCCGAAACAGGGGGGAGTTACTCCCCCACCTCCCACCCCCCTCGTTATTCTACTTCCCTTCTCCCCTTTCTTTCCACTAACTTCGCATCGTCATCCGTATTACTTGGGCCCTAACTTATGTGGGGGTATATGAGGTGCGTTATACACTTAAATCTAGACTCTATCGTTCCTGGAATACAGTTGAAATTCTCTTGGATCAAAAAACCAATTTACAACACCAGCACCCACCCGATTATATTCTTTATTTTTAAGGTTTTAAGAGCGATTATCGCTTGTAGAATCACAGATCAATTTCGTGATAGTCTGTACTGATTCCTTTGCATTACTTTTTCCTTCTTTGTGGATGTATTTTATACGAGTTTAAGGTCTTATGTGGATAGTCGGCATGTCGCAAATGTTGATGTGTTGTTGTGTGCGTGGGTCTTTATGGCGGGCTGAGGACGATTCAATTTTGTATGGAGCACCTATTTTGTAATAGAATTTTAGGAGTGTTAAATTTATATTGAATTTGTTTCGACGGGCATGCGTAACTGAGGAATTTTCAGGGTATTCTATATCTACCTATTGACAGTATTGAAAAAGATTAAATCGGAAATTTATTTCTAAGAAAGATGATTCTTCAAGTTCCTAAATGAATATTGAGAAAACTTCTGAACTATGTATTTACCTTCCTCTAGGACATTATCCAACTGTGCAAAAACTCTATCCGTTATTTCCCGTAAGACTTAACGATATTATACGATAGGATCACGATATAGTCGCAGTATAGGCATACCTCTGTCTATCCCTTCATAGAAAAAAACAGCCGTAATATTATGTTGTTTAATGTAATTAAAATATTAGTTCGCAGTTAGTATATTAGATCCCTTTAATTTATTGTGGCAAAAATACAAAAACAAACATTTATTTTTATCAGAAAAATTAAAAAAAAAAAAAAAAAACACACATAAACCTACAAGGGCACTTATGAAACGTCAGAAGCTAGGTGCACGGTTCCAATTGGTCGTTTCCTATATGGAGAAGAGCCGGCAAGAAACTCCACGGTTACTGTTTTAAAAGTAAATGGTATTTACAATGTTTTCAAATTACAGAGTTAATAGGTACGAGAGGACAGTGTAGGCCTATCAACAAGTACCAGGTACTTAGCAAGATAGAAAATGGTCGACAGATCTACAGTCTGTTAAGCCTAGAACGTTCTCACATTCACAAAATCTAAAAGAAAAGAATCTATATAAAAGCAAAATCAAATAGTAAAAATAAAAAGCTATTAAGACCAAATGACATGATTGCCACTACAGCTGTATGTAACAAATCTAATTTATTATAAATGAAATTGAAAGATATTTTTTTTCGGTAAACCCCATTAAATTGACACACACGCCCTTAGTTAACAATACCAAGGATGCATATCCGGTACGGCTCGCAAATCCTTCCATATCCTAAGGGCACGTCTTCTCTACCATTACCGCGCCCCCCAGTCTACTCCTTGATATGCAATGGTCTCTGTAACACCGTGAAACTTGAGGCTCCAGGTTCTAGAGCAAATCTTTGGGTTCATTCGATTAATCGAGTCTGGTCAAACCACGCTGGGCTCGGTGCATTTCATTAATTCATACATAATAGCCTTTAGTGGAAATACCGCATATGTGTTGGATCAATTAAAAACTTGGAGACTTGGCCTATAGTGTGTGTGTTGCCCATCGTTCTCTCTCAAAAAAGTTAGTACTAGTAGTTAGTAGTTGGTAGTTCTTCAGTTTATTATAACAAGATGTTTTGCTTGATAATCAGTATTTTGAATTGATGATGAACGTTCAGGATAGGTATGATTTTTTATTTTTTTAAACTTTTATTATACTTTCGGGCCGTGGGGTCCGAGTGCTCACGGCCTCTTCAATTAAATATCAAAACGGCTATTTGACACTTCCCGTGACCTAAGGGCTGGTTTTTACCTTGGGCAGAGGCTAAGCATTGCCATACAACGTGGCAATGAGGCCAGTCTCTTGGGTACATCGACAGCGATGCGGATGAATTTTTCGATGCTATATTTTAGTTTTTCAATAGTTTTAGTTAAGTTTGTATATAATTTTGCTATTTTTATTAAATCATTAGATATAAGATATTATATGTGAATAAATAATATATTTGCTAATATTATAAAGATAAATAAAGTAAAGAAAATAAAAGAAGGTATTAATTTTGTTTTGATTAATTTGCCAACATTTTTCCGTATGGAAATATGACATATCGCTCTATACTATATTGAACTAAAACATTTATAATTAATTAAAACACTGTATTTGATGTTGAAACCGTTTTAGATATAAAAAGAGCATTTCGAAAATTTCAAAACACTTTTTTTACATATATAACTAAATATTCAGTGTTAAGATATTAATGATTGTATTTCATAATCAATATTTTAGTTCACTACACGAGTAAATAAGATGGATTAATGGCCGCACTCAATTATAATAGACAATATAGTGGCACAGAAAAGTGGGCCAGTGAGATGACGTTTAGCAGTCAACAGTCACACTGCAATCACAATGCAATTAGAAAGCGAATTGCACTAGCTTGCTTTTCATATTTCCATACAGTAATATAACCAAATTAATCAAAACAGCGAAATATTTGACAGCTAATTGCGTTGCTCACTTTCAGAATGCACGTTCTTTACGAACTGA
Source organism: Xanthia icteritia (assembly GCA_949128155.2). NCBI lineage: Eukaryota > Metazoa > Arthropoda > Insecta > Lepidoptera > Noctuidae > Xanthia > Xanthia icteritia. Next base: position 17,271,141 of record OX421947.2, on the reverse strand, counting down.
CTTCTTCCTTATTCCATTCCATTTTCATATAGAGACCACCCTGATTGCTTTTACGTAAAAGAATAAATAAAGTCTCCATAGATTCTGAACTTCATTAAATGTATATTCTCACATAAATTAGGATTTAACTCAGCCATACAAATTCGGTGTTCATCATTAATGAGACATAAAGAGACAAACACTCCCTCCTTTACCCAATATAACAGGCAATTAGCGGTCTTGACAAATAACTGCAAATATTTGGGGCGACTTATAAATTAGAAATTTTTACAAAGAAAAATCAACTGTATTTCTGTAATTAGAGAGTCCAAATTAGGTATTAAACATCTCGGAAGAATTAAAATACAATGCAGCAAAGAAAAGTTGTGTCTGTTTACTTTAATGACGTCATTAAATGCCATAACATCGTCCAGACGGGGATTATCCGGGATATTTTCAAAGAATATACAATGAATTATGTAAGGAAACTCCTATTGACGAGGGATTAGATCTTAAGCACGACTTGACAGTAAGAAGGTACGAGTCGGGATTGTGAAAAATTAAAAAAGTAAGTAGGTACTAGGAAAATCGTACTTTTTAATTTTGTGCAAGATTCGTTGTAGACTCGCCTTAGTATTGGTTTGACTCGCCTAAACCTAGCCTTATTTTAACCCTTCCGCTGTTCGAGACGTAAGTTTTTTTTTGAAATTCGAATTTTCTTTTAAGAATAGATAGACATCGTTCGAATGTTTCGAAATTATTGATCGAATGTTTCTACGTGCAGCCCTACTCATATTTATTTATTTATTACGTAGGGGTGTCAAAATCAACCGTTGTCGCCGAAGATAAGCATTGATAATAATGGTAGAATGTTGAATTTACATTTTCTTCGTTCGTTGTTATAACTTATTCTAATTTCATCGAGAGTAAACCTACTTAAGAATAGCATGTCGCTTTGAGTTAGCAAAGTTTCTGAGTAAAGTTTTTAGTATCAAAACGAGGTTTCTTTTGAAATTCCTCAAACATATTGGACCATTTCAGTTCTTATTACCAGTAATCATGATGCCAACTGCATACAACTTTTATTTAATGAAGTAAAATGTCCATGTCATAGAAATTCCGTCTGTAAAGAGCACTAAAAATTTAATATCCTTTCGCATTCTTACAAAATATCTTCGAATATGGTCGTTAAAGTTAACCCCCCGTTCGCGGGGGTGGTTATTATTCATTTTTCTCCAGTCAAATTCAGTGTAGGGTTCACTAATGTGCCACTCTAAAATCAACCCCTACGAGGTTTTCGCGACCATGTTTTTTCCCGTAGAAGTTTTTTGTTTGTTCCTTGTCTCTTTCTTTCGGGAGAAAATTGTATTTTTGTCTCTTTTCCTCTATTACACTGCGTGGGGTGGCAACAGCGAAATTATGATACGTTTTTTTGGGGCTTAAATTGATTTTTCGGAAGTATGTGGAAGCCATTTTATAGCGGTTTGCGAATGATATGGTTTTTTTGTTGTTTAATAAAGTTTGGATTCCAGTTTTCAAAGTTTAAATTTAATTCGCTGCCCTTTCTAGTATTTTATACAACATACGTGAGCCTTGTGTGACGGTTAATAAGACGCAAATAAAGTACATAAATAGTAAAAGGCCAAAAATACCAATTGTTGTAATGTCGCTCACATATCTATCGCCTTTGTCTTTCTGACCGCAACAGTGCGAGTGAAACATTCTTAGATACTCACGGATAACCCACAAAGACTCCTATTTTAATTTAATTGTGTTTTATTCAAAAACGCTTTTTTTAAGGGCCATTAAATTCTTCTAACATGGTTATACTTTAGATTAGATAAAACGTAAAAGTAAGAGTTAACACGCGGTTCAAAAATTTAAATACTAGTTCCAACAACAAATTTGATAATATCTAAACTATCTGATTCAAACAAAACTATTTTTCTCGTAAATGTCATAACTTCAAAAATTATGACTTTATCATAATTTAATTTTAAAAAAACTTGTATTTGTTAAAATCGTGTTCCTTTGTTAATTGCTTACGGGTTCCCATTAAAAACCTATAATAAGTGGAATATAAAAATTAATAAATGTCCCAATTATGTTTAGGGTTATTTTTTACTGTGTTTTTATATTGAAACATTTCATTTTGTTGTTGAATTATGGAAATATTATTAAAGTTTGATAGTGATGACTATTGATTATTATAATAATATGGGACGTCTACTTGATCGTGTAGCAGGTGCAGGGTTAACTTGTCAAGCCGTATTGATACATTTTTAAACCATTTTTATTAGTAGGTACAAATACTTTTATTATATTTAAAGAAGGTTTCTTTGAGATTAGCCTCTGGTATTGCAGATGTTCATTGGTGACCAATTGCCATTCGATGAATTGTTGGCTTGATAGTCAGCCATTGACATACAAATATATATTACTAGCTTTCGCCCGCGTGGAGGTCTAAAATTATCCCATGGGAACGTACTACTATTTATTTTTACTTCGATGGTTGGCTAGTTCGCTAGTTTATCATTTGTGATTTCAGAGTTACAGCTTTAATAGCTATATGTAAACGGGCACGCCCTTTATGCCTGGAGGCTTTCATTCGGATATTAAGTTCTTTTTACTTTTTTGTTGGTATATTAGCGTGTGCTAGGTGACATATAGAAAATAATTTAATTTGATGTTTTGTGTTGCGTAAAGTAAATTATTTTGCATAAGTACTATTGTATAGAATCATATTTTTCTAACTATTCTGACAGCTGTGCAGCTGGGAAGTTTGTTGCGCCACTTCTTCTTCCCATCTAAAGCACTAGGAAGTGGTGAAGGGTGGGCGTTTTGGGGGACTGTCTTATGTAATTTTGACGTTCGAAAAGGGCTGATTCTCAGCCTAGTTTGAATGAATGACTTTTGAATTTTTTGAATTATGTGTTAATCCAGATTATAAATTATTTGTGTTCCAAATTTAATCCAAATTCGTTCAGCCGTTTTTGCGTGATTGAGTAACAAACGTACAAACGTACAAGCTTTCAGATTTATAATATTAGTAGGAAGTAGGATAGTAGGATAAGGATACCTACTTTTTAAGGTCAATGAGGTCATCATCTGCCTAGCTTTTTCCCAATCACGTTGGGGTCGGCCTCCAGTCTAACCCGATGCAGCTGTATACCAGTATTTTTCATGGAGCAACAGTCTATCTGACCTCCACCACCCAGTAACTGGGTAACACGTTACCCCCTGGTAAGACTGGATGTCAGACTTTCGGGCTTCTGACTAAACCTAGGGACTGTCAAGATCTACAAATGACAGCCAGGACCAACGGACTAACGTGCTGTCCGAGACACGTATGTAATGTATGGTCACCCATCCACAGACCGACCTCAGCAAGCGTTGCTTAACCTTGAAGATCACCCCGTGTGGCTTTTATTATTTAGTTAAGGTATAGTCAGAGAATGCTCAGTAGAAAATAAAGAATGAAGGCGAAAAAATAAAACGTGTAACGACACGACTGCTGTTGTTCTAGCGTTATTTTACCTCGGGGACAAACATACCCTTTGTAAGCAAAACAAAGATAATTATAACAACTAGTATTATAGGTAATTATTTTACAATGAAAGCCAACGATAATGAACATGATCGAGTTAGCAAAATAGCGGGTAGCGCCAACGTATCGATTCAAAGCATATCGCAACATCGCGATAACGAAATAACTGACGCTTAGAAAAACTAAAACTGAGTTTTGTTAAGGCGTCAATACACGATACCTATAGCCACTCTATTATGTAAAAATCTCACCGTAAAATCTCAGGTGAAGTGAACTTGAAGTGAGCTGTCATTCCACCAGATGCTCGCAGGGATTGACACTATTGACAGTTAACTTTGAGCTCAATTCACCTGAGTTTTTACTGTGAGCTATTTTCAGAATAGGTCGGATGATGTCAATAAAAAAATTACAGTCATTTAATTTAAAGCTAAACTGTCTAAATCTAAAATAGTGTAAGAGGGAGAGTGAGACTATTTTACACCTGATACTTACGAGTAAGAAATTATCTTTCTTTATCAAATAAATAAAACAATGCATACATTTTTTTTTAAAGGAAAAAAGTTTTTGTAAATTGTTACATGTAGATAAACTAAAAAGTATTATAATAATTTTATCATACGCATGTCTTATGATAAACTATTACCCAAAGTTATAAAGATCATCAATCAGCAAACTAATTAGCTAGCGTCTCGCTAAATTACATAACAAAAAGTACCAACGTAGAACAAAACAATAAAAAAGCTTAAACCATTGTTCAACCAACCTCGTGTAACCACATCCTAAACCATTGCGTGTTAATACAGTTAGCTATCAGATAAGTTCCAACGGTTAACATCAACCAGGTTCACAATTAACCATTCAGATCGTACAGATAACCGCATGAATGCAAATTAAACGGTCGAAAAAAAAGTGTGTTCGAGTGAACGCACTTTTGTGGGCGTCAGTCGTTCCATGTGAAGCTACCTTAATAACAAAATTACTTATTTTGATGGGTGATGTGTGGTGGTTCGTTCTTTTTTTGAAATTATATGTTTAATTAATGTATCTGGCTGTATTTGCTTTAAGGTGGAAACACATTAAAGAAAAAAAAAACAAAGAATAATAATTCATCATTAGCATTAAAATGTCATGATAGCCCAGTGGTTAAGGCCTCTCATACAAGAGGTTATGGGTTCAAATTCGGGCAAGTAACAATGTCATTTTTTCAATTTCTATGCACTTTCTAAGATTATCTTGGAAACTACTACTGACATCGGTGACGGAAAACATCGTGAGGAAACCTGGACTTATAGCGATGCCATCGTCTTGAGCAAGCGTGGTTATCAATGCTCGTGCCGTCTCTATATGAGAAGAGGCCGTTGCCCTGCAGAGGGACAATAATAGGCTGGTATTATGTATTATTTCATACATAAAACCTTGATCTATTGGATTATGCTTTAAACATAAAACTAATCAATTGTTGAGACAAAGTAAACTTGTTAGCTAACACAGTGTAATTATTGAAGTATGTAAATTTATGCATTCCATGTTAGTGGCGCGAATTATTTAGGTATGCCAAGGTATTTTTACACTATTACTTACCTACGTTCAGCCTGTCATGGACATGGGCGAATCACCAATAAGCTGCATCAGGTAGTCCTACTACCAGTCATGTGATGTGTGTGTTATGTATGTATGTGTGTGTTGTGTATGTGTGTGTGTTGTGTATATGTGTGAGTTGTGTATGTGTGTGTTGTGTATGTGTGTGTGTTGTGTATGTGTGTGTGTTGTGTATGTGTGTGTGTGTTGTGTATGTGTGTGTATTTATGTGTGTGTGCTGTGTATCTTTTCACCATGAGGTATATTCGGACAACTCTAACCAACAAGACAGAAAAAAACAGTCATGAATATACTATGTTCCTTCATCATCATAATTTCCATCACAATCCAATTTTATGAGCAGGACAAACCCTTTTGTCTGCCTCGTTGGTCTAGTGGTCGCAAGCGCTACTGCTGAGGCATGAGGTTCTGGGTTCGATTCCCAGGTCAGGCAATTTGTTAATGGGTTTTTTCATCAGGAATTTCGCAGTAGCAGTCTGGATTTGTGCCCATTTGATGGCTGTAGCCTCGTATCTCTATTTCATGGGACTTAAACATAACAGGAGAAATGTGAGTGTACTTTAAGTACCTAAACTTTCGGAAAACAGGCGTTATTTTATGTTATGTAAAAAAAACATTTTAAAATATTTTTTTTTTTTTTTGTAAAAACTTGATCATTGTTTACTTAGAATCTTAAATATAATATACATCTAAAACTAATATGTATAAATTATGTACAAGTATACAGAACCAAAAAAAAAATATAAAAAATGAAGGAAGAGCTCATTGGGCATCAAAAAATTCGTCCGCATCGCTGTCAGTGGGAAAAATGCCCAATAGGCTGGCAGCATTGCCACGTTGGATGGCAATGCTGATTTTTTGACCTAAAAATTGGCCAGCCCTCTGGTCACGTGAAGATTCGACCAACCGCTTGGCGATGTCCCGAAATACTCGATGAGCCCCACACGGTCCTAGTGTTTCAACCCCAAACGGCTCAAAAATATAGCTACCAAACCAATAAGGTTGTTATATTTGCGTCGTTTGAGGTTTTCTGCACCTGCAGCAGCCGCTCCAGCACAGCCCGCTGCGCTAGGAAGATGGGATGGCGCGAGGGTGTCCACACAGGTTGCATCCCACACCAAGGGCCTACCCAACTTGCAAGGCATTCTGGTCATTCCGTCTGGCCTCTTTCCATAGTCGCATACATTTTAAATTGATTTAACCAGACGATTTAAATAATACTGTGTTGTATTGTTTCAGGTAACAGCGATCTTCATGAAATCCCAATGTATAAAAAAAAAGGATAAACGCCAGGAAGAGGCCGGTTTAAACCCCTAGGCTAAATAAAGGAGTGCCAACGTTTTTTCGATCAACGTAAAAACAGCAAGATTACAATATTAAAAGACCGTGTCGTAAAAAAGACATAAAATTAAATAATTAAGTATGTCATTATACAACCATTGTAATATATTGTAATTTTGTATCTCATTACAGTTAAAATTACAATTAAGTCTTCCTCTGATTGTAATCTATGTAATTAATTGGGGTCACTTTCGAGGTCTAATAAAACACATTTTTATGGTGAATTTTATGGCAAATAAGGTCTTTATATTGGTTTAATTTATAGTTTTGATTATTGTAATTACAGTATATGTTTTATATTCACATAATTTCTGCGTCATTGTTACTTAAAAATAAAAATATACAAGTAAAATTATCGTTTTTATCGGGAAGCGGAACGACTTCTGGTCAATAAATAATTGTATCGTAAATGTTCATTAAGGGTAGTTTGTCTACCATAGCACGATTTAGTGGTGGTAATTAAAATTATACATTATACATAATATATAGGATGTAAAAAGTTAAAATATATTGAGTAGATAGTTACCGCTAACAACAGTACCGTTCGAAATTAAACGCGTATTTATACTGTAGTATGCACTTGCATAATTATTGTTCAAGCTATCGCCTACTGGAAACTCTTTAAGCTCTTAATCTTCTCATTACGAAACAGTGTTATTCTCATAATCTTATGCGATCTATACTAATAATAAAATTTTTTATTTGTTAGTTTTAATGCGTAAATCTCTGGAACGACCAGTCGGATTTGAAAAATTCTCTTTGGATTTGATAGCCCAATTCTTGAGGAAGATTATAATAGGCTATTTAACATCACACTATGACCCGTAGGAGCCGAGCATAATTAGGAGTAAAAAAAACGCTAAGTAATGACGCGAGTGGGCGATGCGATGCGACGGGGTGGGTCGGCGGCAGAAATTTTACGCGGCGGATGTCGCGGGTAGAAGCTAGTTACCTTATAAAATACTCGTGGAGGTTGCATGGAAATGCAAAGCAAGCTAAAGTCTCCAAAGTACCTACTTACCACCCTTAGCATAGTTGACATTATTAAAAAAAAAACCCAGTAGGTGTTTTAACGATCCATCTTTGACTAACAGGGCTTAATTACAAGAACTTTAATCAGAATTAAAAATTAACTACCATAAAATTGGTGTCATAAATAAATTACAATAAATTAATCTAAAATATAATTAATTTTAATTATAATACATTTCAAAACAATTAGGCTAACAGCATACCAACAGAAATTCCACTCACTTTACCCAAAATATAAAATTAAAAATATAGTATATGCAAATTAACGAGATGCTTGAGAGTCTTAATCGTGATATTAACGCGGTAACCCCTAATATTCAAAGTCGTTGTCTTAACTAACTGTTAATAGGGTAGTTCCTATCGACCCTTAATTTTAGGAGAATAAAAAAATATGAAGGGTGAATTTGAAACTGAACCGATATCGCCTTAGTTTATCGAACTATTTTTGAGGAAATCTGGATTGTGTTCGGGATAAACTTTGTCTGGCATGCTTTTTTATCACCAATTGCTAGTACTAGTAATCGTGTACCTACTCAGTTTTTAACCGACTTAAAAAAAGGAGGTTATTTAGGTATCTCATTATATAACTAGTATGACTTAATTAATGATTAACTATGTCGGGCAGAGTTTGAAGTTTTCCTGTTTTAAGAATTTTTCAGCCCGTATTCTGCAGGGTAAAAGGCAATAGGTTTTATATGGGCCTTTTTTTTTTTTTTTTTGGGTGGGAAATTATCAAATAACTTCTCCCGCTCTGGGTGGAGCGGGAGGGCGTGTCAGACTCTTACTGACTAAAACCCACCCGTGTTCCTTCCGTTGCCTGTACATTGCCAGGGGCCACGGTATCCCTTTCGGACTTTCCCGCAACCCCGGCAGGCATTGGTCCTATCGGACCCCTTCACTTGCTGACATCTCTTTGAGGCGCGCGTGGAACACAACGCGCCGTCGACCCGGGCCTGGTCCTTATCGGACGGCGAGCTACCCATTGCTCACCGTCCGCAAGCCCGCGCCTACGGTGGCCGGGAATCGGCCTGCGATTCCCGACGCCCAGGGCGTCTCCTGCGGCGGCTAGGGGCGTGAGGGCGCGAAATTTGCCTCTCCCTCACGCGTTCTGCATCCTCCTTCGCGAGCATTACTGGACTGCATTATATGGGCCTTAGATATAATAAAATAACTGACGTCATTACGTCAGTTACTTTAGATGCATACACATACGCGGGAAAGTCCGAAAGGGATACCGTGGCCCCTGGCAACACACAGGCAACTGAAGGAACACCGGTGGGTTTTAGTCAGTAAGAGTCTGACACGCCTTTCCAGAGCGGGGGAAATTATCAAATACCTTCCGTATTTGATAATTTCCCACACAAAAAAATAAAAAGGCATACACATAAAATGGAATGGGTATGCCTCTTCACCTGCATCTAACGTAAACCGTTCATCTTGTAACCTTACGATTAGCCGCAGGGCTAGTTGTAAGTCACAAATGAAAGAAAATAATAAGTAGTACAAAGGATAAACAGATTTGAAGGAGTAGGAGCTTCAGGTCTGCTCAGGTGGGTCTGTGGCTCGGGGCGCTCGGAGTCGGAAACGTGAAGCAGAATCAGCAGGCGGTAGCAGAGCAGTGGCTCGGGACGCTCGGAGTCAGGAACGTGAAACAGAATCAGTAGGCGGTAGCACAGCAGGAACGAGGACGGGGCTGTAGCGTCCCTGTCCAGAGGCGGTAAAGTTTAAAAAAGGGAGTTTTGTTGTGTTGGAGTCGCTTTATAACGCTTCATGCCAGCATGAAGGCCGTGTTGGCGTCTTACACCACGCATACACATTCCATTGATTGCCTTCATCTCCATCTGCAACAGATAACGGGCACTGCTGAATATCAACATGGTCAAAACTCAAACTCAAAGCATTTATTTCAATTAAACCATTTACAGGCACTTTTGAATTGTCAAGAGTTCAGTCAGTCAGAAATATGAAGCTAATTGCCCATTTCAAAGCGTAGGTTCCTATGGAGAAGAACGGGCAAGAAACTCCACGGACACTCTTTTAAATCATAATGTTGTTTCAAAATGTTCGTTACATCATTCATGTTGAAATTATACATGTGAGAACAATGTAGAAAGACGTGCACGTAAAAAGCGTCCGTAATAAAGAGATAAAAACAATAAAAAAATTAAAATAAGGCAGAGGTGGCAGATAAGAGATGACCAGTCCCTACTGACGGCGCCCGTTCACGAACATGACGCATGGATCAGCACCAAATCTAAATACATTTTTTTAAAAGAACAATACTTTGCTTTCCATCCAGGAATAACCTTATTGATAAAACTATCCCCAGGAAACGATAAAAAGCTTAGTGATACAAAATTATTTTAATCACTAATTAAAATATTATAATAGCTTTCATCGTAAATAAAACATTATCAAGTATTATATCCGCTTAACATCAGGTGGGCAGTCACCGCCAGTCGTTACCAAAATGGAATATTTAAGGGTCCGAATACCCATCGAGTTAGCGCTTTCACTGTACATAAATTAACATAATAAGTGGGTATAAATATTTATACACAAAAACTATGTAATTAATGGTCACTGCAATCCTGTTTTTGGGTTAAAATGTACGGAATTACTTGCGATGGTTATCTGTTAATCGATGATCTTTTGGGGTTCCGTAGCGGGAATAATAAATTAACTATTTTTTAAGGGTTTTTAACAATAGATACATTTGATTTATGGACTGTACACTGTGGCCGGATTAATCAACTGTTACTTAGGAAAACTGTTGATGTTCGTGAAATGGATCGTACATTTGTAAAGATAAATAATAACTAGGTATCCCATTATGCAGCATAATCAGCCTATAATGTTCCCACTGCTGCCATAATCCACCACGCAGACCCAGTGCGGGTTGGTAGATGTCACATGTCTTCGAATTTTTGGTTCTAGGACATGCCGGGTTCCTCACGATGTTTTCCGTCACCGTTTTGAGAGCAGTGGTGATGAAATAATTTATACAAAGTAAAGCGCCTGTCAGGGCAGGGATTGGTAAAATTCATTAAATACAAACTTGACCAGAAGAATGACAACCATTAAACCGTTGCATTGATAAATATTGTTAGACAGTTAAACTCTATAATACATAATAGATGACACTAGCTTAGGTGGTCTAGTCGTATTTTAGAAGGTAGGGCTTCTAAGTCAAAGTCAAAGTCAAATAATTTATTTAAAGTAGGCACTTATAAGGCACTTTTGAAAGTCAACATTTTCAAAAAAAAAAAAAAACTAATCGCCCCTTCCAAAAGGTAGTATTCGTAAAGAGAAGAATGGTCAAGAAGTCCACCTTTACTCTTTTAAAATGTTTTAACAATATTTTGTATTATTCATTATACAGTTATATGTGAATACGATGCACCTAGAATAAAATTACCCACACCTCCCACAACAGGTAAAAAGAATTAAAAATGAAGCAATGACAGGTAAACTAATTATGTGATGGATACATTATATTTTACCATTTAAAGTATGAACATCTGAAACTTTATAAAATACAAAATTCAAAAGCACAATCATGGCGAATAAGAACCTGCCCTATACTAATAAGTTTACCATTTTAGTGACCATTATATAACAACTTGCATAATTTTATTGTTCACAAAATAACAACCACTTAACGAGCACTGAAAAATGCACATCAGGTCATAATTACCTTTAATTACATGTAAGGAACCCGCAGACCATTTTCGGGTACTTAAATATACTTTAATGTTTTGTATTATTCATCTAGTTTTTGTGAAGTATCCTCGATAAGTATTACAGTTCGTGTCCAGATAAAGAGTAAATTCATTAGACTTAAAGATAATTATGTTATGATAACAATAAAAACTTTTTTTGGCCATAAAACAAAGACATTTGTGTTGTGGTGCGAGTAATTTTGAACTACACTTTGAAAGCTGTTTGTTTGGCTTATTTATGGTTAGTTTTCAAGCAAACTGTTGGAATTTTGATAAGATTCCTGACTAATGCTGTGTATTTTTATTTATCTTGAAATGTGACAAAATGGCATGACTTTTATTTCGAGTTTTTTTTTTTTTAGAAAGGATTTGTATCATGATTGTTAAAAGTAAAACGGTGCTTAAAAATGCCTACTTTAAATACTTGACTCACAAAGGCTTAAGCTGTTATACGAACGACAGTTGGGACACCGACCCAATAGTTTATTAGATCGTTTCGAATAGAAATAATCCTTTTAAACATTCTTTTGTGGTTAGAAATATCGATATTTTATTTAAAGTGCATTAATAGGTGTTGAGCACACAAAGAAACATTTACATTCACACTTATAATTATAGGAATATCACGCGCATATCTTTGCACGATTACCATTTAAATACTCAACAATTACAATACCAACGTTTTTCTAAAACAATTTAATACTATTACGAACAAACATCTAAATCGATTCAGCTCAATTACACAAGTTAACCCTTTTCTGCAGTCGGGTAAAAAAAATCTAAATTTTAATTTACACTCGGAACGAAAATAACCTTTTCGAAAATGGCGCACAATTAGGGTTATATAGATAAGTGGGGACATGCCAAAACATAGTGCTAATGACGGCATGACGGTTGACAACCTGACAGCCTAATGTGACACTGTAATTGTTGGCGAAATGTCACTAAGGACGTAAACACACCGGCGTTTGTTTGACGACGGAAGATAAAAGAAAAAACGTTGAAAAATTTGTAGGTATGTGAATTTAAGAATGCTGGAGTTTTGTTTTAGACCGTGTTATTTCTAGTTTTTATTTCATTTTGTTGGTAAGAAAGGTTAACGGTAATGTCAGTCAAAAACTACTGAAATATGACAATGTTGCACAAATTAAACCTCTAAATGGTAATTTTATTAAAATATTTAATAGCAACATCACGAAATGGTAGAAAAATATCCAACTTTAAAATACGTAGGGACTTAGTCTGCAATTATCCGTTACAAAAGTCTTTAATTCCTAAAACAATGAAGCTAAATCTGAAAACTGAAAAATACTGTCTTATTATCTTGGATTTAACTTAATGATTAAATGATTTTAGCAAGCATGTCAGTAGTGCGTGAGTCGTAGATAATTTGTTTCAATTATTTACAAAAAGATATTATCTAAATCAGAACTAATTATGAAGTCACACCAATGAACTTAACGAGATCAATTACCTACACATTACAGTAATTACAAATGTCAACCGACTAACAATTTAAAAATGAGAAATTACTGCACTAATTATGTTTCAACTTTTACTCTTTTCTTAAAATGTGACGAAAAGAAAAGAAAAAAATACACATTTTTTCCTTTTTATTTCAGGTCAGCAACATTGTTATATCAATTGCGACTAGTGACGTGACGTAATTACAGTAATAAATTTAAAAACAATATGGCGCCCAAGATGGCGGCGATAGCCGATGTTTGCAATAAACTGTTTTAATGACTTTAAACCACCTGCACGAATTTGTCCCCGAGACATCGCTTGGTACATTAATTATAAAGAAAGCGTAATTGTGAAAGTAAGTTAAAACTAAGAATAATTTGCTCTGTTTTCGGGTGAACCCCTTGATTTAAAGGTTATAAATCAAACTAAAGTGTTTCCTTTTACATCGTTTTAGTCGTTAACTAAAAATAATTAATTTGGTATTCGAGTTTATTGTTTTTAATTTTGTTCGCAACTGTACTAAAGTAGTTTAAACTACCCTCTTAATTATGAAGATTAAATCTTATTTCAACAAATTTATATCTTTCATATTAAATTCATCAAAAACAACCATAATTTGTCTTAACCCCAAACTGCCCACAGCCCAAATAAAGATAAACCTACGCGAAAAAAAAAAAAAACCCAAAATATTCTTTAGGGAACTCTAAAACAAAAAGGTGCTCGGAAAATCGAATTAATTAGCGCATCAACAGGTGGCGAAGATAACTCTGTTACGACTTCGGGCGTCTTTAATAATTCCATTTCTACTCGTCCGGAGAGTTTTAACGATTTTGCTAAGTGAGTTCTGAAGTTATGGATGCGGCATCATTATACGATTCGTGATGTTTGACGGAAAAATCGCAAAAATTGATTATGTGTGGCGACTCAGGAACTCTCTGTCATCGTAGAGTTTAAATTCGAATCTAAAACTATTTTTATTATTCACATTATTGTCATAATCCTTGCTAGAAGAATATGCGTGTACCCTGATCGATACTTTAAATCCACTGCCTACTCTCTAAATCCGTCAACAAAGTTACGAGCCCGTCCGAAAGTAGTTGGGTACTTTAGAGTAAACCCACTCCCGATGAATTATTCGGACGGGCAAAATAAGGACATCTGTTAAAACGTGTTGTCATACATTCTTAGTTCGGGCCCCGAACGAATCTTATGCCAACTCCGTTTCACCTACGGACATTTCGTCTGAAGAGTAGACCTCTAGGATCAGCAGTTTCTATGTATGTTATTAATAACAGTCATCATTTTGTTTCATGTTAATGTCATGGCTAAACCACTTGCCACTTCAGGTTTACATTATTTGAATTCGGTTACACCGGTTCCTTCCGAGATAATAATTTCAGAACCTTACACTTTTCAGAGCATTTGCAGGGCACAACGGTCGAACATTTCCCTGCTCTAAAGTTATTTAGCTGCGTTCAGCTTGCCACCTCCATCCTTTCCCATCTCGTAACCAAATTGAAACACCGCACAGTTTCTTTTTGTCTCAATTTACTTAAAGATTGCATTCCCTCCTGTAATTAATGATTAGTCTGTTCCTGATTATCGCTAATGGTAGCGTTTGTCTCGTTTGCGCAGGCGACGATAATTTGAAACAATTTGTGTTCTGTATTATTGGGACCAGTGGAAGGTGACGCCTTGCTTTTATTACGAAAGATGCAGGTAGCTGCGTTGGATTATTTTGGGATCTGTGAAGATTGAGATACTGACTTGGTACTTAAGCTAATGCAGATTTTTTGGAATGTATCTTATCTTATTGATAAGCCTTGAACTTAGTTAATTTTTAGGGTTCGGTAGTCAACAAAGAACCCTTATAGTTAGTCAAGTCAAAGACAAAGATTTATTTGCATACTAAGTTACAACTTAGCCGCCTTTTCCAGGCATCGCAAACTTGAGGGCTAACTAGAAAACATTTAAACTATACGACACAATGAAATTCATAATTATCTTTTATCATTAAGTAGGATTAAATCTAATAATTTAAGTCATAACATTTTGACGCATGTACATTCTTATAATTAATTAACTCTATTTGTGTATAATGTCTGTGAGCGAGGCTATGTGTGTCTGTATTATTTAGTTAATCATTCAAGTATGTCTGGTATTTAGGTATTTGTTTATTTAATTATTCACTATTCAATTATTTAAGTATGTATGTATTATTTCATTTTTTAGCTATTCAATTATTTCATTATTCAATTATTATTATTTTTTATTATGTAAGTAATTATTTCTGATTCAAAGATTCTTCAGTTGAGTAGTAGCAGTTTTTCAAAAGAAGTGTTTTCAATTTTTTGTTAAACGGAGTGAGTCTAGTTTCATTTTTTATCTTCTATCAGTTTCGCCGTATTCGTCTGTCTGTCTGTCTGTCCGCGGCTTAGCTCAGAGACTCTTAGTACTAGAAAGCTGTAATTTGGCATGGGTATACATATTAATCACGCCGACAAAGTGGTGAACATGAAAAAAAAATAGTAAGGGTACCTCCTGTACACGTAAAGTGGGGATTTTCTTTTCTCGTTTATCCCTTAGTATTTGATGTCGTTGGAAAGGTCGTTCAAAAATATTGATTCAGGGATCCGTTTGCGAAATTAGCACTTTAAAGCCATTTAAAGCACCCTTTTTAGCACTTTAAAGCCCCGCCAGTTAAATGGTTGTTTTTGGATATGTGAAAAATTCATAGCAGTAGTACCTATATATAACGAAGTTAAAAGGAAAACTAACACAGCTAAGTAGGCTCTACAAGTTAACGAGTAATAATCGCTCAACTAACATTTGCAGATAACATGTTTTTCAACTACAATGTTAAGTTTGTTCTTGGGATAAGTTCGTCCCTTAATTGTGCGTGATCCGACACGCACTTGGCCCGTTTTTTATTTATAATATTTAATTTACCAAACTATAAATTATTTACCAACTGCAATAGAAGGTAATGTATTGTTAGTATCATGTTGTCGGCAAAATATTAATCCCACAATTCCGATTACATCAAGAAAGATTTCTTCCACTCTTAGGTAGGTAAGCAGGTACAGAACCATCATCTGCCTAGCCTTTTCCCAACTTTGTTGGGGTCAGCTTCCAGTTTAACCGGACGCAGCTGGATACCAGTATTTTACATGGAGCTACTGCCTATCTGAACTCCACAACGCATGCTGGGTAACACGATACCCCTTGGTAAGACTGGTTGTCAGACTTTCGGGCTTCCGTAACAACTGTCAAAGTTCTACAAATGCTGAACGGCGTAACGTGCTTTCCGAGGCACGGAGGGGTCTCGGTATGTAAAGTTGGTCACCCATCCACGGACCAACCGTGGCAAGCGTAGCTTAACCAACCAGGTACAGAGCCTTTTGTTTGTATACCGTTTACCACTAAGTATATATCTATTATATACAGCCTGCACCCTTCGCAGTGCTATAATAAAAGTGATTTATGTGACATGTTCTTAACGTTCACAGGCCGAGTCGTTTCCTGTAGCGGTCGGCGCAACTTCCGGTCCCGTGTTTCCGCCGTTTTTCTCTGAAGGGAAAAGAAGGTTTTTATGTAAAAAAGAAAAAATATATTATGTATATACATTTTGTGGTTGTTTTATTTATTGGTGAAAAGTTGGGAATAAAATAATTACATATTTTAAGGAGTCCTGATTATTTTTTCTCACTTAGTAATTTCATGAACAACTTAAAAGCTGCTCATCTTGTGTTACACTTGCACCCCTGCCCACTTGAACAGAAACGGGGTTTGTCGACGGAAGAATAGACAAAATGACAGATTGTGATTGTCAATCTGTCACTTTGTCTATTCTTCCGTCGACAGAACTCGTTTCTGTGGTGGTCATGCTACGCGTGCTGAACATAATATGTTTCTCTCCATATCTTGCACAAATGGGAAATTATTTAGGAACCAGAAATTGTTCCACTAGCTTGCCAGGTCAACGATAGACTTTAAAAATTGATTCAATTACTTTTAGTTTCGGAATTTGTTCGGTGTATCGAACTTCTAATGAGTTACCGAAAGAATTCGCATCGACGATGGTCTTCGTAGGTTGGCTGGTGGCAGAGTGGCTGCGGATCGAGCAAAATGGAGTCCGACTGGGGAGACCTATGTCCGGCATTGTACTGCAATAGATATACAATTAACAATTGGCGTCAGAGAGCTGTTTAGCTAACTTTGCTAACTTTCATTACGTGGTAAGAAAAATATTAAGCATCAAATTTGCCCGAGCTAAGCTCTCTTATATAAGGCCCGATTAAAATAGATGGACAAACTTTTAGAAATCATTCAGACCACCAAAATAAGGACAATGGTAAAAAAAATAAGAAAAACGCATTAGATACTTACAAGAAAAATAAATCAGCTAACGAAAATACACTAAAAATGTTGGTTACCCAATGCCATTTATTTTAGGTCAAAATAAAATCACTTCCATCAGTGATATATTTGGTTAGACGTACTGAACGCTGTGTTAAAATTTGTCCATCTATTTGAATGGGACCTTGTATAAAAGAGGAGTTTTCTACAAAAATAAATAACAAAGATTCAACTGAAAGAAAACACGACTAAGTATATTTTTCATTTTCTACTTTTTCTGAATAAAATCGCTACCATTACGATTTAACATAACGCTGCATTAGACGACGGTTGCTAAAATTTATGGTACGCATTCGTAGAATTTATTGCTCCTAAGAAAATGATGGGGGGTTCTACCCCTTAAGTTTTCACCCCCTGTTGTGCAAATATAAATATGTTGCGCGACTCTCAAGACACATTTGTTTTGAAAAGAAACGTTTATTGACCCCCATGCGGATATTATAATTTTCAATTTTTTCGCTGCTGTGACTGTCACTTCATGTAAAATACTGGTACTCAGGCTCTGGAAGCTGACCCTGACATAGTTTTTTTGGATGATTAAAGAATTAAACACATGATTGAAGAAGAATTGACGACATGGTTGGCGCAGTGGTTAAGCGATTGACTGCTACGCTGCGTGTCGCGGGTTCGATTCCCGCACGGAACAAATATTTGTATGACCTACAATATTAGTTGTTCCGGGTCTGGCTG
This sequence comes from Xanthia icteritia, assembly GCA_949128155.2. Lineage (NCBI taxonomy): Eukaryota > Metazoa > Arthropoda > Insecta > Lepidoptera > Noctuidae > Xanthia > Xanthia icteritia. The sequence continues at coordinate 17,253,345 of OX421947.2, read as the reverse complement.
TTAATTTATGTGAGTTTAAATGTTTGTAAACGCACCCAAAATACAGGAAAAATGCCTAGTGTGGGGCAACGTTATATAAAAATAAAATAAAAAAAACGTATACAGAAATATCACAAAAACGAGAAAAGATTTGTGCGGATGTTAAAACATTTGGGAAAAGGTTAGGCAGATGATGACTGCAGTGACTGCAGAGAGAGCCTGGGTTCGATTTCCGAGCTGGGCAAAGTCATTTAGTACACAGTTCTTTGAGTTAGGAAATTCTTGTAATCATCTAGAGTCTAGATTTGTGCCCGATTAATGGAGACTTGGCCCCTATTACATGAAGCGTTGACCTTTCTGGCGGAAGGGGTGACGTTATGTATAATTTTCCTATCGAGGGTTGGTTATTAGACTTATCTTAGGATGAAGACGTCACACTTAGACTTAGCTAATGTGAAAAAGCTTCAGAAGCAATAAATGTTCTTGTACCATCGCTACTTAAATCATGTTCCCGCGCCACCTCACCACGGAATACTTGGCAAACTAAGGTATTTATTTTTATTTTCATTATAGTTCATGCATGATAAGAAAGAAGAAGTAAGGTACTAGATAGCATTTAGGTAAGTTTATGAAAAGGCTAACTCTACAGCTACTCGGTACACAAATCACAAGCTTCATCAAATAAAAACAGACTTAAATACTCACTGAAAAAGCACTAGAAATAAAAGAACGAAGACGTAACAAAAGAAAACGTTGAGAAAAGGATACGGTATTGGTATTAATGTGGAAGACGTCTCAATGTCGGTATAAGGAGGGTGCTGCTAAAGATATCTGTGTCTGCTGATACCCGGTGGAGAAAGGTTGTTGCACACTGCAAGCTGTAAAGAGTATCTATAAACTATGGTTTGGCATTTCTCTTTCAAACGAACACGTGGTATATGAAGTACTATAGAAGAAAATCATATCTAAGCAGTTTGAAAACAAAATCCCGTGAACACGATGACCACATCTGTTACCGCCCCGGAACTAATGCCACCGAGCGCTGCAAGCAGAAATAGTCCTTACAATGTATAGATATGAAGTTCTTCGATGGTACTATCGAAGAAGTTCTTTTTTTTCTAACTGAACAGACAGCTGTGCTGCTGGGGAGTTTGTTGCGCCACTTTTTCTTCCCAGCTAAAGCACTAGGAAGTGGTGAATTGTGGGCTTTTCGGGGGACTGTCTTATGTAATTTTGACGTTCGAAAAGTGCTGATTCTCAGCCTAGTTTGAATAAATGACTTTTGAATTTTGAATTTTGCCGAGCTCTGCAAGCAGAAATAGTCCTTACGGTGTATAGATATGAAGTTCTTCGATGGTACGTCCTGTTATACAGATAGAGACGACAATACGACAGTAAATTAAATACATCTAATGACGTTCCCAGTGTGTATACAAAAATTCAATGCATGCCATCAAGTTCACTAATAGCTAGTCAAGGATCGGCAAAATCCATAATCGGCCCATCACTACGGCCTGTTAGTTGATTCGCACAAATTTATTGTGTGTTTAACTTAAAATATAATAATAAAATCTCGATATTGTCAAGTCGCAAAAACCTTTTTGACACTTGACTAGTTTTTTTTTTAAATAATATAATTATTTATTTATTTCACAAAAAAAATAAAAAATCAAACCACCAAACATAGTAAGATAGAAGAAACACACGAAAGAAGAGAAACGTCAAAACTCTAACCTCGAACTTCAAAGTAGAATTGACGTTTGGATGCCAACGAGCTCGCATCGCAAGCAACAGCATTCTATTCTTACAAGATTCTGATCCTAATTATCTATCTTAATCCTAACTAATATTATAAATGCGAAAGTGGGTTTGTGTTACGCTTTCACGCTAAAACAGCTGAACAGATTTGGATGAAATTTGGCACATGGGTAGACCATGACCTGGCTTAGGACATGGAATACTTTTTATCTCAATATTCTCCCGGAATTGAGACTTATGCGGGTGAAACCGAGGGGCACAGTTAGTAATATTATAAATGCGAAAGTGAGTTGGTTTGTTACGCTTTAACGCTAAAACAGCTGAATTGATTTGGATGAAATTTGGCACATGGATAGACCATGACCTAGGTAAGAACATAGGCTACTTTTCATCCTGGGTCGTAGACGAAGTCACGGGCCACAGCTAGATTCTGATACTTCTACATAGCTTTCAAAATCACTTCTTTTACTGTACTAGAAACCCTAAAAAGCGAATGTTTTCCCCGTCCTTTGTTCTCGGCAGAAGATACACTGCCGTTCACACATGAGTGCGTCCCTTTTTAATACCGGGTGAGTTTCCTTCGGTAAAGGAATAACGCGTTTTTGTTAAGGGTAGGTACGTTAAGGATTAAACTTCAAGGTGGGAGAACTTTTTGTTTTGTAGTAGTTTTCTTTTGTTGGTTTTTTTTCTTCTTCAGGAATTTAATCAGATGCTGTAATCTTGTGTTTGTTTGAGAAAAATGTTTTATGATCTTGGCTATTAGGGTTTGTAGATCTTTATATGTTTAGGAAATTTAGTTTATTATCATATCAGGAGTATCTTACTACGTAACACAGAACATTATCTTAATTGATAATTATACAAACTGTACCTACCTAATGTACCTGATGTATGAACATAAACGAAGCGGATTATGCAAGAATCGTAAGTGGCGTTCTATAGTTTCTGCCTACCCCGATGGGGAGAAAGCGTCAGTTTATGTATGTATATGTATGAGTACTTACTTACTTTTTTCTTAGATGTAGAAATTTAAATGATTTGACTTTGGCTTTAAACTTGTCTTTTTCATAGATCTGGGCAGAAACTACAGAAAATCATATAATATAAGAACGATCCTTACCTTTGATAATTTGAATTTCTATATTAATAATTTTATGGCTAGAAAAAATGTATATTAGATGACTTTTTACGTATTTTTTAATTTTATTTTTTATTAGTTATATCGTATTTAACGTTTCGAACAATAAATATATTTATATTTAATTAATTTTTTGAGGGACTTTAGGGGGGAGATGTAAGGATAGTACGGTCTTATATTAAGTGATTTTCTGTAGTTTCTGCCCGGATCTAAGAAAAAGACAAGTTTAAAGCCAAAGTCAAATCATTTAATTCAAGTAGGCCATTAAAAGGCACTTTGGACGTCAAAATTTACAAGAAATAGAATTGATTCTAGTCGCCCCTCCCAAAAGGTAGTTTCCTAGGGAGAAGAATGGGTAAGAAACTCCATAGTTACTCTTCTTTCTTTATGTATGTATGTATGTGTATGTCATTATTTGCCTTTCATGCAACTGTTAAAGAATGACAGTTCAAGTTGATAGTCTAAATTTAAATTTATTTATTTATTAACGCATTCAAGGACACTGTACGAGACACAATAGAAGTTTTATTGTTATGACGCCTATGAGCGTATATCCTTCAAAGTGTTAAGGGATAATAAACAACTACAACATATATAATACATAAGGTTAACAAAATTTTTGGTAGTAATGTTGCAGTCCACTGCATTATCCACAGATAAGACATATTAAAGGATCAGAGGTTGCCACTAGACGAGCATTACCAAAATTATCACATATTTTGAAACAAATAAATAAGCTAAGTACTATAAGGCTAGCTATAGCTACAAAACCAAATCAGATCAAAAACAATTTCATTCACTTAAATTACGCAATAAATAAATAAAATATTAAGATTACAATTAAGATATTTTTTTTATAATATTAGATTTAAATTTATTTATAGTCATTTTGTTTAACCTTTAATTTTCCTAAAACGAAATGAAATTGTTTATTCTGTAAATAGGATATCGGAATCACTTTTACACGCCATATAACGCCATAAAAACAAGCTAGACGAGTTCGGCGTTTCCTATCTGACTACTCTGAGAAGAAAGGCCGAAACAAACTTAGAGGTCACAGTCTCTTTTAAAGTCCAGACATAATCTCGGTCAGGCCATATGAGGACCATGTAGATTAGTGTCTGAAATGGTCTTTTGAGGAAAGAACCACCCAGATTTGAGTGGACCTGTCCAGTCAGTGCAAGCATTTGTCAGTAATCGTGGAACTTGGCTCGAAGAACAATACCAAAGAAAAGACATTTGGGTAGGCCGCATAAACTACTCAAACTGACAGACCATCATTAAAACTAACTGAGAAAGAAAAATAAATGAAACAAAAAAAAAAACAAATCCACATTCACAATAATTAAAATAATATAATACCTTTACAAAGTAATAACGTCAATGTGTATATAAAACTGGTATATTTTGATGATTTTACGTAATAATTAAATTGTCAAGTTTATCACAAGACTTAGCAGAGCGAGCAGCTCAATCTACAATCTTTTTTATCTTTTAAATAATTCAAAATTGTATAGTAACCTTTTTTTTAAAGTTTGGTTTTAATACAACTTTAAATCGTTTAATGGGTAAGTTTCGAATGTCAATGGGAAGTTTGTTATAAAAGCGTATACATTGACCCATGAACGAGTTGAGTCGTACTCTGTGGAGACGTGCGATGTACAGCAAAGTTGTGTTATTCCTGGTATTTAAACTATGAATATCGTAAATTTTATATATTTTTGTGTACATACAATAAATAGGTGTTGAAATATATATTGTGAGGCTACAGTTTGCCTGTCTTGACCTACTAAGTAACTTTACAAAAACATGTCAACTTTTTTTTTTTGTAAACCAATTAACTTAGTACTTGCTCTATTTGTGTGCAACTTGTAAATAATATTTTTCTATTAATACACTTTCAAATTAATAGTAAGTAAATAAATTTTAAATTGTACATGTTTATATTCTATGTAACTTATGAAATGGTTTAGTAATACCTACTGTTTTAATTAGGATAATGTAAGTATTTTAATGCTTTGTTAATAAATTTAATTAAAATTTATCACAGACAAACGGTGTAGCTGCAAAAAATAAAACATTCCACGAACAAAACTATTCTTTAAAACTTATTTTCGCATTTGTAACTATTTATAAACAAAAATAGAAAATATAGGAAAAAGAATGAACGAAAACTTAAAGTAAAGTATCCGAATGCACATTACCGTCGGCAAGTTCAAAGAGATAACACCCGACGGCGGCACTTTGATCTCGCGCCCGTCGGCAAAACGTCTTTGATGTCACCGCGTTCCATGGTTATATGCTATTTTCTTGACACAATTATTTTTATTTATAAAATAGGGAGCTGTGCTATTTTTGTGATTTATTTAATAGTAGAAATAACGTTATTTGTCTTTATCATGAGCCTTCATTCCGAAAAAACGCGAGTAAAGCCACAGATGACACTGAAGTTATTTAATAAGGGTTTTTATTAAAACTGCAACAAGACAGTTAATTAAAAAAAATATTGTTGAAATGCAATTTATTAAAACTACAGGTTACATTAAGGGCTGATTGTCAATAGCCAGATAACTGTTATCTGAGGAATAAATATTGGGGTTTGACAGCTTTTGTATGGAAAATATGTCAAACTGTCATATTTATTATTCAGTTAAAAGTTATCTGACTATAGAAAAATCAGCCCTAAGACAACTACGATAAAGCACATTTCGTCATATTCAGATTTTTTATTGTTGAGAAACAGAACGGATTTTTATTTAAACAGCCTTTTGATATCATTCATTTGTTTTTGTAAGTATTATGGGAGGGTGTACCAGTGAGTGATACCATACTGTTTTAGCCAAATACTACAAGCAAACTTGACCTTTTAGCTAATTCGATGAACACACCAATAAAACCTATATTCCCATGAAATAAGCAGCCAAAACTTAGCTTTACCAACAATAAAATATAATTTTAAAAAAATAATCCTATTGTCTTATTTCTCAACCCTATCTCCTCCGACCCAGTTCTGGTGAACTGGGGTGAAAGTTCAGCCTTGGTCAAGGTGAAGGAGGCGCCCATTAACGTCTGCACTTAGAACAACTCTCTTGGCAGCACCGCCTTAAGATTTATAGCAGGATCCAGCAGTCTTGATACTGGGATAATTAATTTTTAATTAAAGTTTATCTGGATGCGTTTGCATGGTAGATGTAGCCATAAATCGCAAACGACAGCGAGGTTTGCAAGGAGGAAAGGTCGGGTTTTGCCCAGTTGTGGGAAAAATACGGGCTAACAAAAAAAGATTGTTGTGGTTATTCTACTAGAGACCGCTGTTCTCCATGTTACATAATGATGTTAACAACAAAAAAAACTCGACTGCAAAAACACAACTGAAAAGAGAAAAACAAGTATTATCTATAGAATTTTGGTAACAAAAGTTACACCATCATTTCAGTTTATTGTTTTTTTGCAGTTGGGTTTTTTGTTTTTTTGCAGATGCAATATATAAAAATGATATAGCCTGAAAATTGTATTATGTCACGACGTAATCTAATGACACCTCATATGTTAAAATCCATACAGCCGTTTAGGCTACAGAGCGTGCCAAAGAAATAAACATACATACAAACATACATACATGCTCTCGAAAAACATTACCCTCCTTCCAGAGCAGTCGGGTAAAAACAAGTAAAACAGGAAAATCACATGAGTTATCGTTTATAAGTGTGGTCACGGACTGAAGGGGCCTATGTATGAATCAAATCAATATCGTAATAACGAACAATGGATGTGGCGCATGTTCAAAGAAATATGATAGATTTGATAAAGATAGAGAAGTTTTAACTAGGCCGACTGTACAGTAATGTACAGACGCCAGCAGATCAACCTACCCGTAACTGTCAAATTTTCCCAATCAACTTTGAACCTTATACTTCAGTGATAAAGTTGAAAATCTCTTAAAGAAATTTGACAGATTGTAGTAGGTTGATGTGCTGGCGTCTGTACCTAAGTGAAAGAAAAAGTTATTATACATTTAAAAATAAGTTATACTGTTTGTGAGGAAAAGTTGTGTAATTCTAAATATTCTAATAACTATTAGTAAAATATCTAACGGTATAATGTAATGTATATAAATAAAAAACAGTAACTACCTAAATTACTAACTTTATAATAATTTAGTAACTTTATAATATTTCATCTATATATTAACATTTTGCAATAGTAGGTACATTTTAAAACGTTCGCAGCAGGAATGGATCGATTTTGGTATTCAATCCAAGATTTTAAAACCTACTTTTATTACGTATCAAACTACTAAAACCAAATATTAATATTTATTAATTATTCATATTAAATTAATAATTAATATTAATAATTATTTTTACAACCAACACAGAAACACACACATATTTTCACAATTAGTTCCCCAGTATCAAAACACAACAGTCGCAGTATACAAAGTTGGCTAAGTAATAAGATAATGAAGAACAGCGGGGTCGAGCTTCGAATTAAAACGAGAAACGTGCACCACGGTGGAGGAACCACCTCCGAGTTTCACGAACTTTACAACTGTTCTGTTCGGAAACTGCTCGTTCGTTATTTGTGTTTTAACTAAAGGATTTTCAACGTATCTATTTGATTTATTTAGTTGGTACTTACTAGCGACCCGCCCCTGCTTCACTCGATTTTAACGACTTTACGAAATATTGAGGTTTCTCTATTACATGTAAGGTTCATAAATATGAATGTAATATACACATAAATGTTTCGAAATAAATTCTCTCAATATTAGTGAAAACCGCATCAAAATCAGGTGCGTAGCTTAGAAGAACAACACTGTCACACAGACAGACACGCAAAGCCACTCTTATTTTATGAGAAATATAGATAAAAAAAAATTTAAAAAAATACGCACAGTAGGTATGCAATTCTTATTAGAAAAATCAGTTTATTGGATGTTGCAAAATTGTGAAAATTTTTGTAAACATTATTTGGCTTTTAGCCTGCGAAAAGCAACATTGTTTATTAATAAGTCGTCTAATAAAATAAAAAATAGTGCATAGTATTGTCAAGCACAATACTGACAATTCATTACATACATGAAACTACCAATTACTTCACGAAATAGCAAAGAAACAATAAGATCAAAAATTTAAAAAAAGTTATCTTGAAGTGGTCCCGCCGACATGACGTACACTTCCCTTGTTTATTTAATGAGTGAATCGGAGAGACGACCTCGTTATGACGTCACTACTTCTTGAACATCGTACGGAACGAGACAGAAGATCCTCCAATTAATAAGCGAGAAAGAGACACAAACACCCACTGAGCTTGAATGAATAGATTTTCTTAAGTACTCCGTTTTCTTCTAATGAAATCGAAATGAAGATGTGTCAATGAAAGTTCAGTTTTAAACACTTTGCGAAGATTTCAAGGTGAATCGTCTTTGAGGAAAAAGTTGGTTTTCTTTTACGATCTTTTTCTTTTAAAAGAGTAGTTGGAAGTCTTTGGTTAAGTGAAGAATTTTGTGAAAGACGTTTAGTTGCTTGGAGTCTTGTTGACTTTGTTAAGAATAAACTGAGACTAAAATCTGGAGACGCGAATATAGGATTCGTTTTTTGAATTGTTTTTGTGAGAAGTTTTGAAAACCGAGAGAGAGATACTTTATGTTTTCAAGAGGTTTTATTTGTTATTGTGTTCTGTAGGTACGTCTGACTCAGTTTCTTTCTAATATTCATTGCTTAGAAACCTACTTTCTTTGTTTATAGAAGAAGATTCCTACAATAATAATCATAAAATATTATAAATGTGAAAGTTTGTAAGTTTGTTACTGAACCGCCTGCATAAACGGCTGAACGGATTTGAATGAAATTTGGCACAAAGATAATTTCTAACCTGGATTCACTGAAGCCGCGGGCTTTTGGTAGTTTATCGTTTATTATAAAATATCTTAGAATACTTTCAAGAATAATTACTTAGTTACTTTTTTACTAATATATTACAGAGTCAATATAAAAAACCACGTTGAATTATCGATATAATTACAGTCTGGGTACACAACGTATCTTTTTTCGAATTTTCTTCTAAATTTATGTTGATTTCGTTACCAACGCAAACCCATTTCACGATTTCTTTTTTAACATTCGTGTAGCTGGGGGCCGTATTCATAGTCTGGCAATTGTTGCTAGGTGGTCTTTGGTCTTATATGAAATCTGGGAACAGATAGTTGAGTAAATGGATTTTATTTCTAATGAGAATGTGATAAAAGGGTATAGTTTCGCCAATATGGGTCAGGGATAAATCAGAACGCTACCGCCGCATTTTAGGGGGTTTCAAGATAGTCAAGAACTCGTGACTACGCGGCGAATGATTACGAACAGTGTTAGTGTTATTTATTTAATTATTATTAGAAGAAAACAAAATCCAGAAGTATATGTAATTCATACTGGGTCATTTTTTTTTACATTTTCGGAAAATAAACTTAGGCCTGGCCAATTGTGAGCCAGATCGGGTACTTAAGGTGCCGTATCAATAAAGCTATTATAGTTTCTTGTTTGCCATGATAGCTGTCATAGTTTTCTGTAACACGTATTCTCTGAAAAAATCTTAATATTACGGTTCAAAGAAACAGACAGACAAACGGCGCCGGCGTAGACTTAGTAATAGGGTCCCATTGGCACACGTTGTGTGCAGAACCATTTTATTGAAAACCAGAAGGTGGCTTCTAGATCTAAGAAATAAAGCATACGAGTTTGCTAATGCAGTAGCGCCATACATTTGACTAAAACATACACAATCAATCAAACTCAAACTCAATCAAATATCTTTACAATTACACATTATTTTTTGGCAAACGTAACTAATTTATGTTAACGATATGTTTCAGTTGTCATATTCAAAACTCGTTATAAATCCCAGCCTATTATTACAATACTAAATGTGCTATTACTGTCCCTCTGCTGGGCAAAGGCGTCTTCTCATACAAAGAAGGCTGCACGAGCATTGATCACCACTTAATATCCAGGTTTCTTCACGATGTCTTTCCTCCACCGATGTCAGTAATGTCCAAGATAAACTCAGAAAATACCTACACATGGATTGAAAAAGTCACATTGGTACTTGCCCGGATTTGAATCCACAACAGCGTCCGTCAGCGAGAGGTGAGGCCTTAACCACTTGGCCACCAAGACAAATAATTATTTGAACAAAAAGCATACAAAGATATTTTTTTATTGTCCCGCCTACAGATACGGCCCGAGCGTTTTTCATTAGGCTACGATCACATTAGGCGGGCGGACAGACGGCCGGATTATTGGATCCGACGGACGAAAGACTTCGATCCGTTGCCTTTTTACTTTTTTTTCTCTTTTTTTCCTCCCAGGCACCGTCTGGAAAGCCTTTTCCTCTTATTTATTGCTTATACGAAGCCCAAATTGGATATTTGTGAAAGGTTGAGTCGTTCGCCGATAGAAAATATTAGTTTTTTTTTCTTTTTCTGTACTTTTTTTTTCGGAGTTTGCATTTGTATTTGGTTATTAGTAGGTATTGACTCCGTAATGTGGTTGGTTTTACTTAATATATTTAATAATTCACTTGTGAAATTAGGTATTGATTTGTTGGTACCTAATAAGTTTATCATGTCGTAAATATAAATACAAACCATGTCATGTAGAAGTTACACGCACAGGAATGCAATTTTGTCACCCAGCAATTAGCTGTAAACGCGACAGGATCCTTAAAAACTTTATCCTGACTAAAAAACTAACTAAAAATCGAACCACAAACATCACACCTTAATTTGGGAAACCAAACCAGAGGCAGACGGTCTAAGGGCTTGTCTCATTAGCGGCTGAGAGCGCGCTCTCGTCACCCCGCTAATTAAAAGATTTTGATGCAAGTGCGCATAATAGTCGCACGACGAAAAGTTGCAAAAAAATTTAGTGATTTTGAGACGAAACAATAGAATGCTGGTGTAAATGTGAATCGTGCAATCCTGTAAGAATTTGTTTAATTAGAATTTTAATTACAAATGTTTCAAGTTTTTATTGCCAAGTAGAGGTCTTAAGAGATTCATATAAGATGTTTGTATATACTATTCATTGCTGGAATATTTTTTGTGACTGGTTTATTATGTAAGAATGGCACAAAAGATTTAAATATTTTTTTGTAGGGACCTTTATACTCCTGTTCAGATGTTCTCATCATGCTTAAAGTTTTCTTTATTTGCTCGAAAGTTAACTCAATTAATATTGTGAAAAAAGAAACCAATACATCTCCACCCCTAACTTATAGTCAACTGACAGCATCAGGGTAGCTACTTGTGCCTAATTTAGAAAAAAAACCGCAAAACACATTACAGCGCGGAAAATTCGCCAAAACTTATCAGCCGAAAGCCACGGCACAATCCATCATCATTATGCCAAAACTCGCCGAAATTCAATAAAAAAAAACTTTCCTCCGACACCCCCATCTAGCGGCGGCAGCAGGAACTTCAACAACAGCCCCCACTACGCCGAGGGGTGGTCGCCACCCCACGTCGTATCCCTTTTTTCTTCCCTCCACACCCTTATCCATACCTGAGCTTTCTTTATCCGTAGACCGAACTTTTTATTTCGTTCCGTCTCTTTCCCACTTGTGGCGGCACACCGTCCAAATGTGACAGGCGATTATCCGTCTCGTTCTGTTGCAAAGAAAAAAATCTGTTTATAAAAATGAGAGCGTAGATGTGTTTGGGGCACGGCTCCATTGGACGTAGGGGTAATGTTTCATGCACAGAGGGGTGTTTTTTTATACGCGTTTCGAATGAAAAAGAACTGCACCCCAACAGAAGCCGAACTTCTTCTAGGTACCTACGGATATTCGTTTCGTTTCGTTTCCAATTCCGATAACAAAGCTTATATTATTTATTTTTTTCGTCCGCTTTTTCGCATTTCTTTTGTACGTCTCCTCGAAATAATTGTGCGGGCGGTTCCTAATTCGTTTGTGTTTTTCATAAGTATCTCAAAAGGTGAATAGTCCTGTATCTAAAGTTGGTTGGATGTTGGATTTGAGATGTTCACATGCTCGGATTGCTCTGCAAAGACCGGATTCATTAAAAATATGAATGGATTCTAATTAAAATTGTTTGATCTGTACATGTTTGATCTCTTGCGTTCGAGATATTTGCAATTACCATGTCTGAAATCATTTGGAGACGCGTCTTGTCATGTTATTTGTTTATTTATTAAATTATAGGTTGGAAGTTATGGCTCTTTTATTACGTGGCAACGTGATGCACAGTAATTATACCATAGATAGGTACTCGTAATAAAACAGGAAACTCGAAAAAAGTATATTGAAAAAGCTGTATGCCAAGAGCATAAGCATTTAAGAATTAACGTGATAAGCACAATAAGTTACTCATTTAATGCTTTAACACTTTTTTTTTTTTTAATGCTATACATGTAATCAGCGACAAAACAAAACAACAAAAAAACCATTAATATAACTAAAACTAATATAATTGATATTGCGTGCCTTATTCATAACCATTTGCTAACATCTTCACTATAACGTCCCTCGTGGTATAAATCAATCAAAACAACCTGTAAGCGTCGACTGCTGACCAAAGTCCCCCACTTACCGCAACAAAGAACCCCGAGCGGGCACTGGGTTAGTTCTCGCGAAGCATAGACAATACGTAGGTAGGTATAGAGTTTACGCATAGATGCACAACGTACACCTAGGTAAATACCTATATTTAAATGTGGAATAGCATAGACACGATGTTATTCATTATGGGAGATATTTAACTGATACTCTAAAAACTTATTGACCTTCTTATAATGAGCGCTTTTTAAAATTAATGAACTTCAAAGAACTTGTATCGTTTCTATGAAACACACTTAAAAAAAAAACGCTTTTTGGTCGCAGTTACTTGAGTATTTTGAGTTTTTAGGACCCCAAAATAGGAACCATTTGAGGTTCACAAAAAGAGGCGCAATCATTATATTAGAGTGCTGACTAATATTTTTAGGAGCGCAATATGGGAATGATTACAGGTCCGATTAAATACATACCTTAATAATTTTTTGCAACACTACTAATTCTGCTGAATAGATAAACAATTTTCCACCTTTGTAGCTTAATTTTTTTTAAGGTGTTTAGAAAAACATAAATGAATCTGCCTAACCTTTTCCCAACTATGTTGGGGTCGGCTCCCAGTCTACCCGGACGAGCTGAATACCAGTATTTTACATGGAGGGACTGCCTATATCTGACCTCCACAACCCAGTAACTGGGTAATACAATATCCCTTGGTAAGACTGGTTGTCAGACTTTCGGGCTTCTGACGACTCGTAACGACTGTCAAAGATCCACGAATGACAGCCGGGACCAACGGCTTAACGTGCTTTCCGAGGCACGGAGGAGTCTCGGTTTGTAAAGACCCATCCACGGACCAACCCCGGCAAGCGTAGCGTACCTGATGGATCGACCCGTGCGGCTGTTATTACTTAGCCACAAGTTTTGGAAAACATAAAAATAATGTGAACACAACATAATAATGATGATTAAACAAAAATGGCGGCCGTTTTCAGAATGGGGTAAACTAACGAACCAAGAATGTTGATGTCATGTATATTTTTACATTTTTTATAGATTTATAAATAAAATAAAACAAAATCCTCTTAAATTACGCTCATGTATTATTATTTATTAAATTGCTTCCTGCCTTTAACCACAGGAAATTGCAGAAACGCTGTCTTGATAATTGTAAATATAAAATTCTAATTTCTCAAAGAAATTAAAAGCAGTAATAGTCACAGAGTCAAACGCCGCATGAATATTACAGTTTTCTTTAAACACATAACGATATTATATTGAAATAAAATAAAATAATAATACTGCCTCGTTGGTCTAGTGGTCGTAAGTGCTACTGGTGAGCGTGAAGTTCTAGTTTTAATTCCCGGGTCGGACAAAATGTTATTGGAATTTTCTATCTGGAATTTCTCAGTAGCAGGTATCCGGAGTCTGGATTTGTGCTCAGTTGATGGCAATAGGTTTGCCTCCTATTACATAAATGTGAGTATCTGTCTCGCGAAATGTCCGTGTACTATTGGTACCTATAGCTCTGCCTGATCCTTCGGGAAATACAGGTGTGATGTTATGTAAATAGATAAATGTTAAATAATAATAATAACCCCATTTCTACGTTGACGTCGTGGTGGGGCTGGCGCGCTCCGAACACTAGGTCTGTACCAGTAGAGTTTTGCTGGAACAGATCTAGGATGAGGAGCCAGACCAAGAGAGATACAGAAACCCGCAGGTCAGCATGTGGCGAGCTGCTGAGCAGTAGTGATCCCACGGGCCCTATCTCCCGGGAGAAGTCTTGTTCCTCATCTCTGGCTTGCATTTATTGACCGGCTGGAGTGAACACTGACGAGGAACAGAGCTCTCACCTCATTCTTACCTTTATTGGCCGGCTTGAGTGGAGATTCACAAGAGCATACGTGCTCGGAGGAACAAGTTATTCCAAGGGTCGTATTATGACCTATTAATGCCACCATTATTCCAGTGTGAGTGAGAGACGGAGCTATATAAGGCCGCTAGCACCATCCTTTTTTCGCAGTGGAATAATGATGGCATTAATACTTCATAATAAGGCCCCTGTAAGTGCTGGTAGGGATCTTGACCATCTTCCGGGCCCTGGGATTGTTCTAAAAGCCGTGGAATACCTCTCCACTCCTCAAGCACCTCAGGACATGTTGCCCCCTTGTCGCTACGTCACTAAGTGCTAGCGACAGTTTTCGGGGGCACATTATTGAGATGTTCAAGTTATACTCTGGCATTTTTCCCGTATACAATAAAACATTAATTAAACAGGGGCCATAGTCCTTTCATGGTTCTAGGTAATCAATCCACTTTAGCCATCCAAAAACATATTCCTATATCTTTGTTCCATATCCTGCAATAGTCTTACATCAATCGGGGCTTGTCCTTGGGGCACTTGCACAGTGCGAACAGGGATAATCGTCGGTTGGTGCCTCATTTCATTAAAAGCGTCTAACGGGCCTCTGCGAGTTGGCTTCGGCCCCTCGTAAGCCTTCCAAGGACCCAAGGATCCCGGGAAATGTTAAGAGACGTAAAAATAATAATAATATCTAATAAATGCAATATTAGACCGTCCATACGTCATACTGTAGGACCGTATATAAATTAAAATAATGACCGAAAGGTGTAATGAATACAAAATGACATCATTACTTTGTAAAGTATTATATTATTTTCATTATTGTGAATGTGAGGACTATGTGGATATTTTTTTTTTACTCTTTCATATTTTTTTTCTTTCTCAGTTAGTTTTAATGATGGTCTGGCAGTTCGAGTAGTTTATGTGACCTATCCAAATGTCCTTTTTTTGGTATTGTTCGTCGAGTTGAGCTTCTTGAGTTCTGAGTTGAGCTCCACGATTACTGGCACTGGCTGGACAGGTCCACTCAAATCTGTGTGGTTCTTTTCTCATTTCAGACACTAATCTGCATGGTCCTCATATGACCTGACCAAGATTATGTCTGGACTTTAAAAGAGACTGTGACCTCTGAGTTTGTTTCGGTCTTTTTTCTCAGCGTAGTTAGACAGGAAACAGGAACTCATCTAGCTAATTTTTTATATTTTTTTTAATATGACGTGTAAAAGTGATAGCAATATCCAAATAATAAAAAAAATATATCATTTCATGAAAATGCTTTTTCCTAGCCCTATGAAAATTCCAGACCAATACTAAAATTACATATAAATTCCTTTAAAAGAAAACATTGTACAAAAAAAGAGGAGATTCTCAATTGGACGTGCATCTTCTTTCTCTTGACGGATTGGACGTGCATCTTTAAAAGTAAAAACCTAGTTTTAATTTTAAAATGTTTTAAAAAATGTACAAATAAAAGAATTAGCAAACGGACTACAATATATGCTTCTGTATGATAAATAATTGTAACTTACAATAATAAAAGGAAAAACTGTTCATAAAACCAAAACTAAAACTAAAAACCTCGAACTGTGTTAAATGTTACAACAAAATACCTTGTGATATTTTGCAATTAAATTAAAAAAAATTAAAACTTATATTAAAAGTACACTTTGTAAACAAGCATATTAATTACAAATTAGAGAATTATATCCAAGATAAGAATGCTTGGAAACATGCTGGTCCTGCTCCATAGGATAATCTAGTAGAGTCTAGAAAAATCAAACTGGTTGCTAATTTAATTGCATAATTTATATATTTTTTTTATTATTTGACATTGATTTTACATTCTGTGATCACTTCTTCGCACACTGATTTATTAATTGTAAAATTTTAGGAAAATCGTCTACTTTTACAATGTTTGTAAATATGTGAGCACCATGTATCTGTCACATAATTAATTTATCTGTCGTTGCTTCACTTTTAATTCTTTTTACCTATTGTGGTATAGTAATTTTATTCTAGGTTCATCGTGTTCACATATAATTATATAACAAATGTACCTATGCAAAATATTGTAAAACATTTTAAAAGATTTCATTCTTCTCCATACGAAAACTACCTTTTGAAAGGGGCGACTAGAATCAATTCAATTTTTTTGTAAAATTTGACGTTCAAAAGTGCCTTACAAGGGCCTATTTGAAATAAATGATTTGACTTTGACCAACTACTACTATGTAAAATAACGATGTTCAGCTGCATCCGGTTAGACTAGAAGCTGACCTCAACATAGTTGGGAAAAAGCTAGGCAGATTTATTGACCTACCTATAAAGAAAAAAGTCTGATCTTCCAACGGTCATGAAACAAATGATCAACTGCGCGAGCGCACACTAGTTAAAAGACATAATTTAATCACCACAGCTATATTGTGTCCACTTAAGGCTACGTTCTTTCACCCCAAACCATTTATTAAGAATGGGTCATTAAATACGCATTTGCATCGTGACACCGGTCAAGAGGTAATAAAATTAAAAGCTGATATTCCCTTTAAAATGAGCTATTGTTATGATGTTTCAGAAAAATATGTCGCAGTGTCGTTTTAGCAGGTGCATCCCTTAAATGGATTTTGGTAAGATTGTAATTTAATAAAGGAAAAAAAACGTTGAGTTTTTCGTAGAAACATGTTTTTTATGGGTAATTGCATGAAGTGTAACAGCTTTTTTTATTACACGATGTCATTTTGTGATTAAAATGTTTAACAAGTTTACATTTTTATTAAAGTTTAGCTACCATATTGGTAAAAATATATTGGTAGGTATTGTATTTGTTAACTTGTTTACGTATAGAATAACAGCCTTATTTATAAAAATCTCGCTAATCACTGCTTAGCCACTGTTTAGCTAAGCAAATGGTTAGCTCTTAATCAATGCTTAACTTTTCTTTATTTATAAATGCTAGTTAGCAAGTGATTAGTTGCGAAACGAAATAGAGGTGAAATTATGCGTTCGGCACAGATTATAACCAAAATAGTCGACTAAAAAACAGAATTTTAAGAATAAAGTTGTCAAAACCACGATTTCTGTATCTGTCGTGACTTTGACAGACAAGTCAAAAATTTCATCGGAAAATATAAAATTGAATAATATTACTTAATATGTTTATTTAATTGTTTTTGCGATGATAGCAATGAAAATAATAAGCTCCAATAATTGGAGTAAATAGGAAAAGGTATTTATCTCTGAATTTATATCTTACTAATAATATAAACTGACCAAGTGAATGTTAAAGTAGAAGTAACAATGTTATTACTTATGTATTTCCATGTCCTTTTTGCTTCTTAACACGAATATACTATTTTAGAAATGTATGTAACTACTTGTGTCTGTTTTATTAACTCCTATTGCTTTTGCATCAGGTTTTCAGTATCTTTTAATAACAATTACTATACTTGTTTACAGCAACTTTGACTGCTGCTATGAGCCATTAAATATTATTCAACCTCGCAAAGATGAGGGAGGAGACCATGCTACGTGAAAACGTTGAGGAATGCGAGTGGCATGACGAAATAATGGCACCATCTCTTTGGAGGAAGAATGTTGGAAATCAAAAATAATGAATTTATAACAAAAATTTAGCTTTATTATGTTTCAAAATAAATTGTTTTCTATGAAATGTCTCTTGTTATTTGTGTGACTGTCACAACGTGGCTTTTCTTTAGTTCTGGGCCTTATAAGATGAGGGGCACATGGGAAAACACATTGGATAATCATTATCTCCGATGAGCTCCCTCACGAACTCATTCTCTTCAAACCACCTGAGCACCTACTGAGCCTCCTTCTGATTGAACTTTCCCTATAAATCCTTGTATAATGTGTACTTCGAAAGAAGAATATTATCAACATAACATAACATCACGCCTGTATTTCCCCGAAGGGTTAGGCAGAGGTGTACCTATAGTACACCCACATTTTGCCAGTTATGTTTAAGTCCTATGTAATAGGGGGCGAACCTATTGCCATCAATAGGGCACAAATCCAAACCCCGGGCTGCTACTGAGAAATTCCACACTGAATAAACCCGGGACCTCATGCTCAGCAGTAGCACTTGCGACCATTAGACCAACGAGGCAGTCAGAATATTATCTAGTAGGTATCTAATCATCCTCGTAACGGATATAAAAAATGAGCTTTGTATGGCTTCCTCCGTGTACTTTGCGCCGGTGTTTCAAAATTATTTAACTCTTTTAAGTGGTTCTGAAATCCCGTAAAAGATTGTCGAAATCCATATTTACTATCTCGATAAATAATATCGGCACATCTCGATAAAGTCAAAGTCAAAGTCAAAGTCAAAGTCAAATAATTTATTTCAATTAGGCACAAAAAAGGCACTTTTGAACGTCAACATTTAAATAATAATTGATTCTAGTTGCCCCTTCCAAAAGGTAGTTTTCGTATGGAGAAGAATGGGCAAGAAACTCCACCGTTACTCTTTTAAAATGTTTTCACAATATCTTGTGTACATCAATTATATAATTATATGTGAAGACGATGCACCTAGAATAAGATTACTATACCACGTTAGGTAAAAATATGAAAAATTAAGGAATGACAGATAAATTAATCATGTGATAGATGCATGGTGCTCACATATTTACAAACATTGTAAAATTATACGATATTCCTAGCATTTTTACAAGTAATATAACTCAGTGTGTGAGTTCGAGTAATCACAGAATGTTAAACCAATATAAAAAAGTATATATATATATTATACAATTAAATTAGCAACCAGTTAGATTTTGTCTAGATTCTAAATTGTCCTATGGAGCAGGACCAGCATGTTTCCAAGCATTTTTATCTTGGATATAATCCTCTAATTTGTAATATGCTTGTTTGCAAAGTGTATTTTTATATGAGTTTTAAATTTTCTTTCATTTAATTCTAATATATCACAAGGTATTCTGTTGTAACATTTAACACAGTACCCCATAAAAGATGTATGTACTTTAGATAGTCTGAAAAATGGTTGATTTATTTTATCTTTATTTCTAGTATTAAAATTATGTCTATCACTTATTTTGTTAAAAAGATGTAGATTTTTTCTCACATACATAATATTTTCATAAATGAATTGGCAAGGTACCGTCATAATATTAATCTTTTTAAATAGTTCCCTGAGAGATTCGCGACGACGTAGATTATAAATGGCTCTGTAGATAATAGGAACAAAATTACCTCGAAGCACACATAATTCGCATTGAATCGATCAGCTGATTGAAATAAAATCCGCCATCTTGCCTCTTAGCATCCTCTTAACAGTGGACGGGTGGTGTTTAGTTTTGACAGCTACTAATCAATTGCTTAGCAACCTCTTAGCGCTAAATAGCGTTTATGAATAAGAATTTTGCTAATCAATTGCTTAGCAGTTGATTAAAATTTAAGAGGCGTTTATAAATAAGACTGTAATTGTCCAACATCAATCAATTTGGGGTTGAAACAATAGGGCCGTGGGGTCCGAATGCTCATCGAGTATTTTGGGACATCGCCAAGCAGTTGGTCGAATCTTCACGTGACCAGAGGGCTGGCCAATTTTTACGTCAAAGAATCAGCATTGCCATCCAACGTGGCAATGCTGCCAGCCGTTTGGGCACTTTTCCCACTGACAGCGATGCGGACGAATTATTTGATGCCCAATGAGCTCTTCCTTTGTTTTTTAATTGTGAGCACCATGTATCTATCACATAATTAGTTTATCTGTTGTTGCTTCATTTTTAATTCTTAATTCTTTTTACCTATTGTGGTATAATAATTTTATTCTAGGTGCATCGTCCTCACATATAATTATATAACTAATGTACTTATACAAAATATTGTAAAACATTTTAAAAGAGTAACGGTGGAGTTTCTTGCCCATTCTTCTCCATGCGAAAACTACCTTTTGGAAGGGGCGACTAGAATCATTTCAATTTTTTTGTAAATTTTTACGTTCAAAAGTTCTATTTGAAATAAATGATTTGACTTTGACTTTTTTTTTTTTTTTGCCTCTGTATATTTGTACATCATTTATATATATTAGTGTTGATGTATATTATATTTAAGATGATAAATTAAATAATCGTCCAATAATTTACTTTACTCATCTCATTTGTTCCAAAGAAATAGCGAATGGAGACTGAAAGTTCAAATTTCAAATCGTTGCACTCTCTTGAGCCCGATTAGATGGGTTATTCCCGCTCGGTAACACCCTTTCGTCAACACTGTTGACGATCGGGAAAAAAAAGTTTCGTTCGTTCACAGTGTTGACGAACGCTACTTATTATTTCGGGTAATTCCCGTTCGGTAACACCTTTCGTTCCTGTCGTCAACACTGTTGACGATCGGGAAAAAAAAGTTTCGTTCGTTCGCAGTGTCCATGAATGCTGGTTTTTATTTTTAAAATATGGAAATAAAAATAAAACATGTCATGGATTTTTTAAATGTTTTAATGGATTATGTTAGATCTTTTAAAACACAATTAACTAGATCCTAAGCTAAGTTTTAAATATTACTATCTAATAAAATTAACAGAACCGTAAGAAATCTTTATTTTTTTATATTAATTGTAAAGCAAAGCAAAATAAAGTACACCTTTATAGGAAAAATATACACACGTACAATAAAACACATACAATATACACACACATACATACACACAAACATACATACATAAATATTTACATACATTTGTTATCAGGGCAGATAATTCTCATTTTGCTATCCTAAAAATATTATTGAATACTTTAATATAATGATTGCGCCTCTTTTTGTAAACATCAAACAATTCCTGTTTTACTGTACTTAAAATACTAGATAGTCAAGTAACTACGACGTGGATGTACACACGGCTAAGCATCAAGCTATACATTTTTTCCAGTATAGGCTGACCTCGCATTGTACGGAAATCCTAAATAATGCGAGATCAGCATAAACTGGAAATGTATAGCTTGATCTGTAGCCGTGTGTACACAGTAGGTTACTGACCACTTCTAACCTAAATTAATCCATTTGGTCGAGACAGTTCCTGCGACCAAATTGTGAGAAAAGGCCAGAAAATTAAATAGAGGCTCAATTATTTAAAAAGTTGGCATCATTAAAATCTCAAACGACTCAATTATTTAAAAAAGTGAGCATAAGCGGCAAAACATGTTTTAGAGATTCATTAATTTAAAAAAGCGTCCTTCATTAAAAGGTCAATAAGTTTCAAGACGATTAGTAAAATATTTAGCTTTTTTTAAACAAAATCCGCCATGACAGTCACTCCGATTTACAATTACAGCACCCAACTCTCAAAATAGCACGTGCTATAGAAATAAAAAAAATCGACAAGTGCAACAATGCGACCGACGTCAAAATATTACAAAAACACATCCGAATTGAAAAGATCGTTTTACAATAAGCTGAATTGTTCCCTGAATCAATCGATTCCACACAATACAATCGAATAGGGCGCTCACAATTGAATCGATTTTTAACACGAGTCAAGTGGTTTCCATTCATTCGATATTAGGATCGATCTTTTGTCGATTGGTATTAGGGATGTCAATATATGATTTGGGTATTTAGCTATTGTGTAGATTGAGGTGTAGTACACGCCTCCTTGTTAACTTTTGGAGAGAAGAATAGTGTGTTAAATAAATAAGTATGGCTATTTATGTCGCTAATCATTTTTTTTTTTTTTTTTGCTATTCTGTATTTTGTGACTGGCCCGAGGTAAAAAATAAACTTAAGTAAGTAGGTAGGTACATTCTATTAGTGATGACAAGATTTGATCTCGGAATTTAGAATTGATGTTGAAGAGTTATAAAATTTAATTAATATTTAATGTCTACTACTACCGAAGAACTTCAAATCTAAGCAGTTTGAAAACAAAATCCCGTGAACACGATGAACACATCTGTTACCGCCCCGGTTGTATAGAGGCCGAGCACTGCAAGCAGAAATACATAGTCCGAACTTCTTCGATGGTACCTAAATATTCCCTAAAAATTATACAAATGGCTGTTAACACTTTGTGGGACACTGAAGGCCCCAGACGTATTTTTTTAAATTTATTTTTTATTGATTCTTCCGCATGGCAATCTGTTCTAGGAACAATAAGCCACTTCCTTGGCTTATAAATATCTGTTTTTTATATGTGATCTACGAGAGCCATAAACTGATGAAAAGTTTCTTTCTAGCAAACTCTCTCTTAAAGATTCCAGACGTAATAACAATAAAATTTCTATTGTGTCTTGTTGAGTTTCCTTCAATCGATTAATCAACACATTGATTGATCCAAGGAACCTCTTCCCAAAGATTTTCCCTTAAAAGCATGCAAGGCCATATTATGCAAAATAATTTAAATCGAGGCAAAAAATCTATGACAAATTACAAATTAGATATGCGTTTAAATTAATGTCAATCTGAAAATATCTTCATCAGAAGAAGTTCCCAGGCGTATCTTCACACGAAATTTATTAAACGCAAAAATATTTGCATAAACTACACAACTGCAGTTTCGAAAAATAAAATAGTAACGAACGCTTTATTAAGAACTAGTTTATAATGAAAAAGTTCTTCAATTTCACTTCCTTATAAATATTTATTCATAAAATAATATGCAAATTCTGTAATTATAGGGTTAGTAAGAAATGGGTTAGTTGATTTGCATATTAACCCTGCCATGCGAAGTGTAAGAAGTACGCATAGAGCAAATATGCAAAACTGGCGTAAAAGCCAAAGAACGTAAGTTGAATTTCGAATACTTTTAAAGGTGCGTTCGTAAATGTAAACATTCTTTCAATTTTGCAAATTTCACACCTTGAGCTTGGGGAAACGACAGGTTTAAAGACGATTGCTTTTAAAAATAAAGACTTGTCGCAATGTGACGGTTTTTTTTGTGTAATGTATAATAATTTTGTGCAATTTATGCGCACCGCTCGTTAGACAATTAGCAAGCAGATGTCTGTTGAAAATTTATTTAGCTACTGGTTATAGTGTGGGAAATGGGGTGCCCGTGGTCTGTAATGCTTCGTTTAATAGTTTTATGCCACAATTCTTTTATGGGTTCCTAGATAAACGTGTTAGACATATTGTTGATACTTTTTTACTCCTAACGTTATTAGCTTCTCATTTAGGTAGCACTAAACATAATACTATAATGAGGTTGTTTGATAGGTATTTTGCGAGGAAATTGAAATGTTAACTCATTGTCATTCTGCAGTGGTGGTCGAAATCAACCTGCGTGTGATGAGAGCTTAAATGTTTCTGTATAAAAAGTTTTAATGGAAATCGAAGATCAATAGGTACATACATAAATAAAATTCCTGTTAAAGAAATAACTTTTCTTGTTTATATTTTATATTTTAATTTATTTATTTTATATACTAACCGAAGTGATAACTTAGGTACTCTTTTTTGCACCCGTTGCAAATCCTTATATATATACTTTTTTCGTCGTCGAATTTTAATAACACAACCAGATATTATTAAAAATAACAATAAAAAGTGCAGCAAAAAATACTATAAATTCTGTACAAGCTTTACGTTTTTGACTCTACAGTCAAAACGCAAAAAAAATATTCAAATCACAAACCAAACATTTTTAAATACGTACAAAACAAAAAAAAGACAATGTCGCGAAAAAAACAACGCACAGCTGCACCAATTTGAAAATAGAGCTAATGATTAAGTATTATTCATAGCGTTACCGGTTTTAAGAAGAAAAAAACTTAAAAAAGGCCAATTTAATGATATGCGTGGCCCACTTTGAAAAGACAAAAAAAAACAATATGGCGACGCTTTCCGATTTGAATAATATGGAATGGTCTCAGGGATATCAGTTACAGAATTCATTTGAATCACAACATCTAATGTCTATGGAGAGATAATAGTTTTTTTGACTGTGAAGTTATTTTAATGATGGTAACCCTTGGGATGGTGATGTTAATTTATGCTAAAAGGTGTGGACGGGTTAAGTTACATTCGTAAGTGGTTTTTGAGAAGCAATATTTGCAATTTACGGGTTGCATGGGTTCGAAGGATATATGCACCATGTTGTGTCCGTTTTAAAATGATAAGTTTTCATAAGAAAAATGTCTCAGCAATTCATTTCAAGGGTTATTTTATGAATTTCCTCTAAATTGAAAAAATATAATTTCCACCAACACAGCATTCTCTTTGGGCTTTAAAATGTTCCGTTATTACGAACCGACAACCTGTCGATGTACTCGGTAAAAAAAAACATCGTAAAAACTAAGGTGAAGTGAGCATCAGGTGGATTGACAGCTCACTTCAAGCTCACTTCACTTAAGTTTTCACGGTGAGAAACTAACAATATTTTATATTTTTATTTTTATCTAATCTGACCTCGCATTGCAAGGAAATCATATACAATGCGAGATCAGCATAAACTGGATATGTATAGCTTGATTTGTAGCCGTGTGTACTAATACTCGTCAACAAGTTTCACATTAAATTCAGTTAGTTGTATTTGAATTTAGGTTTTAAACAAATTTTTTTTGTTGTTTTTCTCCTCACATTTTCTCATAACACATCTGACATTGGCAGAATTGTTGACATCAGCACTATTGTCATAGAGGAAAAAATAATAGAGATTTTTAAAGAATAGAACAGCTGTAAAAATTTGACTAATCATTTAAACTAAAAAGCACAACTCGAAGAAAAATGTCACCACAAAGTGATTAATTTCACGCAGTACTTATAACGTGTTGTCAACACATAGTAGAAAACTGAAATAACACACCATGTAGAAGGATAAGCCTAAAATAACAGTGATAGCAAAGTGGTATGACCGTCGGACCACCAAGTCATAGGTCTCGAGTTCGAACCCAAGTCACGCACCTCTGACTTTTCGGATTCATGTGCGTATTGTATAATTATCACTTGCTTCTAAAACGGTGAAGCAAAACATCGTGAGGAAACCGGCATGCCTGAGAGATATTTCTCGACGGCATGTGAAGCCAAGTCAGAGGGCCATGGGCGGATTTAAAACTTTGACACCGGAAAAGCCGAAGGAGCCTAAAGTTTTATTCATAAACTAAAACACTTTTCTAATATCGGTAACTAGTTGTGAGTACCTACCATACATGGGATTGCTATAAAAAAAAGGAAATTACTCTTGACTACATATACCTACCTACTAGGTACGTAAAGTATGTTAACAGAGAAAAAATACAGCTATTTCCAGTATTTTTAAATATTGCAAAGTTGTATGAAGTAGGTACACTGATATCGACTATTTGGGGAGATCGCCAAGCGGTTGGTCGACTCTTCACGTGACCAGAGCACTGGCCTATTTCAAGCCATCCAACGTGGCAATGTTGCTAGCCTTTTGGGCACTTTCCCCATTGACAATGAGGCCCAATGAGGCCCGATGAGGTCTTCCCCTTTTTTATACTTATACAGACGCCAGCAGGTCAATCTACCCGAAACTGGCAAATTTTCCCAATCAACTTTGAACCTTATACTTTAGTGATAAAGTTGAAAATCTATTACAGAAATTTGACAGATTGTAGTAGGTTGATAAGCTGGCTTCTGTACATTCTATATTAGCTTATATATTGTAATTAAGTCTACTATATCATGGTCAACATGTATATTATGTAAACTGGAGTTTTTAACCTTGAATTACGCGAAGCACTGGTATGCGTGACTTTTTAAAATAAATTTTAGTATACAGTTTAATTATTTTTAATTTAATGGTAATGTTATTAATTTCCCAGACGAGCCCTTTCACCAGGAGTTGAATACTTAACTAAATACTGTTAGACCGTTAATTTATTTCAAGTAACTAAGAAGGACCTCTCTCTTCTGGTTCTCAAGATTTAGTCAGTACAGCACTTTTTGAACTCATAAGACAGTCCCCCAAAACGCCCGCCCTTCATATAAGATGAACAAAATGAGCAAAATTATTTTGAATTTTCAATCGAAGAGCTAAGTAATAAATTGAATCAAACATTTTTGTGCCAGTTGCCATCGGTTCTTCATAGGAAATTC
Source organism: Xanthia icteritia (assembly GCA_949128155.2). Classification (NCBI taxonomy): domain Eukaryota; kingdom Metazoa; phylum Arthropoda; class Insecta; order Lepidoptera; family Noctuidae; genus Xanthia; species Xanthia icteritia. The sequence goes on along the minus strand of OX421947.2, from coordinate 17,227,009 downwards.
CAAAATCCGAGGGTCACTGTCACAAATTATAAATCCTCTGTTTTTGTTATCAAAAAGTACGTAAAACCGAAAAAATAACCCAAAACCACAGATGAATACAGATGAAAAGGACACTCCACAGTTTAGGTATGAAGCTACAAGTACGAGGCGGGCCCGTCTTGCTGGGCCAATTCGGTGAGCGTAACGTAGACAGAAGATCTAAGAGTTGCGCGATAGAAAGAGAAGCAACGTCTACGTGAATTAAACTGTAGGTAATTAGCGCTTTGCGACTTGAATTACACTTTATTGTCTCGTAGCAAGAGTAAATGATTTTGTGGAGTGTCCGATCTGTATTTAATCTGTGGCAAAAGTGTAAATAGGAAAATAATTATTTGAAATAACAACACAATTCGACATGGTCGCCGAATTAACCCTTACGATGCTGTTGTAATTTGCATATTTTTTTCTTAAACGATTTTTTTTCTTTAAGAGCCTCCTGTGATTATTTTATGCGAGCACAATGCGAAATTATAACAGTTACGCGTTCACATGTTAATAAGTTTTTTGTTCGAAGTATTTGTGCCTTTTATTTAAATCCGTAAAGTAATGTTGCCATCGTAACAGATGTTTTTGACACAATGAATTTATTTTGGTTTTTGTTCATGCGAATGCGGTACATGTTGTATTACGGTAAAATTAATGTTACTATTGTTACTACTGAGTTTGTGGGTACGTAGGTAATCACCTTAAATTTACACGTTTCACTTTATTTTAACAAGGTGTTCTTGATAGCCATCATGACATTCAAAGTGTGAGATTTGGAATGAATAACATGAATAGTGGGTCGTGTGTAAGTTGAATTCTTGTTAAGAAAAGTAATTGCACATTGAAAAAAAAAAAACTAAAGTAGACAGAAAGAAAAACTTAATAGTTTTTTAAAACAAAATGTGTCTTTAAAATCGAACATAAGAACTGATACCTGAAACGTCATCAATAACAATACAATTAATTAAATGTCCCACTATCATTTGTTTTAAATAAATAAGTTAATTAATAGATAAGTTAACAGTAAAAATGGACTAATAGGTATTACCAACAATAAATGTAAATAAATGGACTCATTTTCAATAACATGTGTGAATACAAACATTATTTTTATTCTAGTAATGTAGAAAAAGTCTACATAAGATCGGGCTATAATATAAAAACAAAATGCGAGGTACGCATGAGCGATTTTGCAGGTGATAAAAGCATAATTATTTTAAAAAAAAATAACTTCATCCGTCTGAATTATGTATTTTATAAGTGAATTAATAGCATTTTAGTGAAAATAAAACTAGATTATGAGATAGTGGACAGTTTAGAGGCGTGGTAATTGCAACAATTATGTCCAAAGTTGATCACTTGTAATGAAGATGCTAAAGTTTTTTTTTTTTTTGTTTAATATCATTGGTAGTATTTTTTTTACTGTGTCCAACAAACCTATTTTTTCATTTCAATTTATTAGAGACGGAGTAGAATAAAATAACAAACGAATCTTTAGATTTTCACCCAGAATTTGAGGGTTACATAAATTCGGTGTGGAATCGTGTTTTATTGATCGATAGAGTAAAAATAAAATTATTACACATAACGATAGTAAAGGACTTCTACGCAGAGAACTCACATCAATTCATCTTTTCAAAGAACAGGATTCATTCAATACTTGAGATTTCACTCACACTAATAAAAGTACGGTCACCGTTTCCAAACATTCAGAAACGTTGAAATAAAGCAATACATGAGAGATATAAAAAATAACACACTGAATTGCACAGATTATTTTCAGATATACCTACTTACTTTTGTTTCTAACCAGCTTTTTAATATTATTCGTCTTTCCCGGAAGTCATAATAGAAACTACGTCGCTTTAGCATATCCAAGAATAAACTGCATAAAAGCTGACAGCTATTTAATATTACAAATTAATTTGTGAGACGAGACAAGTCAAACAAAAATAACAGCGCAAACAATGCACGCTTTCCAACAGACATTATAAATTAAACTTATTATTTCACCCACAAACAAACAAAAAGTAGGTTGCACTGTAATCCTTAAAGCGTCATACTTTCAAAAGTACATTTTCATAACACAAAACAAAAGGACTTAATAAAGTTTGAATGAAAAAGTTTCGGAAGCGCAGTCCCTACCCTTTATTTAACCGCTAGAATATTTATAAGACGTACCGTCTGCAATTTGTCCCGACTAAAGGTAATACGCATAAAAACTGGAATTCATTATGGTTGGAATTAAAAAAAAACTGGAATAAAATAGTTGGGTCCGCATCGAAAGGGTTAAACGTCATTGGGTGTTGGATTGTGATTTGTGGAAGACGTGTCTGTGTATTAATTATTTGTTTTAGAAATTGTCTCACAAAATAGTTTTTTTTTGTGGTGAGTGTAACCTAAAAGATTAGATTTCGGTGAGTGAATAGCACGTTAAGTGGCAAATAATGGTAAAGAAAGGTAATTAAGATCTACTATCTAAATACCTGTAGATATTAATTAAATACAATGTCTTTAGCCCAATGCTGCAATAGTTAAAACGGGGACAGGCGAGCGAAAGGTCATCAGTTCGATACACATCCAGTTCTATAATTGATGTGAAATTGTGCATAGCCCATAGCATAAGTATTTGGCTAAGTTGGAGGAGTTTATTTTTTACACAACAGCCTTTAATATTCTCAATACTGGGGCTCAGACCTCCTCTCTGTAAGAGGGACTGGGTTGTAATCCCGCGGGCCCAGTGCGGGTTGGACGAATTAACACGAATACTAATGGGAAACCAAGACTGCTTGATTTTTTTTTTGAAGACTTTGTGAGAATCGCGGTTTTGATGTTATTATTTTTGTTATATTCTACTACGGTTAGCTAATATCCAGTTAGTAATTATTTTGAAACCTATTGAAAATAGTTATAACTCTTCTTAATTTGACGACACGGTTGGCGCAGTGGTTAAGCGATTGACTGCTGCGCTGCGTGTCGCGGGTTCGATTCCCGCACTGAACAAATATTTGTATGACCTACAATTAGTTGTTCCGGGTCTGGCTGTTTGTGTATGTGAGTTTAAATGTTTGTAAACGCACCCACGACACAGGAGAAATTCCTAGTGTGGGGCAACGTTTTTAACATTGACATTCTTCAGTAGTGGCTTGGACCTGAAGTTCAAAATTCGTTCGAGTCCTTAAATTTCTCTTTATTTCAATCAATCTACTACGCCTATCGCAGTCCACTGCTGGACATTGGCCTCTGCCAGGCTGAGCCTCAGCATCCTGTCCTCCGCCTCCCGCATCCAGCCTGCCACAGCCACCTTTTCAACTTCCTCGGTCCATATAGCTCGAATCTAGCAACATTGATTTAGACAATGAACTATCGAGGAACTTCATATCTAAGCAGTTTGAAAACAAAATCCCGCGAACACGATGACCACATCTGTTAGCGCCCCGGTTCTATAGCGGCCGCGCGCTACAAGCAGAAATAGTCCTTACGGTGTATAGATATGAACTTCTTCGATGGAACATTTGTATTTTGTCCCAAGTAGAGAAGCTTCTTCATGATTATACTCTGATTTAACTTGTGAGACTAAAATGACATTTGATGTCGTCATAAAAATAACTTAGTAAATTATCTAGTTACCGAATGACTCTCACCAAGGAGCACTGAATCATTCTCTGCGGAGCTTCAATGTTGTCGTGTTGTTCTGTAATATTAATTACCAGCGACCCGCTCCTGCTTCGCACGGTTTTTACGACTTGACAAAACATCGAGATTTCTTAGTTATATAACTATAATAGTAACGTATTATACACATAAACCTTCCGGAAAAAAATCTCTAAACGATGGTGAAAACCTCATCAAAATCTGTTGCGTGGTTTAGAAGAACAACGCGGACATGGAGACAAACGCGAAAAGCGACTTTGTTTTATAATATGCATAGACATAGATTCATCGTGATATTTTTTTTTAATGGTCGATCGCAGCTGTCGTTTTGGTCTAGCAAATTAAAAATCAGAGTTTAGATGATTAGGGGACAGGACAAATGGAGCTAAATAGTTTCCCAGTGGTTCCCAAGAAACGGCCAAAGACCAGAAAAGGTGGGGTGATCACATCAGACAGGTCCCTGAAACAATATGGGGCAGAGTGGCAAATAGACATAAAAAACGAGACTAACGACTACACTGTGTTTGTTATTCATACTAAAAAGCTAATATATCATCACGCCTGTATTTCCCAACGGCTTAAACAGAGTACATGATATGTTTAGTCCCATATAATAGGGGGCGAGTCTATTGCCATCAACCGGGCAAAAATCCAGACTCCGAGCTGCTACTGAGAAATTCCAGATAGAAAAATCCAATAAAACTTTGTCTGACTCGGGAATTGAACCCAGGACCTCATGCTCAGAAGTCGCGCTTGCGACCACTAGACCAACGAGGCAGAAGGCTAATTATAATCCTAACTACAATATTAGAAATGCGAAAGTGAGTTTGTTTGTTTGTTACGGTTTCACGCATAAACGGCTGAACGGATTTGGATGAAATTTGGCACGTGGGTAGACCATGACCTGGGTTAGGATATAGAATACTTTTTATCCCGATATTCCCAAGGGATCGTGACTTATGTGGGTGAAACCACGGGGCGCAACTATTAAAATAATAAAGAAACATCGTGAAGAAACCGGCATGCTTAAGAGATAATTATTTCTCAACGCCATGTGAAGCCAAGTCAGAGGCCCATGAGCGGCTTTAAAACTCTGACAGCTAGTCATTAACCACACGAAAAAAAGAATAGAGAAGCTTCTTCAAAAAAAATATAGGTGGCAAGTTTCTGCTTGAGCTCATTCAAATAGTTTTCGCCCAAGCAGTGACTAATGCAGTAAACACTTCTGCGTGCAAAAGAGTGTTGTTTTTTTTTTTACCGTTCAATAAATAAAAACGGTATCCTTATTCTGTTTGACTAAGAAGTCTATAGGTACAAAGTATTCTACCTCGTATATAAGGCCCGCATATAAAATTGAACGCATTTTTAGTAAACACGCCTTGTGAGGGGAGAGAGGGCGCGAGTGGCACAGAGGGTCGGAGTAATGGCTGCCGAATGTCGCGAGAATCCATTTTGTCCCTCCCTACCCCCATTTGGTGGTAAAGTCGCGTTAGCGGTCGTAGTATATGTAAATATTTCAGATGTTTCAGTCAGGTTCTTTGGTTTTTGTTACAAGAGCGTTTTAATAAGTTTTAATTAGTCGTTACTATTAATTGAAATATTTAAACACCTTGTAAGTATTGTAACAATATAGACTTTGCGTTCATCAATAACATCATTTGAAATCATGATATAAAAACGTGTTCATTCACTATTTCTGAAGTTGAAGCAAAGCTTGTATAACACATTATTTTTTAAGTTTTCAATCAACAAGCGCGGTAAAGATATCAGGTTAAACCTAATTGCTTCATTTAGAATAAATTTCAAATAACATAATAATTACCTATACTTTCATAACAAACGTTATTTGCAGTTTTTTTTTTCTATAATTTATCAATTAACTGGGAAAACTGGTTCAGATAAGTTCAGAAAAAAATCTTAATCCGACCAACCTATTTTGTATCTAATTTTTTTACATGTACTACAAAAGTGAAGTCGCTCTAAGTATTGGATGCGTGCTAACTGCTAACACGGGGGTAGGTAGAAGCAGAAATTATTTTTACTCTTCTTGCCGTCACTTGTTAGCTGTGCCCCTGCCTCCTCTGTGATCGATATTCACGCGAAATCATAAATATTAGGGTGATGTGGGACTGTGAGGCACACTTCGCGTTTTTATTTATGTGCTAATACCAATTGTAGGTACATACATATTTATTGGGATTGGGAATCATGTTTAAAACTGCGAAAATATCATAAAGGTAATTAATTTTAAATAATGAAAAATAAAAATAAATTACGCAGACTTATAGCCCTGTTCAAATTGTAATAATAAAATGATTATAATTAATGATGACTTATTAAATCGGCAGAAGAAAGGGGAATACACAATAATGTAAAATACAAAAAAAAAAAAAAAGAAAAAAAAAAAACCTGATTCTTGAATTATCAATAATAACACCCTTAAAATTAAATTAGACACCCTTTAAGTAACAATTAAAAATCTTTAATAAAACTGTAATTAAAACCTATCATGTCATCGTTTCGTCACTCCAAACCGCCATTTATCTATAATTATCACCGCAGTGCGGGACAAAAAAACGACCCACCACACACAAAAATCTTAAAACTCTTCATTGGTTCAACATTTAATAAACTTATAAGGAACCGAGCTGTCAAATTAAAAAACCGGTCAAGTGCGTGTCGGACTACGCACGATGAAAGGTTCCGTAGTTGGAATGAATTTATCCCAAGAATAAACTTGACATTGTAGTTGAAAAAATGTCTCCCATACGGAATATATGGGTGAACATCTTTTGGCAACTGCAAATGTAAGTTGGTCGATTATTATTCGTAAGCCTGTAAAGCCTACTTAGCTGTGATAGTATGTCCTTTTAACTTCGTTATATAATATACTACTGTCGTAAATGTTTGCACATACCAAGAAACAACCTTTTAGCTGGCAAAGTGTTAATTTTTGTAATTTTTGTTAGTCAAGTGCCCCCCACTCGACTCTAACAAAAATTAACACTTTAAATCATAATATTTCAAATATGGATACCTAAATCGAAAAATGGTTATCACATACCCGCAATATTTTTGAACTACCTATCCAACGACACCTCACACCAAGGGATAGACGGGAAAAAAAAGACATCCCCACTTTACGTGTCCCCAACACGTAAAGTGGGGATGTCTTTGTTTACCTTGTTTTACTTTTGTGTGCTAGGTGACATATAGAAAATAATTTAATTTAATGTTTTGTGTTGCGTAAAGTAAATTATTACTATTGAATAGAATCATGTTCTTCTAACTATTCAGACAGCTGTGCTGCTGGGGAGTTTGTTGCGCCACTTCTTCTTCCCAGCTAAAGCACTAGGAAGTGGTGAAGGGTGGGCGTTTTTGGGGGACTGTCTTATGTAATTTTGACGTTCGAAAAGTGCTGATTTTCAGCCTAGTTTGAATAAATGACATTTGAATTTGAATTTGACCATAAAAAAAATATTTTCATGTCTTTATTTAACCACTTTGTCAGCGTAATTAATCTGTATACCCATGCCAAATTACAGCTTTCTAGTATTAACCGTCTCTGAGCTAAGCCGCGGACGGACAGACAGACATGGCGAAACTATAAGGGTTCCTTGTTTACTACGTACCAAGTGCGATTCGGACTCGCAAACGAAAGGTTTCGTACCACTGTATGTACAATATTTAACACTACTTACATTTTTTTTTAAACACGTTTCTTGTTTGGGACCCCTTTTAATTTTTACTTTATTTAGTTTTTATTATTTGTTGTTGTTATAGCAGTCATAGCAGTACACACTATGTTTGTCCGAATTTCAACTGTTTACCTATTACAGTTCAAAAGATACAGCCCTGTGACAGACGAACGGCCTTGGTGACCCTAAAAATAACGGAACAGAACCCTAAAATACCCTCTGGTAGATTTTTTCGCCCTATCATCGTATAGCCCAGTCGATTAGACCCAATTAAATGTAAACGTAATTTTGCGTGCTATTGTTCTCTGATAAAGTTTTTCTGTTGTAATAAAATGTTGCTTCCCTTAGGCCCTTGTTATGGCAGTGACATCTTATTAAAATTCAGCCTGGGGTCTATCCGTGTTGCTTTCTTCGCTTTACAGTGGCGGCCGATGGTAATTGTATACTTTTAAGAAAATTATACTCAGCGGTTGTAAAGATTTTAAAGCACGTATCGAATTTATGAAGCTTTTTTGTTGAATCGCATCAACATGATTAATTAGGTGTTTTATCTTGGAAAAAGGAATATAAAAGTGCTGTACAATAAGTATTGCTTTTGTGCTCATTATCATGATTACATCTCCAAGAATTAAAACTTTGAGGATCTCATCACAGTCTTGCATATTCAGGAAAGGGATATTTTATTTATTTATTTATTTTGCTAACATGTAAAACACTGGTTAGTAGGCATGCATTAAAATTTCATGACACAGTATTAAGACATGCACCCTGTAAGGGCACTGCAAATGTTTCATATCAAATTACACGAAATTCATGATTCTAATTATTACAATTCATTACATTTTAAAAAACATTAGTTATATAATTATTACATTTTATTTCAAATAAATCATTATTATTAATTCGTTAATTAATTTTAGTCATTATAGGAAAACATATTAAAGTAAAGTCAGTTATTATTTCACATTTAAGTACGTCAAGCATATTTATACAAGGTCAATCGATTTTTTATGTGCGGATAGCTCTGTTAACCCAGTGGTCAGACTGTTAGTAAGTTGCCCTGTTTTGAATGGTCTCAGATTTCAACGCAACCGATGGCTTTTTAGTTTGACGTTATTTTAGTTATATGCGAGTACACCTAAAGATGGTACATTTTTTATGTCCGACACTGTAACACGTCACCTTTAGACCAATTTCAGTATTCCATTTTTCGCTTTATATTTAATTTCAATAAACGCAATGTTGATAAGTAGTCAGTTGGAAATATTTTTGTTTTTCCACCTTGCCTTTTCTTTACACGAGTTTGCTCTTTATTGCTTGTTGCTAAGGGTGTGTGTCCCTTAAATTTTCCGTACGACAATTGTATTAAACATTTTCGTAATAACGCGCCAGGGTGGGTCAAAAGCGAAATTGGTTGTTATTTGAAATAAATTTTATATGAGATGTTCTAGGTACTGTCCCCTTCGTTTACGAGAGTGCTCCTGTCTCATTTTAGATCCGTTTTTTGTTCTTTTTTGTCAAGAATTTCGTATTTCATTGTTTAGTATTTTTGATGACTTTGATAATATCACGCCTTGTCCACAAAGGGTTGGGCAGAGGCCCACATTTCGCCACTTATGTTTAAGTCCCATGTAATAGGTGCGAGCCTATTGCCATCAACCGGGAAGGAATCCAGACTCCGGGCTGCTACTGAGAAATTTCAAATAGTAAAACCCAATAACACTTTGCCCGACCTGGGTATCGAACCCAGAACCTCAAGCTCAGCAGTAGCGCTTGCGACCACTAGACCAACGAGTCGATGATTTTGATGTTATAACATACTAGCTGCGCCGCGCGGTTTCTCCCGCATAATTCTCGATCTCGTGGGAATATCGGGATAAAAATTAGTATCCTATGTCTTCCAGGTCATGGTCTACCCTTGTGCTAAATTTTATCCAAATCCGTTCAGCCGTTTTATCGTGAAATCGTAACAAACAAACTAATGTAATAATTGGTAGGTAATAATTGTAATGATTTCATTTTTTACAGCAGTTTTTACGACTAAATAGAGAACTTCTATACTGAAGCTGTAAATTATAGGTATGTCTGGTTTCACAGAAATAAGTAAAAAAGTTAAAGACAATAAGTCAAATCATTTATTTTAAACAGGCACGTAAAAGCCACTTTTGGACGTCAAAATTAACGGGAAAATAGAATTGATTCTAGTCGCCCATTCCAAAATATAGTTTACGTATGGAGAAGAATGGGCAAGAAACTCCACTCTTTTTAAATGTTTTACAATATTTTGTATACATTAATTATTATAATTATATGTGAAGACGATGCATCTTACCGATATAATTAACACGATTATCATTTTCGTAGCACTTTCGTAGCTTGGCGTAGTGTAGCTTTTCCAATTTATGAAACAGATTTTTTTTTATGGAATAGAATTAATTGCCTTCAGTTTTGTCAATGCATAATCACCAAAAATCACGATTGGAAAACAGAAAACATTATTCTTTATCGAACGAGAAACGGTACAGCTTGTGGACATTTTTCTCTCTACCCTGCATATGATTTCCGATACTAAAAAGCTACTTATCTCTTCCCATAGACAACTCCTGCACACATCTGTGGGGGAGGCAAAATACCATTAATAACAGGATTAAGGGGCCGAGCAGAAAGAATAAATTGGGAGGAAACCGCCTTAGGGGGGAGATTTATCGAGTACTTAGCATAAGTTCGGCTGTGATGCGTCTTTCATTAATTTTTCATTGGCTTGTGGTTCCTATTCTGGGAATTGGGTAGGTAATCTGCTTATGAAGATTACGAATGTTGATTTTTGGTAAGATTTTCAATTTACTGCAGGAGAAAAACCTCTTTTCAGGCAGGCCGAGAAAGGCTGCATACATACTTCATGTTAGCGATTTCAAACCATAGAGTCCAGTAGCCTAATTGCGTAACAATTTGTAATGCCTTTAATTTTGACAATATACATTTACGTTGTATTATTAATATAATAAATAATAGCCAAGAGCCTCGACAAACACCTGAGGAGGCTATCGATAGGCAGCTGGATCCAGAAAGCGGAACTTCTGGACACGGCGCGTATCGTTAGGAGATTCCTCTCTCAGGAGCCCTGACCACCGGTAGCTTGGACCCCTATTCCAGTGGGCATGGGTTACAATTTTAATTTATTTTTGAAAGTATTTAAAAATGTAAACAATATGTACCTATTTAAAAAGAGATAAAGGAAATAATATAATAATAATATCTTTATTCTGCATAAAATATGGTATATAAAAGGTCTTAAACGTTGTTCAGCAGATGAATTTTTCAGACATATGAAGCCATGGTTCAGGAATTTCCTTCAAAATCCTTCAGAAAGTTTAGTTTGTTTCGCAATTGGGTGCAGGTGTCTTCTCGATGTTTTTTTAAGCAACAAAATTCTCTATAAAGTAAAGCGGCCACATTCCTTTAGATCGTATTTTGTTGCTTCGTGTCTCTATATTAAACTTTATGAAAGGAATTAGAAAATTCTAGACACACTTAACGAGGGTCCTCATTAGCCGTTATTCATAATTCCTTCTCAGTCACAAGATAATATTTTTTAAAGTTGGGGGGCGCTAGTGATCCGAATTATGCCCTCTTAAGTCATAGTACCTAAACAATTATGCTTCACCTGAATTGTCTGGTCGAATTATTGTTTCTAAAAGGCCCCAATTACACTATCATATATTAATCATATAAATATGATTTCATATCTGTTAAATTCTATCATCATAGTTAAATGACGCTGTTCTTCATTTTTACATAATTACACTTATATGACGTCATACTTATCAAGATGGATAACGATTTAGCCGTGTTTGATTTAGCCTTTTTTGAGGTTAGATGGATATGATCATATCTGTACGCTTGCTGTCAAATAGGATCCCGTAACTATGATCATAGACAATATGAATCATATGTAGTTATTATACCGCCATAGGTTCTTCACATATAAATGACTCTTACATCTCTGATCCTATTTCTATGATAGTCTAAAAGGGCTCTAAACGACAATATTTTATGCACTGACATTTTCAATTCGATAAGAAAAATTTCACTATCTCATTTACCTACCTATGCGTTTTTTTAAATAATGACAAAAAAACTACAGCTGAGCCCTTTCTTTTAATACTACAGACCAAATAACAAGTCATAACTATTAGGTACTTCTGTCTACAAAAAGGAAACGTTTAACAAACAAATGGTTAAAATTAAACAATTCGTTAACAAGCCGTTTAATAAAATTTCCTCTACAACGTCTCAATCGCCGCAAAGATTGGCGTTAATCAACCTGATCGCTCAATGTTGATAGATTTGTATAGAGCTGTTAATCGTAATACTAGAATAGAAAGCACGTTATGCCGTTGGTCCCGGCTGTCATTCGTAGATCTCTGACAGTCGTTATGAGTAATTAGAAGCCCAAAAGTCTGACAACCAGTCTTACCAAGGAGTATCGTGTTACCTCGTAACTGGGTTGTGGAGGTCAGATAGGCAGTCGCTCCATGTAAAATACTGTTATTTAGCTGCATCCAGTTATACTGGAAGCCGGTCCAAAATAGCTCGGAAAAGGCTCCTCGATCTACAATAATTTTGGTTCTTAGAAACTGCGCAGTGCGCACACGAGGGACATAACAGTTTTGTCTTCCATTCCATCAATTTTTCAGGACATTTTTGATCTTGAGATTGTTTCGATGTGAGTGTACGCGCCATAATTATTTCTATAGAGTGATATTGTCTATGTCTAAAAGCAGTCTTGACTTAGTCTTCTTAGTCTATAGGTTTAAATATATCAATATCATAACCATGAATGACTGATCATTGATCACTTAAAGTATTCTCATCGAACTATTTATTTATTTATTTATTAAAACTTCTCGCACTCAAAGAGGTACAATGGCGGACTTAATGCCTTAGGCATTCTCTACCAGTCAACCAAGGGTGGTGAAGAGATTAGATGGCAGGTGCTCTATTTGAGAGGAACAAAGAGAAAACTATTATTAAAAATATATGATAATACATACGAACTAAAATAGTAACTATGTTGGAATTAGCAAACGGTCATACGGTTTTGCTTACTTACCCACTACTTAGATATTCCCTTAAAGTAATTTTGAAATATCCACAGCATACAGAAGGAGAATATTCGCCCAATTCCTTGTCGGAAATAAAAAGAATGTATCGATAGTAGTGAACTGTGTCACCATTAACGGTTGACTAGAAATAGTACAGGCGAACCAAGCGTCCATGCATGCCAGTCAAAGTGTAAATCAATTTCAAACTTGTGCAAGAGGTCCAAAAAAAGATTAAATCAAATCAAATCAAATAATTTATTTGCGTGAAACATGGTATACAATGGTGTTAGGCATAGGTCAGAGTGGCACAAACATGTGAAACATGATTGCTGTGAAAGAGTTTGACATCTATAGGTGCGGGATGTAGTTTTTATTTATTTTTTGTTACTGGAGCGATTTTAGCGAAATATAACCTCAAATAATCTAATTAAAGTAAATAAATGATTTAAATTTATCTTTTGGCGCTCGAATGAGGTTGTTAAGGGGGCGCTTTTGGTTAACATTAATTTGTGCAATTGTTTTGTGAAAAGTCAGTTAGAATGTATTCAAAAAACAAGATGGCGGCGTTAGTTCCAATTTTGGTCACGCGTAAAACATTGTAGCGTTAAATACTCAGGCTCAGTGTGAGCATTTAGCCACCATGCCAACATTACTAGATGCGATAAACTGTTTTTTTTTTTGTTTCAGATTTCAGTCCCGGAGTAAAGTTTGAGTTAAAATGCAGTGAATAAATGTTCTATTGGTTAAACATAAATCAATCTAAGGTATCGGTTACAACATCTCTATATAAATAAAAATCAAGAAAGCAAGACAAAATCGCGCCAGCTAATTGATAATTGCCAAGCATTAGTGCCGTACCAGTGAGGGGGGTCGCAAAAATTGTACCCCCCGGGGGTCGCAGCGGTTACGACCCCTCACAGGTAAACGATGATTGGTAGAACTCGCTTCATTTCATTTTATATTTCGCGTAATCTTAGATTTCTGAAGGAAGCCTTAAAAGTTTGAAAATTAAAAGCGAGTGAAGGATTGCGGCGTTTGACCGGTTGTGTGTGGGCCGGTTGTCATGGTTCCTATGGGGTGTTTTATGCGGAGGAATGAAGGACGTGTCGTGAGGAAAGTTTTGAGTAAATATGGATGGCTATTTGAGATAAACTACAAGTACACACGGCATGATGGCTGAGCGAACGATGATGTGGCCTGAAAGGGGATGAATACTGAAATGTCAGTTAGAGAGAGATGAAGGAAATAATAGTTTAAGGCATGCTGGGCCGACTACAAATAATCAATCAATCTGCCTAGCCTTTTCCCAACTATGTTGGGGTCAGCTTACAGTCTTACCGGATGATATTTTACATGGAGCGACTTCAAATATATGGGGTAGATAGATGTACGAGAATGACTAAAGAGTCACGTCAAGGGGAAGCGTCCTTCTACCTGATTGTATTGTTGAATAATTAGCCATTGCAAAGCTTATTACTTGTACCTTTGTAGGCGTAAGCACATTACTTAAAATAATAAAAAAATAATTGATTGTTTGTTTGATTCTTTTTAAATTAATCGTCGATGTCCAGAAAAGTAGAGTTACAAAGTTATATCATGAATTGAAGTTAAGTGCAATCTATTGCACTAAACTTAAAAAATTAACACGATTATCTATGCCAATTTTTCCATAAACCACAGCACAATTATAGAGTAGTTTTTTTTTAAATCTTCGATTTGCTTCAGCCCTAAAGTTTAATGCGGGGCGGCACCCCGTGGGGTGGGTATTTTTTCATTTTCATCATGACGAAACTCCATTTTTTTTCTGTTTAATCAAAGCGGTGGGACACGCAATGTGGTATGCGAAAGTTGGGGGTGGGATATCCGTATCAGGGTGGGTACCGGTGAAACTATTTTTTTGGTTTCCATCTTGATTTCGGTATTAAAACACTGTTTTGGTTTTTCCGTTGCGTTACAAAAAAAACAGTGGAAAGTTCTTTTTTGTAATATTAATTGTGCAATAATCTGTTACTTATTTATATTATGACGTATATTGTGTACTTAGTAAAAAGTTGTGCATTTTGATAATCTAAAGATTTGAAATAGCCTCCTCGAATGGTGATGCTTTTTAGGGTTCCGTAGCCGAAGCGTAGGGTGCCAAACGGAACCCTATTACTAAGCGTTCGTCCGTCCGTCTGTCTGCCAGCGGGCTGTATCTCATGAACCGTAATAGGTAGATAGTTGAATTTTTCACAGATTGTGTATTTCTGTTGCCGCTATAACAACAGGTAATAAAAAAATACTAAAGTTAATAATTAAAGGAGTCCACATACAAGAAATGTGTTTTTTTTTCGGCGTTTTTTGCCCGATCTTAATACGGTACGGGTGTGCGAGTCCGACTCGCACTTGGCTTGTTTTTTACTAACGTTCTCTGCATCCTGAGCAGTGAGCAGTGATCAGTAGGTAGGTATAGCCAGTCAGCAAGGTAAAATTGTGACAAGGTTCGTTACAGCCTTACTGACTAACTCTACCTACCTAATATGTTAATAGCAAATTGTACATACACATAATTTCGTTTAGACTTTATTCGAGATGTGTTGACACAAAGGCACTATATACACCTCTCGAATAAAGTGTCGTTAGCGGCATAATAGTGGCGCTGCCTCGACTTGGCTAAAATGCTGTAAGAATTGTATTGTCATTGTCACTATTACTGCCACTGTTACTTGTTATTATGTTTAATTGTTGAGGTTAGTTCGCTGTAAAACACCACATTCCTAAAACATTACATTTTGTTGTGCCTAAACGGACCCTGGCACTCGCCGGACGCTCCCGCGGCACCGCTCACTTCGCTCGCTCGGCTCCTGCGTTGTGTGGTCACAGTTCTAACCTCACCTAACCTACCTTTCAGCCATTTTCATTTGCTAAGCCAAGGGGTTATGGCAACACTTAAGTTTAGCCGGCTATAGATGAAAGAAATTAACATTAGCCGTTCCTCAAAAACAAAATAACAAGTGACAGTGACAAAGACAATGCAATGCTTACGGCACTTTAGCCGGGCCGAGGTAGCGATACTAAAATGCCGCAGATAGCGGCATTTTAGTAGGAAGTGTATAAAGTGCCGCTAGCGGCACTCTATACACTTCCTTTAGTTTATTTGTAACATTTTTATTATAAAACTAGTTTCTGCCCGTGGCTTCGACCGCGTGAAATTTCTTATTTTGATATAAGATATCCTATGATACTCGGTAATACTTTAGCTTCCCATTAGTAAAAGTATTTTCGGAATCGGATCAGTAATTTCGAAGATATACCCCCTGTATACAAACTCACAAATATCCCTTTATAATATTATTATAGTGAGGAGCTCGTGGCTAAGTAATAACAGCCGCACGGGTTGATCCAACAGGTTAATCTATGCTTGCCGGGGTTGTTCCGTGGATGGGTGACCATCTTTACATGCCGAGACTCCTCCGTGCTTCGGAAAGCACGCTAAGCCGTTGGTCCCGGCTGTCATTCGTGGATCTTTGACAGTCGTTACGGGTCGTCAGAAGCCCGAAAGTCTGACAACCAGTCTTACTAAGGGGTATCGTGTTGCCCAGTTACAGGGCTGTGGAGGTCAGATAGGCAGTCGGTTCATGTAAAATACAGGTATTCAGCTGCATCCGGTTAGACTGGAAGCCGACTCCGACATAGTTGGGAAAAGGCTATGCAGATTGATAATATTATTATAGTATAGGTAGATGTCCTTAAATAAAATATAATTTCAAAGTCAAATAAGTTATTTCAATTAGGCACATAAAAGGCAGTTTTGAACGTCAACATTTACAAAAAAAAACGAATTGATTCTAGTCGCCCCATTCAAAAGGTTTCATAAACTTTCATTCAAAAAAATATGTCGTAATAAAGTTGTTACTAAAAGTAATTAGTTAGTTAACTTCAGTTAATATTTCAGTGCAAGTCAACGTATTTAGACGTTTATATGTATTACGGCCATAAACTTAGTTGATTTACTGGAACTGTGCTGGGAAATGTATTCTTACCTGTTAAGCTATTATGAAGCTGCAATTGTTTGACTTTTTATAAAACTTTAAGTTATAATGCAAACTGTGGAATAATTTGTACTTATACAGTCAACAACAAAAGTAAATAATATGTTCATTTAACAAAACTGTGTGCATGAAAAGTGATGAAAACTCACAATCTTAATAAAATACAGGAATTTAAAGATTGTGTATGTAAATAATGTAAAATATCATTTAAATTATACTGTATTATTTTAATACCTACTTATACATAGTGTATTATTTATAATTAGCTCTGATGAATGCTGGGTGTGGCAAAAGAAGCATGAACTTAGAATAAATGCTGTGGAAATGTGTTCCTTGCTAAGAATGTGTGGTGTGACTTGTTGAGGTTGAGGAATGATGTGATAAGACAACGGTGTGATTGACAAAGAAGATGTAGTGACAAAAATTTAAGAGAGTATGCTTAGATGGTTTGGTCATGTTGAGAGGATGAATGAAAGGCGACTAACAAAGGCTATTTACAAGGCCGATGTGAGGACATAATATAGTGACCTTATTGGTGATGTTCTTTATAAAGGTCAGGTGCGTAGTAGACCAGATATGTGAACGTAAACTAGGCAAAAGGAGTATGTAAGGATCGTAGCAGGTGGCGTTCTGTAGTTACTGCCTACCTCCATGGAAAGAAGGGGTGAGTTTATGTATGTATATATGTATGTGATTTAAAATACCTAACTTTGAACAAATATGAAATAAGAAAAGAGGCAGACCAAAGAAATGATACATATATGGCGTGTGTGACTGAAGACAATTAATAGAGATGCGTTTAAAATAAAGACGTATTGCACTTAAATAAATTGGTTCGGCCAGCATGATGGCTGGTTCCAAATGGTTCAAAAGATAAATGATAATTTACTAAATATTCATTGATTTTACAGATGCTATTGTAAAAAATTGTTGTAAAAATATTTGTAATTTTACAAATTGTTTCTTGTTGTGACAAATGAAAATAAAATTCTTTAAAATGTCGTTTTTCTGTTTCATTTAACACCTTCATTTCTAAGTGACACTTTGAAATAGTTCAACTGGGAAAAACAAAGTTTTTGAAAGAAAATACTAGTTATATTGATTTGTGAAATATTTTGTAATTATAACCGTAAGCTAAGAATTTTTATACATAAGTACCTATTGAAGAAAAAGTAGTAGCTTTCAAGATACAATGATTAGTAATGGATACATATTTGAATGCCGAAAATTAAAATACCTACGAGTAAAATGTCAACGTTTAAAACATCGAAAATTTAAATATCGATTGTATAATAATATCGAAAATTAAAATATCGTAAGTTTATAATGTCGAATGGTTAGATAACCTACGTCCAATATATCGAAAATCAAATTAGTTACAAAAGTGACATCGAAATACCTAAATATCGAAAGTACAAAGTATCGAATGTCCTAAATATCGCAGTACAGAGTATCGAATGTCCTAAATGTCGATATTAATAATTAATATCGACATTTAGGACACATACATAATACAGTAGTTAATAAGTATGTCATAGGGTAATTTCATAATTACCCTGTGACATTACGAAAACCCGAATAATTAGAAAATGATGAAATAAAATCTGCCAGCAACTTGGACGTAGCGTTCGCCGGCCGCTGCCGCGGCACCGCTCGCTGCGCTCGCTCGGCTCACGCGCAGTTGGTCACAGTTTTAACCTAACCTAACCTATTTTACCCAGTTCAAAATGATGAATCATACAATCTACCTACTACCGACTAGATAATTAGAAAATGGTGAAAACATTTCTGCGGGAGATTTTAGGTATGATTCGTCATTTTGAACTGGGTGAAATAGGTTAGGTTAGGTTAGAACTGTGACCAACTGCGCGTGAGCCGAGCGAGCGCAGCGAGCGGTGCCGCGGCAGCGGCCGGCGAACGCTACGTCCAAGTTGCTCGCAGATTTTATTTCATCATTTTCTAATTATTCGGGTTTTCGTAATAGTAACTGCGAGTAGGTATTTTTAACGTAAATATAATGAATTTGGGTGTATTAAATGTTGACATTTTAAATGTAAGTATAATGACTATCGATATTTTTAATCATTAGATATTTTTATCACTCGGCATTTCAATGTTAGACATTTTAGGCTTAGGTATAACAATTTTCGATATTATTATACAATCGATATTTAAATTTTCGATGTTTTGAACGTTGACATTTTACTCGCAGGTATTTTAATTTTCGGCATTCAAATATGTATCCTTAGTAATACCTAATTATTATTATTATATTATTATTTTATATAAGCTTTCTATTAAATGTGGGACCATTTAAAAGTCGATTCTGAAAAAAAATCAAGCATTATTACGTAGTTGTAATTTAAAAAAAATATCAAAGCTTGATTTTACGTATTCCATACTTTAAGCAAAATCGAGAAAATTAAGAGATACTAATAGAGGAAGCGGACTTACTGTCAACAGTATTTTCTGCCAATTGAACTTTGGTTAATGCAGGCTGACTGAAACAAAACCTGATACTGATCTTCATTCAAAAATTAACTTCAGGAAATAGTCACATGTTAATTGTTCAGCTACAGGAAAAAAAATATCAGACTGAAAAGTTATTTAGACTGCCGCATTGGTCTAGTGTTGCAAGCTCTACTGCTGAGCATAAGGTCCTGGGTTCGATTCCAAGGTCGGGTAAATCAGGAAATCTCTGTAGCAGTCCGGAGTCTGGATTTGTGCCCGATTGATGGCAATAGGCTCGCCCCCTATTACATGGGACTTAAACATAACTGGCGAAATGTGGGTCAAGGTATTATAGGTACACCTCTGATTAAGCCTTCGGGGATTACCAGGCGTGATGTTATGTTATGTAAACCGAAACTTCCGACAAACTCCGAACGCTTTCGAGTCACTTTCGTTTTACAAAAAAGTCAGTTAAGTTTAAAAAATTAACTGCCAGCGTTGACAAGTTAACTTCAAAGTTAAAACGTCAAAGGTCTCCGTAATTATGGAGGACTGTCATAGAGTCCATAATTTGTGGGGGCCTATAATTTTGTTGCGATCATTAACTCATTTTGGTATCATAATATTTTAATTTTGATTACTTTTTTCTTTAACTTTTTTTTTTTGACAGTTCGTTGGTGTTCCGTTGTGTAAGTTTTTTTGTATGTTGACTTAAATTAAGTGTATAAGGATTATTGATCATTTATTTGCTTGAAAGAGATTGAGATCGAACAAAGACGCTTAGATAATACCTGGGTCTGTTTAGAACATCTGTATGATCTGGGTGACCCGAGGGTTTCTGTTCTAATCTGGGTGACGCCCGTACATTCGAAGAGCACGTGCGCAACGGTCTCCTCAGCCTCCATGCACGCCCTGCACAGAGAGGAGGAGACTTAATCAACTTCTGGAGGGAGGTAGGCTGGTTGGAATAACCACCAAACGGCCGCTATGGCCCACGCACAATGGTCCACCTGACGGACTAAGTGCGGAAACATAGAACATAACACCTGGGTCGGGTCATCAAAGTTTTTTTAATGATTTTCGGTGGTAATCATTAGGTAAGCACACAGCTTGCCCATTTGATGGTTAGTGACGACCACCTACGGAAATAATAACAGATGGTATCGTATGGTGCGCTGCCATCCCAGAGAAATATCTCATGTCCCATGGCTGAAATATTACATGTCTCTGTAATTCAGGAGGCCGAAATCGTGTAGCTGGTTACTTCACGAAGAGCTCTACCTACATTGTTTCGGGCTGTCCTATTCTGGTGAGAAACTAGCTTGTTTAATTTTCTTTACTCGTTTCCCCGACAGTAACTGTGACCACTGAAAATCAGCGCTGTGCTGTGGGTCCCTCATAGCACAGAATTATGCTGAGTGGAAGCCTTCTTGTCACAGTCATGACGTGCAGCTGCCAAATATTTCTGTTGTTTATATTTTTGTTATTTGTATGCACGTGTCTCTGTGACAAATAAACCTTTTTTTCTTTCTTTCTAACATCGACGGATTTTAGTTCGACGTAACGTTACTTCGATAAACTCTTAAGCATCGTGCAGACTAACGCGACGCGACAGCGCGACGCAACACCGGTTATTGTTATACCGTGAAGTTTATATACTTATAATATCTTAGTACACTAGCGGGGTACTTGCGTAGCACACTACAATCCCAATTAATTTTGACAATTTAACATAATTATATGTATTATGAATTTCCTTCAAAATCCTTCGGAATGTTTTTGAAAATGTGTACCGCAATTAGGATGCAGATAACTCCCCTAAGGCATGGATATCTTTGTCAGAGTAGTAATAGTTATTACTCACCTGGGTTATCAAGGTTCGAATGAATAGCTTCCTTCTACATCACGTTGATTTACTTCTAGCGTCACGTTAACCGCATCATCGGTTTTCATCAGGTGAGATAGTCGTAAAGGTATATATAATAACATTAAACATTACGCTTGTATTTCCCGAAAGGTTAGGCAGCGGTGTATACCCAGTTACGTTTAAGTCCCATGTAATACGGGGCGAGCCTGTTGCCATCAATCGGGCACAAATCCAGACTCCGGGCTGCTACTGAGATCAACGTAAAACACTATGTTAATAAATTGCAGAGAAGAGCGATATAAAAAGATTAATTTCGAAGTATTTAGTAAAATAAATATTTGGGTAGTGTGTGATTCTCGAAAACTGGAAAGCTACTAAATTATGATAAATGAAAATGAAATTATAATATTTTAAGAATAATTGAAGCTGACATTAATATAATGCACTTTAACCTCTCTCTCGTTTGAATGTGGATGGCTATACGAGAAGGAGAAGACTAAAGAAACGATGAATGGACTGTGTGAAAGATGATATGGCTAGGAAGGGGGTGCTACCGAGATGACGACTTATAAAGAAGTATGGAAGAAAAAGGCATGTGGCGCCGACCACAAATAAATTGAGAATGATGATGATGAAGAATCTCTCTAATCGAAAAACACGTTTCGCCGTTGGTCCCGGCTGTTATTCGAAGATCTTTGACAGTCGTCACGGATAGTCAGAAGCCTGACAGTCTAGGCCCGAGTTCATCAACTACAACTTAAACATTGATTACGTAGCCGTTCTGTTACCATTAAACAGTTGTTTTGTTTTTTGAGTTCACCATACATTTCTAACCAACAACGGTTAAATAACCAAGCTTTTTTGAATGAGTGAGTCAGAAGTAACCAGTCTTACCAAAGGGTATCGTGTTACTCAGTCACAGGGTTGTAGAGTTGAAATAGGCAGACGCTCCATGTAAAATACTGGTATTCAGATGGATCCAGTAAGACTGGAATCCGACCAGAACATAGTTAGAAAAAGGCTAGGCAAATGATGAGATTTTAAAAACAAAATAGGAATCTAGGCCTACCTGAATACCAGGCCCGGGTCGACGGCGCGTTGTGTTCCACGCGCGCCTCAAAGAGACGTCAGCAATGGAAGGGGTCCAATAGGACCGATGCCTGCCGGGGTTGCGGGAAAGTCCGAAAGGGATACCGTGGCCCCTGGCAACGTAAAGGCAATGGAAGGAACATGGGTGGGTTTTAGTCAGTAAGAGTCTGACACGCCCTGCCGCTCCGCCCAGAGCGGGAGAAGTTATTTGATAATTTCGCATCCAAAAAAAAAAAACAAAAAAAGGCCTACCTGAATTAAGCTTCGTGCAGACTAGCGCGACGCGACACCGTTTATTGTTATACCGTGAAGTTTTCTTAGAAATTGTATTGTTCGAGTCGCGTCGCGCCATCGCAACGCGCTGGTCTGCACGAGCCTTTAAGGTGCCTGCTGCTATCATCAAATAATTTGCAAGGTTACATGAATGATCACCATTCAACAGCATCTTTTTATGGTCATCGTTATCATCAGCGTATAGCAGCCCACTGCTGGACATAGTCCTCTCCAATTGCACGGCATTCAGCTCGATTCTCGGCAACTCTCATCTCCCTCATTGCTTATTCTGTGAGCTATGTCGACAACTTTGGTTCTCTGCTGGATTACCTCGTTCCGGATTCGATCCCTCAGAGAGACTTCAACCCTTTTCATAGTTCGCTGAGTGACCTTGGACATATCGACCAGCCGTAACATCAGTGTCCACGTTTTGGCTCCGTATGTCATAACAGGCAAGAACAGTGATTGAAGACCTTCGTCTTTAGGCTCTGTGGAATATGCGACGAAGCTTTTTGTGGTGATTAACTAGAAAACAAATCTTTAGCAATAATCTGAATCTGAAAAATGTTTAAGTTAGGTTCGTTGACAGGATAAACACTTATGAAGACCTTCGTCTTTAGGCTCTGTGGAATATGCGATGAAGCTTTTTGTGGTGGTTAACTAGAAAAAAAATCTTTAGCAATAATCTGAATCTGAAAAATGTTTAAGTTAGGTTCGTTGATAGGATGAACACTTAAACACAAGTCTAAGTAACGAATTATGAATCTAGAATAAATCTAACTTAGGTAAGTACCTAATTATCATAACTGTTAGGTATTGTTAAACATTTCAAAAGAGTAAGTGTACAGTTTCTTGCCCATTCTTCTCCTTTTGGAAGGGGTATCTAGAACCAATTCTATTTTCTTGTAAATGTTGACGTTCAAAAGTGCTTTTTATGTGCCTATCCTAACTTGTATGTTTGTTACGCTTTCACGGTAAAACGGCTGAACGGTTTTGAATGAAATTTGGCACATGGTAACCCGACCTGGGTTAGGACACAGGATACTTTTTGTTGACGATATTTCGACAGAATTTCGACTTATGCGGTTGAAACCGCGGGCGCAGCTAGTTTGAAATAAATGATTTTACTTTGCCTTTGGTAGGTATCAATCACGCTTTGCTTATTTTCTGAGTTTCTTTTCTAAAGTCTTAACTTAGTCTTAGTCTTGACTTAGGAATCCTAAAAGTATTGTTAGAGACCGATTTTCTTACCTTTTTATAGTTATCTCCTTAACACTGGTTTTCATAACCTAGCTAGGAGAGTAGTGCTCACCCACACGTTTGTAGATATACTACTTATTTTGTAAAACTGTTTTTTATTTTTTTTGTAACGTGTACTACAATGCTTTGTCTTTGAATAAATAAATAAATAATAAAGCCTATGACAATAATTACTGCAGTCAATTTGGTAGTAGATAGTAACCTAAGTACCTTTCCTACTATCAAATTGACTACTTCTGATAAGATCAACCAATCACACTTAATCCTAATTATTTAAAGTTTTCTTCTGAATTCAGCAAACAATAAAAAAAACATATGCCAACCAAATTGATACAACAAAGAGAAAAAAAACTAAAAGCTGTGTCAGGTACTTAGTTATTTTTATAATCTGCTTTATTATTAAATAATCCACAGACGAAAATAATAAAAAAAGTTTGAAAGAACAGGTCATCTACTTTTTAGCCTAATTTTTATTATTTTGAATTCACGTCCCGAAGCATTTTGCGTACTGTTTTACCCACGTATCTATTTGTTATTCTATTCGATAATAGATGTCGCTAGTGGTTCTAACCAGAAAGTTTCTAATAAGTTTTCCTTTTCTATTTTAAATTCTCATACGATTTTAAATATTCTAATAATCACTTATTATTGCTACCTCCTTATAGACTTCCTATTAATATGAACAAGCATAAGTTTACGTTGAAAGTTTTTTTTTAATTGTATATTTTAAACGTACCTAATCAAACCATTTGAATAAGATCATAGATGTGTAAAGTGTATGAAATCGAAGGGCTCAAAGAAGGTACATTTCAAAAATAAAATATGTATTATATAAGGTAGGTAAGGTAAGTAGCTACGGATTATTCACATTCGTATCTATTCAGAAATATGTCTTGTTTCTAATGGGACATCAAAACCTTACAACAATTATGAATTCACTCACCCCTCAATAGATGGCGCTAGGTGTCCACATAGTATCTTTTCAAGGTGGTTGCAAACTTTCCTGTCTTTTTTAGAACATAGATGTCGCTAGTAAAAAGTTAACTGGCACATTTTACCAGTCTATTATGTTTAAGTCCCATATAACAGGGGGCGAACCTATATCGACTATATCCAAACTCCGGGCTGCTACTAAGAAATTACAGATGTAAAAACCCAATTACACTTTGCCCGATCCGAGAATCGAACCCAGGACCTCATGTTCAGCAGAAGCGCTTGCGACCACTAGACCAACGATGCCAGTACTTATGCAACAAATTATCAATTTTTTTATTTTATTTTGGTGTATTTCGACCATCATCGGCCAATGTGTATTGTGTAGGTGATCCAAAGTACGGGAACAATTCCAAGCCAATAAGAAAAACAAATCTTGTTTACCTATTCTTAAAAGTTCTCGTTTTCCAATAAGAATCAATTTAATAGAAACTACTGCCTCATTGGTCTAGCCGTCGTAAACGCTACTCTGCTGAGCATGAAGTTCCAGGTTTGATTCCCAGTTCGGGCAGAGTGCAATTGGGTTTTTCCAACAGAAATTTCTCAGCAGCAGCCCGGAGGCTTGATTTGTGGCCGATTGACGGCAATAGGTTCGCCCCCTATTACATGGGACTTAAACATAACTGGCAACAAAATCTGGGTGTACTATAGGTACATCTCTGCCTAACCCAGGGGATTACAGCCGTAATGTTATGATGTTATTTGAATGGAAACAAATGAGTGCTTAGGATACGACTGGGAATTTATTTTGCAGACTCGTTAAGAGTGTTCATCCAAGAAGTTGGTAACGGCGCAAATAGCTGTCAAATATTTATCTGTTTTGTATTTCATAATCAATATTTTAGTTCACTAATTAGCCACATTTCTTATTTCCAAACAGTGATACCTACTGGCAAATTAATCAAAACAGCGAAATATTTGACAGCTATTTGCAACGTTGCCCACTTTCAGTATAATCGCTCTTAAGATGCTGTCTAAGGTTCTAAGTACTATTTTAATCAGACCTAAATTATCATAAGTGTTATGGATTGTAATAGGTAGCTAAATACTATACAGATAGCAATAGGCTTGCATAAACATACATGGGGGCAAGCAGATTCTACAGAACGCTACCTGCTACGATTCTTACATACTCCTTTAGATATTTTATAGGTGGCAAGCCTATATTGCCAATAACTGCGCTCAAATAAATCCAGTTTCTGGATTGCTACTGAAAAATTCCTCTCTTATTATCGAATCATGTCACCGCTAATATTGCTACTGAAACAATATTGGCACCTACCTGTATGTGTGCCTACACCTTCAAAGAGTAAGGCGTGATGTATGTATTGACATACATGCATAAAACAATGTAGGTAAGTAGTTGAGCGTCATGCATGTTCAATGACTGCCTGTATTCTTAATTCCTACATTAACATAATATGAACGGGACACTCGGTTACAGAGTTCGTTGTTTAAGTTTCAAAGTTTTTACAAGGTAGGTAAAACCTAGGAAGAGGGTAGTCATAGTAGAGCCAATGATTTAAGTAAAGATACGTCATCTACCTGTAATATTCTTTTACAATGCAATCACACAATATGTTATGAAAGAGACAGAAAATCAAATTCCTGTACTCTGTCTGACATTGTTGGCATTGAAAATTATCAAACTTCGAGGCCTTGTACCACAGAATAAATAAGTAGCAGTATTATATCTTGTCAGTGACTTTGAAATAATTACCTACGGCCGCTTGGTAGATAAACCTTCCGCATCCGTGCGTAACTGCCGCGCACTCGATACTATTGCGTACTGATATACACTGAGATTTCGAAGCGCGTCGTTACGGCCGTTTTCTATGAAGATACATATAATACTATACTTATTTATACTGTGCTTGTACCTATCTACCTTAGTTAACCTATAATAATTATCATTTGGTCTACTTGTGGAAGAGCTCGTCCGGGGAACTAGTACCATTGCACCGTATCAATTTCTGCCACAAAACAGCATTCATTTGCTGTGTTCGAATGTAAGAGGAATGGGTGTCTGTGTAATACCGAGATATGAGCGTCCTCTCTCCATCTACAAAGATGCGTCATAATCGTCAAATACAAGCTAAGGATTTGCCTAAGTCGAGAGGCTGCGTCCTCTTTTGCTGTTAATCAGCAACGCCATAATACCATAACCAATCTGCAGCGTAGTGATTATGTCAAAATCTTTTCTGATTCTCATTTGTGTCAGGTCATATTAGAATACTATGTTCTGATAAAGATACGTACTTAATAAATTTATGGTCATACCTTCATTTCTTTTAATACTTACTTATTAGTTATATATTACTTTGATAATTACAATTTCGTTGTTTCAGTAGGCTAGCACACCTACTCCTGCAACGGTGTGGTGCTCGTGTCGCCGCCGAGCTCATTTGTGGAATCTCATAGTTCCTCTGACCACATTGCTATAGGTAGAGGCATTAGATAGTAGTAGTTCTATAGTTTTCATATACTTATATTTCTTGCCTATTGTTAATTTGAACTTCATGATAATAATTTTCTTAGTGACTGTACATTAAGAATAGGGTTGTCGAGGCGGTCGACTCACAATAGGGACGATGACAAAAAAAAATTTTTTGTCCCTCTTGTAGGTAGGTTATAAAAAAAATTACGTACACATATTTTTTTCTTTTTTACGTTATCAAAAGATTACGGCGATACATTGAGTTAAAATGTGCCATGACGTCACGAGTATGTAGATTTTATACTTACTTGTGACGTAGCGACCCCCACTTTAATGCGTTTTATCTAAATCATTTTTTATTAATATGATAAAGCAAAAAATATGTGTCTAATATTTTTTTATTATCTGACTGACGGACTAAATAGTTTTTTTTTTGACCCATTAATGATCCCTATTTCATCTAATAATAGATCATCTAGATATATCAATATTTCGTAAACTGGACTTAGTCTGTATTTCTTCCGACTATTAGATTAGTTATTTTTAAGTTAAGAGGTAACTTTCATCATAAACAAAGATACTACAGCGATCACTAAGCGAAGTGATTAGTTAGTATTCTTTTACAGTATATATTAATACGTCTTTTCATGGTTTTTCAGCCCACAATGTTCTGGAGTCAGGCCTTTTATTGGTAAGAGGGAGTTTATGGAAATTTGACGCTTAAGGAAGGTAGCAGGATTAGGTAGTAAGCTATAAAACAACATTGGTACAATAAAACAACAGGTAGTTAAATTAATCCTCATTAATATTATTTTTCTTATTTATTTAATTTAACCATGTACATAAGTATATATAAAGAGACAAGAAGAAAAGAACAGAAAAATACGTACAAAGGTGATGCTTATTTCTAAAGAAATCTCTTCCAGCATACCTGCGATAGGACAGAGGTAAAAAGAGATGTAGACACCGTGTGTAAGAGTAGAGAGAAAGTAAAATACATAAAATCAAAACAATTCACTTAATAAAATAAAACAAATTTTATATAAAACATTCTTGAAGGCTCCCGCAGACAGGCGCGACATCGCGACGATTTGACGCGATTCTGGTACAAAATTTTCCATGAAGTTTTCATAGAAATTGATCTACTAAAGTCGCGTCGCGTCTGTATCAAAGTTACAGGGCTGGCATCATAATTATCTTATTGGTATTGGTAAACTTTATAACCTTTAATTTGTTTTGATGTCATAACTCATAATAGATATAATTCCCTTACTCTTTTTACTATAATAAAATCAACAGACAGCGATCAGCGACCTTTAATAACCCCTTAATTAAGTACATGAAATAAAACTACATCAAAACATACAAGGTATTATTAAGAAAATAATAATCGCGCAACTGAGCCGGTAAACAAAATGCTGGGCATTTAACACTTGCACCGCTTAACTACGGTCGTTAAGACCCCTGGGCTATTTCCGTCTATAATAATACACCGAGCAATAAAACAGATAACAGGAAAAAGCTGACACGATACCAGTAAAGAAAGGGTTAGATCGCCTACGGTCTTAGAAAAAAACATTTGGGGAATAATGTCGTAAGTGTATTTGCAAGCAAAGAAAATTAAACCTTAGATACATACTATAGAGTTGGGTTTTCCATGTGGTAGTGTTGAACGATCTAACCCGTTGAATGCGCGCCTCGTATATTTCTGACTTCCGTAATATAGCCAGCGATAGTATAATTGTCTATAATGATATATTATTTTTATCTGTCCATCTTGTTGGCAGCGCGTAGCCGCGAATGTCAGATACACATCTAACATTTTACGACATTTTTCTAATTATCTTCTGTCGTATGTTATCCAAACCTATTGTTACTGCATTAACATATGTTGTAAAGTTAAGTTTTTAATTTTAATTGCCCGTAATTAATACGTCTGACTCTAATAATGAAAAGAAATTAAATTTTATCTTTATGTTACGTAAAGTGTTACAATTATGTTTTCGACAGGTGCAAATAAAAATATGAAAGCGCGGTCATAGATAAAAATAATGCAAATACCTAGTTATCTACGGATAAAAAATGGTTGTCATTAAACCAGCAAACCGGTTATCTATTACAATCGTTAACTAAAGTAGGAAACGGAAGAACGACAGATGTGCGTGATTTTTCTTTAGTAAAAAACTGTATGCAAATGTCGCCTTCATTTGCATAATATAAAAGTGTTCGCTTTCAATCGTAAAGCAAAAAGTTAACCCTTTATCGACCTTTTTATTTTATTTTTTCATGTCAGAGTACGTTGTCGGTCTATGCATAATTAGAATAATATGTGCTTTGTATAGTGTATGTCATTTTTTGTCGCCTCACACATCTGTAGGTTCCGGAAGTCGGAAAAAACGGCTAGAGATCGAAAGTGGAGGGTTAAATTATTAATAAAAATAAAAAAAATAGTCAATACTGTTCCGTAGAGCTAGTGAGTTTTTGTTTAAGCATACACTTTTATTTATTCGCTTAAACGTCGGGTAAGCGATAAGGGCACTAACTATTTTAATTTGATTGTCGCCTTTGTAGAGATATCCTGTAGCTAATTGATTTACAGCTTAGAGAGGAAGCGGAAAGTTAAGTATTAAGTTACGTAAGATTATTTATTTATTATTCTTATTATTGTTTAACAGTAAAAAACACTAATACCTTTGTACACTTTAAATTACAAAGATTAAAGCCTTAAGAACTCTTTAAATCCACACAGTAATTATACAGTATTGTAAGCAGCGACCACGAATCGTTGTCTGTTATGTACTTTCGCAGGATACTTTTCTTCTTCTGTAGTTTGACATTATTGAGACATTTGAATTAAATAATATTTAGGTATTTTATCCATCCAGGATGAAAAGTAGCTTAAGTATGTCCTTTTTCAGGTCATGGTCTACCCATGTGCCAAATTTCATCCAAATCCGTAACGTACAGTAGTTTTAGCATGAAAGCGTAACAAACAAACAAACTCACTTTCGCATTAATAATATTAGAATTCACACTATAAAAGAGAAGTACTTAGACACTGCAAATATGAGCTTAATGGCACAAATCTTACAGACAATAATTATCGGATCTGGGCCCTTTTCTACTACAACTACCCAAGTAACGATAACTTCTCAAAGCTTAACTAACAAATGAAGATCATTCGATCTGCTCTAATAATAATAATAATTCAAATTTAACTATCACAAAACTGTACACAGCATAGAAAGGGTTAAGGCCTGGCATTATTATAAAAGATGACTCCAAAAGACCCTGGGAACCAATTTGAATATGTATTGTGATTATAATTTATTCAAATTTACCTACAATGGAAGGGTGTAATTTAATAATTTTTAACAACTTCTTTAGATTTTATTACTTGTTCGTTGTTACTTTTGGTTTGCATACGGTATTCTTCGAAAGGTGGTAAGGTAAGGCGTGAAATAATTGTATGTGACTGTTCTTTAATTGTTTACTTCCTGTTTTCAATGCTTACAAATAATACGGGAATTCGAAATCAAATGAAAAGTTATTTATTCAAACTAGGCTGAGAACCAGCAATTTTTGAACGTTAAAAAGGTCGATGTGGCGATGCTTGACGGCTTATGTCCAGCAGTTGTAATTTGGTTAAGTACCTACAGTAATTTAAATGTGAACTTCGGGTTTCTGAAACAAAAGTAACACAAAATAATATTAAAATTAAGTAAATTAAATGTGCTTATGTTTATGAACACTATCCAATTTGGGCACCCTACAAAAGTTGAAACAATGATTTATGAAAATCTCAAAGTAGGTACCTAGTATACCTACCTACTACTTTTTTTTTTTTTTTTTGGGTGTTAAATTATCCCGCTCTGGGTGGAGCGGGAGGGC
Source organism: Xanthia icteritia (assembly GCA_949128155.2). Taxonomy (NCBI): domain Eukaryota; kingdom Metazoa; phylum Arthropoda; class Insecta; order Lepidoptera; family Noctuidae; genus Xanthia; species Xanthia icteritia. Next base: position 17,196,236 of record OX421947.2, on the reverse strand, counting down.
GTGTCAGACTCTTACTGACTAAAACCCACCCGTGTTCCTTCCGTTGCCTGTACGTTGCCAGGGGCCACGGTATCCCTTTCGGACTTTCCCGCAACCCCGGCACCTACCTACTACTTACGTACTAGTTACGAGTATTTTTTCTATATATATAGTACCTGTATCATTGAATAGGTATTGCACCCTTCAGATGACACGTGTCTCGGTCGTAACTAGACTTGCAGTACCGGTATCTGGCCCGGAGTCAGGGTCGACAGGAAATCAGGCGAAGAAACATTTGGAGATATGGTCGTGTTCCTTCGCTTCTTTAGATTTTTTTGTAGGCTCGTTTCTGGCTTTGTAATACCCGTTGCAGCCGCACTGGGTCAGAATCAGCAGGGAAATACATCAAAAATGCTTGTGGAGGCATTCTTAGGGATTCTTCTTCAGGTTGTTCTTGGATATTCGTCCATAATTGTCGCCTGCTCTTAATAACCACTTAGTGCTTGATTACTGGCCCAGTGAGCACCCTCCCCAGTGAGCCACGGCCGGTAAATAACGGAAAAGTCAAAAATAGTTGTAGAGGTATCCCTAGGGATGCCTCTTAAGGCTCTTTCTGTATATGCATTGCAGATATCCAGTCGTTAATTTTTGTGCGCCGAAACGGCATAAAAAGCCGCACTGAATCGCCAACTAAGGAAGAAAATATATGGTCTGAATAATAATTCCGTTTTGAAGTTTAATTTCTAGACTTATCTAATCTTTTCTTTACTAAAATTGTTTAGTTTTTTACTATATATTACTAACTGCCCGCGACTGTCTGTATTTTCTTAATTTAAATATCCAGGATGAAAAGTTGCCTTGGTCCTTCTCCAAGTCCCAGGCTACCCAGTTCAATTTTCATAGCGATCGGTTCAGTGTTTCAGGCGGGATTAGGTGACAGACAGATAGACAGAGTTACTTTCGCTTTTATAATATTAAGTATGTATTAGTATGAATAATAAATACCTACTTGTTTTTTCTTATTCTAGTAGATTTCTGTAATTCTACTAGGATAAGGAAGAAAAGTAAGACATACACAGGTATGTCACCGTAGGAGTCTTAGACCTGCGGGGTAATTTCGTAACACACTAACAATTGCAATGTCTTTAATTTTGACAATTCGACGACATTAATTGCGTTATTTACGTTGTCGAGCAGACGGATTTTTCAAATATACCTATGAAGCAATGGATTAGGAATTTCCTTCGGATTTTTAAAGAACGTCTGTTACGTAATTCGGGTGCGTTAATTATATGGCACATCAAGCTTTAAGTCCAAGTCAAAGTCAAAGTCAAAGTCAAATCATTTATTTCAAATAGGCCCTTATAAAAAGTCAAGCTTGCTTTGTTAAAGTCAAGCTAGTGCAAAATGAAGTGCTACTAACATAGTCTAAGCCTATTTATTAACACAAGTTTTTGTTTATATTCAAATATGTATGTTTAGGTTAAGGTATTTTTCTATGGGCCACTGTTGCCTGAAATAAATGGTATTATTATTATTATTATAAGGCACTTTTGAACGCCAAAATTTACAAAAAAATTGAAATGATTCTATTCGCCACTTCCAAAAGGTAGTTTTCGCATGGAGAAGAATGGGCAAGAAACTCCACCGTTACTCTTTTAAACCGTTACTCTTTAAAAAGAGAGCACCACAATTACGAGTGAAGGCGACAAGGCAACGTTTTATATGATAGTGTTGTCTCTCTCACTCGTAATAGTGGTATGACAAAAGTTCGGTTTTATAGAGTCTATAAAGTCGAACTTTTGTCACAACTTGATGTGCCATTGCAGACGGGTGCTGTAAAGTAAATCTCGTAATTGCATTATAAAAAATTCCCAGATTAAATTGTAACTTCACAAAGGTTGAAACTGTTACTTTGATCCTATAGAACAAATAGACCTTGACTTTTGATACCGGGCAGCCTTAAGGAGTGGTAAAGCAATTACGAGGTTGACTATACCTAAATTATCAATCGCTTGTAAGGCATCTCTACATTATCTGAGTAAGCTGTGCAGACTTGTGCACAAACAATAAAATAATATAATACAATATAATAATAATATAATTTAGGTTATAACTAGCTTCTTCGCTCTGATAAAACAATAAATAGTCAGATATACATCTGACTATTAGTAGTAGGTACCTATGGTGATACTCACAGTTTAATTGAAAGCATCCAATTGTTCACTGATGGCTTCGTAGAATAAGTCCAGGGCCAGCATCTACAAAAAGAAAGCATTGTTAATTTAATAAATAAATAAAATCAATATCATAACGTTGTGACTAAAAACACGCTAAAGTTTAATAAAACAACTCGAAAAATGCATCTCGTTTTATGAAGTTTTGAGGGGAAAAATGTAAGTTTAATCCAACACCAGCTACTTTGTCACCACATTGCAGCTACGTAAAAATCAATGACTCGAAACTTGCAAGTTATAACCAAACGAACCATTTTCGAGCACACAGACATTACCTTTTCACAAAATGTATCAAAAACACCTTTCTTCATCAAATATTGACGAAACATCAAGTAATTTCACAGAAAACAAAGTAATTTTTATTATTTCTGAGGTGGAAATGAGTTACGTAGCCAAAATGGCGCGACACTCGTTTCAGTGTCCGCCATCTTTGAAATGCGCGAAACTGATGCGCAGTTGGACGAAAACTAACAACCCCATTCGGACACTATTGTTGCCTCGTGAATTCACCCACGCGATATTTTCAATTCGGAACTTGTACATGCGAAAAGTAACCGTCGCTGTTTAGGGTTAGAGTATATTTTCGCATTTTTGCGTGCTTAGATTCTTTAGATGTGTACGAAACGAAAAGGCTTAAGTTATACCGCAACATTTTCGAATAATGAACTTTATTGCAAGATATTATGATTTATTATTCTTTGGGGCTATTGTTAGAAGAAAATTGGTCATCGTTTTTCAAGACTCGAGCTTACAGTTACGAAATAAAGTTGAATATTCTGTTTCGCTCTAGTGATGTGAAAGTGTGCGTGTCGTATATCGACACGAGAAAACCTTGTTATATCCGCACGTGTGTTAGTTTTTGATAAAGAAAGGGTAACGTCATATCTCGATGTTGAATTTTTACCTATGAATGTGACATTCGGCGGAATAAGCATACATTGATGTGTGTGTGTGGTATGTTGTGTTTAGGGGTGAGTAAAATTCGTAGTCGATATTTTTTCGGATATTTGGAATTACCTACCTAGGTTACGTAAAAATGATTTTGTTAACGCTTATATAAAGTTTTTAGAAATACATACACTGGTACTGAAAGCATTATATCTTACTCAGAGCTTAATTTTCATTGAATTTTATAATAAGAACATTGATGACCTTACGTTTGCATACCTCGACTCTGAACTAGTCAATGACTGAACGTTCTTGTATCAATTATTAGTAAATCATTCGTATTAGAATTGGTTTTTAAAATTTAGGAAAGATTATTTAGTTTGAAACAGTTTTCCCTTATAAGGCCGTTTTCAAATCATTAGTTTGAATGATTAATAATAATAATAATAAATAATAAATTTTATTCACACAAATTTGAGACAACCATACAGAGCAACTTAATAATAGACACAAAATAAGCAGATCGTTGAATGTGAAATGGTACACTGTAAATATGTTGGTTTGGCTGTCTTTAGACTGATTCGCCCTATCCACTCGTACTAGTATAAACTGTATCACGAGGGGATAGTCTTCCTCAACCCTAGAACAACAGATTCCCACAAGGTTCCAGTTAGTCACATAGCAGCAGTTTGATAACGTACTGTATAGGTAATTATATTAATTAAGTTACAAACGATAATAATTGTCAGTGTTTGGGTGTATGTATATGTGTATATGTTTTATGTATGTGTGTATTTCTGTATGTGTACAGTTAGAGTGCTTTATTAGTTATTTATTTATGTGCCTTGATTATAACAACGTTTTAAAGTAGTTTTTCAGTGCTGTCGTAGTCTAGTGCTTTCAAATATCTTTCAATAGCTTTTTTGCATGTATGGCTATCAAGATTCTTCAATTTTAGATCTTTGCTTATTTTGTTGTAAAGGCTAGGACCGAGATAATTGTGAAATTTATGTGCAAAAGATGTTCTAAATTTGGGTATGTTATAAACTATATCTAATCGCCGCCTCTTAGCAAAGTGCGGTTTTATTTTATGCTGTGCCATGATCTGTTGCTTAATGAATAATTTTCTCACCGTAAGGACTCCTAGTTCTGAGTAAAGTAGGTGTGTCGGATAAGTGTACTTTTTGCGAGAAATTACTTTAAGTACTATGCGTTGGGTTCTTTCGACAGACAACATGGTTGTTTTTGAGGTTCCACCCCACACATTCAGGCCGTATACCAGTATGGATTGGCATAATGCTAAATAGATTTTTATTAATAGCTTAATGTCACATGCATTTCTAACGTTTTAAAAATATAAATTAGCTTTCTTGCGCGATTATTTATCTTAATGACGTGTTCTTTCCAGTTTAAGTTTTGATCTACTATAACACCGAGATATCTTATGGAATTGATTCTGATGATTGGGTTACAATGACAAGTACTTCGATTGTTGCAATGGTGAGTTTGTATAGTTATTGCGTTAGGAGGTGGTTGAGTTCTACTGTTAATTGTGAATGTAATATATTTCGTTTTGTCAAGATTAAGTGTCAAAAGATGATTGTCCAGCCACGATGATTGATAGATGATAGATGATTATAATTCAAATAAAAAGGGTGACGGTGTATCCGAATCTTATCCGCAAACGCTATAGGCACATCACTATTCGCAACTGCGACTGTGTGCTGTCGTATTTTAATAATATTCATTTTTCCATGTCAGCGAATGTTGGAATTCTATGAAATTCTCAGGATGTAAACCAATATAAACGTATATTGTATATAAGTATACTATTATAATAAGTGGATTCATTTTATCATTGTATCAATTACATGAGAGATGTCGAGTGGTTTATGTATCGCATTATTTTATGCTGATAGGCTTCGTATGTCAATATAAATGGGTATTATATTAAGTAATAAGTATATTTTTTGTTTTGATACTGTCAGAGAATTTATAGTGGTTTTTACATTGTTATTATAATATTATGCTTAGCAATCTAAGCATAAAAATTCAGTATCTAGCAATTGGGCAAGAGCAAGAATTCTTCCGGTATACTTATTTGCCCGCAAGTAAGATTTTTGTACTGTGTTCTGCAACTTCGTGCACTCTCTCTCGCACACCGCTCGACGTCTCGCTGAGCAAAAATTCGCGTTATCGCGACAATGTAGCCCCAACATTACACACTTTCATTTACAATCCAATGGATTTTGAAGGATATTGCTAATCCATTGCTGCATACCTGTTTGAACAATTATTTTACTCAACAACGTAAATCACGCAATGAATGTTGTTTAAATGTCAAAATGAAATGCATTGGCATTGTAGGTAATGCTACGGCTACATTGTCGCGATAACGCACACTACTCTTCGCGCGATCTCTGTTGTACAGGGCAGGGAGACGTCGAGCGGTGTGCGAGAGTGAGTGCGCAAAGTGTAGTTCGCGTTATCGCGACAATGTAGCTGTAGGTAGTGTGTTTCGTAACTACCCCGAAGGTTTAATCTCTAAGATTATTCACTATGCCTCTGTAAGTCGAACGCTTATGACACGTAGGCCCGAAGGGCTTGTTTCTATTTAATCAATCATAACCCTGCATTAAAATAAGTAAAACTGCGGTCACTAATCGGTCTGTCATCTAAGCGTTTTATCATCACAAATAAATAAAATAAAAATATAATACATATTTCAGACGAAGAAAGCAGTGGCACGGGACACTGAAAACTGAATAAGTGGACATAGGCATCCTCCCTCTCCACAACAAGCAGTCCTGTGGAGCTTCAATACTACAAGATGCCTGCAATTTTCACCGGGACGCCAGAAGATACTTTCAGAAAATTTATAGTTTTTACGCAAACATATCAAAACGTCAACTACAATTTTAAAATTGACACCGCGTATTACGTCATTGATCAGTTCTAAAAGTTTTATCGATAGGGGTGCTCCTTACCACTTATAACACAACTATCGATCACATACAACCGATTGACGCATTAACTGAGTAAGTAAAACTCGGTTCTGAACGCTCAATAAATAAAAGGAACCGACTGTTGTTGCGTTACGAAAAACGTTATTGATGGTGGAATGTCAGAAACAAAACTGTGCACATTTGTAGTGGCCCTGAAATTGTACGCCCCAGCGCGGCGCGTTTCCGTGTGGGCTAGGGATGGGATAGGGTGCAAATTATATCGATGTTTTAATTTTTTTTTTTGGGTTTCGTTTTGAAAATGTCGATGTTTTTTGGCAGGGAAAAGGGAAAGAAATGGATAGCTACCTGCTGTCTGAAAGTTTTTTTTTAAATTCTAGTATAGTAAATCCGTACACAATGTCATTTGAGTATCCTATCATTGTCTACGACATCAAACGAGTATTCTTAGACAGTAGAATTACAAAAATTATTTCTGCTAGTATTCTTCGGCCCATTCAACAAGAAAGATAAAGCTAACGGCAGATTCCGCTTTAAGATAATACATAAAATAATACCGCCAGCACCGATGTATCAATACTTAGTAATTAAAATTACAAAACATTCCAACTAATCGGCAATCATTTTACAAATGAATTCTCCGACAAACAACAATAATTCAATCTTTGTTAGGGTTTCGTAACTAAAGTGTGCCAACGGGATTACTAAGGCTCTGCTGTCCGCCAGTCTGTCACAAGGTTGTATCTTTTGAATCGTTATATATATGTAGGTACAATAACTAATAAAAAAGTTAAAAATATATTAATAATATTTTTTTAAACATGTATTTTTAATTTATACCATACAAGAAACGTATTTTTTTTACTAAAGTATTTTTTTTTTGAATGCAGTGTTAAATATAGCACGGTGGTACGAAACCCTTCGTGTGCGATCCCACTTGCACTTGTCCGTTTTTTTTTAAATTACCACATCAAAGTATAGCGATGTATAACTAATTTATTGGATATCTTTCTATGCAACCGACCTTTTTGCGATATTTGCATACAGTATGCAATAATGGTTATTAAATGGCTTATTAACCCGATAAGGAAGACAATATGCATAGTTGCATACTTGCACAGTTTCTTCTCGCGTAGGTATCTTAAGTAGATAACTACGCAAGAATGGTTACATAAAAAAAAAATACAAAAAATGTACCTACCTTGATAGATAATAGATACGCTAATACTCAAGGATTTATCCTTGGTGTATGAAATTATGTATTTTTATATCGTGTGGTTTAATTCTATGCTTACTACCGCATTTTACGTACAGACGCCAGCACATCAACATACTACAATCTCTCAAATTTCTTTAATAGATTTTCAACTTTATTACTAACACATAAGGTTCAAAGTTAGTTTGACCTGCTGGCGTCTGTACACGCCGCAGCGCCGTGTACGTAAAATGCGGTAGTGGGGCGCGTCATTTCAGACTAAACAATATATAATATAAATGAATATAATACCTATACTTATTTTCCGCGATGTAAGTTACACATTATTCGTAGGACTTATAAACCCAACATCTTTAGAAAAACAAACACGCGTGTGACAATTCCTATGATTACCTAGTATTTTCAAATTTCCGTTTATATTAATAAACTGTACGCTCAAAATGATGATCGTAGACCATTATGCAATGCATAAATACACACACACAGAGGGAAGTTCACATAGATAAAGCGTGCAGACTGGAAACGATAATATGTGCATTGTAGGAGCCAATCGACTGAGAATATTCTAGATGTTATGTTAAGTTTCCTTTGCAGCGTGTTAAGTATAATAAAATAAAACTGCATAATTAAAGCAGCATAATATAAACCGCTCATTGTGCTACATCAGCGGGTCTTATCGTAAAAACTTAGATGAAGTGAGTCATGCCACTTGATGCTTGGGATTGACATTATTGACAGCTCACTTCAAGCTCACTTCATCTAAGTTTTCACGGTAAGGTTTTTACTAATTAGAACTGCAGTTTTTTTTTTTCGAATGAATGTCCGTTTTATTTTTGTGTGTGATTTTAAAGAATCTTATTTATATGTATTTTCATTGTTTGTGTGTATTTCATCACAAACAATACATTAGAAAAACATGATTGAAGTTACAGATATAATATCCATGGCTTGTTGGCGATAAATTATGTCCATAATGAATTACGAAATTAGGTTTATTTCACGCACAATACTGCAATGTGGACATTCAGACTGCACTTGAATTGAAAGTCAAGTATCATTCATGCACAAATATGCAGGCTGAGATCAAATACTCGTCTTTAGAATTTGTATAGGCTATACAAATACAATACCTATTTATTTACCTAGATTTAGCAATAGGATGTACGACTTAGTTGACAGCTGTGTTGCAATGTATTGCTTCATCATATTTTTTATTTTTATGGTATATGATATGGTATATCATAATAAGTTCGTAGGTTTGAAACCCTGACAGGTGCTTTACTTTGAGTAATTTATTTCATCACCACTGCTCTCAAAACGGTGAAGGAAAACATTGGAGGAAACCGGCATGTCCTAGAAGCAAAAAATTGAAGACATTTGACATCTACCAACCCGCACTGGGCCTGCGTGGTGAATTATGGTCCGTTCCCTCTCATCGGAGGAGGTCTGAGTCCCAGCAGTGGAAACATTATAGGCTGATTAAATTATCTATGCTTTATAAGTACTTAATATGGAAAATATAGTTACTTTAAAAAAAAGTAGTTTTTTTTTTGTAAGGTTTTCGATTTAAAGGTAGTTAATAAAAATCCACAACACATTTCTATTGTTTAGAAAAATATTATAGTTTTTTTCTTTTATCCAAACAGAAAAAAATCGACATCAATTTTGACGACGTTGTTTCCCATCCCTACGACAAGTACGGATACAAGACATTTGTTTCAGCAGCTACCCGATTTCACTCCTTCTAGTGGGGTACCGAAAATAAGCGGCTCGGTGTTAAATCGACGAACAAATTACTTTCCCTACTACGTTGGGTCTGTTAGAAGGGTACATTAGTAAATCGCGTGATTACTAATGATTAATGTGACTAAATGAAGATATTTGAATTTTTAACGTGGGGACAAGGATTAAACTGTTGGCATTAATTAGGTTGAAAGTTTACGGTAATTCTTTTGTAAGTTGAGACTTTGAAGCATGAGGTTTTTTGGTTTGTGATTGCTGTTTATAGGGTTCCGTACCAGAAGTGTCTCGAAGGGTGCCAAACGGAACCCTATTACTAAGCCTCCGCTGTCCGTCCGTCCGCCCGACCGTCCGTCTGTCTGTCAGCGGGCTGTATCTCATGAATCGTAAAAGGTAGACAGTTGAAATTTTCACAGATTGTGTATTATATAATATATTATTAATAAATATAAAGTAAACTTAAAAATTAAAGGATACAAGAAAAGTGTTTTTTTCGGCATCTTTTGCTGAATATTGTACGGTGGTACGGAACCCTTCCTGTGCGAGTCCGCCTCGCACTTGGCCGGTATTTTAGATTAGTGGGGTCCAATATTCAGTGGACAGTTTCGTTGATTAGATCTTTGATAGTGCCGGACATGTGGTGGCATCTACATCGCCACATGCGGACTACGCATCAAAGACCTGACGTCACACAAATCCTGCATCGCGCAATCAGAGTTTACCGCGCGAACAGCATATATATAATTTCCCCGACATCAATCGTTGGGCAGTTGCCCGCCAGACACGACACCCGTCTGATCGGAGGATCCTCCCTTTTCTATAGAGGATGAGTGAACTTTACATCCTGAGCCTTATACCTCTAAAGACACTTGGGACAGTTAAGCAAGCATTAGCAAACAGCAAACAATAAGTATTATACCTGTCTATGTGATATACTTTCAGAAAATGCCCAATATTAGTTCTGGCTAACTTGTAATCATAAGTGATTTGATTTGTACTACAAATAATCAATTTAGAAAACCCTTACTATCTCAAAACGGATCTCAAGAGCCTCTCTTCACCAAAACATGAGCCCAACGTCCCTACCTACCCTCGTTCCATTCCTATCGCGTCCAATTCCTTGACGTAAACTAAATTTTCCGATAGTGAATGGTTTCAAGATGGCGGCTGGTCCCCATGTGCAATGTGTGTGTGTGTGTGCTTGTTATCCAGTCACTCTTTCTCGCATATTTCCCATTCGTTTTGACAGGCGTACTGGGAAAAATAATCAGGGAGGAGGTGCAATTTCTAAGATTTTTTTTGGTGTATCTTTGTTGTGGAAAATGTCGTGAGGAAAATTTTGAATATGAATGTGGATGGCTATAAGAGTAGGGGAAGATCTATGAAACGATGGATGAACTGTGTTAAAGATCAAATTAAATCTGTAGTTCGATTCAAAACTAATGGCGGCTCGGAAGTTATCTCCTCGCTGCGCAGTACCGCACCCCTCACCCCCGCTTACACATGTATTTGTTACTGCGCAGCGACTCGCCTCATGTTCCGAGCCGCCATTAAGTTTGAATCGGGCTATATGTAGTGGTTATTAGGTTCACAAATTTTTAGTGTTTGTTAACAGCTACATGAAGCACGAAAGGTTCTGGAGAGGCGACCGCGTACCGGTAGACGTAGCGTTGGAAGGCCTCCCACAAGATGGACCGATGATCTTGCAAAGGCCGCAGGAATCCGCTGGATGCGGGAGGCACAGAATCGGTCGAAGTGGCGGTGCTTGGGGGAGGCCTATGTCCAGCAGTGGACATCTTTCGGCTAATATGATGATGATGATGAACAGCTACATTATTTTTTTTAAACTGGGTTGCAGCCTTTAGCGCCCACCACCGTGAGGGGAAGATGAGGGGGAAGATGATATGGCTAGAAAGGGGGTGACTACCGAGATGGCTAATAGAGAAGTATGGAAGAGAAAGTCATGTTGTGCCGACCTTAAATAAATTGAGATAAGGGCACGAGAATGAGATGTTGGTGATTTTTGTTGCGAGTTCTGGGTAGAGCCTATGTTGCGTCATTGTGAGCAACGTAAATAGTTATCCAAGTCCAATCAATAACAAAGTGATAACAACTATTAAAGCAATAAAAAAAACTATTAAACACATTAATAGTTCATCTCAATTATTTAATTACAATTAATTTATTAGAGTAATAAACAGATACATTAAATGAATAGGTACGAATACTTGTAATTACGCTTCATCTAAGTATTGATCTCTGACACGGCACGCACTGACGTGACTTCGAATGATGACGGAGTAAATGTATATATTTCTTGGATGCCTACTTTTTTTTTGTGAAAAAACACATAACCTCTTACCACTGTACATTTGTGTGCTTGAAGCTTTAAATAAATAAAAAGAAGTGTATAATTTCGGTATAGGAAGATGGCAGAAAACACTCGGAAGAAGGTCGTACAAAACCGTGAAGACTGGCAGACACTAATTGAGGGCTATATCGAGCAGTGGGCGATTCCCGACTGAGATGATGACACAAAACAAAACTGATACTTGTTGAAAGACCTACACTGTCCGGGATACCTAATAACACTGTTATTTGAAAATATTGTAAAAGCCCATTATTTTTAAAAGAGTAACCGTGGAGTTTCTTGCCGGCTCTTCTCCATAGGAAACAACCAATTGGAACCGTGCACCTAGCTTCTGACGTTTCATAAGTGCCCATGTAGGTTTATATGAAATAAAAATATTTTGAATTGAAATTAATTTAAAAAAAAAACTATAAATCACCACAAGCTTTGCATTATACTTCAAGACCCACAGCCAGGTGGATGGAAGACCTGCAGAAGTTCGCGGGAAAGACCTGTATGTGACTCATGCAGACCAGAGAAGCATGGCACAAAAGGAAGGCCTATAGGTACTCAGCAGTGGAGCAAGACTGATTATTATACCTCAATGAAAGCCTACGATAGAACTCTGACGTCCAGTAGAACAAACGAAAGATTTTTTTCGAAATTTGTCACTCACCCCTCTTCACTTCTAGGTAACCACACAACTCCCCAACGACCTCTCGAGGGTTGCTTGTTAGACGACAATATGCAGTTCTGTGGCTACCGAATTATTATTTACTATATGCTTAAACGATTACGGGTCTCTCTAGTTAAGGAGAATTGTGGCTGTGACTGCACTAACGAGCTAGAGTTGAGAATATATCGATATGTTTTGGTAGTGCTATAAATATTGTGAAGATGTTAAGGGGATAGCTGCTGTATTATAAATTGTATATATGTCGCAGTAAGATGGTTGTAGCTGTGATATAGTTATTTCCCTAGGGATATAGCTATGTACCGTAATATAGCATGAAATAAATACCTATGAAAGCGGTTTAGAATTGTCGGAGTGGTCTGATTTAGTTACTGCGACCAATTTCGACGTAGCGCTCACCGGCCGCTGCCATGGCACCGCTCGCTTCGCTCGCTCGGCTCGCGCGTAGTTGGTGACAGTTCTAACCTAATCTATTTGGTCGGAGTGCCCTAATAGTTATATTACTATATCGTGCTCGTATCATAGTTATATTCCTAGTAAGACAGTTTTGAATTGCTTTCATATAACTATATTACGGTATATAGCTATATCCCTAGGTATATAACTATATCTCGGCTATAAGCATCTTACAGCGGCATGTAGATATTTAGACCAAAGAAACGGTGGATGGACTGTGTGAAAGATAATATTATGGCTAGAAAGATGTACGGTTAAATTAGATTTTCAAGCATTGAGTTTGTTTAATTATTAATTTAAAAAAAACATAACCACAGATTGTTTCTAAGCAACTAACAATCTAGCATAATAACTAAAGGAATAATATACATGACAATTAAGGCATACATAGCGTTCGTTACAATATCTTACTGCCTTGAACACTCTTATGAAGTTTGTAACTCAGACCCGTAGGTACCTCATTTATTAATGATCCTAGGCCGCTTACAATAAATTATGAGACTATTCCTAATGTATAAAAGAGCTAGCTGTGACTTTCCACTAATGAGGGCTCAGATACTTAACAAAGCGATCATGATGAATAGAAGGGGAGTTATTTTCCATTTTCAGGCAAAAAAATCCTTTTTAACGAGAGAATTCACAAAATTAGCTCATAAAATTGAGTTCACGAAGTTATTTTCGATTGAAAAGGAGAATGGCACCGAACTATGGGTTTCTGCCCTGAAGCCCACTAGCAGTAAGATATCATCATCATTTCAGCCGAAAGAGGTCCATTGCTTGGTCATAGGCTTCCCCGGTTCTGTATTTCTCACAACCAACGGATTCTTGCGTCCTTCACCGACACCTAAATTGCGAAATACACGATCAATCAAAATCTGAATCATTTTGAAAGAGATTGCTAATCCATTGACTCATAAGCTCGAAAAAAAATATGCTCAACAACGTAAGTAACGCAATAAGTGTTGTTGAACTGTCAAAATGAAACAGATTAGTCGTAATCATTTACCGAAAATGTTTACGTAATTAGATAACAGGTCATCGGTCCACCCTGTGGGAGCCGTTCCAACGCCACGTCTTCCGGTATGCGGTCGCGACTCCAGAATCTTTCAGCCCCATCGGCCATATGAAATATACCAATAGAAAGAGCTATTCAAGGGGAATCTTTCCTATTCACACGATTTTTACCAATTGTTAATAAATTTAGAGTTAATCACCTAAATAGGTGACTACTTGGGAACCGAAGTTAAGGAATTTTTTGGCGCCTAATAGCCGCAAGATATACATAAATGGAAAGAGCTTCGTCAAAAAATTCTGTCGGCTCAAACATCATAAAATATAACGCTGTGAAAATATAAAGAAAGAATGGCAAAGGGGGTTGTAAGGGGTTGGGGGTGAACCCCATCTCATTGTGATGCGACAGACATGACAAGTGTCAAAAATTTACTACAAAAACGTCACGAACCTCGGGCGTGACGGTATTCTGCACGTGTACCTATTCGTTATGTTTGCATGTGTATATGAAACTCGAAAACTGATGAGCCGATTTTGGTAATTGTTTTAAGAAGTTGTTTTTTTGTAGGTTAGCTTTTTTAGCAACAAGGCTGCCCAGTGTGTCACCCTATGTAAAATGTCTACATTATATCTGTTATATGGTGTACCTACAAAAAGGATTCTTTTCTATTTTTTAAAAGACAATTGTCAAAAGACATATCTCATTTTAAATGTTTACTGAAATATCACAGATATTGGGAACAATATCTGTGATATTTCAGTAAACATTTTGGCCTGTTAACTGAAGGCGAATCACGAAAAGCTTTCGACTTACATTCATATTTTCTAATGTTGAAAATCTACAATACCCATAATTAAGAAAACAGTAACGTCCTCTATGAAACCACAAACAACATTGTCTTCATTCATTACCAATTAATCACCACAACTCATCGCATTACACCGAAAATTGCATGAACAACAGTCATTCGCCCCATTCGCCATTTTATTACCCAAGAAAAGTACCTAAACTAATCATAAAGCTATCAGAAACGATAAAATTAATCAAATACAAAAAGTAAATTACATAATCACGGCATCGTAACTCCGAAATCACCCCTAAATGTACCAGTTAACCCACTAACCGACTTAGTAATAAAACACCAATTTAACCTTGACACAACCCTAGTTAGTATGCACAGTCTTTCTTTTAAAATCTTACGTATTAATTTGCAAACTTTTCCCACAAAGAAAAAAACATCCTAATTTCCCACCCTTAAGAATGAAAATCCACTCTCCAACGACCAGAGATAGAGATTCGTTTCTCAAAAATGAAAAATTCTAACATTATATTTCTTAAATTGATATCAATTCTTAATTTCAACCTTGATGTCTCACACTAAAGCTCAATATCAATGCCAAAAATAAAAGTACTTAAGACATTCTGAATTTGAATAAGTTATTTAGCACGTGGTTCTTGTGACGACGTTCGCAATTTGAGTATAAATTAGAACACTTATCTCGTCGCGGTACTATCTTCTTTCTTTTTCTAGCTACAGGTTTTGGATGACGCTGTCTCGTTTTCGCCCCATGTCAAGCAAGCGTAGGGGTGTCAGCCGCATCAAGTGAGCTTTATCGATATTTCCAAGATAATACTCAAACGACGACGGGGTGGCTTATGAATAGTAAAATGATAAATGTAAGCAATTTCAGAGAATAGACTGCTGCATCTAAAAACGAATAAGGTACGGAAAATCGTTGGGAAGGGTGCTCTTTTGTTATCTAGGTGAGGACTTCCAATAGTAGGGACATGTAGTTGTGTTGCGAAAAATGTATCGATAGTCGATGTTTTTATTAAGCGCGGTCCGCTCTGATATTTAATTTAGCAGCGGAAGCAACAGGTTATTAGCACGGAGCTTTCCCGCCTAACTTTCCGGGCGTTCACTTTTTAAATTCCTCTCTTTCCCTTTCTAATTGGATTGCCTTCTCCCTTTCCCGTGAATGAATGAAACTTGTTGCTTGCCGAATCATTTCGCATTTATTTAAGACTTTTTAAATGTGTGTCATTGCATCGAGTAGACTCTCGCGAGCGTCGGACCTGAAAATCGATTGCTACTCGATTTGATAAACCGATGGTGTCACTTTGAACCGAATTTTCGTATCCCCCATCATCGTTTAACCGTAAAACTTATTTTAGCGTATAATTTTATGCATGAGAGGCTACCCTTTGGGCGTAAAAATTAACACGTTCGATGGTTAATAATTTTCCGCTCATTAGTTCTATTGAACCTCTTCTGTGATGTTACCTTTATATTTTTATCATAACAAAAATAATAAAAGCGACCTCATTTATTTCTTCGTGAAATACCTAACAGACAAAAGAATTGATACACAAAAGGAAATCGTCTAAACGATATTGCTTACTCGATACGATATCTCATATTGTGACAAATTGCGAGACGTACATATCAAAATTCACATTTTAACCAAGCGTCTACCTACATGTACAGATCCACAGTCATACGTGAAACGAAGCCCACACCATATCTTACTCTCGAACACACGAATCTACATACATAAATATATTTCTATTCACCACCCAATACATTTTATCTATGTTACCGTTGCCTTACTAGAAATTCCAACTATGTTGTAAGGTCGCATCACTATTGAACTCACACTCCAACTAGAGTCTTATTCTAGTTGGAACACATTTGAAATTACAACGGCAGATCACGATCGGTTAGTGTGAAGTCGAAGTGAGTCCGCGACCGAGTCTCACGAGGTATTCTCAAGGGGTGAGCGTAGTTCTTGCGCTTAGATATAAAGAAAGGTAGATACTTATGAAATTCGAAGGAAAAACCACCCTTCCCTATACTTACACAGCGCAGTCGATTCGGTTTTCGCCGAGGAAATTGTAGCGTAGTTTGAACGGGACATTCGCTCACCGTACGCCGCATAGAGACGACGATTTTCTCGAATTTCCTTCGGGACGCGTTGCCTCCAAATTTGTCTTTGAATATTTTTTTTCTTTTACTGGTGTTCGGTATTTGAGTGACGCGGTACTTTTTTTATTTCTGTATTTTTCCCATTCATTCCTATTATATTATTTTTGTGCCAAAATATATTTTTTTAAATTCGCGCCGCGGTAATAATTTGACTTGAAAACTTTGCTTCGTGTAGCTGTAAAGGTAAGAATATTTTCAGTCAGCGTTTAAAGATTTTTTTATAATCGAGTTATCAATAATATTTTCGGAATATTTTTATGACGTAACTCATTTTCAAAAGAAATTGTAATTGTAAATTTTCGGAAATAAGAAATATGTTACGATTTTTATATTGGTTGTTGTAAAGTTTTGCCGGCAACTTTAAAACGTTGCCGCGTAATTATAAATGTAGACTTTTCAGAACTCGGGAAATTTATGTAAGAATCATTATTTCGGGAATTATTTTCCACCGCTTTTGATGAACTTGTCTTAGATCTAAATACGAATTTGTAAATAGTATTCCTCGACGTTTAGATAACAGAAATACGAATGAATTTTCTGCATAGAAATGGAATGACAGATGAGTTAATCATAATTTGATGACCTGATCGGTGCCCACTGCTTATCATATGTTTTGACACCCACATGCAGAGTTTGCGTAAGTTATAATCAATTTATTTTGAAGAATTTTCCTAATCATCATTAGATTTCATACCTAATTGAGCTGATTATTTTCTGGTGACGAAAAATATCTAGTAGGTGTTTATGACAGAAAATAATTCCTCCTCGCCTATTTGCACTTCGTGAACAGCCTTCTACTTACATTTTTATTCAAACCAAACTGCTATTTTTAATTTAATCATAACACAGCCCGCTCATAGACTACCAGCATCTCGAATAGACAATCAGTTTAGCTAATTGAGCATTCAAAATGACAGAGAGGCGTGACTCTTGTCACAAATGACGGCCGAATGACGAAATGACATCAATTTGACGACCAGTAGGCGGGACTTGTACTGAATGTCATTTAAAACAAGTGACATTTGGCAGCAAGTTGTCAGATACCGTATTCTGAAGATTGAGTTGTTGTAATTTGGAATGACTTAATTATTTTATGTTTTTTGTTGGTGCTTGCTACCTAGTGTCGTTACGTAGACGTCCATCGTAATCTTCTACATAAATAAAACTAATGAAATGCTGTTCGTTGGTAAGCGCATCACTTGAGAACGGCTGGACCGATATGGCTATTTTTTATTTAAAATTTTTCGTAATTCCGAATTCGTTTTTTATAGAAAGAAAAATTGGAATAAAAATCCCAAAAAATTTTCAAATTCGGGAAAAACTGAACGTCCTTTTTTTATGGGATTTTTGTATGAAGACCATATTGAATTTTTTTAAGGGCACCGACCGTTGTGTCAGCTAGTTTAATATAGAAAAAAATATCTTCCGTTTATAAGATAATTTTGTAAATTGAATCTAAATTAGAACACGGTCGGTTTCGTCGATTTTCGTGGGTATTCTACATTTTGGGACAATGACTTTGTGTCAGAATCGTTCGAGGAAAAGGTGTTGAAATACTGAGAACAACGCTCTATACGATGACTTAAACTCAAAGCATTTATTTCAATTAAACCATTTACAGGCACTTTTGAATTCTCAAGGAGTCAATCAGAAATATGAAGCTATATAGTTGCTCATTCCAAAGCGTAGTAAGTACCTATGGAGGGAGATGAACAGGCAAGAAACTCCACGGACACTCTTTTAAAATATTACTAACTAGAATAACGTGGTAAATTATTATCTTGTAACATTGCTCGGGTCTTGATCTGCTTTTCTTTAATCAACTGTATCAATAACTCCTATAGTTTGGACGCAGTAAGAAACAGAATCATTGATGTTTTTGAGATCGGCTAAAAAGCTGAAATAAGGGCACTCAAGTAATTGAGAAATAGTCTGGCACAAACCTTTAGGAACTGCTTCATTCGCAACTTCTCTAGATATTATAAAACAAAGTCGCTTATCATGTCTGTCTGTGTGTCCGCATTGTTCTTCTAAACCGCAACGGATTTTGATGCGGTTTTCACCATCATTAAGAGAATTTATTCGGGAAGGCTTACATATAATAAAGAAATCTCGATGTTTTGTCAAGTGAAGTAAAAACCGTGCGGAGTCGGGGCGTCTCGCTAATTTACACTAATATTTTAAAGTGAAAAGATTTGTATTTAAAAAAAATCTTTCACTAGTAGTATGCTATAATATTATCACTGAGTAATATAAGCCGCCGGCGCGCGGCGGAAGATAGTATTAAATGAAACAAAACAGTAGATGTTTTTTTTACAAGTACCGATGTCTTCAAGTTTTCTTAAATAACACCCAAAGTCCTGTCAATCCAGTACAACGTTTAACCCACCCCGCTAGTTTAAAAAAACAATACAAAAACGCACGCTGAGATAATCACGTATAAATATTAACTACGGTCGCGTCCCAGCTTTGCTCGGGGGTAATTTGCCACTGACAGACATCCGATTTAGTGGACTTTTATTTAAGCTCTCCTTACAGAAGATTTTTCTAATATATAATTAAAAAAAAATACTGATAAGTTTATTGAACAGTCAGCCAGCGCTAGTTTTCTTTTATATTCTAGTTAATTTGTTCCAGAATGTTTTTACCTATCTACTTCACTACTATTACTACTACTACTACCTACTTAGAATTCCTCTAATAAGTATCTACCATTCTTGGAAAACATCCTTGGATAAAATAAAAGTCCCGACAACAGAAGAAAAATCAACGTTTCAAGATTTTTTTTGGAATTACGCCGAATATTTACTCCAGGAGTAGGTATAGGTTTGTTATGTCAAGCTGGTCTTATATTACATTAGCTTCCGCCAGCGGCTTCGCCCGCGTGATATCTTTATAAATTATAGCCTATGTTACTCAGTGATACTAAAAAATTCTACTGGTGAAAGAATTTTTAAAATCGGTCTAATAGTTTTCGAGTTTATTCATTACAAACAAACGTACTAAAATACAAATATTTTCTCTTTATAATAATATTAGTGTAGATGTAACGCAGGTAATATTTATTATGTTTCAACAACATTTTTTAATCGAATCGGTACCTGCCTCTCACAAGGCGGTAAAGAAGTCTGTAAGTATATTTAAAACGTCAACTTTTAACGACTTAATTTGCTTAAATTGTTAGTTGTAAGCGCAACTCTGCTGGAAATTATGTTCGAAATAAATCAATTTAATTACATGTTACCTACATGTAATTAAATTGATTTAGGTAATTAACTTTAGAAAAAAATATGACGAACAGAAAATTTAAACAGATAACACAAGATGTTCAGGATGGTTCGAAAAACTGTTCCAATCTCGAATTTAAATTGTTCTATTCATCAAAACCGTTACGCTGGCATAATAAATCACAAGATAAGACAGAGTTTGCTCTATTCCTAAATAAAACTCTGCAACTTTATTTCCATCTAAACCAGCTACTTACAAAGTAAAATCGAACGGAAAACCTATCACAAAATAATATCGAATCTCCATACATTATACTATTGATGGGGTGAACGACATATAATTTATATACCTACCCGTATTACGTATAGTCGATAGTTGGTTCCACCCCCGTACCTTGCGACCCTCCGACGCATGTATATACATAATATATACATGTGAGTAGGGTTGAGGACAAAATCGATAGGGCTAACTCCTTTGTAAACCAACGGCTTTGCACGATTTTTGAACTGTCAATTTTTTTCCGAATTCCGAATTCGATGCTCGAAATTGATTTTGTGATTACCGTGTTCTACTTTTTAATAGTGTCAGTGAGAGAAATAATGATGCAGGTAAAAACACTGATTATTTGAATTTTTTTTTTGTAACCCTGTATATTATAATGTGACTATTAAACACACTAGTAAAAACAAAAGTTAAATAATAAAAGAAAAAAATTCTAATGCAGAAAAAGGGTTTGAATTTTTCGATTAGAGATTCGCAAAATTGACAACACCAGTGTCGAGTGGATTAGATTAAGAGTAAAGTAACAATACATTTTTTTTTTGTTAAAAAACCTTAATTGCAACAACTACTGAATTTATCACATTTTTTTTTCTCTTAAGTTCAACGAAAAAAAATTATTCTACCGCCAATTTTCAAGAAACATAAAACTTAATTATATTTTATAACGCCTTCGTTAGCTTAAATTTAAGACCTTATTCCAAGAGAATAAATGGTCATCTTCCTTAAAAAGACATACATGGTTTAATAATAATTATATGCACACTTACTTCTGATTAAGCGGTAATCAACATTATCATTATTTTTTTATACTTAATAGCCCATTTATTCGTTGCAATCATCCGAAAATTAAACACTCGAGTAATTTTCGATGTTAAAATTATCTTAACAGTGATCGAGCAATATTAACCCGTCCGATGACAACGCGAAGTTGGAACGACTTTTTCTGGCAATAAAATACGATAATAATCGGAAATAATGTTCAACTTCCATTATCCTAGGACGATTTAATTTAAAATTGCGTAAAGTACTACGTGAATTAATAAATAAAAAATGTTTCTAGTTTTTTTACGAGTCAAAAGTCGTAATAACTTTCTTTGGTGAAACCATTTATGACATTTCTTTCGTAAATTATTTCAAATTCACTGTTAAATTATTAAATGAATTTTTGAAAAGTTTTTTGTGTATCTTATGACCTTTTTCCCGACATTTACTTGTCGCAGCCAATTACTTATAAATATATATCAAAAAGCGTGTGAGAACTCGGTACCGGAGTATTTAATTATTTTAAACCAACTCAACGTCAATATTTTTTACACGTCTCGGTTAATTTATAGCATGACCAAATGGGGAATCGAACGTGTAGCTATTTATTTAACGGTGAAGTGGTAGGATCGTAAAATTTTATTTTGTTGTTTGTAAGTATTTAAAAGATGCCTATTATAGAAGTTGCTTAATCGACTATGATCGCTACCGTCGATTATCGGAAACTTCAAAAAAATTCGAAAGTAAAAAAAATATATTTTAGAATTTATTGTTCCTCACGCTAGATGTCTATGGCTGTGAAAACTAAATTGTCTATGGCCCGTCATATCGTTACGTGGTCGTTTGATTTTATTGGTTCCTTTCTTGCAATGTGTTTTTTAGCCGTTAATTACCTTTATAGTTGTTTATTATTTAATTTAATGGATAACTTATTGGATACTTAGTATTTTATTATGGTTTTTATCTTTCATATCGGGATATTTTCATATC
The DNA here is from genome assembly GCA_949128155.2 of Xanthia icteritia. Lineage (NCBI taxonomy): Eukaryota > Metazoa > Arthropoda > Insecta > Lepidoptera > Noctuidae > Xanthia > Xanthia icteritia. The sequence goes on along the minus strand of OX421947.2, from coordinate 17,174,453 downwards.
TTAATTGCCGATTCTTGTTATTTTAACGACGATGTGTCGATTATTAAGAACTAGCGACCCGCCCCTGCTTCGCACGGTTTTTAGACTTGACAAACATCCAGATTTCTTTATTATATAGTACGTTTAATATGAATTGTTTATTATACACATAGGTGATTTTTTTTCGTTTATTGTTTTTTCGACGCTCTGGTTAGCGCCGAGAGTTGAATATCCATCAGTGTGTTTTTTTGTCGCGCTGGTATACGCGCTGGATGCGCTCTGTTGGATTCTCAAAGCTCGGCTCAATACTGAGAGTTGAAAATCAAGTGTACGAAAAAAAATCGCCGCGATAAAAATACGTCAGTGCGAACCTGGGCTAAACCTTCCGGAATAAATTCTCTAAATTATGGTGAAAATCATGGAGTGACACATGCTTACGTCACTACCTAGTTGCCACTTTATTGCAACAAAACACGAATTAAGGAAAGACTTTCAGTCACTATTCTGTTAAAAAATATATACAAAGCATTTAAATTGTCGTTTAAATTGTGTTTAAACAATTCAATTTAAACATATACCAACGTAATTGTTAGTTAAAAACTCATTGTTTTATAGGATTCGCACAGGTAATAAAGGTGGTTGGGGAGTTATTATGTTACACTACTGGTAACACAGATGTTGTGACGTAGACTTGGGTCTCCCACGTGACCACTGTATCTCGGAATGCTATGCCTTATATTATTATACCATGGTGAAAACCACATAAAAAAAAAAATAGGTACCTATATTATATCGCCCGGCTAAGTAGTCATGACCTCAGAGGTCAGCTACGAGATGACCCAGTCAGAAAAAAAAAAAATACCACATCATTATACATTGCGAAGTTTACAAGAACAACGCGGTCACACTTTAATTTAATATAGATATAGAAGATACTCTGTCACACTGTGGTGATATGAATTGAAAGTAACTCTACTTAAAAATTTAAAACAGTTTTTAGTCCGTAAAAAACTTTACAAAAGAGGATGGATTTGATGACGGAAATGTTTTAGTTCTTTAAATGCCCGGGCAAAACGAACTAAAATAGCACCCAATAATACCTATAGGATTCGGGGGTGATATTATTATACCAGGCCCCACCCCCGTGTTGTCAATCGATCAAACATGTGCAAACAGTATAGACTTACAATTTGACAAAACAGCCCAAGTCCCCAACAACGACCAAATAAAAACACACCCAAACTCAAAGGTTACACGGTTCAGTTTTGAATGATACAGTTTCCATGCCCAATGTCTCGGGTTTGCAATTTGGACATATTTCTCTTGTACATAGGAATCATAGGAGCTATGGTAAATGTATTGACAAATATATCAAGTTACAGTTTCCATTAGGATATTGTTTATATCAATTTATGGAAGTACTCGAGCTGTCTCGATTCTCAAAACGGTTTGAGTAATGCTCATAGTCTGTAGGGTTAGGTAGACTTAACCCTCCGTTACATGTGGCTATTTAATAGCAATACTGCATCTGATCCTTAAAGGTTTTTATATTAGAAATACAAGAAAAAAAAAAAAAAAAAAAAAAAGTTTTTTTTGCAGCAGCTGAGATTTTTGACAACTTGTGAATGGACTATAATAAATCTGTTTCGGTAAGTTACATTCTTATTAGAATCGATTCTTCCGAACACGTTTGAAAGCCAATGGTAGAAAAAAAAGTATGAAAAGATGAATTGAGCACACAAATTTTGAATTTAATGAAGCACCAGGACTCATCATAATTGAGAGATATTTCATCGAAATAAACTATGGAGGGCTACAGAATATGTCTGCAAAATTAAAATATCAGTATCGCAGTAAAAGCCAAAAAAAAAAACTAGCCTTTAAACCGAACAAAAACTTAACCCTATAAATGAAGACACCACTTTCCGCTCAATAAATATTTTCGTTGTCACAACAACTTAGTTGGTGCTACCATTATTTACAGCATGTAAAAAGGCGATACTTTTTCATAGATACTATCGATAAAAATATACAGAATTTCACGATAGCCATCGAATATCTAGTAATAAATTTATCTTTACGTTATTAATTAAAGCATCGTCTTATTTTAACGAAGTAACGCTCTTGCGCTGTTCACTTTACATTTTAACCGACTTCCGATGCACATAAAACAATCAGGCTAAGTTTTTAAAACAGTTTTTTAGATGACTAGATAAGAAGATAGACCTTTAAAATAGAATACATTAGTAGGATCATAAATAATGGACTGTTTTCTAAGGAGCTGTAGATATAAACTGTGTAATGTAACCTAGTAAACATTAATGGTTAGTGGGAATTAGTTGAACGCGTTGAATAATATTAAGTAGATATTTTTTTGAAGTCAAATTAAATAATTGTCACAGTGTCGGTACAGCTGGTTATGGCAACATAGCTTTTGTTAAAAATCTGTGGAATATGACAGCTAAAATGACATCTAAGAAAAACTATGAACAGACCGTGAACATTTTGATTTACTTGGTTTGTTTTAGATTTTGATATTTTGGTTTTTATTTTTCAATGGGCTTGTCCTATTACATTAGACTTTAACATAACTGGCAAAATGTGGGTGTACCTATAGTAAGGTACACCTCTGCCTAAACCTTCGGGGATTACAGTGATGTTACATAAATGTTATTTAGATTTGAGGTTTTTTTAGCATTACATTCACTTCTTAAAATTAAATATATGGTAAGGTGTATTCGGGTAATTCCGAAAATCGGGTTATTCCAATAATTACAATTATCTATCAAACTCTGCAACATTTTTCGCTCTAGCAACATTCATCTGGCCACCATCTTATTTAGCTTCACCGCGTCAGTTGATTCAGGTCGTTACGTGAGTGTGTACGTGTGCAGTGATTTATTTTTTCAAGGAAGGTCATTTTCGCGCTTTTTTCAACTTTCGGATTTACCCGAACATCCGTATCTCAGATGCTTGGTAAGTTTTCAAATCGATTATTATTTTAACAGATAGATAATCGTTTTTTATGCACTTTCATTTAGGTTCAGAGCCCCTAAGTTGCAGTTATTAGTTATTTTCGGAATTTGCCGATGAGGGAAATTCCGATATAAAAGTAATTCGGAATTATCCGTTCTAGCTTTTTCATAGTGATTGTCAGTGGTTCTCAATATATTTATAGTTCTCAGTTTAAATATGAATTTTGATTATTGTATTTTTGTTTTCAGGTCGACACCTACCATTTGTAAAACAATTATTTCTAAGGAGGGCGTCACCTAGCGCCACCCTTCGCTTTAAATAAGCCCATGCTAGTTATGATATATAATATATATGACCTTCAGTCAGGCAATTAATTATCTAATTGTTCTGGAGTTAAAAAATAAAGTACTAGAATACATAGAATGCTTGATTTATTTTATAAATAAATCCTTTTATTGCATGTCATCTTTCACTTTCAAACCCCTTTTCACCAAACTGAAGGTTGAGAACCGCAGACTACTTATCGGGTAATTCCGAAACATAAAAACTTTATAACAATGTTTAGGCTCGTTCAATGGACAAAAGTGAGTTTTTACTTTTGTAGGGTAAATCTGAATGAAAAAGGAATATGAACCTTATATAGAAACTAAATTAAACCCACTTTTGAATCTCATTCGGAATTCCCCGAACTGTTTCGGAATTCGCCTCTAGTAAAGAAAAAAAAAGTTTTTTTTTAACCTATTCTGTTTACAAAATCCGACGATATTTTTGATTTTCTTAAATATAGTGTTTTAGTCTATATATTACCCTAAAAAAATGCATTTAAATTAGTAGTATAAAGTCCACCAATTTTCACTAAATATTTGAAATACAAACATAACGAGAGCTCTTCGAAAAACATTTCGGAATTACCCGAATAAACCTTAATATACATTTAAGATATAAAAACATGATACAAAAACACTTGACATTTACCTCTGCGCTCTCAATACACAAAACAAAAACTCAGATTCACGTTCTTGACCCGCCATTTTAATCACGCATGCGCACAGCACGTCACCTACCAATTTGACATTTAATTACAAAAAATACTAAAACGACAAACTTAGAAACACGTCTGAACTCAGTTGTAGCACAATTTTGAATGCGACCTCATTCCTGACCTTTTATCTCACGTGCATAAATTATTACCCATTTTGTCCCCTCTGCAGCGAAAGGGTTAAGTTCTATAGAAACTTATGGTTCGTGAATTTGCATATAATTTTTAGTTTATTATTTATGTTTGAAAGGATGTAAGGGGGTATTGTGTAACGTTTTTCAGGGGTTGATGAATTGGTAGTATTAATATGGATTATGTAGGTTTGTCGTGTTTAGTTTGGGATGCGCAAGAGCACCGGTTTGACTGTCATCGGAGTTTCTGATACAAGATTGTCATATTTTTTTGCTTGTACGCCATTCTCTCACGGGATCTGTGTTCTCGTGGGTTATTCTTAAGGTAAATATTATTGAATGTTCAGATTTTTACCTGACTGGCCAGTGACCGGTATTGAACTGTTTTTAGGGGCCGTATTATGACGTATTAATGCCACCATTATTCCAGTGTGAGTGAGAGACGGAGCTATATTAGGCCGGTAGCACCATCCTTTTTCGCAGTGGAATAATGATGGCATTAATATTCATAATAAGACCCCAGATCTTTTCTCAAGCCGGTAAGATTATCAATTTTTGCTGCCCAGTCCCTTTGTACCTATATGCGTTTTTACTAAAGCCTACGCCTAATTTATATTACGAAAATAGTTGCGCAATCAAGTCAAGTAATTCATTGATCGTTTCACGTGTTTTTTTAATATAAGAAATATTTTTTTAATATAAGTAATTATCTATAAGTAATATCGACTTTGACAAACTTTTGGTATTGATATTATCTAATCGATATCTAAATAGTGCTTAGGTATCTAATAAAAAAGTTTCAATTATAAACATTAGTATAAGTAATAGCTAATTGATATTGTTGATACTAATTGATATTGTTATTGTCTGTGTGTATAGAGTACCCCTAGCTAGTAATATTGATATATTTTTTGACAGACTGAACAAGATTCTAACCTTACTCTATAAACACTATCACAAACATAAGATTGTTATAGCTGGAGATTTTAATATTAATATTCTAAATAAGTGCAAGTTGACAAACGAATTTGAATGTTTACTATTAAATTATAATCTAAAATTACAATTGAAAGAACCTACTAGACATCTAAGTAAAACATGTATTGACAATTTTGCCCATAACTTTGGGAAAGCATGTAAATCAGAAGTAATTGAACTAGCACTGTCTGACCACACCGCACAATTGTTAAAATGTCAAGTGAGAAACATATGTATAATTAAGAACTGGAGAATCAGGAGACGGGATTTATGCGTAGAAAATCAGGCCAAATTCAAATATTATTTAGGTCAAATGTCATTTGCAGATATGTACAGTACTTGTGATCCAAACATAGCATATAATCTTTTCATTGATACATTTCAGTTGTTTTATGACCTTTGCTTTCCCTACAAAACTATAACCATACACCTCCACAAAAAAAGCAAGTGGGTATCACGGGGTATTAAGACCTGTAGCGCTAAGAAACGTGAACTACTGTGGAAATATAGAAAAACACCAAGTGCGGACAATAAATCAAAACTGAAGCAATACACCAAAAGACTGAAGAGGATTGTATCTTTGACTCAACGAGCACAAAACAATCACAATATCTTGAACGCTAGTAATAAACCAAAAGCTGTATGGCAAATTATTAATACTGCAAAGCAAAACAGACCATTAGAATCTATCCCATATATTGAATCGAATAATAATATCGTGACAAATCCGTATGACATATCGAATGAATTTAATGACTATTTTGTAGATAAGATATCACCCATTAATACTATGCACATCGATCAGCATAAGCAATACCTTACATCTAGGCTAAACTCAATCTTCATGAAGCCATGTCTACCAGAAGATATAAAACAAATTATAAAAGGGCTAAAAAACACCAATAGTGTAGGATATGACGGTATTTGCACTAAAGTCATCAAGCTAGTAACGGAATGCATTTCGCGACCCCTGAGTTACATTTTAAACCTGTCTATTGAAACTGGTATATACCCAGAAAAATTAAAAGTAGCAATTATAAAACCGATACATAAAAAAGAGAGTAAAGAAAGCATGATTAATTATAGACCTATTGCCTTACTACCAATCGTCTCAAAAATTTTTGAAAAATACATCTATAGTGAGCTGATTAAATACTTTGAAACCCATAACATCCTAGCTAAGGAACAAAAAGGATTCAGACAAGATAAAAGTATCAACCTTGCTATATATGAGTTCTTAGAAATCATAATGTCTAATGTCGACAAGCGAATACCGATCTGCGGCATCTTCATGGACATGACACAGGCTTTCGATCACGTGGTGCATGACGTTTTACTTTATAAGCTCGAGTTATATGGCATAAGGGGCAACGTTTTAAAATTAATAGAAACGTACCTCAAGAACCGCACTCAATTTACACAAATTAATAGAATTAATAGTAGAACTAAGATGGAGGAGACATTTTTATCAGGGGGACGTGAAATTCAGTACGGTGTCCCACAGGGAGGCGTATTAAGCTCACTACTTTTCATTATATACATTAATGACCTTCCGAACGCGAATTCAAACCCAATGACACTCTTTGCTGACGACAGCACCGTTGCAATTAAGTGTAATGACAGAACATCTTACGAGCATGATATAAACAGTAGCCTAAATGCAATCATTCAATGGTTAGATAGTAACAATCTGAAGGCGAACATTGGGAAAACAAAAATAATGCACTTCAGTCAGCGTATAAATGCAGGTACACCTAAGATTAACTATAAGGGTGAACCTGTAGCTGAAGTCCTATTAACAAAATTTCTTGGGCTTACTCTGGATAATAAGTTAAATTGGAAATCCCAGATTGAAATATTGTGCAAAAGATTAAATAAATCAGTATATGCTCTACATGAACTTAGAAAGGTCTCAAATATAAACACGTTGTTAGCGGCTTATCATGGTTTAGTTGCTTCAGTACTGAGGTATGGTGTAATTTTCTGGGGAAATTCGACAGATATTGACATAATTTTTAAAGCACAAAAACGGTGCTTAAGGGCTATGTTTGGGCTTCAAATGGTCGAAACCTGTAAACCATTTTTCCAAGAGTATAAGATTCTGACTCTCCCAAGTCTGTATATCTATGAGGTCTCATTATTTGTGAAAACCAATAAAAACATATTTAAATTAGCATCAGAAATAAATAATAGGCAACAACGGGACGCACTACGCCTCTATGTACCCCGAACATGTACCTCTTTAATGTACAAGAGTGTGTTCCATATGGCTCCTGTAATCTTCAATAAATTACCTAAAGAAATAAGGGCAATGAATACGGCCCTATTTAAGAAAAGTCTAAAAAAAATTCTGGTCAATAAATGCTACTATAACTTGAATGACTTCCTCAATGATAATTTTGCCAAATTATAGACCTCACAGTGACATCAAGTAAAATCAATTATTCAATGAATTATGCATGTATCGCTTAATAACTAATTTTGACATTGACATTGAAATAATTTAAATATTTTTATTATTTAATGAATAATTTATTCTCCACTATGACTTTAACTTATTATTAACTATTCGTGCTTATTTCATCTAATTTTTATTTATTTCAATGTCTATTTTGATTAATTGATGAATAACTATGACTGTATAAATTTTTTTGCATGCCTTATGGTAGAATCACTTGAAACATGTAATTCTTATAACACCATTGTAACAGTGTATTCAGCAAAAATAAATGATTTGATTTGATTTGATTTGATTTGATACTGTCGATTGGTTTATTATAACGGTCAATACAACAACAACAAAAATCGTCATTGTCAAAATACCCTTACTTAATTAAAAAAGGAATATACGCCAGTAGGTTAGGAAAAAATCATTCCTTTGTCTAACATTATTCAAAAAACATCAAACTCACTATTATTAATTTTAATAATAAAACTGATACGATCACATTTCTTATTATCTGTTATATTAATATCAACCACAATGCGTGCGATCAACCGGAAGTAGAATCTTTTGTAACAGACGCTCAAACCCTTCCGGTGAAGCGATATCTTGGATGCCGATATTAGGGGCCTTGTCTATTAATTTTGACCCCTAACGTCTGATATTTGGCATCTATGGGAGTACTTGTGAGAAATAATAGGATCTTGAGACTTTTGGTTAGGTATCGCATTTGAGGGTTGATATCAGAAAATTGTTTAAACGAAAATTGTATTTTGAAGTGTCTAACATTTTGAAATGTTGATCTACCTACCATACCATAAAAACTTGCCTATAAAAATGAACATAAACTGGAAAAAAGTACAGAAATTGTTTATTTTTCTGAAAAAAAGGTAATCATTTTATGATATTAAGGGTAATTCATGGTGATATATTTGTGTTTTTTTTACCTATCCAGCTACAAAGTTGGACTAGCATAAACTAAAAGAATGAATAAATTAAGGGGTATACACTAAAAAGCCAAGTCATTTAATAACAGAAACACGTCTCACTTACACACTTTTAAAAAACCCACAATTCCAACAAGTTCTGCTCAAATATTTACCGAATTAAAAAAACACACAATGCACGCTATTATAGGCAATCATCAAAGTATCGATTATAGAAAAAAAAAACTTTGCAAAAAGCCACTACACGCGGTACCAACAAAACAAACATTTCACGGGTCTGTGGTAACAAAAAAAAAAACTTGTCTATGCACAAGGGGCCTATTGTACCGAATTTGACTAGCCTTTGTTTAAAATACTGATTTATAGGCTATTAAACCCTTTCTATTAATGTATGTATAGATAAATTTATGCGTATTATTCCTTGTAAAAAATGATAGTTATATTTTATCTGTGGCATAACAAAGGTGTTTTTTTTTACTTCTGTTAAAAGGGGTGCATACGCATGTGTTAAGATCTATGACAACGACAGCGAGTCTTAAAATGTTGTTACTATAATTTAACGGGTTTTACTTGTTAAATAATAGCGGAAGTAGAATGAATAGGTGTTTTAAAAATTATTGGACAAAATGTTTCAAAGAAAAAAACTAGAAATTAATTAATTTCGTATTTCTGTTATAAGCTTAAGTCCGTAAAACTAACGAATACAATACTAAATTATATATAATATTGCTTATTAGTTATAAAACTGCCTAATGTCCCCAAAAAACGAATTCTTCCGAAAAGGACACATCTAATAAAAAATAATATGGGGACAAAGTTTTTGTTGACAAAACTTTGAAATATAAGTGCCATTAAATTGTTTTTGTCAACACCCCGTAGCGAAAAACAGCGTGTAACAATTTTAATATTTTAAATTATTGGGTTAAAATTGGTCTGTTACGTACAAATACTCCTTATAATCCAATAATTCCTTTTCATGTCTTTCTAGTGACAAAATAAAAAATATCACTTATGTCACTTTCGTTTAAAGATGATTGATAAATATATTGCGGTTTGGATCTACAACAACTCATGATTTTATCATTTTCTCGATTTATGATTTTTCCGGCGATTTTATGGCACCTTTTTCCCAAAGTCATGACATTTTATGTTATAAAACTACCAGAAACAATAGAAAAAATACGAAATAACGTGTACATAAAAAAAACTTAGATTTCCGCACACCCTTGAAGAAACAGAGGGATGATAACATGCAAGAAAAAAAAACGGTACGCTTAAAAAGGCAATGCCCTACTTCCGAAGGCAATCCCGGACAACTTTCACCTATTCCCGTGTAGGAAAACGAGCTACAAAACTAACGTCCCTGAACTGAGTAAATGGCGTGAGAAAAAAGTAATTTTCATTCATAAAACCATTTTCTTAGAAGCGAGCGATAAGGACAGATAGACGGTGTCGATAGCGCTCCGTCCCTCTCTAGCGCACTCATTTTTAATGCACTTTCCCCGAAGAGGTTCTTTTATACTTCTTTTAAGAGTTGCAAGCAAGTACGTGTTTTTTTTTTAAGTTTACCTTTTGAAGCGTTCGTGAAATCCGCCTTTACTTTGTACAGTGATGTCAATAAGTTTCACCGTTTAACGCTTCACTTTCTTAAGACGATTTAGGTATTTTTTTTATTTTTAGCCCTCCATAAAATCTTTTTTTCATACAAAAATTTTGAAATATATTGCGGATGTTGTATCTGCACGAACAATATAAAAAGAAAATATTTGTATTTTTGTTTGTAATGAATAAACTCAAAAAGTACTGGGCCGATTAAAAAAAAAATTTGACTAATAAAATGCTATATTATCACTGAGTTACATAGGCTGTCACGCGGGCGGAAGCTAGTCGTACATATTTAGTTAATACGTGTAAAAGCATAGGTAAATATGTCTACCATTTTATTAGTAGGTACTTTAAAATATTTGCCACGAAGAACTGTGACAATAAAATGCAAAGTCACAGGACATTAGCCACATCATGCACACTCAATAAAGTCCTATTTAAATAAACCAATCAATTGTAACGATTTTTGAATATCGAACGATCGAACGTAATCCTTTGAGTGCCACTCGATTCAAAGGGATGCTACCGTTGTCCTCATTGTGTCCTTGTAATTTATTGTCGCCGTACAAAGGTATGGGATGTTCTACATTTTTTGAAGTTCAATGGGTCATATTTTAACTATTTGACTTTTCGATGGTTGTAAGTATGTAGGTAGGAGATTATGAACTAACCTTATAAATCTTAAAACCGGCCAAGTGCGACTCGGGCTCGCACATGGAAGGTCGACGCGATCGAGCAAAAAACGCCAAAAAAACATGTTAACTTTATTTAATTTTTATTATTTGTTGTTATAGCAGCAACAGAAATACACATTCTGTGAAAATTTCAACTGCCTACTGAATACGGTTCATGAGATACAGCCCGCTGACAGACAGACGGACAGCGGAGGTTATAGGGTTCCGTTTGCCACCCTTCGAGTACGGAACCCTAAAAATGAATACTCTATTCTTCCCATAGTTATAGGAAAATTTGCATGTCTTAAATGAATGAACTTTGTCGAGGTTCTATTTCCTTCGAGCTAAGTTTGTTGCAGTCAAAGAAACCATTGGCCCATTCAGTACCATATTAAGTACGCAAGCTGTACTTTCATTCATGACATCAATTCACAAAGGAACTGTCGTTTTACTTATACATTTATATCTGTATAGGAAACGAAAATTATTTTTAATCTTATATTTTTAATCGTTTTTGATTATTATTTTATTTTACATTGTTCTCACATATAGAAGCAACAGAAGTAATGTACCCAGGATTTTGTAATTTCTATATTTAAAAGAGTGTCCTTGGAGTTTCTTGCCCGTTCTTCTCCATAGAGATCTACGTTTTGGAATGGGCAACTAGCTTCAACTTTCTGACTAACTGACCGACTCTTTGACAATTCAAAAGTGCCTGTAAATGGTTTAATTGAAATAAATGGTTTGAGTTTGAGTTTGAATGATGGCATTCCCTTCTAATTTAATAAAAACGAAAGTTTCTGGGGATGGATGGATGTTTGTTACTCTTTCACGCAAAAACTACTGAATGGATTTGGATGAAATTTGGTACACAGATAGTTTATAACCTGGATTAACACATAAGATACTTTTTATCCCAATATTCCCACGGGATCGAGACTTATGCGGGTGAAACTACGGGGCGCTGCTAGTTTAGCATAGAGCCATCTCTAACATTAAAATGGCCTGTAATTATCATGATGAACGATAAGAGGGTCGATCACGGGTAAAATATAGTGTCTTAATGCATGCATAATCAGCCTATAATGTAATTTCCCATCGCTGGGAAACAGGCCGTGGGCCGTAATCCACCACGCGGGCCCAGTGCGAGTTGGTTGATGTCACATGTCTTCGAATTTTTGGTTCTAGGACATGCCGGTTTCCTCACGATGTTTTCCTTCACCGTTTCGAGAGCAGTGGTGATGAAATAATTTACACAAAGTGAAGCGCCTGTCGCGGTTCAAACCTAGGACCTACAACTCGTAAGGCGTGGCCGTTACCACTGGCCCACCACTGCTCCCACTGGACCACCACTGCTCCTCTTAATCTAAGCCTGAACTAGAAATTCTTTGGCAGGTATTATTAAATAGTGAGCTTATACCGGTAAACCAGCCGAAGTTGCTTTTCAGATTTAAGTCCCTTTACGGCTAAAAAGCCAATAAAAACCAACTTTTCTTAACAAAATCATAAAAAATACCAACACACGACTCGTAAAATAGCTGATAACCAAAGGAACCGAACCGAAAACTTTGAGAAGTATGTTATAAATAAAATAACGTATTCACGAGCGTCGGATGCGCAACTTACGGCTTCGAAAGTTGGGAAACCACTCCAGGAGTCGGCTTGAAGTTTTACCAACAATATATTTGTCTGCCCGCCAACCGTATGTTGATTGGGGAGTGGTTATGTTCATGAGCGGAGCGGGCAGAGAGTTTAGCGATGCTAAATTCCTGCGCTACTACTGTACAGAGAATCCATATTTCCATACATAATATTATAAATGTGAATATAACTCTGTCTGTATGCATGTTACCTTTTACGCCAAAACCACTGAACCGATGGTTATTTTTGACATATATGTAAACTGGAACCTGGAAGACATAGGCTACTTTTCATTCTGGATATTTGTATTGAAAATGATGAAACACAAAGTAGGTACTCGCAAACAGCTAGTATTAGTATGAACTCGGAGCAAATAGCGTTATGGACTAATGAACCTAAAGAAGGGAGTTTTATACTAAGTTCTTAGAGTATCACAATTTACAGGCTTTTTTGTGACTTCTTTTGTAAGTTGAAAGGCGACTGTAGTAAGGTACTGAAACTTCTTAATGTTGAGGTTCTCCAGTATGTCAATAAATTAATGTCACGTAAATTAAATATTAAATAGAGATCCAGTCATATTGTGATATAGTATTACTGGCAACCTAAACATATCGAGAATGTGACCAATGGATACCGATCCATTTCAATATCAAACAAGTAAAACCTTTCAAGCTCTGAATTCTAATGTACTTTGAGAGGTTTTCACAGCCCGCTCTCGCTACCCCTCCGCTCGTCTCAGACCATAAAAGTTTCGATAAAGGCAAACAGACAGACACCGGACTTACCTCCTCCGCCACTTCAAACAAACATTCTTGTGAGCAAACTTAAAATATAATAATATTTCAGGCCTTCTGCAAAAGTTGCCCCATTTTAGAAGTTTCGAGATTTTTTGACTTCGAGTAAAATCATTTTCGTGTAGGTACCTATTTCGGTGATTTTTATCCTTGAATTGTGTGAATATTTTGTGCACCTATTGCCGTACTTGTTGTAATGCAGAGAATCTTTATGTATTACCATTTTTAGGATTCCGTACCTTTTCGTAGAAAAAAAACGGAACCCTTAATAGGATCACTTCGTTGTCCGTCCGTCAGTCTCTCAAGACTCTTTCTCAGGAACGTGTGGAGGTATCAAGTTGAAATTAATATCAAATACGTATGGAGTCTTAAAAAAATCAAGGTTCTAAGTCAACGCATTAAAAAAATACGGTCATTTAAGCGACATATTTTGATACTCGCAAATAACCGACAGGATACTTCCCGTTGAGAATAGTAGAATCATGAAATTTGACAGGAAGCAAGGTTTCAGAGCACAAGTAAAGGAAAACGTCCGAAAATCGTTAATTTTTAGCTTTATCATATAAAAAAAAGCTTTTTTCGATTACAAACTTACATTTTGCAGTTGGAGAATTGTCTATGACTTATGTATGGGAGAACATGTTTTTCAACTACAATGTTGTTGTTATGTTTTTGGGATAAATTCATCCCAACTACGGAACCCTTTATTGTGCGTGGTCCGACACGCACTTGACCGGTTTTTATTTATTTATTATTTATTTATCAATGAGATTGGTGATGTTCTTCAGAAAAGTCAAGTGCGTAGTACTGCGCGTGCGTGTCTGACCAGATCTATGATCGCAAACGCAAGGAAATGAGAAATGATGTTTGTAAGGATCGTAGCAGGTGGCATTCTGTAGTCACTGCCTACTCCCATGGGAAGATGGCGTGAGTGATCAATGAGGGGCAGCTGGATAGGCAAGGCTGTCAATGGTGGCTCTAAAACCTTTTGAATTTCTCTAAAAGAGGCTTGATTTAGTTGGTAAACTCTGTTCGAGAGAACCCAGCTTATTATTAATTTTCCGGTTTTATAATAGTTTTCTAAGTCTTAGGAGAACGTTCTCAACACTAAATAAGGAGAATATACCTTCGTCCTCGAGCTTTTACCTCTGAGGGCCAGAATCTAGTGACGACCCACCAGAAGAATCTTCGAGACAATGAAGTTCTCAGCGAGTTCCATGAAAATTATTAAATTAATGAAGCCCATAACCGTAAGAACTAACACCACAGATTAATACAGATGGGATACACTCATGATAATTATTCAGATTTGATACAGCTAAATACGTAGCAGTAAAATACGTGTTAATTTTCATTAATTTAAAAAAGAAAGAATAATACTTATTTGGACACAGTTCGTGAAACACGTAATACAAAAATAAATAGTGAAAATAATCATAAAGCGATAATAGTGTGTGCCTCACGGCTGCGCCAAAATGTTCATTTCAGCATTAATGCCAGACAAATGCTGTCTGACGCTGGTTTTCTAATGAACCCTTATGGACAAGTGACGGGGAGTACCAACAGTTTCAACATACCTAATACATAATTTTTATACCTCTAAATAAATAAATAAACTACATAAGGTCTATTTAAATAATTGTTTCGAATTAATGTTATTTCCACTTAAACAAACCTCAACTTTATGAAAGTGTAAATAAAATTGATTTTAGACTGACTGTGTATTTATTTATCTTTATATAGATTCTTTTCAATTTTGTGAATGTGAGAACGCTGTAGGCCTAGTGGACTGTAAATTTGTTGACCATCATTATTCTGTTAAGTACCTGGTACTTGTTGAAAGACCTACACTTTCCTCCCATACCTAACACTGTTATTTGAAAATATTGTAAAAGCGCATTATTTTTAAAAGAGTAACCGTGGAGTTTCTTGCCGGCTCTTCTGCATAGGAAACAACCAATTGGAACGTGCACCTAGCTTCTGACGATTCATAAGTGCCCATGTAGGTTTATGTGAAATAAAATATTTTGAATTTTAATTTGAAAAAACATTTAAATAAAAAATAATTCTTACTAACTGCAATTCAGGTCGCACAGCGCTAATTACCTACAGTTATATTCACCTAGAAGTTGCCAGTTTCTATCATTGACTCTTATCTTCTGACTACGTCTCATTTACTGAATTGGCCCAGCAAGACGGGCCCGCCGCGTACTTGTAGCTTCATACCTAAACTGCAGAGTGTCCCGTCTGTATTAATCTGTGCAACACCCAGAAACAAGGATATTATGATTACAACAGACCTTTCAACAAACACAATATCTTACCTCTTAATACAATAGAACGACAAAAACATATTCACTTTAAACAATTTTGTACATCACAAAAGTACTTTGAGTACCGTCATCCAATATTACGAAACAAAATAATATTCTGGAAGGAGGATTGGTAAAAATTGAAACCTTCGTACGTAGGGAAAATAGTCTTCGAAATAAAAGCGTGTGAGGAATCGACTGTTTCCCTACGTTTCTTTGGGTGGCGTTTGACAAAACATCCCCCTGCCTCCCCTGGCATATGCGAGTAACACATTATCTATCACGGAATAAGCCTGTGTGCTGTGGAGTTGCTGTTGTTGCTACATTTTTTTGTTGTGTATTTTTTTAAGTTGATTCGGTAGGTTTTTTTCGTTACGTTGTTCTTGGTGTTAGATTGGTCCTAATCAAAATGCATAATGACATGTAAATTTTTATACTTATTAGAGTTTCTGTTATGTTGGCATTTGAAGCTGCATTCATAATATCAAACGGCATTTGAAGGGGTAATACACGGCAGTCTTAAAAGATTACAATTAATTAATCACTCAACAAAACAAAATAACTACAATTAACAATTAACAACTGTTATACTTAACAATTAACAACTATTATACTTAACAATTAACAACTATTATACTATTATTATTTTCGTTTCCTTAAATCTGTCAAATAACTAATCCAAAAAAACAAACGGGTTGCACTCCGGGAGTGCCGGCAGAAGTGAAAACTGGAATATTAACGTTGTGCATTTTTGATATTTTGGTACTACTCTCCCTCGGTCTTACGAATTTTCGATCAGGTCACGTGTCCTGACGCGAGCTTAAATTTTTTTACCCATCACAAAAAAAGTGCACAAAGCCGCTAAAGAAGTTTTCACTTAAAAAAAAAACTCCTGGCAACTCCACTGTTTCCGCTGTCTTCTCAGCGCCATATGACACATGTGCGGCATAAAGCGAAGTATTGATCTAGTGCCGACTTCTGTAAGATAGTGTACGAGACACAACTGTGTATTTCTTTAACAGCCAATAAGAGCTTCTTTATAAGGTATGTTATATGTCACAAGTTAATTTTGTACCTTAAAATCAGGATCATCTTGTAATTAACTTACAAAGATACTACACACGCCAAAATAGGCGAGCCAAAGGCAATAGGCACATGACCGGTACTGCCCACCGAGTCGGGTTCAGAATCATATAAACTAACGATTTTATACGGTTTTGGCCGTAAAACGACGCGACATGGTTTTGGTCGCGAACTGTCGTACTATCGAGACGACTGGTCGCCGCGATCTTTTTAAAATGGAACGGAGATTATTATTTCAACAAATAGGCCTAGTTTCCATACTGTTAAGACTGTATGACTGTGAAAAAATATATGTTAAAGACTACGTTTGACTATGCACCTACGAACATCACACTACTTACACAAAACAGCATAAAATAATTCTTTCAAAAATTTACACATCGTGCCAAGAAAATAACATCGAAGTTGGCCGCGCGCGATAGCCACAAACTACTCGGTGGAACCAATAAACGGCTTGTCATCCCGCTCTGATTGATCATTATTTTATGCGCCAAACTATCGTGCTGTCTCTCTCTCACTGGAGGACTGCCAGCGAACCCCGCCGTGCGGTGTAGAAAATGTGGCGTTTCCGTTTTTATTTGAATACAGAATCGCGCGATAATGACGGTGTGAATTTTTATGTGCCGTCATAGTTCAAGATGAAGCCGAATGTGTGTTCGGAATTCAAAAGTGGTTTATGGATGTCCGATTGTAGAAGCGAGTTAGGAGTAGGTACCTATGATTGTTATGCGGAGGCAGATAGTACCTACTTTTGGTAGGTGAACTGGCTGGTTTCTGATGGTCTACTACATGTCTGATTCCTTGTTAAATGTTTACTTTTGAAAGTAAACTGTCAATTTAAGAAAAAAAATAAGGCAATGAAACTTAAAAGCTGTTTCCACAACTTTAGTATTAATCCATGACTCGTAAAAACATGTTGTTTGTTGTAACATAAGCTTCCAAACTATAATTTTATTACTGCCATGATAGTTGGATGTTTGTGCCAAAAATTAAATTGGTTTCAGCAGTTGCTAGCAGAATTATCTTGGCAAAGTCGTTAGTTGTTGTCTTTGGCATTGATTGTACCAATTTTACTATTGATAGCTAACTGGCCAAATAATTATGACATACCTTTTGACAAACTTAAGAAATC
The DNA here is from genome assembly GCA_949128155.2 of Xanthia icteritia. NCBI lineage: Eukaryota > Metazoa > Arthropoda > Insecta > Lepidoptera > Noctuidae > Xanthia > Xanthia icteritia. The sequence goes on along the minus strand of OX421947.2, from coordinate 17,156,719 downwards.
AAACAACAATTGTTTTTTTTTGGAACAAACCTTCAAAATAACCTAAAAAAAAATAGTAATTTTTCCGAGCGAAAGAAAAAAACCGTTACTTTCCGTAATATACGGCTACCCACTAGGCATGCGGTTGACAGGCGGGCAAAAGGATTTATGAACGTTCGCCTGTACCGTTTGAAGAAAAAAACGCCAAGTAAAGCATGGCCTGCTTGGTTGCGGAAGGATATTATATTAAAAGTATAGTGTTATGTATGTTTCATAATAGAAATCTAGGAAATAGGTAGAACTTATTTTTTGTGTGGTTATGTTTTCACGAAAAGCTTAGTCGTCATTGTAAAATATCGTGTTTAAAATATTTGTACACTTATCTTTTCTTTTTTCTAAAGCGGATAAATGATAAAGAAATATAAAGTAGAACCTATTTCAGTAGTGATATTTTCTAAAAGTCTTGAAGTGAGCTGTCATTCCACATTGGATTGACAGCTCACTTCAAGTTCACTTCACCTAGGTTTTCACAGTGAGATTTATACTAGATTTAATTTAACATAAATAGCTAGCCAGTTCTAAATCAAGCCACTTTGAACATAAACCTCGTCTCTATCAATATTTAATCTGCACTAATATTATAAAGAGAAAAGATTTGTAATTTTGTTTGTAATGAATAAACTCAAAAACGACTGCACGTATTTTGATAATTTTCTCACCAATAGAATGCTATATTATCACTGAGTAACATAGACTATAATTTATAAAGATATCACGCGGGCGAAGCCGCTGGCGGAATTTAGTTTAAGACAACCACTGAATTTAACAATCTTCAGAACCTAAACGTAGTATAAAGTACCTACACGAACTCTCCAGCCGTCCAACCCTTATTTATTTTCCCGAACACAGTATTTTTCGTACTGAGCTCGAAACTTCCGAACTAAGTACTCGGTACTATTACTACTGCACCATTATGATGCAAATCTGTCCCAATTAGCCGTGCTCAGAGCCACAGTCCCCGGATATGCACACATCTGCTGGCTAATTTGCCTAACAATACATGATTTTAATATTCAAATACATCACCTTTCTATACACGACGTGATTTCTAAACACTTATCATGTTTGGTACCGGTTGGGTGTTATTTTATTAGAGTTCATGTTTTGGAAACTCGATGGGTAGTTTTTTGTGGCTTAAAGTGTAAAGTTGGAAAACGTATTAAACCGAAGTAATGATTGCGAAAAACGTCACGATTTTTTTTTTTTTGTCGTGATTTTTTTTCATACTATATTTATTTACATATATTTCGACACAATCTAACACTAAACTATTTATATTATTTGGATAGCTAATAAATAACTCCAAAAATGTCAATTAGCAAAACAAGTTGCTGAGTTTTATGTTAGAAAAGTCAAAATTGTTTTTGTTTAATGAGAAACAATTTCGATCTTTGGTTATTCGTTCGTTACGTGCCTCGTACTGAGTTACAGACCTATTGGTGCATTGTGACATTCCAAGTCCCCATTTAAATAAACAATGAAAATAATTTACCTATTGCGATCATTGAACATACATTCTTTTGGCTCATCGACTGTTCTAGAGATTCCAAATATTAAAATTTCTACCTAAGTACTTTACTTATGCCAAATTGAATTTAAAAAAAATGAAAAATAAAATACTTATAAATTTGCACTGATTTGTAATTCGTACGGAATGTCAGTTGACCATTTGAATTCAGAATCAAACCACAGAATCACCTATCAAAATATCAATGAAATAAAACGAAATATTTTGCATGTCTTAATAACAGTACCCGTACTGAATCAAGTGACAGATGACGAGAGAGGGCAGATTAGAAGCGGCCAAATATCAGTGTATCTCAAATTCTCAACGAGTCTTTAAAAAATCTGTAGCTAACCCTTTAAAGCCGTCTATCGCTTTAGATATGTTAACACATAAACACGGGGTACTAAGTACCCTGGCGATAAGCCGTTATAGAGCTATTTCCTAAAAATGGCGGCTGATAGGGTTATGAGCATCGATAGATGCCAGGAAGTGTTTGGATGTGCGTAGATTGGGTTTAGGATCGAGTATAGATTCGACAGGGGAAAATCAGTGGGTTAAATTCGACGGGAAAATGATTTCGTAAGAAGGATGAGTTTTTGCCCTGGAGGTGGGTGAAAGGGGGTTAAAATGGGGTCGGTTGTTACGATTGACAGTTTTCGGAAATGCTTGAAATTTTATTGAAAGTATGTGGTAGGTACAGTTTTAGATAGCAGAGCATACCAAACTCTTTTCTATTATGAAATCTTGAAACAGCTTTCTAAAATCTTCCTAAACCTATATTTTTGTGATTGTTAAAATAATATTTCAGTTCCCCTCGAGCTAGCAACACAATTTCACGCAAAATGTCCTCTCGTCTCCTTATTAAACATCAACATTGTATACAAAAATATACTCCCAACGTCAAAATATTATCAGAATATAAGAAATACCGAAAACATTCCAATAATCCTTTACTTTAGAGCATCGTATGTCGCCGCAAGATTAAATTCCTTACAATATAACTACTACGCAGAAAATGTTCCGTCTTTTTAATATCGTATGTTGGGACTTTTTTATACCGAATATAAAATATACAATTTCAGCATCTTCAGTGACATTGTGTACCATCCATCTTTTCGGGTTTAGCTTGCCGTCTCTCTCTAACTTGTTCCTCCGTCTCTTTCTATCGGATTTGTAGTTCCCCCCAGTGGGCTGGAGGAGTTAACTCTTTGAGCATTTTTCATTGGAATACGGCGGATATGAAGAAATGTATCGCGTACTCAAGCGTGTTATGATTTTTTACTTGTTTCTATTTTTTTTTTTTGCTGCGGTTATGTTATGAAATTCGGATTGGGGTGAATTAGCATATGGTGGTACTGAACTATGGTGCCTTTGGGAGACAATGGTGGTGGCTTGAGGAATAATTGGAATAAAACAATAACTTTTCAAGTAGACAATCTCACGTTCATAGTAACTTTAACTTCACAATCAATAAAATACTGCGACATCGTTTAATTAGGGGTTAAAAGCGTCATATGAATAATTGTAGTCCTGAAATTAGGAAACGATTCGAGTTTAACCAACCTGACAAATTGAATGTAGCCATGAATCCATGATGCATCATTTGTAGGTACTTTGTTGTAGGTTTATCAAAAAGCTATACTACGTAACATTACAGTCGTCGTCGTAAGGTAGGGTCTTATGCTTCTTTAATATGCTTCTTTAAACTATATTAAAGAAGCATAAGACCCTACCTTACGATGCATCTAAACTGGCAAAACGAAGAAAGCATGCTGTTGCAGAAGTCCCCCAAACAAAAACTTTGGTTGCCTCCATGCAATTTAAAACACGGTCTGCTCGTTTATATAATAGAATAAATAAAGAAATATGTATATATAAAAATCTGTTTTATGAATGCAAAAAAAAAACCCTGAAATGGATCAAACCACTTACCTATGATGAAACGGAAGAGCTCTTGAAACCAACAGCATAACCTCTCACACAGGGACATAAACCCACACATACACACGCATACACAAAAACAGACGCACAAACACATACACATGCACACACACACACATACCCAAGCACACACACTCACACACATAAACTATTCTTATACTAATTTTGTCTTCTTATACATGATAAATTTGTTATAAATATTTTTCTCTTTTATGTTATGGAAGAGCGGAGTCTTCTAATACAGGCATTGTTTGCTTAAAAGAAGGCTCCAATCACAAACTAATTTTGTAATTTGGTTAAAGAAATAAACAATTTTGAATTTTTTGAATTTGAATTTTGACAGTAGCCTAATCTTTTAGAGAACTTGCTTACATTGAGGTCCTTGAGCTAATCCATGCCTTTTCTGTGATCTTCCATCTTTAGACTGGGCATAAGTCTGTCACATTTTTGCCTAACCCTTTGAGGAAAGGGTTAGGCAAAGATGTACCAATAGTACACACATTTCGCCAGTTAAGTTCCATGTAATAGCGGGCGAGCCTATTGCCACCATCGGACTCAAATTCCGGGCTCCGGGCTGCTACTGAGAAATAAGTCCGTCCTGTAATATCTATATTGTTATTGAGATGCCACCATCTTGTGATATCTTCAGCTTTTATTGCAGTTGGCAGTTGTTCTACTTTATCTATTGCTTCGTCATCTTTAGTTTATCCGTCGATTTGGGAATTGTTTGTCGAGTGTGGCTCTTTTTGGTGCAACTTTGAGAGACTATAGTGTTTAGCACGTGCGTTATGATTGAATGAATACTTAACTCTTGCTTCATTTCCAACGTGTTCAATGAGATTGAATTCTTTAGGGAATCCAAAAATATTATCTTAATTTTATTTTGTTCTTTATTCAACTGTGCTTTATTGGATAGAGAATTGTCTCAATATACATTTTAGGGACCTGAGATTAAAAGACCGTTAATTATAGATTTGATAGTCTACAGTCCGATCAACCATCAGAGAACACCTCTGAAAGATCTTTGGAGAATACTATACATACATGTTTGCATATCCATCAATCACGTAACATATAGGATGCTCCATTCATCCGCACATCACGCCCCCAAACAGGGAACACTGCTTACCAAAAAAATATTATTCCACATTCGAATTTCGAACTCGAAAAATAACATTACGAGGACGAACAAAATTCCATATTCTGCTGCACCCACCACCAACAATTGGCGCTTATTCCAGTCACAATTCGGTTATATTTGCTGAAGAGCCTTGCGATTCCGAGAGAGCTTTAAAAACCATCGATTCGGTATTTGAGATTCCGATCACGTTATTCAGCGGCGGCGTAGTACGTGCATCTGCCATCTAGCGTAGACAGCCGGTACTATTATAGAGTTAACGTGGTTTGAGTCTGTGTTACGTGCCCAGTAACTAAGAGTTTAGCTTTGTAAGCACGTTGGGTTACGCGCCGTGTGTTGGTTATCAGATGACTGTGCAGACGGGCGGGTTATTTCAGACTAAGCTAACAATAGACTGATTCCAGCTATGCCGCCAGATCACTAAATAGAGTGATGTCTAATCCATAACCAAAGTAGAAAGATGAAAACAGAGGCAGGATATTTCAGACTAGTTAAAGAAGCCAACTTGGTACTGACAATGATACAAGACTGATTACAGCTATACCAGATAACAAATAAAGGAATGGTCAAATCAGAATCAATGTGGAAAGTCATACAGAACAACCAACGTCAGCCGAAAGAAGATAAGATTTAAGAGGGTCAGTTTATTTCAGGCCAGTTGTAGAAGACATTTTGATAATTACCTCAAACGAAAGGCAGATTTCGGCTTTGCCAAATCACAAATAGAGAGACGGTCAAACCAAAAGCACTGCGAAAAGTCATGTAGAACAATCATCATTAGTCGAAGATGGAAAGATTCAATAGGCCTAGAAACTCATGTTTCGTAGTCAATTTGACCGTTATGAGACCTGCCTCAGGCCATCAGCATTTAGCACTTCTTTGCCCGTGGTTTAAAAGTGCTTTAGAACAGCAGGTTTGTGTATCGGAAAGCTATTTCTCGCATCTCTTTATATAATATATAAAGAGATGCGAGAAATAGCTTTCCGATACATATTATGTAAGAAGCGAAGCTTTGGCTAATTTCAAAAGTATTTACAGTTTCTCGGATTTGGAGGATCATTAGCTTGAAAAATGGCACCGATAATACCTGCTATCATGAGCTAGGAGGCCTATAGTCAGCAGTGGGTGGAACAAGGCTACCAATGATGATGATGAATACTACCATTATCATCTCTTTTATTTCACTGTTAAACCTGATTCTCTTTTATATTGATTACAAGCTTGCATTCCTGCAAATGTCGTTTCTTGAACAATAATCGTCCGTGTGTATCCTATCTGATTCTATGCATGATTCATAAAACAGTACTGAGCGGTGATGTAATATCATAATTTAATTATTGATAGGCGTTATTTATAGATAATGTGTTGGCCACAATTTATATTCAATACAGTAGCCATAATATTAGTGACAGCCTATCATAACACTGACGGACTATAGACACTATGTTCTCAGAAATAAAAGTGATAATTCCATGGGAGACTTGAATGATGTTATTCTAAAGAGAGTCAGCAGAGAATACTTGAGAGCTGATTTTTATTATTTAATGTTCGTTTAAGGTTGTTAACACCTGATAATGGGTCTTGAACATTCACACCACATGTTGCAACTGTAAAAAGGTTTACGACTTCTTGCAAGAGAATACCTTAATAAATAAACTGCAATTTCCTTGGTTGCTTCTGTGTTTCTATATAGTCTCAAATATACATTGCGAATTTTCTACCCGTGTCTTCTTCTTTGCAAGTAGTCAGTTACCGGATAATCGGTCAACTTTAAGATAACCATTCCTCCGTGATTGCGTTCTGAAACGGACTTCAGAAGATCACCTAAGGTTATCAGTGTTAAAAAACGAAACAACTGACATTTTCTCTTTGATTTATCTGCGTCAATCATGTGACAAACATTTTACATATACTACCCTTGTTTCATGCAAGTTCGGTTCTGAAGTAAAAAAAATATATCTCAGCAGTGAATTCTACAGTATCAATTTTAAAAACGGTCTTCTTATAACCGGGTTCCTCAGAAACCCAATCCCTCCAGATATCAAATGAATACCTAGCACTATCATTAAGAAAGACTCCGGTTGCAAATACCTCAGTTTCCAGGCTATAAATAATTTTACTCAAACTCGAAGCATAGATACAAATTTTCATAGCAACAGTGCCATGCAAATCAGGAAACCAAATATAAAAGATATCCACAGAATCAGTAATGTAGCTGGTAAAGAAAACATAGAATTACCATGAGGCTCGAATGCCAATCTGCATGACGGGCGGCATTCATATTTACCCAGTAAGATGGGATAACAGAGATGTATTGCTCATATACCAGTTCTGATTACAGGCACGTGATACAGAAAGCTGGGATTTGTAAATAAATGTAGTATGTATAATTTTGTGGAACGGATGAGTTGTTGAAATTGATGGTTTAGGTTATGCCCAGACCCTGCCTGTGATGGGTAAGGTCTGGTTCACCCGTGAGTTCGCTTCGCCACTTCTTCTCAGTGGTAATCAGATAGGAAATGTCGACTCCATCTAGCTTATTCTTATTTTTGATGTGTAACATCTTTCCTCTCGCTTTCCTGCAATCTGTGGGAGTGATTTCGTGAAAAGGGACGGAAGTGTGTAACAGGAAGCCGGGGAAGGCACGCTATTTGATTTGATTAATGAGTGCGCGCGGTACTAGTTGTCCGTCAGATGGTACCAACTCATTTTCCGAGAGTTTAGTACTGTCAGATGTTACACATCATGTGCAACGAAAGTAAGGCTTGCTCGTTTTTTTTTTAATATGACTTTTAAAATTGATTCCGATAACCTATTTACAGAATAAATTTCATTTAATTTTTTATTTTTAGAAAATTATATTTTTTGCGATAAAATTGAGTTTTTTTTTAAAGCATTCTCTGGCCTTTTCGGAAGTATCTCTGTAAGGGACAGAAGAAATTAACCAGTGGCTGTGTTTAATCCAAAAATTACGATCAGTGTAGAGTTACTTCTTTTGTTATTTGCTACGTACTCACTTCAACAGATATAATATGATAAATTGCGAAGATATCGTTGATATTGATATAGATCTGGTTGAAAGTGACTAGGTACTCACGTTTCGATCTAAAATCTAATTTAAGAAATCTAAATAATTTTATTGATAAGAGAAACAGGGCCAGCCCAAAGAAGCTTTTTCTTTTAGCATCCAAAAATATCACGCAAACATAAGAATTACTTTGCGTGAACGACTTTTCATTACCATGATATTTTTCATATAAACCATGTTTACGCACATTTCGTCATAAAAACAGTGCCATAACCCGACTTTGTGCATTGACAAACGTAAACCTTATAAGAAAAGGTAAACAGTTGGGTAAACAAACACGCTTTCAAATTCAAACTCGAACACACGCGAGATAAAAATAATGAAATATGAACTTCGGAGGATACACTACACTCGAGTAGGAACACCCCTTAGAAAATATCCCATCCATCAACAAAGAAAATAGCGAACCTCCTCGCCTTAGACAAATGATTGACAGCAAGCGAAAAAAAAAGGAATAAAAAAGATAGGAAAAAAAGAAATGATTCCTTATTCAAATTTTCACGGCGTTCGATTTTTTCCTTTGTCGCGAGACGTTCCTTTTTTGTTTCCATTTGTAATTTGTCGGTTTGCTCTTTCGTTGTAAAAACTGCGTTCAGTCAGCGTAAATGTCTTTTGGCAAGTTTTTTTTTTCTATTGGTTTTTATTATAGAGTGTACACGTTTTGATATTCCAACGGTGTGTGTCATTTCGTATTGTTGGCCTACAATTTGTCATTTGAAAGACAGAGCATATGCAAATTCTAAATAGGGATGTATTCATGAAGTTACGGATCTTATACGGTTTGTTCAAAATACTGACTTATACAAAATTAGATACAGCTTATTTCAAAATATCTGGTTCTTAGTCGTAAGTATAATCTGACAGTTTGTTAACAGTATCCGTAGGCAATAGGCCGGCTTTATAGTTTATTTATTTATTACTACTATTTAAGGACACATTCAATTAAACAAGAATTACTTTTATTACTCCTGGCGTTGGCGATACTGATAAATCTGCTTATTCTATTTCGAGAAAATCGTGATCATTTCCTATAATGGTTTGATTATTGATTAATGAGGCTAGTGAAAAATTATTGATGGCCAATAAAATGGTATAATTAATTATTATTGCAAAAATTCTTCCTGCTGATAGATAATTATTTGCCTAGGCTATTGTTACAGATACTCGTACAAACCTATTTTCAATATATTGTCATGTTGTAAATAAATATCTTATAATTAAAACTAATTAAAGAATCAACCCTCCAAACGCGACAGTCGAATCTGAACCACCCGAATTCCATTTGAATTCAAATTTCGAATCGACCGACATCAGCTGATTGTCGAAAGCGTTCGCAATTTAAACTGGTGACCTTGTAAAAGCGTTAATTCACCCCATCCCCGCGTAATTTGCGCTTACCGTAAAACTGATTACGCGTACAACAGCAGACGATTTCGTCTCTTTCTTTATCGTGCTGTTTCACTCCCTCCCATTCATGAAACGTTTAATTATACCGCCTTGGGATGGCTTTATGCGATAGTGAAAGTGGTAAAGTTTGATTGGACTTTCCAGGGAAAGTGTTGGGACTGTGGGTAAAGTTGGGTTGTTTGTATGATAGTTGAAGAGTTGTTTTGTTGTTGTTTTGTGGATGTAGGGTACATACTTTGCAGAATACTGTTGTTTTTAGTAGTCATTATTAGTTTTGACAATACGACTCGGAAATGCAGATGAAATTATAAACGATTTAGTAAATACTTCAACATCAGTATGATTTTTGTTACAAATTCAACTGTATCAACAACCTACACAAAAAAAAACCTATTGTAACTTCGCTATAGCAGGGAATTAAAAACACAATAAGCAATAACTAAAAGAATTTTCCAAATAATTTTCATGAAAACAAAATTATGAAAGACGCATAACACCAACCAATACCCGCGTCTTTCGTCTGCCGACTTTTTTAAATATGGCGGACGCCGGAGGCTCTCAAATACTCATTTATACCCCTCCTTGTTTTCCGGATCCTGTTTAATTTAAACTTCGAATGTTGTGCAGGTCCGGGTTACGACGTAATGAGTGTGGGGGGGGGGGTGAATTAGGCGAACTCTTGAGGGTTATTGTGTCACTTGTTGATTGAACGTTGCGTAGAATTAATTTTCGTTTGAGTGCGTTCGATTCTTTCTTTGTGTGTGTGCTTTAAGTGTGTCAGTTGGTGGTCGATAATGCTGTTGTGCTTTTGGAGTGGTAGGAAGCTTTCAGGGTTATCTCATGGGTAAGTATCTACATGATAGAGTAAAAGCGTAGTACTTAGATAGTCATGATCAATGATCGGATGTTCGGATGCATATATTACAGAGCACTTAAAGATACTTCTAGAAGATTTTTTTGACAATTTACAGACATCTCTTATGTTGACACTATTAATAAAAGCGTTTTTCAATAACACATTATTTTCAGGATAGTATAGGTAATAAATAGGTCACGATACTTAAGCTAAAAAATCAGTAGACAATATAAAAAAAAAAAACAATTTAAATTATACAGCCCGCAGAAAACCTTATTACAATAAAAACCAATACTTTTCATTGGGTCGCCATTATCCGTTATTACGGAAATGATACAATATTACAAGCCAATAGCACAATATTACAGTTATTGGTTTTTGTACCAATAAAGCACAATATTACAGTTATTGGTATTTGTACCAATAATGGTTTGAACCAGTAATTATGTGTACCAATAATAGTCCGTACCAATAATGTGCTGTCACTGATATTGTTTGTAGTTTTTATTGCATTGGTCACGAAGTAGTATTTAAGGGTTAAGTTTGTGACAAACGCTTTTCATCGTCACTATTTGAGCGCTTATTTTTGGTCATACTTTGGCCAAGACTATCACTGCCTACACTAAAATACTACAGTAAGTCATATGGTGTAGTATTTTATATTAAGATATTTCTTTTATATTCTACTCAGAAATATTTTTTCAGGTATAATGTTAAAACTGACAAAAGTAACAAAACGTATGAAAGTAAGACCCTAGATGACACTTTCAAAAGACATAACGGAAAAACAAATAGTGACCCAAAAACTGTATGATGACAGAGATGAAGAAACAATAGCACTCAATAATATTATCGTCAAAAACGCATAGTTTTCTCAAATCAACATTGTCATAAATGTATCTGACATGGAAAATGAGCTCCTTGTAAAGGTACTTTAACTGCATGAAGTTACGAACAAGCATCATGTAAGTAAGCCTGCTACTAAACCACTTATAAGTATATATAAGAAAATGTAGACACAATCTTCGATATAATACAATTCTTGTTACTTAGGTATACAAAGAACTGTTCAATGATATGAAGATGGGAAATCACGAGAACTCTTATTGTGTTTCGATATTTTCTTAGAAATCACAGAGTAAAATCTTAGAATTGACAACCAAAATTACGCTGTTACTAAGAGCTTTTCGGTTAATGTACCTTACTACGATACAAGCAACATATCATTTAAGTTGCTAAATTCTTTCTTTAGCGATAAAATTACCAGTAGACTCAGAAAAGACAAAAATAATACTAATCTAATTGACATAAAAAATACCATAAACGCCCTTTTTAAGAGCCAACTTCCTCAAGAAACAAACTTCAAACAACCAAGACAATACCATGTTGAACATCCCTTTAAAATTGACACGGAATAATCCCAAACAGAACCTCTGTAGTCAAACAATGACCTTATTATAGCGACATACAGGAATAATTCAAACATACATATGTTTATATACACATATAATACACATGCTACTTGGTAAATCCTTCAGAGTAAAACGAGATGGGACGGGGTGGCATCAGCCCCTTAAGGGGGGTACCCACCCTCGTCTATAGAATGTCTCCGCACGAAACCCCTTTGTAGAAGGAAGGGTTACCTTGGGAATGGAATAGAAAATAGTACATAATAAAAATTCAAAATATATTCTTTGGAGGCTCCAATTTTCTGGAATACCCGACGGGTACCCGTTTCTTTAGATTATTCGCTTTTTTTTTTGGTAGACACAGGAACGAGGCTTGTTGTGCCATGTGATGCCTTTGAATTATGTCGCGTTATAACGATCTGAGAGAAAACATAATAAAATACATGTTTGTGTTGAAATGATAACCTTGGTTTTGTTGTTTTATTTGTTGTGAACTAGTGTTTGTTTGATCATCCTGTGTCTGAGAAATGCGACGTTTGTTATTTTTGTGTCATGTTTAATGATGTTTGGTTAATATATGTTTTCTGTTTTTGTTTTAATACTTTGGCTATGAGCTACGTAGGAAGTCGACACAGATATAGGTCGTACGTAATATAGGGCAAATATTCATAATTTACCCACTAAACCCACTCCCTCTCACAGAGAGGAGGACTGTATTCCAATAGTGGGAACATTATAGGCTGATTATATAGCTGACCTCGCATTGTACGGAAATCCTATACAATGCGAGATCAGCATAAACTGGAAATGTATAGCTTAATGTATAGCCGTGTGTACTTATGTGTCAACTTTTGGGTACTAGATAATTATTACCTTCTGTTTTTTACTTTCTTATTTGTCTTTTGGTATTTCATCGAAGTAACATTTTTCATTCTTAAACACAGGTATGGTAGGTACGAGTATGATATGACACATTTTTATTTCCAAAACGATTTAGAGATCATGGAAACATTTTACCTGCATACCCTTTACACTTACGTAACAAAAAAAAATGTTCAACATCGATCAACCTGAACGACTTTCCACCGACTTCAAAGGTACATTTACATTAGCACTAATGAATAATATCCTAAACCATCAAACCGACGTCAAATTTAACTTATTCCAAATAAAATAGAATAAGGAAACAGTGGTTTGATCGAACATCCCCGCCGTGTCAGGTACCGAGTCAAAAAAGAAATTCCATTTCCACAAACGAAAAATCCATCCAATACAATATATCACACGCTCCTAAGCCCGTTAGGAATAGAGCGAGATGGCGATATGTGTGCTGCTCAAGTTAGAAGGAGACGGAATCAAATGTCCCTGCGAAATGGAACGTAAGAAGATTGAATAGAAGTCACACTAGTACGAGTTACCTTTACGCACACTAGCGTAAATGTACTATATGCCTTGTTAAGGGGAGAATTGAGTTTAGTTTTACGTCTCAATCTAGTGATGGGTTATTGGGAAATAGGCATAGGAACTTACGTAGGTACTCCACGCACTTGATACAATTCATACAGGTTAACAAGAGTAGCAGCATAATTATTATTATAATCTTTACATCCACTAGGGTTGCCAACTTTTTTTATATCAACTATAGGATTATCGAAGCCATTGTCTGTAAAAATATAGTAGACAGCGAAAAATTAAAAAAAACGTAGTAATGTTTAAAAAAAAAAAATATTTAAATGCATATTTTTTTCTATTAAGAACCTTTATTAACAAGTTAAAAAAAATGTCTTATATCTATTTTTACTCTGAATTAAGGTTACAAAATACCATTAATTCAGCCTTTATAAGATAAATACTCCCCTTATTGCGATCATCTCGCCATTTTGCCTATACCTAGTAGTTTCGCTTACTATATTTTTTCTTTAGAAATATAGGTCTCTAATATAGCAGGATACTATATTATATGTAGGGTTGGCAACCCTAACATCCACACCGATCCCACATCATTAGTGGGATCAGTTTATACGCTGTTTTCTAAAAAGCTATTCTTAGGTACTTAGTCATATATTTAGCCAAATATTTGTGGCTCGTTATGGTTTTGTTAAATAAAATCTGACAGAGATCATGAATTTGTCAGACATATATTACGTTAACAGCTGTATTCGTGCCCAATCAACTAGTTTAATTCTAAGAACAAAAAACAAAACAGCCCGTCTATTCTGCAAAAATCTCACCGTGAAGTGAACTGTCATTCCGCCTAATGCTAGGGATTGACACTAATGACAGGTCATTATTAGTATCTATTACTTGTTACAATTTTAGGTATATTGTAGATATACTTCTACGATGTTTGTAAATATGAGAGCACCATGTGTCTATCAGATAATTAATTTATCTGACATTGCAACTTTTTTTTTTTACCTATTGTGGTATAGTAATCTTATTCCAGGTGCATCGTCTTCACATATAATTATGTAATTAATGTATACAAAATATTGTAAAACATTTTAAAAGAGTAACGGTGGAGTTTCTTTCCCATTCTTCTCCAGACGAAAACTACCTTTTGGAAGGGGCGACTAGAATCAATTCTGTTATTTTGTAAATTTTGACGTTCAAAACTGCCTTATATGTGTCTAATTGACGGGTTGTCAGAAGCCCGAAAGTCTGAGAACCAGTCTTACCAACGGGTATCGTATTACCCAGCTAATGGGTGGTGGAGGCCAGATCGGCAGTCGCTTCATGTAAAATACTGGTATTCAGCTGCATCCTGTTAGACTGGAAGCCAATCCTAGTATAGTTGGGAAAAGGCGAGGCAGATTGATTGATGTGCCTAATTGAAATAAATTATTTGACTTTGACTTTGACTTTCACTTCACCAAAGTTTTCACGGTAAGATTTTTACAGATGTCCATGACAACTACTATAAACAGAAACTTAAAATATTCCAATCACAATTATAGTACATTTCTCTACTTCAATTCCTCTCTAATACATCTTCAAAACAATATCAAACGCGACGAACGTCCCCTTAACTAAAGGGTTGTGCATGTGTGCGCCTAATACAAGGAGCACATGCGAAAATTCAGATCAACCGTAAAGAAATGACGCACACTCGCAGAAGTAAAGGCTTAGACGACGCATACTTGTGCACGCAACTGTACGTACACGGTGGCAATCTTGTTTGGTTGTCGGTGTGTGAGTGATTTTCGCGATATAGTACCCTTGGGACGCGAATATTTTATTTATTTTTCTTGCATTTGGAATATCATTGTTACTTACTTTGTATTAAAAGTGAGACCGCAGTAGATTGCTTGTCGCGCAGAATTGTGGTTCGAAAAGGAGTTTGGTTTCAATAAGGAAAGATCGACAGATCAGTTACCTTGCTTCTGTCTACAGTTAATCCACGTTTAGCAGTTAACGAGCGGATGAATAGTTTAACAAAACTCCTTTTAGTAAACGTTTTGATTAGATGGGTTCCTGTGTAAAGCTTTTCCACTAGCTCTGCCCCGTTAGTTGTAAGCGCTTCTGCTGAGCATGAGGTTCTGGGTCTGGGTTCGATTCTCAGGTCGGGCAAAGTGTTATTGGGTTTTTCAGTAACAGCCCGGAGTCTGGATTTGTGTCCGGTTGATGGCAATAGGCTCGCCCCCTATTACATGAGACTTAAACATAACTGGCGAAATGTGGGTGCGCTGATATTTCAACAAGACTGCGGTCGATAACACCAAAAGAAATCATCAATTTAATTTATTTTTTGTTAGACATCGATATCCATCACTTCTGCGGAGTTTCGCTAGCTAGTTCAGTTTGACCTGTACCTATACAAATCCTTTTGCGTTCAGACATGGTTTGGCAAGACTAGGATTTCCATCATCCCGCATCATCAGAGAGAGATTGTTCTCTGACCTCCAGATGACTAGATTTACCATTTTATATTTAACCTTTACATGAATGTTACTGTTGTCCATTTAAAAGATATAACCCTTCAGTTACACGACATAACTATTTGTATATATAAGGTCAAAGACCACACGACAACCAATTTACTACCCGAACATTCCAGAAAATTTACAAATTTCCGTTCTATATGTAGCTGTAGTCAAAAACATCAATTCTACTCGTAAAAATCACAACCCCATAATAATTCCTTAATATCCACTCCACATGCTTACCATAAAATACATACATACTATGGCCGGTAATAGCTTTTTATGTTCGTCTCACACGGAACGGAACCCTGGTTAAACGTTAACGTTCGCGTTTGAGTATTCCGTTCGTTTACGTGGAGCGTTGGGATTGAGAGGCGAGGAGAGTGGCTTTGGCAAGTCAAGTGGAGTATTGACTCAGTCAAATAGGTGGTTTGATTATTATACATTTTAGAACTTGATGCTACCAATCATACCTGCTGGTTCATCTATTTGGGCCAGGCTTTTCCTCGGCTTTTCTTCTTCATGGTGATTCAGGCTTATCTCCTTCAAAAGTATCGATTTCACGCACTATAGGTATCCAATAATGCAATGTTTTTTATAAATCAAAACTAGCAGTTCTTGTGAAGGCAAGACCATGAGTCCATTGCACATTTTCGACTAGGGAATGATACTAATGTGTGACGAGAATTGAAGTCAAAAAAAGTTCACTTAAAATTGAATGGGTTGGGTAAGTCAATAAAATAAACGACCAATTTTCACTGAAGAACTACCGAACTGTTACTAGCGAAATTGCTTTTGCTTCTAAGCAAAAGCTCTCATTTTCACTCATCGTACGAGTAACTACACTTGCCTAAACAGGAAAGCTAGCTTCCCTATTAAATGCAACACGATATAGTGCTGTCGTGTCGTGGCTACATTTGCTGCGTATGAATCGTAAGCGTACATGTGATATGCAAATCAGCCGTATTATACGATGATTTGTGCGCCCACTGAGATTTGTGACATCGTGTATAGTGGCCATGTTTATTAGCTAATACATACTACAAGCATATGACGAGCAATATCATGAAAAATGACATTGTAACTGGATTAGAAATATTTAAGAGGGAACAGGGGCTGCGAGGAATTTGAAAATTAGGTATTTGAAGAAACTATTGCCGTCGTCTTACCTCAAGTCTGCCTCCGTAGAGTGCGATAGGGACAGCTGCAGCTCAGACCGTATAATCACAAAACAAAATTACGAATTCGACGTTTCGTAACAGAGCCGATTCAATTATTTTTTACATAAATAATTTAAGAAAGAGTCGCACACCGGGTGCAATAACGTCATAACTGCTAAAATTGGTAAAATGAGTTCTTGATCACAAATGATGTCAAACATGCATCTACATCCGGTGCAGAAATATCATAAATGTAACTCTCAAAATGACCAACTGAGGGTTTTTGTAAGCGCTAGTGCGAGAACGTCCTAATAGGGATGATGACTAAATTATCTTTCTTTTTTTCAATCTGTAAAAAACGTCATTTGTTACTTATGACGTTGTAGCACCCGGCGTGCGGTATGTCTAGGTTCCTATTATTTTCTTATATGTTAAAAACTTTTCGAACTTGTCTGGTACTCCTCTCATCACGGCGGTAAAAATGGGGCATTTTTGTAATTTTTGGAGGGTCATATTTTCTTTATCAATAAGTTGCTGAAAAAAGAAAATAACAGGGACGTGTCTACAGCAGACCTTGATTTTAGGAAAAAAAATGAATGCTCTAGAGGCATTATTCAGGAAGAAAAAAGGGGAATACATTTGTATAGAGATACGCAGGCTTTGTACCCTCTTAATGACACCAAGATTTTTAAAGAGCTGCTCCAAACCATGTATAGATAATGAAGATAATAGCTGTTCTTGCCAAGATATTATCGAGAATTTTCAGACACTCAGTAGCACTAAGCCTCTGTACCACTCTGCGATTTTTAGAGTAGGTAGGTACGTTAACCATATTCTCCAGTTGTCAAACGACCTTCTAAGACTGTCTCAAAAGCAAGATATCCATTTTTATTAGCACACTTAAAATACACTCAGTTCAACAAAAACACTTAAAATACACTCATTTTGGAATACACCACGTATTCCAAAACACTTAACACTTAAAATACACTCAGTTCAACAAAAACACTTAAAATACACTCAGTTTGGAATACACCACGTATTCCAAAACACTTAACACTTAAAACTCAGTTTGGAATACGTGGTGTATTCCAAACTGAGTGTATTTTAAGTGTTTTTGTTGAACTGAGTGTATTTTAAGTGTTAAGTGTTTTGGAATACGTGGTGTATTCCAAACTGAGTGTATTTTAAGTGTTTTTGTTGAACCAGAAAGGTCAAGTTGCCAAGTGGAGTACACACAAAACAAAACATACGTACCATCGAAGAAGTTCATATCCATACACCGTAAGGACTATTTCTGCTTGCAGCGCTCGGCCGCTATAGAACCGGGGCGGTAACAGATGTGGTCATCGTGTTCACGGGATTTTGTTTTCAAACTGCTTAGATGTTAAGTTTTTCGATAGTACATACAAAATCAGCCTACAATGTTCCCACTGCTGGGACACAACACACGCCTCCTCTCGGTGAGTGGGAGTGGGCCGTAATCCACCACGTGGGCCCAGTGCGGGTTGGTAGATGTCACATGTCTTCGAATTTTTGGTTCTAGGACATGCCGGTTTCACAACAGAGGTTAGGCAGAGGTATACCTATAGTACGCCCATATTTTGCCAGTAACGTTTTAAGTCCCATGTAATAGGGGGCGAGCCTATTGCCATCAACCGGGCACAAATCCAGACTCCGGACTGTTACTGAGAAATATCAAATTGAAAAACGCTTTAACACTTTGCCCGACCCGGAAATCGAGCCCAGGACCTCGTGGTCAGTAGTAATGCTTGAGACCGATAGTCGAGGCAGTCCAGGGGCCATTGAGACTTTGCGACCGAATTCAGTTGTATAGCGATCGCTGTATATGTCGAGACTGCCGCCCCAGTGGAGTACTATCTAAAAATTTCTTCATTTTCATTTATAATAATAATGACACATAATTTTCAATTAACCCTTAACCACCTGACGTGTTTTTCAGTTACACTACCACCTGACGTCGGTCCTGGATACCGCTTGCGTATTTTCCATATTTAATAACCATTATTTAAAATATTACAATATAAAAGTCACATCTGTATTTTAGTTATATTTTTATTATATGCATTTACATATAAAAAATCAACACTACAAAAATATATAAATTTTAGCAAAAACTCTAGGATCTTTGAAAATTTGAGATATTAGTAGGAAATTACACTGTAACTCAATAGTTTTTACAAATATAAACGTATAATGTTTAAATGCGCGCGCATTTGGAGCTGCCGAGGTGCACGTCGCGTACTGGTGGAAGCGAGGTAAAAGTACATGGACACATAGGTGCGTCGAATGCATAGTAATGGAATAATTTGAAAAAGAAAATCGCCGGAGTCTCTCAGACCGACGTCAGGTGGTTAAGGGTTAAAAATGAGCTATCGTATCAAAAACAACATTGTCTGAAGAACAGACCATTCCCAAATGAAAATAATGCCTAAATTCGATGGTCTAAAACTTAGTGCTCAAATCTTTCTGGTGCCGAAATGTTTTCGAGTACACTGTGTGTTTGACGACTGTATCTTTCATCGTCTGGCCAGGATTTCCGATGGTAGCTATTCACGGATATTTAGCTGTTAGGGTGCCTAAAGGGGGATGCCTAAACTTTTGGTCTAATCTTTTTGTTTCAGCTTAGGTTTTGTTAGACCGGGAATTAGGGTGTGAGAATGGATTCGCATGATGAAAGGAGTTATGTCGTATGACTATGAATATTTTTTTGTTTACTGGAGGCCTCTCATGACTCATTTTATGATTCATTTGTTGCCTCACCTTTTTGCGACACCATATTTATTTAAGTTACAGAAAATGTTAATTTTGCTCGGTAAAAATATCCACAGTTGTTTCTACGAATCAAAGGCCAGAATTGATTAACAATTGTAAAAAAGAGTTGCTACAAAAATAATAAAATAGTTACTTCACAAGTTTACAATTATAATTTTTATGTGGTGCTAAGAGCCGAAAGCCTAGCAAAATTAATTATTTGCAAAAAAAAAAAAAACACTTAGAAACACAAAACCGGAACACAAAGATTTAAACGTAAAATTTAACTTTTTGCTACCAAATGAAATCATAATTTAAAACAATGACTTAATCTTAATGGTTTTTGGCAAAAATGAAGCTGTAGTGCTATTCTGTAACCATCTCACCGTGAAAACTTAGGTGAAGTGAGCTCGAAGTGAGCTGTCAGTACCTAGCAGCTGCCAGTCTATTCTGTAATAATCTCACGGTGAAAACTTAGGTGAAGTGAACGTGAAGTGAGCTGTCATTCCACCTGCTGCTAGGGAATGACAGCTCACTCCGAGCTCACTTCACCTAAGTTTTCACCGTGAGATTAATACAGAATAGACCGGCTGATATTGCTACACATGTGAACTATCTATAATATCACCTGTGTACCTGGCTAGGGGTGGGTCGTTACGTGATTTTCGCGAATCGTAACGTAACTAGTCACTAGTTACGTTTCGTTTCGCGAAAATCACGTTCGAAAGAGTCACCTGTTTTGAAACTAGTTATTTTTTTAATTTCTATACTGTGATTCAACATGGTGATTCTATCTAAGTATTACAGTTATTTGCGAAACGAAAATATATATGATTACCTACGTAATACGTTACATATCACAAGCTTTAAGTTTTTCTAACGAATAAGTTTTTGTAGCTACATAAGCAGTATCATCATTAACGTAATACTAACACAAATAAACTTCCCTCCATACTTTATTCAGGCTTAGGACGGTTATTTTGTAAGTATTTACATTTTCAATGCAGTATCCAACCACTTACAAAATAACGTGTTTACAGTTTGACTCGAAACTAGCTATTCGGCTACATGCCCTGTAACCAGTTATTGTAACTAGTGACACGTCACTACCTATATCTGGCTAATCTCCGCTGAGAATGGCAATGTCGGTAGAATTTAATTATATACTGGCTGAAAAAGACAAAGAGAAACGGTCAAACACCCATCAAAAATACCTGAAAATAATAACTTTTCAGAATTTCATTTATATTTAACGGTTTTGGCCTGATTTCCACCTATGTATCTAAATAGTATGGTAGCAATGGCTGTTCAGTTTTGGGCCAGCAAAATTTATTTCACTATCCTACCATCGACCACAACGAAGAAGAATAGATATTTATTTATTCTCAATACTGTATTAGATTCCAAAATGTTAGTAAAACAGTTGGTAGGCTTAAAATTAATGAAACAATTATGGACCCTGTCGGGCACAGCTCAGTAGAGGAGGAAGAGCGCTTAATTGCGTTTATATTATATACGTATTCTGGTAATTGTATTTTTATTTTATACATCTTGAATTCAGGCACATTACCCATCATTTTGTTAGTATTACTTCATTTATGTCCCATTACGTAATGGATAATTAACGCTAATGATTTAATTAATTTCATCAAAGAACCATTAAAATCGAGTCTAATGTTTCTTACTGCAACAAGTTAAAACCAGTTAATGGAAGATTAGTATTTAATGAATGTAAAACTAGTTGTCGGACTTTCGGGTTTCAGACGACCCGTAACGACTGTCAAAGATCCACGAATGACAGCCGGGACCAACGGCTTAACGTGCTTTCCGAGGCACGGAGGAGTCTCGGTATGTAAAGATCCCATCCACAGACCAATCCCAGCAAGCGTAGCTTAACCTGATGGATCTACCCTTGCGGCAGTTATTACTTAGCCACGAGCTCCTCCTAATAATAATAATACATCACAACTATATATATTATGCCATCTTCTGAAGACACCTGGCAACAGTACAGGTTATCAGGTGGCCTTCAGTATTACTAGCTCAGGCGACTGCTGCTAAACTTAAATCTCGATCCCGTAGATCCTGGCTAGCTACTCTACCACCATGCTAACAGGCAGGCATTTGCAACACTTTCACTACACTTCGTTTGGGATTTTATCAAATAGTCCGTGTGTATGCGAAATATGGTGAGGTATATCATTCTTTTTGATCTTTTTGAGAGATCGCTTTGGCGAAATAGATATTAGGTCTTGTGACTCGCATTATAACACCCAGCTGCAAGAAAATTATTGTTATGACCGCTATTATACCTACAGGATTAGTTACGGTGATGATCTTGTATGTTTTTATCACTTTAATATTATTTTATCACTTATTTATACTATCCACATTACGGATAGTGCTAAAATTATTTATATAGTTAAGCATCGCTTTGTCTGTATAATTTTGAAGTTATATACCTTTTTGTACGCGAATCATAGCAAAAACACATGACGTGTCAAATTTCAACGCTAGCCGCGTTGAAATCTCCGCCAATTATCTATATTAAAATCAGAATCATATACTAAATAAGTACATGGTAAGAGGTTCCGCGTCGATGACCCTATATACCACCCTGTATACTTGACCAAATCTGTGACTATTCATTCTTTCACCCATTGCGATTCAAGCTGTGCAAAATCATGCGCTTTTCTCAATTTCCTTCTTTTAGACAATAGTCAACTCCGAATGGCTGATTTGGAAGTCCTACCTCTAAGAAAGAAAATACGTTTGCGGTAAAAACATGACGCAAAGTAAAAAACAGAAACACAAAAAAGGGGGGAAATATGCAGCACATCCACGCAAAACGGCCATCACTCAGCATAATGCTGTGACCTTATGTGAGCCAGAGCCACAGTGGGGTAAACAAAACTAATTGAGTAGAAGCAAACTTCTTTATGACCACCCATAAAAAAACACTAATAAACAAGTAGCAAAATTTGTACTGCAACTTTGCCAAGCTCGTAAGTATTCGGCAATATTCGCAACACCGAACGTTAACGAGTATTTCATTCGGACATATTTACGATTTTGGCACGGCACGGATACGATACGATTGCGAATCGTGCCGTCTGCGACTGCGAAATATGGGCCTGCGAAAATATGAGCTCGCGAAAATGATAGTTTCCAATTTGGTAATGGGATCTTTTGAGCTTTTTGTGCTGGGGATATAAATTGGGGGGTATGGGGAATGCTGTTTCTTTATGGAAGATGAAGCTACATTAGTTTTCATGCTCCATTAGCGTGACGTCATATTTTGCTAGTGTTTCACTTTGTGATCAGTCGGCAAACAGACTGACGATGACAGTCGCAACTGACAGATAGTATGTACTCTAGTAGGAAGCAACATTTTTTTTTCTCGTATTATAATCTAGCCTATTATTTAAATATAGCTTTAACTGCTAAGTAACTATACAATTATGAAATCCATCAATAACGTCTTTCTTATTCACTAGAGGCGACGGAGCCTACCTACCTCGTTTGTTACGAGACTATACTACTACCCTTAATGTTAAGGGGAAGACACTTTATTGAAAAAGAAAAAATTCAAAATGGTTTATTATTTTATCAAGTAAACCTTAACAAGTAGTGATTGGAGCCTCCATTTAAGGCTAATACGCCCGTGAAATTCAAAAATTCTTACGTTTTTTTGCAATTTTCTGGTCAGTGTCAGGTTGTAAAAACTTTTTATGGTACAAATCTAACCCAGAAAGATGTATTAATTATTCCAGTGGTTATAATTCTGTAAATACATATCTGTTACTGTCTTGAATCATATTTTGATCAAGATACAACCTGACACTGATCAGTACATTGCAAAAAACGTAAGAAAAGTTGAATTTCGCGGTCTACAACTGCGGATTTACCTTAAGCAAATAAGCCTGTGTTAGGAGACTCAATTGTTCTTTTTAGATACTGCCTCAGTTTTTTGTTCTTTATAATAATGTAGCAATTAACTAAAACAATTTTTTTACCCCGTTTCTATTACAATCATAAAATTAGATCTTCAAAACTACCGTAAATTTTAATTACACACTTAACTTACGATCTTTTTAAAGATACGCTCGTAAACCATTCAACACTCATTTTTAAACCATGACACTGCTTTAAAATCACTTAATTCTATTAAAATTCTAAACTAAATGAACATGTAGATACGCTTTATCTATAAAATCAAGTTTGTTACTTACTTCATTGTACATAAGTAACAGGGCGGCTGCACCTGTCGCTAGCACCCTGAGGCACAAGTTGCACATTAATTGTATCGCAATTTCTATTCAAACTACCACACAATATGTCCATCTATCTGTCCACTTTAAGGGCCTCCTGTCTATCTAAAAAGTCACCGGTGGAGTTGCCAGTGCACCTAGCTGACATTTAATACTATTGTATTTTATTATTTAAGGATACAAAACCTATAAATGTCTATTAATTTGTTGCAACTTGCAGTGGATGGCGTGCACATTTCCACAACAGATAGACAGAGATAGCAATAGAGATATAGGTGCCTATCAATTTCTAAACGCAATTACCATTAAAATAATCAGATGTTAGACGTACGCATAGGGATAGTTATTTTCAGCCTGTTTTTTACAATTGCTGCATAGTAAAGACTTATCGGATATTTCGCATGCCGTAGATTCATTAGATCCTAACAAGGAATCCCGCAATGTAGCCGCGAGAATGCAACAGTAAATAAACAATAAAAGCATTGCGTTTATAAATTATCGGCACAATGGCAAAAACGGCCGCACAGTGCGCAGTATTCCTTGGATAAATTCACTGCGCCCATAATTGGTGCCGCCACCCTAAGGCGGTGGAAGTCTCAGGAAATTATAGTTATGTTTAATTTGGTTATTGTAAAGTTAAAGAATTATTTGTGAATGGATTACTAGTACTGTTAGGGAGTGTGGAAACTTGAAAGTAAGCAAGGAGATTTAAATTAATTAATGATCGTAGAACCTTTATAGTTGGAGTCAATGACCTGGAGTAGCTGTTTGCTATTAATAATTATGACGGTAACTGGGACACTTTTTTTTCATAATTAAGGCCGGTTGCACATAAACGTCTTTAATTTTTTTTTGTATTTTACTTACTTACTGAAAAATACTGTTTCTGATCAAAATATTTTAAGGTGGCGTCAAATCAAAGCACAGAAAATTTCAATTGGTTTTAGATTCTTATGGAAATTCAATTCCAAAGTTGTTTTTTTTTTTTATAATTTGTTCAAGTCATTGTGACTCAAAAATAATTGTTATAAATAGTTAAGACATTTTTAAACAGACGAGCTTGTTACTTGTAAGCTGATAAAATCGAAATCGGTAGCCATTATCACATGAAACTACTTACACCATAAAATGGTGTACCTACTCAATTTAAAAGACCAGACTAAAGATAGCTCCATTAATAAAAAAATAAAAAAAAACACCGCCATCAACGAGTTTTTATTGAAAAATATTGTAAAAACAATATTAATAATGCCAAAAGTGCACTTTATCAGTATGGAGATCGGCGACCAGCGACCAGAAACCGATATATTAAAAAAAAAGTCGCTCATTGGTCGCCTGCTGCAAAAAATTACGTCATTACATTGTCACATGTTATATGACAGAATTATACAACGTTATTAGCACTTTATTATTCAGTTTTTAATAAAGTTTTTACACAAAAAGATGGGAGACAAAAGGACTATATTATACAAGCCTAGCCGACACTCATGGACATGCAAAAGGGATGTTGACTAAAATTTTGTTAGTCCGTCTGGTAGATTATTAAAAAAATATTGGTAATTTTTTACGTAATCAAAAGATGGCAATACATTGAGTTAAAATGTGGCATGATGTCACTCCCCGGTAGATTTTATACTGACTTGTGACGTAACGAGCCCCCACTCCCCAAGTTTAATGCGTTTTATCTAAACCATTTTTTATTAATATGATAGAGCAAAAAATACGTGTCAAATCTTTTTTTATAATCTGACTGACGGAATAAATTGTTTTTTTTCCCTCATTTAACATCCCTAATATGAAAAACTGTGTGAGTATTTTTAATAACTGACGAAAAATTTTAAGACATTGGGTTTAAAATCATGTGCTGAATTCATGGTTACAGATTGAGCGTCGAAATCCCTGAATAGTAAGAGAGTTTGGTATTGCAAAAGGTGCGCGAGTATTGGGCCTTTTGCAAAATATTTTGTATGCTAACCAACAGTTCATAATACAGTTTTTAATATAGTTTTAGCCTCAATAATGGCTTGAAAGGTGTCATTAAGGGAGCACAATCTACTTAGTTTGTTAGTCTCGTGCTAAAGTGCACTAAATACTGGGAACTTTGTCATCGGCCATTATTAATTTGTCACGCAGCCTTCGGAAACATAGAAAGTTCATTATTTTGTAAATGGATTATTATTATAGTAGGCTATACGGGGTCAAATTAAAATATCTAGCAAAACTCCCCCCACTGCGGAGTTTCGCTAGATATTCTAATTGTATTTTCTTTTTTTTTTGGGTCTACATCCGCTCGCTGGTAATGTTGTGTTGCTTGAAGTATGAGTTCAGAAATCTGTTTTTTTTTTTGTTATTTTATCGCGTTTAGATATCGATACCCATCACGTCTGCGAAGTTTACAACAAAAAAAAAACTAGTTTTTTTAACTGATATTTCAACTACACAGTTGATGACCCCAAAAAAAATCATCAAATTAATATCCATCACGTCGGCGGAGTTTTGCTAGCTAACTTAATTTTACCCTGTATAGGGCTATTGATAACATGTTCCATATACAATATGTAGGTACACTGAGAATGATTAATTGCTTGTGTGTTGCGCACTCTTTGTCATCTCAGCTTTAAGGCCCGGATTCCACCAAAGCGGAGACGAGAAGAGAGAAAAGAAAGAAAATACACAGACAAAAAGGCATAACACAACATAATTATACTACAAGTAAAAAAAAGAAAATAAAAAACAGGAAACAATTAAAAAGCGGAAACAACCAATAGAATTTCGTTATTCACACATCTCGTCTACATTCAGCTTCAGTGGATACCGCTGAGCGGAGATGTATCATATTTGTATGGTGCGATCGAAGCGGAGATTTGAGCTGTGCCTCGCCGAGATTGAGCTGGGCGGCGGTGGCGGTACAAAGCGGAGATGTGATCTGTGCCTCGCAAGCTGGCGGGCGGTGCGCAGCGAAAACGAGAAGAGATGTGAGCGACGTGTAGTGAGCGGCGTCGTAATGTCGTTAAAATCTAACGCTCGCCACTCGCAGCTCACCTTGACCGATGAAGCGCCAGCCCGTGCCGCAGCTGAGCGCGTAGCTTTAAATTCCCCTGTTAATAATAATGATCTATCCTTGATCCAGCCTGTCCCATCTTGCTGTCCTCCCCCCAGCGACGCCCTAAGCCGAGGTTCGTACCCCTCAAAGGGTGCTCTTAGCGAGCGCTCGCCTAGTTTTAATTTAGAATACTTTTTATGCTCCTGGCTGGAGGCTCTTAGTGTAGAAGCTAAAGGCAGCCACAAGAAAGTCCGGTTAAGAAGCCATGACCTTAGTGGTCACCTACGAGATGCCATAGTTTCAAAAAAAAAAAAAAACTTGCAGCTCAGTTCCGCTAGCCACAAGTCTAGCCAGTACGCATCTCCGCACAGTTTCGGTGGATACACCCTAGCTGAAAAACCTCTCTTCTCGTCTCCGCTTCGGACACACGCACATCTCCGCTTCGGTGATGTCCGGGCCTAAACAAGCAAATGGTAAAAGGTGACTCTAAGGGCGAACTTTGAAAAATTACAATCATGTTCCTGTTTCACTGTATAAAAATCAATTTTTCAAAATGTGCATAACTTGACTTAACAACATAAACTAACTTACTTGGCCAAGCAAATTGGCAATGCATACAGCCATTAAGCATTTAAGCATTAAATTTTTGGCAAGTATTTAGCATTATGCCATTTGGTATATAGCATTAAATCGGCCCCTGTACATTTGTGTGATTGAAGTATTAATTTCTAACCAATATTATAAATGCGAAAGTGAGTTTGTTTGTTACGCTTTCACGCTAAAACGGCTGAACAGATTTGGATGAAATTTGGCACATGGGTAGACTATGACCTAGATTAGAACATAGGATACTTTTTATCCCGGTAGTAGGTACGTACCTGCGGGATAATTTCCTACACGCACGCGGGCGCTGGCAAAAGCTAGTAAATAATAAATTTAAAAAGTGGCGAGGCAATTACTACAAGCGGTTATTTTGAAAAAAGAAAAAGAATTTTAGAACAAAACGATGCTACTTCGCACCTGTAAGCCATGTGGTATACAGAAGCAACTTTTTTTTCAATAAACTTCTAACTTTAACTCGGTTTACATGAAAAACTAACTACTCTACATCTACATACATATTCAAATACACATTATATCTAATTTTATCCACTATTTGCATGTTATACACATTAGCTGGACGTTGTGCGTAACGACCGCAATGTTGCACCGGTCCCGTGACGTCACGGGTACTGTAAATGAACCTAATATGAACGGGTAATCGCCTCATATGGTTGTTTGTAAAAAGAGGACATTGTGGGTGTTGTAGAGAATTGCTAGAAGTGCCAGAGATATTATTTACGGCAGACTGAGCGCTGTCATTTCACGTAGGTGTCGAAGAAATTCTAAAACTCGAAATGACCAACAAGACAACTTGGTATAAGCACTTGTCCAGTGCTCTTGTCTTTTCTAGCAGTACCTAATACACTGAAAGTGTTACTGATATTTCTCGACGGCATGTAAAGCTAAGTCAGAGGGTGGTTTTATAGCTCTGAGACCAGGTTAGTCACTAACCCGAACACAAAAAAAAAAAAACTTTCTTAGTGACACAGAAAGAAGAAAAGAAAGAAAATAAAATTCTTTATCTTTATTATTCAACGTCAAATAATTTATTTCAAATAGGCACACAAAAGGCACTTTTTTACAGACGCCAGCACATCAACCTACTACAATCTATCAAATTACTTCAATAGATTTTTATCTTTATCACTAAAGCATAAAGTTCAAAGTTAATTGGGAAAGTTTGACCGTTTCAGGTAGGTTGACCTACTGGCGTCTGTACGTCAAAATTTACAAGAAAAAACATTTCATATGAAGAAGATAATTATTTCGGTAGATACCCTAAAGCCAAGTTAAAAAGCTTATTGTGTTACTATTTTCAATGGCATTTATGTCTTTTAAAGTAGAACACAGCAACATTGTTTGGCGATAGAATGAAACAGTTTTTCCGGGTCCGTGGCTTAGGCCCCCAGTGGTCGAGGCACCTGTGGCCGACGCCCCCGATTCGTTTTTTTTATTCAAAGCAATTTTTGATCAAATTGTACTGTCAGGCACAAAAATGTTTTGCAAAAATAATAAATGTATAATATACGTACAGTCACGAGCTTTAATTTGGGACCCATTTCCGTTAAATGTTGTTAGAACAATCATAATGCAATAAGGTCGAAACTTTGAAACTTTGCTTTAAGGTTGAAATGTTGAATGTCAAGTTAAGACATAAAATGTCTTATCTAATCGACCTATGAAATGATAACCTCGTTGCAAAAAGCTATCATTACGATTTTCTAATTACGAACATGTGTCGTGTCAGTGTCATTTAAGAAAATAGTTTAATGGGACAGAGTATTTCTTTAAAAGTCATTCTACGAGTATATCTAACAACTCTACATCTTCGTTTCCACAGTTACTATACTTATAATACGAACAAAAACCTGGCTAATAATGTGATACACGTGCAATAGCTGACATTAGTCGCACGCGCATGCGACAAAATTGTCGCATTACCTGTTAATAACTGTTTATAAGCCTGTAATTGGTTCTCCGTTTTCGAAGTTTATTGAGTGTTTTAATTGCGAAATGACACGCTTATTGAACTATAATTTGAGTTGGCTGATTGTAGACCATATTTGGTATGAAATGATACAAGATGACCATGTAATTCTACTGTATTTGCCTTTTAAGTTTTCTTTTAGTCAAAGCTGAAAACTCGCTTAACACTTAGGTACAGACGCCAGCAGGTCAACCTACCCGAAACTGTCCAATTTTCCCAATCAACTTTGAACCTTATGCTTTAATGATAAAGTTGAAAATCTATTTAAGATATTTGACAGATTGTAGTAGGTTGATGTGCTGGCGTCTGTACCTCAACAGACCATCTCCGCCACATCAATCTGCATTGCAATCATAGATTATGACCTAACCAAGATTATGTCTGAACTTAAGAGCGTTTGTTCTGAAAGTGGGCAACGTCGCAAATAGATGTCAAATACTTCGCTGTTTTGATTAATTTGGCAATATTACTGTATGGAAATAAGAAATGTAGCTAAAAGACACTGTGACCTCTGAGTTTGTTTCTGTGTTTCTTCTCAAAGTAGTGGGATTGGAAACACCGACCTCATCCAGTTTTAAAACCTATTTTTGACGTGTAAAAGTGTTTTTAGCCGACGGCGCGCGAGTCGGTTGCCGACTTAACGGAATGTTGCCATTTTTCAATATTAAACTTTATTTATTTATGTAGAATTAATTATTGTTTTTTTTTTTATCTTAATTATATGTCATTGTATGCTGCACCGGTCGACGTCATAACGTCAACGCCGGCTGTCGCTGAAAACCAGCGCTGGGGCTCTGTCTTGCATAGGGTCGCAGCATTATGCTGAGCGATGGCCGTTTTGCGTGGATGTGACGCGTATTTTTCCTAAACTTGTTTCTTTTTTAATTTTGTGTTCTTTGTTTTGCGTCATGTTTACCGCAAATAAACGTATTTCTTCTTCTTTTTAATACCAATTTACAGAAATAAATATCAGTTTCGCATAACGGTAGAACACGTTTACCGAATTCGAAGTTAGTAGCTTAGACTTTGTAAGGATATCTGTTACCTTCATCTACCTACATTATCGTAATGAAAATACACAATTAATTACATACTGTTTAATAACCCTTTCATCACTGCGTGGTGATCAGCCTCAACAGTTAATGACTAAAGTCAATTAATTAGTCACATTGTTTCAACAAAACGTAGTAATAAATAAGTCTTCGTTACTTTTTACCTCGCTTGTAAAGTATGTACCTACCTAGGGTTGCCCGAAAGTTTTACTTTTAAAATCATTTTCGGTCAAAATCAAAGTCAAATTATTAATTTCAAATAGGCACATAAATGGCACTTTTGAACGTCACGTGATAGGTAGGTATCAGCGAAGTGGTTTATCTAAGGGTCGCAATTTAAATCGCAATAAAAATCTGTTAAATTGTCCTATAGATTGCCCTTTCGGTTTATGAAGTTACAATACCTATTTATTCAGTTCAGAACAAAAGCTTTTCAAAATTGTTACACACCGACAAAAAAAAATTGGTACACACGGCTACACATCAAGCTATACATTTCCAGTTTATGCTGATCTCGAATTGTTTGGGATTTCCGTACAATGCGAGGTCAGCCTATACTGGAAATGATGTGTAGCCGAGTGTAGTTTTAATCCGCACTGAAAGTGGCACCGGTGACTGAAAAGTTGTGTGGAAATCGGTTGTCATGTGATGTGGAAGAATGGGGAAAATGTCATGAGGAAAGTTTTGAGTAATGTCAATGGCTATAAGAGTAGGGGAGACCAAAGAAACGATGGATGGACTGTGTGGAAGATGATATGGATAGAAAGGGAGTGACTACCGAGATGATGACTGTATAGAAGTATGAAAGAAATAGACATGTTGCGCCAAGCCAAAATAAATTAGGATGATGACTTCTAGTCAACGTTTATCCCAATTCCTCTCCTGGCAACCCTAAAAAAATAAAGTAAGGTTTTAAAAAGTGAGGATATGTTTTTAACAAGACTCAGTACTAAGTGTCGACATAAGACGAATTAATTTAATGACCAATTACGGGAACGAACATTTAATTTGGTCTTCTAAGTACGTATTTAAAGTGTAAAATAAAATTGTATGGGACGTCGAGTTTTTGTTCGAGGACATATAAAAAGAATCAGCTGTTTATAAACGGGCGTTAAATTGCGAGTTCTTTTACATTGGATAGGTTTATGGCAACTGTCGACAGTATCTTGAACATGAAAGGCGTTTTAAAAGCTACTAATTATTAAACAAATAAAAAATAAAACAGAAAAGAAATTGGCCATGTAAATTCACAAACTCGAAAAAAAAATCATTCATCAAAAGAAAGAAAACATGACCCTCCTTCTGGGGCAGTTGGGTAAATACGTGAAACGTTCACAAAAAAAATACTAAAACAAATCATACCTCAAAGTCACATATGCCATGTTTCATTATAACCCTCAAACGCAATTGGATCCGAAGATTCACTTTCACTCAACCTGCATTAACCCATTCAAGAAAAAAACTAACATCGGTTTGCGCCACCTGAGATTTCTAACAAAGGGATGTTTAGACCCTTTTCTTGTCGACAATTGTCTATTTAACCCTTTCATTTTGGGGCAGGAAGTCTTCGGGACACCTGCGTAGAAAGTGAATCCGTGGGTAAAAAAATCTGGTAGATGATTTATTTAGTTTATTGATCGAAGACAATTACGTTGCGTGAAATTGATAGTGGGAATCTTTGCTCTCAAGGGTCGGGTTTCGAAAATAATTAACTCAAGTTTTAGTTTGTTCTGTGGAGCAAAAACGTATTATTACTCGAGTATTCACAATATTCCTTCAATATTTTTTAAACATGTGGTCGCAATAGAACAGTTAAAAGAATATTAATTAAGTTTTTAATGTTTAGAGTTACCGGTTGCTATGCAAATTTAATACAAGCGTAATTTTAAACGCGGTCATTCTAAAAATATCATTATTAAATGGAAATGTATTCATTTACAAGACCGCAAAAAGGTATAGCTAGCGGGATTTTCAGAAGAATCAATAATACACGAGTAGAGAATGTGGAATAAAAAGCGAGTAACTGTTAAAGACATCTTGTTTAATAAGAAAATATTCGCAGTTCACACGCATATTAAATAGACCGTCTAAACCCTCTAGCAACAATAATGTGAATGATTTTTTATTGCAAACCATTGTGACACTGGCACCTGAGTATTTGAATGTGGCATTGTATTTAGCGACTACATGATTTATATTTGCATACGGTTTTGTATGACTTCGTTAGCGTCTACGGTTCGGAAAGGAATCGGATGGGTGAGATAGATTGTTCGCACGGCTGTCGGCAGTTGGAGGGTTATAGAATTTTAATAAAATGGTTCTGGGATAGGGACGTAGTATTAAAAATGCGATTAATAATTATTTATTGAAATTCCTCGATTGTGATTTTTTGTATAATGGGTTAAGAATGGTTTCTCATTTAGGTATGAAAATAGATTACTGAAATGGATGTTCGTGATTTTGAATGGCATGTGACGTTAACTACGTCATTTTTTTTTGAACTGAAAACTTCTTTAAGCACGTTGAGCGATTTTTGGTAGGGGATAAACTTATGGATTTGCGTCACCGACATGCTCGCGCCGTAGTGCTGTACTATAGAAGCTAGATGGCGCTAATACCAGTTTTAAGTTTTCATTTCCGTCGGCAGTCCCCATAACTGCCTATTTTTTTTTAAATATGTATCGAAAAAGTGTTTTTTAATGCGAGGTGCGAAAACAATGACGTGTGGCAAAGTGATTTCTTTTAAATATGACTGTATTATAATAGTGGGTGTTTTTAATTCATTAAACGCACTGCTGTCTTACAGTAACTGAATCAGAGCCAGAAGAAAGAACAAGAAACCCTCGGAAGTCGTAAGGAATCATAATAAACTATGTAATACGTACCCAACGAGCAGGCGTTGTGATAATTGCTCATTCCTTCTTTCTATGAGAAGAGGTATTTGCCCTGCAGTGATGCAATTTTACAGGTTGGTGTGTAGTCCACCAGCTAACTGACACAGACTGGATAGACTGACAGACTGACGACAGACTGGGTGCGAAAGGCGGAGTACAGAGTGTTGTGGCGCGGCTTATTGGTTGATTTGCACGAATTTACTAGCCTGAAACGGGCGAATCGACGCTTTTAAATCATATAATTTTTTCCTGAGGCGATTCGCACGAAGTATATTCGTGGGCAGGCGAATCTACATCTCCCGAAATACGTATTAGACGATTGGCACATTTTGAATTTTATGCAGTAAAATTAGTGTACTTTTTGTTAAAGTTAACGAAAAAGTGATGTGTCTGTGAATGGTACAATGAGCCAATTGCCTAATACGTATTTCGGGAGATGTCGGTTCGCCCGCACAAATAAATTAACTCCGTGCGAATCGCCTCAAGAAAAAAATATATGATTTAAAAGCGTCGATTCGCCCGTTTCAGGCGAGAAAATTCGTGCGTACCAACCAATAAGCCTGTGGCGCAGCCTGGGCGAGGCCTATGTCCAGCAGTGGACTGCGACAGACTGAGTACATTGAACTAACTGTGCCAGGGTAATACTGTGGACAAGTGACATTGAAATCTCTGGAAGCTGGATGCTGTTCACATCTCCCACCCCAGATTTTAGCCCAAGGGGTGATAAAAAATATTATTACCAAACTTAGCTTGCACATGTCGACCCAGGTACATTTTCAAACAATAGTGCTTACCTTTTTATATGCAAAATTATTTCGGTAACCCAATATGCAAATGGGTTAACCCATTGCTATGCAAATTTTCCCTTTTCAAAGAATAGTCTAACGATTTTGGCTTCGGATCTATAGAAGAGGGATCTTTTTGGATCGGATCAATACGCTTATTGATCACTGGAGTGATTTATTGGCTTATGCAGTTTGTTACTTGTTATTTTTATGTTCACGGTCTGATTCTGTTAAAGAGGAGAGGGGCTCGTAAATAATGAAAGCGCACGGGTCGATTGGAGGTTAAGCTACGCTTGCCGCGGTCGGTTCGTGGACGGGTGATCCACTATATATAGAAACCCCTTCGTACCTCTAAAAGCACGTTAAGCCGTTAGTCCCAGCTGTCATTCGTAGATCTTTGATAGTCGGGTATTCAGAAGCCCAAAAGTCTGACGAGTCTTACCAAGGGGCATCGTGTTACCTGGGCTGTGGCGGTCAGATAGGCAGTCGCTCCATGTAAAATACTAGTATTCAGCTGCATCTAGTTAGATTGGAAGCCGACCCAGATATAGTTGGGATATTGGTTGATCTTTATCTGTTAGAATTTCAAGGGATTGATAGAATTTCTAGTGACAGTGTGTTGGTTCGTGTGTCAATTGTTAGGAATTATCAGGGACTCTTGTCAATATAGCTTAAATTAAGGTACTGTATTTTCTGTATCCCCAAAGGGTTTTCGAAACCATATTCGAGTGTCTTATATTTCTAATCGACATTTGCAAACACCAAATTCTTTTTGTTAAGCTTGTCCACTCTGAAATGACGCGCCCCACTAACGTATTTATACGCATGGTAATGCGAATTTCTATGGGTAATGCGGTAAGTGGGTCGCGTCATTTCAGTGGACAAGCTATAACAATATTTTTCATTTAAGAGTGTCCACGGAGTTGCTTCCCAGTTCTTCTCCATAGGAAGTAGGTACCTACTACGCTTTGGAATGGTCAACTAGCTTCAATTTTCTGACTGACCGGCTCCTTGACAATCCAAAAGTTCCTGTAATTGGTTTAATTGAAATGCATAAATAGTTATATAATATAATAGTTATATAATAGTTATATATAAGTTACTTAATACCATCGTTGTAACTGTGACCACTGAACACGAAACCTTTGACGATCCTTGAAAGAAAAAAAGGATAGAAAATACATTTATTTAGCACAGACAAAAAGGCACACAATATTGGTACTGTACAAGACAAAAAAAAAACTAATAAAAATTATTAAGTGCGATGTAAGAAATTAGCAGGAGAATGAGAAATTGTGCCTCATGGCTCTGCCATAAAGGCCCAGTTCAGCAAAAATGCCAGACAAATATTAACTGCCTGATGCTGGTTTTCAACTGACAATGGACAAATCTAAGGATATAAATAATGACACAGAATCCAGTTTTTCGTACAGATAAGACTTACACAGTATAATTATACCTATACGTAGGTATATATTTTATTACTTTATGAACATTATTTTTAACTTTTGATAGACAACAACAGGAGCGAAACGCCCCGTTATTTCGCTCAGATATATTCCTAGCGGATTTGAGCCCGGTCTTTTCGCTTAAATATATCCTTAGCCTTCATACAAAAATAACAGAACACTCGGTAAGATCAAGTAATGTGGGCGGAAAAAATTGCTCATTAAAAACCCTCCTACGTAAAAGATAACAATAAAAAATCCTTACACGGATAACTAATAAAATATTCATGCCAACGGCATTATCATATTCAATTCACAATAATTATTTCAATAAGTACAGCATTGAAATTGATATTAATTGCTAATTCAGTGGCTAAGCTTACCTGGTTATTAATACAATATTCAGACTAACGATTGAGATGAAAGCTGATACTGAACTAAACGGAGGTTCAAATTAGCCTTTGGGAAACTAAATATATTGTAGATATTAGTAATTAAAGCTCATGATTTCCTTCGCTATATTTTCTAGTGACGTCACTCAATGGTTGTACCTACTTATATGCCTTCTCATATCTGCTATCAACTTACTGCGATTACTAATCTGTTTGCTAGAAGGGTAATTCCCGTATTTTTAAGAAAGTTCGCGAGATCAGTCTCAATATGTCAAAGAAAAACCTCAAATTTACTTAGATTCAAGTTTTTCACATAGATTGTCTCTGAGATGAAAATACTATTTCAAATTGAACTTTTTTTTAGTACTCGAATTGGCCTTTTCCTACCTACATTTGTAATTTAGCACATGACATACGAAAAATACTCATACGAATCACGAAGACTTGAATAAAACGCAGATGTATTAAGTTAACAATTCATCTCTTTTGCCGACTCTAGATACTTCAAATACCTAAAAAAAGACCACAATACGTATCTAACAAAACAGTTAATTACGAGCTTCCTCATAATGATAAACATGTAAGTAAGTAGGTATAAAAAAAAGTCTATTTTCCGGTTGACCGGCCCCCACATTTAGTAGTTTTTGCCCCAAAACTCGCGTCCCTGCCCACCGCCTTTGTTATTCACCCTTATAGAGGGGACGATTGGCCATTGCATGCAATTTTGGAAATATATATGATTGCCATTACAATTCGGTAGTAAAAAAGTTGGAATAACTTTGAATTTGGTTCTTTCTTTTGGTGAAAATATGGATAGTATAACATGCGTTTGTCTTCGTGGATGACTTGGGAAGTTAATTTTAACAAGTATTCCGTGTCATAGCTAATCATTTTAAATTATAATTATTGATTTAGAAACAGCACAATAGGCCTTAACCTTTTCTATTTTCAGTGGTCACCAGAAAAACGAGAACATCTTACGACGAATCTTTTGTCGTTCAAAGTGCCTTTTATGTGCCTATTTAAAATAAATGACTTTGATTTTGACTTAGTCTTAGATAGTCAACAGGTGTACTTGTTGACTATCTAAAAAGCCGTAAATCAGTTGTAAGAAAACCAGCTTAAGCTGACCTCTTATTCTCTTACTCCGTACTTCGCTAAGCCAATTCAAGGTCAAAGTGTTACCAATGATTTGCGGTCGTCAGTACATACATAAGATGGTGACCAATGTGCCTACGATTGTCATAAGACGCGGATGATCTATACAGTTAGTCATTACTCGGCGTACCTACATAATAATAAATTCTACTTCAATCCTTGACAAACAAGTAAACATAGTTTTGTGGGCACGAGTAACTTAGCTAAACATCGTAAAAATGTTTCTTAGAATTTACTATAGTTAAATGTCTGTTAACCCTGGTTAAGGCTCCCGGAGACAGGCACGACGCGACGGCGAAACCGGTACAACAATTTTTTGTGAAGTTTTCATATTTCTCCACCAGAGTCGCGTCGCGCCTGTCTACGGAAGCCTTTATACACGTGTAGGTATGCAAAAGTATAGGCGTGCCGTACATAGGCAAGAAAACGACACGTGTTATTTATTTCCTTAGGCATATGTAGACATAAGGAGATCTACATACACGTGTAGTTTTCGAATTTTGAATAATAATTCTCCTCACTTTGAAATACCATTCGTATTGCAAGTCTTGTTTATTCCCGCCATCTCCGTCTGGGCTTGCCGCGATGTCGCTTGCCATTAAGATATAACAAATTATTTAATTTAATGTTTTGTGTTGCGTAATGTAAATTATTGTGTTGCGTAGTGTACACTATTTTGTATTAGTACTATTGTAAAAAATCATTATTTTCTAACTGAACAGACAGCTGTGCTGCTGGGGAGTTTGTTGCGCCACTTCTTCTTCCCAGCTAAAGCACTAAGAAGTGGTGACGGGCGGGCGTTTTTGGGGGACTGTCTTATGTAGGTAATTTTGACGTTCGAAAAGTGATGATTCTCAGCCTAGTTTGTATAAATTATTTTTATTTGTATTTTAAATGATTAATTTCCGATTCATTTAATTTCATTTAATTTTATTTGACATTGATTTGCTTATTTTTGTTTGACATTGTATTTATAATTTGATGACATTGTATTAATTTTATATTGTGATTTGTTATATTTATCTCGATTGTTTTTATCTCGTGTTTCGTTGTGATTGTTATATGGGAGAATCCGAAATAAATGGATTTTATTTTATTTTATTTATTATTTATTAATGATTTTTGAATTTAAATTTACATAAGGAGATCTACATACACATGTCGTTTTCGAATGGGATAGTATTGCAAGTGAGGAGAATTATTATTAATAATAAAAGCCTGTGATGTGCCAGTGCAGGACAAAGACCACCACTCTCGGTCCACTTCTCTCTGTTTAAAGCTGATAAGGACTAGTTCTTGTTGAAGGAGTCTCTTCCCGCCATCTCCGTCTGGGCCTGCCGCGATGTCACTTGCCATTAAAATGGACCCTATTGGGTCGTAAGTTTGGCCATAATATTATGTGAGCCCATGTATTATCATAATTAATTTATCTGTCATTGCTTCATTTTTAATTCTTTTACATATTTTACGTATAGTAATCTTATTCCAGGTGCATCGTCTGCACATATTATTATATTATTAATGTACACAATATATTGTGAAAACATTTTAAAAGAGTGGAGGAGTTTCTTGCCATACGAAAAGTACCTTTTGGAAGGAGCGACTAGAATCAATTAAATTTTTTGGCAAATTGCCAAAAAATTGAATTGATTCTAGTCGCTCGTGAACGTTCAAAAGTGCCTTTTATGTGCCTAATTGAAATATATTATTTGACTTTGACTTTGGCCCAGTGGTCGTCTGACATGCGGCTGCCAGCCCAATTCCATTTAAGAAAAAGAAGAGAATAGGGAGAGAGAGAGAGAGAATGAGGAGAAAAGTGGTAATTTTATTCATCCATAACTTATAACTGGAAGCTAAGTGTAACTGCATGCTAAGAAGTATACTGCGATCCGAATGATTTAGCCCAGGTTGGCACGGGCGATTTTTTCCCGCGGCGATTTTTTTTCGTGCACTGGATTTTCAACTCTCGGCGCTAAGCATCCCGCTACATTGGATTCTCAACGTTCGGCTCAACACCTAGAGATGAAAATCCAGTGCGCGATAAAATCCCGCTGCGATATTTTTACATCAGTGCGAACGTGGGCTTAATCGATAAAGAGTTTGAGACGTTGGTATAAATGATAATTTTCCATCTTTATCAAGTGAAAATATAGTACTCCAGACCGTATTTCGGCCACGGCGGCCAATCTCAAAGGAGACTAGCCTTCGGCGCGGGAGATATTATAGTGCACAAGTGTGTGCGCAGACACAGGTGCACTCTCTCTTCCCTCACTCTCATAGTCCGATGGGACGGCAATCCGCCACGACCGGGGAGAGATCAGGCGCAGGACCAACGGCTTAACGTGCTTTCCGAGGCACGGGGGTATCACACCGCCAACTTCCAAACTCCGGGCTGTTACTAAGGAATTCCTAATGGAAAAACCCAATAACACTTTGCGACCCGGGAATCGAACCCAGGACCACACGCTCAGTAAGTATGTGTAGACAAAGCAGTAATCTTATTTTAAAAAAAATAGAAATACTTTTAAATTGTACAAAATACTGTAAACGTTTATGTGATGTTTTTATTGAAACCTAACTTCTACTAAAGCAATTTTATCGATTAAAATGAGATAACGCTGTATTACTGGCGTACACTCCACAAACAAATGACGCAGGGGTCAAGAGCAATGAGTCTCGATTTTTAAAACAGCACACTTAAAATGGCGAATCAAATTGGACTTCAAAAGAGACTTAAACCCCTGAGTTAGTTTTGTCATTTCTTTTCAGGTTTTTTCTGCTTCACCCATGATATCTATATAAATTATAGCCTATAGATGTTACTTAGCATTCTATTGGTGAAAGAATTTTCAAAATCGGTCCAGTAGTTTTTGAGTTTATTCATTACAAACAAAAATACGAATCTTTTCTCTTCATAATTTTTGTGTAGATGACGTGTACAAGTGATTCCGATATCCTATTTACAGAATAAACAACTTCATTTCTATCATATAAAAACAATTGCTACAGGACATCCACCCACTAACATTTTCCACAATAAACTTGACTCAATCATAGCGTTATTATAATAATGAGTTAATCCTTTCCACGAGCGGCGTATAATAGCCACAATAAAATTACGGATGCATAGAAACACCCACAAAATATGAGGTATCATTCATGGGTTTATTACAAATTATAAATATTTATTATGATTTATTATAAATTCCACGTGGGCTGAGACAGACAATAGGCGGAGCATTTTATAGCGTAGTGATGTGCCTACTGAACGTACTAACTAAAATGAAGAGACTAACAATCGGAATTGATGTGACTAATCTCTGAGAATAAAAACTGAATATTCTGAAAATTAATTTTATTAACTAATTATTGTACAGCTAATTCAAAACCGGTGAAACACACACAATACGTAACTTAAAAAAAACACTTGTTTTTAAACTCACAACTATTGTTAGGCTGCTAGGTTATACCTATAGTCGGAACTGATTTCTGTTCCTATAGTATCTGATGAAAGTGTAAATAAATAAGTTTCAGGTTAAATTCTTACTGAATGACTCACTAATAGAAATTAGTAACACATTCATCGGTATTTAGAAGGTTTCACTTTATAACTCACCACTTTTACCGACAATTATTGTTTGAATAACATTATTAAAATGTAATAGAAAAATTATCGACGAAAATTGGGATTATAAATTAATTCAATTATCAAATGATATCTTTAAGCTGATTTAAATTAGAATTGCGGGCTTAAGTATTCAAATAATGAAATAAAAGCACTCAATTTGTAAGTGGCACTAGGTACAAATTGGCTTTTACAGATACGTTTTCTGATCGATTTGTTTATATTTTCATCACATACTTTTAGAATAGATCATATGCACATTTGCATGGCGACTGTTTTTTTCTTTGTAGATATTATTACAATATCTTATTCAATGCAGAACTATTCACAACTACGAATAACAATTCAACATAGCTCATCACTAATATACATTTAAAAGGAAGTTGCATACACACTACCGTTAGACATATTAATAGCGAATGCATAACATGATGTCATAATTTACTTATAATACCCGACAGTTTTAGCTACCGACATGACAGCTACTACTTATTAAAATTAATAATATTGCGAGTACAGGGACAAAGAGACGCTTATTATTAATAGATTAGTGTTCAGAAAATAATTGTAAGTGAGCTGTAGGCTGGAGGTCTTACAAAGTTGCGACAAGGCAGAAAATAATATAGAAAATAATTAATGAAATTAAAATAAAACTCAACGGCTACCTAATCCATCTAAGCGCCAACCACGTTAAAATAAGGACATTTTATGCTTCAACTCTAAATACTTCCAGAAAATAAAAAACTTTGGCAAATACTTTAAAGTTCATAAATGGATCAGTGTCTAACAGTTTGTAAAGAGCAAAAAAAATACCTACTTGAAATAACTGTATAATTAACTAAAATAACCTACCAAAACCGCAAACCACAAAAACGAAAAAAGTAACGTCCAAAAAACAGTTAACCAAAAAAAATTGTAATTGTCACTAACCAGAAAAAAAAACCGGAAAAAACATTTTGTAACGAGAAAAAAAATGAAAAACTCACTTTACTCGGCCACCCCATAATTTAAAAATGCGTCGCGTGATCCGAACGCCATGAATGACCGAGGGTAACCACCCCTGTCCTATGGTGACGCCCATTGATTTTTTCCATAGTGGGGAACGAACAGCCCCCGATAGTTCCAACAGCTGTCGGTTTCTTATAAGATTTTTTTTCTATTAGAAAATAAAATAGAAGCGTTCACTATTTTGTATTAGTACTATTGTAAAAAATAATTATTTTCTAACTGAACAGACAGCTGTGCTGCTGGGGAGTTTGTTGCGCCACTTCTTCTTCCCAGCTAAAGCACTAAGAAGTGGTGACGGGCGGGCGTTTTTGGGGGACTGTCTTATGTAGGTAATTTTGACGTTCGAAAAGTGATGATTCTCAGCCTAGTTTGTATAAATTATTTTTATTTGTATTTTAAATGATTAATTTCCGATTCATTTAATTTCATTTAATTTTATTTGACATTGATTTGCTTATTTTTGTTTGACATTGTATTTATAATTTGATGACATTGTATTAATTTTATATTGTGATTTGTTATATTTATCTCGATTGTTTTTATCTCGTGTTTCGTTGTGATTGTTATATGGGAGAATCCGAAATAAATGGATTTTATTTTATTTTATTTATTATTTATTAATGATTTTTGAATTTAAATTTACATAAGGAGATCTACATACACATGTCGTTTTCGAATGGGATAGTATTGCAAGTGAGGAGAATTATTATTAATAATAAAAGCCTGTGATGTGCCAGTGCAGGACAAAGACCACCACTCTCGGTCCACTTCTCTCTGTTTAAAGCTGATAAGGACTAGTTCTTGTTGAAGGAGTCTCTTCCCGCCATCTCCGTCTGGGCCTGCCGCGATGTCACTTGCCATTAAAATGGAC
This sequence comes from Xanthia icteritia, assembly GCA_949128155.2. Taxonomy (NCBI): domain Eukaryota; kingdom Metazoa; phylum Arthropoda; class Insecta; order Lepidoptera; family Noctuidae; genus Xanthia; species Xanthia icteritia. The sequence goes on along the minus strand of OX421947.2, from coordinate 17,114,339 downwards.
CCTATTGGGTCGTAAGTTTGGCCATAATATTATGTGAGCCCATGTATTATCATAATTAATTTATCTGTCATTGCTTCATTTTTAATTCTTTTACATATTTTACGTATAGTAATCTTATTCCAGGTGCATCGTCTGCACATATTATTATATTATTAATGTACACAATATATTGTGAAAACATTTTAAAAGAGTGGAGGAGTTTCTTGCCATACGAAAAGTACCTTTTGGAAGGAGCGACTAGAATCAATTAAATTTTTTGGCAAATTGCCAAAAAATTGAATTGATTCTAGTCGCTCGTGAACGTTCAAAAGTGCCTTTTATGTGCCTAATTGAAATATATTATTTGACTTTGACTTTGGCCCAGTGGTCGTCTGACATGCGGCTGCCAGCCCAATTCCATTTAAGAAAAAGAAGAGAATAGGGAGAGAGAGAGAGAGAATGAGGAGAAAAGTGGTAATTTTATTCATCCATAACTTATAACTGGAAGCTAAGTGTAACTGCATGCTAAGAAGTATACTGCGATCCGAATGATTTAGCCCAGGTTGGCACGGGCGATTTTTTCCCGCGGCGATTTTTTTTCGTGCACTGGATTTTCAACTCTCGGCGCTAAGCATCCCGCTACATTGGATTCTCAACGTTCGGCTCAACACCTAGAGATGAAAATCCAGTGCGCGATAAAATCCCGCTGCGATATTTTTACATCAGTGCGAACGTGGGCTTAATCGATAAAGAGTTTGAGACGTTGGTATAAATGATAATTTTCCATCTTTATCAAGTGAAAATATAGTACTCCAGACCGTATTTCGGCCACGGCGGCCAATCTCAAAGGAGACTAGCCTTCGGCGCGGGAGATATTATAGTGCACAAGTGTGTGCGCAGACACAGGTGCACTCTCTCTTCCCTCACTCTCATAGTCCGATGGGACGGCAATCCGCCACGACCGGGGAGAGATCAGGCGCAGGACCAACGGCTTAACGTGCTTTCCGAGGCACGGGGGTATCACACCGCCAACTTCCAAACTCCGGGCTGTTACTAAGGAATTCCTAATGGAAAAACCCAATAACACTTTGCGACCCGGGAATCGAACCCAGGACCACACGCTCAGTAAGTATGTGTAGACAAAGCAGTAATCTTATTTTAAAAAAAATAGAAATACTTTTAAATTGTACAAAATACTGTAAACGTTTATGTGATGTTTTTATTGAAACCTAACTTCTACTAAAGCAATTTTATCGATTAAAATGAGATAACGCTGTATTACTGGCGTACACTCCACAAACAAATGACGCAGGGGTCAAGAGCAATGAGTCTCGATTTTTAAAACAGCACACTTAAAATGGCGAATCAAATTGGACTTCAAAAGAGACTTAAACCCCTGAGTTAGTTTTGTCATTTCTTTTCAGGTTTTTTCTGCTTCACCCATGATATCTATATAAATTATAGCCTATAGATGTTACTTAGCATTCTATTGGTGAAAGAATTTTCAAAATCGGTCCAGTAGTTTTTGAGTTTATTCATTACAAACAAAAATACGAATCTTTTCTCTTCATAATTTTTGTGTAGATGACGTGTACAAGTGATTCCGATATCCTATTTACAGAATAAACAACTTCATTTCTATCATATAAAAACAATTGCTACAGGACATCCACCCACTAACATTTTCCACAATAAACTTGACTCAATCATAGCGTTATTATAATAATGAGTTAATCCTTTCCACGAGCGGCGTATAATAGCCACAATAAAATTACGGATGCATAGAAACACCCACAAAATATGAGGTATCATTCATGGGTTTATTACAAATTATAAATATTTATTATGATTTATTATAAATTCCACGTGGGCTGAGACAGACAATAGGCGGAGCATTTTATAGCGTAGTGATGTGCCTACTGAACGTACTAACTAAAATGAAGAGACTAACAATCGGAATTGATGTGACTAATCTCTGAGAATAAAAACTGAATATTCTGAAAATTAATTTTATTAACTAATTATTGTACAGCTAATTCAAAACCGGTGAAACACACACAATACGTAACTTAAAAAAAACACTTGTTTTTAAACTCACAACTATTGTTAGGCTGCTAGGTTATACCTATAGTCGGAACTGATTTCTGTTCCTATAGTATCTGATGAAAGTGTAAATAAATAAGTTTCAGGTTAAATTCTTACTGAATGACTCACTAATAGAAATTAGTAACACATTCATCGGTATTTAGAAGGTTTCACTTTATAACTCACCACTTTTACCGACAATTATTGTTTGAATAACATTATTAAAATGTAATAGAAAAATTATCGACGAAAATTGGGATTATAAATTAATTCAATTATCAAATGATATCTTTAAGCTGATTTAAATTAGAATTGCGGGCTTAAGTATTCAAATAATGAAATAAAAGCACTCAATTTGTAAGTGGCACTAGGTACAAATTGGCTTTTACAGATACGTTTTCTGATCGATTTGTTTATATTTTCATCACATACTTTTAGAATAGATCATATGCACATTTGCATGGCGACTGTTTTTTTCTTTGTAGATATTATTACAATATCTTATTCAATGCAGAACTATTCACAACTACGAATAACAATTCAACATAGCTCATCACTAATATACATTTAAAAGGAAGTTGCATACACACTACCGTTAGACATATTAATAGCGAATGCATAACATGATGTCATAATTTACTTATAATACCCGACAGTTTTAGCTACCGACATGACAGCTACTACTTATTAAAATTAATAATATTGCGAGTACAGGGACAAAGAGACGCTTATTATTAATAGATTAGTGTTCAGAAAATAATTGTAAGTGAGCTGTAGGCTGGAGGTCTTACAAAGTTGCGACAAGGCAGAAAATAATATAGAAAATAATTAATGAAATTAAAATAAAACTCAACGGCTACCTAATCCATCTAAGCGCCAACCACGTTAAAATAAGGACATTTTATGCTTCAACTCTAAATACTTCCAGAAAATAAAAAACTTTGGCAAATACTTTAAAGTTCATAAATGGATCAGTGTCTAACAGTTTGTAAAGAGCAAAAAAAATACCTACTTGAAATAACTGTATAATTAACTAAAATAACCTACCAAAACCGCAAACCACAAAAACGAAAAAAGTAACGTCCAAAAAACAGTTAACCAAAAAAAATTGTAATTGTCACTAACCAGAAAAAAAAACCGGAAAAAACATTTTGTAACGAGAAAAAAAATGAAAAACTCACTTTACTCGGCCACCCCATAATTTAAAAATGCGTCGCGTGATCCGAACGCCATGAATGACCGAGGGTAACCACCCCTGTCCTATGGTGACGCCCATTGATTTTTTCCATAGTGGGGAACGAACAGCCCCCGATAGTTCCAACAGCTGTCGGTTTCTTATAAGATTTTTTTTCTATTAGAAAATAAAATAGAAGCGTTTGTTCCGGTCGAGATATTTTTTCTTTTTTTTTTTCTAATTCGACCGTTACTTTTGTTTTGTTTATAATTCTGTTTTTATATGTGTTTTGCATGTTAGTTTATTGCTATCGATTTTTTTCTGTGTGTTGCTTTATGAAAATAATTAAAAATAAAATAATTTTTGGTTATTGCTTTTTGCTACCCGAATGTTTTATTTAATTTTAACATTTCAAACCAAATATAGGTACTAACGTTTGTCTAACCTAAAACGACAAATTGATTTATCTTTGCAAACCTGCTAAAATAACACAAAAATAATTTTTGCTCGTTCATTAATCATCTAAATACCTCTTATTTACATCGCCTTAGTAGCCTAATACTAAAATACCACTGTCCGGAACTTTTTAGTCCTTTCAACTTTCCACTTCGTAGCAAAATAACTTTCAACCGTGAATTTATGTTGAAAGTGTATAACTTCCAAGGATTTTTACCAGCAATTATATAAAAGATAAAAAGTCCATGTCTGTGTGTATGTAGACAATGCCTTTAAATAATAATTATGTTTGTAGGAATAATTGCTACAATACCTAGTATTTGCAACAAAAATACAGTCATCATGTCATTAAGCGTATTGCCTATAATTTTCTTGATTGGCATAATGTTGCTGTTGTGTTTTCTAGGCCAATTCTTAAAAGTCTTTTAAGAATTGGCCTAGAAAACCTTTTAAGAATTGGTCATTAAAAATGTTGATGTAATTATTTTAGTCAATTATTTATTAAATTATGAACAAAAACATCAAACGAAAGCCTAGAGGTAAACTACATTTTTCGTTTGATTTGAAATTATTAATAAAATCGTTTTATTTTTCGAAAATGCTTTTCTATTGAGCAATATAACGTTTATGTAACCGTTTTTTCCAATAGTTACTCCATTATTCCTGCAAGAAATAAAGCGTTATCTTTTTTCTTATTGCAGACCTGACTTCCGGAACTAGCAACGCCACCTATCGGGCTCTCGGTGAGTTTGAATTTTACACTTTGTACGAACCCTTTTGCAATGTCCACGAGTTCGGTGGCGTCACGTTTCTTTTGCAACACTAGCGACATCTGTGAGCGTGTTTTAGAAGCTTTTTTGCATAAGTTCTCCTGATCGGACACGTGGCGTCGTTGTAGCCAAGTTGTTTGAAGTTAAGAGTCTTCGGAACAAAGTTTTACAAAAATTACGAAATATTATTTCTACGAAAACATTTAAACTGAAAATGGCGAGTTTTTTTTTTGTGATGATTTATAATTATTTTAATTTAGGTACACGTACACAAATATGGTTATGTAAACGGAGATGCGAAAAAGACGAGCATGAAATGATTAAACTTGAACATTGTTTTAATTATTTTTTTTGTAATTTTTTTATTCGCAAATTGACAACGTCACCGCGGAAGACTTACCTAAATAAAGGGACAAGCAATAACAATCAAGTTTAGATCAAAATGGTTAAACTTTATGGAACAATTAATCTAAAACCTCAGTATACCGCTAGGTTGATTATTCTGTTTCAACGATTTATAGATCCATACGTTTTTCTGATCCATTGTTTAGGGGATAATTTGCTTTACAATCGATCTTTTATTATTGCAGTCAGCACACGCCTACCTTTTTACGATTGAGCAAAAAAATATGACTATCTACTTAACAGCACCACAATCAATGGGGTATTAAACAAGACAATGCAATTTATTATCGACTTTTATTACTTGATCAACTGCTAAAATATTATATTCCTCGCTACATATAGCCAATCAGCAATAATATAATTTTCACAATGAAGTGTTTATTGCTATCAACATATTTATTGATTTCATTGTTCGCCTAATGACTTAGGAACACCTTTCGTATATAGACTATTATCTGTCAGCTATCACACATTAGTCTTGTCCATTAAAGGGTATAATAGGATTATAAAATTGCAAGTTTTAAATTAAAACAGTTTCATAAATGCTTATCATGTCAAATAACCACAAGATGTATTAAACTTCTAAGTTATTTTTTACCATTAGTATACAGACACAACTGCCAATAAAAATATAATAGTAATGACGACATTGAATTTCAATGGTACCACTTTCCGTAATTGCAAAAACGATAAAAATGTCACGCAACCAGGAAAAAAACAGCTTCCATTTTCCTATAACGTCGATCTAGACTCAATTATTCGCCGCGAGTCGTCTAGCAGATCAAGTTTTTAGAAACGGCTGCAAAATTCCATAGAATCTGGTTCAGTCACGCTAACTTAGCTAGTGAAAAATAATTATTTTGCAATCCATTGTCTCACGCTATAAAACTATAAATCTAACAGAAGCCTTTGACACAGTTGAATGTGCAACAAACAATGTTGCTTGCGAACCTTGTCGGATATTTTACGTAACAGATTAAGTCGGCACGTGTATAGTGTAGATATATAAGGCAGGTATCGATACTTCATTGTTTTGCTTTACAAACTTGCTTCGCGGACGGTTCACGCTCGGAGTCTCCCAAGGAGTGGTTATTGGACCATATTTTTTTTCATTTCATTTCATATGTGACTAAATGCTGAGATTATAGCTCTTAATGAAATACATTATTCACGCCCGTTAGGAATAAATCGATGGATATATTGGATTATATATGGATCGATTGTGTCCAATCAGTTTTCAACAAATAAACTGTGTTCAATTATAAAAGATAAATCGTTTGTGTTGGTATTTTAGGAAATTATTGTAAGTACAACCACAGTACAAACAGTTAGATCATATTTTATTATAAGCTGAAATAACTAAGATTATTATCGCCAGTAGTTTATTGTATTTAGATTTATATAAAATAGTTGCAAACCATTTACAATTACGCGAATGTAATAATTATGTCAAAATGTATACCCACTAAGAGTCCTGTCGAAGTACTTGCAATTAGGATTATTCAATAAATTATATAGTTAGCAATTGGTCAAATGATTTAAATAATATAGACGACGAATAGTTGCGATAAACAGACCTATAGAAAACATGATGACATTTACAAAATGACACAAGACAGCACTGGATAAATACGATCCTTACATCAATAGGATAGCAATAAAAGTCTATCATAAACATAACTATTAAAATATGGTCACAAGATACTAATTTGCATATTTATATAGCACAAAATAACATTAACTTGTAAATAAATAAACTGAATGATCATATTAACAATTATAAAGTTTATAATCCCATAAATAATTTATTTATTTATTTATTTATTTAGTACATGGAAGACTTACAGCTAATAAAAACAAACAAAAAGAAGAAACCATAGTCACCAGAAAGCCAATTACAAGTCCTCACGTATAGATTTATAATAAAAATGAATTTTGATGTGAGCACAAAACAAAAAACGCCATAGGTAAAATAAATACAATATAAAAAAATAAACTTAGTTCGCAAAAATTACGTAAATGAAAGTATGAAACTATATGTAGATAATATAACTTACAAGCATTACATCAGACATATTGCCGTTTATTAATCGAATGGTTCATTAGCTAAAGGCTTGGATCAAAATATGCAATATCATGAATTGTATTATACTGTTCCTTTTATTTGATGTTCGCTTTCATGACAACCTGCTTTAGAGAGAATAAATTTGTCAGTTTAAAGAGAATATCTGGAAACTTTGTCTAAATCTTCACTTATAAGATTTTAAGACTCATTCCTATGTCCTTTTGCTGAGCAAAAGCCTCCCTTATTTTCATCAATAACTTCCTATTTTACCTATTACTTGAATCCAATTCATTTCTTGAACATCATCATCATCATTGGTAGCCTTGTTCCACGCACTGCCGAGTATAGGCCTCCTCCCTTTTGTGCCATGCTTTCCTAGTCTGTGGGAGTCTCATCCAGGTCTTTCCCTCGGTCTTCTGTATGTCGTCGACTTATTCATGCTATCTATTTATTTGCTTGATAATTCTTATTTCTTCATCACCACTGCAGTCTGCTAAAGGGTTAATAATCTGCAAGTAATTCTCAATCACAAATGAATCGATTTCTTGATGCAGCATGCACCATGATTTGCAAAAGTGTTCGCGTTGCATACAAGATCAATCTCATTAACATTTTAAATGTTGAACAGTGATTGGTACAAATCAGAACTGCGTGTTAATATGAATAGAGAGTTTCTTTTAAAAAGTGTTGATTGGCTGGACTAGATCGCAACTTTACTTTGATGTGAAAAGATTATTTCTGTAAAAGTGCGTCTTTTAAAACTTGCAGTCCACTGCTGAATATACGCCTCTCCTAAAAATCGTTAGTTTTTTTAGTTTAACGTTTCTCGTTATGCTAGCTATATTAGTCTTCTTCTAAGCGTATCGATGGCAAAAAGTTCAAACATGTTTGGCCCAAAATTCAGCTGCGCGAACGCCGCTCACTGCCGTAGTTATAAGATCATCAAATGCACAGGTGACAGGGCAACATTAGTAAAACTATTATTTAAAAGTCTAGTTTTAATCCTAACAATAATTATAAATGCGAAAGTGAGTTTGTTTGTTTTTTACGCTTACACGCTCAAACGGCTGAATGAATTTGGAGGAAATTTGGCACATGGGTTGACCATGACCTAGGTTAGGACCTAGAATAAATACTTTTTATAATAATAATAATTGCTTTATTTTCAGGCAACTAAGGCCCATAGAAAAAATACACAAAATAATCTTATATAATAATAAACTAATACATAAAAATAAACATCACTGCAAAATCTAGTTCATACGTTGGGTTACGTATTGTACTGAGTCCATCCTGATGTACTCCACCACCTCCTCTACCTTCGTGGTGTGATGTAGACGTGATATGAGTACCTACAGCTGCGTCGTTGGAATAGCTGCACGCAGCAACATGTCGGGACCAGTCATTGCGGTACCGCACTGATTGAGATAAAGATCAAGGCAGGCTTCTTCTTCTTGTTCTTCTTCTCCACGCGAATGAAACCTTCTTCATCGGTCTGTCCTTGGCTTGTTACCGGCGGCAACGAGCTTCGAACTGCTTCGGAGGGCCGCTGGGCACCCCTTGTTAGGTTGCCGCTGATGATTTGTTTATCCCGATATTCCCACGGGATCGAGACTTATGCGGGAGAAACCACGAATTACAACTAGCAACTATTTTATAAATATTAAAGTTCCTCTCCACTGCTCTATTAAATAGTTTTGAGATTCCTGTGATCTTTATAACAAGTTACATTCTTATTTGTATCTACTTATGTTAAAAATTGTGGTATTTTTATAGCTTCCAAACTCTTTAATTTCATTTTACTGTGTAGTAGATATTAATTCCACTTGATCAAGACACGTGCCTTTTATTATAAGCCATTAAATATGTGAATTACAATTAGTAATATATTTCATAGTTTTGTTCTTTGGACAGATGGAAGATGTCCAATTTTATTGCCGTTTTGAATTATTTATGAGAGTTTAACTGCGCATAATAAGTTAAAGTAAATTAAAGTAGTTAAATTATTTTGTACTAAAACTTGGCAAAATGTCAATAGGCTCGCCCCCTATTACATAGCGAAATATGTATGTATTATACGTACACCTCTGCCAAGCCCTCAGGGAAAACTGGCGTGATGTTGGCATGGCGTGATACAGGCATGTACCTAATATTTGCTCGCCACACTTGGCAGAATAGAAGAAGACCATATTATATACCATATTCTGACAAATAAATTATTATGATTATGATTATTATGATGTTATATTGTAAAACTTGTAAACAGTAAAGACACATGATCATCTTCATCGTCCTGCTTTTATTCAAACATTTGGTCTTCTTCCATATTTACTATCAAATTCAAATTATTTTATTTCACATAAACCTACAAGGGCATTATGAAACGCCAGAAGCTAGGTGCACGGTTTCAATTGGTCGTTTCCTATGGAGAAGAGCCGGCAAGAAACTGCACGGTTACTTTTTTAAAAGTAAATGGTATTTACAATGTTTTCAAATTATAATGTTAATAGGTATGAGAGGACAGTGTAGGCCTTTCAACAAGTACCTCTATAATTATCTCTATCAGCAGTCATTCATTGTCATTATTCACACACTTTCATGAATGAGATCTTTAAATACAATCCATCTATCGGTTCTTTAGCCATTATGATATTTCATTTAATTTATTCATAACAATTTTTACATTGTGTCGAATATTAAAGATTTTACAATTAAAAACAATTAAAAAAATACAAAAATTACATGCCACTTAATTACTATGAGGGAGAGTAATAATAATAAATAAATGTAATTTAAATATCCAGATTATCAATGTCATAAATAATTAAATATAGCTCTATCAGATGTTCAATGGCATATACTTACTTATATGTCATGAATGTTATTAATATAATACTTACTTATATGTCATGAATGTTATTAATCATAAAAAAATATACCAATACTAGCAGCAATAATAATCCTGATAAATGTTTTGTATAAAATGTATGTTTACAATTTAAATGTCATTAATTGAATAATAGCAGCCTTTCAGTAGGTAACGCTTCAATTTAGTTTTGAAGTCCCGTTTGTAAAGAGATAATTTTATATCTTCCCATATCCGTCTCTGTTTGTTGCGGAAATGGTAGGCATCAAAACTTTGGAGCTGAGACGGCTCCGCGGGGCACACACATACTGCTCGATAAACTCCTACAACCTAGGCGATCAATCTGCTGAACGCCCTGATTGCGCAGGAGCCGGATATTGACATATTTATGTGTAACAGTAAATCTGTTTAATGTTTGCTTAAATTTTTTTAGTTAATTTAGTTATGGTATGTTGTCGGGTCGCTGTGCGTTTTGGTGTTTACTGTAAGTGCAGCAAGGAATTGTTATATAAATAAATAACCCGTCCACAGTTATAACCTCATCATCAGCTGCCTAGCCTTTTCCCAATTGTGTTGGGGTTGGCTTCCAGTCTAACCAGATGCAGGGATGTAGCTGCATCCGGCTAGACTGGAAGTCTGGACCTGTTAGACTGGCTCCAAGTAAAATACTGGTATTTAGCTGAATACCAGTATTTTACTTGGCTTGCGACTGCCCATATGACCTTCAAACCCCAGTTACTGGGTAATGCGATACCCTTCGTAAGACTGGTTGCCAAGCTTTCATCCATAGTTATGCCCATTTAACACCGCCCTCAATTATAGGTCGATTTGACTGCTCTACTTCTTTTTTTTCTTATTAATTTATAATATTCTTATTATTAATTTAAAAATTAAACACGCTAAAACGGCTGATATAATTTGGATGTAATTTGGCACATGCGTTTTTATCCCGGTAAACGCAGACGAAGTTGCGGGCAGAAGCTAGTAAATTAAAAAACAAAGATTCTATTATAATTTTAACAAACCAGCATTTATGACAGTTATCTCCCATGCAGATTCTGAGCAAAGAGCTGAGCTCATGATCGATCAAGCTGTCAGCTGCGTTTCGCGAGCTCTGCTACATCCATTGTGCTGAGATAGGCTCTTTGCACACTATCAGTTGCAAATAGTTCTTAGGCTGGATTTAGTGCTCGACCGTCGTCGGTCGCGTACCGTCGGTCACGCGTACCAAGACGCTGATGATAAATGGACATGTATAGTGTAGCACTGATGGTGAACAAATGCGAGTCCATGCGCGACCGATGTCAGCGCTAACCGTCAGTCGAGGACTAAATCCAGCCTTTTTTTTTTATTGGGAAATTAGCAAATAACTTCTCCCATTCTGGGCGGAGCGGGAAGGCGTGTCAGACTCCTACTGACTAAAACCCACCCGTGTTCCTTCAGTTGCCTGTACGTTGCCAGGGGCCACGGTATCCCTTTCCGACTTTCCCGCAACCCCGGCAGGCATCGATCCTAGGGGACCCCTTCCGTTGTACTGACATCTCTTTGAGGCGTGCATGGAACACAACGCGCCGGAGGTGACGGCCTCCCGTGCCCTCTCGCTCCGTACCATAGCCTGGACCAGGGCCGGACGCGAGAGATCGCCGCCACCGACTAAATCCAGCCTTACACTTACATCTGGAGGCCTTTTTGTATTGAGTGAAACTTAGGTACCAACTATGAGGACTATTTCTGGAGATTATATTTTTTATTGATTGACCCTGTGGAGACCCAGTGCTTAGTTAAATTAATGTCTCATAGACGGCTACAAAACTGGTCGTGAAGGTGGTGGAATCACTATGTGGGCAGAAGCTGATATTCAGAGTCGTTTCATTCTATAGAATCAAGGTATTCTAACTGAACAGACAGCTGTGCTACTGGGGAGTTTGTTGCGCCACTTCTTCTTCTCAGTTAAAGCACTAAGAAGTGGTGAAGGGTGGGCGTTTTGCGGGACTGTCTTATGTAACTTTGACGTTAAAAAAAGGATAATTCTCAGCCTAGTTACAATAAATGAGTTTTGATTTTGATTGTTTTAAATTTAAGCCATTCCTTTTGTCCAACGTTTTTCTATTGGAATACCTACTATAGAAATAATTTCTCTGTATCTTATTAGATTTTTCCATGACAATACTATTCATATTACTTTATTAGATAAACTCAGCTGTTATATTATACCTAACATCACGCCTGCAATCGAAAGGGTTAGATACCCTCATTTCGCCAGTTGTGATAAAGTTCCATGTAATAGTGGGATGAGCTGATAGCCATCAACCGGGCACAAATCCCGACTCCGAGCTGCTACTGAAAAATTCCTGATGGAAAAATCCAATGACACTTTGCCCTACCTGGGAACTCATACTCGGCAGTATCGCCCGCGGCCACTATACCAACGAGGCTGGCACTGTTAATTCTATAATTATGATGGTACCTAATCATTTTACATAAGTACCAGTTCATCAGTCCCTCAAGAAATTTGAAAACCTGAACGCGTGTGGCTAGCCTAATCTTCTCCTAGATAAGGCTCGCACACGCGATGATTCGTCAATTTAGACACCTCTACTTTCCAGCCAAAGGCGACTGATTAAATTCAAGCTGACTGATTGAAAATTCATTGAAATATGGTGTTATATTTTATATTCACGTCGTTTTACCCTTGTATGGTCAGCAGAAGTATTATTAACGACACATAAAACATAAACTCACGCCTTTTTCCCATGGGGGTAGGCAGTAACTACAGAACGCCACCTGCTACGATCCTTACATAGGTACTCCTTTTGTTTCGTTCATAGATCTATTAACGACATGTGCATCAAAATGGCTTGAAGCAATTTTATACAAGCTTGTTTCAGTTGAAGTTTATAGTTAGTTCTTTTTACCTGGTAATAGTAGGTTACTGTTATTTGATCGCTTGTAATGGTCATTAGGAATTATTTTTCTTTCCACGACATTTACAAAACACGGTGTGTGCTTGAGCTGAAAATGTATTTATAATCTGCCTAGCCTACCAGCATTAACATAAGTATACATTTAGCATTGAGGGAACTTTTTAAACCGAAAGCAAGGAACACTGTTAAAAGTTTTTTAATTCTTCTTAATTATATTTAAGAAGATATTGATACCGAGAAAATAGTAGGTACTATCGCGGACACGCATATATTTTACCTTAAGGACTATTCCTGCTTGCAGCGCTCGGCCGCTATAGTAACGTTTACCTACGATAAAAAAGGGATTTTGATTTCAAAGTAGTTAGAAATGCGTGACCGTGATAGTACCTCCTCATAATTCTCACATAAGTTATAAGAATATAAATCTAGTACGAGAATATTTAAGGACCGGTTTCAATGAAATTCTGACAAGAGTTCTGATACTAAAAGTGTCATGTCGTATTAGTTAGTAATAAATCATCTAATAACTCAAAATAATATAATAATTATTTAAATTTTACAACATAGAATCATCTTTACCGTATATTAGAATTATTACTAATCAGATACCACAATTATTTATCACCAATTACCAACTGACTATAAGTAACATCAATCATTTATAATTAATCCCACTCAGATTCCTATAAAATAAAAATAAAATAAATAAAAATCATTTATTTCGGACATCAAGATCCATAGCAATTCGATTATTCGATATCATAAAAATTAGAACAACACAAAAAAGAAAAAAAAAAAAAAAAAAAAAAAAAAACAATTTACCCGTAGGCATAACGACCTCCAAATTGGTGACGAGATCCTACCCGACACAGTCTTCAAGATTTTATTACGGCTGCCACGCATTCTGCAGATCAGGGATGCCGTTTTTTTGCTATAAATCCTAACTAATATTATAAACGCGAAAGTGAGTTTCTTTGTTTGGTACGCTGTTCCGTTAAAACGGCTGAACAGATTGATTTGAATGAAATTTGGCACATGGGTAAACCATGAACTGGATTAGGACATAGGATACTTTATCCCGATATTCTCACGGGATCGAGATTTAAGCTGGTGAAACAGCGGAGCGCAGGTAGTCAATAATAAAAACTAATTATTGGATTTAACTCTACTATATGGCTATCTCTAACATTCCTATACATAGTTTTATCTAAACAAGTGGCATTAGGTTATAGCCTAAACGGGAATAGAACCCGTTAAGGTCTTGTCGCAAACAGCTTTAGCAGAAATAACTTGATTATGTTTGACAGAAAATCAGTTAACGTAGCCAGTTAAGTTTGATCCGCGGGCGGCGATAGTGTGACCTCGATTTCTGTGAAATTTCCAAGATTTCGCGGAGGGAGGGAGACCAACATACACTGGTCTCGTATATCTCCTTTGATAGTTGTCTGATAGAAATCAGATTGGGTGTCATTGGCGATTGTTGAACTGACTCACGGCTGCAACGGCAAATATGATTTATATCCGAGGATAATCTTGTAGAAATCCATAGAAATGATACAATTGTTGTTTATTTGTAACACTTTGTTGAGTGTCCTGGTTTGGTGGTTGATGACTCTGAAATATTTGAACAGCTGCAAGACTGTGAAATAATTTGTAAGGTTTTGACTACAGTCAACAAGTTTGACAGATCTATTCTGCTAAATTCTACCTTTAGCAATGTTGTTATTAGTATTAGTAACAGTGCAAACCTTTAAATACTGTCATAAAAATAAGAATCTACCTAATAAAATCGATTTCAGTAGTTTTTAAACTAAATTAAATTCTGCGAATAATAATTTATGCGCTGCGCGGAAAGTTGAGTAAAACTTTGTCAGTAATCTGTAGTTTTTCTATTTAATTAAACATATTTTTTCAAGAGCATTGCCTTTAAACTAAAAACACCGTTCTATATTATCTACATCTTACGACATTCAATAGTTTATTCGAACTGGCGACTACTCAATTACTCCTAGCCTTACAATACTTAATCCTGATCTACCGATATCTCTGCCTACCTTGTATAGTAGCAAGAGTAATGATAGTTTTAGCCATTTCGGTAACAATAAATATTTATGGTCAATTTCTTCGGTACATGGAGTACCTTATTTGTAGGGTAGCATCGCTTTAATAAGGAATTTATAAGAAGTTTTTGATAAAAATTCTGAAGAGAAATTCTAATACCTTTTGAAACAAGATAATTGTGCGCATCATGAGATAGATAAAAAAGTCACTCGAACTACAAAATCTTAAATGCAAGTAAACGAACAAACTCCTACCTACAATAAACAACTAAGTATGCATACAAACAAAAAAAAAACATACATTTTACATTAATGTCTGAACTTTTCCTCCCTTGAACTCTACTCCTCTGCTTGCGTCATTCACATTTCCAACTGACCAGTAACACAATTTGATGTCAGCCATGACAACATCCACCACTTTACAAAGTGTGTTTGTCTACATTTCTTAACCAACTCTCCTGCGCAGGTTTTCTGGAAGAATTTTCTAATGAAATAAGCAGTACCTACATGTCCTTTGTACTCGTCTATCTTTATGCATTTTGCATTTTTTTTTTTGTGTTTTCATGAATAAATAAGTAAACAGTCAGGAATGTCCCGTTAACCTTGCAAAGCTGGTCACCCTACCAGTACCGTACACTGTATTTTACAATGGCTACTGTAACCAGTCGATTAAGCATCTAGTTGGTCGTGGGCCATATTTGGGCCCACTGATAGTTATAATGTTAATAAACAGAAAACCATACTGCTGTAGGCTTTTGGCAGCACAGTTAGATTTAACTAGTTAGGAAACACGGTTTTACTTATTGTGGGAAAACTTGTCTTACCTAAGTGTCAAGTAAAGTAAACATTAATTTATTAGTAGGTGTTCGACCATTATTTTCATGAGAATTGGTAAAGCCTTCCCTCGTTAGTCTAGTGGTCGCAAGCGATGCTAATCATTGGATCCTGAAACCCAGGGTCCAATCGTGTTTTGTCCTTTTGCTTTTTTATTTGGGAGTTCTCTGTATCCAGATTCTCTGTACGTGGTGCGGATGAGACAAATTTCGTGAGGAATCTTTTGGATATGAATGTAGATGGTTATAAGATGACGTGAGACGTGGAAGATGATATGGCTGGAAGGGGGGTGACTACCGAGATGAAGACTAATAGAGAAGAATGGAAGAAAAGGCATGTTGCGCGGACCCTGAATAAACTAGGATAAGAGCGGAGAATAATGAGTTCTCTGTATCTGGGATCTAGATTGGTGGCACTTCTGGGCAATAAGTTCACCTCCATTAGGGAATAGACTGGCGAAATGTGATCACCCTACTTACTCCTTCGGATATTACAGGCGTGATGTTATGTTAATGTTCATTCTTTTTTAGATATTTTTGGCTAAGTAGCTATAATATTGTAGTTACCCGTTGATGTATGCCATCCATTGGCTCTCAATAAAACGATAAAAGGAAGTGAACATAAAATCTATGGTGATTCCATTATGGAATTTATTACTTATTGGAATTTTATTGCAATAAAGGTGCTCTATTGACTACAAATTATTTATATTATTTTATAACATCTACAAATACATAAAAGAATAGTAAGTTAGTAACTAGTTAGAAATGTAAGTACCACTGCTAACTGAAGAATTTCAAACTGGGATGCTGTATTTTTTCCTCTCGCTTTTCTGCAATCTGTGGGAGTGATTTCGTGAAAAGGGACGGAAGTGTGTAATAGGAAGCCGGCGAAGCGCGCGTTTTTTGATTTGACCAATGAGCGCGCGGTGCTGGAGTTGGCCGACGGAAACGATTTTGACGAGGCTCTGCCCTTTTAATGTTGCATATTACCAAGGTGAGATGTTTATTTATTTATTTATTTATTAAATTTGTTAGATGTTATACATCTTATGCGACTACTGTAAGCTCGTTATTTATTTTAACGTCTTTTAATTATTATTGAGCATATTTTCACTAACCATATTCATCATTCTCCAGACATTATCCCAATTTATTTAGAGTCAGAACAGTACTTTTTTTTTCATAAATTTTATTATATGTACACACACATAGTTCGCTTCCATCCTAGCATATCTTGGTCTCGTGATCGTTTTATTTACGTGGAATTTCGTTATCAATATGTTCGGGATAGTTGCTGTAGCAGTTTTGTGTGTCATGCACTTCGAAAGTTTCCAAATGCCTTTTTTACACCTAAAACTAAACATTCCGTGTACGGTATTAATTATTATAGTTAATAAATAATATTTTGGTGCATTACAGAGCGATATTTCATAATTTAATTAAGTAATATTGACAAATTAAGCGTTGCCAGCTTTCTGGTTGCACTTTTTAAGGCCCAGGGTTCAAATACCTTGCTGAAATCCCAAGAACTGCTTCCGAACTGCACCTGGTCCAGCTGGCACTAAGTTGGCAGTGTTACCAGCTACAATACATTACGTATTCAGCAGAGAAGGTCGGTAGTTAATAGAATATCGTTGGTATAAG
This sequence comes from Xanthia icteritia, assembly GCA_949128155.2. Taxonomy (NCBI): domain Eukaryota; kingdom Metazoa; phylum Arthropoda; class Insecta; order Lepidoptera; family Noctuidae; genus Xanthia; species Xanthia icteritia. The sequence continues at coordinate 17,097,075 of OX421947.2, read as the reverse complement.
AAACACTGTCGCGGAATGACAATCACGTTGACAGTTAGTGCGAATTTGAATTTTAGTGCGGTCGGCACGTGAAGGGGGTGTGTGCATTGTTTAACGGATTTGATATAAATAATTGTGATTTTATTGTTACTGGGTCGTGGTTAAAATATCAACGTCCCGTATCTATGACTTAAGTATAACATTTTTATCTCACGAAACGACGCGCTCTTTACTTGTGGTAACCAAGTGTACAAACACGCTGTAAATGTGTGCGTGAAGACAAGTAGCGTCAGCACCTAACACACACACACAGTCGCACGCACGCACACACTTCCCATTTCGCCCGTGTTTTATTTTATTTTATTTTATTGAGCAAGGCACACCAACGACATATTTACAAGAATATACAATAGGTAATCACAAATCTTCAATACTGTGTAAATACATCACTTATAGGCATGCACAACTTTCTTATTAAAAGATGAACAATGTTAAATTAAAAATTAAATTTAAATTTTAAATCATGACAATATTTATAAAATTAAAAATAAAGTAAGTAAAATGACTAAATATATTTGATTATAGAATAAAATAATACATTTCTTCACATTGCATGAGAGCAATACAACCATACAAAATCACAATAAAATATTCGCAAATAATGTAACAAACGTGATAAAAGTTAAAAGATTAAATTTAAACTAAATTATAATGAAATTATTATTTTTGATAACGTTATTAAATTAAATTCCAACAATGAAATTAAAATTTCAACATAAGTAATTAAATTAAAATTACATTACTAGTCAGTCAGTGTTTTCGGAAGATACCGAGAGCTCCTGCGCTTACACACATTCACAGCGTGTTTTTACACTTGGTAACCACAAGTAACGCGCGGGTCGCTTCGTAAGATAAAAAAACACTGTCTCTATTACTTTAGTGCTTTTAAGCTGCGTGTCTGCTGAGTGTGGAGTCCTAGGTTCGATCCTCGGGTTGCACATATGTGTTATTGGGTTTTTCTAATAGCAGTAGCCTAGAGTGCCCAAAGAGCCCGTCACTTTTTTTTTTGGCAACAAAATGTCAGGGTCGTACCTTAGGTTATTTATTTCTGGCATTCATAACACAACTAGACAAATAAGAGATGGACAAGTACATTACAAAGCGTAAAAAAAAAGAATGTAAAAAACTAACAAAATACCGACCTGTGCGAGGTCAAAACGGCCCCTATCTCAGCATAATACGGCGATATTAAAAAAAAGAAAAAAATACCAACGCGCTGGTATTCTGATAGGGCCCACTGTGATGCCACACACCTACGGACTTAGATAAATCCCACTAGGGGATTACATTACATTAAGTATATACCTACATCTCTGCTTATCCTGTCAGAGATAGGAATGAGGATATTCCAATTGGAACCAGTACCTATTTACTCGGTGACGTAGTAAAACTTGAATCTCATAATACTTAGGAAGTGGAAACACACCAGTCCCTTTAAGGCGCCATTAAGTATGCACAGTGGTCCTATTACGAGGTAACACTGTGCATATTTGTTACCCAGGGTTCCGCATGCGGCCGTTTGCATAGATATAGGCCGTAATGCACTTTGAATCAATCAGATGGACATAAGGTGCAGCTTGATTGGCTCTTGAGTTCAATGTTGACAAATAGATGACGCTGATTTATGCCAGTGACCTTGAGCGGTTAGCTTGCGTGTTCTGTGCTGAGCTCACGCAACGCGTCGTAGGTCCAGCCAGAAATAGGACTCGCCCGTCAAATTTAACGCATTATTCATTTATTATACATAAAACAAAAGGTATTTTAATAAAACACGTAAACTAAAAGATTAATAATTAAATTATTTTTAAAATGGTGAAGGTTTCAGAAAGATACGCTTGATAGTTTTTGCGTGATTCTCAATTTTTTATCCGCGTTAGACATAACTTTACAAATTAATTACACTATGTAATATAAACATAATCTAAAATATTCACAAATTCAGTTATTAAGAAAATGCTCTAATTTAAAATATATTTTTTCCAAATCACTATCACTACTCCTTTATACGTGATCTTCAGCATAAAATCATTAAAAGTCGGTTATCGTCGCCATAAAGAAAGAAAAAAAATCTTACTGCCGCACTCGGAGACAACACTTAAAAATAAGCCGATATCAGATGCCTCGAGTGAATGGTTCAATTGAGTGAATGTTATTTCTTGCTTCATTCCACGTTCAAACGACACCGACAAAATTATACAGGGTCAAATTGAATTAGCTAGTGAAACCCCGCAGACGTGATGAGTATCGGCGACACCTAACCAACATCACAAAAAAAAAACTGATGAATTGTTTTTTGGGGTGTTTTTTTGTGCATGTAGTTTAATCACTTGAAATTATTAGTTTAAAAAAACAGTTTTATTTAGGTGAACTTCACAGACGTGCTGGGTATCGACATTTAAACACGATAAAACAAAAAACATACTTCAAGTAACAACAACAACCGCAGTAAAGTCAAAAAACATTTTTTTTTTCTTTTTTGGTATCGATCCATCGTTCATGAGCTCAGGAATCTCTACTCTAGCCATTAATTACAAAGTAAGTAGTATATTTCCCTAAGTAGTAAACTCCTAAGAAATCTTCTTAATTATAGTCATCTCCTGGCCTATTAGAGTTAGAAGAACTAATTAGTGGCGTGGGCATTACAATCACTTAATGCAACCAGTAGAGTCTAGACTTGTAAAATCAGAGAGTGACCACGATATCTACAGCTGTAAGGACTAACATATTAGTGAAACGGAAAAAAAATATTAAGAAAAATGTTTACTTGGCACAGTAAATATAGGGAACAAATTTGACCACACACACATTTGAAAGCTGCATCCTAATTGCCTAACACACTTTTTCCATCATAATCCGAGAGTTTTGAAGATAATTACTAATCCATTGCTTCATAGGTTTGAAAAATTTGTCGGCTCAACAACGTAAATAACGCAATCAACATGGGTCAACTGTCAAAATGAAACCCATTGCGATCAATTGTCATTATATGTCTGTTACGCAAATACCCCGCTGATCTTACTTCTTTGTTACCTTTTATGATGCCAAGCAGCGTTGAAGTGTTTCGAGTTTACCAAAATTCAAAAGTCATTTATTCAAACCAGGCTGAGAATCGGCACTTTTAAACGTCAAAATTACATAAGACAGTCCCCCAAAACGCCCACCCTTCACCAGTTCCTAGTGCTTTAGCTGGGAAGAAGAAGTGGCGCAACAAACTCCCCAGCAGCACAGCTGTCTGTTCAGTTAGAAAAAAAATGATTAATATAATATATAATAGTATGCAAAATAATTTACATTACGCAACACAAAACATAATTTAAATTATAAATTAGCTGGCCCAAAGTGACAGGCGATAGGTGACAGCTTTGTTTCTGGCATGGCAACACACTTGCCTCTGGTTTGCAGATGGCCATAGGCAGCAGTCCAGCTAGGTTGTGCTAGATTTTGTTAACTACAATGTTCTGCAGCTACCTTATGATCTGCACCCCCATTGCGTAAACAATTTCAAGTAAAATCCAAAGGATTTAAGGAAATCCTAATCCATTGCTTCAGTCGTTTGAAAAATTTGTCTGCTCGACAACTTAAATAACGTAATGAATATTGTTGAACTGGCAAAATGAATTGGCATTGCAAGTGTGTTTCGCAATGAGGGTTTTCTGAAATGAAGTTCACTAGGTGGCAGCACTGAGACGTCAGGCACCTGTCAAGTGTCAAAAGCACCTTTATTTTCTTTAGTCGTGACTGAATGACGAACGTCATCATATATTTTATATTCATTGTCGAAATTGAAGACCAGTACCCTAATTTCGTAATACACGATCAATCGGAATTGGAATCGTTTTGAAACAAATTGGTATCTTCATAAGTTCGAAAAAAGAATCTGCTGAACAACGTAAATAACGCAATGAATGTTGTTGAACTGTCAAAATGAAACAAATTTGTTTTCGTTAACGAAAATGTGTTGCGTAATTAGATAGGTGTTATCAAAGTGGCGCCAACTGGTGATGAGAATTTTCACGAAAACCCTCATTACCCCGCTGGTTTGACTATTGACTATTTGGCTTAGCCTAAACCACGGCCCCAAACTACTAAAATATGTTTAAACGGTTACATAAAACAAAAACATTCGGCTCAAACAGACCCTTCACTAAGTCACGACATTCCCTTGACAAGAACAGAAATAACAGAAAAAATCTTATAAGGGCTAAAGATTGTACACACGAACTCATTTAGCGGGATGTGTTTTAGATCTTATCATGAGCTCCGAGCTTTATGATCGCCGATTATATAGAGCGTGGTGTAATAATGAAATATATTTAGCGTCATGGTTCTGTAGGTTAAGAGCGAAAGAATATATTGTATGTCATGTTTTGTAGGATGTTCTGAATGTATGTCATCTTCTGCCTAGCCTGTTCCCAACTATGTTGGGGCCGCCTTCCAGTCTAACCGGATGCAGCTGAATACCAGTATTTTACATGGAGCGACTGCCAATTTGACCTTGGTAAGACTGGTGGTCAGACTTTCGAGCTTCTGACGACCCGTAACGACAGCCGGGACTAACGGCTTAACGTGCTTTCCGAGGCACGGAGGAGTCTCAGTATGATACAAGATGTTCGTGTTGATGACGGACCAACCGCGGCAAGCGTATCTTAACCTGATCAATGAGACTTAGCCACAAGCCCCTCATGTTCAGAATGTATTATTATTATTATTTTTTTACACTTTCGACTCCTCCCATTTTGCATAGAGCTCATACGCTATGCCGCCATACATTTTGCAAGTTGACTCCAGGAGGCGCACCGGCATTACGTTTGCGCTAAAAGTTTTATAATGCCGAAGTCGCTAAGAAAAACATACATTTAACATGAGCCCTCCGCGAGGGCTCCCGGCATCCCATATGCGACTTGAGTAAACCCTCCAGGAGGGTTCCCGGCACTGAATGTGTTAAAAATAAACGTTTCTTAATATTCCTGTACCTACTTGGTAAAAGGCAATTGTCAAAAGGTTAGGTATTGGGAATTTCGGATCCACCTCGCTTGACACTATAACCACAAATATGGCGATACTCAACTCGTTTGTCTATTATTATAGAAGTGGTAATTTTGACATCATTGCGTGATATCATTGTGGCAGTATATAAAGTACTAAACTATTAGTAATCGACATTAAGTAGCTCGTGATTATCATCATCAAATTAATACAACCTATATAATGTATATTTTATTGTGTGGTGTGCAGTGGTGACCCAGTGGTATCGGCTCCGGCTAACGAGTTATAGGTCGTGGGTTCGAATCCAAGGAGGCGCTTAACTTTGTGTAATGTATTTCATCACCCCTGCTCTCAAAACGGTGAAGGAAAACATCGTGAGGAAACTGGCATATTATCTTAAAACTAAAAATTCGAAGACATGTGACTTTTACCAACCCACCAGCACTGGGCCCGCGTGGTGGATTATGGGCCCACTCTCTCTCACAGAGAGAGAGGCTGTATCCCAGCTTTAGGAACACTATAGGCTGATTACTAACTTGCAATTTCAAGTCACACAAAACGATGACAAATTGCAATCACGTAATGTACAAGTATGATAACCAATACCCATAATTGTTCTTACAAAAGAGCCTATTGCCATCAACCGGGCCCAAATCCAGACTCCGGGCTGCTACTGAGAAATTCCAGATGAAAAACCCCAATAACGCTTTGCCCGACCCAGGAATCGATCCCAGGACCTCATGTGCAGCAGAAGCGCTTGCGACCACTAGATCAACTTAGCAGTCTAGAACAATCTAGTATAACCACAGATTAGTACAGAAAGCGCACTCCGCATTTTAGGTATGAAGCTACAAGTACGTGGCGGGCTCGTCTTGTCGGGCCAATTCAGCGAGTGTAACGTAGTCAGAAGATATAAGAGTTACGCGATAGAAAGAGAGGCAACTTCTAGGTGAATATAACTGTAGATAATTGGCGCTGTGTGACCTGAATTACACTTTATTGTTTTGAGCAAGAGTCGCTTTTTTGTCGTTTTTTATGGAGTTAACCATCTGTACTAATCTGTGGTATAAATATATGACAGAGATATGCCACAAAATGAATCATAATCACGCAAGAAAACCCACATAAAACGACAGACTCACGTAAATCACTAAGGACCCTGACAGAACCCTAAGTAGCTTCATAACTACCTACAATACTTATGTAGGTGTTTAGGTCTTATAGCCATAACTAATCAGTAAACAGATTGGTCGCTTAGCTTAAACGTGCCGACGATGTGGGCTGGTTTTAATTACGTTTTACCCTTGAAGGAAACGCCAGTGGAACTGGTTTTTGTTGTATAATGTTATTAAATAAAATTGCAGTAATTTTGTAAGTGAATCAGTATAGTGGATTCGTGGGTAAGTGAGGGGCTAAGCCGCTACTTGTTGGAGGTTATTTCCGCCCGGCATACCCTGGGCGCTCAGCCGTATCAATCTTGCTGACTAACTTAAAGTTTCATCATCAACATTCAGCTGAAAAACGTCCACTGTTAGATATAGGCCTCGCTCTAGCATCACCACAATTACCAGGCCTGTGCCTCTCATCCGCATCCAGTGGATTCCTGCGACCTTCACCGGTCGTCAGTTCGACCTACCTACACTGCGCCTTCCGGCACTTACCATTCATCATACCACAAGTTTTCCTATATAGGTATTTGAAAGTAACCTAGGTTACTACGTTTGTTTTGACGTTCAAAAGTGCCTTCAATTTGAAATAAATTATTTAACTTTGACTTACTTTTGCTTTTTTCCTTTACCACGGAAACTACTTCTTTCTAACATAAGCTATTTAATTAAAAGCTAAGTATTCTCGTGCCATATTCTATAACCTTCAAAAGTGAGGGAGTCCTCAACGCTGGAATGTCATTAATGCCAGCCGTAATACAGTGGAACAACCTTATTTTACCACCTCTTGCAAACTTACCCCACCTTAAGTTGAAGGTTTTAAGGTTTAGAATTGAGTGGTTGTTGGTTTGATAAGGGAAGGGTTATCGTGGTAATGTTATAATAGTGCAAATCAGTCGTCGTGATCGAGGTATTACATTGTCGTGCAATGAATGCGTATGCGGCTGAGAAGTGACGGTTTTGAACTCGTGTTCTGTACTTAATAGTTGGAATGGAGAGGAAATCTCGTGTTTTGGGGCGAAAGAAAAAGGAAGAAATCATTTGTGACTCTTTTCGAGGGTGAGAATGCAGATTCGTTCCTGAATTTGATTTACTTAATTCACTGGTAAATAAGAGCTCAAGGTCATGGGGAGAGGCCTTTGCCCAGCAGTGGAATGTCAGTAACAGTCTTACAGAAACAGGTAGATAAATGAGAAGTGGTCTAGTATCCATTAACCTACCAAAAAGCCCTGTTATCCACCCACAAATAATTTGCTCTCAGAAAGGATATTCTCATAATTACCACACTTTGTAAACAGTACCTGGGCGACCGAGCTCTGCTCTGGTGAAAATAGAGAATGCTCAATAAATAGTATAGGATAGTTCATATTAATTCCATGCTGCCATGATAGTAGGTACTTACTAATTCCATGTTATTATTCTAAGGTAGCCATCTTGTTCTCAACTTTGGGTGACCGAGCTCTGCTATGAAAATACAAATTTTCCCAGATACGAGACCTAGCTAGATCCATTTTTCGCCCCCGTAAAACCTTTATTGCAACTTTTATCGAAATCTTTAGAGTCGTTTTCGAGAACGTGAATACAAATATATAATATACAAATATTGCTCATTTAATAGTGTAGGATAGAATAGGCTTTTGGTGATCGCAGATTTGTTATAAGCAAACCATGAAGGCACAAATATTCATCTTCTTGACAACACGGGTGACGATGGGCTATTGGAGGGAAACACATATTATGATCTGTTCCAAAAGTCAATCAATCTGCCTAGCCTCAACAGTAATGTGTCACAATTCCCTTTAGTGAGTGATTGCGTAAAAAATTAACCCGAACAGTTTGTTTACACTTTCATCGCATACTTTTTGCACAGAATATACACCATCAACCTCACTGCTGGACATAACGCCGGCTGTCGCTGAAAACCAGCGGGGCTCTGTCTCGCATAGAATCACAGCATTATGCTTAGCGATGGCCGTTTTGCGTGGATGTGACGCATATTTTCCCTGAACTTGTTCTTTAATTTGTTTTGTGTGTTCTTTCTTCGTGTCATGTTTACCGCAAATAAACGTTATTTCTTTCTTTTCTTTTTTTACATGGGGAATTACTCATGTTGCGCTTACCGCATATAATACCTGCTTTTCCGCCTTCCCTGTCTAGTCTGTTTATCTGGCGTTAGTTACAAATTCTACCATACCTATTTACCTACCTGATATAATTATCTCTTTGTTCTCATATAATTTGTAAAGGACAATAGTGTCACTATTAACTCATAACAAAGGATTGCCTGACTTACTGTCATGTGTACTGAATCATATTCTGGTTAAACTTGACATCATATTTTATGATTCATTGCCCTCAACACTGACTTACACAAAGGATTGTCCGTTTGATTTGAAAGGTACCTATTAATTAGTCGTTTTCAGAGAATTTGAGACAAGTATCTTCTTATAAGTTTCTTGGTATTTTGAGATTCTACGTCATTCTTCCTCAAAATCTCTATCTATACTTAATAATAATCCTACTAATATTATAAATCCTACTATCCTTCTATAAATAATATATGCCCAAATGTTCTATATATAATATATAGAACATTTGGGCTAGGTGTCAACATGGCGAGTATATCACTAAGCTTCGGTTTGCTGACAACATAGTTATCATGGCTGAGACCATGGAGGACCTCAGTACACCACTCGATGACCTCAGTACAGCCTCCGAAAGAATGGGTCTTAAAATGAACATGGACAAGACAAAGGTCATGTCAATTGCCTATGTATTACCCACTCTCATGAAGATCGGAGACGCTACGCTCGAAGTTGTAGACGAGTATGTTTACCTAGGACAAACTAACCAGCTAGGTAGGTCCAACTTCGAGAAAGAGGTCGATCGTCGAATCCGACTCGGCTGGGCAACGTTCGGGAAGCTACGCAATATCTTCTCGTCCAACATACCGCAGTGTCTTAAGACGAAAGTCTTTGAACGGTGCGTGTTGCCAGTGATGCTGATGGCCCGTAGGTTATCAGCATCACTGGCACTGGCATCCGTAGCACTGAAACGTGGTCGCTCACAATGGGCCTTATCAGAAGGCCAAAAGCCACCCAAATGGCAATGGAGAGGGCTATGCTTGGAGTTTCCCTACAAAACAGAAATGAAGTAACCGATATAGCCCGAAGAATTACCAAACTTAAGTGGCAATGGGCAGGGCACATTGCTCGCAGAACAGTTGGCTGATGGGACCGAAAGGTTCTGGAGTGGCGACCGCGTACCGGAAGACGTAGCGTTGGAAGGCCTTCCACAAGTCAGTTCAAGTTCAGTCCGGTATGTTTGAGAACCAAAAATTCTAAGATATGTGACATCTACCAACCCGCACTGGTCCCGCGTGCTGGATTATCGCCCAGTCCCTTTCACAGAGAAGAGGTCTTCTTCCCAGCTGATTATATATAGGCTGATTATGCTTATGCAGTCATCTTATGACAAATGATGGTGGGTCCAGTTCTAAGACCACACGTAGTTTCTAAGAACTAGTACTTACATGATTTAAATAATTAAGTCCAATATAATCGTGAACGTTGCATGTTTTCATCAGCCGTCAATTTGCCTTCATTGCAACTTCGCTCCTCTCAAATATTTCATTTTATTTAGACGTTCATATTTACAGTTATTCGATTTTAATGAGAAGTACTTTCGGTATTTATTTAGGGCTGTCGTCTTTCCTTTTACTGGATTATTTTTTTAATGACTGGATTGTCATCTATTTTCATCTATTCTGTCTGTTTCCAGGCTTGTCACTCTGTTAGTTGTCATAATCTTTGCTTTTTCTATTAAGTTCTGTTTTATCTTATAGGCATTTTGAATATCAATATATTATTCTTCTATTGAAACTAAAACTGTGATAAATGAAATGATTTTATTTCTGTAAGTAGTTTGTACAAACACTTTTACACTTGTCATTCATATTTAAAAAACTAGATGAGGTCGGCGTTTCCTATCTGACTACTGTGAGAAGAAAGGCCGAATCAAATTCAGTCACAGGTCACAGTCTTTTAATCCAGACTATGTAGCAATGTTAAGATTATTATTTGAAACATTTTCGTTCATTGGAGATATCATCTCAAGGTAGTATCAGCCCTATCAGGGCTAAAATAAGTGAAACTTGATCTGGACTAAGAGTTTATTAAAAGCAGTCCTGAATGAGTTCTTTGTAAGTACTGAAATGTATTTAAATGTTCTTGATATAGAATGTAAGGGCGATACGTGTATCCACCCATATATACACGAATTAATTGAAGTAGGTTTGATTCTATTTTGAGTTAAGAGATTCAAGTCAGAGTGATTGGTTCTGACAAAGTTATATTTAAGAGAATATTCTTATAGGATAGAATGCATATACTCGTATGATTCTTATAGGAATTGGGATATAATAATTTTAAACTAGTAAATATTGAGAGGTCAGATAGGAAGTATGCTTTTTCTATAATTAAAATTACATTTGAAGTAGCTGACATGCAGAGAAGCCAGGGTGTTTTCATCCAAAAACACGTGTGACTTTTTCAATCACCAGGCCAAAGCTTATTTGGTTAAAATAAAGCATTCATTTCGTCATCATCATTTCAGCCGACGTCCACAGCTGGACATACGCCTCCCCCAAGCACCAATCCAGCAGTGGATTCCTGCGGCCTTTACCAAGTCATCGGTTCACATACCTATCGGTCATCGGTCCAGCGGTTAAAATAATAACTTAAAATATTTCTGTTGTTTATAATCTATCTTCAAAAATGAAACAGTCTGAATGCTAGGAGCCACTCTACGCTCTTCCCCTCAGTCACACCAACAATCAAAAACCCATGTTCCACATAATTATAACACAGTACAACTCACCAGTAGCGAACATATCGTTATAATTACTGCATAGTGTTAATTGAGGTCACATTCATTGAGCCAGGGACTCAAAATAAACAGTTTGTTAAGCATTAGGGTCATCGCGATCAAATGCAGTTCGTGCTGACTAATAGTTAGAATTAATTACGAAATTGTCATTTATGTTGGTCACAGCACTGGTGTGTCGTGTGCTGGTGTATGGCATGTCGAGTTTTTGAAAGAAACTGTCACTCAGATGGCATGGATAATGGACGACTCTTTACCTTTACAGTTCAAGGAGCCGAAATATTTCAAGTAAAAAAATCCTCTTTGGGCCGCAATTTGCGCTTTTTTTAAACAGTGAAACTGATCCGTCACGCTCAGATTGATAAATCTGAATCGGGTATACTCGGCTCCAGTCGGGCGCCGATGATGCTGCTTCGAGTATAGTTGGCTCCAGTCGGTCGGTGACACTGCATTGCGTATAGTCGGCCATGAATCGGGTATACTCGGCTCCAGTCGGGCGCCGATGATGCTGCTTCGAGTACAGTTGGCTCCAGTCGGTTGGTGACACTGCATTGCGTATAGTCGGCGATGAATCGGGTATAGTCGGCGATGAATCGGGTATACTCGGCTCCAGTCGGGTGCCGATAGTGCTGCTTCGAGTATAGTTGGCTACAGTCGGTTGGTGACACTGCATTGCGTATAGTCGGCGATGAATCGGGTATAGTCGGCGATGAATCGGGTATACTCGGCTCCAGTCGGGTGCCGATAGTGCTGCTTCGAGTATAGTTGGCTACAGTCGGTTGGTGACACTGCATTGCGTATAGTCGGCGATGAATCGGGTATAGTCGGCGATGAGTCGGGTATACTCGGCTCCAGTCGGGTGCCGATAGTGCTGCTTCGAGTATAGTTGGCTACAGTTGGTCGGTGACACTGCATTGCGTATAGTCGGCGATGAATCGCGTATACTCGGCTCCAATCGTAAGTTTTCACTTCTATCGTGCAGTGGCCATAAGCACACCATCCTCTTCTTCTAAGACGAGGTGCCATTTTAATACTGTACTTTTAATACGTACTGTAATATTAGTTATTTCTAACTTAGTAATGAAATAAAGCTACATATGGGGTCACATTCGCCCTAAAGTTAAAAAAACGTTTTTGATATTCAGTCAGGAGAACCATGAGCTCAAATCCAGTGTTGATGAATTTTGAATTCTTATTTGACATTGCATTTCAAAGAATTAGCCTATATTTCTGCCAACCATCCTCGTCGTGCTAAAAGAGATTCTGCCACGAGGCAGCATCAGTATTGAAAAGTCCAAGAGACACAAATCGCAATGAAATCAGTCCTTTAACCGTCTTATAGGTATCTTGTAGAACTGCATACAGCCTGTATAACACCTATACGTCGATTAAGTATGATCAACAGGTTCTGTATTGAGGTAATTCGTGCAAGAGCATTCCTCCATCGGTTGTAACAAACGTGAACTGGCACCAATTGTTTTAGTGGAAGATAACTTTGCACTTAATCTGCGTTCGCAATTTATTTGCCAAACATGTAAACAAACATGAGTTTTAGGAAAAGCAACCGTAAAACGTACACAAAGTTCAGTTTGCGGTACAACTTCAATATTTTTATGACTTTTTCAACAGCACTAGTCTAAAATCAACTTTATTTACACTTGGATAAAGTTGATGTTTGTTTAAGTGGAAATATCATCAATAAGAAACAAGGTTATAAAAAGACCTTTATTATCATCATAATTATAACAGAATAAGACCTGCATTTTGTTTATAACAATGAATAGGCTGAAAGAGAAAATAAGAAGCATGGCCACAGTGAATTAATAGTGTTATAAATACGTACTCTTTGGAGCAGAAGCCGCCATTTTACAATCTTACTTACCTATCTCAAAAATATCAAGTTGTTGGAACCTTAATCATAAATACATACATAACATCACGGCTGTAATTCCCGAAGGGTCGGGCAGAGGTGTCCCTACTACCTACAGACCCTACAGTATGCACCCACATTTCGCCAGTTATGTTTAAGTCCCATGTAATTTCTACTTACAAATAACTACCTGGATACAGAGCGCCTGCTTTTCTCTGATAATAACCCACCCTAAACCCTTCCACCGAGAACAGAACACACATTCTGCACCGAAACAACACACACCATTATCATTACACACACACGCACACACACACACACACACACACACACACACACACACACACACACGCACACACACACAAACACACACACACAAACACACACACTCAAAAACACAAATAATCCAAATGTCAAATGAATAGATTGTCATTTCTGATTTCTGAAATGGTTTTATGTTAAATAACACTTGTTCTGCCTGCAATTCCTTTTGTGAAACTGAAGTATGTATGGGCTTGTACCACTGCCCTTAATACAAGTTATTTTATAACTTAGTAAGGGTGTTGGTTGCAACACCTAACTGTTTTGTTAACTAGCATAAGTCAAGTGTACCTACAGATGATACTATTTAATGTTAACACTGTTATTATTTGATTAAATAAATAAATCTTAAATCTTAAATAGGGCGAGCCTATTGCCATGAACTAGTGCCCGGGCTTCTGCTGAGAAATTCCTGATAGAAAAACCCAATAACACTTTGTCCGACTTGTGAATCGAACCCAGGACTCCTACTCAGCAGTAGTGCTTGCAGACAAACGAGCCAGTTCCACCTTCAACATACTGCAATGAAAATATCTCAGATTGATAACAAGTCCTTTTGCTTATTACATTGTTTTATTACCAATCAATAATCCATTCTAATTAAAATAAAATATTCTCGTAACGGACAACTTAATTTTCCTGACAATATCAGTATCACGTCTTATATTAATATTGTTGTTCTATTAAACCAGTTAATCACTGCACTAAGTGCACTGCACTTGATTTATGTTTATTAGCTTGATAGAATATTAATTTATTGTTGCATAAAAAATAAGGACTTTCGTACACAAGACGATGCCGGTATACGAGACTTGTTTATGAGTCTCTGCATGTGTACAGCAGGCACAGTATGCTGAGCTTGACTTCGCTGTAACTCGTGAACTATGTATCTGATTAATATATGTTTCATAAAAAAGTTGTAGGAAATTTCATGCTCTAAATTTTTTGTATTGATCATTTCAAACATAAATGATGCTGCATAGAAGATATTATCGAAAAACTGTTTTTTGGTACCATTTTTCCAATATGGCAGCGCAAGCGGCGGTCGCTCAAGGTCACATATTCGGAAAACACCAACCTGTAACACTGTCAAATTCAAACTCTCCTTGACCTTTTACAGCGGACCCCCCTTTATGTCTTCAATGATTGGACTAATGTTTCAGCTCAATTTCCGAGTCCCAAAATGTTCCACAGTTTCAAGGTGTCCAAATCCCAAATGAACAACACCCTGAATGTCTACCAGAAGAATCATTAATAATAAATAAATAATAATCTTTATTGCAGGTTGCAGACCACATGATCCATACAAAATATAATTACCATTACATTATTATTATCTATGTTCTATGTTATGGGGTTTGGTTTCCGCACTCAGTCCGTCAGGTGGACCATTGTGCGTGTACATTATTATTATTTATTATTTTATTAATTACATTATTATTATTTATGTATTTATTATTAGATAACATTTTGACAAACTGGACGTTTGGACGATGTCGTTATGAAACTCAAGCGTCCTTGATAAAGCTAAGATGTGAATAATAGTTTAAGTCCAACGTTCTAATATTAATATGTATTTTCTTCTTTCTTTCAGGTATACGTGATTTCAGCCTAAGGTATGCCAGAATCCGCAGAGCAAATCAGGTAAGATTAAAAAACGAGCGAGTCTGACAGTACTTGCATATAATGTGTTACATCTAACATCTTGGCTGCCGTATATATTATGATATAAACCAAATTTATCACCATCTTCATCTTCATCATCATCATAAATGGGTTGGTACCATCTGACGGACAACTCTAGCACCGCGTGCGCTCATTGGTCAAATCAATAGCGCGCGCTTCCCCGGCTTCCTGTTACACACTTCCGTCCCTTTTCACGAAATCACTCCCACAGATTGCAGGAAAGCGAGAGGAAAGATGTTCCGCATAAAAAAGAAAATAGCACAATAAGTACTTACAAATAAACAGAGCTCCATAAGAGAGTGACCTAGGAGTTGGTTACAGAAGCATAAATAAACTGCGAAATACCCGCATTCGACAATTTTGGTACAACTATTCAGCCAGAATTATGTTTAATAGAGCAGCTAAGGCTTATATTAAAAGCCAAATACCTAACTCTTCATTGGACCAGGGACTCGAACTGAGGGACCCACGATTTTCATGCGGACGCTGCATCATAATTCACTGAACGATAACAAAATATAAAAAATTATATATATCATTAAAACTGATTGTCTGATGAAATGTGGCAAATAGAGAATGATTTCATCAAAAGTGACAAAAAAGAATGCTTCAATTATTCTGTCTTGTCCATAATTATAGTTTTACGTGAAGATTCGCTACCAGTCTGTTGTTTATATCATTAAAACTGATTGTCTGATGAAATGTGGCAAATAGAGAATGATTTCATAAAAAGTGACAAAAAAGAATGCTTCAATTATTCTGTCTTGTCCATTATTATGGTTTTACGTGAAGATTCGCTACCAGTCTATTGTTTATTCCGGATTAATTAGTAACTTAAGAAACTGGCAGCTTTATTAACAATAATTACTGTTATTAACTGCTATTGAAAGGCCTTTCATGTTGAGAATTTTTATGATTATCATTTCTTATCATGAGCTCAGCTGTAAGAATTAACAGCATTTTTGATCTTTGTAATTATTATTGCTTTATATAGTCGGTGGTTACGTGATTTTATTTCAGACTTTCTACCTTACCCACAGATGTTCTTTAACGTTAATGACCCATTAACTAATGATGGACCAGTAAAATTATTTATCAAACGGTTGGTTGTGTGGAGCCATAAACTCAACACGTCTTTGTGCTGTCATTGAGCTTTTCTAGTGTGCTTGCATTTAGCGGCCAACAGTTAGACGCAATTTTTTTCGACGAGTTCACACATATTTATATCTTTGGCTGATGCATATTCCTTTGAGATAACTTTAATAGTCACTTTTGGTGATATTGACTGAGAGAAGAGACAAATTAGGTACCAAAAATGCATATAATATTGATTTGCAATATTCCAACTTAGCCTGGCCTGTTCTCAACTATGTTTGGGTCGGCTCCCAGCCTAACCGAATGCAGCTGAATACCAGTATTTTAGATGGAGCGACTGCCGATCCACCCAGAAGATAGCTGGGTAACGCGACCCCTTGGTAAGACGGTGTCAGACTATCGGGCTTCAGACCCGTAACGACTGTCATAGATCTACGAACCAGATACGACAATTCGACTATAAAAAAAAAATCCTCCCATTTCACGAGTTCAGAACTCGGGACCACGAACGATTGCCAGTCAGAAAAATATTCACTTAGTGCGGCCGTCGGGAGCTCGATCACAATAGATCAGCGTTATACTGGCTGGAGCCCCATCTCTTCGCAACAAATCACGTAGAAATCGCCCGATCCTATCTCCAAACCGTTGGATTCGGACTTACAACTTTTTATCAAAGGAAAATGACCACCTAATTAAATTTATTGTTTTCAATCACATTAGCCCCGTATAAGTTAATGCCATCAATATTTATACCTTGTGCCTCAATCTCTATTAATGGACGTTGGACAGTCCATGTCTTGCCCAAGAAATCATTTACATTGGCGTGTCAATTGCGGATGTACATTGCAGTGTGACATTATGCCTATAAATGTCGCATGTCAATTGGCACATGCCAAAGATGGACGTTTATAAGTATAATATGACACTTAGGGATGTTTTGTTTGGTATCTGTATGTTTGTTTGTTTGTTTGTTTGTGTGTTTGTATTTTGAAAGCAAGCTGTTATTCATAGACCCACATCTCTCTCTCTCTCTCTCTTATAGGATGCTATAAATGTTTAATACTTAATGTTATTAAAAACGTACGATGCGATGTCTGTCTGTTCGTCTGTCACAAGATTCTAGTGATGATACCCAAATATTTTTTTCCAGATTTGTAATTTCGTAGCTAAGATCAATTATGACATGACGTCACGAGTATGTAGATTTTATACTTACTTGTGACGTAGCAACCCCCACTCCCCAACTTTAATGCGTTTTATCTGAGTCATTTTGTATTAATTTGTCAAAGCAAAAATACATGTCTAATAGTTTTTTTATTATCTGACTGACGGACTAAATAGAATTACTTTCTATTTACCCAGTCATCATCCCTATTACTTATGATTCAAAATCAGTATACCTTTCTTGCATACACTCAAAATTAAGAAGTTCGAGTAGCCTTTATTGTAGCACAGTACAATCTTTTTTTGCCACAGCTTTCCGTTATTGTATACTAGCTGTGCCTCGCAGTATCACTCGCATAAGTTTCAATCACGTGAGAGTACCGGGATAAAAAGTATCCTATCCTTTTTATGTACCCAGATCATGGTCTAACCATGTGCCATTGCCAATTTTATCCAAATTCGTTCTGCCATTTAGCGTGAAACCGTAACAAACAAACTCAAAGTAAGTTTTATTTATAATATTTTTTAGGATTAGGACTACAACCTGGTGAAGGGTTTTGAGAACTGACATTCAGCGTCCAAGTATTGCTGATTTTCAACCAAATTTAAATCAATTTGACATTAATATAAAATAGTTAGGCAGTTAGCAGCAGGAGATGCAGTGGTGGCCCAGTGGTAACGGACGCCACTACGAGTTATAGGTCGTAAGTTCAAAGCCTGACAGGCGCTTTACTTTCTGTAAATTATTTCATCACCACTGCTCTCAAAATGGTGAAGGAAAACATCGTGAGGAAACTGACATGTCCTAGAACCAAAAATACGTGACTTTTGAGACACCCACCAACCCGCACTGGGCCCGCGTGGTGGATTTCGGCCCTTTCACAGAGAGGAGGTCTGGGGCCCAGTAGTGGAACAATAAAGACTGGTTATGCTTATAGAACAGCTTATCTCCAACTAAAACTCAAACAAACCCACGACATCTAACCAGTCAACGAATGCAAGTCCACCGACAATTACTAAGTAGCATTGAAATTTGTTCTAGCTAACTCAGTTTCCGAGATTTGTGCTCACAGACTCACAGATAGAATCCGGAAAGGCATGCGACTCGTTTACGGTGGACGGTCGGCAGAAAAGTATTAAAGTTATTGTGAAATAAATAATTGCGTTTTTAAAGTTAAGAGAAGTAGGAAAATGTGTCTTTGGGTCAAACATAACAGATATACTGCCTCGGCAATCTGAAGCTAAAAGCACGACTGCTGACCTTCGAGTACTGGGTTCGATCTCCAGTGTCAGAGGGCCTAGACAAGTGGCAAACGCTTTCAAAGCGTTTCGTAATTCTGCGACGACTTTCAACGGGATTGCCATAAACTTTTCGGTAGCTTATGTCAGTCCCATACATTTTTGACTTTGCCAACATCGTTATCGCTCACATTGTCTAGGCCCTCAGGTCAGTGTTATTGGGTTTTTACATTTGGGTCCGACAAATGGACAATAGAATCGTCCTCGACACAGTATAAATATGTATTACATACATACACACAACCACCACTCCATATCACAGTATTTACCTATACTGTGTCCTCGATTTTGCTATGCTCGACAACTAAGTTTTTTTTTGGGCTACGATGCCATAATATATAGAAAGAAAATTTGTTTATTCTGCACAAACAAAGCGCACATTTAAAGAAAAAAAAAACATAAAATTCATAAATACAAAAGTAGCCAAAAGCCTCGTATTCAACGAACAAATAAGTTTAAAAATGTTTGTCTCTTATTCTCTTTCGGAATTTTTTTGCCAAAACTAAAATCTCCGTTTCTCTGCTAACCCTACCACCTCCACGGCCAGCAGTGCAATCAAGATCCCTGTTCGATTGAGTTATGATGACTCGCGAGCGGCGGCGACGGAATGTTACCGCGGCAGTCTGACACTACCCTTACGATTTTATCTACGGCTACAATAATAATAGATTGTGAAGGCTTTGCTGCTTGATTAGGTTAAAAGTTTGCTTTAGATGATATAGCTTATAAAATTGCAATTAAATCTTCTTTTCGAGCCGATGACAAATGTAAAACTATTCGATATGTTAGATGAGTTAGGCCCAGTAGGTGGCAGCGCCAATCGCGGCATCAGTGGCGTTTTTTAAGACCGCACTTGGTGATAGGGCCTGAGCATGGCGGGCTGATACCAGTCGGGAGTGCGACAAATGTACACAAGTATTTCCCGGGCCCCCGACTCATGGTAGTAGTAAGAACAGTGCGTTTTTAGTCGGTAGAAGTCCGACATAACCCTCTGTTCTTCCCAGACGTAGGGTATCCATCACCAAGTAGGTACCCACGGAGGAAAAAAGGTCCTAAGAAGTGCAATTAAATTATATTTAGTAAATTATTTGTTCGTTAAGCTTGGATAGGAAATTCAGCACTCGCCAGCAAAAACATTTCTCAGAAGAGAGAAGACAACATTTTGCTCATGCAAAAAGGGGAGTATGTCTTTGAACAACTTGGGTTTTTTGCGTATAAAACTTACCTGGATTTCCATAAATATTCTCATAAAACCAGAACACAAGCTATAGTATTGTCGTATTTTTCATAGTTACTACTTAGTTTCATTAATGAAAGTGGTATAAAAGTAACCTTTTACTATCAACGATCAGTGTTATAGTGGAACGTAAGTCTAATAATGTCGTAACGATACTATTGACTAACAATAGTTGATTGTGGACACCTTGCCTCCGATTGTAACAAGCTAACGGTAACTAGGTATTGGAGACAAAATAAGCAAACCATAAAACTGAGGACAACACAAAAGCAGATATAAAAAAAACAAACAAACTATCAATATGCCTTGCCTTTTCACAACTTTGTTGGAGTCGGCTACGGTACCAGTCTTTCCGGATGCAGCTGATTACGAGCACTTTACACGGAGCGACTGACTATCTGACCTCCACAACCCAGTTACTGGGTAACACGATACCTCTTCGTACTGGTGTCAGACTATTGCGCTTCTGATTACCCGTAACGATTCAAAAAAACCTCAATAAACTTAATATATATTAAGACAATACAATCAAATGATAATCTTCTCTTTTGAAAAATGAATAGCATTCCTTGATGGCAGTGTCCCTTTCCTTCGCCTGGTACGTTTATTTTTGCTGGGACAACTCCTAACCACTTCAGACTTCTATCTATTAGAAGGCATCTTTTTTGTAACAATAGTATTCATCTTGATCAAGATCTATTCGACGCAATCTATAATACTAATAATAAAACTGAAGTTTTTTGTTTCTTTATTTGAACGCGCTAACATCTGGAACTGAGTATTCTAAGTCGGATTTGAAAAAATATTTTTGTATTTGACAGCCCAATTCTTGTGGAAGGTTATATATAGGCTATTTAACATCGCTATGACCCTTATAAAAAAATAGGCAGTCATTGGGCGTGCCGACAGAAATGAAAACTTAAAACTGGTATTAGCGCCATCTATAATCTAGAGTGAGGCACTAAGGCGCGTCGGTGACGCGAATCCATAAATTTACCCCCTACCAAAAGCGCTCAACGCGCCTAAAGAAGTTTTCACTTCAAAAAAATTCAGAAAGAACGCTAATCGAAAACGAAGTAATAGCGTGCGATGCGATGCGACGGGGATACAAGAAATTATACGCGAAAGAAGTCGCTCATCAAACGTTCTGGTCATCGAATGTTGGGAAAAGACTCGTTGCAGCAGTTGCGCTTACGACTACTAGACCAAATAGGTAGTCTATCATGTTCGTCCTAAAAGAAGTCAAACATTTTCTTCTTAAACTCCCTTAACCGGTAATTCTACGAGTCTACGTAAAGCTGACTGTCCCAACCTGGCTTTATCCTTAAGAATTACGACCATATCGGCAACAATCACGGATTGTCGATACTTACCCAATCAGGTAAACTATCTATAATCCAGGGTTCCGCTAACGATAAGCCTTTGTTCATGCTTCGAGTTTTGAGCTAAGTCGTTTGGTCCTTTGGGAGTTAGATAGACCGGAACTACAACAGCCCAGATCTTGGCATGGTTTGTCTGACCTGCGGGGTAATTGTGTAACACACTTTAATTAGCAATGGCTTTGATTTTGACAGTTCAACAACATTCATTGCGTTATTAACGTTGTTGGGCAGATAAATTTTTCGAACATATGAAGCGATAGATGAGCATTATCCTTCAAAATAATTCAGATTGTGATACACTACGCAATTTGGATGCTGATATAATTATGTCATTGGAATGTCTAAATTATAGCACTGCTTCTTACTAGCTCAAACATTAATAATTGGTCCCACTGCTGGGCCCACTGGAGGCCTATCTCCACTCGGTGAGAGGGAGTGGGCCAATGCGGGTTGGTGGATGTCACATGTCTTCGAATTTTTGGTTCTAGGACATGCCTGTTTTCTCACGATGTTTTTCCTTCACCGCTTTTGAGAGCAGTGGTGATGTAATAATTTATTCAAAGTAAAGCACTGTCAGGGTTCGAAACTACGACCTTACAACTCGTACCACCACAGCAATTTTGAATTTGCAAAACTGCTGTTTGGTCATTTGGATTTATGGCTCTGCAAAAGCGCTAGCGTTGACTGGCTGTTAAGTCTCAATATAAGTCGACAATGCTTTGTTCAATGTCTTATTATATTATCATCACTCAATTCCAGCATCAGAATATTGACAATTGGGTCCGTCCAGACGTCATTTGCTTAGCTTATAATCTTTAGGTATTTCAAAGGACTGCTTAATAAGTACTGGAGCCCGAATAAATGGGTCAGTGATAGCTCGGCCCGAGTCAACTCAACCCAAATAATTTCACTCCCGATTACGGTGATTTTACCGTAATAAAATCAATCGATAAGACGATAACTATGTATAGAACCCTTAATTAAAATTTATATCTTTTAACAATTCCGATAGCCGAAGTCTCTAAGAATTATCGAAATACCATTTATAGTACATTGGTATGCCAATTAATTAATAGAATTAATTACACAAGTCTAAGCTTTAACAAAACGTAATTAAGTACATAAAGTAAAGTATTTGAATTGACTTTCATTCGGCCTTGCAAAGTTAACGGCATCAAGGCGTTCTGTTGGCAATGTTATTGTATAACTTATGTCGGTTTCCTATAAGTTACTGGTCGGTATTGTATCAACCCGATTTGTTGTATTTAAATTGAGCATGGTCCTAATCTCAATATTGTATACGTTTAGAAATTCTGCAGCTATACCATGATAGAAACATTTTTATATTATCTCTATTTCTAAAGTCAATTATTCTCTTTCTTTGCTTGCCCATAGTTTATCTTCTGTACATATTACTCGTATATATAACTTTTGGGCAATTAATTGCTCAATTTGCCGGTCCCACAAACAGAAAGATGAAGGATGAAATTTGGCATATAGATAGTTTATAACCTGGATTTGCATATAGGATACTTTTTACCCCGGTAGTAAGTTCCATTTGGATAATTTCCGAAAGAAGAAAAAAGCTAGTATACAAATAAATAAAATTGAAATGTCTGTTAGTAATTTCAAAATAACAGCATTTTACTAAATTCATATGAAATTTTATACGCCACATGGAACAAAAAAACAATATTTTAATTTTTTGTCTGTCTGCCTGTCTGTTTGTTCCGGCTAATCTCCGAAACGGCTGGACCGATTTTGACGAGACTTTCACTGGCAGATAGCTGATGCTATAAAGAGTAAGTTAGGCTACTTTTACTTTAGAAAAAGAACAAGAATTGGGACGAAGTTGCGGGCAGTATCTAGTCCTAAATAAGAGACGTTTTCAAACTAGCTATAGTATACCTGCATCTAGGTAATAACTAATATCTAAGGTAAATTTAAATCTTTGTTTCAAATGTATGTTATTTCCACTTAAACAAATATCAACTTTATGCAAGTGTTAATATAGTTGATTGTAGAACTATTGAAAAAGTCATAAAAATATGAAGTTGTAGCGCAAACTGAACCTTATCCTTACATGGCATTACAGTTGTTTTTCCTAAAACTCCTGTTTATTTACATGTTTGACAAATAAATTGCGAACGCAGATTAGATACATTATGTATGACTGTATGAAATAGGTAATTAATAGTGACTCACAGAGACTGCTGTGTAATAATCAAAAGGTATGTTTTATGTACATAGTACCATGTAGGTACTCAAGTCGTACACCTACATACATCGTGGACGTCTTAAGAGGATGACTGACAGTTTATATTATTAGCTGCATCATAATCAGGGCCATTCTGCGAAGACTTTGATTGTGAATTTTGTGGAGATAAAGTAGCAGTTATTCCACTTATAACGAGTAATATTTTATAAAACGTAGATGAAGAGAGAGTCCATGAAATTCTTAACTTTACTTAATTACAGCTTAAGTTATCTGTGGGAATAAAAATATGAACAAGGATAAAACATTTTTTTCATGCAATCCTTTACTACATTCGTTTTGCTTTGTTAACGTTCTGACATCTATTTATTTAATTAATATTATAATTGGTATGCACACCGACAGCAGTAGGTACATCTAGCCAAACACGTGCAGTTGATTGCAAATATTACGCATCTGACCTTTTTGAAGGACATCGTGAGTTAGATTGGCGCGTTTCCTTCGAAGGTGTTTCATTATAACAATCGGCTTGAAAAATATATTTTTCTTATCAAAAGTCATTCTTTCAACGTGACCACACTATCGAAGAATATTCATCACTACTACTACTGCAGTCATCTTTCCTTATTCCAATGTACTTGGAGTTTGCGCAGCATGACTTTTTCTTCCATACATTCAGTCATCTCTATTAACTATCATCTTAGTTCCTTCCTAGCAATAATATCTTTCACTACTGCATCCATCTTTTCTTTTGTCGGCGTAAGTAAGTAAGTAAGTAAATTTTATTTGTTTAAACATGGTGTACTTACATGATACATTGCATGCAGGATAGTAACGGGATATAGAAAAGATGGTGGTTAAACCGTGATAATATTCATCAAAATTACATTTCTTCATTATTCATTAAAGATTAGGTATAATTACAATTCAATAAGCATATTTTTTGGATACAATTCAATGTCAAAGTAGTCATTAAATAAATTAGTCAATAAAAATATGAATTACTATCATTAAAAATTTCAATTCCAAATTATCGCGTCTATTCTTATTTCTTATAGCAATCATGCCCAATTATTTAACACCTTTCCTGTCACTTGCTGACATCTTCTGCCAAGTTTTTGTACAATTCACCGTACTTTAGAACACTAACACAAAAAAAACTTTTTCTTCGCACTACGAAAATCCCTTTCTGCTGCAAAAACAGCTGTCAATCTGAAATTACAAAATTCTTAAAATTCCTTTCCAAAGCTGACTCCATTTTCGTCAACTACTTCAAATTCATTATCCTTAATAGGTCGTGCGGCCCGTGTGGGTTCCGTAGCTACAATTTGTGTAACAATTTGTTCGTTTTATCTAACAACAGGTTCGTAACGTTAAATATTTATCAGCTTCTGGCGCCTGTACTGGTTCACGTTAATCACTATTCTATTATTTCATGTACAATTAAATATTTGATTCCATTGCTACATGAATATTTTAATTGTTTAGTGCGGTCTCTTGTTGTAGAAGCTTGATTTGTTAAAGCTGACTGGTAGGTTTTAAATGGTATCTGTGTATAGTAAAATATCTAAATAACTAATGTCTGACAATGAGATTTTTCCCAAAGATTTGACAGTTTCACCTTGTTTGGTTCCAATATAATTTGTTCAGTCATTAAGTACTAGGTATACAAACTGTTAGGTACTAAAAACCCATACAGATGATAAATATACCTAAGTAGGTTAATATACCTAGATTGTAAAAGAGTGACAAACAAAAGCGCGGGTAAAACAGATGGAATAATTTTGTAAGAAACATGATACCACGCTGAGTCAATTTACATGAAGGGCGCGGAACCTAATCGCCTTGATCATGATTTAAACGACATTTCAAATTAAATTGTTTAACGAAATACCATTAAAAAAATCATAAATTGGTCCTAATTTACCTGCCTACCGAACCCAATAAAATGATAATGGACACCAACCTAACGACAACAGAACACGAAAAATTAACAAGCTTGTCCATGGACAAAATTACATTATTGACTTGAATCATTCAACTAACTCCGAGACAATTTTTCTTTCTACGGCTCTAGTAAATCCAGTTGTTGGACCGGCTCCCAGCGCCCCCTGCTGGGAACCGCGGCTACATGCGCAAATAAAATGCTAATTTGCCAAGTAAAATCTGTTTTGATTAAATTTAAAGTAGACAAGACTGATTTTTTCCTTAACGGCTTAGGGCCGGTTTTATAATGGATTCTTGGTCGCATTAATAAACGATTTAATTAGTAAAACAGCACGCAACCCGTTTATTAATGAAAAGGAAAACCCCAAGTCGTATTTGAGCCCACGCACAGCGCGGCGCTGCGGTGAGTAGACGAACTAAACTGGGAAAGCAACCCCTTTCACTCAGTGCTGCCACCCCTAAGGTGAAAGTTTATAAACGCTTTTCCATCGTAAAAGTTCCGCTATTGCCCACTAGGTGGCAGGGATATGGTGCGTCCCGAAGCATTCGCATCACATCTTATGCATGTGTGCGTGACAGAGCGAGACCGCAAGTGAAAAATAAAAAAGGAGTAAAATAGACAGCAATATGTGTGTATACAAAGGCGTGGTTACGTGCATGCAAGCATTTTTTTTATCGCAAAAATGGCCGGAACTTTACACTTTTCGCGTTAGACCATAAAGTCGCAACTGCATTAGACGCGCCAGAGCTTGAACTTTATGTGAGGTAGGTAAGGTCGAAAATCAAATATGAGCTGTGTTGAAATTGCGTTTAGACTCTAGAATGTGGCAAAATAATTGGCGTCACCGGCGTCGCGGCGTCACTAGAAAGAGAGGATATAACGTAGCTAGCGTCGCGTCGGAGCAGTGCCTACCGACGACCGTTAGAAGGAGGGGGATGGATAGTTGGCAACCGTGCCCGTTAGACAGAGACATCGCGAAAAAAATGTCCGAAAAAAGCTGTTTTCATTAAAGGTGCGCGCCGCGATAGAAATTACAGAAACATGGGCGCGGTTTAAAAAATGTCAGGGGCGCCTGCGCCCTCGGTAAAAAGCCGGTGCGGAAGTAAAGGGGGAAAGAGACGTTGTTAGTGGCATTATGTGACGAGTTGCAGTGGTGACGCGCGCCGCGAGCGGTCGCCATCGGCGCGTACCAACAAAAACAACAACCGCTAATTATTGCGATTAATAAGCGAATACGGTTCGGGTGCACCGGCCCCACTAGTGATGTCCCATCGTAACGAAACGGTTCCCAAACGTGTGCTGTTGTGTTCGTTCCAAGTTTAAAAATGTTTCCAAAGGTAAATATTCGAACTGACACTTCGAAAATAACCTCGAATTTCGAGTGAGGGCGATGTGTGGCGATGTCGTGTTGTTTGTTCGATATCGACTGCAGCGCGATGACTGTGCCGTTTTCCCGCTAAAACTGGTAATGAATCGAATTCGAAACCGCGCTTATTTCGTGTGCCCGTTGTTGAAACAGTGAAAATTGGTAAACGTTCGACTAACTGTGAGAACTGTTGATGCGATAGTTGTAAAGGCAATTTTACTAATGGTGATACCAAAAGGAAAATCTACTCTCAAAAAAGAGCTATTAATACAAGCAAAAACAACAAATGATACGCAGGGCGAGCCACGTTTTCTAAAAATAAATATTGTAATAAATGCAATAGTCACACAGCAAGAATATTTGACGACTAGGTATACATTTTAGCATAATATCTTAAATGCCAAAATAGATGCAAGCAGACATGAGAATGTCGTCTAGATAAACTATACATTTTACTGAACTTCAGTACACCTACACGTTATTTACATGCACCTAAATTAGACGTAAATATACGCTAAAGTAAATACACTTTGATAGCGAAAAATTTTATCTCTCGAGTGGTGTATTTTCTTACGGCGTAGCTAAAAAAAATACCATTACTTACACACGCACGTAGCGCAGCATAAAATATTTTGTAATCAAAGCACTTACAAAACATAAAACTAACAAAAAACTAAAAACAGCATAAGAAAAGAAACAGTTAAACATATTAAAAAAATATTATTATAATTTTATAAATTATTTCTATAAAAATAACTCCATAAAAAAATGTTATTTTCTTTTATGAACCAAAAATAACTGTAACTTAGTGAATTGTAAAAATTACGGGTGTTAAATGACAGATGGATGAATAGAAAGCCATTTTTATCACCAGAGTGACATTGTAGGTGAAAGACAAAACAAAATATTTATCACGAATGCCAGTGTCGTAGTATTATCTTACTGATATTGTGTCAGGTGAGAAGTGATAAATAAAACCATGTATTTTTCCAACTTCTTTGTGTGATATAAATACACTAGTAGGTATTATTCTGTAGAACACAAAAATATAAAAAATCGATGCAAATGACACCTTGTTGTGGCTAATGATTGTGTGATAGTCTATAGGTAAGGCAATATAAATTTTCAAAAACGGTTTCTCTTCACTTCTATTACACTTCCTGATTTTAGGTTTGGTGACATAGTGCAATAGAGTTTTATACGACTATAATAGGACTTTCATGGGATAATCAAGCCTGTGACATGTGAGAGTACATTTTTGAGTTCAGTCTCTGTTACATTTTGTGAAAACGCAGAATAAAACTGTACTTAGGTACACTTTCTTAGGAAGTCGTTTCGTTTTCGAGCAAATCTAGTGCTAAAGTGAGCACAAAAGCATTTCAGAAATTGTTTATTCTCTAACGATACGTCCTTTAAATCTGAATGAGCAAAACTAATAGGTATTAATGACTGCATGAAACGAAGAGGTCATGACCTATTATAACATACCTACCATGCTGTGAAAAACCCATGTTTTTTCCTACAGATGTATCGTCAAATGTTTCTGTAAATCAACTAAGTTCAAAATCAATTAAGACACAAATCGAGAACAGATAACTATTTTCCTGTTATTACCATCAGAGCATAACAGATTATGTGCATACAAAATAGATGAGTTAATGCATTTTATCATTTCATTTTATATGTTACGTCATTAATAGCTATTATGCGATATAAGGTATAATCATGAACATGTAAAAAAATCAAGAAGATCGACCTGTTTTTCTCTTTGCGCTTAGCCATTTCCTTATTCAAACTTGTTTTATTATTAACGTGGCCATTTATAGGAATGCACTTCATAGGAATATCAGACTAATATGTTTGAATGACAGTACCTATTAGCGATATCGTAACCTTTGTTTGAATGTTTTATTTTTCTTGGTTAAAGGAACAAACTTCATCTACGCCAATCAGACCACCGTGGCACGTGTTGGATTATAAAATCAAATTTAAACAGATTGCTTAATGGGCCTGTTTAGTCAACTTTCAAAAGAGTCTCATCAAGATATATTTTACTATAATAATTAAATTTATTACATAGAAACCGTAAGGGACTTGACCTGGCTAGAAAGGCCGAAACTGTATAATAAATTAGCCGTAACACCTGTGTTCACATACAACGAAATGCATTAGTCATTCAAAATTTCCTATAACCCCAAAATCAGGTTTTTTAAATCACCAAGATAAAACCAGTCGAATAAACATAAATGATAAAGCTGGCTGGTTGGACACAGCTACACGCCGAATGCCTTCTAACCAATCGAAATTCGTAAATTTGAATTTTGAATTGCGAACGTGGGCTCGCGTGTGGGTGTTCGTACTCCAACTGTGTAAACGATTTTCTCTCTCGATTCTATAATCAAATTTTATTCTTCATAACAACATCGAGGAGGTAACACGGATAAGATCTTTAAATTCGAGACTTCCATACTTCCAACGATGATACTTACCTACTCTTTGATCTTGAGTTACAAAATATGCTTGTAAAATTTTATTGGGATCAAGTATTTGGGATAGCAATGTTTGCATGTTTATTTATTTCTGGTGATTTTATATCGAAATCTTTCCAAATTTTGTATCAAAATTGTGTTTTAAGCATATTATAATCAGCTCAGAACTTTATGATAATCTCAGTATCACTCCGATTTAAGATAGCTGTGCGAGGACTCGTAGATTTGGTCAAGAAACATTCCTCATGTTCATTTTTCCAAACCAAACCAGCTCCACACCAAGCTTAATAGCTCGACTGGAAATTAAATGATAAATTTTAATTAAACACTGACAATATAGTAATCTTTATTAACATCTCATGTAGAAATGTGAGCTTCGATGTCGAGTAAATTAAACCGAGCAATATTCACTGATCCGTGAATATGCGTCAATTAATAATTTTCAATGTCAGAAGAGTTGGGGCGTTTGAATGCCACATGGCGTGGTGGATCCCATTTAAATGAAGTTAAAGAGAATGAAACAAAACCTTCTTTATTAAATTTTCAAGAGTGCTCTTCTTAGCTACGTGTACTTACAAAGTCTGACACTATGCCACTTATGCCACTATTGCATCGCCCCGCGTTTAAAGACACATACGCGTTACGCGGCTCAACTACCGATGATCTTCCGTCTCTATCAGTCACGTAGTAACCGTAGCGTGCTCTCTGTCTACACGCACGATCTGATGTCGGACGCACGTCGCGGTTCGGTCATCACATCCCTCGGCTCCTATAGCTATCGCATAGGAGCTAGATTGGCGCGTCGCGTATTCAAAATAGGAACGTTAGTAATGGAGTGGTGTACGGTGGGGTGGATGTGTGCGTGCGAGAGAGCCAGCGACCCTCCCCCGCGCCTCCGCCCCCGCTCGCGACGCCAGCCGAGCGAGTGGCGCGCGTTTACACAATCCGTTGGTTCGGAGCGCGGGCGACACTCGCGTTGGATGCGTGGCTTCTTCTTGTAACGACGATCGACGCGCGAACACGTATCGTCAATTGTTTTTTTTACAACATCTTGAAACTCATACGAGTTCAGCGCTCCCTAAGCGGTTTTGGAACTTCTTATAAGAATTCAAGTTCCAATATTGTCGTAAAAAAGCTAACAACAATTAATGATTTTGAGCTTCAAATATTTTAGTGCGGCTGCCATAGTGATTGGAATATTGAAGAAAGTCAACATTTTCATTTTAAAAATGGAATTTAAAATCTGAAGTTTTCTTTTTTTTGGAAATTATGAAAATACAGTACGATACTAAAGAACTGTAAATGTTGTGTTAGTAATAATTTACGAAGTGACGATTAGTGGTACAGTGTCAATGGAACATCAGGCGTAAAAAGTAGTGCCAACGACAAAAATAAAAAATATAATTTAGATTTTTACAACGGCAACATTACCTATTGGTGAGTATTTTTTTGCTCCTATGAATTTTATTATCGTAATTATTTTAGGCGTGTGTATATTTTCATGCAACATTCCCCGTCGGGAAGCGAATTAATACAAATATAATTTAAAAAATTCTTCATAAGTTAATACATTTATAAGGTGTCAGGAATTTACAACTTTCAATAAAAGTCGAAAGTAAACGTTAAAAAGTGACAATAAAAGGACGTTCTCTTTAATCGTCCCCGCACGCAGCGTTTTTTGTGTAAACTTTTTGCTGTCCAAAGTTTAACAAACAAAAAATGGGCCGATGTTTTTGTAAATGAATTACATCGACCGCAAAAAAACAGTTATCGAATAGTTAAATTGTTAGTCTAGTCTGGCAACATTTTTATTAACAGGTTAGTTAGTCAAGTATTTAGAAGAAAAAAACTTGTAAGTATTTGCGTTTTTACTAGTTTTATTTTGTAGCTGAACTATAAAAATACCCTGAAAATATTTTATTGTAATAAGTAGGTACCTTCTCATTTTAAACGAGTTCTTAAATTTTACACTTACTGGTTTTATTAAAAAATGTTAGCAAAAAAAAAACAGTTGGCACTTATCAATCTGCTTAGCAACAGTATTGCTCGTGATAAAAGCAGTCACATGTTTTTATCACACAACGGCGATTTAACATACCTACTGGTCCCTTATCGAGTTCAAA
The DNA here is from genome assembly GCA_949128155.2 of Xanthia icteritia. Classification (NCBI taxonomy): domain Eukaryota; kingdom Metazoa; phylum Arthropoda; class Insecta; order Lepidoptera; family Noctuidae; genus Xanthia; species Xanthia icteritia. Next base: position 17,065,805 of record OX421947.2, on the reverse strand, counting down.
TAAAGGACAAATAATACTACAAAAAAAAAACGCGATTTTTATTAGATATAAAAAAAATATATATAAATTAATTTTGTACTGCACTGTTGCTAAGCTGCAATATTGTAAGCACTACGTTATCGGTTATCTTACATAACAAAAAACGAAAACATATATTTTATCGAATTATCGCGTAGTCTTACGTAATCTACTGCCCCTTATTATCTGCTTCACCTTTCAACTTATTGACATGTTTTTGCCAAAAGGTGATTTTTAATGTATACATAAGTTACTTATTTCTAAATACTTCTTCTTACTTAAGTTACTTTTCATGTACATAAGCACATAGAGGCTGTGATACAAAGGCTAAATTTTAAACATTCTTACGTCAGATACCGACATATTGCGTTATATTAGTTGTACCTAGGTATAACACATTGTAAGGCCTTATCTGTGTTGCTATGGCCGATTGGTGTAAACACCTGAAAAGTTTGATTAGTAACATACATTTTAAAGCGTTCTGATGCACATAGCAACTTGATAACGCTCTTTTGTACACGTATTTTTTAACTCAGGCAGTATTTTCCAATAAAGGACATGGAAAAGTGGTTTTCTTTAGGTAGTTATAAATACACTCATCGGTAAAAACTCATTAGTAACATGTGCTGACACTACTTAGTACACTTTGTTTCAACCTATTTTTGTTTTTAAACAATGTAGCTAACACTGGTCATGATAGATAATAACTATTTATAACGTCTTTTAAAAAAGGAACAGCAAAAAGTAACAGTTATTCTATTCTATTTTTCTCTATGGCAATGGTGCCGATGTCGACAATTCTGCCAATGTCAGATGTGTTATGAGAAAACGTGCGAAAAAAACGAATAAAAAAATAACACCTAAATGCATACTAGTTTGTTGACGCGAATAATTGAATTTAATGTGAAACTTGAAAACCGCCCAAAGAACTGTTTGTGTTAAGTTGAATAAGTGGCCACTCTAAGAAACATTATTTCTAAATGTTATAAATATGAAAACTAAAATACTATATTTAAATACCTACCTAGTATTTTGCACTAAAGGAACAGTGTAGAGTAACAGTTATTAAAAACAGGTCAAAATAACTGTCAAGTTGAATAGCTAACCGCTCTAAAAATAATAGGTACTAATGTTAAAAATGTTAATGAAAAGTTAAAGTTATTATAATAGTTAAAAAAAACATGTCAAGTTGAAAAGGTAAAAATATTTTATTCACAAATTTTAATGTTAACACTTTCACTAACCAAAAACGGATAATGACTGCTGCAATGAATAAACATCTGTTTTTGTTACAGTAAGAATTTCGAAATGTAATATTCGGGTTAATTTTTTTACAAATTTGTGGTCGACAGTAGGTACTGCTCAGAGATATGCAATCGTACGCCCACATGTACCTATAAGTTTTTATCTCAAAATAATTTGGGTGTGTTGCACGAAAAATAGCGGTTATTATAAGATTGTAAACGCAGAATTATTAATTTAGTTTGGCCACGGGCAACCTTTTTTATTTACAAATTCGGCCTTAAGGCTTATCGTGACTCCGTCTTGGACAGTCTTGGTCCTTATCTCGAGGCGTTTTTTTAAAGACAATCGATTTTAGTTTTTATTTCGAATTAAGAACGGTAAATGATTGATGCTGGCACGCTAATGGCCAGACTTTCCGTACGGTACGGCACTCGTAAATACGGCATTGTTAGACTTATGAAACGTTGTGTTCAACACAACCGAAACGCGTGCTTTTTGCTCACTTTTACAATCGTTAATTAGACAATTTATCTTAAGTCTGACGTTGTAATTGGTGTACTTACGTTAAATCGAATCAAGTTTAAATGATAGCCAAGTATAGTCGTCCGTATGAAGATATAAATCAGATGGTCGTTGGTTGTTATTAATATCTGTACGCTCCGGGCGACAGGCAGGATCGTTAGTCACAAAGTGCGGCCCAGGTTCGATTCCCGGCTGCTAATTATTATTTATGAGCAACTCTTATCTTTAGCCAGCGGCCGCTAGGAAGTGTTGCGGAATGTTGAAGTTTCTTGGACTTGCTCACGATTAATTGAAGGAGGCGTGGATTATTAAACAAAAACAGTGTATCGTGCAAAATAATTTCTGATTTTAGTTTATTGTGATATTGAGCTAATAGGCCGCTCGCCCGTTAATACATGGGGCTGGGACATTACTGGCGAAATGTGGGTGTCCTATAGGTGCGCCTCTGCCTAACCCTTTTGTTATGTGTTGAGATGATAATCTCAATAAAAATCTCATTTTAAAATTTCTCTCAATAATATTTCTGACGAATAGGTTCCTAACAGCGATAATTTTAATAGTTCATTACATACAATATTACATTTTTACCCACTCTTTAATATTACTAAATTCCGCCAGCGGCTTCGCCCGCGTAATAATTATCTTTGAAATTTTCAGATGAAATATTTTTTTAAATCGGTCCCGTAGTTTTTGAGTTTATTCATTACAAACAAAATACAAATCATTCCTCTTTATAATATTATAGACTACTAAGGTGGATTCATAAGACTTTTCTACATAATATTTTGGCAGAATGAAGAAATTAATGGCACCAATAAAAAAAACTAACAGATGTTCAAAATTTAAATAAAAATGTTGTGAAACTTTTTAAACATAAATATATTTTGTAATAAGTAATAGTTACAAGTTTAAAAAATAAAGTGTGGTGTAAAAACTGTTGCAATTACAGATTCTGTTGTTGAAATTACAGATTCAGATGAAATAAGTGTTTTAGATTTTATTTTGTATTTTTTATTCAGTTTTTATTCAATTTGCCACCGCTTTGACAAATATGCTCTAAGTATTTAAAAGTTTTGAAACTAACAGAAACATGAAAAGATCCCTGTTATTGTACAAAACGTGGAAAAAAGGCGTGTCCAACAACTAATTATAATTTTAGCCCGGACCAAATAGCTTAATAAATTACATTTAATTATCCCAAAAATGGAAACGTATAAAACGGATTTAACTTTTAGTGCAGCATAATAATTATCTTTAATCCCTCATCGCGACTCACACCTCGTTGGCTGAATGACGCATTTCCTCAGTCACTTCATAAATTAAATAAATCTACTGGGTAGGTACATCAATTTTACTTACTAACAACTTTATTCGATGTTAAATCTATACTTACTAATAATAATTTATAATATAATAATAATGTTTTTTTAAGACAATATTTCTAGAAATACCAGTCGGATTTGAGGAAGGTTATATATTTTATGGGCTATTCAACATCACGCTACGATTCTTAGGAGACGAGCTAACATAAAAAAAGTCAGACAGAACAAGGACAGAACGCTAAGCGTAATAGCGTAGGCCGACGACGCGATGCGACGCGTTCTTAAAAAGAAATTTCACGCGGACGATGTTGCGGGCAGTTCAAGCTAGTTGTAAAATATTTTGGCGGGCCGCCATTTTGTTTGCAATTAAAAGTAATTCACTTCATTTAGCTCATTAGTATGTATGTTTGTGTGTTCGTATGTTTATTTATATGTAATTGTTTTCGTCGCTATTACTTTCGTACTTAGTTGTGTTAATGTCACTAAAGGTTCGTGCAGACAAGCGCGACGCGACGGCGCGACGCGACTCGAACAATACAATTTCTAAAAAAAATTCACGGTATAACAATAACCGGTGTCGCGTCGCGCTAGTCTGCACGCAGCTTAATTTGTCACAATGTATGTAGCGTTCAAGAATGATTTTATCTTTCGTTTTGAACCATGAGTCCATGACAGCAGTTTTTAAATGATGAAAAATGTATAGATATGTTTTATACTTTTAGTACCTACATCATTACTACATTGTGTTACCTACTAAGTATACCTACATAAAGTACGCAATTTGTATGTTTGGATGTTTAGATGTTTGTTACTCAAACACGCAAAAACAGCTGAATAGATTTGGATGAAATTTGGGACACAGATAGTTTAACCTGGGATAACTTCCGACCATCACGCGAGTGGAGCCGAGGGCAAAAGCTAGTTAAAAATAAAATAAAATAGTACCCTAACTGGTCATAATGTAGTACCTATACTTCATCCTAATTTTTAATTTATTTTAAAGAAATAAAATCGTACAAAATATTATTTTTAAGGAACTCATTCCTTTGTACAAAAGCTTGAACTTCAGTCCTACCCAAAACAGGCTAAGACTAAGGATAAAGAAGTAATAAGTTAGTCATTTCATAAAACCTTATATTCAAATCTGGTTTTTCTTATTTATAAACCAGGTTCACAAAACACCTACAAGCCAATTTTGTATTGAAAACAAAAAAAAAACTTTTGACATTCAAAAGTACTTTTATAAATAAAAAAGGTCTGGTGCGATATATGAACGTTAGGTTATGTTGTAGTTTGCCATACGATGACTTAAAAATACCTAAAATAAAACGTCGATCATTTTTAATATTTATTTTATTGTATAAAAAAATGGTAAAATCCCAAATAAGGTAGTTTCTTGATAGGTAAGATCCCAAACAAAACGTAGTGAACTTAAATCATTTCCATTTAGACGAATTCACTAAAACAAATTAAGTATTTATGTTTATTCAGCAGTCAATGAAAAATATTTAATACATTTACCCAGTTATTTCATATGCAGCTGCATATATTATGTTGTTTAATTTTATTTTAGTGACTAGCATTTCCAAAAATAATGTCGTATCTACAGATACAACATTGTTTCTCGCCCACATAAACGTTAAAAATGACAGCCCGAATTCTAGTAATGCAACTCGTAAAATAAACATATTTGGTCATTATATGTTTATTTTACGAGTCGCATTACTTTGTTTTCAAATAATATACAACATGTTGTGTTACGTATTATTATCTTGTATTTTTTTTTCTACCGGGTCAAAATCTGTACTAATATTGGTGAGTTTGAATGTACGGGATATTGTTCGGAACTACTGATCCGATTACGAAAACTCACTAATAAGCTACATTATCCCTGAGTGTCATAAGCTGTATTTAAAAAAATACTACTTATAAAAAAGTTCTTTTTCGATGCTTTCGAAGCGCTAGTCCTTGATATAAAACTTGAAACAAACTTGGTTCCATTTTTGGTAGCCATTTTTTTCGTTGAATTTTTTGGCGGGATAAATTTGCTTCATAAACAGTTTAATAAAAAAGGTGAATTTTAGACATAAATCTTAGGATTAATGAAATAAAAGTAATAAAATCAGCCATTCATAGACATGCTGTTTAAAATATTGCTTGTCATAACGACCAGAAAAATCGATTTATACTTTTAAACGATGTAAACTTATACTGCCGATTATATATTAAAAAAAAAAAAAAACATTTCAGCACACCCACGTTAATTCTTAAATCAAAAACGTTATTGTTTTGTTACAGGGTTCTATATTTTACTCTATGTTTTCTATCTGTCATTTTATTTGTAGATTTTTTTTTTCAAACTGATGAAATCATTCAAGAACTGATGTGAATCATCCAAGTCATTCAAGAAGTAAAAGTTTACATGATACCAGCTACTTATAATAAATTTATTCGTTTTATAAATAAATAATTCAACAAATTTCCGCCCATTTTTGCATCACCACATCACATGACACTAAAATGATTATATTACCTAACAAAAAACCTAATTATATTAATCTAGCTGAGTGATTTCTGGCTGCATGCGATGAATTATATTATATCTAATAAGGCTATCAATCAAAATACCAATCACTGAGATATCAATCAAATTCTAGATTCATAAATAAGACAGTGTTAAAACTATTCTAAGTTCAAATTCTCTTTTACCTCCGAATACTCAAACACCACTTAACTTGTAAGAGACACTCAGTTAAGCGGGTTTTAATGATTTTATACTGAAGATCACGTCTAAACGACTAGTGTTAACGATTCGGAAAAAAATAAAATATATATAAGAATATTTTCTTAATAACTTAGTATGTGAATATTTTAGATTTTGTTTATATTACATAGTATAATTAATTTGTAAAGTTATGTCTAACGCGGATAAAAAACTGAGAATCACGCAAAAACTATCCAGCGTATTTTTCTGAAACCTTCACCATTTCAAAGATAATTTAATTATTTATCTTTTTGTATACGTGTTTTATTTAAATACATTTTGATTTATGTATAATAAATTAATAATGCGTCTAATTTGGATTTGATCGGTGAGTCCTATTGGTGACTGGATGTACGACGCGTTGCGTGAGCTCAGCACAGCACACGCAAGCCAGCCACTCAAGGCCTCTGGCATAAATATCTGCGTCTTAAGACATCGACATCCTTTAAGACTAAAATACATGGTTTTCAATTAAATTTCCAAACGGCTAGCTAACAAATCCCGTAAACCCAAGGGCTGGCTTTTACCTTGCCTAGAGGCTAAGCATTGCCATACGACATCGTGGCAATGCCGCCAGTCTCCTGGGTACATTACCAGTCGACAGCGATGCAGAGGAATTTTTCGACGCCATATTTTAGTTTGTTAATACATTTTTTTTGTATTTTATTAATGGGTAGGTATGAGTTGATTATTCATGCACATTTCATTTTAGTTCCTTAAGATATTTCTGTCGCTTCAGTACACCTTAAAGTGACAGCGAGATAGCAGTCATGCTATCTCGCTTCTCAATTTTTAGTCGCTGTTAGTTTCAACTAAAAATTGAGAAGCGTTTCAGGGTTTGGCTGTAGATAATTGTTTTGTAAATAACGCAATTAAATACAATAATTATTATAATTAAGCTACTTACCTTAATGATGGCTCATTACCAATCATTTCAATGATAGAATGAGACCGAGATAGAGGCATTGACTGTTGCGTGTATTACCTGATCTATTGAATTGACGCACGAACGTTTTCGACGTAAAATATAAGTATTGCATTAATAATTGCTAATTTAATTCCTAATAGTTTATTTTTATTTAATTATGCAATTTACGTCAATCTGATGTTTTATTTTTGGTACAATAGATTGAAGATCTGTGTTAAATCATTAACTCGATATTAGAAGCAGGTAGTAGGTATTTCCTATTGACTGTCTCTTTCTTGTCTAGTGGTCTAAAGCGCTACTGCAGAGCATTGGTCCTGGGTTCGATTCCCAAGTCAGGCAAAGTGTTAATGGGTTTATTATCTACCGAGAATTTCTCAGTAGTAGCCCGGAGTCTGTGGTTAAGCCCAGTTGATGGCTATAGGTTCGGCCCGCCCCCTATTCCACGGGACTTAAACAGATAACTGGCGAAATGTGGGTGTCCTAAGTTCAGCTCTGCCTAACCCTTCATTAGGTTAGTATGAACCAACGCTAATGAATAAAGCAAGAAAAAAAAACATTTCTTCATTTTTTTTTTTGTTTCTAAATTGGTTTCCAATACTTGTTAAAACAAAAACAATTAACGTTTCAGTGATGGCCCGTGTAAAGATATTTTTTTAATAACTAAGTACCTAATGACGACTACGAAAAGTTTTAAGTACCTACTAACTTTTGTAACAGAAAAACTAATATTTTATGTAAACTAAAATCTTTCATCCACCTTATCTTGAATAAATTTAGCAGTAAATGAGCTGTAAACGGACAAGAAAATCATAAATTAAACTAATAAACAACAATTTATTTTAAATAAAATTTAAAACTTTACTAGTTATACTGCCCAGTGAACATAAATAGTAGCATTAGCATATAGAATGATTTTATTTTAAAAGAAAATCGTAAATCATCAAACGAGCATTATTGTTACATGTGTAGATATGATAATAATTATTACTACAACTTCAAGTTATTAAAAATATTATATTACTAGCGACCCGTGCCTGCTACGCACGGTTTTAACGACCTGACAAAGCATCGTGTTTTCTTTATTACATATTAGTTTAATATTTATGTATTATAATATTAACCGTCTGGAATAAATTTTCAAAATAATGGTGTGAAAACCATATCAAAATCCGTTGCGTAGTTTGTAAGAACAACGCGAAAAGCGACTTTAATCTATTATATATATAGATGTGTTTTATTCAATGCTTATTTTGCATCTAATGCCAACACGACATGTAAAGAACATTTTACTGTACGATTATTCATGTATAATAAAGATAAAAATAATATGTAGGTAAGTAGATACTACCTATCTATTTATAAAAAATCGGTAAAGGTAGGTAGGTAAGGTAGGTAACTAGGAAAATACCTAGGTAATTGTAAAGTTAAGAAAACAAATAATATATTTTATGCATGTCCAGTCACTTAGATATATTGTCATGATTATTCCGTCTAGGAGTTGAGCAAAACCAGTTCTAATACCTACATGTGCATTGAAACCACACCCTAGGAATTTATACAAAGATTAATTAGCGTTAAAATACCTAAATAAATATACATAGCACACAAAGAACGTTTTCATAAAGTTGTAGAGATTATGACACATCTGAACTTCTGAAGATAAAACATATTTAAAAGGAACCTGTAAGAATTAAAGAACTGCTATTTATGACTGCCTTATGGCCAAAACTTAAAAAAAGGTTTCATTCGTGAATAGTCCACCTTAATCGTCAGCCAGTCACACCTAAGTACTGGCCACTTAAAAAGTTTCCACAAAGAATAAAACATTCTTAATTTGAATTTCCCAGAACGTAGGTACTTGATCGCGAAATTGTTATAAGTCTACAACAGTATTGCAATCGCGTTCAACGACGTCAAATGACCACAAAATATCGGTTTGTGATGACCAATAACTCAGTAATAATACGCTAGTCTATGATATTATGGCATGCGGGCGGTGGTTACTTGCTACCGTCTACAGTAATTCTTGTTGAGCGTCAAGCACTCGGTATTTTGTCGTAGAGTATTTCATTCTGACGTTGCCAAGGTCTTTTTGGTGAGTAATATGCGAGTTGTCTTGTTATACTTAACTTATTTTTTTAAATTCCTTATTTACCTAAGTTCTTCGAAGACGGAGGAATTTTATTCTAATTTCAAATTTAATGACGTTTGAAAATGAAATGGTCTGAATTAGCAAGTAGTAAAATAATTACTTTTTAATTGAAATAAATCAGCCTAGCAACAATTATCTCTAGTTGTTGGTGTATGGTGTATCCATTACAGATTACACCTCAAAGCTCATTCTAAATTTATTTTCAATCTCAGAACCCATAATGTTAAACCAAGCTACTTATTGCATATATACCTACTACATATTATACTATACTCCATTTGAAATAAGATAGACATTTAACTAATACATTCCGTTCAACCGATTTTGACTTCTATGCGTTGGGAGCATGGCAAATGGCAGCTGCAGTAAAGTTGGTATTGTAACCACTTTTTTCCTTTTAATGCCATCCTTATGCCTACGATATAGAAGTCAGAATCGGTTGAAAGGACTGTAAAAAAGGTTTGTTTAAATGTCTAATCTTATTTCAAATGGAATATAGTTCAGCTGAATTAACGGGAAATTTATAAGTAATGGAAATTAATAAAAATTTTATTACAAATTTCTAGTACTTGTCATGTAGGTAGAGTACATTAAATACTATGATTCCCGCAACTGGCAATTTCCTATAAGTTTAAATTATTTTATTATGGGACTTTTCTCAGTATCTCCTATTATCGTACTGAGGTACCTACCAGGGATGTTGCGCACATTCGCATCCGCAATTGCGGATTTTCCGCATTTATTTAGACATCCGCATCCGCATTAATCAACGCGGAGCTCATGCGGATGCGGATTTGGGTGGAAAAGTGTTAGTATTATAGTATTATAATCATTTTAATCATCAATACAACTCTAAATCGTAACATTTTCGCAAAATAGTCTTATATCCATCAAACACATAAAATCTCGAAAGCTATAAAGATTTTTAAATAATTATAATTTAGTAATTACTTTATTATAATTGCCGCAAATTTAATTATGATCAACATACAACGACACAGCCTAAAGCCTGTAAGTTGTTGGTATATTTATATAAAATTAATTCCGATTTCTTAAACTTACCTATTATTCTATATTTTAAGTACCTATGAGAAAGAAGTTTTCAATACCTACATAATATTTTATAATTTCTTCAATTTTTTTGCAACATTTCCAAATAATAACAAGCAATTTTTCAAAATATGTCTTGCAAATCTCTATGGAACGCACCTACGTACACAAGAAAATATTTGCCCAACTTAACGCCGAATAACTCGGGACATTCACAAAGGCACATTCGTATCCAGCAAACATTTCGTTAAAAATGTTTGCCAAATTTTTGAACACACATTAATCATCGCAACACTGTTTAATTCGCCAATATGCCAACGTTCGGCCAACGTTATATGAAAACATGTTGCCTGCCAGTGACTCATGTGTGGTCATTGCCGAGAATAGAATAAAATGACATGGCCGCACACAACAACTAAAATGTATTACGTAATTTTTGAACTGTCGTGACCGGAGGAAAAGTAGGTATAATCTACTGAAAAATACTTACGTATTAACACTAGTTAACACTAGTTTTTCTGCACCACAATCTGCCCCTTTTGGACTTTAAGTATTAAATTATGAATTAAAAAGCCTAACTTATTAACTTCAACATGACTGATTTTTGGCTAACTTTTTATATTAATGATAATAATAATAAGCGTGTTTTGTTTTTAAAGATTAATAAAAGTTAAATTATTTTTAATCCTATAGATTTTCTGTTCATTAAAAGTTTATTTTTATTTAGACAACTATTCGCCGACTCTCGAATAATAGACACTATTATTCGATATTCGAGGAATAACAAAAAAAAATCGAGTAAAGCCGAATACCGAATAATAGCGAGTATTGGCGGCATCTCTAGTATTAACCATTAACAATTTATTAAACATATATACATAATTATATATTTTTTTAACTTCCCTTTTCATGTGTCCCTTTACTTATTTATTAATTTCTAGAATTTACTTTCTACTTTTTTTTTTTTCGAGAAAAGAGTTCTGTTCACTTCAATAAAGAACAGTTCCTCTATTATTATTTCTTGAATAAAATAATTTAATAATCCAACAGCTACTGCTGATAAGACAGCTGTAAATCCAAACCGATTTCAATTTTAAATAAGTTTATTCATAATAATTATGACACTGGTTAGTAATAATAGCTTGATAATAGCAGGAAATAACGTTTGTAAATTCATTTATAACCGGCACGAAGTGAACGAATGGGTGTAGTGAGAACGAATGAGATTGATATAAATGAGCAAAAATTTGTGCTGGCACACGCGATGGCCATTGTTCTTAGGTAGAACAAATTAGGTCTAATAGAGGTAGCAGTTTATTTTTAATCTGCATGCCAAAATTGTGTGTTAAAAAATGTAATTGAACTAAGTAGGTAATGTAGGTTACAATGTGAATTTATTGCGTTAGGTAACCTTAGTATTTAATAGGCTATGTAAAGATTAGGTTAGGGTTTTGCAACCTTCGGACGATTTCGAGTGAAAATATGTTTTACCTATAGAAAAATTACACGATCATTTTACAGAAAATGATTCCGAAATCCGTTCTTCCAATCAAAATGTAATCCCAAAGGGGATAATTCGAATTTAGGGGGAAACTTGATTGCAGCCGAAAGTGCTGCTAACCCTAGCAAAGATCTTTATATTCAGTAATTGACGTAAACTAGTAATAAATTGCAATTAGACTGACAAGAACAATGTTAGTATGGCAGGCTTGCCTAGCTACCAGTTTCTATACAGTTTAGGCAACACAATTACTGCCTCGTACCAAATAATTGGGTACATTAATAAGATTCTTATCTCCGTACATAGTTACGTCATTATTTTGAAGCAAGTGCTCTGAATTCTGCTCTATTAAAAATTGTATAAACATTAGAATACAAAAATAATAAAGCCATTCTGTGAAAACGAAGTCGCACGTAACTTAAGTAATATTTATTCAATCGTCCATTACTTAATTATAATAAAATAATACTTCCTTTCCAAATATAATCTATAAACCTATAAAAACATCACAATCAATAGACAACGCAAAAAAAAGAAAATCGATCAACCCATACGGAATGCGACCGCAAAAAAACAAAAAAGTTTCTATCAAAAGTTCAAAATTAAAAAATAATATGACCTCATTCTTGAGACTCTTCTGTTGTCTATGCCCATTTTATTCGCCCACTTGTAAAAGGTTAGATGTTAGATTCTGACAGGCTATTAAACAGACGGGGAAATATCTCAAGAGCATTGTCGGAATAGTGTTCTTTTTTCGAAATAATTTATTGCCTTGAGAACTATCAAGGGCGTTGCATGACACTTAACAAATGATATTTTAATGTTTTTTGACCTTTTCTATTGAATGTTTTGTAATTAAATTTTTCATCTGTTACTTATTATGTTGTATCTTCTCAAATTGAAATTACTGAAATAAAACTCCTCTTTAAGCAGTAACTACTTAAAAAAATCTAATAATCACAATTTCAATTACAATAAAATTAATTTCAGTTTATAAGGCATCAAATTCTATGACGTGTGCTTGACTAAAGTTTAATTGGAAAAACAATCATCAACTAAAGAAATACAAATTAATTTCAATGAATAATAACGTGTCATTAACGATCAAATAAAACTTAACGATTATGATTATGACAATTGCACTTAATTAAATTTTATTCATAGGCAGAGTAAACGCAATTCTTGTGTCTGTTTGTTCGAAGAAGCATTCAAGCTTATGTCGGCTGTCAAAACAAGTGTGACATAAAGTAACAAGCAATTCATTACTGTCTTCGACACACAATAGAAAAGAAATCCATAGCCCACGGCTCGACAATGGTGTACAATCATAATATTAAGTACCTTTTTTTATAACAAACACAAAAGTTGTAAACTATTGTGAAATAATTTCCTACTCGAGTTGCGTCTTCGAGTGTTCTTTTTTCAAATCTGTGGTTTTATTGTGAACTTCTTCATAGTGTTCTTTTTTTGAAATGTTATTGAGACATTTTGTCAATGTTAATGTTTTTCGAATGAGGTTTTTTTATGAGTGACGTTTGTTGTTTTTTTTTTTGATAGTTAACCTTTTACGTTCTCTATCGACTCTATCGTGGGTTTATTCATCTTTGTTTTTCTCTGTTCCAATATTAATTTACAAGCAACGCTGTTATCGTTGCCATATTGTGGGCCTTTCTACGAAGTCAACTTAGCAACTTGATATTTTTATAAAGTTTTGAGATACAATGTTGCCCCGTAAGTTCAAGGCAAACGGCATCACATTTCATAGGTACTAAACCACGTAGGTAGGATTTGTTTGAAAAACATAAAATATGTATTTATTAAACTTTATATTTTTCGCTCCGAAGTTTATTTGATAAGGTTTTATAAATTAATAACTTTAATACACGTTATTTATGTCGTGTTCAATAGTACCTAATGTAACGTATTTTATTTTCTCACGACATTTTTTACTCGAACGGTAGCTGAACAAATAAATATTTCCTACATTAGTTTCAATTTGCAATCTGACATTAAATTCACTGACAAGTTGGTATTTGTAAATATCAAAATAAAATGCTAAACTAAAAAATGTGCACAATTAATAATATATATACGACTGTTTTCGCCTACAAGCGATTACGACGCGCGAACATCGCAACGGTTTAACCCTTCAAAAGTCGATGCAAATTTGCGCATAAATAAATAATGTATGTGCCCCGCACATAGATATCAGCAAACGATAACTCCAGTTAGACAAAGATGGATGGTCAAATAAGATTTGTTGACACCTTCGCGCGATAACATTTTTAATAAATCATCTGTCCCGTTCGGATATTTATACGAGCGTAATTGGACGTCGGTACGTACGAGAACATTCAACTTCATTGTCTGTTTATGGCTACAAGAGAAATCATCGAAATCACATTTTATAGCTCTTAATAATCAAACCCTATTTTATGGGTCATTCCGACCTTGTTGATTTACACGTACTGCGAAGGCGGTTATCGATAAATTTCCTGTTGAATAATTCAATTTATATGCGTTCAGTAATTGCTGGTGGACATAAAAAGTCAAATAAAAATAAAATCTCATTAAAATGAATGGTTTATCCATACTTGAGGCTGACAACAATTAAATGGCAATGAAGCTAGGCGGCGCTAACCGTTTTACTGTCGTTTTGAATTGATCCGGTCACGATATCTGCTAATCTTTTGAATAATGGAAAATAAAATTGTTTAGCATTTAATTTTTTCTATTTATTTTCCGGTAAAGTTTTTAAAGTAGATACCTACTGTAGAACCAGATAGTCGATTGGACACGTTTCGCGATCTAGGTAATAGATACGCTTTACATAATTTATGGAGCTTAGCATTTACAATTTTATTCAAAAATAGGATTTAGATAAAGCCTTTTAAGTCGATATTTATTTTACTTAAGGTTAAGTCAAGTGGTGTGGCACTTGGATTACTTTGGCTATAAATATCTTGGCAGCACTTGTCAATAATACTAATGAAGTTTTTTGTTTTGTTTCAGATGTGTCCCGTATATTAATTTATTGAGCTGAAGGACATTCAAAAAGGTAATTTTGACTTTTTGTAGAAAATAACAATTAATTAGTTATTTAATTCAGAACCGTTCGTTTGACCTAAAATCTTCAACACAGTACGAACAATCATTTAGGAAATACATAATAGAATTAAAACTAACCTTGGTGGTTGTCTTGGCGCTTGGCCATGCAATATGCCTCCAATTTTCAGCTAAAATCGAACCGTAAGTTTTAGCTCAGCGGTTACGAACGCCACTTTATTCCGTGCGAACGCCGCGTCGCAGGCTCGATCCTCAGTAAATGCTTGTAGTTTTTGGGCCTTATCGAAGCTACATGTTGTTCCATACAATATGATAGTCAAATCAAGGCCAATATAAAATGTTCCCGACACGGTCGCGGTTTAGATAACATATATCTTCAACGTATCACCGAAGGGGCCTACATTTTTAAAATATCTGAGCCAAAAAGTGAATAGGGTTAACCCTAAAAAAAAGACATCTTTTTCAAAAAACGACGCTGGAGTTTTAGTAATACAGTTGTCACTTAGGACTATTTCAATTTAACGTTTTTCCAATAATCGTCGGTTACGCCCTTTTTCTTACAACACAACAAACGACTTACACGTGTTATCAATATAATCAATAAAATAACCTTCGAGGAGAAAGTTAGATAAAAAAATTGATTGATCGAAAGGTAAAAACAAGGTCCTTATATTTATCGAATTCGATTAGATACAGTATCGAAAGAATTTCACCTTAGTTCGACTATGACATACTAAGGTTACATTGCAATGACTTTAGTCTAAAACTAGGCGTTTTTTGTTACAGTTTTTGCTGTAATTTTTATATAAGGTATCAAAAAACAGTAGCGGTTTAGCAATGATGAATTGCCTGTAGTAAAATTGATTGTAATGTTGTTTTTGTTTCTTTGTTCTTTTTTTAAAACAGTAGGTATTTGGACTTGAATCTTTTATGCTCGCCAACGCAATTTATTCATATTTTTTTTGTAATTACGCTCAAATAATATTCAAAAATATTAAAATACCACAACAAAATGCCGGTAATAATTCATTCGTTAATACAATGTTTCACCCATTATCCCTATTTCTTTGTACGACACAGCCGTTCTAAACCACCCCAACGTCCCTAACCCTTTAATGCCATACGGTGTCTTCAATACCCCGACTTTCACATCCTTCCTGTTTTAAATGTATTCATATCGCATAAAAAACCTAATGCGTATCATTTGACGGTGTCTAGACAAAAGCCCAATGTCTATTGTCGGGCTAAAAGGATTTTTTTTTGCTGTCTTCGAAATTGGATCGGAAGATGCAACTGATAGTTTGCTCAGCATGAATGGATATTACTTTCGGTTTTTATTTTATGATTGTAAACGATATTTTTGGGTTTTTTGTTTAGTCGTTTGTTTAAATGGGTTAGTAGGTGGTTTCTCTTTGCGTTGTTTTTTGTTCAGAACTATTGTAGTAGAGTAGTGAAGATGTATTAAATTAATTAAACAAATAGAAGTATCACTTCTGATTTAACGTCAGTAACTTCGTAAGACACCCATTATTGTACAATTAGAAATTGCATATATTGTCATTTCAACTCCATCCAAATATTTGTTATTAAAAACTACACCTTATTTACAGTAAACCAAAAATGTATGACCGAAAACATGAATTACAAACAGAATACATAAAATATTATTGAATGGAAGAGCATTGTTACTGGCTCGTTAACTTCTCACCGTAACCCTTTCAACATCATCTTACAAACCACCACAAAGTGTACCATTGTCCCATCCCTTATCTCTAACAATAAACTACCGTATATTTAAAAATCGAAGCTACTTTGAATAAAGCATCCTATTGTGAATATTATAAATATTATGCTAATGCGATAAAGAAATTTTTTGACTTCGGTCTTTGAGACCAGGTGTCGCGTTTAAAGGGTTGAATCGACCCTACGTGTTCAATCATTTATTAAGATTTGTTCTATTGTCTACCATCTTATTCCCATGCATAGTGCATAGAATTTATGTGAGAAACGCGACTGATATATTTTTGTCTGTATTCTAATGCACACGCTTCCTAGCATTTCAATAGATTCAAGACGGTTCATTGGTCATTATTTTATGGATTAACGTTAGATTTGGAATGGATCCTATGATTTATGATGGTTGAATCACAAATTTTTGTTAAAGGATTATTTCTGGTATTTATATACTGGGTCATAAAAATATCTACATGTATTTAGATTTTTTAATCTAGATTTTATAGCTATGCTTTGGCATTAGTTGTTAATACATATTCCTTTTTTGAATTAAAGCTATCTTATAAAATTCTATTTAAAAATAATGATACCAATCTCATTTTAATAAAATAATGTCTTCTATTAAAATAAGCCTTTTCCGAAAACCGAATAATGCCGTAATAAGACTTATGACGATTTCCGCAGCCAGCGAGGCGATGCCGCATTAAAAAAAATAACGAGTTGAAATGGGAAATTAAACAATTATCTGTTTACTGTCGTGTCTGTAGTGAATCTGTGTAATTTCTGTAATCAGATATTGTGGTAATTTTTATTACAACTGTAATTTATTCACTTTGTAACGTTGTTTACTTTTGTTCTTCACCTTGCTTTTGCCTCTGGCGTTGTGGTTGTGAATTTCGGATATGATTGTCCTGTCTTAAATGTTATAAGTACCCTGTTGCACGCCTTAGTTAGGAAATAATTTATGAAAATTATTTGTTAGTGTGCCCTTTAATGATCTAAGAAATATTAGGTTTAGGCTGTGCATTGACTCATTGTATGTCAGTCACCTTCAGTTTGCTATTGTGATAATTAGTTTAATTTTACAAGCATTATTATTTGACTGCCTCGTTGGTCTAGTGTTCGCAAGTGCTACTGCCGAGAATGAGGTCCTGGATTCGATTTTCAGGTCGGGTAAACTGTTATTGGGTTTTCGTCAGTAGCAGCCCGGACTCTGGATTTGTGCCCGGCTGATGGCAATAGGGTCGCTCCTATATATGGGAATTAAACATAAGTGGTGAAATGTGGACGGATCTACTATAGATACATACACCTCTGCCTAACCTTTCGGGGATTACAGGTGGGATGTTATGTTGTGTTATTAGTTTACTACTATTGCTCTCTAATATTATCAACAATAAGCTTTCCCTTAGCTTTGCCTTTATTGAATTTAATTAAGAACGCAGCAGGACATCTAACTGCCATATTTACATAGTGATTCAACAGAAATATTTAATAAATGGGCATTATTAATAGCGCCCATATGTCGTGTGAGGCTGGCTTAAGGGTGCACCGAACTAGATCACTATGTAGACTTGTTAATCATATTAAATGATTAGACAAAGGCTATTATACAAAATCTAGAAATGGTATTTAATTTATTTATAACATGAAGTGTTGCAATTGTATGTGTCAATTACGGAGTTTCCTCTTAACAAATATCCTTTATCATTTTAATGCATCCTGTGGTTGATTTCATTTATCTGGCTGAGAGATAATTTTATACAAATTCTGTCACCTACCTACATGGTAGATTTGGTAGGTACCTCTCCGGATACTGAATTATTAAAATTTATTATCAAAAGCTTGTGATGCTGACCTCGCATTGTCCGGAAATCCTATACAATACGAGATCAGCTTAAACTGGAAATGTAAAGCTTGATGTGTAGTCTTGTGTAAAAGTCCTCTCTCTTCTCGGTCCATTTCTCTCTATTTAAAGCTGCTAAGGACCAGTTCTTGTTGGAAGAGTCTAGCTCATGCCGCCATCGATACTGAATAGTCACTTTAAAATACGACTTACATAAATAATACAAATGATTTACCATACCTTGTAGAATTCACCAGAAATACCTGTCGAACGGTAATTGGTGCTGTTTCCTCCACCATTCAGTTCCATGTGTTTAATTATATAATTGGTTTTAAAAAGAAAAGTTGAAATTACAGTTTTACTTCGACGAGTCGCGGTTACGACAGTTTTGCACTTATCTTTGATGCACGCTATTTCGAAAACATGAAGTTCCAGTAGGTGCTTATTGTTTTTTCAAGTGAAAGTTCTTAGGCGGCGATTCGATAGTTAGACGAGAAAAATAAGTGAAATTTCAAGGACGCGTCACGTTAAGAGGGCACATTTCGTTATAAAAGAGAAAAGTAAGTAAGATAATTATCTGTCTCTGACACTAAATCTATATTGTTCTTAATTAAAAAAAAATGAATTAAGAACGTTTTTAGAGCTTAGCTAATAGTGAACAATTTTTATTTAAATAAAATAGCTGGGCAAGATCATGATCATTCTGTCCACCCTTAACCAGCGTAAAGAAGAGTACATTACAATACATTTTATTCTAAAAATAACAAATTGCTTAGTTTCATATAATAATAACAGCTAGCAAAAAAAAAAAACTAGGATGTTGACAATTATTATAATTTTACATTACAATAATATATAATAATATTATTCTAAAAATAGTAAAAACTTAAATGATTATTGTTTAGCTTCATATAATAATAACAGCTACCTAACAACAAAAGAAAATTGATAATTAATAATTATTATAATGTATTATTTATGAAATTATGAGTCATAGGTTATTTTTGCCGTTTTCATAGCATATTGTAGTAACACCAGTCGTTAGGAAGGATGTGGTGGCTATTAATAATTAATAACCGTATATTAAAAAAAATTGAAACAATATAAAATGAAATGCTTCGATGTAGGTAATTTTGTAACAAGTTACTTATGCAAGTTTAAACTATAATCTGCTGTGAAATACATAACTATCGTTTTTAAATATTTAAATAAACATTCCATTTTTCGAATGCAGTTCTCTAGTAATTCAAAAATCAAAGATTCTAATTCTCTAACACGTTGCCGTTCGTTTAAAATTAAACTTCGAACTCTTTCACGAGTACACAAAACGTATGTTAATAGCCCGCCTTACACATATGGCCGACGAACACAGCTGTTCCTATACTATTCTTATGCAAAACAGTATTTCCTTTTATTCGTTGTACTAGAAATAACCAGTAGTCTGTACTGACTATACAGACCTACTTTACTAAAGACACGTGGAAGAGATGGTATGTAAAACATTATTTTCGACACGGATATAAAAATGCACGTGTTCAAAAATATATATTTGCTGGCTGTAAATCCAACGACTCTTGCCATTAAAAACTAGACTAAAAAAAAACAGATAAAATGGAATGGATGAGTGTTGTTCACCTTGAGTTTAGGCGCGACAAAGTTTATTAAAAACCGTATTTATAGTTTAGGTTACTTCAATTTAAATAATAAGTTAGGTATAATTACATGCACTTTATTTTGAAGAGGGCAATAAAAATATTTTTATAGTTATTTTTGTAAGTGCTATAAAATGTAAGATAAGATAAAGACTGTATTTGTAATTCTGAATTAAAGCATTAATGTAAGAAAATTTGCAAAAAATTGAGAGGTTTTTTTTGGGTTCTAGGTAAAAAAATAAATGAATATTGATAGTATCATAAAACGACGTTATGTATTTTATTTATAAGATATTTAATCAAATAACTTACTTAGTAAGTTTATCACTTTATAGCAGTTCTATACTCGGTGAACCCGGTCGTTTTGGGGGACTGTCTTATGTCTTAATTTTGACGTTCGAAAAGTGTTGATTCTCAGCCTAATTTGAATAAATGACATTTCGATTTAATTTAAAAACAAAAAACAAGCAACTTAAACTCCACCGTACGTCATGTAGGTACCTAATCCTTTAAAACGCCATTATTTTAAATACATTATTAATTACACATGACGCAACTCTCATTTATGTAAACTTTAACAAACACTCGTGCGAAGAAACATCGATTTTTATGGCGGTCATAAATAATTTACGACTGTTCATAGTTTACGGTTACGGGCAGTCTTCATTACCGAAACTCTTTTGAACAATTGCTTTTGTATTCGCTAATGTTTATGAAACAACTAGCCTGCCCGCAACTTCGACCGCGTGAAATTTCGGCCACGACCCACCGCGTCGCATCGCATCGCGTCGCCCGCCGCTACGTGTTCGTTTTCACTTAGCATTCTTTCTGACCTTTTTCTTATTACTCGGCTTCTAAAGGTCGTAGCGTAATGTAAAATATAGCCTACAGCCTTCCTTATGAATTTGGCTATCAACTGCAAAAATATTTTTTCAAACAATATTTTTAATATTTTTTCAGAGATTAGCGCGTTTAAACAAACAAACAAACTCATATTGGTATAGATTTGCCAAATGCTCTGTGCGATTTTTCGCATTTAACGCGCCTCTAACCACTTTTGGCGATAAAGACGTTTCAATACCTAACAAAGATGACTAACATGATGGAAGATCTGCAGTTTTTAACTAAAAACTGTAAAAAAAAATACTTTGCAAAAGGCATGCATGCGGCTTCAATTTATATTTTTATAAAAATAAAAATTAATTTATTTTTTATTAAAATAGAAATGATTGTAAACTAATGAACCATACGATCCTCGTTTACAAATCTTTTCTAATGAAACAAAGACCAACGCACGCTTTTTTTTACAAAAAAAAAATTGTAAAAAAGAAAACGTGCACCTACTTTTACTAAAGAGGTTATCTATGTTCTTTCCGTGTTGCCATCTAGGTTCATTGGCTGGGCTATAAGGAAAAAACATAAAAATGTAGTATGACCAGTACCTATGTGTTGCGCAATTATCATGTGCGAGTATTTTTAACTTTACATAACTGTTAATCTCGAGTCGAAATTCGTTTAGTCTTTAAAAATAAATAACTTAGGTGTGAAATTATACAAAATAACTATTTGCTGTTGCCAAAAAAACCGTTTATGTTTTACGCTCTGTGTGGTCTATGTTTAAACGTTTTATTTTTAGATTAGCGACCTGCCCCTGCTTCGTACGGGTTTAGGACTTGCCGAAACATCGAGTTTTCTCTCTTATATTTAATTTTAATATAATGTATTATACTCGTACACGCAAACCTTCCGGAATAAATTCTCTAAATAACGATGAAAATCTCATCAAAATCCGTTGCGTTGTTTTAGTTGTTTAGAAGCAATGTAGTCACACAGACAGACACGAACAGCAACTTTCATTTATAAAATGTACAGAAGCGGCATAAAAAAAATCTTGGTCCATAGTACCTATTAAAATTAAAATGATGTCTTACAAAGAACCAAATGGATGCACTGACGCATTATAATCTTAATTAGTCTTAAATTCTTTCATTATTTCTTTTTTTTTTTTACTTAAAGCTATTTCAGATACAAGAATTTTAACCAATTAATTAGTAACCATGAAATGAATTTCTGAAGATCTTATAAGTTTTAATTTATTTAAAATTGCAAATTAATTCACGTCAACATTTTTTTAAATAATTTATGAAATTTGAGTGAATGTCACACTATAAACCTTATTTATAGTTTTCATTTATTTGAAATGCGAACAATAAACTGTTTTACGTCATAAAACGAGTTCATTAACATTTTATTCGTCTTCATTTAATATAAATGAATAGAAACCGATCAACTTTTTATAAGTGAAATTGATTCGTTTAAATAGTTTCAGTGATGTTAATATTTTTTTATACGTGTAACATTATATTTTATTTTATTATTTCACTGTGTTTAGGTATATTGGAATTATTATTAGGTTTCCGTCCGTCCAAAGTCCTAAGGCTCCGCTTTCCGTCCGTCTGTCACAGGGCTGTATTTTTTTAACCGTAATAGGTAAAGACTTGAAATTTTCATAGAATTGTGTACTACTATAGCCGCTATAATAACTAGTAATAAAAATAAAATATATATGTCGCAGTAAGATGGTTATAGCCGTGATATAGTTATATCCCTTAGGATATAGCCGTAATATAGTTCTATAAAAGCGGTTCATAACTGTCGGAGTGCCCTAATTTTGTTACAGCGACCAATTTTGACGTAGCGCTCACAGTTCTAACCTAACCTAACCTAACCTGTCTGGTCGGCGAGCCCTAATAGTTATATTTCTAGATCATGCTCGTATCATAGTTATGTTCCTGAGTAAGATGGTTATAGCCGTAACATAGTTACTACTACGTCATATAAATATTATGTAATACAAGAAATGTGTTTTTTTTTAATGTATCTGTAGTGTGCAGAGTTTATTTCCCAGAAAACTATAAGTACACGTGTCCTGTCGTATAACCCGTCTGCTTCATGTGTTATGTCATTTAATTTGGTGGCTTCCTCAATAAAATTTTATAGGCGTTAATTAAAGGGGCTAAGGGGACCACAAGAACGTGATAAGCGAACGTTTCTCACTTTTGTTTTACAAAATGCCTTTTTCCATACTTCAGTCATTATTTTTTTTTGCGAAAATGAACCTTATTACACCTGACGGATGTAAGATGCAACGTATAAAATGCTTTAATTGTAGCAGTTGAAGAAACCGCTTTATTTTTTACGAAGATAATTATTTTTGTGTGCATGTTATGACTTTATCAGATCGGTTGTTATGCGTATAAAATGTTTTTCAATATTCATGTAGAATTTTATAGCACAAGTTTATTATGTACGTAAGTATTTGAAAATTATACAGAGTTACTTTTACTTTTACGAAAAAAAAAATTACCACTTCATTAGCAAAAAGCAATAATCCTTTCAATCAAGTTTTATTTAAAACATTGCAAGTAAGGCCATCCCAATCGTTTCGATTCGATCAAAGTTATTCGTATTTAAAAATATCTCGATTCAATTATGTCAAAGATTTTAATTAACATTTCATATCGTTTCATTTAATTCGAGATCGGTATCTTATATTGTCGGCATTATTTAAAATTCTTTAAGTTAACCATTAAACAAAATACATGAATTTAGTTTTTTGAAAATTACATGTAATTATTAAATTATTTGTATACAAATGGTGCAATTATTAGATAACTCTTTTTGTTTCAAAATAATTATGGTAAAAAAAGCATCCGTGATATTCATTAATTAATTTGGTATAATTCCTGCTAAGTTTGTAGTTGAACACTTCACAATTTAGAAATGCAAACGTTTTTTTTTTAATTCTTGTATTTTTAACTGGGGTGAGTTCTTATAGAAGTAAATATTATTGGTTCACAAAAACAAGCACAGATTTCCAAATATTGTTCGCCATTAAAATAAGTGGCATTTGCGCGCGGCTTCGCCAACGTTTACTAGAACTACGACGAACGGGATAAAAAATATCCTATATCCTAAGCCAGGTCATGGTCTATCTGCGTGCCAAATTTCATCCAAATCTGTTCAGCCGTTTTTACGTGATAGAGTAACAAACATCCAAACATACAAATAATATTAGTGGGAGGATAATTTCCTGAAATATTGTGCAAGGCGAAAACTTAAGTACATATTTCTCCACATAAAACAAGGAAACCAAGCCCAGCATAAAATCAATGTAGAAGTGTTTATCTTCAAAGGTTGTCTAGTACGTGTGTACTATCTTAAAACGTGAACTTAATCTTGTCTGTCTGTCTGTCTGTTTGTTTGCGAAAACAACTGATAGTAACAGCGACGGTACGTTGGCGGTTTGTACAATGATTAGTTTTATTTTAGTCACCAGTTACTATGGTGGTATGGTTTAGGCAGGAAAAATAGATATTGTTAAATTTTCTGGTTTGTTGTAACTATGAGGATAATTATTGAGCTTCTGTTTAAATATACATTGCCAGAGATAAAAGGAGGCGTTTTTTTTATATAGTATTTTTTTATGATGGAGGCACGTTAAGACCCAGATATATGCCAGAGATCTTGATTGAGCTGAGCTCACGCAACGCGTCGTATGTCCAGCCAGTAATAGGACTCGCCCATCAAGGAGCGCTGTCCCAAATTAGACGCATTATTAATTTATTACACATAAAACAAAAGGTATTTTAATAAAACACGTATACTTAAATCAATAATTAAATTATATTTTAAATGGTGAAGGTTTCAGAAAAATACGCTTGATAGATTTTGCGAGATTCTCAGTTTTTTATCTCCGTTAGACAAAACTTTACATATTCATTTCACTATGTAATATAAACGTTATCTAAAATATTCATATACTAAGTTATTAAGAAAATACTCTAATTTAACATATCATTTTTCCAAATCATTAACACTACTCGTTTAGACGTGATCTTCAGTAAAAAATCATTAAAAGTCTGCTATCGTCGCCTTAAGCCGTTGGTTCCGGCTGTCATTCGTAGATCTTTCACAGTCGTTACGGGTCGTCAGAAGCCCGAAAGTCCGACCACCAGTCTTACCAAGGGGTATCGTCGTGTTACCTAGTGTGGAAGTCAAATAGGCAGTCCCTCCATGTTATACTGATATTCAGCTGCATTCGGTTAGACTGGAACCTGACTCCAGCATAATTGGGAAAAGACTAGACATACTCGTATGATGATGAGTTACAGAATTATTGTATGATGGAAAATAATCCTGTTAGAATTTATAGAACAATTTTTAAATAAAGGGGAAGGGCCAATGAAACTACGGCAGTACCTAAAAACCACGTCACGCCGCGCCGTGATGTAATACAAAGTACCCAAGTGTTGTTGACAGCTCATAAATAATATTAGGTCATTGTACTTTATTAACTTAATTAACTACTGCTAGAAATGGAGCTCGAATATATCCTTGACAAACTATTTTAACTACGGGTTGTGGAAAATATGGTCTTTGTGATAAGAGAAACGATTCTAGCTTGCTTTAGATTGTTTCAGTTTTTATTTAACGCTAGAAAGATGGATTACATGACAAATGTATGGAAAAAAACAATGTTTTAAACAAGAATTTGGATTTTCTGTCATCTATTAAAGATGACATTGAAAAAAATCTCGATTTATTTCTAGAAATGTACCATCGAAGAAGCTCGTATTTATACACCGTAAGGACTATTTCTGCTTGCAGCGCTCCGCCGCTATAGAACCGGAGCGGTAACAGATGTGGTCATCGTGTTCACGGGATTTTGTTTTCAAATTGCTTAGATATGAAGTTCTTCTATAATGCATGACATGGTTGTTATGGATGGAAAAGAGGGCTTTTTCCAAGTACATCCATGACACGGACGTCAAACAGGGATATGGATTTTCTGTCTGATAATACCATTGGAAAGTGGATTTAATAATGTAGTCCATGATACACGAACTGTGTCCAAATAAATATTATTATTGCTTTCTTTCTTTCTTTCTTTATAAAGTCTCGTTGATATTATGGTCACCCTAAGACCCTAATACATCCTCATTCAAAAAATTAAGCTGGTTTTTGTACGATAATTCCGAAACGTCATACCAATAACAACATGAAATAAAAATAATCCGCAATCCTTCATGCCCATTGAGCATTACCCCTCCGTCAAAATAATGTTAAGAATTATTAAAATATGGTGGCTATACCTACCCCTGTGATCAGTCATTGCGCAGGCGTGGCTATCGGACTAATCGCCCCCGCTGTAGAACAGCCGCCATCTTGCTTTACCATTTTTAAAAATTCCTTTTTCATTTGCACAGAGCGCTAGCGCATTCTGCCTTGTTTGGCTTGATGGATCACTTGCATGAATTATTTAATACGATTTTAAATATTATTTCAATTTCTATGGTAATTCTTTTGTGGTTTTATGCTGTTGAAGTTTTTTTCATAATAAAAGCTGGTGCAATTATCGTTGTATAGTTGATTGTTCTTAGTGAAAGAATGGTTATAATTTCTCATTAGCAATGGCAGTCGATCAGCTTGCACCGAAACTGTAACTGAAGTTAACTGATTAGAGGTTAACAAACAATCTCCTAAGTAGAATATAAATAATTCATGTTTAGTTTGGTCAAACAAAAAAGTATTTAATTCAGGTAAAATAAGGCACAATTTCCTAAAGCTCTAGAAGTTCTAGATTTCGATCTTGTAATCAGATTACTTTTTTACTTGACGGTCGGCTTTCCAAAGGTTCGTTTTCAACTTTTTTCTCGCGTTATTTTTCACGATACGCCACGATAAAACCTGTATATAAATGTGGAGCGCGCAAGAGCCTATCACGAGGCGGCATCGCCACTTTGTCAGTTACCGTGTTTTCACGTGCAACAATAACTACTTTTTGTAAGTATGCTGTGAGGTCAAAAATGTGGACGAAACGAAATTACGATGTTTTGTAACCAATTTTGTTCAATCTTACTTTTTTTTCACATCTGTGACAGGTATTGAGCGGACGTGAGTTTATTTTTACGAAAACTGTCAAAAGTTGTGTTTTTATCTGTTACAAAGTATTTTATAAACAGCGAAGGCAATTATTTACATAGATATAATATAATAATATAAAACTATTATGAGACCTTGATATAATATTAAATTAATATGACATGAACACGTGAAACTAATTATATTAATTTAAACAGCAATTAATTAAATGGAACACGTGTATTGTGGGTTTTTTTTATAAACTTGAAC
Organism: Xanthia icteritia; assembly: GCA_949128155.2. Lineage (NCBI taxonomy): Eukaryota > Metazoa > Arthropoda > Insecta > Lepidoptera > Noctuidae > Xanthia > Xanthia icteritia. The sequence goes on along the minus strand of OX421947.2, from coordinate 17,038,811 downwards.
ATTTTAATGGTATCAGCGTGTTCACTGTCGCAAAAAAACATACGAATATTAAAACACTAAAGATATTTTTTTTTATTGTCTTAAGATGCGTACAATTTAAAGGCTTTAACTTTAAACAAAAGGTTAAGCCTAACATCAAGTTATAAGTGGATTATTGTTTACTAATTGCTTATAATTAGATACAGACGTTGTTATTCTATTTATAATAATAATAAATAAATTACTTGTTTACTCGCTGTATTTCCAGAATGCTGATACATGTTTTTCTCGTGTACAGAGAACGAGTAAGCAAACATTTAAATTGAATTGTTCGTGACTGGTTGATAGTTTATAGTTTTTTTTTTCGTTGAAAAATAAAACTAATATGTTTTAAAATAATGTTGAGTATAAATAAAAATGTATGCTGAAATGAACCTTTTTGGCGCAGCCGTGAGGCACACACTATTATTGCTTTATAATTATTTTCACTTTTTATCTTTGTATTATGTGTTTCACGAACTGTGTCCAAATAAATATTATTCTTTCTTTCTTTCTTTTCTTAGAAAAAGAAGGGTTGATTTTAGGTAAAAAAAAAACTAACCTCCATGCTCGTAACAAAATCATATCGATTAACCAAAAACTTCTTACATTTCAGATGTGTCGGAAACACGAGATCAACAAAAAGAAAAAAAACTTGAATACCTCCGCGGCCAACCTGTTGTATGCTCGGGGACATTTGGTGAGCGCTCCATATTATTCTTTATCCTTTTCTGTTCCACATTTTTTTAGTAAAAATGTAAAAAAAGGAAAAAAAAATGTAAATAATACGATCCTTTTGAAAACGAGAAACGAGTGGGTTGAAGATTGTGGTGCACTGAGAGCTTCGAGGGTTGATTTGGGATAGAATTGTTGAACATGATATCAATACTTTATTTTAAGTAGGATTATTGAAATATTCACATTATCTGTGTTTATGACGTTGCTTCCACTGTTTTATTTGTTAAACATCTATTTATTGGATTAAAAAGTAGAGAAGTAGTAGTCTGGATTTGAGTTCGGTTGATGGCAATAGGCTCGCCCTCTATTACATGTGACTTTATCTTAACATGGTAGTAGGTGTACTATACCTACTATAGGTACCTATACTAACCACTAGTATTTAGGCGTGATGTTATGTTATGTTGAAAAGTAAATGAAAATATTTTGCAGTTGTCAACGAAAATTTTTTTAAACACGCTAATAAATTTTTTCTTCATGATCGCAAAGCTATTATTATACCTACACCCTTAAAACAATTTATCAATGAACTTATCATACTACACAAAATTATCGCCAGCGTTTCACATTGCACTATCATTTAATCTCGTTATCTGCTAATTAAATGATAAAAGATAACCGAAGAAGTGGAAAATAAAGTCATTTCGTTTTAAAAATATTTTTGGTCTTTAGGTTTGCCTTGTTTATTCGGTTCGGGAAAATGTTAATAAATAAAAAATAAAATCCGATTCATTCTTAACATAGGCAAAGATAACCTCAATTAAAGTGCTTTGTTCATTGTTTTATGGCGTTTTGAAAATGATAAATCAAAGCTAAGGGAAAATACATGTGACATCTATAAACCTGCACTGGGCCCGCGTGGTGGATTACGGCCCACTCCCTCTCACCTAGAAGAGGCCTGCGTCCCAGCAGTGGGTACATTATAGGCTGATTATGCTAAGGCTACAGTTTACTTATATTTGGAAGTAACTAGTAAATTACCAATAAAAATAAAGTTCTTTGAACTGGGCTTCATCAAACATTAGTCACAAGTGCGTTATTAAGTCTATATCGAAGAAAAATAATGACTTTAATAAATGGTCTTGCTATCGTTGTGTCTCAGTCCTTACCACGTATCTGAACGGACAGGACCACTCCAGTTGAGGTTAAGTGCAGGTATCGTAGAACTTTTTATTTTATTTTTTTCGAGTGCCCTCGGAAATAGTTATAACCTATTTATTTTACTTTCGAAATTGGGGTTAGGATAAAAGTTAATTTGACTCAGCTCGTGAAGGGTTAACGTTTTTTTTGAATATTTATTAAGTACACGGAATTAATACTTTTGTGTTTTTTTAGAGAGTTGTTATTCGTTTAAAATGTGTGGTATGTATGACTGTTTTTGGTAGTTTTTACTTTAGTAAATCTTTGGTTAAGACGTTTTTATGCGCAAATGTCAGCCTTTAAATATTTTGTTAGGCCCCATTCAAAAAAACAACGTCAAATACAAATAAATGCGTCACATATATCCCTTTCATACATTATAAGACTCATCTTACAACAATTAAATGAATCATTCTGCCTTTATTGCCATTGGAACGGTCAAGACCCCAGATTCGCGCGAATTCAAAATTATGTTCCATCTTTAAAAATTTGATCCAACCCTGTTTTGCTGTGTCGCTTGCAATTTTATTTAAACATTAACATTTTAACAAATAAAATGCGTATTTTCCTCGGACCAACCTCAATCATCGTTAATTTGATTACTTTTTGTCACTACAAACGTACGGACAGACAATCACGGGAACTGTTGATATGTTTTAAATTATATAGTGCTGTTATAGCAGGGCTATTTTGCTATTCATTCATTGTCTCGATCCATTCGACTTTGTGTCTTAATTTTAAAGTATATGGTAGGTTTTCGCTTGAACTGCTTACTGGGCGATCAATGTTTCAAAGAAATACATGTGAATGCTCTACCTGCTGTGAGTTGAGATGTGTGGAAGGCTGTATGCAACACTGTTGCACTTTTATATCCTATTCAACTATAATTTCTTAAAATCTTTCAAAATATACATACCTATCTCTGTGAACCCAAGCTTGTCTGTAAGGACGCTGTGGTATCCACAAAGTATAATAACGGTAACTATTGTTACCACATATTGTGACAAAAAAGAAACAAGAACAACAAAATTCCAATAAATAATTGGAATGTGTTAAGAAAACTTGCAAAAAGATCTTATATAAAAATTGATGACGCATGGAAATGATTACAAATATCAATGGGATGGGGATGTCTTTGTGACTGTTTTTCGTAGTTTTTTTTTTTATAAAAGTTAAAATATTATCAATACCACGGCATTTAATCCGATCTAGCCTGACCCTTGCTGTCCTCTCCAGCGACGCCCTAAGCCGAGGTCCATACCCCACAGGGAGGCGGTGCCCTTAGCGTGTAGTCGCTTAGTTTTTAAGTTTTGTGCCTTGGCTTTATGTCTTCATTTATTGAGGCACCCACAGGAAACTCCGGTTAAGCAGACGACAACCTACTAGGCTGACATTCACCAAAAAAAAAAAATGCACCGACAATAAAAAAAAAGTGATACAGGAGAATAACCACTAATATTATGTAGGCACACGATTACATAACTGTTACTTTGGGTTACCAGATAAAAAAAAATTAAACCTTCATAGTTCTATCTGACATAGAAACATCACGGCACCTGCTCTCGCGAGACCGGTTAGAATAGAGGTAAAAAATAATCTTTTTCATTTTAAAAACAACAATTTTTTAAATGCCCGACCGTGGGACCTCGCTGTGTTTATAATTTTGTGTTTATATTCCAACACTTGGTGATGGCAAAATGTTTAAAAACTCTGAGTACCGATAAATAACGTTTCACTATGGATTTATGTTGAAAGAACAGTTTGGATCACGTGTTGTTAAAAAAATATGTTTTAGAAAAAATATTTAAATGAGGCAAGTGCATTTTTTGATACACAAATCACAAAAACAAAAAATAGCACTGTATTTTCAATAACAGGATACTGGAATCAAATATTGATTATAATGTAAATAAGGATTATATTTCGATGGCTGGTCTCTTATTAAAAAGTGCAATAGTAGTAATTTAATTTAGTTTTCTACGTGTTAATTTAATTTATTGCGATATTCTCATTCTTAATGGCGGTTAGTTACATAGTATGCAAATAGAGATCAGTATCTATTGCGCAAATTGTTTCAAGCAGTCTTTATATGGTCATAGCGTTGACGGCCCTTACTGACCCGGCAGGTACCTACAAGTAATGGTGCCTATTTAGATATAAGCTGATAAAAATATACCTATAATTATCGCCCAACTGCCTCCCCCATTTGTTTATCTATATGCCGCTCTGCGGTCCCATTAGCCGCATGTTTCAGATAAAATGTCTATTTGGAAACTTCCAAACCTTCCAAGGGAACTGTATGTAATTAATTAGTTTTTAATTTAAGTATAAAACATATTACGTTGATCAAGAATCATTCAGTTTTGATCGCAACCGGTTCGTGGACGTTTGGTGGGATCTGCCAGTTGGCCACGCCCGCGACCGCCATATTCAAATTTTCAAATATCGAATATTTTTTCCGTTCTTGCCGGCCGGTATCGGAACCAGTTTTTGTTTTTTTACTCCCATCACTCTTGAGCAACATGTGGACGATTTGAGACACTATTGAGTCAATCGTCCTGCGCTCGGATCTTCGGATACTCACGAACGATTCTGCATACGCAAAAAATGATAAAGGACATGGCCTAACAAAGAGTTAGGTCATGCAGGTCGCGGCGGGCGTTGCACGGCTATAAAAAAATAACGCAATATCATTGCCAGTGCAAAAACACGTATCCGTGACTCATATTTTTATACCTTTACGGAACGACTAATAAAGGAAATTTGTTGTCCGCCACTAACAAGTATGTCGGTCATTTGGATACAATGATTAGCTGTCATTTTTCACTTTTCGTGTCTCGTGCGACGACCGAGCATTGAATGTGACACTGAGGCCATTAACGTCGACTGAAAATTAAATAAATTATATAATTTGCACCTTCATGTAAATTCGTTGGCTTATAGTGATGAGGGCCAAGCATGTGGTAAAAGATCGACCTTGGGGAAATAGATAAAGGACGGTTTTCAATAAAATTAGCAATAGGTATATTTTTACGAATAGACACAGTATTTTACAGAGAAAAAGTTAGGTTTAGAAACTACTTAATTATTTTAAAAGTCATAGCATGGTCATGTAACGTCATTAGCTATGCAAATAATGCGGTGATTAACAACAATAGGTGTTCGAAAAAAGTGTAACAAGCAAAAAGTAGCGCCGTCAAATATCGACTAGGATAAACAGTCACAAGTTGACCGTGGCAAGGTCGCGGGGATTTTGAACTTGGAACAAAAAAATATTCCACATTTGAATATTGCATTCGGCTCGGCTGATTGATGGGATTTCTTTTCACGGCACGCGATTGATTCGTATTGTTTTTTTTTTTCGGATGTTCCATTCACGCTGCATTCTCATTTAAGAACTCCTTTAAAATCATAATTCAATTGTTATTTTATTCTTAAATCTTTTTTGTTGCAGGGCCGCACGTTTGAATGCGGGTGTAACGACTCTTAAATCGTGAGTTATTTTTAAGGTTTGCTTAAAACAAAAATGCATAAATTATCTGGCCACACGCCAGATCCCTTGTACGGTTGTGAGAAAAACAAGGCAATTTTGAATTTTGCTTTTTTATACGAAGATGTGGAGAAAGAAATTCCACTATACGACGCCCCCGATATCCGTTATGCATATCGGCCTTATACGGGCCCTAGAAGAGTGTCGGTCGTCTCATTGTCTTTCTGTCCGTCATGAGTGAGTCACGCCATTGTGGGGTTACACAATAGATGTCTTTGTGCATTGTGCCCCGGGGGACCCTGATGTTACGTATTTTGTAATAATTAGTCGACTTCTATTTGACTCACAAAATGATAATTACTCATGCGCCTACTTTCTAAATTTTAATAAAGATCTAGTTGTGTCGATACTTATGTATTGATCGACCGCGGAATAAGTTTTTGTTTGATAGGTACGAAACGCAATATCTCACACGGCACGCGCTTAGGGGGTCACCCTAACGTATTCAAACGCAAAAAATGCGGAATGGGGGGTCCAGTATAATAGATACGCGAAAACTCAATCGCGTTCGCTTCTAACAATAAAATCCAATGATCTAAGTTCGTAAATCGGTCAAACGATTTCGACCCCTATGCCCCCGATATACGAAACACATTTTTTTATTCGATTATTCGAAATCTATCCCCCTTGGAGTAGGCAACTTGTAGGCGGGTAAAGTGGCCGTTCGTTCAGATATGTCAAAACAAATTAGCGGTATACTTGTGTATGTAGGAACGAGCACTATTTTATCTCGCTCCCATCTCGTAGGTGCGAAAAGGACGTAATATTTATGAATATTGAATATAATTTATCACCACTTTCCCCTTTTGGCGTTTATCGATGTGTGGGCTATGAATAAGGAGTTTTAAGTTGTTTTATTTTATTTTGTATTTGTATACTTATAACGAAAGTTTTGGAAACACGTTGAAATCATTTAATCCTAATTAATATTATAAATGCGAAAGTGAGTTGAGTTTGTTTGTTTGTTACACTTTCACGCTAAAACGGCTGATCGGATTTAGATGAAATTTGGCACATGGGTAGACGATGACCTGGAGAAGGGCATAGGATACCTTTTATCCCGATGTTCTCACGAGATCGAGACTTATGCGGGTGAAACCGCGGGGCGCAGCTAGTATAAAATGTGTAGTTATTTTTATTGATGACGGTAATGTTTTGAACTATGACAAATATTAGTATAAAATTTAAACGGCTATCAGTTAAATTCCTTATATAAATTGTTTGAGTAGAATACCTGTTTTTGTGCAAACATTACCTACTCGGTACCTACCAAATTTTATAACAAAACGAATGTGAATTACATTGTTATTGCATCATCCACCATGAAAAACACGTAATTTCACGTATCACGTCCAAAGACTTTCTAAAAAGAAAATTATTCGGTCGAGCAGCACATTTGTTATAATTCCCACAAGAACAGTTATATAAATTGCTCGAAATCTTCAACTTAATGAAACTTCCACCACAAATCATTGCGTCACGCACCCCTAAAAATTCGACTAACGAATTTGGTAATCGAATAATTTATCAAATAATCGAATTAAAAACGTAATAATCGTTATCGGTTGAAATTTCATCGGTAAACGTTTGAAATTGTAAACGTCTGATTCTAACAATAAAATAATTACGTTAGCCGCGATAATTTGCCGCTTATCGAATAAATTTCACGTTAGCGAACAAAAACGCTGGCCAAATGTGTAGATTTTATTTTAATATTATTATGAATAAAAAAACACACGAGTGTATTAATTCGTATCATTACAATTCTAGCATTTCTAATTTAATATGAATTTTATGCGAATTATTTGAAAAAAGCCGCTGAATTCGAATAAAGTACAACCAAAAAAATTTAACGAAATTGCTCACTAGTAATTCAAATAACGAATGATGAGTAGAGTGGGTGGCGACGTCCGTTGATGGGGTAAAAATTACCCCCGAGGGGTAAACACCCTATGTAGTGATGTGTGTTTATGTGTGGAGGAGGGTATGATAATAGCGTATTTCCTGCCTGCCCCACACAGTTCTCGTAATGTGAAATTTTGCATTGCACGCACTTTAAACAATTTATTCGGTAGTTGGAAGAAAAAATAAAAATTTCCTTTTTTGTAGCCTGATCATTCGTTTGGCTCTAAAAGTAAAATATGTACCTACATAGTTTTACTAATAATAATTATAATCAGCATTTATTTACTTTTTACAGACCGTAATAAACATTATGACTTCACAGTTCAACAGAACATTGTATGTATAAAAATATCATTCTGTTACATTTTTACGTTTTTATTGGCTGCCATAAAAGTAACATATAACTTACAAAATGACCGTTAAAATGCAACCATTAAACGCCTCCCTGAAATAACCCGAAAACGACTGTTTGCATTTTAGCGGCCCGGCTGAATGCATTTCATAATATGGCAGTTTATACACATAAAGAGTTTTAAAATGTGAAATGTTTGTTTGATCGTTATGGCTGGCGGTTTTGTATTTATTTGATGTGTCTGTTTGTAAATGGAGATTTTACAAACCGGCTTAAAAAAACGTGTTAAACTTAAAGACGGGCAATTAACCGGGTATAAACCCGATTAATGGGTTTTACCCCGGTTAATTGCCCGTCTCTAATAAACTCTATAAGGCCGTGAAAATTACCTTTTCAATAATTCTCTACAGTACTTTTCTATCCATAATAAATACACGAGTGAATCCATTAGGAAAACATATTCAAATATAGCACGTAGGGAGACACAAAACACTAAAATGCGCGTTCACAAGTAATTACACCAATATAGTACGATACCCTTGTAAACAGTTTTAGGGTTAACGGCGTCTGTGGCTAACGCAATAAAAATTACTGTACCCAGCGACTTGCCAAGTGTGCAAATAAAATTATTGTCTGCGAAAATTGTAAGCATAGAGAATCCTATAAGAATATTATCGACCTACTGAATTTTACTCGCATAACTATGTAGCAGCTATCTGACTAAAAAGATAAAGTATGCGCAGTTATAAGGGCCTAATATTGGAATTCATACAATGTTGATTAAAAATAGTGCCTAAGTCCAGAATGCAAAATACAAAAAACATTTTATTCGCCTATAAAATTTAAATTTTCAACGCGCGGGAAATGTCCCCGCCATAAACGCACGCGGGCATGCATCGTCTTTTGGTAAGAAACTACTTTTTACTAACCGTTTCCGAGCACAATAAGGATCTATTCAAGGCAATAAACCTTATTCGGGCAATTATTTTCGCAGAGTCACAACACTCATCTATTCATTATGTCTGGTTTCTTGCGTTACACGTTTTGAATTATTTATTTGCGTTAATATCAATTCAGATGCGACATAAGGCCTGTTAGTTGGTACGTCCATGTTGGCAGCACTGTCGTTCCGTGCGTTCGTCGACCAGATAGGCGAGAGCCATTCACAGTCGTCCGTGTTAGTGATGTGAGTTAGACGTAGTGTGCCGTTATCCGGCTCGGGGGGTCATAGTAGGTTGGTTATTGTGTACGCAACGGGCGTCAAACGCGTATTTATTGGACATTCGCAGCGCTGCGTCAGGCGAAGAAGATACGGAGTTAAACTGCCAACTGACACGCGAGCATTAAGTAGGTACTCTGTATCAAGTTTCGCCGGATTCCGCTCGCTACTTGAGTTATACTGTGTTGTCGTGTGTAGGGGCACTTATGTGCGTCGCGTGGAGTAACAATTGAGCCGTTCATACATATTTAGTCGGCATTAATTTCGTCGAATCGGATTAAATGCCGATAAAACGTAACTTTCACGTACATTTTACGTAAACATTGACGTGACGCGTGTGTTTTGTGCTTTTACTGGTGGATTGTCGTAATCGGTGAGCTGTACATTTTTTGATTATTATTTTTTTAATTATCCCACTACTATTTTTTTCTTTGATAAAAAAAAATGTATGTAGTTAATTTTGATTAGATACTTTCAGTCGACAAAATATTTCAGAATATTATGTTAAGTATTGAAAAAAAAAAAACTGAATTTTATTTGAAACAATTCAAGATAGCGTAATCTCTTAGGCACAATATATTATTTCGTATCTACATAAATATGCAATCTCTCTCACTTATCATTGAGATAATAATTTCTGTGCCTGATAACAAATTTAAAATGATAGAAATAGAACATTTAACTTATGTAATTTAAAAACATGTTTTAAAGAGATAAGTATTTTTCATGTAGTCGGTAATAATATTATCTGAATGAACTCAGAAATATCTAAAAAAATACTGTCATGCAGTTTCATATAATTATATAACTGCAATACTTGGTTTCTCAATGAAAGTAAAAGAAACTGCTTTTATTCGATATTTCATAATTGGTCGAATATAAAAAGTTGTATATATTCATGAGTAGGTACCTAGTTTTACATATTAAAATATTATAGTCAGCCTGTATAAATTCAAAATTGACCTTAAGGGGCGTCCACACTATATAACTTAACACGTTATAAAACATAGTTGAGTAACATATTTCTATAGAGTGATTAGCAATGTTAAATAATGTGGACTTGTTATATAACAAAAGTATATGTATTTTAAAACATAATCTGGACGGAACCTTATAAAAAAAACCTATGCACATATTTTTCTTAGACACAAACTTGAGCACAACCATTACCCGATCCGAGTACCGAAGTATTACATAAAGCCCCGTGCACACAATCCGTGATAACATTACAGGAACATTCATAAAGGTGTAGCTACATCCTGTAAATCCCTCTCATTTTAAGGATTTGCAGTTGAAATTAGTTCGCAAATCTCGGGCTTACCCACCCCTGTTACAGATGTAGATGAGACAAACGGATAAATAGCTCGAGCTATGGCCCTGGCTTATTTGTTTTGGTTTTTATTGTAGGGAAAATTGCGTGTCTTGGGTTGAAGTAGGGTTAGGGAAATTAATGGTGTAAAAATATTACATTTCTGGAAAGGATGTTGACATGCCGTAAGATAAAAAAAATTATAGGTTTTTTTTTATTGTAGTAAGGAATGCATACTTTCCTGCCCTAGGTTTGAATAGAAAATAATTGTATGGGCTAGTCGTATTTCGCGATTTTTTATTTCGAGATTTATTATTATTTTTAGATTTATTATTTTATTGTTTTAATGTGTATGTAAGGTCCCATTAAAATAGATGGACAAACTTTTAGAAATCATTACGACTACCAAAATAAGGTAATGGTAAAAAAAATATAAGAAAAACGCATTATATACCTACACACAAGAAAAATAAATCAGCTAACGAAAATACACTAAAAATGTTGGTTACCCAATGCCATTTATTATTTTAGTTTAAAATAAAATCACTTTAATCAGTGTTTTTTTTGCTTGGATATCTTCGGTTAGATGTACTGAGCGCTGTGTTAAAATTTGTCCATCTATTTTAATGGGGCCTTGTATATCTAAAATAATTATTTCTATATGCTTTTTCTACTTCAAATGTATTTTTCTTGAAAGAATAGATCCGGAAATACATGTAGCTTACAAAATACATCATACAATAGTTTAGTCCTAGCTTTAACTTTTTAATTGAAAACTGTTTCACTAAAAATAACGAAAATTGAAAATGAAAATTTAAACGTTTTGCTTCAAACAATTTAGACTAATACTCAAATATTAGTCTGTGTGTCTTTCTAATTGTTTGCAGTATCAACATTTTTGTTTAAAACAAGACTGTTTACATACATTTTAAGTAGAACTGTGTTGCCTAAGTGTCACTATTAGCCAGTTCTTATTATGGGTCTAGAACCAAAATGTTCTGTTAGTAGGTAACTGTTTATCTTAGCCTTTTGTGGCAGAAGTCAATAGATATTTTCATTTTCTCTTTCAAAAATCGTGATCTTTTGTGCCCTACCATTTTAGAGGTTATTTTGCTTTCATGAATCTGGTTGTTTCTTTGTTATAAGTTATAACATAATGTGCTCCAAGAAACAGCGAAATCGAAAAGACTACAGGGCCTAACTTCTTGGAAATGTACTTACCGTACAAAATGGTCCATTTGGGAGGTACTAGTAATGAATCATTATTAGTACCTGACGAAATGGACCATTTTGTACTATAGAAGAACTTCATATCCATTTTTTTACTAACGAAGATCTTCATATCTAAGCAGTTTGAAAACAAAATCCCGTGAACACGATGACCACATCTGTTACCGCCCCGGTTCTATAGCGGCCGAGCGCTGCAAGCAGAAATAGTCGTTACGGTGTATAGATGATGAACTTCTTCGATTTACTTAGATCATATGGATCATTAGGATCAGCTCTCGACAGTTAACAGTTTAATCATCTCACGACAAAATATAGAAGACGCTCATCCCTACGGTAGGACTTGCACAAAACGCTAATAATAAAAAAGCACCCTACATTAGCCATGTGTCGATCGAAACATCACTGACTAAAGACGGTGTAACTTAATAATCACAATAAATAAGACAGTTTAAAGATACTAACTTAGAACAGCCACCAATATAAAATGATCCGCCCATCACATAAAAAGAATAAAAAATAAAGGTCAAGTTAAACTGGGTGTGCACCCACCCTTTGTTCTCCTAATTATAAAGTAGGGTGCGGACAGTTTGTGTTATGGCTCATTAAAAATGAACTTTACAAGTACATGTGTACGTCGCCTTAGGGTACTATCCTAGTAGGACATGTTTTATGTAGGGGCAGTCCTTTTAGCGCAGTTAAACGTACACCATCTTGTTTCTGCAACGGTTTAATCATTGATATATCAATGGGTTTATTTTATTCTGTTGCTACGGTAATTTTTATTACTGGTTTATTGCGTATGTTTTGAAGCATGTTCTATTTAAAAAAAATTGTAATGAGAACAACCGCTACTCCAAATAAGCTCTCTTTAAATGTTATTTGATGTCCCCCTCCTTGACCTTAAATCCAGAAGCATACAAATATACAAGAATACCGTTTACATAGTTAGGTTGGTACAGAAAAAATACTCTTACAACATCAACCATTCACTTTCAAATCTCAACATTTTGTTACCATTTTATCCATCCTCCCTAATGCGAAAAACTGGTCCAGCGTGTTCTCACGAAACTTCCTGGTTCGAATAAAAAACAAGAAACGGTAACCTTCAAATAAGACGAATTTCTTATGCAAATGACCGACTTCCCACGGGCTGAAAAATTTGCATACCTAAAGGGTTGGTATCCCTAAGAACTTGGTACAAAATATGCAAATCTGCAAATACCTTAAGTAATTATTCGAGATTTGACAGCTGCTGTTTTTTTTTATTCGAATGCTAATTCAAGATGGCTACCGAATCAGGTGGGTAGCCTTGGGAACCCAGATTTGGCAGTTTATTTGATACATTTTTGGACCTCACGGCGGTTTGAATTGAATTACAATTATGTTCTCTTGTGATTTAAATTAAATGGAAAATGTTAATACGTGAGATGACACAGGAGAATTTATTCGAGGTATTTTTATTTAATTTCTTGCTACGGCCATTTTATTTATGTTAAATACTTTTAGAAGACGTAATTTAATATGTATGAAAATTGTGGCTTTTATTTAGCATGACATTTCGCAATAAAGAGAAGAGAACAAGATTCAAGAAGCTTACAAGTACAACAAGAAGATAAGAAGACCTCAAGAAGATCTCAGCAGACTATCTTCAAAATGGTGATTGCCACTAGCGAGGTATAGAGTTCCTACGTATACTACCACTGTAGGAACTTCATACCGTGCTCTTGGGTACGCCAATCTTCTCCAAATCACCGTTCTTCACCATCACTCATTGAAAAAAGAAGATATCATCATTCAAGAATAATTGCAGAAGATTCCTTGAAACTATATTTTGTGTTTTTATTTCTATCCAGAAGCGGTACCTATCTTGCATTCGATATTTTCTCTGTGCATTCGATATATTGTTGATTTATGTGTGCCTTGCGAACTGTGCAGTTTGTGATTTTAGGCACAAATGTACTTTTTGTGTATTATTATTTTCAGAAATATGTGGTGTGTGTAGATAAGGTGTCTGCAGTATACTCATTGAAATCCGACGTATCCAAGCTCAACACGTGCTAAAGTCGTAAAAGAAGCACGCGCCCACCTGTCTACGTCTCACATTCAGTTATACACGTGCACTTTTGACGACCTAACCGACGCCACTAATGGTGCAATTACCGTGACACCTTTCTGGGATTCATGTTGAAAAGTACCATTGAAGAGGAAGAAGTTAGGGCAAGTCTAATCACCTACCTATAGAGAAGAATAGAGAACGATATAGAAGTATTTACGCTCCTACAGAAGACGAAATGTTGACAAGTTTGTGTTTTGCGTTGACAATGGTTCGGCATGTATGAAGCTGAGCCGCAAGTTTATTGCAGTACACACATAAAATGACAATTGATTGCAATGGGTTTCATTTTGACAGTTCACTGCAGCACTGAGCAGACGAATTTTTAAAACCTATGAAGCAATGGAATGAAGAATGTTGCTAACATCCTTCATAACTGTCGAATTGTGGTTGAAAGTGTGTTACTCAATTAGGTGTTGGCTACCTAATAGTACACGTTGTGTATGGCGTTACTATAATCATGACAGATTGAGCTTTAGAGAACATGAAAACTTCGAAGACATGTGACATCTACCAACCCGCACTGGGCCCGCGTGGATTACAGCACACTCCTTCTCACCGAGGCCTGTGTCCCAGCAGTTATACGTTGTAGGCTGATTATGCTATCAGCTTTAGAGAAAGACACCCAGGTACCATCGCGGAAACGCATATCTGAACACCGTAAGGAATATTCCTGCTTGCAGCGCTCGGTCACTATAGTAACGCTTACCTACAAAAAGAAGCGGTAAACAGGTGTGGTCATCGTGTGCACGGGATGTTGTTTTCAAAGTGGTTAGATATGCGTGACCGCGATAGTACCTATGAGTTAGAGAGACGACACTGTACCAAGTCGAACTTTTCCTCCTCGATCGTCATCATTTGCCTAGCCTTTTTCCAACTATGTTGGGGTCGGCTTCCAGTCTAACCGAATGCAGTGTAACACCATACCTCTTGTTAAGACTGGTTGTAGACTTCCAGGCTTCTGACTACACGTTACGACTGTCAAAGATTTACAAATGACAGCCGGCACCAACGGCTTAACGTGCTTTTCCTCCTCGATTGGACATGAACAGCCGGGACTGTACCAATTATAAATTTATACCAACTTGTATCTCTGCTAAACGTGCCACATTATTATTGTTAAAACCTGCATCCATGGTTTATTGTCCTGTACCTAATTTCCTGTAAGCTTATAAATAGCTCATCATTGTTATTAATTTGATATTTGTTTTCCCGTATTCAACATTATTTTGATCATTATTTAGGAAAACCTAAATGTACATAAATTCCAAAAGTAGATTTGTAGCAGGACAATTAAATCCTTGTCCATATGTACGGAAAGATAAGTAGGTATACAGCCACTGATTCCCTAACAATTAGCTGAGCATATTTTGTTGAACAAGCAAGCCCTTTAATGCGATGTCCTAGCAATAGTAGACATCCTAATTGTACAGACGCCAACAGGTCAACCTACCCGAAACTGTCAAATTTTCCCAATCAACTTTGAACCTATAACCTATAGTGATAAAGTTGAAAATCTATTAAAGAAATTTGACAGATTGTCGTAGGTTGATTATCTTTATTATAATATAAGTTCAACATCAATGTCTTATATACACATGAATCTTCCAGAATAATTTATTTCTCTAAATGATGGTGAAAACTGCATCACAATCCTTTACTTAGTTTAAAAATAACGCGGTCGCACAGATTTTACGAAAAGCGACTTTGAAGTTATTCACTATAAAGTCGCTTTTCGTGTCATCAGTATAGTTATGCCGCATTATATGTGTGACCGGCCAGTCTTGTCACTATATTTAGGCATTATAACCTTTCAATTCTGGACATAGGCTTCTCTTAACTTGCGCCACAACAGCCTAGTTCTCTACCTTCCAGTCTGTTACAGCCGTTGGTCATAATTACATTTAATTTGGCTTCCTATCAAATAAGTTGTAATATACACTCGAATAATTATGTAGTTGGAAACTTAATTACCGGGGACAGTACTTCGGTAACCCACCCGGGTACTCTCCAAGGGATCATCAGTAATACCACAGATGAAAACAGATGGGTCAGTTTGCATTTTAGGTTCGAAGGTACGCGGCGGACTTGACCTGTCAAATTCAGTGGCCGTCACGTAGTCAGAAGATACAAGACTTACGCGATAGAAAGAGAGGCAACTTCTAGGTATGTAACTGTAGGTAATTAGCACTTTGCGACCTGAATTGCACTTTATTGTGTCGTAGCAAGAGTCGCTTTTTATTTCAATGACTTTGCGGAGCAACCTGTCCTAATTTGTGGTAAGACCAAGGTTTTGCTGGCCTTCCTTGAGGAGCTGGGGTGGATTGAATGATCAATGTTCCCACCCGATCGCAAAATAAACGCTTGGACATGTAGTTTCGAACACTAATCCGATATACAATAGGTACAATATTCTTCTTTTCCAGTCGATGGTACTCTTCTTCGATGTTTTTATATTGTTCGAGTCCAGTAAGTGGCCACGTTGATTGTGGTGGCTTTCTTTAGGTCATCCGAGGTGCAAGTGAACGGGCACTTAGAACACCAGCAAGTGGAGCATGGTCTGATCAGAAATCAATACAATTCCTACATCATATAGATGAAATCCTATTATCAGTAGGTAGGTATCAATTATTTTGCCAAACATTTTCCCTAACAAACATGTACAATATTATCAACAAAAGCAATACTTTAGTTATTTAGCTGTCAAGTCTCTGGCCATTATCATTTTATTGCCGACTCTTATCTGCGACATGAAAATAAATGTAATTATCGTAAATTCATGTAATTATAGATTCGGTGTCGATATAACAAGAGTTGGTTTAATATTATTATTTTGAAATATGTGGGAATAAATATATATTATTGTTATTGCTGTTGTTTCAGTATGTTCTCTTGTTAATATTGTAGGTACCTACTTAAATGCCAGCATTACTTCTGTCTGCATTTAATTGTTATGGTTTATCTACAATCATGCCTCGGAAAGCATGTTAAGCCGTTAATCCCTGCTGTAATTCGTTAATCTTTGTCAGTCGTCACGTCTCGTCAGAAGAACAATTCAAGCAATTCAAAAGTAATTTATTCAAACTAGGCTAAGAATCAGCACTTTTCGAACATCAAATTTACATAAGACAGTCCCCAAAAAACGCCCACCCTTCACCACTTCCTAGTACTTTAGCTGGGAAGAAGAAGTGAACCGTGAATAGTCCGACCACCACACTTACCGAGGGGTATCGTATTACCTCGGAACTGGGTGTGGAGGTCAGATAGGCAGTCGCTCCATGTAAAATACTGGTATTCAGCTGCATCCGGTTAGACTTGAAACCAACCCCAACATAGTTCGGTAAAGGCTAGACGATGATGAGATATTTTAAAATGTGGGTAAGTATGACAAAAAACAGTAGAATTCTCGAAGACGATTTATAGATGCAACCATAATCAGCCTTTAATATTCCCACTTCTGGGACTCAGCTATCTAATAACGCAACACATTTTCGTAAACGATTACGACTAATCTGTTTCATTTTGACAGTTCAACAACATTCATTGCGTTATTTACGTTGTTGAGCAGATTTTTTTTCGAGCTTATGAAGCAATGGATTGGCAATCTGTTTCAAAACGATTCAGATTCTGATTGATCGTGTATTACGCAATTAGGGTAGGTACAGGCCTCCTCTGTTCTAGCGGGAGTGAGCTGTAATCCACCACGCGGGCCCAGTGCGTGTTGGTAGATGTCACATGTCTTCGAATTTTTGGTTCTAGGACATGCCGCGGCTTCCTCACGATGTTTTCCTTCACCGTTGGATGAGAAAGCTCCTAACTACTTCTCAAAACTTACAGCATCCGCTGCTGTGAGAAGAAAGCAATTATGCTGTGAATGAGATCAACGATAATAAAAAACGCCGATAATAACAGCTACCTGTCATTAGATTAAGATTCTTATCCGAGGTACAGTGACAAGCAGTCACCTTACACTTACCTAAGATTTAAAAAGGATTTTCTGCTAAGTATTGGTATAAATTTAATGTTTTTTTAAGAACATAAAAATGGTTATTTGGTGGTTTTTAAGAACATAGTTTTGACGAAATCATCATTATGAAACAGAAGGCCAATTCTCGTAATTAAAAAACGTTCACATTTTAGTCGCAATCTGTCAAACTTGTCAAAAATGTTGGTAAACTGATTGTATTTTTGACAGATTGCGAATAAGATGCGAATGCGAACGTTCTTAAAAATTACGCGAATTGCCCCTCTGGTCTTTTTTCAAAGTTACGAGAAAATCGCTTTTGAATTTTGCGTACGTGTTCGGTATTTATGCAGATGACTGTACCTGTCATGTCATTACATTTTTAAATTTAATTACATACAAATAAATAAAAAATTGTATCAGTATTTTTCTTATCATTTAAATAAAAAATAAAATAAAGTTGAAAATAATTTTGATTGAAATGCTGACCCGTTTGAAATCTTCAAAAGTACTTAAGCAACAGGTTATTGATATAATTAGGTGGTGTCAGTACCATGTCAACAGCTTCAGACATAATTGACTTTTATATAATAGTTTCTTGTACTTGTCTCCATATTAGTACGTTAGTATCTACTACTGAACAAGATCAATCTAATTTAACTACATGATCGGTCGGTTAATGTAGGTTTTCCTAAAAATTCACGCCACCAGTTGGCGCCACCTGGTCTTCCATTTCGACAGTGTATATTTAAAAAATATGATGACGTTCATCATTCGTTTCATTCATTCGTTAGTTTCCATCAGTTAGTTACGACTACAGAAATTAAAGGCGCTTTGACACTTGTCACAGGTGTCCGGACGCGACGTCTCAGTGCTGCCGGTCAGATAGGCAGCGCTCCATGTAAAATACTGGTACTCAGGTGCATCTGGTTAGACTGGAAGCCGACCCCCAAAATAGTTGTGTAAAGGCTAGGCAGAATTGAATACTGAAATCATAGGGTATTCAAATTAGTGCTGCTTTTCCCGTGCTTAGTGTAGTTATTTTATTTCAGGAAAAAAAAAAAAAATAACAGCAAGACCTTTGTGATGATGACCATATGGATGGCCATCATCACAAAGGTCTTGCTGTAAGCCATCATCGTAGGTATGTAGGCCATAGTTGAAGAAGATTTAGTTACTTGATAATCATTTAAAAAATTAATCTTTTTACAAAAAGATAGGCTTATAAGTGCAGAGCCGAAGTTAGAAATCGATTTGCCTACAAATGAATAAACTCGCCTTAACAAAAAATAAACAATATTTAAAAGTGTCGATTCGCCCGTTTCGGGCGAGTAAATCCGATCGAATCGCCTATAAGCTGAATCTACATCCATAGAATCTGATGAAATCAATCTAACAGTAAAAATAAAGGGATATAAAAAGCCCTTAATTAAACCGTTTCATCGAACTATCTTGATAATTATTATTTATATATCATATAAATTACTTTAGATATCACTAGCATCCGCCAGCGGCTTCGCCCACGTAATATATTTATAAATTATAGCCTATGTTACTCAGTGATAATATAGCATTCTACTGGTGAAAGATTTTTTTTAAATCAGTCCATTAGTTTTTGGGTTTATTCATTACAAACAAAAATACAAATCTTCTCTTTATAATTTTTAAAAAATAGTGTATACTCCATTTGAAATAAGATTAAACATTTAAATAAACCTTATTTACATTCCGTTCAACCGATTCTGACTTCTATACCGTGGGCATAAGGATGGCATTAAAAGCAAAAAAGTGGTTACAATACCAACTGTTTACTGCCGCTGCCATTTGTCATGAAATCATCATAATCGGTTGAACAGACTGTAAAAAAGGTTTAGTTAAATGTCTAATCTTATTTCACATGGAGTATAGATTAGCTCAAGGATTTTTACTATTGAAGTTAGTGCAGAACTAACAGAATGCTTAAAAAAAAATTGCGACGATGACGAGAGAAAAATCCAAGCTTTTGCAACATAGATATAAACCAATACTAATTCCGAGGTAGGCAGAACTTACATAGCGCTACGTGCTACAAATTACCAACGACCGCAACCCCTGCTTCTGCTCATTTTGCTCCGTCTACGATCATACATCTGAGGGGCAATTCCCGTAAATTTTAAGAACGTTCGCATTCGCATCTTTTTCGCACTCTGTCAAAAATACAATCGGTTTACCAACATTTTTGACAAGTTTGACAGATTGCGACGAAGTACGAGAATTGGCCTTCTGCAGGGCTAACATGACAAGCACGAGAACGCTCTTTTTCTCGTTTTGTCGAAATTTGTCTACGATTCTGACGACATTCTAATCCCTAACATGACCGTAAACGACGAGTAAACTCGAAAAAGGCATTTTGACACTTCTATATCTCTCGACGAGAGACCGATGTTGCAAGTTAATAAAAACAAATTATTTTTATGATAGCAACATCGGCTTGAGATTCCGTTTCATTTATTCAATGGTGCCGATTCTCTTGTCACAAATACCTCTAAAATAGACTAAAAATTACCAAAATTTAGTTTATTAGTATTACTGTCAACCGACGATTTCCCATTCTGAAATAGACTAAGGTGACACAACTTAACTATATTTTATTTTGACGGCACTAAGATGGGACTGAGTTATTAATTTAGTGAAAATGGCAGTTTTGGCTATTCTGAATTTTAGGTTTTTCACCAAAAATTTTGATTTTCTAAGTATTTAATCGCGATTAGAAAGGTGTGGAAATTAATTATCATGAACTAAAATTCACACCAACACCTCGACTTTTTTTTTTTCTTTTGCTTATATCTCGAAAATGGTGTGTCCTATCGCAAAAATAATGAAAATTTCAACCCCCTTTGTAAAACACATAAACCCCTAATACTCAACGTGTAATAATTAATAATTAATCATATTTTCCATACAAAAAACGAAAAAATCCATATAAAACACGTCGTTCCAAAATAAATAGTAGTTTAAAACTAAGTATTTTCATTATTAATATTTTAAAAAAATGATGACTTAAATAAGTACAATTATGAAACTGCCATGTTATTTTGGAGTATTTTTTTTGTATCATAATTTTGTCTACTCTTCTCGTCGTTCTCGTCGTCAAAATCGAGGTCGAGTAAATACGACTTAATGACAGAAGAATCGGAGATTATCTTGTGTTGAATTGTCAAAAGTCGAGATAACTAAGGTGCTATGTTAGGGTTTGTCGAAAAACATCAAGTTCGACAGAAGGAGTCGACTATTTTGTATGGAAGCGCTGTCAGAAAACGAGAAAAGTGACAGAAATGGACGACAATTACTCACGCGAGAGCGAGTAATTGTCGCGTGTGTCATGTTAGGCCTGCTGGTCATACACTAGCACATACAGCAGCAAAAAAACATACTCACATACCTATTTCAATAACTTTTCATAAATACATAATACAATGTATTTTCAACAAAAAATAATGGATAACCAAAGTTGACGTCTCTTTCGAAGAAGCCAATAGATTTATAGCGTCGGAAGGTAGTTTACATATATTTGTGTCTATCGTAGATAAAAGTCGCTATGTGGTCGGGACTTATTTATTGTGCTATCGTTCAGTGGGTTTTAGTGAGGCGATTACTTGAATTTTGTTAAGTTACAAAAAAATACATATAAAATACTCTAGAAATGGTGGGTAATTTAGTGGAGTTTCCCTACCTAAAAACCACTTTTTATTTATTCATACAATGAACGTTAGGTTTTCTGAAATGACGTTCACGAGGTTCACCTGTCAAAAGTGTCAAAATGCCTATATTTTCTTTAGTCGTGAACGATGAACGAATGAATGAAACGAATGGTGAACGTCCTCATATATTTTATATTCATTGTCGAAATGGAAGACCTCTTGTCAAAGTGGCGCCAACTGGTGGCGTGAATTTTCATGAAAACCCTCTGACAAAGGAGAGAAACAAAACCGGCCATTGGTCTTTTTTTGACATGAGCAGAGGGGGCAATTCCCGTACTCTTATGAACGTTCACAGTCTGATCTCTTCTCAATCTGTCAAAAATACCTTTATTTTACCAACATTTTTGTCATGTTTTTGCCATTTATTGACGCTGAGATTAGATTGCGACTCTATTTTGAACGTTTTAAATTACGGGAATAAATTTTATTGGTCTTCAATTATTCCTTCAGAACTAGAACTTACAACGAAGTAAGGGAGAAATAGATTTTTGAGAGGTCCTATTGGATAAGCCAAAAATTTAAAAAAAAAACAACTTTCTTTAATTCTTCATCATCTGTGTGGGTTGATAAAAGGAGATTTACTTAAATTAAAATACGAGCTGTTTTTTTTTAATATTTTATTATACCTATCTGCTCTACTTATTAGCCGTGTGGATATAAATTAGTGTCTATTTAAACACTATTTATGGTAGTAACAAATAAATAAAACCAGATTGGAATAATAAAATTAAAATTTCTCATTCGGAATTACATTTTTATGTAATTTGTCTGCGGCGACATCAAGTCGACGTGATTAAGTCTAGACAACCAGAAAACTATTTTTTATCCACTTTTTATTCAAAGGCAAAAGAAAAACAAATTTATAGGTAGCTGAAACCAGTTCCAGTTCAATAAATCTAAATAAAAATGCTAATATATACTAACAAGATATGGATTTTAAATATCTGAAATAAATATCTGAAATAATTAAATAAAATTAAACCTGTGGTAATTTTCACCAATTCATCATTTCAGCCGAAATACGTCCACTGCTGGACGTAGGCTTCCCCCGAGCCCCGCCACTTCGACAGGTTCTGTGCTTCCCACTTCCAACGGATTCCTGCGGCCTTCACCAGGTCATCGGTCCACCTTGTGGGAGGCCTTCCAACGCTACGTCTTGCGGCACGCGGTCGCCACTCCAGAACCTTTCGGTCCCATCGGCCGTCTGTTCTGCAAGCAATATGCCCACTGCCACTAAAATTGAATTAAATTAGTATTCACCACCAAACAATATATTATTCATATTTTTTAATCACCCTTTATTCATTCTTTAATTTCTAATACCAGCATTGCCTACTCAAGGATGCATATTCGGTATGGCTCAAATCCTTCCTTATCCTAAGGGCACGTCTTCCTTACCATTACCGCGCCCCCCGGTCTACTCCTTGATATACAATGGCCTCTGTAGTGCCATGAATGTTAAGGCTCCAGGGGCTAGTGCAAATCTTGGTGTTCATTCGATTTATCGAGTCTGGTTAAACGACGCTGGGATCGGTGCATTTCATTCATTCATTTAATATTACCAACCGTAAAAAAAAAACAGCCTATTATTGTCCCACTACACAGTACCTAAAGGCCTTTTCTCTTTCACAGAAGAAACGAATCAAATCGAATCAAAATTTATATAAAAACTAGGCTGAAAATCAGCAAATTACATAAGACAGTCCCCCAAAACGCCCACCCTTCACCACTTCCTAGTGCTTTAGCTGGGAAGAAGAATTGGCGGAACAAACTCTCCCGCAGCACCACAGCTGTCTGTAAAGTTACTAATGTCTTCAGTAACGTCCAAGATTAAACTTAGTGAAAAAACTAACATTGATTTTGCCTGGTTCGAACACTCAAACTAAACCTCAAGTTACTCAAGAGGCAGTCCCATAGTTTCAGGGCCATCATGGTAACATTCTGTAGTATTCATGACCACGCTAAACACAGTGGCAAGGATATTGACGCACAACCTGGTACCATGGATTCAGTTCATGATTCTAGACTGAGAGAGTCTAACTTAGCTGCCACGGCGATTTTAATTTAATTTATATTTTTATTTCTAACGGACGCTTTTAATGTTTTGCATCGTTCTCACATGTATAACTTCAACTTGAATGATGTAACCAATATATGTAACCATTTTTTTTATTTAAAAGAGTGTCCGTGGAGTTTCTAGCCCGTTCTTCTCCATAAGTACCTACTACGCTTTGGAATGGGCGACTAGCTTCATATTTCTGACTGACCGACCCCTTGACAATTCAAAAGTGCCTGTAATTGGTTTATTTGAAATAAATGCTTTGAGTTTGAGTTTGACGGTCAAAATGTATGGAACAGCAAATTATGTGCTGAATTCATGGTTACAGTCAGCTCGTCGATGTCCTGCCAACCTACATAACTTAAATCCTTACTTTGTAATATATATAGGTATTAATAAAATTACTCTGTCTGTCGTTGTGTACCTAATTACCTTTTTACGCCAGTTCACTGGATTACCCCTGAACTGATCGTTATGAAATTTGACAGATAATAAAGAAAGATATTAAAAGATTGCGTTTAACATATTAATATTTTTTTTTACAATTTTTTTTATGTACCCACTACAGTTATTTATTTTAGTTATAATAATATTATTGTGGCATGTATTTTAATATTGTAAACTAACAAATAGAGCAATGTGTCTGACTAAAATAAATAAATAAATAAAATAATATTAAGTTATATATAACCGTGGACAAAGGACAAAGACTATAAACAAGAACATAGGCTACTTTTCATCTTGGATATTTATATTAAAAATGATGAAATATAATATTATTATACACGTAAACGATGCCACGGGCTTCAGCTAGTATGCTATGCACAGAAACTCGCCAGCACTCACACACAGAATATGTGTGGCCCTCATAACCATAACCGTTCCTAGAATTTCAACGTTCCATGTTCAAAATATATAACCATAACCAAAGTGAACATACTTAGGGCCCGTTCACGCGTACCACAACTACACCACAACCACACCGCAACCAAACCACAACGAAAACACGTGGACGGGCTCTAATTTGTATGAAAATTAACACGTACCACATTTTTGGTTGTGTTGGTGTTGGCGATGTGGTCGGTACATCAATGCCACTTCGGGGCCACAAAGCAACCACCGGAAAAACTGCGTACACATCACAAACACAGCTGTCTGTCTGCAAACAGTAGTCAAAACGTAACCACATCGCAACTACTAACGACAACCCAAACACATCAAAATTTTGTAGTTACCACAACGTAACCGCAAGAAGCTGTAGCGACACTATTCACACTGCTTCCCCACATTTTGTTGCTGTGATCTGGGGATCACTGCCTATGCAAAATATCCGTAGTTTCGGCCGAAGTTCAAGGCCTTCCTACTCCGTATTACTTACGAGCATATGATTATCTCGAGGCCGAACTATGTAAGAATGAATGAGAATACAATTTGACAGTTGTCGCTACTCCTTGCCCGTTAGAAAAATTACATTTGAAACTGCTTTTGGAGGGACATGTGTCTTCGTTGATGGACTAAGAGAGTCGACCCCTGGTGTGGTTGTGGTACGTGTGATCCGGTCCTTAGTATACGCCATCTTATCTTTACACAAGAATTTACTTTTTCGTGCAGTCTTATGTTCTATGAAAGGTGAAAAAAAAAGTTTTTACTATTTTTTCCCATTATATTGTGCTGCTAGTTATTGGCTTTCATCACGAAATGTATTTGTGGCGGGAATGTGTACAATTATATTGTGTGAACGACGATTGGTCAGGCTATGTTATAATATAAGTCTGTTAATATACGTTTTCTGTTTTTTTAAGGAAATTAAGTAAATGTTCGTAAAACGCCCACTGTTGAATTTTTGACGATTAGGTGATTATTTCTTTGACGTAATTATACCTAATTTTGTGTGGTTTAGTTAAGACATTTTTGAATAAGAGGTTATTTGACATAAGGAACTTAATTTGGGTCGATAGTGGTGATTTTGTATCACAAAAACGTTAATTCTTGAAGTCTCAATTACAATTTCATATCGACGAATCTATTGGTGTTTAATTAGGTGCCTGCGCAAACTTAAGGAGAAGTATGTTTTGTAGCAGAAGTAGCCAAAATCTAGGAGATACCAAGCAGAAATCGAAACTTCTTGGACATCAAGAAACCTTTGAATCAAGGTAATAACCACCTATAAGTACCATCGAAGAAGTTCATATCTATACACCGTAAGGACTATTTCTGCTTGCAGCGTTCGGCCGCTATAGAACCGGGGCGGTAACAGATGTGGTCATCGTGTTCACGGGATTTTGTTTTCCAACTGCTTAGACATGAAGTTTTTCGATAGTACCTAATCACTTTTAATGTTTATGTCACGGAAATAAATCCACACCTTAAAAACTACGCTTAAAAACCGCTCAAAATATTGATCCTCATTTAAAAGCCACAAAAAAATCCAATAAACATTATTATAAACATGAAAATCTCATAGAATAGACATTTAATGTAGTGAAGTTTTACAATTGCGCCTACGGAACCCTGAATACACGACGCGGTGACCAAAACTGGGCAAGTTCAACGGTCTCTTACTCATTAGTTTTTGATCACACCCTCATAAACAAGTTTACGTCATATGTCCCACATGTGCTTCTAACAAAATTCAACTTTAAACGGAGGTAGGAAAGAAGATTTTTGAATGGTAGTCGTCGAAGATTTTTTTATAACTTGGTATACAACAGGTTTTCTACTTTTGGACGCTCGAAATGATAAAATTCCTCGTTTGAGCACCGATAGATTAGGAAATTCTTAACTATAAGTCAGATAGGGACGGCTCTGAGCAGGTTTTTTAGATAATTTCGTTTGAATGTTTAAATGTTAGTATTCTTGAATCGTATAACTCCGTGAAAGAATGTCGGCTTCGGTTCGATTTGCATTGAATTGATTTCGAATTAAATATTCTACAGTGAAAACAATTGAGTTTGGCAATTTACGATAGTCTTTGTTTGTTAATCATTGTGTTTAGAGAAACGTTTTGCGATGACTCATGGGGTAACTGACAAATTGCTACAAGAATATCAACTAGAGTTTTTTTTTTGAAGATTTTTTAAATGTTTACTTAAGTATTATACTACCATGCTTATATAATTTTGACACCATCACAAGGCTTACACTGAGAAACGGAATAAGGAGCGTTGGTAGTCCAATACCTAGGCGAGTGGACGGTCTACCGAAGATCGCAGGGAAGACCTGGATGAGACTCGCACAGACCAGGGAAGCATGGCACAAAAAGGAACAGGCCTATACTCAGCAATGGGTGGAACAAGGCTGCCAATGATGTTGATGATGAAGAGGATACACTAAGTTTTAGGTGAAAAATCTACACAAAATTATTCAAACGATTCTTTAATTTTGTCTACATTCGATAAAAAGCTTTAAGAAACATAGTTGAAGATAGAGAATATCTGTATGCACCTTTTATAACAATAAAGGAAGTGACGAACTGCAATTTATTCTACTAATCATCTGAATGCATTACGCAGAACCGCGGGATGGTTCGCTGATTGAATAATGAATACTCAATCATGAGAAGGACAGAGGAAAATCGAATGGCAATATGTAGTTAAAGTAAATAAAAGGTACAACAGTATGGTAGACTGCCTCGTCTCTAGAGGTCACAAGCGCTACTGCTGAAGTGCTGAGAGAAAAGTGTTATTGATTTTTTCCATATGGGATTTCTCAGTGGCAGCTCGGAGTCTGGATTTGTGCCCAGTTGATGGCAATAGGCTCGCCCCGTATTAAATGGAATTATGTGGGTGTAGCTGCTATGGGTACATCTCTGACTAACCCACCGAAAAAACAAGGCGTGATGTTATGAATGTTACGTTTAGTATGGTAGAATATGTAAACTATCTAATAAATAAATTATCAAATAACTTCTCCCGCTCTGGGTGGAGCGGGAGGGCGTGTCAGACTCTTACTGACTAAAACCCACCCGTGTTCTCCCTGGGATGAAAATAAATGCGGCAACGTAAATAAATTTAAAGCATTAATTTGAAATCAAAGTTGTGCAGCAGATCCATTTATACCCGACTACGGCAAAGCCAAAGGAGGGTTATGACTTTGTCAAATAGAGTACAATATCTAATCGTAAGCTGATACCGACGCTTCACTCGTGGGGTATCGTATTACCCAGTAAATGGTTTGTGGAGGTCGGATAGGCATCTCGGTCGGATAGACATATCGCTCCATGTAAAATACTGGTATTCAGCTGCATATGGTTAGACTGGAAGCCGACCCCAAATAGTTGGGAAAAGGCTACGCAGGTGATGATAATCTAGTAATATGAAGTTTTATTTTTTAATAGCATCTCACAGGTCAACCTAGGAGGGTGTCAGCTAACACCTCACTCTCCCCCTAACTCGAGGTGACCCGCAGAGGCGGGGCGGCACTAGCCGGGGATCGCGAAAGTCGCATTAGATCCCGTGATCCCCGGTGCAAGTGTGAGACGGAACACCGGGGTGGATTTAGTCAGTAAAAGTCTGACAGGCGCCTCCGCCAGAGCGAAGGACATCCATGATTTCCCCCCGTAATATAAATAAAAAAAAGGAGGGTGTCGGCTGCTTTACCGGACTTTCCTGTGGATGCCTCAATAAATTAAAGCTTCCAGCCAAGGCATAAAACGTAAAAACTAAGCAACTACACGCTTAGGGCACACCCTGCGGTGTACGGTCCTCGGCTTAGGGCGTTGCTGGGGAAGGACAGCCAGGAACAGGCTAGGTCGGATAAAAATACGATTTACTAAAGTAAATCAGTCGTCAAAAAGTTGAACACGTGTTTGAAGACGAGATGGCAAAGTACAGAACATGTGCGTACTTTGCAAACATGCTCAAATACCCGTAAAACACGACACGACTTTGAAGGTATTTGAAGCTATGTCTGGTGTTGGCTTCAGAACCTTGGGACCTGTGATTAATGATGGACATAACTAACATAGCCTCCGTTTCAGTGTATATTAGTTGTTGTATTACTTCCTTAAAAAATACCAGCCTATCATTGTCCCACTGCAGGGCAACGGCCTCTTCTCGTATAGAGAAGGCACGAGCATTGATCACCACGCTTTCTTCAAGACGGGTTGGCGATTTTAGACTAACACTGTTTGTTCACCGCACCGTGAACTGGACGTCAAAGAGAACGAGATGACGACGACTCGTCGTTAGTACATTAATTATGGCTGTGTTATCTCGTTTCTGGTGGGTGGTCGCACATCAGCTGACGGAAGATGTGTCGGGTGTAACTTCGATGAAAATATCCTTCACCGATGTCAATAATATCCAAGATAAACTCGGAAAGTAATATATTCATATTGAAAAATTCACTTTGGTACTTGCCTGTATTTAAACCCCACAACCTCGTGTATGAGAGGCGTGGCCTTAGCCACTGGGCCATCACGACTTATACTTACCTATTTTACAACATATTTGGTAAAACAAATCATCAGAGATATTACTTTTTGAGCACTCTCAACCACAGCTGCTTCCTTACCTGCAACTCCTCAGCCACAGTTGTAAAAAGGATGTTTTAAAAAGTCTTGTATTCCTTGCTCTTGTCAATAGCATGGACAGTAAAGCCGTTTCCTCATTGGTCGGTGAGGTATCGTTTCAGTATAGTTTGCTCTGTATACCGAAACGATACCACACTGCTTTCATTTACGAACCTGACGTTATGTTTTCGGTATTATTGGTGCAGTAATGCTTAATTCCTCGCGAGAAAATGTCGTCTTCGAGGTTCCAGTGATGAAGATGTTGTGTCGTATTATATTTATCCTCGTTTACGAAAAAAGACGAAAGCGCTATTAGCGACATTCGTAAATTAAAAAAACTATTAGATAATACGAGTATGTTTAATTAAACCGCGTGACGTGTCTCACAACACCAAGCAGGCTGGATGTTTCTACCGAGACGCGGAATACCGAAACGATCGGGAGCACCGCTCCCGCGCATACCGAGCCAACCAGGAAACGCAAATGAAATATAATAGGCGTAGCTTTTGGTAGCTTTTGGTACCGGGTATACCGAGCATGGTGATCCCGCGCCGCTGACGCACCGACCACTGAGGAAAGGGCCTTACGTCCAGCCTAGTGTTGTGAACGAGACAACACTATAGGTCGGTACTGCGATCACCACTCAGTCCGATGGTAATACCATCTATGACTGTCATAGAAGCGTTGTTCTGGATATAAAAAAAAACTGCAAAATTTTAATTGACTTTACGCTTTATTGAGCACTGGTTATCATTGCACACTATCACTTTAACTGGGAACGTTTCAACTTCATTATCTTGAACAGTCTGCCATGATGATACATCACCTTTGACGGTTTAGTGACCACGCCATTTTCCAAAGAAGGAGCACTCTGCGGGGTCATATTAAAACAGCTAGCGAAACTCCGCAGAAGTGATGAGTACGATATCTAAACATGACGAAAATCAGTTTTTTTTTTGTTGTATTGTGTTCAGATATTGATATCTGAGTATGAGGAGTTTTCACAGACAAAAATATTTGCTAGTCTCCGTAAGTACAATATCTTCGGTAATTTATAATTAATATCTTCGGTTTTATCATGTTTAGATATCGTGTCATCAGATATCATGTCAGCAGTTTCGCTAGCTAATTTAATATGGCCCTGTGTAGGAGACAGGGTTCAATTATACGCGCCACCCACTTGCTATGCAAGTGAAGAGCGCTTAGACTTGTGTTGGCGTCAACGCATTGTAGAAACGGAAACGAGCTTGTTAGTCAAATGTAAATTTTGATGGGCAAAGAGTTATTGTCAGAATGAGAGCTTAGATTAGCTCAGTGTATCATGCGAAACTCGTACACAATTACGAAACTCGTAGATCTTAAAATCCAAATATATATATATCAATGTCTCACCCTACGGGACGTCAGAAAGGTTCTAAGTGGAACGAGAATATTCGATAACGTCTGTGCCTACAGGCGATCGTCATTTGTAATACCATAAAAAATTTAGTTTCGTACAACATAGCGTGTGTACAACGCTCGTATGTAATCAGTAAAACACTATATTTGTCTGGCAATTTAGCTGAGTTAGCACCAACACGCTACAAGTTAAAATAATCACTCTATTTTGCAGAGGAAATTGAACCTTATCTCCTAAAAAATACAACACTGACTTGGATATTGCGAACGAACAGAAACCATTTCTTTGGCTGACTTCCTGCAGCAGGCGGGTATCATCTCGCACGTCGGCTGGTGTACACAGGCGGGGATGGAGTCGTAAGGTATGTAACTGTCACACACGCGGGTCAAGCATTTCGGGATCATTATACACGGCGGCTCATGCCTGCACACCATCATAGTTTTAGGCCGCATCTGAGAAGCTGCCTCCTTTTTTGCTGTTAATACTATATAATTCCTTGTACAGATCGGTACTTCAGTACATTTAGGTTTATGAGGACATTTACAAGATTGGATATTCTGGTTCTGCTTCTTCAGTTCCATTAAGCACAAAGGTACATTCTCACACATTGGTACATGCACACAAGAGTTTTGAAGCTTTGGACTAAGTCTTGTTTTACAGCAACTCCTCATGATTTCACAAGGAGGTTTATGGTTGCAGATACTTTGTACAATTTTCTCTTGTTTTGGTCGTCGCCTCTTCATTTGCTTCCCATTAATGACTGGTTGTAGTTCTTCTTGGCTATCGTCCGAACTGATCGCTTGTTTTTGGATTTTAGTGGGCGATGATCGATACTGACAGCTTTCAGGAGTAGCAATTTGCTGTCTTATTTCTTCTGGTGCTAACCAATAAT
Organism: Xanthia icteritia; assembly: GCA_949128155.2. Lineage (NCBI taxonomy): Eukaryota > Metazoa > Arthropoda > Insecta > Lepidoptera > Noctuidae > Xanthia > Xanthia icteritia. The sequence continues at coordinate 17,007,671 of OX421947.2, read as the reverse complement.
TATAACTCTCAATAGCGGTTGCCTCGTGTTTCTGTATTTCACTGGGCGATTCCAAACGCTCACAACTGTCGTAATTGGTAGTCTGCTGTTTTCGCACGTCAAGTGGTGAAGAGTGGTAATGAATACCATAGTTTGGTGTCATCAATTGTTTCGTTATAAAAGGAATTTGATACTGACAACTTTCGTTCTTCGTATTGTTGATCCCTGACTTCATTTCCTTCGTCGGTGGAAGGTACTGACAGCCTGCATCCATATTCTGGCGTCGTTGCATCTCAAGTGACAGAGCACTTTTTTGCTTTGTCGATCGATTTGTATTCGTATCCGTGTAGGTTTGATTATGATTATGGCTCTTTACATCGGTGGTCACTGGAAAAAAGTCCATAACGTCTGGATCTTTAGAAGGTGGTAGGTTGAGGCATCCGTTTATCAAAATACATGGAGGATTATGAATACAGAGTACTTCACCATTGTACTTACGAGATAATGACTTCGTGATTTCGTCATGATTGAGTTGACATGGTCGAGGTGCCGCAGGGGGCCTCGAGGGGTCTGGACCGGATTTTGTGTCTTTCTTTGGAGGACAGTTGCAAATTATTTTTTCTTTAGCTGTCCTAACTTTGCTGGAAGATGAAGACTGAACTGGTTTATTCAGACTTGTTGGAGTTGCGGAACTACAAGAACATGATTCTTGCTCCTGTTTGCGCTTAGGTTGTGGCGGTGAAGGACATGACTTGTACGTTTTGTTACAAGAATCTGGACAACAACAATAGGAAGAGCCACCGGTGCCAGTAGTACATGAGCACGGCTTAAACGGCGGCGTGTTGGTGGATATGTCGGGTCTCTTGATACACTGTTGAGGCAGGTGAACTTTTGCAGGTTGTTGTTGCATTTTCGTGTTAAGTTTATTCACGATATATTCCCAAAAACCGGAGCACGCAGTACCTATTTCGAATCTGCTTCTGTTTAAACTTGGAGCCATTGGTGAACAACCTGTGCTCTTATACTCGATTTGGTTTACATAAGGACTTGTGTTTATTTGGAATGGGGATATCCGATCCCTCTTTGAAGGGCACTGTTGCGTTATATGATTAAAGCCCTGTCCTTCATAACGATCAAAAAAATTTTTCCCTATGCCAGACTCGATGATATTATGCTTAGGCTTTCCTTTTTTCCTTTTAAAAAACCTATTAGTTTCGACTTCCTCGGAAGATGATGTCAAACCATAGATGTTGTCCGAAATCCCGTTTCCACCAACCGCTTTGCAGGTCGATAACGGTTCTCGAACAATTTTTGTGTGTTGAAACGAAGGCGGCTTGGCGTGAATGTTTCCTTCGACGGCATAAACAGGTTGGGTGGCGTAGAATGGCCGTCTTCTATTAGATTTCCTTGTTTTGTGTTTACGGTTGACGCTGGTAGCGTGACAACCGTTATCTATGCTTACGTTATCAGCTGGGTTTTCGTTTATAATTGACATTTGTTTAACATTATTATTTGAGCATCCGAATAAGCTGGACAAGCAAGGTCTTACTTTGTGTCGTATCACTGAACGTTTCGATTTGATTGTTTCGATGTGATCTCCGCCATCTAATATTTTATACTTTTTGTTTTTGTAGGATTTTTGTACTTGTATACCTATTGTTAATCCATTTTGACTGATGCATGTGGTTACCGAACCCCACGTTTCTTTGGAGCAATTGTCTGTGGAATCTTTCTTGCTATTTGGGAAAAGGTTTTTCATGGAGAATTTGCGTCGAATCTTCCTATTTGAGATCAGCGAGGAGAGCGTGCCTTCGAAGTCTGAGCTGTCTGAATGGATCTCCGTTACATTCGGATCGTAGGTCCGTAGATAATCGTTCGGCACCTTGTACATTGTTTTTTTTTTATTCCTTGACGAGGCATTGATATTTCGATTCACATTCCACGTCTACAATGATTTAACCTCATGTTATAACAGTTTAATTACATATTTTTTTTGGATTTTTTTTACACTGATAAAATCAGTCAGTTTGGCAAACTGAAGTATCATTGAGAACTTGTCAACATTATTTTTCTACTAAATACTGTCAGTTATGAATACTTATTGGTACAGTTATAAACTTCTTTGAAATTAAAGGTAGACTATTGAAATAAACGCGGCTGTATTGAATAGATTCTGCTCGTGAGTCCGCGTGAAATTTCTTGATCCACCGCGTCGCATCGCATCACTTTCTGACTTTTTTTCTTTTCGCTCGTTTTTTTTTTTTAAATCCTACTGCTAGTTCCAGAGATTAACGCGTTCAGACAAACAAACTCTTCAGATTTATTATTAGTACCTATATAATAACCTAATTATGATTGTATTTAATACTTATTTTATTGAAATTTTACTTTATTGTTTGAGACACACAGACCAGAAACAAGCATGCCACAAAAAGGAGGAGGCCTATTCCGAGCAGTGGTCTTAAAAACCATGCGAAGCAGGGGCGGGCCGCTGGTCAACATTATTATTCTGCCTACACAAACGAACTCAACTATCACAGAGTTCTCTGTCAAAACCGAACAGATTTTAATCACGTCACCGAAACATTCACCAAATAACGATCTCAAAGGGATTCCTCACATTGTTTAAAAAAAAACGGTATTTTTTGTGTGGAGCAGCCCACAGGGGCTAAAACAAAGAACTCAATGTTGTATGGTATTAAATGGTGTATTAACGAAGGTGATACGTCATAGTTCATAGTTACGTTGCACGAAACAACTGCTTTATAGTGCGGGGAGATAATTTTGATACTTATTCCCTGAGAAATTGAGTAATCTGCCTTTTCACAACCATGTTGAGGTCGACTTTCAGTCTAATTCAATGCAGCTGTATACCAGAATGTTACATGGAGTGACTTCCTATCTGATTCCCATAATCCAGTTACTGGGTAACACGGTACCCCTTGGTAAGACTGGTTATCAGACTTTAGGGCTTCTGACTACCCGTAACGACTGTCAAGGATCTACGAATGACAGCCGGGACCAACGGATTAATGTACTTCCCGTGGCACGGAAGGGCCTCGGTATGTAAATATGGTCACCCATCCACGGACCGACTTCGGCAAGCATTGCTTCAACTGGAAGATCGACCCGTGTGGCTGTAATTATTTAGCCACGAGCCCCTTATTACTTCTATGGTGTTTATTTTATTTAGGAACGTTTGTGTACCCTAAAATAACAATAAACAACACGTGGAAGGAGACGATCGTAAGCATTTTTTTAGGGCATAGACAGGTCTAAATCATATTTTGAGTTTTTATTTTTCTCTAAAAGGCTTGATTGGTAAAGTTTTTACCAATCAAGCCTTTTAGAGAATACATTTATTTTATTTTGGAACAGCATTATTAATTTAGTGTTAGTATTTATGGTCGAGGTAAAACCATTATATTCAGTTAACAAACCACAAGCAGACAAAAATAGAAAACATATTAATTTCCTCTTGCTTTAAACATAATAATTATGTCGTATTTCTATGTATTTGACTGTGTGTACATAAATAATAAAATAAATGAATAATGCCCGCATATTTTAGAGTTTACCTATCGTTATGATTCTAGAAAGAACCATGACATAATTCCCATTATTCAGCCGAAGAATTTTTCTATTATGATTTACGATTTTCACAAAACATCATTCTTACTTCAATAAACAATCAAGACTTCTCAGTCGCATTATACGTGACGTCACACTATAAAATAAAAGGATTTGAATAAAGAATCAAGCTGGCTGAATGCCGGAGCACGTAGGTACCCGTAATGAATCGAAAGGGTTAGCCGGTATAATAGGGGTGCGGCCCTACGTAATCATAGGTGATCTAACGACGGCTGCCTTATTGTTTAATAGGCGACTGCGACCGGTTGCGGGATCATATTTGAATAAAATTGTGGCGTTCGATGCGATGTTGATTTGAAGTTTTTTTGGAGTGGAATGAAAGAGTAAACGATGTTCATTAAGATTGTTTTGGTTACTTCGAAAATCTTTTTAATTGGGTTGAATTACCTAGGATGGTAAAGGAAGACAATAGTGTTGATCTGTTCAATATTTTTTGGGTAGATTGGTATTTTAAAACAGCACCATGCGATGACCTTAAACGATAAATCTGGAATCAGTTAAATCCGTGATATTGGCTAGATTGATCATGTAATGCTAGTTTAACGCAAAATATCGATAAGTTTTGATTGGCTCAATGGGATTGCCAAAAGATTGACCACCGGACTAAACAGATGCCAGATTGATCGGCTACTGTTCCCCTTAGAGTTTTTCCCGTGATCCTTATTTTTATTCAAATCATTATTGTTCTAGATTCGAACAACGCCTTTAAAGTCACACACAGCAATCTTCGAACAACCGTCGCCGCTATAAGTTACTTTATAGTTTTTTATTTTTATTTTTTAGTGACTAAATTAAAAATGGTAGGTTCGGCTATTAAGTTTGGGGCAGTGTGTGAGATGAAACAATTATTATGGTGGGTCTACTTTGTAGAGATTCATGATTGCTTTTATTTTCTATCTCAGTTTCACGTAGATTATTATTGTTATAGTTTTTTTTCCTTGTAATTGTGTTTCGAGGTTTTTCTTTTTTAATATTAAAATAGGCATGAAATCGATGATTGTACAGTACACGTTCATGGCAACAATTTGAAATTGACTGCACTGTTATTTCGTGGCAGTTGGGGGGTTTCGTACATAAAGAGTCCAAAGACGTTCGATTGACCAACAAACAGCTGTGCTTATGGCGAGTTTGTTGCGCCACTTCTTCTTCCCAGCTAAAGCGCTAGGAAGTGGTGAAGGGCGGGCTTGGGGAACTGTCTTATTTAACTTTGACGTTCAAAAAGTACTAATTCTCAGCCTAGTTTGAATGAATGACTTTTGATTTTGACCGTACCTGTCAATCGATGGCTTTACCTAGTACCTTTTCATACAAGGAAGGAAAATTGAATGCCTGATACCTAAATAAAACCACTCGGGTTTTATTTAAGTATCAGAAGTAATCAGGATTTTTCCGTACTATTCATTTTCACTCTGACATTTAACAGTACAGTACAGTAAAAAAAACAGTACCTAATGAGAACCCTTAATGCACTGTTGGTTTAATTTTTTCGACTTTAGAATAGAAATGTGTTGTAACAGGTTAAACACGATATCTGATATCACTGTTACTGTTACACAAAAATAATAGATCCAAATATCTGTTATTAAATAACAGCCTGTTATTTTTGTACGGACAATAAATACGTTTCTAAATCTATTAAGGTATTTTTAAGTAACAGATAAGTCATATTGTTGGGAACAAATTGTTATCTGTTATTTTTAAATATCTGTTACGATAAATACGCCTCACCCCTACGGAAACTGGTATTTTAATTACTAGTACTAGCCGATGTATTCTGTAAAAATCTCACCGTGAAAACTTAGGTGAAGTGAGTTTTAAGTGTGCCGTGATGACGTGAAAACTTGGCTTATTGGTGATTCGCCCGAATTTACTCGCTCGAAACGGGCGAACCGACACCTTTTAAAATTAATATCTTTTCTTGAGGCGATTCGCACGAAGTTAATTTATTTGTAGGCGAATCGATTTCTGGAGTCGTCGATTCGCCTACAAATAAATTAGGTGAATAAATAGGTGAAGTGAGCTTTAAGTGAGGTCATTCCACCTGTCTCACCGTGAAAACTTAGGCGAAGCGAGCTGCATCAAGTGGCATGCCAGCTGATCTATTCTGTAAAAATCTCACTGTGGAAACTTAGGTGAAGTGATCTGTGATTCCGCCTGATGGAATAGGCAATATTGACAGTTCACTTTAAGCTCACTTCACCTAAGTTTTCACGGTTATTACAGAATAGATCAACATGTACTACTAAGTGTGCACTAGTAGGTTCCACTTAAAATATTCCCGGGATGTCCCATCACTATCTGTAACTAACCCTCCACAACGTACTACAAGTTATAAACGCGGAACACACGTGTGTATTAAAACAAATATTATTATGAAAAACTGCGCCAGATTTCATACATACAACGTGTTTTTGTCTCAACTCCCCCGCACAGAAGTCCGTTGTCCTCCCAAATAAATATTCTGACAGCCCTTGATTTTCTCTCTTGGTGGAGTGGCATTTTGAACTTTATACTAATAGAAATAGAGTGTATACAATGTTTTGTTGCCGTGGAATTATAATTAACAGCGTGCTAAAAAAGATATAAAAATATCGATGGATTTCTGTTCCCAAATTAGAGTGCTGTTTTCAATCTTATTTTGTTCCGAGTCTTATTTATACATTATCGTATTTTATTTACCTCTGGTTTATTTAAATATATTGTAACAAAATAACTCACTATGATGTGTTTCGTACCTACAATTTAGCAAAAAACAAAAAAAAAACACAAATTTTTCGTTTAAAAATACGATAAAAACTTACGAATGTATTTTGAACCTTAAGATGTTTCTATTTCATAAATTATGAAGCTTTTTGTGCTGTGCCCGTATGTTTTGCTAAAATGTTAATTGTCTTTAATAAATTCATTTTATGAGCCGATCTGCGTTTAAAATGCTGTTGACATCTTATCGGTTACTTACTATAAGCAGTAATAATACATATGGAGAGGCAGGCGTATTAATACTATATCAGGCTTCTAATATATTCATAGGCAATTAGCTAAGCCGCCGAAATGAAGTTGTCTTAATATCCTATTTGTCGCCAAATATAACCGTGATCAATCACCCACAACAAACTAGTTTAACGACAAAAGCGATCGCCTGATTTAAAAAAAAATTGTACATTAGTAATCTAATTTCTAAATTGAAATATCTTTTCACGATTCAAATTTCATTTTTTAAAAACCTAACGTACAAATACAAATATTTAAATTTCCTGACGTTTAAATGCGGAGTTTGAAATTCAAGCGATGGAACGTCAATCGAGAATTTAATTTGATTGGTCGAATCCCCACGAGTATTGCCGAGGATCCCCGAAACGGGGGAAATCATGGAAAATAAAAAAATGATTGTATCATACGTGTGGCGTGCCATTTTTCGTTGAGCCGTGGCACCCTAAGCTTTATGTGGGCTTTGTAAGAGACTGTTTGTGATTTAGGGATGTAGGTAGTGTGGTTAGTAGCGTAGGGGATGTGTGGGGTAACCAATCGTGAGTCGATGCCCCGATTGATTGGCAAAGGGCGATTTGGCAAAGCTCCCCGGTGTGGGGGCGCGCTCTGATGTTTTTCGCCACATGTGGGAGGTACCCGCAGTTGCGTGTAGGTAAATATTTTTATTGCATGTTAACTTGTTACTGCTGTGCAAAAAATATTTGCGTTACGCGGAAAAACTATTGGTATTTGAGCACTGTGATGGAAAATAAATTGTGTGTGACATTTTGTGGGACCTAAAATCTGACATGAATATTATTTTATTTAAATAAGTATTGTTTTTATTCCTGATACTAGAACACCAAGTCAATAGGGTGTTCCACTTTCTGCGCAATTTTACTTAAATTTGTTTTACAATACCTAATAAAGACGATTAATGGATACCAAAGCTTTGGAGAAAAAAAAATAAAATAAATGGTAGCTCGGTTGATCCTATTTGTCTCTTAGGTATTAATATCATTGAAACAAATTCATTGTAACACTTTAAACAATATAGAAACTGTGATTGCTGTTTATTATATAAGTGTTATTTTTAATTATATGACTTTCCGCCTTATTTAGTGGATAGATTAACATAGATAGTTACTTAAATGTTATAAGATTTGTATGAGAAGGTTGTAATTGTATAAATTATTAATAAAATTATTCACGGTAACCTTTTTCAGTGCCTGTAGTCATCATCTGCCTAGCCTTTTCCCAACTATGTAGGGGTCAGCTTCCAGTCTGACCAGACGCAGCTGACTATCAGTATTTTACATGAAGCGGCTGCCTACCTGACCTCTATAACCCAGTTACTGGGTCATACGATACGAATTGGTAAGACAGGTTGTCAGACTTTTGGGCTTCTGACTACCCGTTACGACTGTCAAAGATTTACAAATGATAGCCGGGACCAACGGCATATTCCGAGGTACGGAGGGATCTCGATATGTAATGTCAACCATCAGTAGATCGGCCTCGGCAAGCGTAGCTTAACTTTCGATCGACCTGTTTGGATGTTATTAGTCCTAAACTAAATCTGAAGCCCACTTCAAAATACTGGAAATAATTATAATATAATATACTAACGTTAAAAAACCAAAGATTTAAATTGACATAAAAAAGAAAAAAGAATCTTAACCCTTCAAGAGCCAATCGATAGAAGTCGAGTCGTAAATATTAATTGTTGGTTTTAAGGTACTAAAAGTAGACGGGTAATAAGGGCACTAACAAACACTATGACCGCTCAAATGTAGTTACCTTTATTTGACCATAAAATGAAGTAAAGCCTATCAGGTTTTTGATTGTATTTCTATAAACACCTGTTACAGTGGATTTTTTATGGATTGGTTGGGTTTGAAATCTAAGAAAGTTTGAATGTCTTTGGTAAAAGATTTTAATGAATACGGGTCAGTTTTTGAATCCATATTTAGTTTTAGAATGAATGATAACGAGATTATAATAAGAAATATTAACATAACATCACGCCTTGTTTCCCCGAAGGATTGGGCAGAAGTGTACCTTTAGTACCTACACCCACATTTCGCCAGTTATGTCGTGTAATAGGGGGCGACCCTATTGCCATTACCCAAGCAAAAATCCAACTCCAGGCTGCTACTGAAAAATTCTAGACTTGGAAATCAAACCCCGGACCTCATGTTCAGAAGTTGCGCTTACGACCACTAGACCACCGAGGCAGTCCTATAAGAAATATTATTGACTTGTTTTATGCTTAAAATGAGCTCCTGTAGCTTATTTTTTAGAAATTGATCCTATTAATGTATTCCTGTCTTCTTTATTTCATTACAATTCTTTGTACCTTATCCACTCAGTACATTCTTGTAAAATTCTCGTGGGACCAAAATTCAATGATGACCAAAAATTAAAATTTTTTTTTCTGGAACCGATTTAAAAAATACCAAAACACATTGCCGATTGGATTTATTGTATCAACCGCTACCTGAATTTATCTCTACAAAAATTTACATAACCCTTCTAAGTAACAAGTAGTTTGTAATAGGTACATAGAAAGTCGCGCGACATTCCAAGAATATATTAAATTTAAAATGTAAATGTACTGTTTTGCATAAATATTCGAGTAATCAATCGGAGCTCGATGCAGAATGTATTGTGTTAAAATTCTCACATTTGTAGGTACTGCGGTACTGGCAACTCATTGTGTGAAACGAAGAATATTTAAATTTCGAATTTATTAAAGGTGAGGGTTGATAGTTTCGATGCTGGCTGATTTGAATTTCTTTTGTTCAGGTTTGCTACTGAGAATCCTTTGAGATGAGATGCTTTCTTGGGAAACGTCAATATTTTTTTTATCTACGGCCAAATTCATTTAAAAATATACTTACCTACTCTTAAATCTCTGCTAAGCTAAGCCATTTCATTTTGGCGTTCCTTACAGGCGGGTATGTAAATGTAACTACTTAAAAATCATATTATAAATCTAGTTACCTATTGTATTTTACAACATAAATAATCGTTTTGAGATGTTCCTCAAAATGGGCAGCATCGAAAAATAATACATTTGAGAAAAATGCAAAAAATCTCACAGCTTTGGAATAAAATATACCTCCAAGGTCCCATTGAAATACAAATTTTAACACAACGTTCAGTACGTTTGACCAAAGATCCAAGCAAAAAAAAAACACTGTTACAGTGATTTTATTTTGTTTGACCAAAAATAATAAATGGCATTAGGTAACCAACATTTCTAGTGTATTTTCTTTAGCAGATTTATTTTCTTATAAGTACCTAATGCGTTTTTCTTATTATTTTATTACCATTGTTTACCTTATTTTGGTGGTCTGAATGATTTCTAAAAGTTTGTCCATATATTTTAATGGGACCTTATATAATTCAACTAATTTGAAATACGTATTTTAAACCGCTAACGTTCCACATTCAATCATAACTTGAGACCATAGATAAGTCGTTTTTGACATTATAAACTTATAAACCCACTCTATGTCAAAATGAATACGTTGTTTTTATAACTAGAATAATAATTAATAAATCATACTACGCATGTTATAAAAGGCATTGACTAAGATATTGGATAAAAAAATATGGAATTCCAATTGTGTTAATCATCGAGTTGCTAGTTATAAAATATACCGTTCTAACTAAGGATAATTACTAGCTTTTATACAGTGATTTAATAATATTTGGAATATTTTTACGACTTGTCATCTTGCTGTTTCATCATTGTGAGTAATATACCTATTTATTAATTCTTGTATTATTTCTTACTAGTTACTGCCCGTGGCTTCGGCCGCGTGGTTTCTAATTATTTTTCTAAGAAAATTGTAGATTAAGTTACTCTTTATAATATCAGGTATCCGTCAGTGAAAGTCCCGTCAAAATCGGTCCAGCCGTTTCGGAGATTAGGCGGAACAAACAGACAGACAGACAAAGATTTTAAAATTGTTTTTTTGTTATAAGTACCGTCTATACCTTATATATATATGCATTTAGTAAAAGGCTGCTATATTGATATTACAAAACAGACACTTAAATTTTATTTATTTGTTTTTATAGAAGATTGACTGCCTAGACATAAATTCAGGTAGCGGTTGATACAATAAATCCAATCGGCAATGTGTTTTGGTATTTTTTAATCGGTTCCTGGGAAAATATTTAAATTTTTGGTCATCATTGAATGTTGGTCCCACGAGAATATCGTAAGAATGTACTGAACGGATAAGGTACAAAGAATTGTAATGAAATAGAGAAGACAAGAATACATTAATAGGATCAATTTCTTAAGACTTGTCTACAGAAGCTCATTTCAGCATAAAACAAGTCAATAATATTTCTTATAGAAATGCCTCGTTGGTCTAGTGGTCGCAAGCGCTACTTCTGAGCATGCAGTCCGTTCGATTCCCAGGTCGGGCATAGTGTTATTGGGTTTTCCATTTAGAATTTCTCAGTAGCAGCCCGGATTCTAGATTTGTGCCCGGTTGATGGCAATAGGCTCGCCCCCTATTACATGGGACTTAAACATAACTGGCGAAATGTGGGTGTACTATAGGTACACTTCTGCCTAACCCTTTGGGGAATACCGGCCTGATATTATTTCTTATGACTATTGCTAAAAGCAATATGGTCCTTTTTCAATAATTTAAAATCCCTGGGTAAGTTAAATTTAAAAATGTTTGACTGCAAACCCTGCATAACAGCACAATCTTATATTATGTATCTATTCAATTAGTAGTTACACTAACAATCATACATGTTGTATGTTAAGATACGTGATTTAGCCTATTTAACATCGCTCGGATTATGTTAGTTCACGTTTAGAATAAGACCTTTCTGTTATTGTATTAACCATTTTCTGTTAATAAAGACCTTTAAAAAATCAAATCAAATCAATATGGCCCTTATTGGATTCTAATTTGACATTAAATTCTTTTGCTGAGTGGCTCTTTTAGACTCACATTCGCTTTGCGAACGTTTATCATCAAGTTTAAGTTTGATTGTTAGGGTTTATAATAATACACATACTTCTTTAAATAACGTATTTTCTGCTCCAATTACAAAATTAAATTCAAAAAACAAAAAAAAACTTTTTAAATGAGCCTCCAAGCCAAAAGCAATGTTTTTCAATAACAATAAATTGTTTATAAAAAATAATGCTGGCTCGTATAAATAAATTAAATGTTCTAAACATGAGGTTTCTTCATCGGCGATAGTAAATCTTGTCAAGCTGTAAGGACAGGTCCCAATGTAAGCGAGTTATAATCGCTACAAGCTACGATGAAAAAAAATTCCACCATTACTGGCACTTTGTTATTAACGTAATGTCAAGTAAATAATAATTTATTTACAGAAAAAGCCATTCAATCATTTTTGATTTACAAGCGTTTTAATAAAACTGCTATTAAAAAGCAAATCCCTCTATAGTGACTCGAATACCTAATTTAAAATTTATGATTAATATTTCAATGTTATATCTATAGGTAAATCTCTGTGTGTCATCTTTTACAAATGCTCGCATTCAAAAGATACGCACTAAACTTGATTACTTCTTATAGCCACTCAAGTAAAATAACTGGAACTATTCACCAGTTAACAGTTTCTATATTCCCGCTAACTAACTCGTTTACTGTGCGACCGGTCCCAACGGCCAATAATTTTAATATCAATGTTCGAAATTCAAAATTTGAAAAAGTTGATGGCCAGTGAAACTAGCTAGAACCGGTCCGAACCGGTTATTCGGTATTGTAATAGCTTATACGTTTATAAGGCAGAGTAATAGAGGGTAATCAGGCCTATCTTAGCGTTATACAAGGGTTTAATGAAGCCTGTTACAGATTTTATAAAATGCTTGTTGTTGGTAAAGTAATTTTGTATTTACATAATTTTATAGGAGTAACATGTGTTGAGAAACACCGCGTACATGTGTTTTGTTACACTATTTGTTAGGCATTCGTTTTTGTTTAATTAAAAGCCAAAAAAGCAAAAGAGCGTTAAGCCGTTGGTCCCGGCTGTCATTCGTAGATCTTTGACAGTCGTTACTGGTCGTCAGAAGCCCAAAAAGTCTGACAACCATGCAGTCTTACCAAGGGTATAGGTTGTGGAGGTCAGATGGAGGCAGTAGCTCCATGTAAAATAATTATATGCATCCGGTCAGACTGAAAGCTGACCCCTACATAGTTGGGAAAAGGCTAGGCAGATAAAAGCCAAAGTTTTATTTTTAGAAAGCAATTGTATCATAATAATGTTTTTAATTTAAAATCCCATCTCATCAAAATATCAGTGTGTATTATGATTGGGTACATAATTGCAGATAAAGGTCATTTAACTTTTTAGTCATAAATCATACGAAGGTGTGTACAATAATCGTTTTTTTTTACAGTAACTTAATCAAAGATACCTTTTAATAGATGCAAAAGTTTTTTAATACGTTTAATAAGATACTTCTTTCATCAAGCGGCAAAGTAATTTATGACTGATTTAAATAAATTGCGACCATAGTTAACTAGTAACTAACAAAAAAATACCGTTACATTGTATAAAAACTAGCAACATTATTTTTAACACTTTATAAACCAGCAAAATCATGAAGCAATTACTCAAAAGGCTGTAGAAAACATCCATCGCAGATGTATTAAAATTAAACAATTACAACAATGCGCTTGCTAATATGCAAATCGAAATGTATGCAATACAAAACACTCTCCAAACATAATGACTAACCAATAAAAATCCGGAAAAAAAGAGCAGATGTGCTTGAAACAATAAAAAAAAAAAAAAGAAAAAAACGTTTTTTCTTCCAACTTTTTCATAACAATGACAATTATTTTTTTTATTTTAAGAAAAAACCGTTACCCTACGCAGTAATTTTTTCTTAACGAACCTAGAGTATCTAGAAAAAATCGTAGGGTCATATTAACAAACGCATATGCAAATAAGGCCCAGAGAATTCGTGCACGAAATATGGTATTAAAAACAACTGCATTGAAGGGGTTAAAACTTTGGGGTCCGAATGGATGTGGTATGCGGATGAGTTTTTTTACTCTTTTAAATAAAAAATATACGGGTTTTAACAACGTAATAATAGTTCTTGCATTGTATTATTATTTGGAAATTAAAGCTGTTTAAAAGACGATTATGTAGTTTTCAAAACTTTTTACATAAACATCACACGGTAGAAGTCTACCTATAGTACACCCACATTTCGCCAGTTATGTTTAAGTCCCATGTAATAGGGGGCGAGCCTATTGCCATCAATAGGGCAGAAATTCAGACCACGGGCTGCTACCGAGAAATTCCATATAAAAAACCCAATAACATTTAAACCAACCTGGGAATCGAACCCAGGACCAGGACCTAGCTCAACAGTAGCGCTTGCGACCACTAGACCAATGAGGCAGTAAAACTTTTTATCAGGTTTGAAACCATTTATTTTTGTGACAGTCAACTTTCTGTTAAATTTGTGGATGTTCTGTCTTAATTAAACAGTACAATATTCTCATTATTTAACGAACCTCACTGTATTTTGTCGCAAATTCCATTAGAATTTTCAGTTAATGTTTTTGAATCAGCCAGGCTTACTCTGCAGTGAACCGGACAGCAAAAAGAAAGTGATATTTTACATAACCATGCACAAAATTCAAAATTCAAAATATTTTTATTTGACATAAAAAAGAAAAAGAAAGAAAGAAAAATATTTTATTTGGGACGCACAGGAAATAAAAACAAAATTATATAAAAAATTAAATAAAAAGGGAGCTTAAGTTTAAAAAAACTAACAAAATAATAAAGACCTGTGCGAGGCCAAAAAGGCCCCTATCTCAGCATAATACATAAACCTACAAGGACACTTTATGAAACGTCAGAAGCTAGGTGCACGGTTCCAATTGGTTGTTTCCTATGGAGAAGAGGCGACAAGAAACTCCACGGTTACTCTTTTAAAAATAATGGGCTTTTACAATATTTTCAAATAACAGTGTTATTAGGTATGGGAGGACAGTGTAGGTCTTTCAACAAGTACCAGGACACACAGCACTCACACTTCCATCAAGGGGTAAGCACACGTCAAAGATCAGCGCATAATGCATCCAATCCACTGGCCTGTGTGAAGGGGACCAATGATCAAAGATAAAGTGCATAATATCGGTGACTTTTTTCTAATGCTGTTGGTATTTTTTTTTCAAAGGATTTCGACATGATGGCTCGTCTGTTGATGAGACCAATGATGCTTGTGAACAATCACGAATGAAGTTCAATGGAACAAGTACTGATTTAGATCCTGACGAATCTGGGACCCTGGTAGCCAAAGCTGTTAGAATGAAAAAAAAAAACTTTTAATTAAGGAAAATAACTTAAATTCGGAAGTCGATGTATTTGGATTTTCGACTTCCGAAATTAATAAGTCCTATTACATTTTTGAATATTTTAATTATTTGGTTTTATAATAACGATAGTGTCATCTCTTTCTTGTAAGTTGAAGTTACACACGTGTAATTGGCTGAATTGACGCGAAATATTATAGCACTTTAATTTTATTTATTGTAATTTTGTCTTAATAAATTGAGAAACGAAAACTAATTTAACGTATTCATTGTAGATAGAAGTTTTATATCATATTAGTTTATTTGATAAAATTGTGTTTATTTGGAATATAATGGACGGTGAATAAAGACATTTATTGCTTTTCTATACGATTTTTTCCGTGAAAACTCAAGGAATTTATAGAAATTCTAGAACTCCAGTAAACAAGTTAAACATTCCACTTATCTTTTATTAAGTTTAGCTTTTATTAGAATTGAATAAAACTATGTGAATTTGAGCCTCAAAGTTCCATCGCCGATGGTTTTTCTTGTAAACTGAGCTCGTAAAATATTTATAGTAGATAAATTACACGAAAAGAAAAATTAAAATATGTAACTCCAACTTACAAGAAAGAGAATGGCACTATCGTTATTCATAATAAAATAATTAAAAGATCTTTCTGCTGCTGAAAATTACTGCGTCATAAATCATGAATTTGCGTAAAATATGTAATAGTACCAGTAGTGTCGTAATTAGCTTATCATGGATTCTTACCTGCACATACGAAGCCTACAAGAGGAAGTAACTGTTTAGACCACCTCATAATTCGCTCTAAGCATAAACCTTTGACACTTGTCTATGAATCAACTGTAACGGATCATTACTCTTCTCTGTTCTGCCTCAACAAAATTACTATTAAATCAAATTCCACAAAATATATAAATAAAATAGACTATGACGCTCTTGACACAGTTATGGCAGGTTTAGACTTCGCACCCATTCTGTCTATGATGGATCCAGATGATGCTGCAGATGCCTTTATCAGGCTAACTAAAACAGCCATAGAAGTCTGCACTACAACAATAAAGGTATCTGCAAAGAAGCAAGCTCTAAAACCGTGGATAACGCCAGGTTTGCTGAGGTGTATACGTAACTAACCGTGACTCTCTACATAAAAAAGTAAAGCAATCGCCTGACAACATTATAATCAGTACCACCTATAAACGATACAGAAATTTTTGTACAGCATTATTAAAAAAAGCGAAGAGAAAATACGATTCTCTAGAATTAAATAAGGCTATGAATAACCCTAAAAAACTCTGGGAAACTATTAAAAATATCACAAACACTAGCAAAACCAAACACTCTTACACACAGTTGTTATCAGCTTCATCATCTCCGATACAGTCTTGCAACGACGTAAACCAATTTTTTGCAAGTATAGGAAGGAATCTTGCAGATAGTATAAACAACAAACAACCACTTACCCGTTTTTCACTTCCCCACACATCTAACTTCAAAAAATCATTTGTGTTGGAAAAGACAGATCCTGACGAAATTATATCAGCCGTAAACATGCTACGAACAAATGCGGCTACCGGTTGGGATGGTATCTCCACCTTGTTCTTAAAACGTTACGCCACATCCTTCGCACCTATACTATGCCACATTTTCAACCTTTGCTTTGACCTAGCCATTTTTCCTACTTCATTCAAAAAGGCAGCCATTCATCCCATTCTCAAGGGCGGCGATGGGTGCCTAGTAAATAACTACCGCCCCATAGCGGTACTTAGTACTTTATCAAAAATACTCGAACGCTTAATGAATAAAAGACTCATTCAATATCTTGAGCATTATAATATTTTGTCACCACAACAATTTGGCTTTCGTAAAAATAAATCCACAAATGACGCAATACACAAATTGATTGATCACATAGTGAGAAATTTGGACAATAATAAAAAGGTATTAACCATTTTCTTAGACCTCACAAAAGCCTTTGACACTGTGCCCATTCCGACCCTTTTACTCAAGCTACAATGTATAGGTGTAAGGGGCCCACCACTTAATTTATTTAAAAGCTACCTAACAAACCGTTCACAATTTGTGACTATGGACAATTACCATAGCAATACAGTTGCTATCGAATACGGCGTGCCGCAGGGAAGTATTTTGGGACCCACTTTGTTCCTTGTATTCATTAACGATCTCTGCAACCTAGATATACCAAACGCCCAAATACTTTCTTATGCAGATGACACTGCAATAACTTTCACCGCTAACTCATGGTTGGAACTACAGTCAATTGCACAAAAAGGATTTAACTCCACACTAAGATGGCTTTACACACACTCTTTGACCCTGAATACCACTAAAACTAATTTTATTACCTTCTCAATAAAGTCAAATTCCCAACCAAATCCCTCTATGTCCCTAAAAGCTCACTCGTGCAGTTGTATGTCGCAGCAGGCCTGCCAGTGCCCATCGCTTACTCCAGTAGATCAAATAAAATATCTTGGTATCTTCATTGACCAACACTTAAATTTCAAATCACATATTAATACCCTATCCGGCCGCGTACGGAAACTTATTTACATTTTTAAAACACTGCGACATGTAGCACACGCTTCAGTTATCCGGAATGTATACTTCGCTCTTTGCCAATCACTAGTCACCTACTGTATTTCTTGCTGGGGCGGAGCTGCAAAGACAGTGATGAAGCCTATAGAGATCGCTCACAGAGCCATACTTAAAGTTGCCACCTTTCGCCCTATCTTATTTCCAACGACCGATCTTTATAAATCCTGGAACGTTTTAAATGTTCGACAACAGTACATTTTACATACAGTTTTACTCCAACATTCCAGAACACCATACAGACTTATCTCTAAACGTCGGAAAGACTTAATCTGCACTATTCCACCTCCACGTACCTCCTTCGTAAAACGATTCTCTCTATATCTTGCTCCATCTCTCTATAATAAAATTAATGCAAAATGCCCAATCTTTAAACTTCCATTTTACAATTGTAAAAAAACTGTACGGACATTCCTTTTGGACCTCAATTATGATGACACTGAATTATTCCTCACAAAGTAATCATGTTAACACATACAAATACACACGCACACACTCACATGCACACACATACACACTTAACACAATGCACCTACACAGACGCACAGACACATACCCATACACTCTAGATATGTCTTGTACTAATAATATTAATAAAGTATAATATAATTTCAAATTTGATTTTCGTATAGTTTTTATTTTAATTTTGATAGTAATTTTGATATTAATTTTAATTTTGTTTATAATTTTGGTTTGATTTTGATTTTAATTTGGTTTTTGATTCTATTTTAATTTTGTTTTAACTTTGATATTGATTGTGAATTTGAATGTGTTTATGATTTTAATTTTAGTTGAATTTATTGTCTTTTATCACTTTTATGTATTGTTGCTGTAAATTGTTGATTACATAAGTGAAATTAAACCTATTAATTTGTTATAGATAACTATTGTACCGTAACTACACTTATGTCCAGACGCCTTTTCAACCTTTAAAATTTTTAACACAATATTTATATAATAATCCGCCAATCAGGGGACCGGCACTGTCTCTCCTTAACACAGGCTAAATTCTAGCCTATCTAGGAGAACAGTACTTCACCCGTTTCTATTGTATAGTTGAACCTAAAAATTACATATACCTATGCAACATTTGTAAACATTGCAATCCCATTTTTTGAAATAAACTATTTTAATTTTTTTTAATTTTTTAAGTACTCTTAAAGTAATTTTTCACTTAGTAAAACACTTAGTGAAAATAATCTTATAGAAATAATAGTGTGTGCCCCACGGCTGCGTCAAAAAAGTAGTAGTGTTTTTTTTGGAAGTCGGTTGTTTTGTTTGTAAAAAAAAGACTTTTTAAAAAAAATAAAATTTTTGTAGTACCTACCCCACATAAATTCGAATGAGTACCACTACCTGCTATTTAAATAACAGTGACAGGAAGTTATTATAACATCATCCACATAGACTAAGTGGGGAAAAATTCGTAGGTATTATTGAAGCTAACTCAAAAACTTCTCAAGCAAAGTTAATAAAATTTATATAGGAGCACCGCGAACGCTTCTTCTATCAAATGAAAAAATAATTTTCCTAATCAGTCCAGCCGTCGTTGAGTAATCGGGAAAAATACAATATAAAACGAAAGATTCCGACGAACTGAAAACTTCCTCCTTTTTTTTTGGTCGCATAAAATTTATATGCATTGTGATTATCCCTGTGATCAGACACCAATATCGCTTTTTATCGGGTGATATGTAAGATAAGATGCAAATACGAGAAGATGGCAAAATAATGTACTAACAACAACTGAAAGAAGAGACAGACCAACATACTGATCTTATTGGTGATGTTCTTCAAAATGGTAAAGTGTGACTTTACTTATAAGAACGTAACTGTATACTCTCAATCCTTACTATTATCAATTTAATACATAAAACGATGTAACTACTCAAACTATTTCGTTCCTAAGATAAATACTATTAAAAACGCGGACAGTTGGCGACGATAACCGACTTTTAATGATTTTATATCGAAGATCACGTCTAAACGAGTAGTCTTAATGATTTGGAAAAAATATATGTTAAATTAGAGCATTTTCTTAATAGCTATATAAGTGAATATTTTAGATTATGTTTATATTAAATAGTGAAATTAATTTGTAAAGTTATAATAGTAATAATAATAAAAATCTTTATTGCAGACCACATGGTCCATAAAAAAAACACATAAATTTAAAATAACAAATCAAAATAACAATTAAAATTAATATTAAAATCAACATTAAAAATGAAATTTAAAATTAATAATCTAACTTAAAAATTAAAAACATTTACGCGGCTATTTGCAGCCACCGTTGCCACCGTATGTCTAACGTGGATAAAAAACTGAGAATCACGCAAAATCTATCATGCGTATTTTTCTGAAACCGTCACCATTTTAAAGATAAATTAATTATTGATCTACGTTTTCTACGTTTATTGGTATACGTGTTTTATTAAAATACCTTTTGTTTTATGTATAATAAACTAATAATGCGTCTTACTTGAGACAACGCTTCTTGATGGGCGAGTCCTCTTACTAGCTGGACGTACGACGCGTTGCGTGAGCTCAGTACAGAACACGCAAGCTAACCGCTCAAGTTCACTGGCAAATATCTGCGTCTTAAACTGCGTGACTGCGCCGACTACTGACGAATCTTCAAGCAACATTTCATCATGCCAAGTGAATCACTTTTCATCGTAAAAAGATAATTTACTTCTAATAACAGTGAACAGAACTCTAACAAACGCGTTACGATACAAGGAAAACACCTTACCCTAGATTTCTAATGGATTCGGCTGAAATTGTTATCGATAATACTAAATCACGGATATAAGTAGCGGATGTAGAAGAAAGTGCGATTTTAATTTATGGCCCATTCCTATAATTTACTGACCGTTATTGGCTAAAATTAAGACTCTTGTATCTTTACCAATAATGAAGCAAAGACCTTATAGCTTTGCATAGTAGACCCTCCCATATGGAAGTAGCTACAGCCCGATTCAAACTTAATGGCGTTTCGGAACATGAGGCGAGTCGCTGCGCAGTAACAAATTCATGGGTCAGCGGGGTGAGGGGTGCGGTACTGCGCAGCGAGCAGCTAACTTCCGAGCCGCCATTAACTTTGAATCGAACTATATCACAGATAAAATTAGCTTACGAATCTATTTATATGCCCAATTTGGCGATAAAAAATAACCATTGGTAAGAAAACGATTCATTTTTGTTTTTAGGAACCGAGCATTAGTTAATCTCTGTAACTATGCTTAAATAAATCATTTTGTCGAATCAACAGATGGGACGGATAAACGAGGAAGTACGAGCGCTGGCAGACCGACAGTCAGATGGTTGGACGACTTACAAAAGATCGCGGGTCAGACCTGCTACCTAATTACTTAACACATTTTCGTTTCATTTTGATAGTTCAACAACATTCATTGCGTTATTTACGTTGTTGAGCAGATTTTTTTTTCGAACTTATGAAGCAATGGATTAGCTATCTGTTTCAAAACGATTCAGATTCTGGTTGATCGTGTATTACGAAATTAGGCTACTGGATGAAACTCGCATAGACCAAGGGGATAATTGCGATCAATTGACATTTTATGTGTATTACGATACACATAAAATGTCAATTGATCGCAATAGCTTTCATTTTGACAGTTCACCCACGTTCATTGCGTTATTTACGTTGTTGAGCAGATGAATTTTTCAAACCTATGGATTGACAATATCCTTAAAAACTCTCGGATTGTGACTGAAAATGTGTTACGCACTAAGGGTGCTGGGAAGTATGGCACAAAATGGAGGAGGCCTTCAGCAGTGGATGGAACAAAGCTGCCAATGATTGTGACCTTGACACCCCTTGGTAAGACTGGTTGTCAGACTTTCGGGCTTCTGCCGACCCGCAACGACTGTCAAAGATCCACCAATGACAGCCGGGACCAACGACTTAACAAGTCTTGGTATGTAAAGATGGTCACCCATTCTCATACCAGCTTCGGCAAGCGTAGTTTAACCTGATGGATCGACCCATGCGGCTGTTATACGCCAGGTTAGTCACTAACCACACGAAAAAGAAAGAAGACTGTTCTTATTTTTCATCAAATTCGCAAAAGAGTTGAGACCACAAATAACAAATCAATTTACCAAAGGAACGTCATTTGCATAATAATCTTTGAACAGCACTTGCCTGAACGCCAACATACCTAAGATTGCTATGAAAATAATTCCCTCTTCAATATTATGTTATTGGTGTCGTAAAAGATGGTTGAGCAGCAGTTCCAACACAATTTCGTATTGCTGGTCTTCAACGTTCAAACAGTTTAATTTACTAGGAATTTCATACCCTAGTTGACTGATATTCATAAAAGACACTTGATTGCTGCACGATATTTCATTACTGCACTCTAAATCATGGCCCTATTAAACCATTGTGAAAAGGGCCATTAGGAAAAGCATTGAACAGAGTTGACTCATAAAATCAGTTTGTGAGGTATTAAATTTTCTTCTGTCTGTCAAAGGCCCTATGGCTTTTGGACAATCTTTGATTGGAGACAGTGAAGCCACAGATGTATAAGGTCACAGGTCTTTACCCAAATAAGGTTGCTGGGTGCAGAAAATTGTCTTTTTTGGGACAGTAAAAAAATAACTAGAAGGTCTTAGAAAGTTATAAAACAATGAGCATAAAATAAAAGCAATTATCATGGTCTTAGAACTCTGATACGATACGATATCTGTCCCCACACTTCTTGCAAAACTTGAGAGGATCGGTATTAGAGGAAATCAACTTGCTCTTTTTGAAAGTTACCTCACTGGCAGACGACAGTGCGTCAGGATCGGTGATTGGACCAGCAACGAACTCCCCATATCTTACGGAGTGCCTCAGGGTAGTATTATCGGTCCGACCCTTTTCCTCATTTATATAAATGAGCTCTGCCGGCTAACGCTACCTTATACTTCCACTTTCACCTATGCCGATGATACTGCCCTGGTATTCCACGGAGACTCCTGGGAGCAGGTGTTTCAGCATGCACAATCTGGACTCAATCATGTCACAATCTGGTTGGCTCAAAATCTACTTACTCTAAATGTTGACAAAACGAATTACCTAACCTTTTCGTTTAATGCCGCTGGGAAGCCCCCCTCCTCTCCTTATTCCTTGACTGCCCACTTGTGTGTTTCACCTCAACTCACAGCCTGTAACTGCCCCTGCATTTCTCGCATAAATTCTATAAAATATCTTGGTGTACAAATTGACGATTGCCTATCATTCTCGAAGCACATTAACACACTCACTTCACGAGTGCGAAGGCTGATCTATATTTTTAAGCCCCTTCGTCTCGCTGCGGATACTACGGTACTAAGACATGTATATCTTGCCCTCTGCCAATCGCTTCTAAAATATTGTATAATTACTTGGGGCGGATCAGCTAAAACTCACATGCTGAGGTTGGAACGTGCTCAAAGGGCACTTCTGAAGGTTGGATGGCGGTTACCCTACCAGTTTCCTACCACCGACCTTTACAAAACATGTGCGGTTCTATCTGTTCGTAAGTTATTCATACATAACCTCATTTTAACCACTCATGCTCAAACTCCCTACACTCCATCCAAATTTAACACCCAACGACGCAAACACACTGTCTGCCCCTCTATGCGCACAAATTTTCGTTCGGCCCAACGTAGTTTCCCTTTCCTCAGTAGCTACGTTTATAACAAGGCAAACAGTATTTTAAATATATACTCTATGTGCAGATCGAAATGTAAAGAAACTATTACAACTTGGCTACTCGGATTGAATTATGCAGAGACTGAAAACATACTTAGTATTTTAAAATAATTTCTCCTATCGGAAAACCAACTTACTTTAAATAGATCACTTTTCACTGTGTTTACCACATACAGACACACACACACACCCTTGGGTAAGTGGATGCTCACGCCCAGTGCCCCTCACTCGTTGTTGGTCGTGAGGATCTATACTGCACCCACGGACACACAACACTTCCCAAGAACACATGTAGTTTATCTCCTTTTGTTTTGTTATCAGATAACCCTCTTCCTCTCAATACTTGGAGCTTTTATTATATAGTTATAGTTCGTAAGCGCAAGTAAATAGTGTAATTTTAAATGGTGTGAGCCTGGAGATCTGTAATACAGGTCCTGAACCCAGTACAGACTCCAGCTCTCACAAAGGTTCTGAATTTTGCTTGCAACCCATATACTATACACCAAATTGTACCTTTTTGAGAGAAATAAAAACTTATTCTATTCTATTCTATTCTATTCTATTCTGATACTATGAAGGCTGAGAAAATAAAACGTGTAACAATCCCAACTAGGTAAGTAGAGTAGAAGTATAATGATGCAATTATTCGCTTAGTAGAATCTTACTAGATCATAGTCGAAAACATTCAAATTGAAGACACGGTTATCGTAGTTCAAATTAATTTAATAATACACACAGTTATATTATAGACCGTGTATAAACTTTTTGTTTAGCCGCTTATTAATGTTACAAATTATTTCATTCTCAAACTTTTGATTTTGAAATTAGATAATGAGTGTGTTGTGTGCAAAAAAATTACAAAAACAATACAGTGGAGTGAGATGATAAATAACTAGTTTTATAATTCCTTGAAGAGATAGATACCTTTGGTCATAAATTCTTGTAATTTTCGAAATTATATCTAAACCATGAAGATCTAGCATTTTCAGTGTTATATTGTATTATTTCTATTCTGTGTGCAAAAATCTACATCGTTCTCACATGTATAATTACAACATGATAGACGTAACCAAATATTTATGTAACAATATTTTGATTTAAAAGAGTGTCCGTGGAGTTTCTTGCCCGTTCTTCTGCATAGGAACCTACTATGCTTTGGAATGGGCAACTAGCTTCATCTTTCTGACTGATCGACTCCTTGACAATTCAAAAGTGCCCGTAATTGGTTTAAATGAAATAAATGCTTTGAGTTTTTTTTTTCGACTTTTGAATGACAACAAAAATTAAGAAGTCTACCTAACGATCCAAAACTCATTAAAAGTCAGACTGTTTTACTGTTTTAGCTAAAAATATAGGATCCATAAACTAAAATTTACGGGCATTCTCTACAAAGACCACCGGTTTTTCAATCAGAGTGTCTTTGAAACTTAATGTGCTACTTAAGTATAACTTAAAACTTAATTTATTTGAAGTCTGGACCCACCCACGTTTATAATGGCGTTATTATTGCACCAAATGATACTTAAACGTCAAATTAGTGACTTTTCGTATAGAATTTAAGATTCTATCCATTTTGACTCGACTTAATTAACGGATTTATATAATTTGCTAATTTCGAGAATATTTCTTGAAATGGAATACGTTTTATAAATTAGTCATTGCTAACGACTCTGCCTATGCCAATGTAGTCCTTTTAAAGGTGTTATAGTGTACCTAGTTATTAACTTTATTGTTATTTTCATTTCATCATTTAAAATCATGGGCCATTACACGGCTAAGGGTTGATATAAACGGTGTGGAAAACTTAGGTTAGTCTAGGTAAGATGAAGAGGTCCGTAAGATTGTGAGAACCGTTAGTTATCTATCGGTATTCTTTCGATTAGACTATAAACTGTCGAAAAAATATGAACTGGATGAAATGGGTTAGGTTAGGTTAGAACTGTGACCAACTGCACGCGAGCCGAGCGAGCGAAGCGAGCGGTGACGCGTCAGCGGCCGGCGAGTGCTACTTCTAAGCCCACGTACGCACAGACGTAATAAAATCGCGGCGATTTTTTTTCGTGAAATGGATTTTCAACGCTCTGCTTAGCGTCGAGAGTTGAAAATCCTACAGTGTGTTTATTCAAAGCGCGTGAACGAGAGTGCGTCCCAACGCGTTAGATTCTCAACGCTCGGCTCAACACCGAGAGTTGAAAATCCAGTAGACGAAAAAAAATCGCCGCGATTTTATTACGTCCGTGCCAAAGAGAATATAACCACATAGTCTTTGGTCCGTGCGAACGTAGGCTAAGTTCCTCACAGCCAGGCAGGCTATATATTAGTATATATAATATGCAAGCAAGTTTGATACCAGTTCGAAATTTGTAGGTTTCCCATGGATAGATTATAATTTATAAACTATACTTTCTTATTTTTTTTTCTTTAAAAATAAATAAAAAAATGTTGCCCCACACTAGGAATCTCTCCTGTATTGTGGGTGCGTTTACAAACATTTAAACTCACATACACAAACAGCCAGACACGGAACAACTAATTGTAGGTCATACAAATATTTGTAAAATAAATAAATATTTGTAATGTTTGTTAGTAGTATTTGTTTGTATCGAAAAGTAATGCGTTAAATTGTAAATAATTTGTTGGAGTTCATATTTTTTTGATAGTTTATAAACAAACGAAAATAATACAGAGATTATAAACTAACGAAAATAATACAGAGATTATAAACTAACGAAGTTCATAATTACATGTTGACATCTACAATCAAAACTATTATTATGTAGTCGGGTGGTCCTTTTACTTCTGTAATAAGAACTCTCTACTAATAGCTATAGAACATAATTGCTGTTCATAAATCAACAAACAGATATACATTAATCCAGATTTCAATATAACTCAGATCTACATTATTAATAATATCTTGTTTAGTTTTATAGTTCTCTAACGAATTCATTATTATATCAAAATCAATGTTGCTGTCGTTTTATGTGTCTTAAATAAATAAACGAACTAACGGAATCAAAGAACCTAATTGATTGTATATAATTCAGTTTGAAAATCAATATATACATTTTTTATTTTAGTTTCGGTTTTATAGTGAAAATTACTATTCCTCAAAAGTCTATTTTTTTTTCAAAACTTCTTGACAATATTCGTTCGACATCTTTGTCCGACATCACTAGATCCAATTACACCCCTTTCGTCAAAGTTGGTTAAAAGAGCCCGCATTTAAAACGGTTCCAAAGCGTAGTGCACACTGTGAGTGCATTGTTTTAATTATTTTTTGAGTTACTAAGAACAATAGACTGATTGTTCGGGCGCCCCGTGTAGTATTATAAAAAGGACTCTTTTATGCAAATCAATTTTGTACGAATTATTATTTTATTTTTTTGTTTTATTCATGCGGGCGATGCACGTGTGGACTTGCCTTTCGAATTCATGATGTGTTGTTTAACGGCTTTATTTGTTGTTTTCAATGTTAAATGGGAATAAAGATATTTGGGAGGTCTTGAATAAGCCCTATTTCGATGTGATCTTTATAAGTTCAAAAACATTTTTGTAGGTAAGTACTATCGAAGAACTTCATATGTAAGCAGTTTGAAAACAAAATCCCGTGAACACGATGACCACATCTGTTACCGCCCCGGTTCTATAGCGGCCGACCGCTGCAAGCAGAAATAGTCCTTACGGTGTTTAGATATGAACTTTTTCAATGGTACCTACCCTATGCCTAAATATTTAGGCCCAAGGGCCACATAGGGATGAATGAAATCCAAGTTCATAGGTCAGTAATTAATTTCCCGTCAAAATGGCTGGGCTTTCACTAAATTGTATTGAACTGAAAACTCATTAAGTATACAAAAATGATCTATAAAAATATATTGGCAATGTTATCTGATATTATGTCTGCTGACCCACTTTAAAAACTAGTGTGCACATAACCTAAAGTTGAAAAACAAAAATCTAAAACGCAAAAAGCAACTGTTTCCGCCCGGGATCGAACCGGGGACCTTGTGCGTGTGAAGCACACGTGATAACCGCTACACTACGGAAACTTAGTAACTATTGTCGAAATACCAGTTCGTGTCGTGAACACTGCGGTTGCTATCATAACACTGATAAGAGGGTCATAAATTACTTGTAAGTGGGTTGTAAATATGAAATATATTATTAATATCATATCTCAAACGCAATAGGGGGCATCGGGACTATGTCGTAAAGTGTTGGTCTATTTATAAACGGTTTCTGAAGTGCCGGGAGCGTTTGATAAATAGTTAAGATGCCTACAGATTTGATCGATTTTTGACGATCGACACGTGTGATAAAAATAAAACCAGCCAAGTGCGAAGGGTTCCGTAGGTATCCTATTAAGACCGAGCAAAAAATTACGAAAAAAATATGTTTCTCCTTTAATTATTGACTTGATTAAATTTGTTGTAATAGCGGCAATAGAAATACACAATCTGTGAATTTTCAACTCTCTACATAATACGGTTCATGAGATACAGCCCGCTGACAGACAGACGGACAGAGGAGGCTTAGTAATATAGTTTCTTTTGGCACCCTTTGGGTACGAAAGTCTAAAAATCGAGTAGGTAAATAATTAAATATATAAGAAACTGTTGATCAACATCATATTCTTTGTCTATCGATAAATCAACAAGTTAAGTTGATTTTTTTA
The DNA here is from genome assembly GCA_949128155.2 of Xanthia icteritia. Classification (NCBI taxonomy): domain Eukaryota; kingdom Metazoa; phylum Arthropoda; class Insecta; order Lepidoptera; family Noctuidae; genus Xanthia; species Xanthia icteritia. The sequence continues at coordinate 16,979,718 of OX421947.2, read as the reverse complement.
TGGATCGTTACCAGGCGACAGTAATAATCGATATAATCAAGCCAAAACTGTAAGAAGCTGGCAATTTTTTTTGATCGTCGAATTACAGTTCAAACACAACGACGCTCTATAGTGGAGGAGTTCCTATGGCATATCGAGCGACAATAACGAACGTCAAAAGTCGAGCAAATCTGTAGGCAACTTTAGTTTAATGTTAGAACAGAATGGGGCCATTTGCTAAGTTTCTTATTGAACGAGTAATTTATAATTAATTTCTAGGAATCAGTAGCCTCTTTGTGATATAAGGTATTTTCATATTGTCCCGAAAAAACATAAAGTCAAAGAATTTATTTCAATTAGGAAAATAAAAGGCACTTTTGAACGTCAAAATTTACATAAAAATAGAATTTATTCTAGTCGCCCCTTCCAAAAGGTAGTTTTCGTATGAAGAAGAATGGGCAAGAAATTCCACCGTTACTCTTTTTAAATGTTTTACAATAATATCTTGTATAAGTATATCAATTATATGTGAAGCCGATGCACCTGGAATAAGATTACTATACCACAATAAGTAAAAATAATTAAAAATGAAGCAATGACAGATAAATTAATTATGTGATAGATACATGGTGCTCCCATATTTACAAACATTCTAAAAGTATCGATATTCCTAAAATAAATCAAGTAATACTAATAAGTTAGTGTCAATCTGCCTAGCCTTTTCCCAACTATATTGGGGTCAGCTTCTAGTCTAACCGGATGCAGCTGAATACCAGTATTTTACATGGAGCGACTGCCTATCTGACCTCAACAACCCAGTAACTGGGTAATACGATACTCCTTGGTAAGACTGGTTGTCAGACTTCCGGGCTTCTGACGACCCGTAACGTCTGTCAAAGATCTACGAATGACAGCCGGGACCAACGGCTCAACGTGCTTTCCAAGGCACGGAAGAGTCTCGGTATGTAAAGATGGTCACCCATCCACAGACCGACCCCGGCAAGCGTAGCTTAACCTGACGGATCGACCCGTGCGGCAGTTATTACTTAGCCACGAGCTCCTCTAATACTAATAAGTTAGTGTGAATTCGAGTTGTAAATTTATAATATAATTAATTTGACCACAAGACCAGTAATCATTCCACATTTAACCCGTCTGCCTTCAATTGTAAGAGTGAACAGGCATCTTCTGGAAGATCGTTTCATCAAACTCAAACTCAAAACATTTATTTCAAATAAACCAATTACAGACACTTTTGAATGGCAAGGGGTCGGTCAGACAGAAAGATGAAGCTAGTTGCCCATTCCAAAGTGTAGAAGGTTCCTATGGAGACAAACTGGCATGAAATTCCATGGACACTCTTTTAAATAAAAATATTGTTTATTGTACATCATTCATGTTGAAATTATACATGTGAGAACAAGGTACACAGGCCGCGTGCACTTAAAAGCGTCCGTATAAAAAAACAATTAAAAAAATAAAATAAAATCATAGACCATTATATAGACCTCACGCTTTTCATAAAGACGTGATCGAGTAAAGAGCAAACCGATTCAATAATAAAAAAAACACAGCCCTCCAGGTTGATTCTAATCCCAGCAGAAAATCCCAGCAAGATTTTACCCAGGAATCTCTTTATTGGCCCAAAACTTCGCCAGGAATCGAACCCAGAGACTCGCGGTCGAAAGCCACGCTTGCAATCATTCTAACCGGTCTTATATTCACAAAGTTTATTGGTCGATTCGCACGAATTTACTCGCCCGAAACGGGCGAAACGTGGTTCGCTCGTAGTTAATTTATTTGTAGGCGAATCGAGAACTCCGAATATATGTATTAGGCATTATCAAAAATAATTATTATAGTGCCAATAAGTACGATTCGCCCATTTCGGGCGAGTAAATTCGTGCGAATCGAACAATAAGCCTTATATTCGAATTGTTAAAAAGATCGGCTTGTTTGAAAATCTGATGAGTACTTATCATATTGATTTGATCTTATTAATAAGAATATTAATTAATGAGTTTAATTATATTACCTTCAGAACGCGATCAAAACAATATGAGTTCACTCAGAAACCGGTTTATTTTACGAACTGATTGAAAATCGAGATAATTTTATTACTTACCTTTACGGAGTCTCAGCGCTCTAATTTCGTCAGATTCGAAATTAAAATTGCTTTAATTAAGACTATAGGTACCGTCAACAAAACTAATTGCTTCAAATCCTAACTATATATATAATATAATTATAATATCCTAACTTAAATATACTATATATAATCCTAACTAATATTATATATGTGAAAGTGAGTTTGTTTGTTTGTTTGTTACGCTTTCACGCTAAAACGGCTGAATGGATTTAGATGATATTTGGCTCATGGGTAGACCATGATCTGGGCTAGGACATAGGATACTTTTTATTCCGTTATTCCTATGGCATCAAGACTTATGTGGGTGAAACCGCGGGGCGCAGCTAGTATAATTATAATTTAATCTAAGTCATGGTCTATCCTTGTGCCAAATTTCGCAATTGTTATATTATTTAGGATATAGGAACTTATAGCTATTTTTACAGTCAAGACCACACAGCAACACAAAATAACATGTCTATAAACTATATACATATTTCAATTGATAAAAAAATTTGTTGGTTTTACAAAAAACACTAGAGTGGCAACGTTAGTTTGGTAATAAAAACGCCAAGAATATTTATTTATTATTTTATGACATTTCTGTCGACAAACTGTCATCAGACGTGAAACGGTACCACTCTAGTGCAGGGTGAGGAGGAAAATTGATGTACCTAACTATAATTGTATGGAATTAATAGCTAGGTTTATTATTAATATACCTAAATAATTTTACCTTATAATGATGACACACCCACACACTTATTAGGTAGGTAATAATTAGTCCACGTTCGCACGAACGTAATAGAGCGCTTGATTTTCAACGCTCGGCTCGACACCGAGAGTTTAAAATACAGTGCGCGATAAAATCCCACCGCGATATTTTTACGTCTGTTCGGACGTGGGCTTACATAAGTCTACAATCGTAGGAAAGCAAGACACGTGTTTTCGTGTAAGATGTAGAATCCTGACAGAAAGATCATAATATACTATGCTTGAAATCTCTCTGAAGGATTGAATCCAGCAGAGAACCAAAGTTATCGACATAGCTCATAGAATAAGCAACCTGAAGTGGCAATGGGCCGGCCATATTAGCCGTAGAACCGATGGCCGTTGAGGTAGACGTGTTCTTGAATGGAGACCGCGAATTAGCAATCGTAATGTAGGACGCCCTCAGGCTAAGTGTAGCGACGATCTTCACAGGGTTTCTGGTAGCAACTAGATGAGACTTCCCGAGAATTGAGTTGAATGCAATTGTCCAGCAGTGGACGCTGTGGAGTGCTGTAGATTTCCGACAGTGGAGTGCTGTAGATTTCCCTATATAAATACATAATAGAATGTACGAAAAACACTTCATCCTTCTCTATTACAGTGTAAGCAAAATAGGTTGGTAATCGAGTGTCAATCAAAGCGTTCATTCCGCTCAATGATTGACGTATCCCACATTCAGCTGTCTGTGATTGACACGGTGGGCAGTACTGCCGTACACCGAGCTATTTAAAAAAAGAATAGTTCAATTGAATGAGTGAATGACTGAAGGGAATAGGGTGATGTAAACGTGTGGCTGTCATTTTCAGATTGGTGTTAGAGAAATGTTCTCCTGACTTATGAACCCTTTCTGAAATTAAAAGAAAAATCACAATATCTGATGATTCTTAAATAGGTACGAGTAACCGACTCCACCTAAACGTGAATTAAATTCAATAAACTTTTAAACAATTCGCGTTACCGACAACACGTCTCCCTACCTTACTTCAATCGCGACGATCTTAACGTCGCCGACTTTATAGCATTTGACGCTTTCTTCGCTATTACTGGCGCCTCACTCTATGTGCTATGAATTTAAACTATTATTTACTACACAATCCAGAGCTTTTTGATCCCATTACACCAACACGTAAGGCGAAACGTGTGTAAATAAATATAAAATGGTGGGACGACAACTGGTCCACCTACCTGACTCTAATAGTGATAGTCTAAAATGTCAACGATTTTATGGGTGTTGAGACAGTAACATTCGGTGGTACGTACTGACGCCTTGTGGTACGTGGTATGAATCTCTGAGTATATTATAACATGTACTGGAAAAGTTTAAGAATTCCTACCTGATGGCATTAAAATCTTAGCCTTATCTAGCGATGACTCGTGAATTATTGGAATCAGGGTGTTAAAAATAGGACAAATACTTATACAGAATCACGAAGAAATTGAGTACCTAGTCTTAACCCAAATATGTTAGGGTCGGCTTCCAGGCTTACCGGATGCAACTGAATACAAATACTTTACACTGCCTATCTGACAACTCCGTTACTCGGTAACACGATACACTTGGTAAGACTGGTTGTTAGATTTTCGGGCTTCTGACTACCCGTAACGGCTCGTGCAGAGTGGCGCGACATGTCGCGCGACACCGGTAATTGTTCTACCGTGAAGTTTTCTTAGAAATTGTTTTATTTGAGTTTGAGCCTGTTTGTGGAGCCTTAATGAATGTAACATCATCATTTCAGCCGAAAGACGTCCACTGCTGGACATAGGCCTCCCAAGCATCGCCATCTCGACCGGTTCTGTGCTTCCCGCATCTAGCGGATTCCTGCGGCCTGCACAAGGTTATCGATCATCGGTTTTTAGAATGTAACATGATTAAAGGAAAGTATTTATTGCTTTTCATTCACTTTTCAGTCATTATATTTTGACCTGACTGCCTCACTGGTTTAATGGTAGCAAGCGCTACTGCTGTACTTGAGGTACTGGGTTCGTTTTCCACGTCGGGCAAAGTCTCATTGGGTTTTTCTATCTGGATTTTCTCAGTAGCAGCCTGGAGTGTGGATTTGTGCCCAGTTGATGGCAATAGGCTCGCCCCCTTTTACATGGGACTTAAGCATAACTAACGAAATGTGGGTGTACTATAGGTACACCTCTGCCCAGTCCTTCGAGGAAACAAGGCGTGATGTTATGTTAAAATTTCTTATTATAATCTCGTTATCATTCATTCTAAAACTACATATGGATTCAAAAACTGATCCCTTTATAAATTGGTTAAAATCTTTTACCAAAGTCATTCAAACTTTCTAAGATTTCTTACCCAACCGATCCATACAAAATCCACTATAACAGGTGTTTATAGAAATACAATCAAAAACCTGATAGGCTTTACTTCATTTTATGGTCAAATAAGGTTTTATAGCGTAACGGTATCTACATTTGAGCGGTCATAGTGTTTGTCAGTGCCCTTATTACCCGGCTACTTTTAGTACCGTAAATGTTATATTTTGACATATTTACAGAAAAATTATCAAGAACAACGTGAAGTGACGCGCAAATACCTTCTTATTTTTCTCTCTAACTCTTCAACATGATTTGTTCTTCGGACCAGACTACAATAATTTATCTTACATCCTAGTAGCTGTTGCTCATGGCTTCGCACACGTGGATGTCGGAAAATATTTTCTATATTATATGATTTTTTTTTTTGCGCGGAACCCTACGCCTTTTCCTAAAATAAAAGTGGTAGTAGTAGTTACTCTTTATAACATCAGCTATCTGCCAGTAACAGTCCAGATGTTTTGGAGACTAGCCGGAAAAAACAGACAGACAGACAATTTTTTTTTTTTTTGTTATAATTACCGTATACCCTTTCATAGGCATTTAGTAAAAAGCTGTTATTTTTACATTACATTTTTTAAATTTTTTTATTTGCTTAAATTTATTACTTCAATTTCATTTATTTGTATAGATTTATAGATAAAGATTGTAATCCGATTGGCTATGCTCCTCGCATTTATTCGATAAATCAATCGTTTTCCGTATCGAGTCACTCCATTGGCCTATCGGCCATCAAAGTAGACAAGAGCTTACGATATTGTAGCGATGTTACAGCCAGTCTGAAGAGCATGACTGGAATAGAAATTATTTTTTAAATAGCTGTAAAAGTTTAAACAATAGTCTTTGTTTTTTTCAGGTCCTGTCTATTCATTAATAATGACACGCTAAAACCTTGCATACCAATTTTGTTTTTTTTTTAATGAAATCTAAGTTAAATCATTTATTTCAATTGGGCACATAAAAGGCACTTTTAAACGTCAAAAATACAACAAAAAAAGGTAGTTTTCATAAGAGAGAAGAATGGGCAAGAAACTTAACCGTTACTCTTTTAAAATGTTTTCACAATATTTTGTATACATTAATTACGAGTATATATGAAGACGATGCACCTGGAATAAAATTACTATACCACAATAGGTCAAAAGAATTAAAAATGAAGTAATGACAGATAAACTAATATGTAATAGATACATTGTAGAAAAGTATACCTACGATTCAATGCAACAATTGTTTTTTTTTTGTTAGCCTATTTTATCCTAGCCTATAATATCCTAGCCTATAATATAAAATCCCGTACTTGTGAAGCGCGTCGCGGACGACATTACGACTTTGCGACCGAATTCGGTCGTACAGCGATCGCTATGTATGTCGAGAGTGCTGCCCCTGGCCAGATGAAATCCAACGCATAAAAATCTTTAAAAAAATATTTAATTGTCATGTATAAAACTAGTAGTGGCATAACATAGGCGGACTTAATGTCACAGCATTCTCTAACGGTCAGGAATTCTGGACAGACCTTGGAAATCACCAACACGCAGAAGGAAACTGGAATTTAATGCTTGTGCCTTCTCAGTGACTCGTGGGTATTTAGGAAACTACTAATAACTCCTGACCGAATTTCGGTCATGGTGGCTCAGCGGAGACAAGCCTCTGATGCGGGAGATATCATATTGCACAAGTGTGTGCGCAGACACAGATCTCACTCTCTCTACCCTAAGCCCAGGTTCGCACGGACGATTTTTTTTCGTACTCTGGATTTTCAACTCTCGGTGTTGAGCCGAGCGTGGAGAATCCAACGCGTTGGGACGCACTCTCGTCCCTGTTTGTTGAAAAAACACACTATTGGATTTTCAACTCTCGGCGTTAAGCAAGGCGTTGAAAATCCAGTGCACGAAAAAAAATCGCCGCGATTTTATTCGTGCGAACGTGGGCTTACTCTTCATAGTCCGATGGGACGGCAATCCATCACTATCGTAACAACTAGAACTACGCCAGAGGAAAGAAGAGTGTAGACTAAGATAAACAAAGGCCAAACTATCGCGGCACGACTTACTTGACACCAATAGATCTGCGCAGGAGGCATTTAACCACAAAAGCTCTCCAAATAAAATATTAAATAGCCATTAATATCTCTACAATTCTCGACATTTACAGGAAGCTATTAATTTGATGTAGACATTTACGATACCCCATCAAAACGCGGGTGATTCTGATCATCTAATGTTTTCTGATAATTTAGGATTTTTAGTATCGTGTCGTATTAATTTATTTGACATTCTGACTTGATTTGGAAGCTGTAGGTAAGTAAATTTGTTTTATGTTTTTCTATAGCAATAGGCCCCTGCTTGGCACAGTTTTACGACTTGACAAAAAATCGAGTTTTTTTAAATTATAATACCTAGTTTATTAATTTTAGATAAATATTAATAAACTAGCTGTTCCCCGCGGTTTCACCCGTAAAAGTCGCGATCCCGTGTGATAAAAGTATTCTATGTCCTAATCCAGGTCATGGTCTACCCATGTGCCAAATTTCATCCAAATCCGTTCAGCCGTTTTAGCGTGAAAGCGTAACAAACGAACAATCAAACTCACTTTCGCATTTATAATATTAATAGTTAGGATAAATATTAATGTACCATTGAAGAAGTTCATATCTACACCGTAAGGACTATTTCTGCTTGCAGCGCTCGGCCGCTATAGAACCGGGGCGGTAACAGATGTGGTCATCGTGTTCACGGGATTTTGTTTTCAAACTGCTTAGATATGAAGTTCTTTGATAGTACACACACATACTCGTACTTTCCGGAATTGCCTAAATGATGGCGAAAATTGCATCAAAATCCGTTGCGGAGTTTAGAAGAACAACGCAGTCATACAGACAGACACGAAATGCGACGTTATTTATACTACATCTTTAATTAAATATTTTGGTATGGATTTTGTTAAAAAAAAACATGTTAAGTTGTTTCGGCTTGAAATTAATTAACACTAATAGCGGCGAAAGTGGTGTGGGATTAAGGGCAGATATCACCAATGATATTAAACGCGATCGGCACATTTAAATCGCGTTCAAGTGCTGTCAGTGTCATCATTGTTGGGGAATATTGACACTGACAGCTCTTGAACGCAGTTTAGATGTGCTGATCGCGTTCAGTTCCAGTGGTGAAATTGGCACTTAGATATTTGGAAGAAAAACCTTCTAAAATTATGAACTGTTTCTTTACTCTCATCTTCGAAACTGCCTAGCCATGGCTACACTCTAGAATTCTTTATTTTTTGTACGATGGTGTCCTGTGCGTTACATTCAGGTCTTCTCATCTTGTATCGGGACGATTTTTACTAAAAATGTAGCTCATGCGAAGATAAAAAGTAAATAATTATTTCACAACGGTTTGAACATAGGGAAGGTACCTATAAAATCTATAACAAGGCCGGTAGATATATATTTAAAAAGATTTAGACCCATTTGCCGCCCTCACGCCCCTAGCCGCCGCAGGAGACGCCCTGGGCGTCGGGAATCGCAAGCCGATTCCCGGCCACCGTAGGCAGCTTGCGGACTGTGAGCAATGGGTAGCTCGCCGTCCGATAAGGACCAGGCCCGGGACGACGGCGCGTTGTTTTCCACACGCGCCTCAAAGAGATATCAGCAACTGAAGGGGTCCGATAGGACCGATGCCTGCCGGGACTGCGGGAAAGTCCGAAAGGGATACCGTGGCCCCTGGCAACGTACAGGCAACTGAAGGAACACGGGTGGGTTTTAGTCAGTAAGAGTCTAACACCCCGCTCCGCCCAGAGCGGGAGAAGTTATTTGATAATTTCCCACTCAAAAAAAAAGGCCGGTAGATATATATTTAAAAATATTTAGATCCATTTGCTCTACATATCACTAAATACTTTTAGCGCTAAATTAATTTAAATAAAACATAGTTCTTGTCAAGTGTCAATCGTTTGTAGATGACAGAGACAGAATTATACTTTAAGTATATTAAATATGTTTAGCAATAAAAGTATTAAGTGTTTTGTTGTGCAAGCGGGATTTAATATTTTTATTTTCATGAGAGTAGTAAAACTTCTTGGATTGTTTTTTCATTGAATACAAATCGTAGAGCTTCAAAGACAATATTTTAAAATAAATAAATCATTGAACTCATAAACTGTAATCTGGATCTGTTAATAGATGAAAAACTCGCTAAAAGATTGTAATAAACAAGTAATAAAAACTATCTAGTCAACATAATCCGCATAATTTACTATCCCTCAAAAATCTACTGAAGATTTTATAAACACGTATTTCTCTCTCATTAAAACTCGATCATCCGCTTTAGGATGACCCTCCCTGCTTCATAGATCACAAACATTTTTTTTCTGTCAAAGGACTTTTTACGAACAATTCAACCGAAACATTCTGTAAAAATCTCACTTTGAAAACTAAGGTGAAATGAGCTTGAAGTGAGCTGTCAATCCCAGGTGTAATGACAGCCCACATCACCTACAGTCCGGCCGTCGAGAGCATGCGTTCTTGTCAGTTTAATACTAACAAATATGTGTTTGGCGAATTTGATCCTTATTACTACTAGAAATTGTCCATCTGACAGGTGTCAGAAACGTATCTCTCGATACGGCCGGACTGTAAGTTTTCACGGTGAGATTTTTATGGGATATCTCGACAGGGGTCTAAAGAGATTGGTGGTAAAACTAATTTGGTCTCGCTTCTTATATTATTGTTCAACTTTAGAGCCGTGGTAAGTAATAAAAGATTTAAATAGAAAATAGATTTTAGGACCGTTTTACGACCGTGTACGGCCCTAACAGACGTTGCAGCGTATTTGGATACGTTAAGTAGGTGAAAGTGAAGTGCTGTGTGTAATAAAGTTTATTGTGTACTAAATGGCAGTATGTGAATGCAACGCATACGTTTTACTGTGTGGTAATGCCGTTTTACATGAAGGTACTTAAAGGCTTCCACGGATTTTAAAGATTTTGATTCTAGATTTTACTTTACTATAAATTTATACAAACCAAAAAAGGAGGTTTCAAGTCATGATCATGATAAGCTACAAAAAATATTCAGGCAGAGTCATTTCAAAAAGAATATATTCCAAAAAGATATAATCTCACGAATATCGGTCCAGCGCTTTTTGACATTTACACCAAAAATGCACGCTAACTTTATTAATGTACGGATAGCGTCAGCGATAAAAGCCGTAAGTAATTCAAAAGAAATTCCAAATTCGATTTGTAACCGACTTTCGAATTCGCATCATAAATCGTCGCTTACCTAAAACGGGACGATTTCCATTCGATTTTACTCAGCTGATGCATTCGATTATGGAATTCGGTATCGTAAATCGTGGATGTGCCTCGGGTATCGAGTACTCGGATAATTTCCGAAGCAATTCGTTTGACAGGTGCCGCAAGCGATAGCATTACTCTGTTGCATGTCTTTATTCGGGCTTATTTCGCCGTGTTGACTATGATACTCGTGCCGTCTTTTTTGCTGCCAAAGGATGCATTATTTGTTAGAGTTTATTGTGTTTTGTTCCTTTAATGCACGTCGTTTAAATGCAGTTCGATGTGTTTATTTGTACATGTTCAAATATAGCTTTTGTGATCGTATTTTGAACGTTGTTTGCACCTTTATGTGGTGGCCCAATAAGTAGTGAAAATTTACGGTCGTTGCATTAGTTATGAGTCCATTTACTTTAATATACGGTGACCAATACCATTTAGGTAACGTAACAGGTCTTCAATGTGTTGTAACTTTTTCTTTGGCTATACTTGGGGTAAGTTATAAACCCTATTATTCATAAACGTTGCTTAAAGTTAAGTAATGATTAGCGTCTGTATAACCATACATTTTTTTATGTTTAAACGTATCTTAACTTTAAATAACGTTTATGAATAAGAGGCTTAGTCTACTTAAATGCGGCGGAAGATAATAATATCTTTAGCACAACTCAAACACGACTCAGTCTATACTTGTGGCTGTTTCTGCTCTCATTTTCGACCTGAAAATCAATGTTCCCTATGACACCTTGATAACCGTATTGCGCGCACGCGGCACGACCGCGTCGTGTTCGGGTGCAATCGGACGCGCTCGTGACGGTTCGTGTCATTACGCGCCTGTTCGGTCAGCTTCGTGCGCACCCGTTTCGGCGTTACGATTGTACGCGTGGAGTAGGGTTAGCAAAAAGAGGTTCTGGAGATATATCTATCATTTGGTGCTACTTCTGTGTAAACAGTCATAATTTTATTAAATCTCTGTTTGGAATGATTTTTTCATAATGTCTCCGCAGCAGACCAAAAGAAAAAGAAGAAGAAGAAAGTCTCACGAATCCGCTGGATGCGGAAGGCAAAGGACTGGTCATTGTGGAAATGCTTGGTCAGAAGTCCAACAGAAGATATCTGAGTGGTCTGGTGTCTTGAAGTTAGCCTTCTTTTTTCATGGTTGTTCCTTTATCCGTAAGAAAGAAAGAAAATACGTTTAATTGCGGTAAACATGACGCAAAGAAAAAACACATACACGTAGAGAACAAGTCGGGGGAAAATATACGTTAAATCCACGCAAAACGGCCATCGCTCAGCATAATGCTGAGACACTTTGCGAGACAAAGCCCCAGAGCTGGTTTTCAGCGACAGCCGGCGTCGACGTGATGACGTCAACCAGTGCAGGATATAATGAAATAACAATAACAAAAGAAGAAGAAAGAAGATAATAATGCAATTGATATTGTGAAAAGATTAGTTTAACAGGGCGCCGAACGGTCCACTAGCGCAACTCCTTTAAAAAAATATTATCTCGTTACTGAGAAGGAATTATGAATAACGGCTAGTAAGGACCCTCGCTAAGTGCGTCTAGAATTTTCTTATAACTTTTATAAAGTAAAGTAAACACAAACAGTAAACAAAATGATCTAAAGAAAAGCGGCCACATTCCTCTAGCTAGATAGTATTTTGTTGCTTCGTGTCTCAATATGAAACTTTATAAAAAGGTATTACAAAATTCTAGACGCACTTACGTAGGGTCCTTACTAGCCGTTATTCATAATTCCTTCTCATTCACAAGATAATATTTTTTAAAGGTGTGAGCGCCCTTTAGTAGCTTTTAGGGCACTTCCTCTTTAATTCCTGGTGTTCTTTGATTCTTAGTTTAGTGCCCTGCAAGGAAAGATTGTAAGTACTCTGTACTGTGTTATTGCGTATTATTTTAACTGCTTCTATGGTCTTGTGGTGAGACCACCTGTCTCAGACCCAAAGGTGGGTTCGATTCTCTGTGGAGACAAAATTTTCTACACGGTTTGGTTGTAGGGCTTGTTCTAAGTCCGCCTGGCTAGCTACCACCATCTTTTCTAAGTCTGTCGCCATAACAACAATGTTCACAGCATTGTTGTGTTTCGGCAGTTAGAGTCAAGATAGCCAGTTCCTCTGTGGGTGAGGATTCCGGGTGAAGCTCGCTTCCACCTTCGGCCTGATCATCACTTGCCATCAGGTGAGATGCAGGCCGAAAGTTTCCCTGAGGTGGTTAAAAAGAATACATAATATATATAAATCAACTTAATAATTATGCTTTATGTTTCAAGTTATGTTAATTTAAGTTTTCATATCGGTAACGATGAAAGATCTTCGCCAACCCTACCACCACCATCACATTCATTGACCATAACTGTCAAAATCGTGCACACGATTATTAACATTGCTGCATACGTATAGGGGAGATAATTGCTTGCATATTTAGCGTTGTTATTGTAACATTATAGTTCGTGGGTGTACGGCTAATGTTTGTCTGCAATCGTTTTGATAAATTGCCATATATAATGGTATGTAAGACACGAACGGCGTGACCTTTTGGCTTAGATTGGGCCTATTATCGGCCTCCTATTACTGACGGTAGGTAATAATTAATTGTGACATGCCCTTTTTCTGATATGTTTATTACAGGACTAAGTATAGGTTCTAGACCTCGTTTGTGTTTTGACAAAGACAATCCATTTCTTCTTTTTGTTCATGAAACACCTAGTTTTAGCACGACTTCCAAGATGGAACATCGCATATGCCTAATGCCGGGTACAGATTGGTGAAGGTAATAAGCCGTCCTAATTTATGCCTGTATTTATTCAATCTGCTTAGCCTTTTCCCAACTATGTTTGGGTCGGCTACCAGTCTAACCAGATGCATCTGAATACCAGTATTTTACTGCCTATCTGACCTCCACAACCCAGTAACTGGGTAATATGATACCCCTTGGTAAGACAGGTTGTCAGTTTTTCGGGCTTCTGATTTTCGTAACGACTGTCAAAGATCCACGAATGACAGCCGGGACCAACGGCTTAACGTGCTTTCAGAGGCACGAAAGAGTCTCGGTATGTAAAGATGGTCACTCATCTACGGACCAACCCCGGCAAGCGTAGCTTAACCTGATGGATCAACCCGTGCGGCTGTTATTTCTTAGCCACGAGCTACTCGAAATGTAAAGCAACTACTAGGAATAAGTAGAAAAATTACGATTCGACAGGGTTGGTGATTTTTTTATGGGGTCATCGACCGCTGCATTGCTTTTTTTTTGTTTTATCGTGTTTAGATTCCGATACCCATCACGTTAATTTAAACAAAAAAAACAGATTTTTTACACTGATATTTCAACTACACTGCGGTCGGTGACCCCAAAAGAAATCATGTTTTTTTTTTCTTCTTTATAATTTTTAGATACCTATCACATCTGCGGAGTTTCACTAGTTTTTTTTTTTCTGACCCTGCATATTGATGTAGGCATCGGTACTACCAACCTGTCATAGAAAATAAATAATCTATTAGCCCAGTGCCCTAATTACGTAATACACGATCAATCGGAATTTGAATCGTTTTGGAACAAATTGCTAATTCATTGCTTCATAAGTTCGAAAAAAAAATCTGCTCGACAACATAAATACCGTTGAACTGTCAAAATGAAACAATTTTTAGTAATCGTTTACGAAAATGTGTTGCGTAATTAGATAGCTGGTTCTCACGGACGTATTTTTATCGCGGCGATTTTTTTTCGCGTATCGGATTTTCGACGCTCTGCTTAGCGCCGAGAGTTGAATATCCAACAGTGTGTTTATTTGACGCGCTGGATGCGCTCTGTTGGATTCTCAATGCTCGGCTCAATACGGAGAGTTGAAAAAACAGTGTAAGAAAAAAAATCGCCGCGATAAAATTACCTTAACCTGGGCTTAAAGTTATACATTTTTAACCTAGGACAAAGCAGTCGAAAGTTCAGCTGCCGAGCATACAACAACCGACTTCTTTTCCCACTACCTCGCTCGTCCGATGGTACTGCCATAAATAAAAGACACCTGTCCCAATAAACCTAGAAAAATCGCATAATCAGCGTAGGTAGTGAGAAGACATAAAAATTATATCAAAAATGATTTATATGAAAATACAGTTTTATGTAGTTTTTTTATTCATTCACCATTTTGTGAGGTGGACTATAAAGTTAAATATTATAGACGTTTTAGCATTTTATAGTTTGGCTTAAAGTAGCTGGTCAAACGGATTTCATATAGTATTAGAGTTGTTATTTTTTCTGCTTTATTACGCATGATATAAGATGGGATTAGTTTTTATGCGAAGATTCGGACCTATTTGATTTTTAGTGCAAAACTAATGTATATTTTTTAGGTTATACTTAAGAAATTACATTAAACTTAAATCGGCCAAGTGCGAGACGGACTCGCACACGAACGGTTCCGTACCACAGTTAAATTTTTCACTATAACATTACTTTTTTTTAAATACTTTAGACACGTTTCAAGTTCAGTTTCAGTTTCGTTTCAAGAAATTCAAATCTATACACCGTAAGGACTATTTCTGCTTGCAGTGCTCGGCCGCCGTAGAACCGGGGCGGTAACAGATGTGGTCATCGTGTTCACGGGATTTTGTTTTCAAATTGCTAAGATATGAAGTTTTTCGATAGAACATATGTATTTGTATAGATTATGTGAGACTAGATAAAGGAACTTCGTTAAGCACGTGATACACATGTCACGTTATCTTGCTTGCATGCCATTGTGACATTTACTAATCAGAAGTTGTTATGGCTCAGTGGCATGCAAGTTACTTGCACACTTCTGTGCAAGTTACAGGCTTTGTGTATACGACTTTAGTAGTTTAGCCTATTGAGGTCGCAAGAACGACTGCTGTTGTGGTTCTGGGCTTAATCCACTAAATGGGCTCATTAAAAAGTGACATTCTAAAAGCAATAACGATTTTGGAAAACTCAAAGAGTCCGATTCACATACGAAAAATTCCGTACCACCGGCACCGTTTAATATTTAGTCAGAAACGCCGAAAAAAACACGTTTCTTGCATGGGGACCTCAGACTGCGCCACAACACCTTGTCTTCCGCCTTCCACATCCAGTCTATCCCAGCCACCTTCTCAAGGTCTTCGGTCCATCTAGATGGGGGGCCCACACCACGCTTGCCGATCCACTCCAGGACTCGTCTGCTCTGCCATCCATCAGGCAAACACAGCCAGTCCACTGCCATTTCAGCTTGCTTACTCTGCAAACTATGTTGGTAGCTCCAGTTCTTTTCCAGATAACTTCATTTGTAAAGTATTATATTGTTTTAATGATTGTGAATGTGAGGACTATGTGGATATTTTACTTTTATTGTTTTTCCTCTTTCTTTAATTTTTTCTTTCTCAGTTTATTTAAATGATGGTCTGGCAGTTTGAGTACTTTATGCGATCTACCCAAATGTTCTTTCTTTGGTATTGTTCGTCGAGTTGAGCTCCTTAAGTTCTGAGTTGAGCTCCACGATTACTGACAAATGCTTGCACTGACAGGACAGGTCCACTCAAATCTGTGTGGTTCTTTTCTCAAAAGACCATTTCAGACACTAATCTACATGGTCCTCATATGGCCTGACCAAGATTATGTCTGGACTTTAAAAGAGACTGTGACCTCTGAGTTTGTTTCGGTCTTTCTTCTCAGAGTAGTCAGATAGGAAACGCCGAACTCATCTAGCATTTTCTTCTTTTTTTTTTTAATATTTTTTTAAAATGACGTGTAAATGTGATTGCAATATCCTATTTACAGAATAAACAATTTCATTTCATTTCATTTCTGATTTTATCCTTCAAAGAAATTCGAGCTTAGCCCGCTCAATAGCGCTCCAAATAGTAGTTTACTCTTATCAAATGAGTTTGATCTACCCAAATCAACCGATTTCGTCACACAATACAGTTGGTTTCCTTTTATAAGGTATTATCTAATTTATATCGTGCTGTACTTGAATACGATATACGATGGACGCTAATGTGTAAACATTCGTGGATTGGTATGTTCGTCACTGCGTGTAATGTTCTGTGGCTTGCAGAGATTTAGAGGTGGGCTGGATGGTGTTGAGGTGTGGTTGGATAGAAAGTGGTAGAAGGTGATGGTGTAGAAGAAAATCTAGTGAATGCATTATTAAATTGCTACAATTAGGACTTACAATTTTGAAGATATCCACCCAGCAAGTCCTTCAGTTAAGCTTATGTAAGTAAACTGCGTAAGGTAATGCTATGATGCTACCTAATGTTACTTTAAATCTAGATCAAACAGGCACTTTTATTACAAACTCTGTTTTCAAATTCTTTTCACTATGAAAAATATATTTCAAGGTAAGCTAAAACGATTTAAATTTGATAATATTCTCTGAGATTTTTCCCAAATTTATAAGAATTAAGGAAAAATAAGTACAAAACTAAGACAGCCACATCTAGTAACTCTACAACTTGGTTATAGTAGAGGCAGCGACCCGCGATAGAGTCATTTCCTGATGTTGATGTCGCAATACAATGTTCCAAGTCAGTATATCGAAAGTTTTGACATCTTTATTAGTTATATAAAATTAATGTGTTCGCAGGTAATATTATTATTTTTATACCTCTTTTATTATGGCGATGTATGTGGAAACAACGTTCTTTTAAAACGTATGGATTTATAATTTTTGTTCGCGAGTTATTTTGTATTTTTAGTAAAGTGTGATTTATCGTTGATACCATCTTGCTATTTAACATAATCAGGTGATTTATTGGTCTAATTCAAGGCAAATAAGGGAAACTATTAATTAGATTTGATTCGTTTTCTTAGAACCATTTGTTTTTTTTATGATAAACGTTTAAGTTACGACACGACATTAATATTATTATCAGTGGTTACTTGTTGATCTCATCTGGTTTTACTGCGAATTAGCCAAAACATTTTATGGTTTCAGACTGTACCTAGATAACTGGAGGCCTACCATAAACTTTTTAAATATTTGCCAATTGCAGGCCAGTTCATACCAGCATGTTAACCTGACAGGTTTTGTAACAGGTCTAAAATTGACCTATTATAAGAGTTTATGGTAGGCCCCCTGGTCATGAAAATAAATACCAAAGAAGTTTCTTTTCAAACGATAAATAAAGAAGTAAAAGTATTTTTTTTTGGACTTTCTTTTTCCGGAGCTCAGAATGGCACAGCACCCTTATTTCCTAACACACTTTCCAATCACAGTCCGAAGGAGTTAGAAGGTAAATTCTTAAACCATTGCTTCCAAGGTTTGAAAAAATCGTCTATATGATGCAATCGTCAATGTAAGTAACGCAATTATTGTTGTTGAATCTATTATTATTTGCTACATAATTATATCTATCTATTTTTATATAAGTATTTATTTACACACACACCCTATAAAACTGATTTACATCCGTAAGACGTCCTCGTAACATAAGGTCCAGTTGAAAACCAAAGTTTTTTCTTTCAAATTTTCTTCTTTTTTTTTCAATGTTTTTTCTGTTTTTTTGTTGTGTGCAAAATGTATATCTTAATTAAATTTAACCTGGGTCAAATAAAATTACTTTCTTTTCTTTCTAATTGCCAAAAAAAATGACATTAGAACTGTGAGCGTGTTATTCAATTACCCCGCATGTCCTGATTAGTACGTGGAGACTAGACCCAAGCCCTGGTGGTCTTTATAATCCAGTTAAAGGTAAGTTAACCAGATTGCGTGTCGTATATCTTAAGAGTTCAGTTAGTGATACTTAACCAGTTTTTACTCATACCATAGTAATCTGCTGTAGTAGGGTTATTTACACATTCTTAGCTTCATTAATGTTACGATTGCTTTATCTTGGATTAAATACGGTATGACTTCCTGTTGTCCTTTTAATTCTTGCTTGCAGTTGTAGCAGGTATTTGCAAATCAACGGCCTTTTTTACACTTATAAATAGGTTGTTGTGTGAATATCTACAAATTCTAGTCTGAATAATTGGTGGATTTACACAAGATTTTATTTTCGGAAAAAAAGCAACGCATAAAATAACAACTTAAATATTATATATATTAATATTTTAAATCTTTCTTTGTCCAACAATTCCGAATACTACTATTTTATCTTTTTAAAACACAATTTATCATAAAACTTTGAAAAAATTGTTTTTTTTTTTGTCTGTCACATTTACATATACTAGGCGACAGCAACAGAGCAAACGAGGATGTGGCCGGTAGGAGCGATGCCTAATTCCGTCTAATTTCATCCTATAACAGTGACAAAGTTATTGTTGCAGCTGTCAGAGTGATACCAAACCACATAAATTAAGTGAAATTGTGATGATAGTATGAGATATAAGTGAAAAGTTGCATACATGGTGAGTATGAAAGGTAATTGCGGTGCACTGGACAAACCATACGATACATAGTTTACAATATTGCAAATTAATGAGAATATTTCTTATAAATATATACCGTCACACTTCTGGCCAAATTCAAATTCAAAATCTTTAATCAAAATCGTCGTTTTAACCAAGCTGCATGTGTACTGAATGCTTTAAAGAGCGTCACCTTTACGTCTGCAGTACAACGTACAAATCTGCGGGATATATATTCGCACGCACGGGAAGAGCCCTCCGGTCATAGGGACACCTATGATGAAAGATGGGCGACCCTCGTCCTAAAGCCGGGCGTCGTCACCGAGGCAAGCCTGAGAAACGCTGGCGCGATGACCTAGACTCTTCATTGACTGATTGGCTGGAAAAGGTAGCAGAGAAATGGAGTAGTATAGGATGTCTCCTATATCATCGCGGTCGGTCATCGCGCCAGCGTTTCTCAGGCTTGCCTCGGTGACGACTCCCGTCTTTAGGACGAGGGTCGCCCATCTTTCATCATAGGTGTCCCTATGATCGGAGGGCTCTTCCCGTGCGTGCGAATATATATCCCGCGCCGGGTCGCTCATCTTTCCTGATGCATCCCGTAGGTGTGGCCCGCCCAGTCCCATCTCAGCCTCACGGTCTTATCCTACATAAATGGAAATAATTGTTAAGGTAGTCAAAATAAAATAAAATTATAAATGTTCAGGTATATACTCGCTGTACACCGCACTCGTCTCCACAGAGTAGGCAACTCGTTCATGGGTCAATGTATACGCTTTTACAACAAACTTCCCATTGGCATTCGAAACTTACCCATTAAACGATTTAAAAGCTGTATTAAAACCAAACTTAGTAAAATAGGGTACTATAAAATTTTAGATTATTTAGAAGATAAAAAAGATTGGGATTGAACTGCTCGCTCTGCTAAGCCTTGTGATAAAATCATAAAACTTGACATTATAATTATTCAATAAAATCATCAAATATACCAGTATTATATAAACATTACATACAAAATGACATGATTACTTTGTAAAGTATTATATTTTTTTTAATTTTGTAAATGTGAGGACTATGTAGTTTTTTTTTTCTTTATCATTTAGTTTTAATGATGGTCTGGCAGTTTGAGTAGTTTATGCGGCCTACCCAAATGTCCTTTCTTTGGTATCAATGTTCGTCGAGTTGAGCTCCTTAAGTTCTGGGTTGAGCTCCACGATTACTGACAAATGCTTGCACTGACAGGACAGGTCCACTCAAATCTGTGTGGTTCTTTTCTCAAAAGACAATTTCAGACACTAATCTACATGGTCCTCATATGGCCTGACCTAGATTATGTCTGGACTTTAAAAGAGACTGTGACCTCTGAGTTTGTTTCGGCCTTTCTTCTCAGAGTGAGATAGGAAACGCCGAACTAATCTAGCTAATTTTTAATATTTTTTTTAAGATGACGTGTAAAAGTGATTCTAATATTCTATTTACAGAATAAACAATTTCATTTAAATGTTTTTTTTTGGTTTTAGATAAATTTGCGGTATGGTAGAGGTGGACATAAATTCAGAGAACTTTGATGGTTTTTCAATCTTACGGTATGCATCAGACCTTTAAACGTAACGATCATAATTATGGTTTCGTCTGACTCCACGTTATGTTGTCTATGGAAGGATGGAAACTCTCACTCTCACTCTCTCTCTAACTCTTTCCGCTTTTATTTTCATTTTACTTTGTTTTTTTTATGTTTAGTTAAATAGTTGTTTTATGATAAGTTTAATCATTATCATAATCATTTATTTGCTTTGAAAGTAGGTACAGAAATAAAGGTGTTTACAAAATGTTGAGATCCCTATACAATCTACCAATTAGGCATGCAAACATTGAAAGTAAATTTTATTACAAATTAAAAAAGAAATCAAATTAAAAATGGAAAAAAAACAATTTAAAGCTAGCATAATAATAATAATAAAGAAATACACAATTTCAATAATTATATCTAAAGAGTAGGGTCATTTAAAAAATATTTTTTGAATAAAAACAGTTATCAAGTAATAGGGCTGTCAGTTTCTTTTGAAACATTTGGATTGGGTATTTTTTTATATTTGGTGTTTTGTTATAAATGGTGGGGTTTAATTTGTGATCTCCTGTGCGAGTCCCAATAAATACTTATTCTTTTTAAACTAGAGAGTCCAATATAACAGAATTCACTCATATTATTATAATAGACAATCGCATAACAGCCAACTCTCCACAAAAAAATTTACCCAAAATATAAACAGCACATATAAATTGGTCTAAAACAGTAGATAAGGTACTCTAATGTCCAAAATATAACGCTTTGTGTGCGTGGGTTATGGTGCGTGGCGGTATTGTGTCTCTCCCTTTATGTGTGACCATTAGGGTCTAGTGAGTGACCACATGGAACTAGGAAGGGAGGGATTTTTTAGTATAGTTAAGTCATCATCACTTTTATGATGGAGCAATAAACAGCCGTAACGTTTAAAACAATTTTTAGCCGGTGTGTCTGCGCTCTACTTGTCACAACGATGCCACAGACACTATAGGCATAGACAAGTAACTGATGTTGCGTCGGGTGCAGACACGCGGATTACATGTTTTATTTTTTATTGTATTTCATACATCTATTTTATTTTTATTAAGTATTTATTTATGTATCTTTCTATCCATGACATCACTGCGGCCCCTATCAGAATACCAACGCTGCGACATTTATTTTTAAACGTAGCCGGAGCCTTTTTTTTGGCCTCGCACAGGACTTTGCCCTTTATTTAAATTTTTATTCTTTGTTTGTATTTTATATTTTTATTTTTAATGAGTGTGTGTTTAGTTTAATTAAGATCTCCTGTGCTTGTCCCAATAAATACTTTTCTTTCTTTCTTTCTTTCTTTCTTTCTTTATCATTCATAATTATTTCAACCGAAAGACGTCCACTGCTGGACAAAGGCCTCCCCCAAGCAACACCACTTCAACCGGTTCTGTGCTTCCTATCCAGCGGATTCCTGCGGCCTTCACCAGGCCATCGGTCCACCTTGTGGGAGGCCTTCCAACGCTACGTCTTCCGTACGCAGTCGCCACTCCAGAACCTTTCGGTCCCATCGGCCATCTGGTCTGCGAGCAATGTGTCCTGCCCATTGCCACTTAAGTTTGGTAATTCTTCGGGCTATGTCGGTTACCTTTGTTCTCCTACGGATCTCGATTTCTGATTGGATCACGTAGAGAAAATCCAAGTTATTAAGTATGAAGAAAAAAATTGCATTTACACTCGAAATAAAAGAAAGCCGTACGTAGCAATTCAAGGGCATGTCGATTTTGCAACTGCGACTAAACGCCTGATTTTAACTCAAAATAAATTCTTACAAGTTTTCTTTTGACCTATACTATAAAATTTTAATTTGACGTTGATAAAACTTGATAAAAGATACATTTTTATTTTGACTTGTCTAAGGGGGGGGGGGACTCTTTCTAAAAATCAAGTGGTATACCACACTTGGTTTTTAAAAAGTATCCCATTTCTAAATTTAACATGCATTTGCCTAAACCTGAAAATATCGACCCAAAATAACGTCCAATATCTAAATAACCTAAACCTATAGAGATGCCACCTCCAAATGAGCACGCACATTTTACTTCCAGATCCCACATTTTCCAACTACTACGCTTATCCCTTTACTTATGCTATGCGCACACGCAGCCTAGCCCATTTTTATGATCAAAGTGATATTTACACATTTATCTTATCAGTTAACTGTGATACCACGAAACAGCCTGCTTAGTTAGTATCTCATTATAATATCGTTAACCTTTGGTTAGCTATCAGACGTTAATGAGTTTCATTAAAAAGTACGGTTTAAAACTTTAAACCTCCATTAGCATGAGGGATTCATTAGGTAGTAACGGAATATTTAATTGAAGAATTTTTAGATGAGAAATGAGGTTTAGTGGCTGCAGGTTGAATAGTGATTTTTGATTGAACGGTGATGTTCCTACCTATACTTTGATTTTATATAATTTGCTTGACTAAAATGACATTTGGTGTCGACATAAAAATAACCTAGTAAATGATCTAGTTACCGAGTGACGCACCATGGACCAACTGTCTACTGCAGCTGCCATTTGTCATGCCACCAATGCAATAGAGCTGAAAATTGCTTGCACGACTTTAAAAAAGGTTTAGTTAAATGTCTAATGTTATCTCAAATGGAGTATAGTTACTTAGAAATTTTCATGAGTTATTGAAGAATAAATGCAATTGAAATATCGAAACGGAAAATTAGAAAATATAATACACTTAACAGGATATTTTATTTTATAAAACAAGAATTAGTCGAAGAACATTATTTTGCACAAGTAAGCTAGGCTAAATAGATTTTTGATTGACTGTTAATCATTCAGTTTAGATTTGACACACGAAGCAAAATAAGCTGTAAAGGCAAACATATTAATTAAACCATACTACTTATGTTTGTCTTTAATGTTTTAATATTTCTTTGTTGTTTGTTTTAGCTTTGTTTATTGTTTAACATGGAGTTTTGTATGGAACGGACAAAGTGTAAATTGCCGAGACCCACCCGGAAAATAATTAGTTGCCATATAAAGAAGACAGATTGGCTTTTGTTGTACTCATTGGAAGTACCTAATTTCGCCTTAGAAGTGATTAGTGTAGCCACAAAATTGAAATTGGTAATTGTTTACTTAGGAACAGAAAATTTATTTCCTTCCGTCATTACGATCGATCGACCCGTGCGGCTGTTATTACTTAGCCACGAGCCCCCCATAGACCAGGCATAAAACGTAGCCCAAGCTATCGAATAAAAACACTCGTTTCTTCGATTATGTTCCCCAATAACATAACATCACGCCTGTTATCCCCAAAGACTTAGGCAGAGGTGTATATATATTATTATGCTCTCACATTTCGTCAGTTATAAAAAATAAAATAAAATTATTTGCTATAATGTCAGCTAGCACCCGCCAATATACCAAGAAAAACATTGAAATCTGTAATCAAGCGAAAATAAAAACTAAAAATATAAAGGGCGTGCCCACTTACAAATAGCTGTAACTGGAAGTTATAAATGACAATTGATAAACAAGGACCATCGAGGTAAAATAAATAAACATTTAATTACTAATAACAATAACAAAACCATGATCAGCAAGACGACTAGTTACCACAAGCAGCACCCGTTCACGACCATAACGCATTTACACTTCCACAATGAGGCTCAAAATTCCCTAATTAACACCTAGACAATAGAAAGGTATAAATCATACACTACGGACTTATCTAAGTCCATAATTTGCTAACTTAATGAACCGATGGTAACAAGTGATCCACTTATTGTGAGCAACGAGATTGATGCGTTTGCGCGCAAAAACATGATAAGCGCTAGATTAGCTTCGGGCGGGATATACTCAACGAATAATACTGTTGAGAAGTATATTATATTGGACATTTTTGTAGCAGTCTATGTTAACAATTGTTTTATCTGCACCTTAGCATTCGCTGGTAAGTTTTAGAACAGTGATGGCCCAGTGGAAATGACCGTGAGTTACGAGTTGTTGTAGATCGTAGGTTCGAACTCTGAAAGGAGTTTTACTTTGTGTTAACTATTTCATCACCACTGCTCTCAAAGCGGTTAAGGAAAACATCGTGAGGAATCCGGCATGTCCTAGAATCAATAATTCGAAGACATGTGACATCTACCAACCTGCACTGGGCACGCAGGGGATTACGGTCCTGTCCCTCTCACAGAGAAGCGGCCTATGTCCCGGCAGTGGAAACATTATAGGCTGATTAGAGAAGTTTTAGAATTGCTCCTCATTTCATTAACCATTGAAGACCAGCCTTTTATTTACCACCTGCTGTAATGATTACCATCAGCTTAAACACGTCAATGACTGCTGGAAATAGGCCTCCCCAAAGCGTAGCCACATCGACCGGTCCTATTCTTAGCACTACTGCAATGAAGGTTCAAAGTGAAAATGTATTACCCTGTGTCTGACGCAAAACATAATTGCATAGATATTGAGTTAAGAGGATAATTGTTCCAGAAGTTAAATGCCTCTTCGACTGTCTCAGGTGGTGCTGTGATTTAGGGTGGAGATCAATGGACTTAGTACACATTTTTATGTGTACTTTACCTATGATATTGTCGTTGTAAAAAGCAAGAAGCAGAGGCTGTTATTTACCATGAGCCAGAGAGCCTACTCTCTAAATCCGTTAACGAAGATATGGGCCCGTCCAAAAATAGTTCGACACTTCGAAATGAATTCCCCATTAATTAACTCGTGAGGCACACTTTACTGTTAAATTATTATTTTACGCTTTTTATTTGTTGCTTTTTTTAACTTGTTTTGTGTTGTGCTGTGTGCCTTTTTTGTCTGTGCCAAATAAATGTGTTTTCTTTAACTTTTTCGGACGGGCGAAAACACATCGGGAATAAGGGCAACTGTCAAATTGTGCTGTCATTCATTCTTAGTGCGAGCCCTGATCTAATCTTATGTCCGTAGGTGATACGGAGTAGGAAACGCCCGTAACTTCGTCCAAAACTATGGATTGACCAACTCCCATCAGTCAAATGGAAAAAAATATTAAAATTTTAACTTAAAATAACTGCACTTATTCTGAGCATATAAATGCATTCTTAAAAGCACGCAGCCGACAAAGAACTCGAATAATTAATCCTAAATTATGTTAACTTAATTAGATAAACCAAACTAGAAAATGTAAATGAGAGGAAACACGTAACGGTTGTGTGTTACGAAATTGGTGTGGTCATCGTTGAGAGAGCAGCAGATAAAGTTATTGTAACAAGGTGCGTTTGCGCACGCATGAAGGTGGTAGTGACAGCGGCGAGCGTTTTACTATTGGTGATGAAATTGCCGGCGTGATCCACAGAGACTCGTTCTGCATGATCTTCCTAAGCTTGCTAAATTTAATAAAAGCTGGTTATATAATTGTGTTAGTATATATATATAATAACATACCGTGTAGCATAAAAAACTTAAACTCCAGATTATTCAAGGGAAAATTGTTTGACTGGTTAAACTCGAAAAATTTCTATAGTCTTAAAGAATTTATGGATAACAGATTGTCATGTTAGATCTTTCTTGTAAATTATTGTAACACCATGTATACCATGTCTTATGCAAATAAATACTTACTTACTTACTTACTTGAAGAGTTGGGAGAGCTGAATAGATCTATCGGCTTCAACGAGTGATAACCTGATAAAAGCGACGGAGGTAGATTGGATTCGGCAGACGGCCTGACCTGTGTAGGGTTAAGCAGAGGTGTAACTACATTATAAACACCATTATAAAAATAATACCCGTTGTTCCAGCGTTGTTATCTCTAATAATTCCTTTATCCGCCACCAATCGCACCACACAATCCATAATTAAATAAACGCACAGAAGCGATGATTTTTATCTCTTAACAACTACCCATAAAAGTGCATAATCATTCTTTGTGTGATTTCGATCATCGTACTTACATACATGTAATTACGAACAATTTCAGTTTAATGTCTTGAAACAGCCCTTAGGTATGTTAGGAATTTTGTCGTTTTGGGTAATTTTGCCATCATGCGCAAGCGTTGTGCTTCCATTATGCGCAGTGTACGTACCAGCCCCAATAGCATCCTGAACTGACAGCCCATACTGGGACATTGGATACACCTAAATGCCACTGTGACGTAGTAATTAATAGTTTGTGTTGTTTTTCTGGTAGATGTAGGTACTAACACTAGTTTCTAAGTCGTGTGTATACCAACCAAATGGACTAGCGTGGGGTCTAGTCCTCCGACAAAATTGCCCGACGACCTGGTAGAGGGCACGGAAATTCGCTACATACGGGTAGTGAAGGACAGGGGGCCTACCACCACCTCTTTAAGCAGTATTATTTTAATGTTACTTCAGTGGGGGAAAGAGATGGAGCAATACGTCCTGTAGAGCTTCATCTCTTTCCCACACTAAAGTAATATTAAAATACTACTGCTTAAAGAGGTGGTGGTAGGCCCCCTGGTCGTTGTGGTGACTTAAGGCGGTCAATATCCAGCAGTGGACGTCTTTCGGTTGAGCTGGTAATGATGATGATGAAGAAGCTACTATTTCGGTAACAGGGATGTTGACTGAATAAAAAAAAAGTATTACTTCCACACATTTCACATAATAGAAAAATCTTCCAGCCGTGCAAAGTTTCAACTTTAGGAAAATAATTGTGATGATGTATTTTTTGCTTTATCATATTAATAAAAAACAAATTGATAAAACGCATTAAAATCGGGGAGTGAGGGCTCGCTGCGTCACATTTCAGTATAAAATCTACCAGAGACTGACGTCATGCTACATTTTACCTCAATGTATTGGCATAATCTACGTGAAAAAATAGTGTCCAATATTTTTTAATAATCTATGAAGGACCACTGGCGGGGTCCGCTAGGACCGATGCCTGCCGGGGTCGCGGGATAGTCCGAAAGGGATACCATGGCCCCTGGCAACGTACAGGCAACCGAAGAACACGGATGAGTTTTAGTCAGTAAGAGTCTGAGACACCTGAGAAGTTATTTGATAATTTCCCACCCGAAAAAAAAATGTTTTGTCAACATCCCTATTCTTCCTGATTCATACACAAGTGCCTATGGATTTGATGATAAACAAACGATGAATGTCTTTAGGTATGTTGACGTCATCACCAGCAATTGCTCCTGAAATTAAATGCCCAACAGACTCTTCGACTTTGTTTTAGGTGGTGCAGTGATTTCGGGTGGAATGCAATGCACTTAGGACAAATTGTTACGTGAATTTGACCTATTATCGTCCCACTGCTGGGCAAAGGCGTCTTCCAATTCAGAGAAGGCATAATAGATGGTGAGTATGGTATTGTAGCTGTATAAAAAAAGGGTTGACAAATGGACAGCTGGTGATCTCAACATTGTTGGTGCAGAATTAAAGATGGCTGCTGACATAATGCCTAAAGTAGAACAAAAACTAGCATTAAATGCTTCTATCCGCAAAGAAAAAACAAATGACGATTCTTCCGAAGAATAAACTCAAACTTCCGATGATCAAGGATGCATAGCAATTAACTACACTTCCTTGCATCATTTTCAACCGCACTTTATTTTATCCCAGAAATTATTACTCACGTTTACGGGTAGACAGTAATTGGTACAAACAGTCTTCCATTACACACATTTCTTAGAACGAACTCGACGCTGATTTAGCGTTCTCGCGAAAATAACCATGTTCGTCTACCACTATTGTTTTTTCCCGAGTAATATTATGAGTTATTGTCAAAAGCGGGTTCGAGTCCCGGGAAGTGAAACGGTAACAAAATACCGGATGTGTCGTGGGCGGTCACTGTGCGCATTGTCATACAAAAAGCTTTTGCTTTTGTAGTGTGGCTACGATTTTTATAAGTCCGCGGATTCGGTGAAAAAAAATGTTCGTTCCTTAGTTGATTTGGTAGCGAGTTCGTAAGTTTTCTGCTCGTGAATACAGGTTTTCTTTAGTTTTATGTTAGGTACTAGGTACAATTTTATTATATCCTACTATATAGAATTCTCTTAATTATTTTGCATACTGTTATATGGAGTCATTTTTTTCTAACTGAACAGACAGCTGTGCTGCTGGGGAGTTTGTTGCGCCACTTCTTCTTCCCAGCTAAAGCACTAGGAAGTGGTGAAGGGTGGGCGTTTTGGGGGACTGTCTTATGTAATTTTGACGTTCGAAAAGTGCTGATTCTCAGCCTAGTTTTAATAAATGATTTTTGAATTTTGAATTTGAATTTTGAATTCTGTTATTTGTAACAAAGTGTATTTCCGTTAAAATTATAATAAACTATTTGCGCCCCGTAGGTTCACCCGCATTTGTCTCGTTCCCGTGGGAATATCGGGATAAAAAGTATTCTATGTCCTAACCTAGGTCATGGTCTACTCATGTGCTAAATTTCATCCAAATCAATTCAGCCGTTTTAGCGTGAAAGCGTAACAAACAAAAAAACTCACTTTCGCACTTTATAATATTAGTTAGGATTATTTAGGATTAGAATGTTTTTTGAAGATCTGTGGCTATACATATGGAGAGCACACAAAGTGATGTGCAGCAGCAGATCTAATAATATTCATAGTGACAACCCAAATGTCGGATTTTTCCGGAAAAGATCGTTTAAAACGCCGTGACACGTAGGTAATTAGGTAGATTATGCATAATAAATTTTTACCTTGACATTTATGCCTTTTCATGGCAAAAAGCCAGTGTTTACTTTCTTTTAAGAAACTCTGTGTACTTATGAGCAGGGCTAGTTACCTAATTAGTAAAAGAAACTATCATGGAGTTTCTTTTACCAATCAGTCCAACCGGATGCACCTGAATACCAGTATTTTACATGAAACGGCTGCCTATCTGACCTCCGCAACCCAGTTACTGGGTAACATATGATACCTCTTGGTAAGACGGGTTGTCAGACTTTTGGGCTTCTGACTACCTATGACGACTGTCAAAGATCCACGAATGACAGCCGGGACCAACGACGACACTCTCGGTATGTAAAGATGGTCACCCATTTACGAACCAACCGCGGCAAGCGTAGCTTAACCTGATGCGACCCGTTGGGGCTGTTATTACTTAGCCACAAGTCCCTTTTAGAGAAAATTTTGAATCGTAGGTATAAATATTATTTATTATCTTTTTTATTCACAAACACAGAGTCACTCTAAATACTTCCACAACGGCGCTATTGTCTTGGATAATTCTATTAACAAAATTATTGTTTACCTCTTGTATAGCTGCCTACCTACTTATTACTGAGGTTTCGCCGCTGCCCTTTCCGGTACAATCTGTTACGCTGTTTTTAATTAACTTTTTATTGTCAGTGTAATTTTTAGTGGGACACTTTTACATTGTTTAGTGGTTACTCATTCGGAAATTATGTTCCGGTAGTTTTGATAGCTGGGTTGATTTTTGTGGCTCAAAGTGCAGTGATTTACTTATGCCTCATTTTTACCCAACTACGGCAAAGCCAAAAGGAAGGGTTATGATTTTAGCAGTATATGTATGTAAGTATAAGTATGTACGTGTGTTCCACCGTAGCACCTAAACTACTGAACTGATTTTGATTCGATTATGAATGAGGTGCCAATAGGTTCATAATAATGGTCCGGGTGACATAGGCTATATCAATTTTCCCTAAATTTTGTATGGTGGACTTTAAACGTAAATTGCAAAACTCGAAAAAAAAATTTGAGGTAATCATGACATAATTGATATCAAAAGTAAGGTCTTAACGAGCACATTACAAATATGTACTTATTATATCATATATATTATTGTCTAAGTAAATAAATATTTTTAAATTGTTAAATTAAAAACGAGCAAAAATTAGACTGCGCTGCGTACGGCGCCGCTGTGAAATTAATACATATTATACAATAATAAAAAGCATGATTAAATAAAATAAAATGATACTAACGCGCAGTTAATCTAATCTTAATAAATAGTAACGATTTGTAATGACACTACCTTAATACCAAGAGAGGAACGGAAAAACCGAAAAACCCTTCATAACTTGACAACTACTACTGAAATAACCGGTCATAATTATAATCAAATATAATTACGATATATCAATAAGTTATTTTGAACCATACACTATTTGAAGAATTTTATTTTAGTAAAGTGCCTATAGAACGCCTATAAAGTATATTTGCTATTTACATAATATATTCTATGTATATAAATACCGTTATTTAACCGGCTTTTAAAACGAATAGTTATGCGATTGATGTCTTTCCCTTCCACCCCAATTTCTATTTTTGTGTGACATATTCAAAAACATAGGTAAATATTTTCAGGTGCCTTATTATGAAGTATTAATGCCATCATTATTCCACTGCGAAAAAAGGATGGTGCTAGCGGCCTTGTATAGCTCCGTCTCTCACTCACACTGGAATAATGGTGGCATTAATACGCCATAATACGGCCCCTGGTTTGTAATTTAAAACCTGACACTTTCCGTGTCCCGGGCCGGCTTTTACCTTGGCCAAAGGTTACCATTGCCATTCAACGTGGCAATGCTGCCAGTCTCTTGGATACTTAGGTACATTAATGATTCGACGCCATATTTTAGTTCGTTAATAGTTTTAGTTAATTTAGGATATTATTGTTATTTTTATTTATTAATTACATAGGTATAAGTTGTTATTTATGTACATATCATTTTAGAATAAATCATACATGTACTAAAACGAAAAAACTTAAAACCTTATATTTTATCTTCACATAAGCTAAATCAAATCCGATCACAGATTTTGTCTTGGTCAGTTCGAGAGATTCGAGTACCACACTGCATTTGCTGGTTAGAAACCTTTAGCCACATGATTTTCACCTTAACGCTGGTTGGGATAAGGTATGTTATGTGTTTGGTGGGGGTAAAAAATAAGTTGGTAAAGTACATACGAAGGTTCAACAAACTTTGGAATGACTGTTAAGAATTCTTCGCGCGTAGGCAGTGGCCGAAATGATAGGCCGACCCTTGAGACTACAATAGTCTATAAATATTGAAAAAAAAAGATAATCTATTACACTCGTTTGATATTCTAACACCAGAGTTACTTTGTATGCTTTCCTCTTCACTCTTGTAGAATGACCACACGATTTTTGGATTTAGGATTTTGGAAGAGAGATGCAGGCCAAGCTTTCCCGTTGTGGATAAAAAAAGACGTTTTAGTGAATTAAACAATGGTTTATTTTGTTACTTATCAAAGTAGGTACTTATACAAAATTATTATAAAACGGGGTAGCCATGGATGTTCTTCCTCTTAGGACATTTTATATTATTTGAGCATGATATAATAATAATACCAGCCTGTTACTGTCCCACTGCAGGGCAACGGCCTTATTCATTGGGCATACCAGTTTCTAATTCATAATTACCAAAAGAACATCGAACGAAATGATTTTATTTAAGCTTTAATGCTTCATTTCATGATTTTGTAAAAATCTCTTTTTTACTATTTAGGTACAAAATAAAGTAATTGGTAACATTCGTTTCCAAAACCCCCCCATCTTGGACTGGTAAGTGAAGCGTAACCTCACAGATCCATGCATGCTTTTGCCATGACCTTCGTTATCATCCTATAGCATCCACTGTTGCACATAGGCCTCTTCAATAGCACGCTATTTTTGTCTTGATCCTTGGCTATAATTAGGTAATCATCCAACTCCTAATAGCCACCCTTCGAAGTTCTTACCTCTATCTAGTCTGACGTCTAGTCTTCCTCTCAGGAATAAGTTACTACACAACATATCATCACACCTGTATTAGCCGAAAGCTAAGCAGAGGTACCATCGAAGAAGTTCATATCTATACACCGTAAGGACTATTTCTGTTTGCAGCGTTCGGCCGCTATAGAACCAGGGCGCTAACAGATGTGGTCATCGTGTTCACGGGATTTTGTTTTCAAATTGCAAGTTCTTCGATAGTACACCTGTGCCTGCCGGGGTTGCGAGAAAGTCCGAAAGGGATACCGTGGCCCCTGGCAACGTACAGGCAACTGAAGGAACACGGGTGGGTTTTAGTCAGTAAGAGTCCGACCCCAAAAAAAAAAAAGAGATACACCTAGACTTAAACATAACTGGCGAAATTCATGTTTAAGTCCTATGTAATAGGGGCGAGCCTATTGCCAACAACCGGGCACAAATCCAGACTCCGGGTTGCTACCGAGAAATTCCCGATGTGGTGGTGGTGGGTGTGGTGTGTGTGTGTATACGTGTGTATACGTGTGTTTTAATTATCCCAAAATTCCTAATCTACTTTAAAACTATGGTGTCTCTACCTCCCCAGAAATAGTAAGGTGCGATGACGCGAAAACATGTTTATGAAATACTCAATGATTTGAATACGAAGGTGCAGCGATGTTAGCGACTCCTTCTTTTGGCAGATCATTATTTGGGAAGATGTTACTCGATTGGTACTTATAAGGAAAACAATGGGATTAGCTATATGTGTAGAACAATGTTGTAGGTGCTGATGATCTTCAGGTTTTTAACTTCGTGCGTCAAACGATTATGGTTTTCGGGGACTATTGTTTTGAATAAATAATCAAGCGTTCTAATCGTTCTTTTAAATTGTGATTGATTTTGGAGGCTGGTTTCTCAGAACGGAGACACACGTGAGGCGCTAGAACATTGTTTCACAGCTCCGCGGATTGGTCCGTACGCGACCCTACCGGGTAGAGCCCGTACAACGTATCGTACTACTCTTTGGTTTCAGAGCGCTACGGGCGCTACCCGTACGGATGGCCTGTACAGGTCTCCTGTGTACAGACGGCCCGTACGGGTCTCCCGTGTTCGGACGGCCCGTACGTGTCTCCCGTGTACGGACGGCCAGGACGGGTTGCCCGTGTACGGACGGCCCGTACGGGTCTCCTGTGTACGGACGGCCATTACAGGTTCCCCGTGTACGGACGGCTCGTACCGGTCTCCTGTGTACGGACGGCCCGTACGGGATTCTTGTGTACGGACGGCCCATACGGGTCTACTGTGTACGGACGGCCCATACGGGTCTCCTGTGTACGGACGCCCGTACGGGTTTCCCGGACAGTTGTGAAACCAGCTTTAGGTTCCTATGTTTAGAGATACGGTTAATGTTGTAACTTTTTGCGGTGTTCCTTTTTTCCTTTCAATTAAATATTAATATGGTTCCATTGTAATAACAGGTAAGTAATATGGAGGAAGACTATTTCAAAGGTGGGAAGACGACATAAAGGTACTATTCCGTACCCGACCGCAGGAGGCAACTGCAGGCGACGTGTCGCCGCGACACGACTGGTTTCTATGAATTTCTATGAAATACCTTCCGTAGCTAGCGACACGTCTTTGGCAGATACGGGCGAGTGACTATGACGTATCTACCGACTGGAATACGGGCTCCTGCCGCCTGCGGTCGGGTTCGGAATCATGACTGCAGTGACATGACGCCACGACACGTCGCGTACAGTTGCTGCACTTAACAGTTACTGCGGTAGGGCCATGGAGGTGAAAAATGAATGACCGTGATTGATAGAAAAGCCTTCGGGAAGCAATCTGAAGAATTCTGATGGAAACTAAGCCTTTCATACTTATACAATTTATTTAAATAGTTATAACCTGTTTTTAAGATTTCTAATAAAGAATATTTGAAATTGAAACTGAAATGATTCCATTATAATTTGATGCACAAAACAAAACTATTCCTGTTACCTATTTTAATCTTGATTTTCAGTATTTGTTGTTTAGAATCCACACTGGTCAAATATTTGAAATCAGTCCACTCTTAGTCATTGGTACACTCGGCAGCCTTTTCAATTTTACAACTATTGCAACTAGGTACTTCCAACAATCTAAGTAACTAAACCCATAAAATAGATAAGATAAGATCAAACCTTCTTCAGTTTCTACGCAATTTAGAATTCTAGGTCTAATTCAATATACGATCTCCACTCCGCAATTCCAAGGTTGCACCCTGTATACGACCTTAATCGTCTCACACAACTGATAACCGATAATACAGCGTGTATCAGAAAGGTGAGGTACAGACCCTCAATCTGAACAACGTTCTCCATGGGACCAACGGCGTAATCGAGAAGAAAATATCAACCTTCCCATAGATTTCGGTTGAGTAGGGGAGGTAGGGGAGGGACGGGCAGTCGGGAGACATGGGCACCCCCCTTTTATTCTGCTCCGGTCACAGATTTTTTTTAATTCTTAATTTGGTAGTTTACTTTACCGATTGGCAACACTGTTCATCCATAGACTATCTGTCATTTCTGTCAGTTGTCAAACACAGACACGTTTGAAGGTTATGCGCTCGTAAAAGTAAATATTATGTTGTGGATTTGAATCACAATAAAGAGAAAACTAACGAAAGGTATGTCTATTTTTTATTTTATATCAATTGTATATTTAATAACTTGTAAGTTCAACTGAAATTCACGCTTGAATACCTAAACAAAAAAAATTACCGGTAACTTATGTTGAAAATGTATACAAAGGGAGCAATGGGCATTCTGATGTGAGGGAGGTTTGGGCATGCCCAAATGCTCCCTTCTTTATGTTGGGTATAGGAGGAGTTTTTAAAATTCTAATTACCTGCTTTAATTAAACTATTTGAATTATTTTTAATTACAGAATGCCGTTTAAATTCAAAAAGCCCTGAAGTAGATGACATAGCTAGTGTCCCACTAGAGGACATCAAAACTAAATTACCAACACCAAAGACATGCAATAAAACCAAACGTGGTAACTCCAAGTACACATTTGATAAGCCTTTATGGGTTATAACTAATCTTAGATAAGTTAAGATATTTTTTATTTGTTGTTAACTTTTATTTTTGGATTCTATTATAGATATAAATTGTTTTATAGGCCATGCCCAAGCCTCCCACAGGGTGTGTCCAAACCTCCCTGCCATAGGGATCATTGGGCACTTTTGACTTAAATTCTGAATTATCTCGTAATGTTGAGACTGATTATAATTTTAAGAAAGTTCTCTTTAAGATATCTAGCCAAATGTGTGGTGCAATAAGAATTGGCAATAAATGTTGATTATCTATAAAATCTGATTTTTTATGCATTAAATTGTGAAAAAGTGCCCATCCCTCCCCTACCTCCCCTACTATCGAAGAAATTCATATCTGAGTAGTTTGAAAATAAAATCCCGTGAACACGATGACCACATCTGTTATCGCCTTGGTTCTATAGCCGCCGAGCGCTGCAAGCAGAAATAGTCCTTACGATGTATAGATATGAAGTTCTTCGATGGTACCTATGTATTGAAGTTTTGTATGGGACAGTTGACTTTTTTTTCAGGACTGTACCACACCCTTTAAAATTTGACCACGCCTTTCTGATACATGCTGTATAAGGCGAGTTATAGTTACATTGCAATAAGGTACTTCCTCCTGTGGAGTTTACACCGCAAGATATTGTTCTATCTAAACGACGCACGTTATCTGAGAAAATCTATCAGCATTATTTATAAATTCAATCTTAGATTACAACGGTTTTACTATAAAGTTGGGATCGAACGTCTAACGGAACGTTGGGGTCATACTTTGATAGCTCTCGTGCCTACGCGCACCGTAAAGGCACCGCACCACAGCGGCTCGAAGCTAAGCTACGCACGTATACTTCACACACACGCATACGCATACACACACATACACATACGCAAACACACACGCACGCACACACACAAACTAGATTTGATTTGATTTTAGTTTTGTATGAAAATGGCACTGCGACCCACGACCACGCTACGCACGAATAAGTAGCTGGCAAATAAATGAACCTTGTAGCTAATGAGGCAAAACTCTCCATGAACATCCTAGGTAGCAGTGGACGGTCGACTTTAAGCGTCCAACGACCACAATTTGAGTTTCAGTACAAGACAAATTACCTTTCACACTATTTAGGGCTTTAAAGTCCTTAAATAAAGCCTTTTATTGTTGAAAACGATTTCGTGAACATGTTTTTAATGGTTTTCCGATTTTTGCTGTCGCAAATTAGACGTATCTTAAAGCCAAAGTTGTTGTGACTTGTTTGCAATGTTTAGGCCTTTTTTGGTCACTAATTGATCACCTGTTGAATGTTAACAGTCTGTTTTTGGTACAAATGTGTAATTGCCGTAACATTTCAGTTTTATTGGTTGTAAAGTAATTTTAATTGGTTTTAAAAGCCAGAAAAATCGAAGATAAACGTGCTAATGTTAGAGGTACAAGAAAGAGGTGGCATCCAAGCGTTGAATTTCAAAGGAATTACAACTTACTGGATTTTGATAAAACATAATTTGTATTGCTTGTTTAAAATTGTACATTACAATTATGTTCATAAGCCGATAGACCACCAAAAACGAAGATAATCAAGACTTATACTCCATAGGTTTAGGATAAAAAAAAAACACGTAATGAGACAACTGTCAAGTAACCGACTAAATGTAATACTTATCACTTCAGTTGTCATTGTACGTCACAGTTGTACTCTTCAATTTAGCAACTTTATAATTCGTTGACGTTTAGAGTTTGGACTCTTTACAATAGACAGATTACAAAATATTATATTACTATTATTATAAAACTAACAAAAAATTGTGCTTCAGCAGTTACATCTACGAAGAGTAGTTTAAGAATAAATGATGAAGTTAAACATGCATTAATAAAAGATGAAACTATTGTATAAATCTAAAATAAATTTAATTTAGTTTTATCGTATTTTTAAACAAGAAAGTGTCAACTATAAAAACCTTTTTACGATTTGTTTACCTTTATTTAACTACCTAAACCTATGGAGTATTGTTATATAATTTTTTTAATACGTACAGTACCAATACAATATAATAAAAAAGGGGAAGAGCTGATTAGGCATCAAAAAATTTGTTCGCATCGCTGTCAATAGATAAAGTGCCCAGAAAGGTTGGCAGCATTGCCATGTTGGATGGCAAATTGGCAATGCTGATTCTTTGAGTTACAAATAGTCCAGCCCTCTGGTCACGTGAAGAGTTGAGCAACCGCTTGGCGATGTCCTGAAATACTCGATGAGCACTCGGACCTCAAGGCTAGAGTGTATACTTAGCTTTGTTTAGTTCCAATACTATACGAGATTTCGTGAAATTAATTAAAAACACGAAATGTTATTTTCAACATACCTATTACCTACCTATTAAAGATTATTATGAACTTAACTAGTTTGATATGACACTTAATATTTATAATGTTTTTTTGATTAGCTATTAGATTGCGACTTTCTACTAGCCACCTGCACGCTTAGCATGACCACAATAGAAACGGGTTATATCGACGGAAGAATAGACAAAATGACAGATTGTGATTGTTTATCTGTCATTTTGTCTATTCTTCCGTCGACAAAACCCGTTTAACCGTAGAAAACCTGTTTCTATGATTGTCATACTACGCGTGCAGGGCCTGAAAACACGATCAAATATATGTCGCTTCAGTTATGTTATCGTATACCTACTTACGGTATACGTTAAGGCTAGCAGACAGGCGCGACGCGATTCTCATTTCGTTCATGAAGTTTTCATAAACAATGTTCTACTAGAAGCGCGTCGCGCCTGTCTGCTGCCTTTATAAATAACACAGCTTTTGGTACTTCAGTAAAAAACATCAATAATAAATCACTAAACAGCGCGTCGCTTTTACCTTTTACATTATCTGTTCCATAACCCCATAAACCTGTCATATAAGAGAAAAGTATCAAAAACGAAACACGATAGAAATCGTTGTAAAGTTTCTACTTTATTGACCATTTACCATCTGTGAACATAAGCCTATAAATTGTGGATATCCGTCATAAGAGAGGTGTGATTTCCACAATTATTAGTTGCCAGGCAACTTTAGCGGCATTTCCCCAGCTTTTGATTATCGCCATCTGATAAGATCTGATTGGTTTATCTGATAGATAAATGTCTACTGCTGAACATAGGCTTTCGGTTACGGCAGCTGATAATTTCAAGTTATTTTCCATTTGCAATATTTTCCCTAGTTAAGAGCAGGGTCTCCTGTACCCTTATTACGTAATACACGATCAATCGAAATTTGAATCGTTTCGAAACAAATTACTAATCCATTGCTTCATAAGTTCGAAAAAGAAATCTGCTCAACAACGTAAATAACGCAGTGAATGTTGTTGAACTGTCAAAATGAAACAAGTTTGTCGTAATCTTTTACGAAAATGTGTTGCGTAATTAGATAGCTGGTTCCCAAACGTGGTATCAATAGGTATAAGTTCAGTAGTATTCCCGTAGAAGAAATTTCATCGAAAAAATCAGCAACTTCAGCAGCTTTTTTTATTAAAAAAATATGCCATGTATAAAATTTCTCTTCTTTCTTCCCTTCCAATGTAAAAACGAATTATTCTACTTTGCCCCACGAAGCCGCCCCACTGGTGGGGCAATTTTGCAGTGGTAACTGCCCCACTAGTTTGATTTGGTCGGGCAGATTCCACTAGTCTAAAACCTTGCTGGATTCTGCCCCACTAGGGTTGGCTGGCACATTTGTTTGGAAGAGAAATAAATGTATTTCTAAGTACAATATAACTAGGGCTGATAACGTTGGACTTAATACTTATGTAGTCCTTTTATATAAAAGTACAAAAATAATTGTTTGTAAATTTTTATTTACTATTTGTTTCTTGGTGAAAAACTGCATTCTGTACAGTCGGCCGGAAAGCACCAGACGAACGTTTAGTTACACACGGCTTCACATCAAGCTATATATTTCCAGTATAAGCTGACCTCGCTTTGTACGGAAATCTTATACAATTCGAGAGTAGCATAAACTGGAAATTTATAGCTTGATATGTAGCCTTGTATATTTAAAGTCATGTGTGGGTAGTCCTCTCCTTGACTTGACCTCGCTTGCCCAAGACAGGTTGACGATTTTCGTGGTATTTTGCAAAACTAGAGACCATATCTTAGAATCTGCAGTCCAGTTAGCAGGTCCCCAAGATACAGGTAACTAACCTTGTTTGGGGACCACCGTACGAATAAACTGATTGTTAATACAGTTACAGATAAAATAATTCTGTAAAGTTGTAAGGTCCTCTTTGTACGGAGATCTCTCGCATCCGGCCCTACTCCAAGCCATGGTACGGAGCGAGAGGGCATGGGAGGCCATTACCTTCTTCTGTGAAGGAGTAATGCTCGCGAAGGAGGAGGCGAAACACGTGAGGGAGAGCCAAATTACGCCCCTAGCCGTAGCTCGCCGTCCGATAAGGACCAGCCCCGAGTTGCCGGCGCGTTGAGTTCTACGC
Organism: Xanthia icteritia; assembly: GCA_949128155.2. Taxonomy (NCBI): domain Eukaryota; kingdom Metazoa; phylum Arthropoda; class Insecta; order Lepidoptera; family Noctuidae; genus Xanthia; species Xanthia icteritia. The sequence continues at coordinate 16,940,023 of OX421947.2, read as the reverse complement.
GCGCCTCAAAGAGATGTCAGCAGAACTGAAGGGGTCCGATAGGACCGATGCGGGAAAGTCCGAAAGGGATAACGTGGCCCCTGGCAACGTACAGGCAACTGAAGGAACACGGGTGGGTTTTAGTCAGTAAGAGTCTGACACGCCCTCCCACTCCGCCCAGAGCGGGAGAAGATATTCGATAATTTCCCTTCCAAAAAAATAAATAACAAAAAGGTCCTCTTTGTAACAATGAACCTATATTTCTAAAGTATTAATAAAATGATTTAAAAAAACATGTAAGATCTCTACAAAAAGACACAAATCCACTCCCAACTTGTTATTCGTCTAAACCTGGATGTGTTAGCGCTGTCCTCAAAGGGGCTAACCCACACGACACTCACATACTAAGCTGGGGCCACACTATACAGTTTAAATGCGGCACCATTCAACGGTTTCAAATCGGCCTGTTTATGCCAACACGCTTGTTCGAGCTTTCTATGTGGACATACGGAGAGTTAGGATGGCGAGCACTTTGGAGAGATGAAAAAGATGATTTAAGATTTTGTTGGTAGAAATTTTCCTTTTCCTAATTTCAACATTAGGATGTGGTGAACGGTGGGCTTATTTAAGAGCTATTGTAAACTCAACGTTTAAAAACTATCAATCCTTCAAGAATAAAAAAGTTTTTATTGTTACTGAAATTATATTTTTGTCTTCAGTTAGTTGCATGAGCCCCATTCAATAACTCAAACTCAAAGCATTTATTTCTATTAAACCATTTACAGGTACTTTTGAATTGACAAGTAGTCGATCAGTCAGAAAAAAAAAAAAAAAAAAAAAAAAAAAAAAAAAAAAAAAAAAAAAAAAAAAAAATATGAAGCTAGTTGTAGAACCTAACAAACAGTAACTAGTAAATAAGAACTTCCAATGCCAATAGGCCATCTTCAACTACATATTTAATTTAAACATTATACCAGGGTTAAAGTTACAATATTCATAATTAATTATTTGTGTCTCATTATTACCCAGCAACAACCTGTGGCAGGTTAAGCAATCATTCCAGAGTTACTACCAGTATATACCATGTCTCTTGATATTCAATAGGGACGCAGACAAGGAAAAAAAAAAAAACTAGTTATTTAGTCCGTCAGTCAGATATTAAAAAAATATTAGACACGTATTTTTGCTTTATCATATTAATATAAAAATATTTAGATAAAACGCATTTAACTTGGGGAGTGGGAGCTCGCTACGTCACAATTCAGTATAAAATCTACCGGGGAGTGACGTCATGTCACATTTTAACTCAATGTATTGAAAAAAATGTGTCCAATATTTTTTAATAAATCAATCTGACGGACAAAAACAAAATTGTCAACATCCCTATTATTTTACAATATTATTGGAATGTATAAAAACTTTCTCTTTCTATTTTCGTAACTAATATTTTTTTCCTTAGTTACCTAATCGACGGCAATTTTAGAAGCTTTAAAATCAATCCAAAATCACATACCAAAACTAACATCACGAAATGTAAATGAAGCAGCCAATTTATTCTTATGACAACTTTGCTGCCTAATTTGGGGTTCCGTGCGTCAAGACCGTAGAATAACTTGCCGCTAACTGTTTTGTAAAATAAGTGGTTTTAACTTGTAATTCGTATGCTCACCAGGCCTAGCTGTGATGTTAAAACTAATTTTATATCGCCTGCCTACCCACTGGATTCTTCGACGCCGCTTTGAAAGTGACACGAATAATAATTCAATAATTGGCGGCTCCGACGAGATTTTTGTCCGCAAGATATTTTAGTGTTGGTTGAATACAAATAAATGTGTGTTTGGGATTGTCTTTATTGATGTTTTCGACTCCAAAAACAGTTATGGCGTCGCCTTTATTAATCTTCATCGGTAGCCTGATTATGACAGCCTTTATGCTAATGAATTTCTGCTAGCTGTAATATCAGATATTTAATATTAGTAAAATAGAAATAGAAAATAATTTTGTGTCCAGGTATAGACTAAGCAGCTATCTAATTACGCAACACATTTTCGTAAATGATTACGACTAATCTGTTTCATTTTGACAGTTCAACAACATTCATTGCGTTATTTACGTTGTTGAGCAGAATTTTTATTCGAACTTATGAAGCAATGGATAAGCAATCTGTTTCAAAACGATTCAGATTCTGATGGGTCGTGTATTACACAAATAGGGTACGAGTTCACAGAATGGAGACTAGAGAGGTGATTTCAGGTGTTATATATGTGTGTGTGTATGGTGGACAAGGTGTAAATTTCACTCATCCTATAGAAAAAGGGAGGATCTTCCGACCAGACGGGTCTCGTATCTGGTGGGCAACAGCCCAACGATTGATGTCGGGACGTTGTATTTTTACTCGTCGCGCGGTAAACTCTGCTTGCGCGATGCAGGATTTTTGTGTGACGGCTAGTTCGCATGTGGTGTGTAGATACCACCACTCGTTTTGACTCTCTTATTATCAAGTGTTTCAAATACTCATACAATAACATTATTTCTAGAAATTTTAATTACATAGTAGCATCTTCTTTTCTCTTGCGTCATTCTATAACGTCTTTTAGGAAGCCAAAAATCGATGATTCAGCTGCTATTATCGATAAACAGATTCAAAATAAATTAATCTTTTCTAATACAATTTCACTGCCTGTCCTCTATAATTCGCTCATTAGTAGGTAACCCCTTGACCCTGTTCTTCGCGCACATTGACGCTAAATGACAGTCATTTATTTATTTATTGAAATCTTAGACATCTGACCTCTACAACCCTGGGTAGACTGTATTGAACCAACGCTGCTGACCATTCATCTTACGTGGGTAGATAATATCCGCTGTCTATGACAACTAGACAAGATGGGATATTAGGTCTGTATAGCAAATTGTGTACTTGGTTGTATGTAATTCATTTTGCAAATTAATTTCACTTTCCTATCATAATTACCAACATTATTATCAGGTTCAATGTCAGTAAATGGGTATCGTGACATTTGAAAAGGCCTATTGCTGATTCTCCATAGGGTGGAGAACGGTCGTTACAACAAAAGCTGTTGATATGATAAGTATAGGCGAGATCGCCCATTCTGTCACCCTATGTAAAATTTCTAAATTTTTGTCTGTAATTTTTATGGTGTACAGACGCCAGCAGGTCAATATATCCGAAACCGTCAAATTTTCCCAATCAACTTTGAACCTTATGCTATAGTGATAAAGTTGAAAATCTATGAAGTAAAGAGTATTCTATCTATCTATCTAGGTTTGATACTTTTAATCATGTATTGGATGATAACGACTGTGTTTTATTGTAATTGATGCTTCTGCGCCTCATCAATCATCTACGTTTGTGAAAAACCTTGCGCAGATCTCTTGGATGTTAGAGTACCTATCGATTTCGAATGCTTCTGAAAACAAATTGACGGACAAACTCCAGATTAGTATTTAGCCCATATTTATTCGTACCAAACTGGTGTCCCCAACTTGTTATGCAACTAAAACTAACGAGCGAAAACTGCTACTTTACAATTGAATTCGGAACATGTCGCCGGGTCGTCGGGTCAGGTCGCAGCGACCTAACCACTATCGAACAAGGTCGCAAAATTTGTTCAAGGTCAACCTTGTCCTAGTGCTATCTGTAGAGTGAGGTAGGTGAGTATTGTTAGGGTTTTCAAGGACACTGTAACGTCATTTTCACTCACGATTTTAGAAGTGAATAAGACCACAAATCAGAAGAGACCGATTTGCATGCGCCAATTATGCTATTGAAAAGCTCAGTAGAAGACGTCAAACCCGTTGAAAGTCGTTGTAAAAACACGAAACGATTTGAAAGCGATGGCCTCTTGACTAGGTTTATTCACGCTAAATAAAACAATGGATATTACTATCACAGTCAAGTTCTGGGTTCTCACAATTGAATTTCTATGTAACACTAAAATAATCAGTACTCTTGGGTTTTTCTCCGTGTCGATTTCAGCCCATTTCGGTTTCCTCAATATTACCTCTTTCATTCACAGCTCATAGGATTAGAGCATTTACTTGTAACAAAACATCGAGCCGCTCTAATGTGTCACCCTTTCACGAATCGAACAATGAGCACGATGCTTGATGCTTTGTTACAACTTGATTTTGCAAACAAACGAGCGAATTTGTGTAACGTTTCATCGAGAAATGACACAAGCGCGGGCGATCTTCATATCGAACTGTAGATCCGACATTCCAATTTAGAATAAACGCAAAATAGAAAGCAATGTTACAGGTAAATGCTCTCTCGCCGTGAACATTACTTCGAACACCGTGTTGAGCATTCGCACGAACATTACATTACCAGGAAATGCTTTTTTAAATTGTGCTTTTGCTTGTATTGTACCATTCGTAAATGAAATGCTCGAGAGAATGCTCTAGTGTATACTATAATTAAGTTAGAAATTAGCCAAATAAAGGTTCCACTCACACTTGTCAGCTTAAGAACCTTCAAATTAGTACTCAAACAGCGGAAACATAAACTTACAGACCACCTCGACAATCGTTGATTGATCGTTGATATAGATAATAATCTAAAGAGCGTTATAATAATCTAAATACAACACTAACTAGTTTATTACATTACATCACGCCTCGTTTTCCTAAAGGGCTGGGCAGAGGTGTACCTGTAGTACACCCACATTTCGCCAGTTATGTTTTTAAGTCCCATGTAATAGGGGGCGAACACACTTCCAGACTCCGGGCTACTACTGAGAAATTCCTGTTGGAAAAACCCAATAATACTTTGCCTGACCTGGGAATCGAACCCAGGACCTAATAACACACACAAAAAACGCACACGTAAACACTAGTTTATTACTAAAATTAATTTATACTTGAGTTAAATTAATTTTAGTAATAAACTAGTGCTTACGTGTGTATTTGGCCTCATAAACCTAACTGTAAATAGGAGCCAATTTATTTTGATTAACACTGAATTCTTGATCCGTTTTAATTTGCTGTCATTAAATGAAACCATGTTTGTTTAAAACAAACCAGCAATCTTTTACCTCGATAGGCACACCTAATACAACGTTCGTTTGATTTTTTTCCTACGAAAAAGTTGATTATTATTCAACTCATCACTTGAATTAGTAAAGCTACTGGTATTCTTCTATGTAATATATCCAATCAAAGCTAAATTGAAAATCATAGATCGAATCTTGGCGAATGGTTTAGTAGCATATTCAGCCTGGGACATAGCCCTCCTCTCGGTGAGAGGGAGTGGGCTGTAATCCACCACGCGGGCCCAGTGTGTGTTGGTGGATGTCACATACTATCTTCCAATTTTCAGTTCTAGGACATTCCGGTTTCCTCACGATGTTTTCCTTCACCGTTTTAAGAGCAGTGGTGATGAAATAATTTACATAAAGTAAAGCGCCTGTCAGGGTTTGAACTTACGACCACGGGCTACCACCGCTGTTGCTGGTTTGTGGTTTAGTGCTTAGGCATAATTATTTCGTCCCACTATTGACTGTATTTTGTGCTGTGTTGAACTGTTTGTATTGCAGTATCCCTTCCTTTTTCTCACTAAGTCTGGAGTAGTGCAGTCTGAGGTTAATTCTTTAAGAATCCATAATACCTCAGGTCAAATTCACTCCTTATCTCGCTCGCACAATACTGCTCGCAGACTGAGTGAGAGTGACCGTGAGCGGCGCGCGGGGAGAATGCGACAATAGTTTAGGTATTTTCTTTTTACGGCGAAAATAATGGTAAAAGAAAGCAAGTACGTTTATTTGCGGTAAATATGACGCAAAGAAAAAAAAACACGAGAACAACAAATTGGGGAAAAATATGCGTCACATCCATGCAAAACGGCCATCGCTCAGCATAATGCTGCGACCCTATGCGAGACAGAGCCCCAGCGCTGGTTTTCAGCGACAGCCGGCGTTGACGTGATGACGTCAACCGGTACAGGCAACTAATTAAAAAAAAAAACATAGTATCTGCTTTATAATTAGTTCAGTTATTATGCAAAGTTTCATTATCTAATTTGAAGTATTTTTTTATACCAGTGGTTTGTTGTTCGGGTTGGAGGTAACTTTGGTTTTTTTTTCTTTCGAGAAAAAAATATGGAATTGTTCTTCGTCACACATACGTATGTAACATTAATCCTCAACTTTACCATATATTTATTTCAAAATTAATTCTGCAGTATTTCCGATATAACAGAGCATTATGCTAAGCATTATATGGTATTATAAGACTCTTAAAGGAGCTCCTGAGAGCAATAGTCCAGTTCACCTGTCATCTCTTAATAATAATAAGACCAATTATTTTGCCATTTACAAATCAATCACATTTCATTTTTAATGAATGCAGACCCTGGTAATGAACCAAGACAAAACTGGTAATGATGGTAAGGACTTAGCTGGCAATTTCGCTAAAGCAATTTCCTCTGTGGCGGCATCTACATCGCCACATATGAACACATCACACTGACGTAACGTAAAAAATCTGCACCGCGCAAGCAGAGTTTATCGCGCGATCAGCATTATATAACTTCCTGACATCAATCGTCGGGCAGCTGCCCACCAGACACGACACCCCTCTGGTCGGAGGATCTTTCCTTTTCTATGGAGGATGAGTGAACTTAACACCCTGTTCCTTATACTTATACCTCTATCCAGTGATAATACTACAATAGAAAATCAGGGGAGATTTGTGGCTCTTCCACTTACAGATACAATTACAATCAACAATTACTCAACAGTTAGACCATTTATAGATGACACGCAACGCAATTCTCACGAGGAACTAAGTTTGATTTGAAAAACACAAGAAAATACTTGATTGTTTTTGTTGAAACTTGATTGTGCAATTGCTGGACTTTATCATATTTTTTTCAATGGACGAAATAAATACTATGCTGGATAGGCTTGCTACTATTTATTTTAGCATTGAAAATGCTTTTTGATCGCTTAGAGAAATGGAAATGGTATCAAAAGATGCGTTACTGAAAGGGCTATTATAATATTGCGAAAAGAGATACCGAAAAAAAATGGTCTTGGAGAATTTAAAATGCTTCAAAATTATACTATAGGTATGTTGACTGGAAAAAAACTATTTAGTCCGTAAGTAAAAGATAATAAAAAAATATTAGACACGTATTTTTTGCTTTATCATATTAATGAATAATGGTTTAGATAAATTGCATTAAAGTTGGAGAGTGGGGGCTTGCCACGTCACAATTCAGTATAAAATCTACCGGGGACCGACGTCATGCCACATTTTAACTTCATTTACTACCGTAATCTTTTGATTATACAAAAAAAAAATACTTGTCCAATATTTTATAAAAATCAAAAAAAAAATGACAACATCCCTGTTCCCTGTACTTGGGGCAGGATGAGCCACGGTACCCCTTTCGGACTTCCCCGCGACCCCGGCAGGCATTTAAATAGACCTTAGAATGGAGGAGGTTATGTTCGATGTATGTATTTTTTTAAATGTATGTTCATCGACATTTTCGTCAATTGTAGACCGACTTTGAAAATTATTTTTTTTATTTGATAGAAGAAGTTTGCGCGGTAGTCCCATATAAATTTATTTAACTTTTCTTGGATATATTTTGAGTTAGCTTTCATAACACGTTTTTAATTCACTTTGTGTATCTTGTTGATGTTATAATACGTCCTGTCACTATTGTTTACATAGCAAATAGTGGTATACGAATTGGTGTGAAAAAAAAAAAATCAACGAGTTGCACTCCGGGAGTGCCGGTAGAAGTGAAAACTTGAATATTAACGCTGTGCAGTTTTGATATTTTGGAATGGTTAGGGAATAATGTTGCACGAATTGCTTTAATTATCAGTATAAAAGTACTATCATTTATGTGGTAAAATACAATATTCATTTATTGCGCTATCGTACACAAACATGACAATCTTACGAATTTTCGATCAGGTCACGTGTCCTGACATGAGTTTAACATTTTTTACCCATCACAAAAAGTGCACAACGCCGCTAAAGAAGTTATCACTTCAAAAAACATTTAAAAAAAACACTACTAAAAACATTACTTTCACTTTTTTTTTTTTTTTTTTTTACTTTATTTGTAGATCATAGGTGAAAAAATACATATATGCAGATGTTAGTGCTCTTAAAATTATCGCTATGTCTTGTCGTCAGCGGCGTACAAATATTCTAATTTTAATTCTAAAATATTCTAATTACAATTACGAATTATTACTATGTCAATCTCTAATTAATTAATATGTCAATTTTCAATTACTAATTATTACTATGTAAATTTTCAATTACTAATTATTACCATGTCAATTTCTAATTATATTAATATGTCAATTTTCAATTACTAATTATTACATACTATGTCAATTTCTTAAATTATGTCAATTTTCAATTATAATATTATGTCACTTATTTTCTTGATTAGTGGTTTGAGTTTGCAGTTCTATTGGCCCTAATAACAACACAAATTATTTTTCATTGCAACTGTACCATTTATAGGCATTTTGCTTGGCAGGGAGGAAGTACAATCATTATAGCTTGTAAACATCGACTGAACTAAGGAAGGAAGGACAAATAAAACCATAAACCTAACAAACGTAGTCACTCTATACATTACTAAATGTTTTACTTAAAACTTGATAACAACGGGTTTAATACTAAAACGGGTTTTTTTACAACGGGTTTAAGGAACAATACTTTTTTTTTAAATCCTAATATAAATGTTTATATAGGTACATATTTTTTTTATAATTAATTGTATTGTATCAATATTTTGAAATTTTTAAATTTTATATTTCTGAGTAATGTTAATTAATCTAGTGGCACTTTTTACCTTATTTTAATTTTGTTAACATGCGGATAATGTAGTGGGCTGCAATATTTTTAATACTCCTTATGAGCCTATATTATTGTTATTTGTAAACATTTTATATTGTAGCTGTTTATTGTCCCATAATAAATAAATAAATACTTCACTAAATAATTAATCATTTGTATTCAATTCTTCTTTTATAATATATGTAAATTATATGTATATTATTCGCGGTAATTATATTTCGCATTTATAATATTATAAACGCGAAAGTGAGGCTGTGTGTTGGTTTGTTTGTTTGTTTACGCTTTCACGCTAAAATGGCTTAACGGATTTGGATAAAATTTGGCACATGGGTTGGTTTTATTTTGCTTTTTATTTTTATTTTATGTATGTTTCTATGAGTGTGCGAGTCTCAATAAATACGTTTTCTTTCTTTTTTTCATTCATCTTGGATCGTAGACGAAATCGCGGGTAACAACTAGTTAAAGTCGCTTTTTTTGTCTGTCTGTGTGACCGAATTGTTCTTCTAAAGTTCGCAACGGTGTTTGATGTGACTTAAACCATCATTTAGAGTCTGAAAGATCCATGTGTATAAAAATAAAACATTAATATTAAACCAACATTTATAAAGAAATCTCGATGATTTGTCAAGTCGTAAAATCCGTGCGAAGCGGGGGCGGGTCGCTACCATCTGTCTAGTCTTTTCCCAACTATGTTTGGGTCATCTTCCAGTCTAACCAGATGCAGCTGAATACCAGTATTTTACATGGAGTGACTGCCTATCAGACCTCCACAACCCCGCACTTGGTGAAATCGGTTGACAGACTTTTAGGTTTCTGACGACCCGGTACGATTATCAAAGATCGAAGAATGACAGCTGGGATCAATGGTTTAATGTGCTTGCCGAGGCACGGAGGGGTCTCGGTAAGTAATGATGGTCACCCATTCACGGACCGGCCGCGGCAAGCGTAGCTTAACCTGAGTTCGATAGACCCCTGCGGCTGTTATAACTTAGCCACGAGCCAAATAAATTAAGTATCGCCATCTCTTTTCTTCATTATAAAGATTTTCTTTTGTTTCGTTTCTTTGTTTAAGTGTCCATTTGTTTCAATGGTCATTGTTTGAAGTGATGTCTGAGTTGTTGTGGAAGATTTATAGGCCTCTACCCTTTCTTTTAATTATACTTATTATTTTCGATGAAGACGTGTGAAATCTCTCTTAAGGATACGCTAGTCGGTCATTCTTCCATACAAACGTAGTACGGTGATTACTCGTCTGTTTGACGGTGTACGTTCAAAAATAAAAATTATATCAATTTGTCTTGTCATTATCTAGTCCTGTGTGGAAGCAGAATTGGAAAAAAGATATTGGTTTGGGAGTTATAAGCGTTGAAACTTCCATATTTCTACACAAATTTTAACGCGTCTTTGGGCGTAAATAAATAGACGCGTTAAAGTACTTAATAAAAAAATGCTAAAAAAGAAACCACACAGAGATAGATAGTTTATTCAGTAGTTCAAATAATTTTATATTATATTCAGTAGTTTTTTCATAATATTTATACACCCAAAAGTCTGTTCATGAAATTTTACGCGCTCGTTTTCGTTATAAATCATCGGTTATTTCACTAAATAAATTAATAAATATATAAATAAAAACTAGATAAATACTAAATAAGTAATTAAACTAATTAGCATGCATATTAGTTACGCCCACTGACGAGTTCGAGCCGTCGACTTGTGTACCCTTAACTGAATAAGCGTTTGATTGAGAACGTTCCGTTATATCTTTCAATTAATATTCCTTTTAGTCTATGCTTAATGTATATATACCATCACGCCTTTTGCAGTCCCATGTAATAAGGGGCTGTCGACCTCTTACATGCCTACCTGTTTTTCTCCTAACCTTTGTAGATTTTGTAATTTTCAAGAAGACGATATGCCTGATCTTAGGTAATGTTTTTTGGTTAGCGGGTTCATAATGACAAAAGAGATCATATTAAACGAAAACTTCTTTCGGCCTTGATAAATTGCATATTATAAGCATAATCAGCCTATAATGTGAGGAGGAGTGAGCCTATAATGTGAGGAGAGTGGAGGGGACTCTTCGAGAGGGAGTGGGCCGTAATCTACCACGCGGGCCCAGTGCGGGTTGGTCACATATCTTCGAATTTTTGTTTCTATGACATGCCGGTTTCGTCACTATGTTTCCCTTCACCGTTCTGAGAGCAGTGGTGATTAAATTATTTACACAAAGTAAAGCGCCTGCCTGGGTTCAAACCTACGATTTACAACTCGTAAAGCCTCGTGCAGACTAGCGTGACTCGAACAATACAATTTCTAAGAAAACTTCACGGTATAACAATAACCGGTGACTTAAGCTTCGTGACGCGACTGCGCGGCGTGCGCAGTCGCGTCACGAAGCTTAAGTCGGGGCGCTTACCATTGGGCCACCACTGCACTGCACTGCAATTGCATATTATTTTCATTTAACTGCTAATATACGAGTATTAAATCAATGTTGAATTATCTTATTTCTAAACCGCCAATAGATCAAATAGATTCACTACTCTATGGTGAATCTATTTGATCAATGGCGGTTCAGCTTCCTCCATCCAGTGGAAAGTGCTGTAGTGTGTTTCAATCGGCATTCATTTGGCGCGCAATTTGTTATAGCGACGGCAACGTGTATTAATCGACTCCTGCGTAGTTTGTGCAGCTTCCGCTATAGACGTGGCGCATAGTAACTTATTTAAAATCGTTTAATAGGGTAGCTTTTATTTTATTAAGATGCACAATTTTTGTTTTTTTTGCCCAACTTCAGAAAGGAGGGTAACGTTTTTAAATTATCAACTTCATCTAAACTGCCTTCTTATTAATTCTCAAATCGTAATAAATTATTTTGTTCATAAACATGACTGATTCATTAAGAAAACATTTGGAATAGGCAGGTAAGCGCTCAACTCAAATTAAGAAAAACAAAAGAAATATTCGAATAGTTTTAATTCCAAACGATAATAGTCATGAAGGAACAATAAAGCCCTCGCCAGATAGCACGCGTACTTAGCGCGAGTTAGAGCGCTAAGTACAGCGCAACGCGCAACGCTAGTATCGCGGCGTTGTTAGCGCTGGGCGGCGCTCTGTTTGACAGTAAACGTATGTCTTAGTGCAACTCAATTCAGCGCTATAGCGCGGCGTTAGGCTAGCGCTATAACGCACGCTAAGTAAGCGTTATACTTGGCGAAGCCTTAAATCTGTAAAGCTCCAGTGAAAGAGCTGCCAAAAACTTATTCGAGAATCGATACCCACTGCATGTCACCATCTGCCAACTATGTTGGGGTCAGCTACCAGTCTAACCGAGAATCAATTCCAAATAACTCCACATAACGTAACATCACGCCTGTAACCCCCGAAGAGTTAGGCAGAGGCCCACATTTCGCCGGTTATGCTCAAGCCAGTCATCCTTTGTAAGGGCTAGAGAAATTCCTGACGGAAAAACCAAATAGCACTTGGCCCGAACTGAGAATCGAACCCAGAAGCTCATGCTCAGTGGTAGCACTCGCGACCACTAGACCAACGATCGAAGCAGTAACTTCCTAAATAGAAAAATAGTACTTTTTCTTAGTTCTAAGATATCCAAACTATTCCTAACTGAGTTATTTACTTCCATATTAAAGTAAATTATAAATCTTGACAATGCTTCCTGAATCCTATTGGAAAGTAATCTATTCGTCGGTGGTTTCAATCGGCATTCATTTGGCGCACAATTTGTTACCGCGACAGCTACGTGTATTAATCGACGCACGCGCTGCTTCCGCTATAGGCGCGACGCACAGTGGAGCGAACGACATCTGTGGAAAATAGAAGAGAAAATTACAAGTGTGTCTAAGTTTGAATTTGATTTGTCTATGATAGGGTAGACGAACCAAAATTTGGGTAGACATGGTTCCCTATCCATTTGCATAAAATTTTAAGACCTAATATAACTTAGCATAATGTTGTTTGGCATAATTATATTTTCGCATAATATAATTACGCATAACAGCTTACGCATAATTTTTTTAAGCATAATTTCTCTAACCATAATAATGATTAAGCATAATATTCTAAAGCATACATTTATTAAGCATAAAGTTAAAGCATAAATTTACTAAGCATAAAGTTAAAGCATGCAAGCAAGCATGCAGCATGCAAGCAAGCATGCAGCATGCAGCATTCAAGCGAGCATGCAACATGCAGCAGGCAGGGTTTCTGTCACGGCTCCGGCGCTGCGGGCCTTCGGCGGCCCCACGCGTGCTAATCGTCGCAGACGGCTTTCGCTCACCAGCGCTCACCGCTCGCTCGCAGCCCCCTGCTCCTCAGCCCGCGGGCCGCCTCGCCCCTACGCGCCTACGCGATTTTAAATTACACTCTAGGGGTAGGACAAACAAGACTACGTGGAGTCGGTTTTGCAGCAATTCGGTTCTTAGGCCTACTAACGTTATGCGAATCAAATTTATGCCAAAACAAATTAGTCTTTAAGATGATTATGCCAACATAAAATGTATGCCTAAAAAAATTATGCCGAAGTATTATTATGCCAAAACAAATTGTGCCAAAATCGTTATGCCGAAGTATATTAGGGCAAAGAACATTATGCGAAAAGAAGGTATCCCGGTAGACATCTACCCAAGTTTTGGTAGGCTTTCGTCTATGATATAATAAAAATTATAACAGAAATAAAACTTTATCTTCCTACAGATTTCCCCAGTTTTTGATTCTGCAAATGCTTGAATGCACTTCAGATCAACGAGTGCGTAAATGCTCTTTATTTATGATTTTCATTTGCATTTAACAGATTCATTTATTCTGCTGACGTTTATCGTTTTTTCAAAATCAACGCTGCGTAGAATGTCCAGCTAGATGGACCGACAGCAAAGGTGTCTGGATACAAGACTGGGTCTTGTGACGCAGCGTATTTCCAGTAGTGGACTGCGATAGGCTAAGTTGATTGATAGGTACAAGTTAAAAAAAAAAACAAATGCGGCAGTCTTTGGGGACTGCCGATAGAAGTGATTCACGCTTTTTGTTGAGGTATTCCATGAAGCACACCCAAACGAAGCACACCCAGACGAAGCACACCTAAAGTATTCCACTTAGCACACCCATACGTGGGCTTCAAATAAAAATTAAAATAATTAATTTCCTATTCCACGAAGCACACCTACGAATATCACTCGCATAGTGCGGGGACTAAGAAATAAAAATGTCGATAGAAGAAAAAAAAAAAAAAAAATTTTTTAAATAATAAATATTTTCTTCTATCGACATTTATTAGAAGAAAAAAAAAATTTTTTTTTAAATAATAAATATTTTCTTCTATCGACATTTTTTAGAAGAAAAAAAAAAATTTTTTTAAATAATAAATGTTTTACCTTAATAGTTGATTTTTTATCGTAGTTGGGTTTTAGTTTATATAACTTTATTTTAGAGTATAATATACTTAAATATATTTGTCAAATGTGCTAATTAAGCCCTTTTATATGATACCCAATATGGCTTTTATTTTTGTTATGACTTTTGTCCTCAAGAGGGCGCCATATTCATTTATTCTGATGTCACATAGCCTATAACTAGCGGACAATCAAGACGCTTCCAACGATCACTTGTCAAATTATGATGAGCAGTTTAGAAGTTATGAGGGAACAGATGAATACACATACATACCGGTCAAAATCACAACCCTCTTTTTTGAAAAAATATACGTTTTCTTTCCACATCCTCAATGTGCGCTCCACCTACCTGCGCACAGGCACTTAGTTTAGTCCGACAATATAGGTTATTGAATACAGTGTTGTCAACGTCACAGCAGCCATTGAAAACAGCGCTCAATAGCGTAAGGGAAATTGTTTTCACACGACAACATGTTCTACGGTGTATGTGTTGCGGTTCAAGATTGGATGATGGTCAATGAGTGGTCTTACTAATAGACAAAAGAATCGCCAATTTGAAAAGTTGTAAACCTTTCTTGGACAACAAAGCCTCAAAACCTACACATATGGCTCAGTTTGCGCTACAACTTCAGATAATTTTTTTATGACGTTTTCAACAATACTAGTCAGTCTAAAATCAATTTTATTTACAATGTCATAAATTTGATGTTTGTTTAAGTGGAAATAACATCAATTCGAAATAATTATTTAAATAGACCTTATGTAGTTTATTTATTTATTTTGTGGTTTAAAAATATCTATTAGGTATGTTGAAACTGTTGGTACTCCCCGTCACTTGTCCATAAGGGTTCATTAGAAAACCAGCGTCAAACAGCATTTGTAGGGCATTAATGCTCAAATGAACCTTTTTGGTGCAGCCGTGAGGCACACGCTATTATTGCTTTATGATTATTTTCACTTTTTATTTTGGTATTATGTGTTTCACGAACTGTGTCCAAATAAGTATTATTCTTATTCTTATTCAAAAGGAAGCTATACGAAAAACGAGTTTCTGTAAATATATGTCATCTTTCTTGTGTAACTTGTGCAATCCATGTAAGTACTCAGCCTCTCTACCAATGTTGTAGACAGGCTGCGGGGTAATTGCGAAACACACATAAAATTACATTTTCTTTTATTTTGTCAGTTCAGCCACGTCCATTGCGTTATTTACGTTGTTGAGCAGGCGAAACCCATGAAGCAATGGATTATAAATATCCCACAAAACTCTCGCATTTTAGTTGAACCTGTGTTATGCAATTAGGATGCTACATAGCACGTTCCAATGTTAAATAAGTAGATAAAATTTGAGAAAAAGCAAATTTGTCCATCTCGTTCTAAATTTTCCAAAGATGGGGTTTTATTCAATTAGGTAAAGAATTCAGAAATTTTCCAAATATCCTACAGTTCACAGTTTAATTGTAACATATACACGTAATGTTTTATGGAACAGGATTGTGCAGGTAGTAATATATCTCAAGTGTGGTGCTTCTTGACTGATAACAAATGAATATAATGGTTGAAAGTTTAAACATGGGTGCAAAGATCTAAGGTCAAAATGATTAAGTGAAATGTATGATTGATTGTATGTGTGATTTACGTAAAGGCCTATTCCTAGGGACTCCAGTCCGAACTCACACACTGATTTATTAGTACCTATTACTTGTAAAAATGTTAGGAATATCGTATAATTTTACAATGTTTGTAAAATTATACGATATACGAGATACGACTAATTTATCTGTCATTCCTTAATCTTTCATTGTTTTTACCTAACGTGGTATAGTAATCTTATTCTAGGTGCATCGTCTTCACATATAATTATATAATTGATGTATACAAGATATTGTGAAAACATTTTAAAAGAGTAACGGTGGAGTTTCTTGCCCATTCTAAAACTACCTTTTGGAAGGGGCGACTAGAATCAATTATTATTTTTCTGTAAATTTTGACGTTCAAAACTGCCTTTTTTGTGCCTAATTGAAATAAATTATTTGACTTTTGACTTTGACCGTCCATTGAGAGAATGCGATCCTGACATTTCGCAAAACACATTTTTGTTCGTATGAAACTGACAGGTGTCAAGAACTCATTCTCTTGACGGCCGGACTGTAGTAGTATTTCATGAGATCATTACTAAGCATTTTTAATAGTTAGCATATAAATGTTCAATGTTTGTATTTTTTTTTTATGTAACGACAGTTCAAAGGAATCGCCAAGAAATATTGTTATAATCCCTGTGTAATGCATATTGAATACACTCTTGACAGTAGTACATAATAATAAAATAAGTAATTGTGGACAAAAGCAATAAAAAATTGCATTCCAATTTAAAATATTAATTGTTAATACAAAACAAATGAGTTGCGTGTTTCACTTTATCTCAATAACATAAAAAGAGTGTTCATGTAGTTTCTTGCCCGTTCTTCTATATATAAGGTCCCATTAAAATAGATGGACAAACTTTTAGAAATCGTTCAGACCACCAAAATAAGGAAAATGGTAAAAAATTATAAGAAAAACGCATTAGATACTGACAAGAAAAATAAATCAGCTAACGAAAATACACTAAAAATGTGATTACCCAATGCCATTTATTATTTTAGGTCAAAATAAAATCACTTTAATCTGTGTTTTTTTTCCTTGGATATCTTTGGTTAGACGTACCTACTGAACGCTGTGTTAAAAATTTGTCCATCTATTTTAATAGGACCTTGTTTAAACTTACTATCTACGCTTTAGAATCGGCAACTATACCCGAATCGCTTTAGCGTGGTAATAGCGGTCATTACCCTTTCCCTTATATCTCTCTATAGGAACCCAAAACATTTATTTTTATTTTTTATAATAAATTAAATTTGTTACATACAGCTGTAGTGGCAATCATGTCATTTGGTCTAAATAGATTTTTATTTTTATTATTTTGATTTTGCTTTTATATAGATTCTTTTCTTTTAGATTTTGTGAATGTGAGAACGTTGTAGGCTTAACAGACTGTAGATCTGTCGACCATTTTCTATCTTGCTAAGTACCTAGTACTTGTTGATAGGCCTACACTGTCCTCTCATACCTATTAACTCTGTAATTTTAAATATTGTACATATTAATACCATTTACTTTTAAAAGAGTAACCATGGAGTTTCTTGCCGGCTCTTCTCCATAGGAAACGACCAATTGGAACCGTGCACCTAGCTTCTGACGTTTCATAAGTGCCCTTGTAGGTTTATGTGAAATAAAATATTTTGAATTCAATTGAATTTGAATAAACCATGTATGATTTCTCATTATTGAAACATGTTGAAGATCACGATATATATTGATTCAGGACGTTAACGGACTTTATTTCAGTTTCTGAAATAAAGAATGCTAGAATATGTAGGTGGGTCAATGACCGCTAATGCCACGGTAAAGGGATTTGGGTATAGCTTCAACTTTCTAACTGAAACTGACCGATGCCTTGACAATTCAAAAGTGGCTGTGATTGGTTCCATTGATATAAATGCTTTAAGTTTGACTTTGAATTTGAAAAGGCATTTGGCATAGAGGTAATTTTTTTATATAGACTATTACGTGGGCGAGTTACCTAATTACGTCTTCCAATTAAAGTCACCAAAATATTAAAGTTTGATCACGCTGTCTTATTAAACAGTTTGCTCAGAAAACAAGTCGTGTTTGCAATCATCAAGTAATGTTCAAGTAAAGTAAGTTTAACATACGCTCATTAAATTTTACACTTAGTTAACGGTTTTAGTGCATAGTGGGCGTATTCAAATATTTAGGGAGCGGCCATAAGCTATGCGGTAGTAATGAGAAGTGTTTTGTTAACGGTTTGAGACGAGAGATTCTTCATTACCTTCATGCCCTCTTTAAAATTAAAGATTCCTGAGAAGTATTCGAATAGCAGAGCCTTTGTCTTAAAAAGGATTTGGTATAGTTCTAGAAAAAAACTTTTCTACAAAAAAAAAACAACTGACTACCAAAAAAAAAACACTACAATGTGAAAAAAATACTTTAATTCGGAAGACGGTGTCTTTGTTTTTGAATTTTTGTTTTTTGCCACCGACTTCTGATATAAAGTTATTTTTCACTTTTTTTTTACGTTTTTATGTATCCCTACCCCACACAAATTCGGATACCACTACCTGCTATGTAAATAACAGTGACATGAACTATAACATCATCCATATAGACTTAGTGGAAAAATACGAAATATTGAAGCTAACTCAAAAAGTACCAAAGCAAAGTTAATAAAATTTATATGGGACCACCTCGAGAGTGAAAATTTGCAAATCCGTATATATATCACGGAGCTATGCCCGAACATTCATTAAAAAGATATCCGAATTGAGAACCTCTTCCTTTTTTAGAAGCCGGTAAAAAAATAGATAATAGTCGGACTTACCTACCTTTATAATTTATTTCAAATTAAATAAAAATAATTATACTGAGTCTTTTGACTAGGCATGCTTGTCTATACAAAATACCCACCGGAAAACAGCCACGGCCATCACGTGGTTACGCCGATAGAGGGCGCTTTCCAGTTTTCTTTCTTAGGACGCGGCTTTAAGGTTTGTCTCAAATATTTATTTTTAAGGCATTGGTGAACCCTTGGGTTCATGTAGTACCTATGTCTAATGGCAGTAGTAACCTCTTAACCTCTCTCAATAAAGTTTATGTCGGCATGGTTTTCCTGCAAACAACATAAGAGAAACCATCAAATTCATTTTTTTTTTCTCATTTTTTTATTCAAAATAATACGATTATTTATGTAAAACATCCTAACGTGATGTACAAAAATAAAAATAAACATTTAATTCAAACTATTTTTGTCAATAAAAAAAATATGACAACGTCGCATTTTGTTAGCTTTAAATATGAATGGGAACACCTTGTATAATGTCACGTACAATTTTAGAACTAAAAAAATAACTATCGATACATACAACATGACCGATCCTTCACCGCAAAATGTCGTAAATCGGTAAAAGGAATGCTATTTATCGTACAGGCTGTGTAAATTCATTAAAATTAATCAATCTATAATCACCTTCACACTCCTTATAAAGACTTGGTAATAGAAACTCAAGGTACGAAGAAAAAAACTTTTGTTTTTCAATTACTATCGACGTATATGGTCACTGAAGTGTGACAGCAATAATATGCTTGACTGTGATTTTATCTCTGTTATCGTGGTAACTTTTATTAACTAGCCATGTCCTTGACTCTGCCCACGTGCTTATCTTTTAAATTCTGGTACGAAAAGAACCCTACATATTTTGTAGAGAACGATATTTTTTTTAGATTAGGATAAAATATAACTGATCAATTATGTTTTTCTATAAAAATGATTCATAGATTCGTAGTTTATCAGAAAAAAACAACTTCTTTTGGGCCTCACTGCAGACGCGTAAAAGAGAGATTCGTTTTCGCGTTACTTATTTTTCCATTCGCACTGTTTTGTCAACCCTATAACATTTATTACTTTTCAGCCAATCCTCATAATAACTTGTAACCCTTAAATGCACTGTAAACACATAAACAAGTGAATAAAACAAACGGACAGAGCAGCACGCCTCTCTCTTTCACCAAACGGGTGGCAACTACGAACAATAAGCAGTAACTGTCAGGAATGACCGCTGTACATTTTAACGGGCAGTGCAGTTTTATGTAATGTTGTTAATGAAATATGTGGATAATAATTGCTTTGTGTGTTCGTATGTTTCGTGACGTTAAATAGGTAGTAAAATAAAATGGCAGTGCTACTGAAAAGGTATAATTTCTGCTTTTGCTTGATGGGGAGTTACCGTTACGTCTTGCGTTGTGTGAAAGTGCTAAGTGACTACAGTGTCTTTGGAGAAGATAATAAATAGTAAATCTCTTACTATAAAATAAAAAACTACACAATAAAGACGGGTGAAGTACTGTTCTCCTAGATAGGCTAGAATTTAGCCTGTGCTAAGGAGATACAGTGCCGGTCCCCTGATTGGCAGATTATTATATAAATATTGTGTGTATAAAAGTTTAAATTTTAAAGTATGAAACAAAATCTGGACATAAGTGTAGTTACTGTACAATAGTTATCTATAACAAATTAATAGATTTAATTTCATCCACTTATGTAAACAACAATTTACAGCAACAATACATAAACGTGATAAAAGACAATAAATTCAACTCAAATTAAAATCATAAACACAGTCAAATTCACAATCAATATCAAAATTAAAAACAAAATCATAAAAACCAAATTGAATTCAAACTAAAATTATAAACAAAATTAAAATCAAAAACAATAACTTACTAAGATTAGGCTTAGAATCTTAATATTTAAGGTACTACATTAATTTAAAAAAAAATAAGACATTCTATGCTACAACTGAGACAACCAACAAACAGTTAAATCCTAACTAATATTAACATTATAAATGCGCAAGAGAGTTTGTTTGTTACGCTATCACGCTAAAACGGCTGAACAGGTTAAGATGAAATTTGGCACATGGGTAGACAATGACCTTTATAAGGAAATATAATACTTTTTATCTCGACATTCCGACAAGATCGAGACGTACGCTAGGCGCAGCTAGTTGCTTATAAAATTATAAACGTTTTGGTCGTAAAAAAAGATGTTTCAAATCAAATTAACATCCCACAATAACCATTTAACCTAACTGACAATGCAATGCCTGTCAATGCATTGATAGACATAACGTCAGTCAGTTAGGTAGTCAAGCAGTTACATAAATTCTTTACTACTATTTCGTTGACCCTTCGACCCGAAGGTACTTATGCCAACCGTGATGTCAATTAAACCTGGGGCAATAACTGTATTCTGCATACTTACCTAGGGATCATAACCCCGCTTTTATGTATAAAAGCAATAAATGTAAATTAATTTAAACACTGCAATGTCCAAGATAACATCTTACATTCGTATTCATAGGTGTCCATTAATGTTAACGAGGTAGTAACTGGCTATTGCTTGAGAGTGGCCGGTCCAACTGGACATTGGACACAAATTTACACCGTTTGTCCACCCGCCACCGTCAACGGGACGTCAACGAGAAACTAGATTATTCGAACCGAGTATGACGTCCCGGTGACGAGGTACCGCACTTCGTCACCGGGACGACACGGATACGCGGCCATGGTAAATGTAGATATGTATCGCTACTTCGGCACCACCGTCATCTCGTTCTCGTTGACGTGACGGTGGCCAAACGTCCTTAAGGTTAATGACAAAAATATGACATTTATGTACTCACTTCCTTATTTGAACCATTAGGAGCCATAAGAAATCGGAAAAAAAAACTACAAAGTTATATTATTATACTCTGATCAGTTTATAGTATTACATACTTGATATTATTATTTCCTTTATTTTCATTAATATTTTATAATGTTTATTATTTATACATGCTTACATGTTACAGTTATGGTATTTTTTTTATTATGAAAACTAATCACAGCGATTAGTTTTCATAATGAAAAAAGAAAATCTTCCTATATAGGTATGTCAAATCAATCATCACAAAATGAACACAGTATAATGGATAAAATATGAAATACACAATTTTCATTCTCAACTGAAACAGACATTACCTTTTAACTAGACGATTAATCCTTGCATTTACAATTTATATTCGTATATTATATGGGATAATAAATATGATCATTAGGTGTATAAACCGGGGTAATTAAGAGGAGACATTATCATAATACCCGCCTTTCAAATGACTGGTGTTGCTAGCTGGGAGAAATATTATTAGTTGACTTGTCTTAGTCGAGTTTCTGGTCTAATTGACGATCTGATGCGTGTATAGCAAAATAAGAATCTTTTGGCGCGTGGCCAGAATCGGAACTAACACCGCCATCTTGTGTTTCCAATATAATTTCACAAAACAATCTCACTTTTTTTTTTTCAACAACGTCCCTCTGTTAATGTCGAGAGGTGAGGAGCTCGTGGCTAAGTAATAACTGCCGCATTTGTCGATCCGTCAGGTTAAGCTACGTTTGCCCGAGTTGGTCTGTGGGTGGGTGATCATCTTTACATACCGAGACTCCTTCGTGCCTCGGAAGTTGGTCCCGGCTGTCATTCGTGGATCTTTGACAGTCGTTACGGGTCGTCCGAAGGCCGAAAGTCTGACAACCAGTCTTACCAAGGGGTATCGTTTTACCCAGGCAGTCGCTCCATGTAAAATTCAGCTGCATCTGGTTAGACTGGAAGCCGACCCCAATATAGTTGGGAAAAGGCTAGGCAGATTGATTGTCATCCTGTCAATGTCATACAAGCGCCAAAAGAACCTTGAAGGACATTATGTGCTTCGCAAGCGATAAATTGACGTAGGTATTTCGTTTTAAAATTCTATGTTTGCCAAAAAAATTAGTGTATTGTGAAGTAGTGGATCATAAATAATGTGTGTACTAAAGGATTTGGTTCAAAACTGCGTTTATTTTTGTCATCTATAGTCTACACTACGTATGTATAATACTATAATAATGTTTATAAATTTAATTAAATACATAATAATAATATTATAAGGAGAAAACACACTGAAACTGACCCACCAATGAAACTGATCGCGATCAGTTTAATTGGTGAATTTCACCCTTAGTGTCAATTTCACCAATGAAACTGAACGCGATCAGCACATCTAAACCGCGTTCAAGAGCTGTCAATGACATCATAGCTATGGAAATATTGACACTGACAGCTCTTAAACGTGGTTCAGATGTGCTGATCGTGTTCAGTTTCATTGGTGAAATTGACACTAAATCGCTTCCGCTTTGAACACACACCACACAACATACCGGATTCATTTATAATAATTAATAACCAAATAATGTTTGCCAATAGGCTTACATTCTATATGGTTCCTCGTAAATATATAATACAACATTAGTTATGAAATATTTCTGATTGCCGTCGTTGTCATCTGGCCGCTTGTTGAGACAACTTTCAAGGTATATACTATAACTGATGTTGCCCTTAAGTCTATTAGGTACCAGCATTAAGCATGTCTATAAATTAGTGTTTCTAATAGGTTGGAAAAGTATCAAAGCCTTAACATAGTTATAATTACCCAAATAGTTACTCTATAAGTCATTGAAAATATTATATTATCTTCTTCTTAATTTAGCTTCTAATAAACTTATTGTTGTCTTCTTTTTAAATGTTTGATGTAAATTGATGGCCTGAAACACAGGTTTTCACAAACCTATATCAGGCAGGTCTTAATTACAGTTAGAATTAAATATTACTCGAATGTAATTAATCTAAATCATAATTTTACTTTATACTTGAATATTTGTTTTATTTATTTTTTTATTTAAGAAACTACATAATGTAGTCTAGCCTTTTACAAACTATGCATGTTGGGGTCAGCTTCCAGTCTAACCGGATGCTGCTGAATACCAGTATTTTACATGGAGCGACTACCTATCTGATCTCCAAAACCCAGTTATTGGGTACCTAACTGGAAAGACTTGTCGTCAGACTTTTAGGCTTCTAACTACCTGTAACGACTGTCTAAGATCTATAAATGACAGCCGGGACCAGCAGCTTAACGTGCTTCCCGAGGCACGGAGAGGTCTCGATATGTGAGGAATGGTCACCCATCTACGAACTGACCTCGGCAAGCGTAGCTTTTAGTTGTTGTTGCGTTAGCTTTTTAGGTGTTGTTTTAAAATTGTTAAATACCTAATCAACCTTGCGATGGACATACATTTCATGATTTTCACCTACATCCGGTCAGATTGGAAGCTGACCCGAACATAGTTGGGAAAAGCCTGGGCATGATGGTGTTTGCAAAGGTATATAGTTAACATATTTAATGTATACATTTCTTAGCATAATTATCTCTTTACTTGTCCAGCTTTGCCCTCATATCAACCGACCTTAACAACCTGCGCAGGAGTTTCACTGTGTTACCTACATTTTTTAAATCCTTTTTTTTTTTAGAGCTGCAATGCATTAGAATACAATCTAAGTAGGTATCATCTTAATTATTTATAGTGAAACCCCAAAGGATTGCATATTAAAGGTACGATATAAATGATATAAGCAGGTACAAACACTTTTATAACTCGATTTTTATAACTGTGCGCTTGGAGCTGTCAAAATCGTAGTTTGTTAGTATTGAATTCAGCCGCCCGGTTACCTCCACAGTGCCCCGACGCCTCTTAATACCGTCTACACAACTCGTGTCGTCTCCACAGTTCTGTCTTATTGTTTGTTAATATGTTATTGTTATTATTTAAACCACATACACTGTAAAATGTTGACGTTGACAGGCTCATAATTATAAAAATCGGGTTGGACACGTCAATCATATTTTAAAAACTTGACGTCGGTGTTTCCTATCTGACTACTCTGAGAAGAAAGGCCGAAGCAAACTCTGACGTCACAAACTCCTTTACAGTGCAGAGATAATTTTGGTCAAAAGACCATGTAGATTGTAGGTGTCTGAAATGGTCTTTTGAGAAAAGAACACACAGATTGAGTGGACCTGTTCAGTCAGTGCATGCATTTATCAGTTATCGTGCAGCTCAACTAAGAACTTAAGGAGATCAACGATTCGACGAACAATACCAAAGAAAGGACATTTCTTGTTTTATTTTATATTACTTACATTGTGTTTATTATTCTTTATACAATTCTCTCACCTTTCCTATCGAGAGATATAACATTACAGCTAAAATCATTTCACAATCTATCGAGTTATCAACTCAAGACTAGCCCTACGGCGATTGTCACTTCAAAACTCTCAATAAATTCCCTCATTGACAGCCCAGCCAATTATCAGTATTAGGGATGGCCCCAAACACATAATTACATTTTAAATTCTGATTATCTATTAGCTGTCTACCCGTCATGTGTTATAAATTGGCTAAAAGTGTGCGTATGCGCACGGTGCGTAGTGTCAAAATTGCCCCCGGGGATCTGAAGCACCTGTTTAAATGGTTTCATGTGCTTAGGAGTTGATTGGACATTAGAAGGGATATTGGTGTTTATTTTGAAGCACGCTCTTGATTGTTTTATGTTTAGTTCAAGAGCGGAAGTCGTGTTTTTACCTTTATATATACCCGCCACCGGATTCTGTAAATCTTTCAAATTAATCGGTTGTCTAATTAGTTGATTGACTGTAGTTAAGTGCTTCCGCGAATCAATTTCCTATAACAGTATATTTGATATCGTTAGCTTGTGTTATCCATTTGTTTTTCTTGGTATTAGTTAGGTAGATATGTACTTTATGCTAATGTTAGAATTTCCTAGATCTTGAAAATCTTCTGAAGATAAACAATAGTGAAATTGAAAGTCTGTACTGTTGTTTCTTGACCCTATTAATATTACTGTATGGAAAAGGAAAGCATTAAGCTAAACTATTTTTGAAAATAACGTTAGTTGAAGTAGTTGCTGGATCTCGTGTAAAGGAATTCATCTTTTCTCATTACTTTCTATTTTTCCTCCACGAAAATAGTTTTTTTTTTAATTTGCACGCCTCATAACGCGAAGAATTAAAAACTCTATGGACGTCCGTATGTCTGTACGAACGGATCCCGTGTGTGGTCACGACAACGTCCAAAAAAACCCATTTATAGAGATATATTTTTTTTTTTCACTTTAAACTTGCTTCTGCTGATTTCGTATTGGAAATGGCTTTTTAATTCAATGTCGTTTAATAGATATTAAAAAAAGACCAAAAAAAAGTTTTAGAATGAGCTTTGTGATTTTCCAAATTTTGATATTTAACCCTTGGACAGATAACGTCCATTTTGTTCCTGCCAAAAAGAAAACAGACGAAACTAATAAAGCATTATCAATCAAAGAGCGACCGTTGAAGCGTGGGCGTTTCTGTCACTCCAAACGAAGGTAATTATAATTACTATGATTGCATCCACATTATTATGAAATACTATTGAATAAGAAATATTAATTAAGTATGTAGAAATGCAAGACAGGCATCCCCGATGTTGTTGAGAAGTCGGCGAGGGTGAATGGGATAACCACACCAATAGGTGCAGCAAAACAGATGGGCCAGGATATCACACAGTGGGTGTCTGATATCGGGAGTCGTCACCGGGGCACCGAGGCCTACGAAACGCTGCTGGCGTCACGATTTTGACTCATTCCTGGCCGATAAAGGCCCAGCTAAAATATTGTTTGGGGTACCTAAAGTGAACAGATCTAGCGCCAAAAATAATTGAAGAAATTTGGTATTATGCCTCGTTGGTGTAGTGGTCGCAAGCGCCACTGCTGAGCATGAGGTCCAAGGTTCGATTCCCGGGTCGGGTTAAGTGTTATTGGGTTTTTCCATCTGGAATTTCTCAGTAGCAGCCCGGAGTCTGGATTCGTGCTCGGTTGATGGTAATGGGCTCGTCCCCTATTAAATGTGTTTTAAACATAACTGGCGAAATTTGGGTGTACTACACCTCTGCCTAACCCTTGGGGGAATACAGGCGTGATGTTATGTGTGTTCTTATGAAGACGAAATTTTAATGACCTCTACAAAACACTAAAATAATCTAGCATTTTACTTAGTACAGTAACAGACATCAACATAAATAACCTTTTCGAACACTGATAACATAATAGGGTGCTAAAACTTTAATGACCTGAGTTTCTGCAACGTATGGCGCACGCGCAACTATCAAACTTTTTTTTTTTTTAACTCCGAATTTCACGCCTTACGCCAATTTGTCCATTTTATCATTGAATTATGGATAGTATTATCTATCCGACGCAATTACCACACAATCACTTGACACGATAAAAATTTTGATATTAAATATTTATTACTCCAAATGCTAGTATGCCATTCAAGTCTATCAATCTAATTAGCCTTTTCCCAACTATGTTGGGGTCGGCTTCCAGACAAACCGGATGCAGCTAAATACCAGTATTTTACATGGAGCGAATGCGTATGTGACCTCCACAACCCAGTTACTGGTTAACAAGATACCCCTTAGTAACTGTTTGCCAGACTTTTGGCGCTTCTGACTACCCATAACGACGGAGGGAACTCGATATGTAATGTACCGGAACCCATCCACGGACCGACCTTGGCCAGCGTAGCTTAACCTGCGACCGACCCGTGCGGCTGTTATTATTTTGCCTCGATCCCCTCTGTGTAATAGTTATTCCAGATATTTTAATATAATCGCACGACCAGAAGAACAACAACGATATTAGCTTCTGTCAATAAAAACATTGTAAAAAGCATGAATGTCAAGCATAATGACTTAACCACGACATTTGACATTAACAACTAACCATTAATAATAACAGTTATGTTAACAAAATACGATGATAATAATACAGTTAAAAAAGTATCGTAGAAATTCGTTACATTGTTGTTTATGACTATAGAAAATCATAAGTCAGTGCTGCAACGCTCGATTGATAAAAAAAATACATTTATCTCTGTTTTAATTAGGGTCAATAGGTATCAGTTAGAATAAATTCAGTTTTAAATACACCTGTTTCGATAAATTTGTGAGTAACTACACAATAGCGCAAGCAGGTGTAGTCTTACGTCCGCACCTTGAGTTTTTTTTTACAAAAAAGTCCGTTAAAACGACGTTTTTTCGGTTCGATTTTCGTAATTTGAATTTGGAACCGTGAAGATGGCCGACTAGATGACGTATTTATTAATTCGTTTGGACGGCGTCGAGCCACCCGACCGTTTCTTGTTGGTAATCGAAATCGATTACAGAAATCGGTTTTATTATAATCGGTGCTTGTGAGAGCTCTCGATGTGAGATGCACTGATTGATTTACTATCATGAAATCAATTTTCAACGGATCGAGAGTGTAGGATTAAAAAATCGTAATCCATTATGTTTTGATATTACATCGATTATGCCTATCTGGACTGAAGGGATCAGTGTAGTTAAGCTGCTTTTCGATCTACGCAACTTACTGTAGTCAACTGAGAAATCAGGTAACTCATAATAACTACGGTGTCCGTAGGCGAGGGATTGAGTACAATAAAATAATTATTTACATGTCCATGTTGAATTCATGAATATGAAAACAAATTAGGGTTAATATAAGGCAGGTAATGCACTCGGTGGGTTAACTACTAAAAAAGAAAAGAAGAAATAAATATGTTTATTCTGCACAAACATAACGCACATTTAAAGAAAAAACACAAATAATTATATGCAGGGCTCGGAAACGTTATTTAAAATAACGTTTTTAAAACGTTTCTGACAGTTCTCGTTCTTTTTTGTACAACATTTCGTTCGGAACGAAAACGAAACGCGAACGTTTTCAAAAACCGTTTTATTCGGGCGTGCGCCGATAAGTATGAACTTGTTTAGTTAAATTGTACCTTATCTTCATTACATTACATCATTGATTCCAATGCGCTTGCCGCTTACGTATTGGTTAGGGTTGTGTTGCGAGTTACCTATCGATCAACCCAAAAATGGTTAAAAACGTTTTATTAACCGAGAACGTATTAAAATTTGTTTTTTCAAAAACGGTTTAATAACGTTTTGTTCGAACGTAACCGAAACAAATCGTTTCTTAGGTTTTTAAGACGAAACCGTTTCGAGAAAAATACCGTTATCCGAGCTCTGGTTGTATGCCAATACTTGTAACTTTGTTCCCCACAACTAACACGGCAAATTTTAATAGGTGTATTAAATGTATTTATTTCGTATAATATGTTCAGCCTTTTTTTTTTTTTTTTTTGGGTCGGTAATTATCAAATAACTTCTCCCGCTCTGGGTGGAGCGGGAGGGCGTGTCAGACTCTTACTGACTAAAACCCACCCGTGTTCCTTCCGTTGCCTGTACGTTGCCAGGGGCCACGGTATCCCTTTCGGACTTTCCCGCAACCCCGGCAGGCATCGGCCCTATCGGACTCCTTCACTTGCTGACATCTCTTTGAGGCGCGCGTGGAACACAACGCGCCGTCGACCCGGGCCTGGTCCTTATCGGACGGCGAGCTACCCATTGCTCACCGTCCGCAAGCCCGCGCCTACGGTGGCCGGGAAAATATGTTTAGCCTGTCTCTGCCTATTTACTGATACTGCGTTAACTATTTAATTAGTACTCAGTACAGGGAACGTTACGATGCGACATAGTTTTCCGTCGAACACCAGAATCATGGCAACCATTACAGAATATTCAATTCCATGTAATTGCATATCCGTGTAAGTCCTTTCTATAATCGTAGGCTTCGCATGTATTGTACGTTTTACTAATAAATATCCCCGTCTGAGATTAATTACAATTAACGATACACAACAAGTGTATAATGTTTCTGCATTTATCATTGTTTATTCGTCTGGTTGTTGTTATATTGGGAACTTAACCATCGGGTCGTGTTACGACACATAGCATGTAGTATGTACTTAGGATTTTAATACCCATTGCATGCATGTTCCTTTCAAAGTAAATCAATATTATATTTCGCAAAATCTTGGGCACTCTACAACCTCTAAGGAACAATCATAGTATCTTCCCATGTTTCGATCTTCAGTACCTAGTTTAGGCAGGTAATCAATCAGTCTAGGTAGTACATTACAATCGAGCCAATTGGACAATCTTTCATGAATTGTCGAAAGTATCGATGTCCTCCACTTTTGACAACATATCCGAGAACGAAGAATTTAGATGTCCTGTGCTTGTCCCAATATTTTTTTTTTTTTTTTTTCTATATTTTCTTTCTTTTCTTTCTTTAAGTAGGTAAACTTTAACTTAATTCGGGTTGAAACTAGTCACTTATAGGCAAATAGATCTTATCTAAACGAATCTAAAGTAATATCTAAACTTATATTATAAAGAGAAAAGATTTGATTTTTTGTATGTTGGTTTGTTTGTTACGCTTTCACGCTAAAACGGCGAAACGGATTTGGGTGAAATTTGGCACATGAGTCCACCATGACCTGGGTTAGGATATAGGATACGTTTTATCCCGATATTCCCACGGGATCGAGACTGATGCGGGTGGAACCGCGGGGCGCAGCTAGTCATTTATTACGTGCAATTAATATTGATCGAGAGCAGTGGTGGCCCAGTGGTAACGGCCGCGACTGACGAATCGGTCGTAGGCTCGAACCCTGACAGGCGCTTTTATTTTCATCATAATTTCAGCTGAAAGACGTCCACTGCTGGACATAGGTCTCCCCGATTCTGTGCTTCCCGCATCCAGCGGATTCCTGCGGCCTTCACAAGTTACTTAGCGTAAATTATTTCATCACTACTGCTCTCAAAACAGTTAATAAAGACATCGTGAAGAAACCGGCATGTCCTAGAACCAAAAATTCGAAGACATGTGACATATCCACGCGGTGGATACTCACAGACAGGTCTGTGGCCCAGTAGTGGGAACATTATAGGCTGATTATAGTTATGCTACATGTTATACGGGCTGGACATGTTTCCAGATACAATAATGATATGTGGACTAAAACAGTCACACCATGGAGAGATCCCACCGGTTACAGGTGCAGAGGTTGACCAAAGGCACGATGGAAAGACGAGTTAGAGGCAGTTGCCGGTAAAAATTGGACTTTTACCGCAACAAATAGAGACGAATGGAAGCCTCTACCCATAGATGAGTTCATGGATCTTAATTTAAGTGTTATTTATTTATTTAGAAATTTTCAAATGATTTACTTCAAATTACTTATTGTTACGTATAATTCTTGTGCAATTGTTTATTATTATATGAATTTTAATAACTAAAATATAACTATAACTATAATTAGCAATTATCAAAATCAAATTAAAGTATCGATTATTTAATGTTACATCACTATGTCAAATGAAGCGTTCGAAACTTATCAATCTTATATAATAATAAACTGTATTCCATACTCATAATGCATATAATCGTAATTTTAAATGATTTGCACTGTATGCAAAATTTGCATGAAATAAAGAGGTTTTTTTTCATCTTATACTTTACTTCATACCTCTCAGTGTCCTCCTGAATCTTCCCAACTCATTCCCATACACACAACTTCAATTAGCATCAACTACCACCAAGTTATAAATCAATTCACAATTCTTAGCTTCCCATAACACATAACGGTGGGGCCACATTATTCAGTGCGGTCCGCACCGCCGTGAGTTGTCGCACTATGTTTTATCGTGAGGTCTTAGGTCGTTGTATTTATGAACTTACGAGAGAACGCAACTTAATAAATTGTTTTCTGCTTTGTATGATTTACTGTTGATGAGGTTTTGGGAAATGGAAATTCTAATACCTGCGTGTGCATGCCATGTAGCATAAGCAGCCTATAATGTCCCCACTGCTGGGACACAGGCCAAGAGTGGGCCGTAATCCACCACGCGGGCCCAGTGCGGGTTGGTAGATGTCATATGTCTTCGATTTTTGGTTCTAGGACATGTCCCGGTTTTGTCGCGATGTTTTCCTTCACCGTTTTGAAAGCAGTGGTGATGAAATTAAATACACAAAGTAAAGCGCCTGCCTGGGTTTGAACCTACAACTCGTATGTCGCGGCCGTTATCACTGGTCCATCACTGCTGACATAATGTGTGTGTGCACGTTGTGAGTCGAAATTAATTGAAATGAGACTCGTAGACACTTTTTTTAAAGTATGCACATGAATCAGTTTTAACCGGTAAATGAAAGAAAAAAGTTTATAATCATTTATTTTTAAGTACAATACAGTATTAGTAGTTTTTAGAGTTAAGATTCTTACAGTACGACATAACTTAGATGTAGCATCGGCAAAATTCGTAAACCCAATCATCATCCGAACTGAGTGCGCC
The DNA here is from genome assembly GCA_949128155.2 of Xanthia icteritia. NCBI lineage: Eukaryota > Metazoa > Arthropoda > Insecta > Lepidoptera > Noctuidae > Xanthia > Xanthia icteritia. The sequence goes on along the minus strand of OX421947.2, from coordinate 16,907,990 downwards.
AATCTTTATTAAGTACTACTTTAGGTGAAAATGATCTTTACGCAAACGCAATAACTTTTAAAGTCATTTAACCAAATATAATGAATGCAAATTTTCAAATGCACGCTACATCTAAGTTGTGTCGGACTGTATGTATCTTACCTCTTTATTCATAAGTGCTCAACCAGTTGATTTATAAACATCTGATAGAGCCATAGATTTATGGGTTGACCACCAGGTGACTCTCTCGGCCAATTGAACAAAAAAAAAGAAAAAAAAAATATCTTGTTTTTCACGAACTGTGTCCAAATAAACGTTAATCTTTATTTCTTTCACTTTCGAAAAAGTTCATTCACGTAAATATTTAGCCCACCCGGAGCCTGTGAAAAGGCACTTAGAGAAGTACCTAAAAGGTATTGTTCATCTCGAACAAACAACCTGTTACTTCCCAATACACGTACGTCTTCCATCTTATAATAAAGCACAATAACTCTCCTCACAGAGCCACGAACTCAGACGTCGCCGCGGCGGTGGTTTACTCGCTTTACATGTTTTTGTCGCGCGACGCGGACACATGTCGACCGCCGCGACTTTTTTATCGCGTGTTTATGACCCGGTTCGGCGGGTGTGCACGTCCCTTTATAGCCACGACCACTTTTTACCAACAATCGCCAATTATGTGAGGCATACGAAATTCATTGAATGATTTCGTTTTTTTTTTCCAAAGTGGTGTGGTCTCTCCTAGATACTAATAGGCCATTAGCCGATATGGGTAGTTTATGTTGAAATAATGCTAACTGCTCTCCATCTTAGTGTTTATAGTTTAGCTAGAATAAGCCTTTCTTGTTGCAATAAAACTTTTAGGGCTGGGCCATATTAGATGCAGCTGCGGCGCGTGCGTTGACTTCTACGTGGGATACAGCGGGTTTATTAACAAGCATTGCCCTTAGCAAGAGTTAGGTCTATACTCAGAAGGATGTGCCCGTTCTGGCGGACACTGATGCCCGAGACGTTGTAATAACGTCCACATTACGATCGCAAAAAAAAAAATTATAAAACAAATCAAAGTGTTCAATTCAAGGGTTGTTGTATTTTACAGCCCTGCCTGGGAATTCGGGGGCCTGAATAAACGCGCTGAGTAATAAATTGTAACGCAAATTCTAATATTTTTAAAACTGTAAATAAGTGGTGGTTTTGCTCATATTTACTTACTTATTTTGAAGTCAAAGTCAAATTCAAATAATTTATTTCAATTAGGCACAAAAAATGCACTTTTGAACGTCAAAATTTACAAAAAAAAAATTGATTCTAGTCGCCCCTTCCAAAAGGTAGTTTTCGTATGGAGAAGAATGGGCAAGAAACTCCACCGTTACTCTTTTAAAATGTTTTCGCAATATCTTGTATATATTAATTATATAATTATATGTGAAGACGATGTATCTAGAATAAGATTACTATACCACGATAGGTAAAAATAATAAAAAATGAAGGAATGACAGATTAATAATTAATTATGTGATAAATGCATGGTGCTCAGATATTTACAAACATTGTAAAATTATACGATATTCCTAACATTTTAACAAGTACCTAATACTAATAAGTCAGTGTGTGGGTTCAAGTAATCACAGAATGTAAAATCAATGTTATAAAAAATAATATTATACAATTAAATTAGGAACCAGTTAGATTTTGTTTAGACTTTATTCATATCTATGGGTGATACCAACTGTGCTTGTATAGAATTTATAAGACATGTACTATTTTATGATCTAGACATAGAAAAGATAATGGCAGTAATACACGGTTCACCTGTATGCCTTTCAAATTGCCTTTCAATATCAAATATCGAATATCGATTCAAAACTCTTTCAAATTTACGTTGCGTTTAGTAAGTCGAGCGTTCATGCTTGGGCGTCAGTTGATGCTAGGTACTTCAGTTTGGTCAAGCTTTGACTCCTAGTAACTGCATTAATAGTCACCAGTTAATGTGGTCCCCCTGCTTTGGCTAAAAGGCATATCGTATTAATACTAATGCATACTGATCTTTCCCCTTACCGCCCACAGCATGTGTAGTGTGGTTGTACCACGCAATTAGCGTAAGACCAAGATTAGAATGGTGGGAATTCAACGGGATTGCTGGTAATGGTTGTTGTATCGCTGGGTAATTAACTACAGTAGATAAGACACACGGAATTTTAGAAAAAGTATTGTTTTGTAGAGCGTCGCGTCGTCTTGTCGTTTGTCTCTCTTGTGTACCTCTAACAGTTTGTCTCAAAATTCCATGTGCCTTAGTGCTCATATACACGAGTGGAACGTTTCTAACGGTAGAGGCAACTGCATCCGTCGACAGTCGTCGGCGACTATCTTAGACACGTCGTCGGCGGCAGCTGCCGTAGACGCGCCGCCTCTATTAATTTGTATTGCGGTAGTCGCTTATAGACCAAATTTGGTTGTGTAGCACAACCCTTAGAGCTGAATAAATAAATGAATAGACCAAAATCGTCGGGTATCAAAGATTTACATATCTTTGTGTACGAAGGGCCTTACTTCATTTTCGCTTAGCGTTTTTTCAGTATTTTCTATTTTTTCTCGGCTCCTAAGGATCTTAGCGAGATGTTAAATAAGCCTTTACCCTTTTTCAGAAATTTGGCTATCAAATGCGAAAAGATTTAAGGACTATGGCCCCAGCCTGATTATAATTATAAGCCTGTGTTGTCCTGCCTTTTATCTTTCCACTTTTCCTGGTCTACTGCGATGGCGGACCAATCCTTTAAGACGGAGTCCAGCTCATCCCGCTCTGGGCCTGCCGCGTAGTCGCTCCCTGCTATTTGGGATCCACTGAGTGGTGATTTTTGCGTATTGCTGCTCCGACATGCGACAGATGTGGCCAGCCCAGTTCCACTTTAGTCCAGCAACTGTACGGCCAGCATCCGTTATTTGTGTTTCGGAATGCATACCCTAATTAAAATTTCAAACATTCTACGATGAAACAACACACTTAAACAAAGAATTTTACAAGGCAGTAAGATGTTTAAACTAATAGGTAATTAACCAACAATTTAACTGCTTGTCGCCTAATCGAGCGTTCACAAATAACCTTTAGCTTGTGGGTACTTTGTAACGACTGACTTTTATACCGCCGTGGAGACTGTACTTAAAATGATTATGAGCTTTTAACACCTTCGGATCACAAAAGTTATTCTAAAGTGGTGTCTTTATAAGGCCTCCATGATTTACCTTTACGTAAGCCCGGCGTGGCTGGGTAATAATTACTCCTTGGTTTAATTATTAAGTAATAATGTGATCAAGGAGTAATTATTACTCTTACTACTGCCTCTTTACCAAGCTTATGGTGATTGATTCAGTTTTAACCTCGACATAAAAGCTTGCGTGTACAGGTACACTGCTCCAAGGATATTTCGGCGCTCGAATGACGCTGACAGGGGCGCTGTTGGTGAACATTTGTGCGATTGTTTTGTGAAATGTATTGATGAAACAAGATGGAGGCGTTAGTTCTGATTTTGGCCACGCGCCAAAAATTCCTCGCACAGCTATAGTTTTTTGTAACAAGATGTAGGTAATTTGGAGTACTCATAATTATGAAAGAAAAAAAGAAGAGAAATAAAACACATTTATTAATTTCCAGCTGCTAACCGCAGCTTCACCGGCGTAGATCCTAATTCTTTTTCTAAAATAATAAGTTATTCCTCATAATATCAGCTATTTGTCAGTGTCCCATCAAAATCGGTCAAGCCATTTCGGAGATTAACCGAAAAAAACGGAGAGCCAAAGAAAAAAAAAAAATCTTATAAGTTCCGTATATACTTTCATAAATGCATTTAGTAAAACTGTTATTTTGACGTTACAAACAGACACTTCAATTTTATTTATTTGTATAGATAATTATGAACAACTTGTACTATGGGACACACCCTCATAATCATTCTCTTGCCCTTATTCCAATGTATTTGGGATCGGCGTAACATGTATTGTCTTTTTTTTCTATACTATGGGACAATCCCAGAAGTCGCAAAAAAAATCAGCTCTACCCTACATATTGTCAACATCAAGTTATGCAAACATAATCTATGTATGGAGTAGGTAATAGTATAGGTAATAGTCACAGTATAAATAAGTAACAGTATTATATCTTCATAGAAAACGGCCGAAACTACGAATAATTGTTCGTAGGACCGAAACGATGCGCTTCGAAATCTCAGTGTATATCAGTACGCAACAGTATCGAGTGCGCGGCAGTTACGCATGGACGCGGAAGGTTTATCTACCGAGCGGCCGTAGGTAATTATTTCTAGGACACTGCCGACGTATAATACTATTACTTTATTATTACTGTGACTTAGTTGTTTTTTTTTTTGTGATATCAAGGCTTTTCCCATACTGATCGTTGTTCGTAATGATGAGTATCAAGCTATACTGATCTCGTATTCTATAGGATTTCCGTACAATGCGAGGTCAGCTTATGCTGGAAATGTATAGCTTGATGCGTGGCCGGGTGTACAAGGACCCCTTTTCAGGCATTCAGTTATTTAAATTCTTACACCTTGTATAAATCATAACTTGAACTAAACTTTATTTCTTCCTAATATTGAAAAGTTTAAGATCAAGTAACACATTGAGATCATGGCCTGGCCGCATGTAATAGATATTTAAATATTAAGTTGTTTTTGTAAATATCAAAGCTCGATAAATATCAATTTTAGGAAAACATCTTGACAAAACCTGGACTTATAATTAATATAAGCCTAAAATTGCCAACCCGTCTTGTACGTCGAGCAAGCGTGGTGATCAATGCCATCTCCTATGAGAATAAAGAAGAAAAGTAAAATGCGTTTATTGGCATTATTACCTACAGCAGAAAAGTACACCTTATCCTAAACGAGCAATATTTGTATATATATTATAATTATTTATTTATATGTATTTTTGTAATCACGTTCGTACGTGTAATTTGTAGATCATTGACAGTTGTTCCGGGTCGTCAGAAGCCCGAAAGTCTGACAACCAGTCTTACCACGCGGTAACGTGTTACCCAGTAGCAGGGTTGTGGAGGTCAGATAGACAGTCGCTCCATGTAAAATACTGATATTCAGCTGCATCTGGTTAGACTGGAAGCCGACCCCACATAGTTGGGAAAAGGCTAGGCAGATGACGTTCTCTAAAACGGCTCTAAGGATTTCGATAAAAGTTGCAATATAGGGGTTTACTAGGGCCAAAAATCGATCTAGCTAGGTTTCATTCGATAGGGAAAATTCGTTTACTCCGTATTTTCACCCGAGCAGAGCTCGGTCGCCCAAAGCATAGAACAAAATGGCTACCTTAGAATAATGACATGGCAGCATGGAATTAGTAAGTACTATCCTATACTATTAAATGATCATTATCTATTTTCACCCGAGCAGAGCTCGGTCGACCAGGTACTAACTATAAAAACAAGAAGAATATTAGAAGAGGCCTTTGCCCTGCAACGGGGCAATAATAGGCTGGTATTATTGGCATTATTATTATTGCTTCCTACGGTTAATGGTAACAAGAAACTGCTGAATATTTTACACGAAACGACCACAGCCTAACGACGCAACAAAGATATTTAAAGTTTCAGTATATTACGTTCATTATTATCCTATAGCAAATTTTATAACCATGCTTAAATGTTAGTCGTGATGGCCTATGATTCCTAAACGGCCATATCCAGGTAGACAGTTTGACATCACATTAAATCCATAAAAGTTTGTGCAAGTCTCTCTCAGTCTCGCACACGAAGGGTTCTGTTCCATGGGCACGCCACTATTGCGGCGATAAGTCCCCTCTTTGAGGAGTGGCTAGAGAGACGCCACGGCGACCTCACCTTCCGCCTGACGCAGGTCCTCACCGGACATGGTTGTTTCGGGAGGTTCCTGTTTCGTATCAGGCGGGAGGAAACGCCCGGGTGTCATCACTGCGTGGATCGCCCGGAGGACACGGTGGAACATACGGTGGAGGTCTGCCCGGTTTGGGCAGAGCATCGCCATGTCCTCGTGGAGGCGATCGGTGGCGGAGATCTCTCGCGTCCGGCCCTGGTCCAGGCCATGGTACGGAGCGAGAGGGCATGGGAGGCCGTCACCTCCTTCTACGAAGCAGTAATGCTCGCGAAGGAGGAGGCAGAACGCGTGAGGGAGAGGCAAATTTCGCGCCCTCACGCCCCTAGCCGCCGCAGAAGACGCCCAGGGCGGGCGTCGGGAATCGCAGGCCGATTCCCGGCCACCGTAGGCGCAGGCTTGTGGACGGTGTGACGGTCGATGGCGCGTTGTTTTCCACGCGCGCCTCAAAGAGATGTCAGCAACTGAAGGAGTCCGATAGAACCGATGCCTGCCGGGGTTGCGGGAAAGTCCGAAAGGGATACCGTGGCCCCTGGTAACGTACAGGCAACGGAAGGAACACGGGTGCGTTTTAATCAGTAAGAGTCTGACACGCCCTCCCACTCCACCAAGAGCGGGAGTCCCATCCAAAAAAAAAAAAAAAAAAAGGGTTCTGTACCATCGTAAAAAAACAGTTCTTGTATGGGGACGCCTTTATTTTCATTTATTTTTAGTATTTTTTCCTATAACAGTCATAATAATACACACTTTGTGAAAATTTCAAGTGTCTACCGATTACGGTTCAAAAGATACGGACAGCGAAGCGTTAGGAAACTTGCGCCCTAGACGGCCACGTCCGTGGTCCATGGCCTTGGTCGCGGCGGCTAGTTAGCCGTTGCGCGATTCGTATCGGTTTCTATAGTTTACCTGGTCGCTGCGACCACTGGTCGTGGTCGTGGCCGTTTAGCGTGCGAGATCCTTTAGTAATAAGGAACTCTAAAAATATCTACAATATTTATTATTTTCATCATTTTGGCATGGAACATGTGAAAATTAATTGATTAACATGTCATCGCTATATTAGTGTCATCGACCTACGAAGATATATATTTTTACATATTTTGTTGCTCATTTTTCATTTACTATAAGATTACTCATACTTGTTTTAGGAAGAAATATTTTTTGTCATCACCCACTGTTGGTTATAAATGGCTATAACTTTAGCCTCTTGTCCATTACTTACAAGTAAAAATTCACCACCATTCACCATTGTTTTAATAACATAGTTTTTAAGTAATTTGTATTACCTAGATCACACGCTATGGGCCTTCAAAGCCTAAAAATAAATGGTTTTTTTCTTAAAATTATTAAGAAAAAAAAAACAAAACGAAATGTAGACATTTTTTTTGGTTTATTATTTTTTTAGATTCTATTTACTGCTGTTATGCTTACTGTTAGCAGTAAAAAAAATGCTTAGCTATATTATAAAGTGAAAACTTAAATAATTATATTTTGCTAAAACCCAACGAGGCCATTACATGAAACATGGTATTTTTAAACGTATGTTAAGTGACTCAACATTCGTTACTACTAGTGTCGGTAAAGCTTTGTTGAAAAAAACATACACATAACAAATGTTCATAAAAACGAGTAGGTAAGTACGGGCACATAGCAGAAGTGTGACCAAAACTATGTAGGGTTGACCAATTAATATAATATTTTTTTTTAATAATCCTAATTACTCTGCTTACCAAGTATCTCAATCTGCGTAGCCTTTTCCCAACTATGTCGGGGTCAGCCTCCAGTCTAACCGGATGAGCTACACACCTGTAGTTTACATGGAGTGACTGGCTATCTGACCTCCACAACGCATTTAAGGGGTAACACGATACCCCTTGGTAAGACTGATTGTGAGAGTTTTGGGCTTCTAACTACACGTACTTAACGACTGCCAAAGATCTACGAACGTATCTCTTAGAGCAACAATCTTGATCTCGATAAAATACATTATCTCACAATATGTATAGGATAACCAAGGTAACCGACATAGTCCAAAGAATTGCCAAACTTAAGTGGCAACGGGCAGGGCACATCGCAGAACAGATGACCGATGGGACCGAAACGTTCTGGAGTGGCGACCGCGTACCTGAAGACGTAGCGTTGGAAGGCCTCCCACAAGATGGACCGATTAACTTGTGAAGGCCGCAGGAATCCGCTGGATGCGGGAAGTACAGAATCGGTCGCATTGGCGGTGCTTGGGGGAGGCCTATGTCCAGTAATGACGATGATGAATATGATGATGTAGTATGTTTTTTCTTTCAAAATATTTTTATAACCATTTTGCGACGCCGTTCTTAACTTGTCAGGAGTCTTTAACGTAGTCTTAAAAGAGTGCATTTTCAGTATGCATCACAACTCAGGTTTACGAGAAAATAATCATCATTCTCCCCAACCATCATCGTCTATCCCAGTTTATTTGTGGTCGGCGCCACATGTCCCTTTCTGCCATACTTCTCTATCAGTTGTCATCTCGGTAGTCACCCCCTTCCTAGCCATATCATCCTTCACACAGTCCACCCATCGTTTCTTTAGTCTTCCCCTACTCTCAAAGCATTGTATAATTGCATAGCACATGTACTATGTACCGACTATAAAGCTACCATTTAGGTACTGGGTATGTCTTTCATTGACTTGAATGTGCCCTGGCGGCTGAGAGTATGTCATGCTCACTCTAATGTCTTGCTGGCGGTGGCGTGTGTGTTGGATCATTTAGCTCCCTTCAAAATGGTTGAGCTGAATGGTGCTAATCCATGCGTCATGTTCGTGAACGGGCGCCGTCAGTAGGGACTGGTCATCTCTTAACTGCCACGGCGATTTTAATTTAATTTATATTTTTATTTCTAACGGACACTTTTAATGTTTTGCATCGTTCTCACATGTATAACTTCAACTTGAATGATGTAACCAATATTATGTAACCATTTTATTTTATTTAAAAGAGTGTCCGTGGAGTTTTTTGCCCGTTCTTCTCCATAGGTACCTACTACGCTTTGGAATGGGCGACTAGCTTCATATTTCTGACTGACCGACCCCTTGACAATTCAAAAGTGCCTGTAATTGGTTTATTTGAAATAAATGTTTTGAGTTTGAGTTTGAGAAAGACATCCACATCCACACTCAAAACTTTCCTCACGACATTTTCGAGATAACGTGGGTGAAATGTCAATCAATAAATTTGTTGTTCGGTCATGTGTGATTCTGAATAAAACGGAAAAAATTAAAATTATCAAACTCCGGCTAGCTAGTTTAGGAATGTCGTCTAACTGTAAAATATGAAATATGAAAACATCCGTTTTATTTTAATAAAAAATGTTAATCGTAAGTTATCACATTTTTGCTAATTTAATAGTTTGATGTGTGAATTCTATCATGGGATATTAGCGTGTTTAGAGGTGTGGCTTTTAAGGCAAAATTATTAGGTATTTAGCGGTCATTTGTTTACAAAAATAAAAATGACGATTTTTCTTGATATTGACTGAAATTGCTTTGTAGCAAAGACAGATAAAATCATTAAAAATTAGTCTTAGTAGAAAAATTACACACACAAACACACACACCACACAAACACACACACACACATACAATTCCGCACAACCACACTCATAATCACCTCTCTAGTCTCTACTCTGGAAATCAAATCCCGAGCCCTAAGATATAGACTAACTATCTAGTTTGGAGGTCACTGGCCACTAACATTAACGTAACCAAGTTGTAGGTAATATTTTAAGCCACTTGTAACATTTTAATTTGTGTTTAACCTGTGTATTCTATTGTTTATTATCCAGGTCTTCTTCCTCGTGTTGCTTGCACGACAGCTATTCATATTGTTGGCTCAAAATTTCGCCACTTCCACGGCGTTATCAGTGGCAGCGCAGAGGTCACTTTGGCTGCATGTTTTGGGGCACAGAGGGCAGGATTGGAGATCCACACCCTGCTGCCGTTCCGTAGAGGTGGCCCCACTTTACGAGGTTTACACCTTACCTGCCTATAATGTTGCCACTGCTGGTCCGCAGACCTCTCTGTGAGCAGGTTGTAATCCACCACGCGGGCCCAGTGCTGGTTGGTGGTTGTCACATATCACCGAAATTTTGGTTCTAAGACATGCCGGTTTCCTCACGATGTTTTCCTTCATCGTTTTTGAGAGGAGTGGTGATGAAAAAATGTACACAAAGTGCTTGGGTTCGTTCTACGACCTGCAACTATTAAGTCGCCGCCGTTATCAATGGGCCGCCACTGCTATTACACCACACTTTACCTATAACCTGGTAACACAAAATCAGGTTATGTATTACCTGGATAATAAACAATTATCCATTTAATTTTTTTAATTTATTAGGTTTTGAGATCTTTTTCTTTTTCTTTTATTAAAACCGACCACATCCCTAGCGCATGCGTCAAGGTTGTACAAAACACACGCCTTAGCAACTAGTAAATTTTATGTAAGGATGACGTAACCGGTCATTGACTCTTTGTTTTTACAAATGGCGCCAGAAGATATGGTGTATTCAGTTAATATTGTTCTAATTAATTAGAGATTGAGTAGATTCCCATGGTGGACTTTGTTGTGCAAACATTTATTGTTTTTTAATGTGATTATTTTTCATGATTATTATTTCCTTTTGTTTCATTATATACCTATAAATTATATTTTAAATATTAGAATAAAAAACATAAAAATATAAAAAAATAGTAGCCCACCGGTTTCAGGAACGGGGTCCAAGTTACCGGCAGTCAGGGCTCCAGAGACAGGCACCGAGAGGCATGCCAGCCGTGTCCAGGATTACTGCTTTCTGCACCAAGCCCTTAATCCAGCTGCCCGATGCGAGCCTCCTTATTGTGTTGGTCGAGGCTCTTGGCAATTAAGCCATTGGCAGATGTGATTGATTATTATTATTATTGTCTAGTGTTAGCGAGCACTTTTGTCGTGATATATTCAGTAAGGTTGACTGTACAGGTTGCGCCAAATGAAATTAACTGACGTCAGACTTTCAGCGCTCATTATTCTTATAAGCCAAAAAAGCACGATAAAACGTTCTTATAATACCAAATACTATTAGAAAACAACGGCAACAAACTTAACAACATCAATTTAAAAAAGACACCTGTGAAGTACTGCCTCGTTGGTCTAGTGATTGTTAGCGCTACTGCTGTACATGAGGTCAGGGTTCGATTCCTAGGTCGGGTAAAAAACAGTGTTATTGGGTTTTTCCATCAGGAATTTCTGAGTAGTAGCCCGGAGTCTGGATTTGTGCCTGGTTTATGGCAATAGGCTCGCCCCCTATTACATGGGACTTAAACATAACTGGTGAAATGTGGTTATATTACAGGTACACATACCTCTGCCTACCCCTTCGGAGGTTACGGGCGTGATGTTATGTCATTCTTCTATACATATTATAAAACAAAGTCGCTTTTCGCGTTTGTCTGTATGTCCGCGTTGTTCTTCTAAACCAGGCAACAGATTTTGTTGAGATTTTCGCCATCATTTAGAGAATTTATTCCGGAAGGTTTATATGTATAATACGTTAGTATTAAAGTTACGTTAACCTAAGAAATGTCGATGTTTTATCAAGTCGTAAAAAACGTGCGAAGGCCGCTAGTATAAACTTAAAAGCCATAATAATACCAAAGACTTAAAAAAACAACAGCTCCTACACATCCTAAACTTAACAACATCAATTAAGAACTAACACCAATGATGTAAAACTCTCCAAGTAACACATAGCATTACCTTAACGAGAGCCGATCCTCTGACAATAGACAATAAATGCGTCTTAAAACTTCCCATACTATAAACCGAGAACATTAACATACCTACAAACATTTTATATTAACATGACAATCTTGGAACGACTCGCTAATGATGATATAAATTTCCAATCTATGGAAAATGTGAAATTTCATTGTTACGACATTTTTGTATGGATGTGGCCATGAAAAATGCGACTTTAACGTTTATCGTCAACTTATTGATTTTCCATTCGTGCTTCCTACATAATTTTATTCGTTACAAAAACGCTGAATTGTTTTAATTATTCACCCTGTAGGTTATAAGACATAAAGGTTATATAATATATAGGGAAGGAAGGTGGGATACTCATCTTAACCTTTTATAACTTCTCTTTTGTTTACTCGCTAAAAGCATCATCAGAAATGTTTTTGCTCGAATCGAAGGCACAATAAAAGCTCCCGCAAACAGGCGCAACCGGAATCCGGTAGAACAGTTGCCATGAAGTTTTCATAGAAATTGTTCCACCAGAGTCGTGTCACGCCGTCGCGTCGCGCCTGTCTGCGGGACCCTTAAAGGTAAGTAAAAGATTTAATCAAATGTGCTTTAGGTATGTAGGTCTGAATGTGAGATCGTAGCTCAAAAACTACTGAATCAATTTCTACAAATGCAATATATAGTTTATCTATGTGTCGTCTTTATCATTGCATTTCACTAACTATTGATTGCCCCGTTGGTCTAGTGGTCGCAAGCACTATTGCTGAGCACGAGGTCTTGGGCTCGATTCCTGGATCGGGGAAAGTGTTATTAGGTTTTTCCATCTGGAATTTCCTTTTAGCAACCCGGAGTCTAGATTTGTGCCTGGTTGATGGCAATAGGCTTGCCCCTTATTACATGGAACTTGAACATAATTGGCGAAATTTAGGTGTAGGTACTATCGGTGCAGCTCTGCTTAACCCTTCGAGAAATGCATGCGTGATATAATGTTCACTAAACTATTTCCCACAATACCCGCTGCCTTCATAGCCCAAACCTATCACTGACGTAATAAATCGAAACCGCCATGTATTCTAGTAGACTTTAATGGCTTTTAAAAACGTCCAACACAATGTTTATGGACAACACTAAATAAACGTAAAACCCGTACTTCGCTAGAAAGTAGATAATGTTACTTTTACCGGTCAAAGTTATGGTGGGTATTAGCCGGGTAGTGTTGTCACTTGACCCGATAGATCACGAGTTTGGGAGTGGGATTTCGTCAAATCTCACTCCCACAAGGGCGCATAAACTGATCTAATTTAATGTTAGCAATCGAAGATATTGTTGGAGCTGCTGAAGATTGCGTAAATTATCTTTGAATTGTATAACTTCAATCTCGTAGTATTGTATAATTGCATAGCACATGTGTGAGCACTGTGACCATGTACCTTCTATGAAGCTACCATTTACTGGGTACGTCTTTCATTGACTTGAATGTGCCCTGGCAGCTGAGAGTATGTCATGCTCACTCAAATGTCTCGCTGGCGGTGGCGTGTGTGTTGGATCGTTAAGTTCCCTTCAAAATGGTTGAGCTAAACGGTGCTGATCCATGCGTTGTTCGTGAACGGGCGCCGTCAGTAGGGACTGGTCATCTCTTATCTGCCACGGCTTATTTTAATTTTTGAATTGTTTTTATCTTTTTATTACGGACGCTTATTACGTGCACGTCTTTCTACATTGTTCTCACATGTATAATTTCAACATGAATGATGTAACCAATATTTTATAACAATATTATGATTTAAAAGAGTGGCCGTGGAGTTTCTTGCCCGTTCTTCTCCATAGGAACCTACGCTTTGGAATGGGCAACTAGCTTCATATTTCGGACTGACTGACCCCTTGATAATTCAAAAGTACCTGTAAATGGTTTAATTGAAAAAAATACTTTGAGTTTGAGTTGAGTTTGAGTTTGACTCCCAAACCCGTGATCTATCGGGTCAAGTAGTCGGGTAGAAAATTTTAAAGATTACGATCTTGAATTTTCTTCTTGTTGGGTCTTGAATAATTGGTTTTACATAGCAACTTTTTGAGCAATGACTTACTAATAGTTTTTAGAGGTATCAGGAACAGGGTGTAAAGTTCACTCATCCTCTATAGAAAAGGGAGGATCCTCCGACCAGACGGGTGTCGTGTCTGGCGGGCAACTGCCCAACGATTGATGTCGGAGAAGTTATATATATGCTGTTCGCGCGGTAAACTCTAATTGTGCAATGCAGGATTTGTGTGACGTCAAGTCTTTGACGAGTAGTTCGCATGGGTATATGCCGCCACAGTTTTATTAAATTCAAATTGAATAGTGAATTAATCCTACCTTATAGTGTATTTTAAAACTAGTTCAATTGTCAAAATAAATGAACATCATCGTTGACTTGATCCCTGAAAAGTCATAGTCATCCTCCGGGGCAGAAATTTTCTTCTTCCAAAAGTACAGACGCCAGCACATCAACCTACTACAATCTGTCAAATTTCTTTAATAGATTTTTAACTTTATCACTAAAGCTTAAGGTTCAAAGTTGATTGAGAAAATTTGACAGTTTCGGGTAGGTTGACCTGCTCTCAGGAACCTCCCTTTCTAGCCAAATCATATTTCACATAATCCACCTTTAGTTTCTTTGGTCTTCCCCTACCATTAAACGTCGTAAAGACAGGCGCGACAGCGTGACGCGACTCTAACAAAACAATTTCTAAGAAAACTTCTCGGTAGAACAATCACCGGTGTCGCGTCGCGCTAGTCTGTACGAGCCTTATTTCGCTTTTTACGTCGCACTCCCTCGTTATTACAATACCTAATAATAATCATGCTACCATCAAGTTACCATTTTGGGTTCCATGAGGTTCCATATCGTGCGACAGTATTCGTTGTACTACATAACCCCGGCTCCACACGATGGTTTGGACCATCGTGTGGAGGATGCCTTAGTAAATTACCCAACCAACATTGGTGTTGGTTGGGTAATTTACTAAGGCATCCACAAGTTGGGAGTCATGCCAGTTTAGTCCCGTCAGAGCCAACGCGAGGATGTACGATATCGAAATCGCTCTATGTACTTTTACAGTGCTTATAAGTTACATGTCAATAGTATAGTTATTGAAAGAAAAATAGAAAAAAAAATCGCATCAGCTACTAATTTGCATCCCATATTACTGGATGTGCTTGGTAAAGTTCTAAATTCTAAACACCTTTTCATTCGTCCACACGGACAGCGGCGTGGACGAGGACATCTTAACTTGATACAGACCCTGACTGACCGCACTCGACGCGCGTCGCAACAAGACAGAACAAGTAGCCAACGTACATGCAGGCTGAGGCGACCCGACCGTTGCGCACCCGCTCTTTGAATGCACGGGCGTCACCCAGATCATACACAGATGTTCTAAACAAACCAGGAGACCTAATTATCTTCTGGAGGGAAATCTGGATGTAATAACCACCAAACGGCCGCTATGGCCTACGCACAATGGTCCACCTGACGGGTTGAGTGCGGAAACCATAACATAGAACATAGATAGTAGCCAGCGTATGGACGAATCGCAAGCGCTGGCGCAGATTCCTTTGATAAATCCGACACGCAACTGCCTACGCTCGTACCAACGTTGAGCCCAATGCAATTTTCTAGAGCCAAACGTTGGACGAGCGACATTAGGGCCAACATTAGAGCCAACGTGTGTAGGTGGCCTAACACTTCTGAATTCATAATTAGAATTCTTCTTCTCCCATCTTCTGACCTTGCAAACCCATACGCCTATCATTTAGTTTATCAAAAAAGAAGTCGTTCTTGTTTGTATTTCTGCTCAAAAGCAGACACTTCCAGAGCCATTTGAAGATATAACATGTTTACAAAATATGTGTGACGTGCCCCGACGACTCCATCTTTTAACCGTTTTTGTAAGCTATTGCTAGAAAAAATGTTACAAGTTGAAGTTAGAGACGCGCAACATTTTGTCAGTATAAATACCTTTTCGGTTTAAGGTATAGGGTAATTTTGACTACAAAATATTTTCAATAATCCTACATAGCGATCAGCCAGCTAACATTATAGCTAGGTATTGCTACCTACTTGCAAAAAATACACTATAAACTTGAAAATATTTATATCATAAGGTTTTATAACCTAACAGTTTGAGATTACCACGATTTGCCTTATTTCTCATCGTCTTTTTAATCATAAATAATTACAGCTACCACCAAAACTACTACCTATCACAACAAAAATCATTTTGACGCAGTTAATTAACGTAAGCTGGTATTAAATTAGTAATGTGAAGTATTTTGGCGCAGACAAGCCATGATGTCTCCGTTTAAGATGGCGAAGCGACGCCTCCGATGTTTGTGTCTTCGAAGTATGCACTCCCGTGCCGTTTTGTGGAAATACAACTACTATTGTGTCAGCATGCACATATCAGTTTGGACCAAAGTAATATTTTTCAAATAAAAAGTTAAAGGTAGCTGGGTTAACCATATCATGTATGTATATTTTACTTATTTCACAGAATCAAGCTCACATTAACTCGTTCCTTCGTTACCATATGTTTGCTACCCCTGTCTGCGTAGGAAGGGTTGGTATTTCTACCTGCGCGATTTATGTGACCCCTGCACCTGTGGGGCAGGACCCTGCCTGGAGATTAGTTAGTATGCTTTGACTATTATTTAAAATTGGGTTTTGGATATTAAAAGGTTTTGTTCTGGTTAGTTTTCGAGGATAAATAAAAACGAAATTTTGAGTTAAATGTAAAGCGAGCTTCATTTTTTTCTATACTCGTTATTGTTCGCCGAATTTTATTTGTAGAATTTTTTTTGACAACTATTACATAATGAGTGATAGTTGTCAAAAAATTATCAAGCCATTTCGACTAGTATAATATCAAAGGTTTAAACTAACGGCAGTTAAAGTAATATAAACTCCAAGAATGATCATAAAAATTCCATTAATATCTGTCTAGTAAATCCAAGCCTTGCACACACTAACAGGCACAAATTACAAAATATTTATTATACCTACGACTAATTTATTTTTGACATATGAAGTTGAAAGATTTACACATTTCTATAAATTAACTAATAAATCTTGAGATCAATGTTTTTTGAGTGATCAATCATAAATGTTGGTGTAATAACTGACGTAAATCAATTACTGTCGAAATATAACACGTTTGTAGGAAATTAGCTACTGCTACGAATAAGGGTGGTGTCAAATTAATAAGAAATCGTGACATATGTATAAACAAATTCCGCAATAAATTTAATAGTTTTTTTATATATTATTATTATTATATTAAGTCTGAAAGTTTTTAAATTGTGTTCATATTATATTAGATGGATGTATAATAAACTCAGTTTCTATCTTTAAAAACCGGCCAATTGCATGTCGGACTACTTATAATGAAGGGTTCCGGAGTTATCAAAAGAACAAACTTAACATTGTAGTTGAGAAACATGTACTCCCATACATTCCCACTGCAAATTTAAGTTTGTTCGCACAATATTGCGAGATTTGATAAATAACATCTTATTAACGCATTCAAGGACACTGTACGAGACACAATAGAAGTTTTATTGTTATGACGCCTATAAGCGTATAGTGTCCTTCAAAGTGTTAAATATCTTTAAAAGAATTGATTTTAAAATTATAAAAATTATATATTTAAGATCCTCGCTACAAGCCTTTTCATTTCATATTCCACACGGTACAGTTTGTAAAACCTTTATTTTTATTTTTTCTTATTTCCTCCCTAAAAGTAACCCCCATAGAAATACATATGTGTATCAAATTTCAACTTAATCAGTCCATTAGATTCGGAGCAAATTGGCTGTGACAGACGGACAGACAGACAGACACACGAGTAATCCTATAAGGGTTTCGTTTTTTTCCTTTAGAGGTACGGAACCCTAAAATGAAAAAAATAATGAAAAGATCAAACATTCTTAAAAATAATTATTATTATTAAAAATTAATTATTATTATTTTTAAGAATGTTTTATCTATATCCAGGGCATGTCTGTACATGCCCTGGATATAGATAAAACTTTCTTTAGAAGACAAAACTCTCAAGCAACTTAAGAATGTCGTTTTTTATTAAAATACCTGCAATAGGTATCTAAGATGCTGAATCTTAAGACTCAAAATATGACAAGAAATTACAGTTTTAAGTGCTGTTTCTAGTCTGGCCCAAATAACACGTAGATATCAATTTTTGTATTAGGTATGTGTACAGCTGAACGTTTTGTTTCTTTCTTTTTCGTATGGTATGATTTTATCTTAGTGACTAACTAACCCGTACCCAAATTGCGTAATACATGATCAATCACAATCTGAATAGTTTTGAAACAGATTGCTAATCAATTGCTAATCAATTGCTTCATATGTCCGAAAAATACATCTGCTCAACAACGTAAATAACGCAATGAATGTTACTGAACTGTCAAAATTAAACAGATTAGTCTTAATCATTTACGAAAAAGTGTTACACAATTAATATATGTCAGAGTTTTTATGCCGCCCATGGGCCACATAAAAATATGATTATGGTTCTTCCCATTATAACGCTATTCATAAAGATGCTGTTAAATAATGACTAAGTTTTAAAAACGAATTAAATGGCTTTTACTTAAGAGCGTTTATTCTGAAAGTGGGCAACGTCGTAAATAGATGTTAAATATTTCGCTGTTTTGATTAATTTGGCAATATTACTGTATGGAAATATGAAATGTGGCTAACTATCTAACTTGAATATTAATAATGAATTGCAATTATAACACTGATTTTGACGTCTTAACCCTTTTTAGGTGTAAAAAAGGCATTTGGAAAGTTTCCAAATACTTACTTTTTTTACATTTAAAACTAAATATTCGGTGCTAAGATATTAATTATTGCATTTCATAATCAATATTTTAGTTCGCTAGGTAGCCACATTTCTTAATTCCATACAGTAATATTGCCAAATTAATCAAAACAGGTAAATATTTGACAGCTATTTGCGACGTTGCCAACATTTAGAATAAGCGCTCTTAACCAAAACAAAACTTAGTTAGTTACGTAGCACAAATTCCAAAGTCGCGGCGATTAAAGTATTTATGTAGGCCACACATAAGTGGGTGCGGTAACAATAGACGAAAAATTCCGAGCGGGCCAAGTGGCGGGTAAAGGCTCGTACAGACCAGCGCGACGCGACGGCGCGACGCGACTCGAACAATACAATTTCTAAAAAAACTTCACGGTATAACAATAACCGATGTCGCGTCGCGCTGTCGCGTCGCGCTAGTCTGCACGAAGCTTAAAAGTGGGCACATAAATAAAGTTGCAGTGGTGACCCACACAGGCAGGCGTGGGCTATATGGGCCCATTCACCATTTTCCCATAGATAAGTACAAAACGAGCATCGTTGGAGTTTCATCCTACTTCATACTATCCTACTGATATTAAAATGCGAAAGTGAGTTGGTTTGTTTGTAACGCTTTCACGCTAAAACGGCTGAACGGATTTGGATGAAATTTGGCGCATAGGTAGACCATGACCTGGGTTTGGACATAGGCTACTTTTCATTCTGGATCGTAGACGAAGTCACGAGCCACAGCTCGTATATAATATTATAAGTGTGAAATTTTGTATGATTGGGTGTTTGTTACTCATTCACGCAAAAACTACAAAACAGATCGGGATGAAATTTGGCACACAGATAGTTTATAACTTGGATTAACACAAAATAAACTTTTATTTCATTATTTTTTTTGATTACTCACCCATTTGTCATTTATCTCTGGACACAATTCTGTCCATGCAGACGCAGTTGCGGAGCGAAGCTAGTCAATAAATAAAACGGAACTTTTGTTTCCATGCGTAGGCACACCTTATTAAAGAGGTACAACCACATTGTACTTGTTTTACAAACCAATAAATCGTATTATTTCATAAGTTATTACTTACTAAGATTACAATATGAAATTTATTACACAAGAAATTCGCGATACGACTTGTAAGCGTCTATACATCTAAATTATATTATAAACTAGTCTTTAATTTCTGTATATGTAAATATTTGATAATAAATAAAGGAAATGCACATAAAATACAATAAACTAAAGCTAGATCTTTGATAAATATTGCTTTATTGCAAATAGGTTAATACGACATGTTTATTATAGGTTACTAATAAAATGAAATACAACTATACAAGTTTAATACTACGTAATAAATATAAATGGATGTTCATAATTGCTTCAAAATAATATTTTAGTAGCATATGTTTTTGCGTAAAGGAGAATGGCCAAAAAGTGTATGGGTCAAAAGCCAGATCCGTACTAAAAAAATATTATGTGGGGGCTATTGTAGATTAAGAATATGAAATTACTTTTTTTTTAAATAATACCTATGTTTTGTATTTTTATTTTTGTAATAATTACGATTGTGTGTGAGCAGTATACGGTAAATAGAAAAAGACACACGTAAAAAAGCGTAGGTAGTTATTTACGTAGGCTTATACATACTATCGAGATCAACTAAGAAATAATCTAGAAAACCACCTGGTTGTTGCATATTGTCTTCATGCCTAGCGAGATAATACAACATGCTGCTTTGTTCGTGGCGCTTATGGTGATTATTTTGTGAGAAACAAATTTCATATTTGATATCCACCTTATCCACTATCGTACATTTAAGTTTTTTTAATCGACGCGGTGTTTCTTTTGGATATACTCCTTTGTTTTCTAGTGTCATCTTAGAAATCTGTTGGTCTATTCTGTATTAATCTCACGGTGAAAACTTAGGTGAAGTGAGATTGAAGCGAGCTGTCATTCCACCTACTGCTAGGGACTGACAGCTCACTCCGAGCTCACTTCACCTAAATTTTCACGGTGAAATGGTTACAGAATAGCACTACTGTTGTCAAAATAGCTCAAAGTGCTCACTGGGGCATTCCTTCATTAGGACGTCCTTCAAAATATTGTTTAAGTATCTAATGCTATTACACAGTCACTGAACTGTAGTTTTAGTTAATCTACGTTCCCAAGTATCTATCTTCAAAGTTAACCTCAACAGGTCTCTCGTCGTTCGTTGCAACACTATTTTTACCAATTTTTTTCAGTTCTGTTTGTCACTATTTTGTAAAAGATGTGGCCAAACAATATCATTTCAAAACATACCTTTTATCATAAAAAAAAACAAAAAAATCTTCCACAATAGTGTGGTTGCACCACAAACCGTTGTGTATAGCCATTTAGATAGAGAAATTTATGGTACCGGTGGCATTCTCCAAGATTTTAGACAAGCCGACCGTAATGTGAGTGGACCACAGCGGACTAAGATAACAAAGTCTTATTTGTGGAAATGTGGGCCCGATTGCTGATTACGAAATAAATAGTGCTGTGTGGATCGACAAACTAGTTCGTAAGAGATTCTCTATCAGTGAATTATTTTTTTTTGCATAATACTTATGCCCGTTTCCACTAACACTAGGCCATGCCTTGATAAGAGCGCACGTACAGGGTCAAATTTTAAATTAGCTAACGAAACTCCGCAGTCGTGATGGTATCGATATCTAAACATGATAAAACAAAAGAAAACAGATTTTCTCAAATCAAACTTCAAGTAACAAAACTACTAACGGTAAAAAAAAAACATCTAATAAAATGTTATTTTCTATTTTCGAAATGTCGCAGTATGATGGTTATAGCCGTGATATAGTTATATCCCTCGTGATTTAGCTACATACCGTAATATAGTTATAAGAAAGCGGTTCATAACTGTCGGAGTGCCCTAATTTTGTTACTGAGACCAATTTTGACGTAGCGCTCGCCAGCCGTTGCCACGGCACCGCTCACCTTACTCGCTCGTATAAAGCTATATTCCTAGGGATATAACTATATCACGGCTATAACCATCTTACTGCGACAGATACACACGTCTGCAGAGTTTCACAATTTAATTTAATTTGACCCTGTAGATACATCAAATGATGTTATGTTATTTCTGTAAATTATTTATAAAAAGTTTACACGTCAAAAGAAATAATAATACTAGATGAGGTAGGAGATTTAACCGTCGGCGCTGAGCCGATAGTTTAAGACGGGCATTAGTCACAGATTTGATTAAAAATTAAATCAGTATTTTTTTTTTGTAATCCGTCACTTTTAGAGGTGGGTTGATAAGTCTCGATTTAGTTAATCCATGTCGCTAAAAAGTGTGTCTTAAATCTTCACTAAAATTAGCAACTTCAGCAGTTTATGGATTAGCCAAGTCAGTTTAATTGTTATAAGTTCTTGTTTCTTTTGCACCAGTGCCAATTAGTTCGTGAATAATAAATTATGGTACTTGAAATTATATTTTTTATTTAGCATTTATAAATAATGATTGAGGGATTAATTAATATATCTTCAATAACAAAAAGTGCTCAAATTACTTTTAGATCTTGATTACCTGCAGCTATAACTGCCCCTACACCTGTTTCTGCTTTAGTTCATTCTTCTGATACCAGATAAGTGTCGTCTATTATATTATCACTTAGTAGTTAGCTGAAATGTATGTCTGACGCACTTTAATGGCTACGAATCTTTCATGAGGAAATCTCGCATAGTTCGTGCCGATACAAGTGAATTTTAGTTCTTGTGAACGAAAATACCTATACAATACCAATTATCTGCCTAGCCTTTTCCCAATTATGTTGGGGTCGGCTTCCAGTCTAACCGGATGGAACTGAATACCTGTATTTTACATGGAGCGACTGCCTATATGATCTCCACAACCGAGTTTACCTAGTTACTCGGTATATGATACCCCTTAAGACTGGTTGTCAGACTTTCGGGCTTCTGACGGCTCATAACGACTGTCAAAGATTCACGAATGACAGCCGGGACCAACGGCTTTACGTGGTTTCCGAGGCACGGAGGGGTCTCAGAATGTAAAGATGGTCACCCATCCACGGACCAACCCCGTCAAGCGTAGTTTAACCTGATGGATCGACCCGTGCGGCTGTTAATACTTAGCCACGAGCTCCTATATACCCATACCTATAATATAATTTAAACTTAAGTAGGTGCATAGAGCAGTTTTTTGCTTGGCAATATATTATATGCTCTTTCAGCAATTCTGGTACAAAAGCGTTGGTGGCTAACAACATAAAGTTTGAATGTTGATCGGGATAGCTTGAAGTTGTCGTGTGGTCTGCCAATAAGGATCGGTCACACGGCGGGAGTCCCGTGGGTTTCATTAGGCAATATTGAGGGGTATACTCGTGTATTTGAGGTTTGATGAGGCTGCTAGAGTAAATATGCCATGCTGATAATGTTACAGAGTCGGTCATTCGATGAATTTAGTTTATTTATTATCTCAGCAAGACACGCCTTCGATATAGGAGTCGTTGATTTATATAGGGTGGCGATTTAGGAACCTGCATCCATCAAGGGGGTGATTCTACTTGTCATACAACTTTCAATAAGAAACACATGATATAATTCGTAAAAAAAAACATACATGAATCGAAATACTCTGTCTACTTCTGTATAGGATTTTTTTTTTTTTTTACGAATGGATATGTGAAAGTTGTTCAGTATGAAGGGTAGAATCACCCCCTTGACGAATGCAGGTGTCTAACTCACCACTCTGTTTTATTTGTTAGCTAATGTCAGTCGACCTGGTGGAAATTCGGTACTGCAATGGATACTTGTAACATCCTTGTAACATCCTGTAACATCCTGTAACATCCTGTAACATCCTGTAACATCCTATTAAAAAGCACACTTTGTAAACAAGCATATTACAAATTGGAGGATTATATCCAAGATAAAAATGCTTGGAAACATGCTGTTCCTGCTCCATAGGACAATTTAGAGTCTAGACAAAATCAAACTGGTTACTAATTTAATTTTACAATATTATTTTTTATAACATTAATTTTACATTCTGTGATTACTTGAACTCACACACTGACTTATTAGTATAACTTGTTAAAATTGAATTATTCAAATTTGTAAATATGTGAGCACCATGCATCTATCACATAATTAATTTATCTGTCATTGCTTCATTTTTCATTCTTTTTACCTATCGTGGTATCTTATTCTAGGTGCATCGTATTCACATATAATTATATAATTAATGTATACAAGATATTGTGAAAACATTTTAAAAGAGTAATGGTGGAGTTTCTTGCCCATTCTTCTCCATACGAAAACTACCTTTTGGAATGGGCGACTAGAATCTACAGACTTAAGAGATATAGTTGAAAAACACAGCAATACTGATTTAGCGGCAGGTATTGATGCGATACTAAGTATCCACCTACTTT
Source organism: Xanthia icteritia (assembly GCA_949128155.2). NCBI lineage: Eukaryota > Metazoa > Arthropoda > Insecta > Lepidoptera > Noctuidae > Xanthia > Xanthia icteritia. The sequence continues at coordinate 16,884,050 of OX421947.2, read as the reverse complement.
TGTCGATATCTTGTCACTGTTACAAAAGTTAAAATTGAAAATAAGTTACTTATCAATTTAGATTTTTTAATTTTAAAGTTATTTTTTTTATTTAAAATTAGTCAAGTTGGGTCTCTAAAATCTCCAATGACGACTGGGAATCTAGGTTCATACAGCAAGGCATAGGTACCATCAAAGAAGTTCATATCTATACACCGTAAGGACTATTACCGCTTGCAGCGCTCGGCCGCTATAGAACCAGGGCGATAACATATGTGGTCATCGTGTTCACGGGATTTTGTTTTCAAACTGCTTAGATCTGAAGTTCTTCTATAGTACATATCTAACAAATCAGTCACTAGACAGGTATTCGACCGTTTTGAAGCATACTTTCCAAATACCGTCAATCCAACCATTTGAGCCAACAGCCTCTGAAAGCTATTCAATACGTCAATCTTTGGAGCATGTACTCGAGTAATTTATATTCTAACAAAACTGGTACAGACAACAAACAAGAGACCTTGCAACCAATTTTAATCTATTTGGTGCGTGTGGCAGGTAGTCGCGTCCTTCACATGATTCTTCTGTCTTCTTGACTTCTGTCTTTAGTTTAAAAGTCGTTAGATAAAGATAAAGTTATCTTATTTTGATATTTTCTTACGTTAGCCTGCTCCACAAGGGCGCATCAACTAATTGATTAGCATTTGAAAATACTGTTGGAGCTGCAGAAGATTTTTTAAACTATATTTGCATTGTATCAATCTCTTAGTATTGTATAATTGCATAGAAAATGTATGAATACTATGTACCTACTATAAAGCTACCATTTACTGGGTACGTCTTTCATTGACTTGAATATGCCCTGGCGGTTGAGAGTATGTCATGCTCACTCAAATGTCTCGCTGATGCAACCACCATCAGTGAGAAATTTGAGTGAGCGTGTGTTGGATATTTAAGTTTCCCTCAAAATAGTTGAGCTGAATGGTGCTGATCCATGCGTCATTTTCATGAATGGGCGCCATCAGTAGACTGGTCATCGCTTATAATTAAATGTATGAATTGCTTTTTATATTTTTATGACGGACGCTTTTAACGTTCTGCATCGTTCTCACGTGTATGAATTCAACATGTTACCAATATTTTGTAACCATATTATTTTGATTTAAAAGAGTGTCCATGGAGTTTCTTGTCCGTTCTTTTCCATAGGTACCAACTACGCTTTCGGTCACATCTTCTGTGAAGAAGGTCCCCACACTGCCACTTAAGTTCGCAAGCAATTCTTCAAACTATGTCGATTACTGACCCGCACTGAGGCCGCCTGGTAGATTACAGCCTGGGGCCTTATTATGAAGTATTAATGCCATTATTATTCCACTGCGAAAAAAGGATGGTGCTAGCGGCCTTGTATAGCTCCGTCTCTCACTCACACTGGAATAATGGTGGCATTAATACGTCATAATACGGCCCCTGCTCTCTCTCACAGACCCGAGCCCCGAATCCCAGCAGTGGAAACGTTATAGGCTGATTATGCTATGTCGATTACCTTAGTTCTCTTCTTATTGGTTTTGTCGACTGTATTTAAACATTACCATAAACACAAAGTTGCGGACAGACAATCCGTTCTGTGTATGGTCGATGTTGAAGTGATTTCACATTGTAAGACACGCAAGAGACGGCACATTGAGTTGTCTATCACAGTTTAAGGATCAAGATTTCATTGTATCGGTAGAGTAGTACGAACTAGGAATAGGGTTGGTGGCAAAAAACAGCATTTTTTATGTATCAGAAGTAAACGTAAACGAAATTCGAAACCCCATTTGACCCTAGGTCGGGCTGAATTTTGAATTTGAATTCTTGGCTGACAGTACCAACCTCTCTCAGAGGTCAGACCGCGCGCGCTCATTGGTCAGATCAAATAGCGCGCGCTTCCCCGGCTTTTTGTTACACACTTCCGTCCCTTTTCACGAAATCACTCCCACAGATTGCAGGAAACCGAGAGGAACGATGTTACACACCAAAAACTATAAAAATATATTCGAAGCTGCTCGTCTATAGATTAATGGCAGTGTTTTGTATAATTCTAACGACCGGAAATTATAAAAACTAAACTGATTCTACAATAAAATTCCATAGATTTGATCTCTTGAACTTTTGGTTAAACTATCAAGTTATTTTTTTTATATGGTATAAATTTAAATATTTTAGATACCGATTAGCCCACGCATCCCCAGTACAAGATGAAAACATACAATTTTACATTTGACATAGATTATCTTAATCACTCTCCTATTTAAATAAATCTGAATTTAAATAATACAAATAAATTACAATTAACGAGATACAACACTAATATATCAATTTTCTATACGCCTTCTTGTCATGTAGGCTGGCCATTACAAGCTATTTAGAAAAAGATACATTTCTGTGATATACGTAACGCATGACATAATATCACGCCTTGTTTCCTCGAAAGGTCAGGCAGAGGTGTACCTATAGTTCACCCACATTTCGCCAGTTATGTTCAAGTCCCATGTAATATGGGGCGAGCCTATTGCCATCAACCAGGCCTAAATCCAGACCCCAAGCTGCTATTGAGAAATTCCCAGATGAAAAATCCAATAACACTTTGCCCGACCCAGGAATCGAACCCGAGACCTCATGTTCAGCAATAGCACTTGCGACCACTAGACAAACGGGGCAATCAATAGTTAATGAAAATCAATGATAAAGACGACTCATAGATAAACTAATTGATGGTGCATTTGTACAAAATTGATTCAGTAGTTTTTGAGCACAAGACCAACGAGGCAGTAATATACGTGTCTCTGAAATAATAACATAGCATAACATCACGCCTATGATTCTCTAAGGAATAGGCAGAAGTGTACCTATAGTACACCCACATTCCACCAGTTATGTTTAAGTCCCATGTAATAGGGGGCGAGCCTATTGCCATCAACTTGGCTCAAACCGTCGTAAGATTCGGTCAAGTTATTTATTTTCATAAGGTGACAATATTGTGGGGATGCTTGGAACTTTCTTGGACAAATTACGACAGAAAAATAATATTGGTTGAGGGAGCTCAGCTGTTCAATAATTTACCGGAAGATATAAAGAACTGTGATAGTGCATCCATATTTAAAACAAAACTGTAACATCACCAACACTTGAGCAAATATGATAATTATAATTACTTACATAATTGGTTATAGCACTTTGTATCCCATTTTAAGTGATAAGGTCCCATTAAAATAGATGGACAAACTTTTAGAAATCATTCAGACCACCAAAATAAGGACAATGGTAAAAAATTAATTAGAAAAACGCATTAGATACTTACAAGAAAAATAAATCAGCTAACGAAAATACACTAAAAATGTTGGTTACCCGATGCCTTTTTATTTTAGGTCAAAATAAAATCACTTTAATCAGTGTATTTTTTGCTTGGTTATCTTTGGTTAGACGTACTGAACGCTGTGTTAAAATTTGTCCATCTTTTTTAATGGGACCTTGTATATAAATTCTTATCCTAACTAATATTAGAAATGCGAAAGTCAGTTTGCTTTTTTTATTTGTTACGCTTTCATGTCCGACTGAACAGATTTTGATGAAATGTGGCACACAGGTAGACCATGACCTGGGTTAGGACATAGGATATACTCTTTATCCCGGCAGGACGTTCACGTGGGATATTTTCCGACGAAGCCACGGGCAAAATCTATAGTGAGAAATAAATTCCAGTGTCAATATATTTAAGTGTGAATAAATTTTAGTGTCATATTCAGGCAAGGCTTACGTCATTAATCCTTTCCAAATTACAAGTAGGTAGCATAAGCCAATTGGCCTACCTGTTGATACGTCAACATTTTAGTAAAATAACTTGTTTTTCTTAACACAAAAAAATTAATATAAAAAGTCCATAACTTAAACAGATTAGATCAAGATCATGCAAATATTTCCATCGAAATAATGGCAGAAAATAAATTTTTCCTATCCGTAAAAATATTTAGATTAATTGAAATTCACCATAACTTTAATTTATTACTTCCAATAGTCCATATATTTCGATTGGAACGTGTTTAAATTAGCTATTTCCTAAATTAAGTGTAGTGTCGGGGTGTCGGTGTCTTTTGTGTCGCTCGTTAGTGTCAGACACTGATGTATACACAATATTTTAGTTGTAAACAGTCGGTGACACCCACGTGATATCACTCCGCTATGTGGCCCAATTTGGTGTGAGGTGATGGGGACAGTTGTCGTTCTGAGTTTTTTTTTTTTTTTAACACATAACCTAACATCACGCCTTTCCATCCCCGTAGGATTAAACAGAGGTGTACCTACCTAAATTTCGCCAGTAATGTTTAAGTTTCATGTAATAGGGGGCGAGCCTATTGGCATCACCGGGCACAAGCCCAGAGTCCGGGTTGCTTCTGAGAAATTCCTGATAGAAAAAACCCAGTAACACCTTGCTCGACCTGTGGACTTTATTTCTATTGTGATGAAAAAATATCGTCGTGTTATGGCCTTGGAAATATTATATGCTAAACATAACAATCTCTATGCCCACGACACTATAATGGTCAAAGGCCAAACTGTCATGACATTCCTTGCACGTAACCTATGTCATAAACCTTAGTTACCTTTCGCAGATCCTGAGCAAGGAAAAGGATGGCATTTTCTTAACTGAAATTAAACGTCAACAGAACATAAACTTTCGTAACAAGTTGTCAAATTTTTTTAGAATTCTAACTTGAACTAATCTCTTCTAATTAAGTAGGTACTCTTTTTGGAATCTTACACTTACTGCGTGAGAAAAGTTGACACCTACTTTCTAGGTACAAATTCTTACTGAAATCATAAAGGGCGTATAATCCACTACCGACAACAGTGCCTCCTACCTCATGCTCATTAATCTATAATGTTGTTGAGGGCCTGTGGGCGGAAAACATCGACTGATTACTATCTGAAGGGATTAGGTACCTATCACAGTCATCTGGCAGATAATTGTGCCAAAATGATACAAATACGTGTTATTTTGCGCATGATTAATAAAAGAGGCTTAAATAAGATTCTGACGTAAAATCCTGACGTCACAAAAATCCTGCATCGCGCAATTAGAATTTATAACAGCATATATATAACTTCCCCGACATCAATCGTTGGGCAGTTGCCCGCCAGACACCCGTCTGGTCGGAGGATTCTCCCTTTTCTATAGAGGATGAGTGAACTTTACACCCTGTTCCTCATCCCTCCAAATTAGCAACTCTTGAATGTGGAAAAGACGAACTGTCTGATTATAGTTAAATTTGTTGTTATAAATGGAATAAATCTTTTGGATGCTGTATAATCTATATGAACTATATACATCAAGCAAATTTTCAACTCAGCTTATCGCAGTCCACTGCTGGACATATACCTCTCCCAGGCTGCACCATAACAGCCTGTCCTAGCTCCACCTTCCGCATCCAGTCTGTTCCAGCCACCTTCTCAAAGTCGTCGGTCCACCTAGCCGGGGAGCGTCACTACGCTTGCCAATACGTGGTCTTCACTCCAGGATCTTTACATACATATTATTATAAATGAAAGTCGCTTTTCGTGTCTCTCTGTGTGACTGCGTTGTTCTTCTAAACTACGCAATGGATTTTGATGCGTTTTTCACCATCATTTATAGAATTTATTCCGGAATATTTACGTGTATTCTACATCATATTAAACTTACGTTTAATGAAGAAATCTCGATGTTTTGTCAAGTCGTAAAAACCTTTTTACGAATAAATCTTAATACAAAAACATACAAACTATCTCATTGGCAACATGTCATGTGAAGTTTGGAATTAAAATTCAATACGTAAACTTATTTTTAATTATAGCCATAATAGGGATGACGCCTGGGTCAAAAAAAAAAGAAATTCTATCTAGTCCGTTAGTCAGATAATAAAAAAAAAGTGGGGGTTGATACGTCACAAGTATAAAATCTACATACTCGTGACGTCATGGCACATTTGAACTCAATTTATCGCCGAAATCTTTTGATAACGTAAAAAAAGGAAAATACGTGTACATAATTTCTTTTTAAATTTACAAGACGGACAAAAATTTTTTTTTTGTTATCATCTCTATTGCAAATTAGAAATGAATTCATTTTAAATCTTTGACTATTTCATCCTATGAGCTTCCTTAAAGAAACTTCATGAATCTAATAGTACTCAACTTTCTAGACCTCAAAATTAACTATATTATTATTTTTAATTGCCAACTCTCCGAAGAACTCACATGCAGTTAACAACGTTGTTGCTAACGTCCTTAAGAGCCTTAAGATAGTTAATTTATCGTATCTGAATCGTATAAAACTATAGTAACTTGAATCATGGAAGCATAAGTGAATGAAGTCTTAATAATGCCTCGATGGTCGCAAGCGCTGATACTAAGTATGAGGTCCTGGGTTTCATTCCCAGGTCGGGTAAAGTATTATTGGGTTTTTCTATTAGGAATTTCTCAGTAGCAGCCCGGAGTTTAGATTTGTGCCCGGTAGGCAATAGGCTCGCCCCTTATTACACGGTACTTAGACATAACTGGCGAAACGTGGGTGTACTTATAGGCACACCTTTGCCCCTTCGGGGATTAATGCATTTATTAAAAATTCGTGACGATCTCCTCTGAGAGAGAAGGATAAATTATCATCGGCTTTAGATGTCTCAAAATGGCCTAAACAAGTGACAATTTATTGCGACAAGCCATTTTCCAACAGGATCGCACAATGTTTCTTATCCGAAAATAAGTAAATAAATGGAATCTACAAGTAAGTCCTAATGAATATTATTTCTTAAACAAAGAAGGAAATATTATTAAATTTTAAAGAGTACCACTCAAGGTGGACCGATGATCTGGTGAAGGCTGGAGGAACCCGATGGATTCGAGAAGCACAGAACCGGTCAAAGTGGCGGTGCTTGGAGGAGGTCTATGTCCAGCAGTGGACGTCTTTCAGCTGAAATGACGATGCTGATGTATAGAGTACTTGAAAAAAGCAGTGAATGTCATAGGTCATGGTTAGACCAACGTCTTTTTGTTCTGTTTGTTAGTTGATAGTGTATGCGAAATGCGCGTACCCTTATCACTCCATCGACTAACTACTCTGTGTCTAAGTAAGTGTATCTGTTTTAAAGAGGACTTTCATGATCATAATTATTATCAGATGAAATGAATTTTATAGGAGAAGCTTATTAGAAATTATATGGTTATTATAAGATAATCTCTCGCTTAAATTCTTATTGGTTTGAACTTTGAGTGCTGTTGGAGTTTAAGTGGTTTGGACGGAATAAGGACTTGTAAATGTAATTGTAAATATAATGTGCTTAAGGGACGTTTGAGGCGTACCTAATCCAGTTATATAATAACCGATTTTTCAGAACAGAGTTTCGTTTTTTTTTGTTTTAGGGGTGATATCTCCCATATTCGACTAATAATTTGGAATATTTGACAGTTTTTTTTATTCCACGGATAAAAGATATTTTACGTGAAAAGAATCACATAAATGAAATCAAACGCCTACAGTATGGTTGCAATCACCTGATAGATGAAAAAAAAAACAAATAGATTTTCCTATAAGACTGAAAGCAATAGAAAAAAAATCATTACATCAAATGGAAATTTCTTGACCTGGTCTACTCCTTGATATACAATGGCCTCTGTAGCTCCGTGATGCATGAGGCTCCAGGGGCTAGTGCAAATCTTCGGGTTCATTCGATTATCGAGTCTGGTTAAACCACGCTAGGGTAGGTGCATTTCATTCATTCATTCATTCATGAAGAAGTACAGTGAGAATATAATATATAAGAGTTACCTGAATCTGGAATTTAGAAGAAAAAAATACCATAAATAATATAAATATACCATCGAAGAACTTTATATCTATACATCGTAAGGACTATTTCTGCTTGTAGAGCTCGGCCGCTATAGAACCGGGGTGGTAACAGATGTGGTTATCGTGTTCACGGGATTTCGTTTTCAAACTGCTTAGATATATACATATATGCTTATAGTTCTTCGTTAGTACATTGGAGTCTTAAAAAGTTCCGCAGTTTAAAGAAAAAACAAACACTATTTCTAGACCAAGTTTTCAAAATACTTAACACTTTTTATGTTCTATTTACAGCCCCATCGTCGAAGATTATTCTCAACAAAAAAGGATATACCGCCGAGCAGCGATTCAGCCGGCACGGATGATCGGCACTTATTCCCATCCTACTAAGTGCAATTATCGCTTGAGATATAGTTATTTTGATTGGACCTCTTAGCATAGTTTTACTTTGAGAGGCTTCATCTTGAGATCTAGAAAAAAGACGGCAAGGAAGATTTGAGTGGGTATGGTTCCTTACATAATTTTCTGGATTGAAGTGTTTCTGCTTTCAGATGAGACATTTAAAGGTACAGAAAACGAATCATCATCATCATCATTGGCTGCCTTGTTCCACCCACTGCTGAGTATAGGCCTCCTCTCTTTTGTGTCATGCTTCCCTGGTCTATGCGAGTCTCATCCATGTCTTCCTCGCGATCTTCTGTAGGTCGTCCACCCACCTAGCCATTGTTCGCTCCTTCTACCGTGTCTTGAAAATCATTCCGTTAGGGCTCTGCTTCACCGCCACCACCAAACCAATAAAAATAACAAATTACTAAACGACAATGACTAAATGTAAAAGATTAGGTTGGTTATCAATACATCACGCGCGATTCTATATCTAAGAATGTCCTGTGTAATGATAATTTCTAAAGTTTTCTCATAATAACTATTAAAAAAAAAACTGAGGCTAAAAACAAAATTACTTATTTCCACTAAAACAATTACCTTTATACCTTTGAGCATTACCTTTCCTCTCAACTGTGAGTATTTATATACCTTTAGTATGTATGTTTATATATTTAAGCTCTATGTATTTATTTAAGTATATATTAATTTATTACGTTATACGTGTAGGTTTATTTCAATATTTTAGACTTCGCATATTTATATTTTTCTCTTCTTGTTCTCACACACTATTGTCTACATTTCTTTCTCATTTCTCCTATCACAGGTCTGCTGGAAGAAATTTATTAAGAAATAAGCAGTAGTAATAATAAAATAAACAATGTTTTTAATTTTTTATTCTAATATTTAAAAATATAATTTATATGAAATAAATAAATAAAACATTGTTTCATACATAATCCTTTTTTTTTGGATGGGAAATTATCAAATAACTTCTCCCGCTCTGGGCGGAGCGGGAGGGCGTATCAGACTCTTACTGACTAAAACCCACCCGTGTTCCTTCAGTTGTCTGTACGTTGCCAGGGGCCACGGTATCCCTTTCGGACTTTACCGCAACCCCGGCTTCATACATAAGCCTCAATTTATGTGTGAAACAATGTTTTAGTTGAAATAAGTAATTTTGTTTTTAGCCCCAGTAAGTTACATAATAGTACTAGTGTCGGAGCTGTCTCACTCTTCCCCATAAGTGGTACCTTTACAATAAAGCTAAATACAGTTTATAGAAAAATAAAAATAAAATGTAATTTAATTAAACATTAATTTTGCAGCTTTCGGTGTAAGTGTGTGTGTATATGAGTGTGTGGAGATTTGTGTGTGTATATGAGTGAGTGGACGTGTGTGTGTGAGTGTATCGTTTTTTTTTTTTTGACTTTTCTTGTCAGAATGTTTTCTGTTTCTAAATAGTGTTAGGGATCTCAGCCATTCAGTTATTGTTTTTTTTACAATCATATAACAACAGGGGATATATATCTAATTCACGACTCATTATAGATATCGGTGGATTGTTTAATATATTGACGTCTAGCAAAGACAGTTCGAATCCCTCGCCTATAGAATTATTAATACTTTTTCAGATGAACGTTTTGCTCGGCAGTACCTTGTCACATGGTGGGATTATGAAAGAACTTCACCAGTTTGAAGAGGATATAAATAAAAGCAACAAGGTTCTACATAACCCTTAGGAACCCTAAAGTCAGGTTAAAAAGTAACTTAAAGAGCAATGCATCTGTCTGTCTGTCTTCATACCTTCCAGCTGATTGCACTTAGGCTTTTAAGTGTTTAATGGCAAAATCCTTTGATGAATAGAAAAAAGAAAGAATAACTGAAAGATGGTTGTCTTTTTTTCATCGTGTGAAGAGTGAAGCTTTAACAATGACCAGTTGGAATGGATTACCGGACCAGAATTAACTTTAAATATTTGGTTAAGAAATCCAATCGGCTTAGTTTCTTAAATTAATCCTGAAATATCATTAGGTGTGAAATAAACAAAAAAATCAATGGTGTTAATCTATTTTATAAATATTTTGAAATGATAAGCATCTTTTATGTTGTCAAAGACTTTTTATAAAAATCAGCGCTGTGCTGTGGGTCCCTCATAGCACAGCATTATGCTGAGTGGAAGCCTTCTTGTCACAGTCATGGCGTGCAGCTGCCGAATATTTTTGTTATGTTTATATTGTGGTTTTGTTTGTATGCATGTGTTTCTGTGACAAATAAACCTATTTTTCTTTCTTTTTTCTTTTTTACATAAATACACAGTAAACAACTGTATCATAACACAACAAGTACAGCTTATTTCTGAGAATCCATGTATGACGTTAAAACTTTAAAAATGATCCTAAAACTTTTTGAATTCTTCTTGATTCTCCTTAGAGCGTGTTTCCAAGGACTCTATCTTGAGTATCTTGATAATTATGGTCTAACAAGAATCTTATAGTCAGTTTCCAGACAATTTTATAATGAAAATAATGGAATTCTTCTAAACCTTGCTATTAGGTATATCCATAGCGGCTCTATGGCCTATATTTCTTTGTTAATAAAAAAAGACAACTCCACAGCACGAGCCACTCTCACGCCGAGATGAGATTAAGAAGATTCCACGTTGTTTTCACGTTCCGGCACGTACGATCCCTAATTTGTTTTATCCGTCCCGTTCCGGAACAAGTCGTGAGAACGGTCAGTGTTGTCTTAGACCCATGTACACATCATGTTGGCACTGTCCACAAGACGCTAAGGGTTATGGGCTAAGGGATCGGCTGAAGCGATTTGAAAAGGCGATAGAATAGAATAATTTATTTGTCAAACATAGGTGATAATATACAAAGATCTTAAATATTAGACAGTGCGCTATGTTTTGCCAATATTGACATACAAATGATTAATATTGTCAAAAGCTATTCAATCATACTATTAAATTACAATGACCACTTATTACAATTGAATTAAATAAGTATTTGAGTAGATATCTAATTATTAAATTAACGCATGCAAGCAAATTAAATTTTATTACATTCAGTGTCAATTTCATTTCAGGTCAAAATTTAATGTCAATAATTCAAGTCAAAAAAAAAAAAAAAAAAATTGTATATTATTAAAGAATTTATGCGATACTCTTAGGCAAACCCCGTCGGACTCATCACTGCTTAAAACCCTAATTGCGTAACACTTTCAATAACATTCAGACAAGAAATTTCCTAATCCACAGCTTCTTAAGTTTGAAAAATTTGTCTGCTCAACTACGTAAATAATGCAATGAATGTTGTTGAACTGCCAAAATGAAAAGCAATGCCATTGTAAGTGTGTTACGCAATTACTCCGCTGCTGATGTAGTGGTCAAATTCGTACAGAAAAACAAGATGACTGTCAATGTTTGGATTGGGTTTTATTGGAATTAAACGATCTAAAAAGTCAACAACAAGACTCTTGGTGGATTTTTCTGTTAGACATTTTGTTAAATGCCACCATTTTTTAAATGATCATAACAAGGAAAAATAAAACTAACCGGAATTGAATTCTCTATTAGAAATTGTGTTGGTTAATTTCTTTCTTATTTTATGAATGTGAAACCGTTACTACCTATAAACAGTACCTATCAATTTTATAACAAGCAACCAATTATGCGGCTATTGCATGTTTCAACATCTGTTGTCTGAGGGGCTATCAAACTGTTTTTTCTCATCTCAGTCTCAAACTATCAAAAAATAACTCTAATTGACATACATTTTTGACAAGTTTTTGACATTGATTGTTGAGATGAGATTGCGAATAGATTTTGAACGTTTTAATAACGGGAACTGGCGTTCTGTTTCGTGTCAAATCTTCACCCCGGATCCGCTCATAACTTGGCCCACACGTTATGTCTGTTTGTCCGGCGCGTTGACGGTTCGCTTGTTGACATACAAGGTCATCGCCCTCCCTTCCGGCTCCGTTCGCAAATATTCACTTCAAACATTATGAAACTGGACAATTCTATACACGTCGACTACAATCCTGGGCTTTGAAGTACCTAGGATAGTTGGATGAGCGAGAGAAGTTAGAAGAAAGAAGAAGACGTATCGAAAGAAAATGTGAAATTCTGTGGCTGATGTCGAAAATAATGAATGTACACCGTTGCTTCGCACGGTTTTTACGATTTTCCAAAACATCGACATTATTATATCTAGGTTTATTATTAATGTTCTATAGAACATTTTTTAATTTAATTTAAAATTTTATCAAAATAATATTTCAGACACTAATCTACATGGTCCTCATATGGCCTGACCAAAATTATGTCTGGACTTTAAAAGAGACTTTGACCTCTGAGTTTGTTTCGGCCTTTCTTCTCAGAGTAGTCAGATAAGAAACGCCGAACTCATCTAACTATTTTTTTAATTTTTATTTTAAGATGACATTTCATATAAACATAAATCTTCCTGAAATCGCTGGTCGTGTGATGCAGAGGAATGAGGAAAATGTCATGAGGAAAGTTTTGAGTATGAATGTGGATGGCTTTATGAGTAGGGGAAGACCAAAGAAACGATGGATGGACTGTGTGAAAGATGACATGGCTAGGAAGGGGGTGACTACCGAGATGACGATTAATAGAGAAGTATGGAAGAAAAAGACACGTTGCGCCAACCACAAATAAATCGGAATGAAGGCAGCAGAGTGATGAAGACACATAAATAATCCGGAATAAGTTATCTAAATGATGGTAAAAACCACATCAAAATCCATAGCGCGGCTTGAAAAGACAACGCGGTCATATAGATAGACACGAAAAGCAACTTTAATTAAAATTGTTCTGTAGATAACTTATTGAGAGAGGCAATATTAAAATCAAAAGTCATTTATAAAAACTAGGCTGAGAATCAGCACCTTTCGAACGTCAAAATTACTTAAGACAGACTCCCAAAAAAAACGCAACGACATATCGCACATTGAGAATGAAAGAGACCGAACTCAAAAATTTGGCGAATTGAATTAAATAAAGAAAGGAGAAAGAAAAAGTATTCATTGGGACAAGCACAGGAGATCTTAATTAAACTAAATACACACTCACTAAAAATAAAAATAGAAAAAACAAACAAAGTAAAAATTAAAATAAAGTGGAAAGTCCTGTGCGAGGCCAAAAGGCTCCTATCTCAGCATGATGCTGCGACATTTAATAATAAATGTCGCAGCGCTGGTAAATACTTGAAACTACCAATAATATGGTCCAACATATTAGGAGTAGTTTCAAGTAGGTATTTAACTCAATTCGCCGAAATTTTTAGTTCGGTCTCTTTCATTCTCACAGAGCATTATTTATCTACTGGCTGTTTCTTTTTTACTTTTTTTTGCTGTCGTTGTGTCCCACTGCTGGGCAAGAGGCTCCCCTTTTTCTTCCAAACTTCTCTGTTTTGAGCGATCTTTAGCCATGTTGGCCCCAATGTTGTTGTTGTAATACTTCAAAAAAACACCATTATATTTCTCCATAAATTAGGCATTTTAACATTTGACCCATTCTCTTTCTGTAAACAATCACAGAACATATGCAAGCTAACGGTATTATTGAGCTGGCTTTGTTGATAAAAGACATCGACAATTTTCATCTTAAAAATTTCGAAATTGAAAACTGTTTATAATTTAAATTATTATTTTTACATACAAAGAGATAACTCATAATAACGAACGTCTCAAAATAAAATGATTCAGGATACATAAATTAAATCTATGAAATGTCATTTCCTAAAAACTTCACAAATACCGTATTATTGTATATTTTATGTGACGTTTTTATTATAATATTAATGTGAAATAGTGCATTGGCTGCTCTTTGCCGTCAATAATTATTATTTTAATTGAATTCAAACGTGAGAAAATGATTAGATATATCCGTTTGTATTAATTTCTTTGAGATATTAATAATGGTTGATAAATGATAATGTCTGTTTCTGCCTACGGCTCTTTTTGCATAGAGGATTTATTTTTGATTCGTTTTAAAGTGGTAATACCTAGGCATACTACATTTAATTACGGTATCATCAATGTTTTTGTGCTTTTCAGAACTACAAATTGCTGATAAAGATCGAAAAATCAATGTTTGTTCTACTAAGGAACAAATTCAGGTTTCCGAAAGGTTCATTGGACCCAATTAATTCTGCTTATCTTAGACTACTATGTACTGCCATCACGTTCTCAAAAAGGGCTCTAACGATTTCTATGAAAGTTGCAAATAGGGGTTTACGGGGGCGAAAACGATATTTCTAGGTCTCATATCTGGGAACATTTATTTTCTCTATTTTCACCCGAGCAGAGCTCGATCGCCCAGGTACTATGCATTATAGGTATCTGATATTAATGATAAATGATTTTATTTCTGTAAGTAGGTACAAACACTTTTACACGACAATTACATTTTAAAAACTAAATGAGGTAGACCTAAGTATATTATTGCAGGTACACATTCTTACAAACCAGTAAAGATTAGTTTATGTATTCACAGATAATCATAAGATTATCATTTAAAATAATTTCAAGACGTAATAATAAAATTAGACTTTACGGTTGTACTTTAGACTCCCACGCATATAATGCGTGGCTTGAGGCTTGAGGCTAAGTTCACCATTTTGAATTGAATAATATCATAAGTCAGGTGAGATGACTCAGGGAATCGGTATCACAGATACTGTGTGATTAGTCATCGTTGGCTTTGGAACGAATTTGATTCCTTGCTTTTCCTATAAGTTTTATTTCGGCGTGTGTATAAAAGGATAGATAAATTATAAAAATAGTTTACAATAACAAATGTGGTGCAGCACAGCTGTCTGTTCAGTTAGAGTCAGTAATGGAAGATGTTTTGGCAAAACTTTCAACTGGTAATAAATCAGTAATTATTTGTGGTGACTTTAATATTAATATTTTAGAAAATAATTCAAATAGCAGTAGATTATTAAGCCTCTTCAAATCATTTAATCTGTCAAATGTGTTTTTAGAACCAACGCGAATAACTTCAACTACTGCTACATGTATTGATAATGTATTTTGTTGCTGCGACTATTTAGATAAAGCCATTGTAAATTATCTCCCTTCTGATCACAGCGGTCAAACCGTTATTTTTGAGTCCAACACACCAATGCAAAAAGTGCAGATTCAAATTAGACCAATAACATCGGGTAATTTAAATAAGTTTAATAGCTTCTTAATTAGCAAGTTAAGTGGTCTGGGCCTAAATATGTCCAATGTAAATGTTTTGTGTGAACAATTCTTTTCATTAGTGCAAACAGAGTTCAATAACTCTTTCAAGAAAAAAACTAAAACTATTTCCCATAAGTTTTTATTCAGTGACTGGGCAACTAAAGGCATCAGGAAAAGTAGGGAAAGATTATTTGAACTGTATGGCCTTAAGCCGTATATTAACACGGAAACTTTTAATAAGTATGTTGCTACTTATTCTAAAACTTTTAAAATTATCTGCAAAGCAGCTAAAGCGTCTTTCATTAGCAACAAGGTTAAATCAGCGGAAAATAAAATAAAGACAGTTTGGAAAATTATTAACAATGAAACGAACAAGAACAAAAAAGACATAACACTGATTACACACTAGACACTTCCCGCGGTCTCATTAGCGATAATATCGATGTTGCTCAGGAATTTGCAACTTTCTTTACCAATATTCCAATTAAAACTACAGAATCTTTAAATTCCTCCCCCGTACTGGCTATTGATTTATTAAGAGCGAATGTTTCATCCTGTCCTGTGGAATTTAAATTTAAACATATAAACCCTGTGGTCGTTGTAAAGGCTATTAAGCAACCTAAGATCAAAATCACCGAAGATCTGTGGGGCATGTCTACTAAAGTTTGTCAATCAATTATTGAGACAATTGCACCCTATTTAGCTTTAATGTTTAATTTGTGTGTAGATCAAGGGGTATTCCCGGATTTAATGAAGCACAGTAAAGTTATTCCACTTTTCAAGTCCGGGGACAGCAAGGACACTAATAATTATAGACCCGTGTCGGTTTTGCCGGTTTTCAGCAAGGTGTTTGAAAAAGTATTGTTAAATCAAATGCTCAATCATTTTAATCGTAATAACATCCTACACGATCAACAGTATGGTTTTACCAAGGGACGTTGCACAACCGACGCCGGTTTCACTTTATTAAAACACATCTTTAACGCATGGGAAGAGGCACAGGATGCAATAGGTATCTTTTGTGACCTATCCAAAGCATTTGATCGCGTTAATCACGAAACACTGCTGTTGAAACTTGAGCATTACGGACTGGGTAAACTTGCGCTTAGCTTAGTAAAATCATATTTGAATATAGACAGCAGCAAGTTCAAATAAACGGTGTAAATTCATTGGGTTTAAAAGTCAAAATGGGTGTACCACAGGGCTCGATATTGGGTCCATTCCTCTTTTTAGTATATATAAATTATTTACCTCATTTATTGAAAAACCGACCACAAATGGTGTTATTTGCTGATGACACATCACTGATTTTTAAGGTAAACAGACATGCAAAGGAACTTGACGACTTAAATAACGCTATGCTAAAGGTCCATAATTGGTTTACTGTAAATAATTTAGTATTAAATGAGAAGAAAACGAAATGCATAAGATTCGCGTTACCGAATGTTAGAAGTAGTGAATGTCACGTTGTATTGAATAAGGAGACACTAGAATTCGTCGAAAAAACAGTTTTCCTGGGAATCACGCTTGACTCAAAACTACAGTGGGGTCCTCACTTAACATCACTTGCAGGGCGGCTGAGTTCAGCCGCTTACGCTGTTTGGAAAATCCGCCAACTAACAGACGTGGATACCGCGAGACTGGTCTATTTTAGTTACTTTCATAGCATCATGTCTTACGGTATTTTGCTGTGGGGACGGGCCGCAGAGATCTTTATTCTGCAAAAGAGGGCTATCAGAGCCATCTCCAACCTCCGCAGACGTGAATCTCTAAGGGAACTGTTTAAGAAAATTAACATCATGACGGTACCTTGTCAGTATATATATGAAAACATTATGTATATTCGAAAAAATTTACATCTTTTTAGTAAAATAAGTGACAGGCATAATTTTAACACAAGAAATAGGAACAAATTAGATCAACCACGTTTCAGGTTGTCTAAAGTACACACTTCTTTTATGGGGTACTGTGTAAAATGTTATAATAAAATACCACTCGATATTCTTCAACTAAATGAGAAGAAATTTAAAACTTGCATTAAACGCACACTATGTAGACAAGCATATTATAAGTTGGATGATTATATCATAGATAAAAATGCTTGGCTTAATGCTGGCCCTGCTCCATAGCCACTTGGGCTCACTAGTTAACATGTTTATTTTTGGAAGAGTTGCTTCCCCTTTTTTATTTTTTCTGACTTTACGAACTTAATGTTTACTTTTTATTTTTACTTAACCAAGTTTTAATTGTTGAATACTCCAAAAGATAATAATGTTTTTTTTTTCTTTTTGGTAGTAAAATTCTTTTAATCTCACAAATTCATTGCAAACTATAGTTTTGTATAATTTAGAAGCATTTTTTTTTTTCAATTTTTGTAAATGTGAGTACCATGGAGCCGTTTACTATGTTGTTATGTTGTATGTTGACTTGAAAGAGCATGGCAGTTGAGAGTATGTCATGCTCACTTAAATGTCTCGCTGATGGTGGCGAGTGTGTTGGATCATTCGGTTCCCTACAAAATGGTTGAGCTGGATGGTGCTGATCCACGCATCATGTTCGTGAACGGGCGCCGTCGGTTGAGACTGGTCATCTCTTATCTGCCTTTGCTTATTTTTAATCTTATATTTTTAATCGTTTTTGATTATTATTTTATTTTACATTGTTCTCACATATAGAAGCAAGAAAAGTAATGTACCCAGGATTTTGTAATTTCTATATTTAAAAGAGTGTCCTTGGAGTTTCTTGCCCGTTCTTCTCCATAGAGATCTACGTTTTGGAATGGGCAACTAGCTTCAACTTTCTGACTAACTGACCGACTCTTTGACTATTCAAAAGTGCCTGTAAATGGTTTACTTGAAATAAATGCTTTGAGTTTGAGTTTGAAAAAAAATTGATTCTATGTAGTAGCAGTATGCAAAATAATTTACATTACGCAACACAAAATAAAATTTAAATTATGTCAGCTAGCACACGCCAATATACCAACCAAAAATATCAAGAACTGTACTCAGGCATAAATAAAAAAAATAAAGACTAAACGTAAACAATATCTAAAGAAAAATCTTCTACATCAAAAAACAACAGCAGAACATGGTTACCTAAATGCTATTACTGTCCGTTTTTACTATCCTTTCCAAAATCTATGGTTAAGGACAACCATTGGCATCATTTAGGTATAGGACTAACAATACCAACATTTTAAGATTTTATGTTCTTTTTGTGATAATGATTAAGTAACCTACCTATATGGAGATTCTCTGAATTAAATAAATTATAGTAATCTAAACAATTTCCACTTGGCTGCGGCTCGTACCTATTAACCCATAAATCCGGCGCAACGCTGAGATACGTGAAAGTATAAAAAAACATGCAGGGCAGTCTGGGGACTGCCGATAGAAGTGAAAATGGCGTGCGGTGACGATGACGCGAGTTTCACGCTTTTTCTTCACCCAAAAAGTACACATATATATGTATATAGTCCTCCAGACCATATTTAGGCGACGGCGGCCAAATCAACGGAGACTAGCCTTCGGCGCGGGAGATATTATAGTGCACAAGTGTGTGCGCAGACACAGGTGCACTCTCTCTTCCCTCAGTCTCATAGTTCGATGGGACGGCACGACCGGGGAGAGATCAGGCGCAGGACCAACGGCTTAACGTGCTTTCCGAGGCACGGGGGTATCACACCGCCAACTTCCAAACTCCGGGCTGTTACTAAGAAATTCCTAATGGAAACACCCAATAACACTCTGCCCGACCCGGGAATCGAACCTAGGACCCCACGCTCAGCAGTCGCGCTTGCGACCACAACGGGGCAGTTACCACACTTATATACACAGTATACATATAGCTCATGGAAAGCGTTCGGTAACGATGACGCGAGTTCCATGATTTTTGTTCACCCAAAAAGTGCTCAACGCACCTAAAGAAGTTTTCACTTCAAAAAATAAAAATAACGACAGTTAATATCTAATGTCTACCTACCACAATACCTGACCCAAAAAATATCCGAAAGATAAATGACTACTACACTAGAAATTTTACAAAAATACCTCTGGGTGTAACCACTTAGTTTAGGCTGGTTACACACGATAATTACTACCTACCTACTTAGTTTATTAAACGAGTAAATCATTTTAACAGTGTGCATATAAACTACCCTTATTAATTCTGACGGACCTCGTTGGCTCGTTAATTATAGGCCACGTGAGCTTTAAATTAAGAATTTACGTCATAAGTATTGCGTCATAGTTTTTTTGATGCCAGATTAACGTCGTAATGTACCTAATAACATATTGTATTTTTGAGGTTATTTTAATAATTGATTGATTCCTCCCTGGGGTCCCCGAAACGATCAATTGCGATTGATCAATTGCCATCAGTTTTTATTGTAGTCAGTGACAATCGCTTCAATTGCATTTGGTAGACGATTGATTTGCGCATCAATCGCGTAAAAATTGACAGTTGCAATTGACCGTATCGGGGACCCTTAACTAATTTAATCACGGATTTGGAAAAAAAATAGTTGATATCAAAGTATTGAATTAGTTATATCTAAATCTTTTTAGTACCCCGATTGTGTTACACTATTTACACTATTTATCACAATCAGAACGATTTTGAAGGAATTTCCTAATCCATTGATTCTTCAAAAAATCTTCTTGTTGAATTGTTAATTTGAAAAGCATTGCAAATGTAATGTAATGTTCGCAATTATTCCGCAGTTTGTACCCGACGGGTGCCAAACGGAACCCTTACACTAAGCCTTCGCTGTCCGTCCGTCTGTCAGTCTGTCTGTCAACGGGCTGTATCTCATGAACCGTAATAGGTAGGCAGTTAACATTTTCACAGGATGCGTATATCTATTGCCCCTATTTAAAAAAAAAGCAGTTTTTTTTGTGCGAGCTCGACTCGCACTTGACCGATTTTTTTTCGTTCAAATTTAAATTTAAAATATTTTATTTATAACCTACAAGGGCACTTATGAAACGTCAGAAGCTAGGTGCACGGTTCCAATTGGTCGTTTCCTATGGAGAAGAGCCGGCAAGAAACTCCATGGTTACTCTTTTAAAAGTAAATGGTATGTACAATATTTTCAAATTAAGTACAGTGTTAATAGGTATGAGAGGACAGTGTAGGCCTATCAACAAGTACCAGGTACTTAGCAAGATAGAAAATGTAATCCTTAGTCTCGTATCGTATCGTTTTTTTTTTTTTTTTGGTGTTAAATTATCAAATAACTTCTCCCGCTCTGGGCGGAGCAGACTCTTACTGACTAAAACCCACCCGTGTTCCTTCCGTTGCCTGTACGTTGCCAGGGGCCACGGTATCCCTTTCGGACTTTCCCGCAATTGCCAAGTATCCTTAAGTACCTTTTTACGTACAAAATTTTAGGAGAGGATAATCAACTAACAACACCAGTACAATGATTTGGATTACAGAGAAAAAATATAAATAAAATTACAAGCACAGATATAGTAGTATACCACTAAGCTTTATAAAAGATGACTCAGACTCCAGATATCGCATCAACAAGATCTCAAAAAGGCTAGAAATCCCGTCTAGATCGTTGAATAAACAAATATCTGGAATCTAGATACAAAATATGCCTCGATCGTAATAGGAAATTAGGAATAGGACTGGGTATGTTGTCCATATAGAAATTTCTTGTGTGGTCTAGTGCAAACAGACCTATCAGTAGTTTTAATATCTATTTGCTGAGGCATTTGAAGACAAGCTTCCTATTTAGAAGCGAGTCCTATGTATACGGAAAATTAAATGGTTATGTTTTTCTATACATATTTACCTTCCTACGTTCTGCGCGTGCAGCTTGCATAATCAGCCTATAATGTGTCCACTGCTGGGACAGAAGCCCCCTCTCTGGGACAGGGAGTTGGTCGTGGCGGGTTGGTAGATGTCACAAATGTCTTCGAAGTTTTTGGTTCTCGGATATACCGGTTTTTCCACGATGATTTCTTCAACCATTTTGAAAAGGTGATGAAATAATTTACACAAAGTAAAGCGCCTGTCAGGGTTCGAACGTACGACCTGTAACTTATAAGCCGCGGCTGTTACCACTGGGCCACCACTGCTCTCATGCTGCTTATATAATTATATTTTTAATAAATAATAGAAAACATCACTTACACACTCCCATAGGGAAATAGGGATGACGCCTGAGTCAATAAAAAAAAATCTATTTAGTCCGTTAAATAGATAATAAAAAATTATTAGACACGTATTTTTTGCTTTATCATATTAATAAAAAATGACTTAGATTCAACGCATTAAAGTTGGGTGTGGGGGTCGCTACGTCACAAAATCACAAGTAAGTATAAAATCTACATACTCGTGACGTCATGGCACATTTGAACTCAATGTATCGCCGTAATCTTTTAATAACGTAAAAAAAGAAAAAATATGTCTACGTAACACACTAGCAATGGCAATGACAAATTTGACAGTTCAACAACATTCATTGCGTTATTTAAGTTGATGAGCAGACCAATCTTTCAAACCTACGAAGCAATGGATTACAAATTTTCTTCAAAAGCCATTATTATTAAGCCATTTATTGCCATCAAGTACGAAGACAATGCTTGTGCAGTCCTTAATCTTCCCTATCATCGATTATGGTGATGTGTGCTACTATGACCTGAATGCAGATCTCCTCAACAAACTTGACCGTCTTCTCAATAATTGCATTCGATTCGTTTTCAATCTGCGTAAATATGACCATGTTTCTGCGCATCGGTCGCTTCTAAGGTGGTTGCCCATACGCCAGCGCAGAGAGCAAAGGGCGCTGACCACCTTGTTTTCATTTCTTAACTCTCCCTCTTCCCCTAGTTATCTGACCCCCCACTTTCAGTACATTTGCGCCAACCACAATAGAAATCTACGTTCATCTCACAATCGTCTTCTTCAATGTCCCACTCACCGCACAGACTTCATTCACTCTTCCTTCTTCATTCAGTCTATCTCTCTGTGGAATGCGCTCCCTCAGGAAATCAGGATGGCGACCAACCGATTATCTTTTAGAATTAAAGTTCGCGAGCATATTCGCAAGAAGCTGGCAGTATCATCACAACGGTAATGTTTTCCCATTGTTTGTTTTATTTGTGCTTATATTTATATATAATTAGGTGTATTTATTATATTTATAGTTTTAAATAGGTATATATGTATATCTTTATATTTAAATGTAAAAAATCTTCTTTTCTCGCTATTGCACCTACCACTGTTTGTCTCTGCATCACCCGAAGGTTGACTGGTAGAAAATGCCTATGGCATTAAGTCCGCCTCTGTACATTTGTGTGCTTGAAGTATTAAATAAATAAATAAATAAATAAAAAGCCTTCGGATTGTGATTGAGTCTGTTATGCAATTGGAGTGCCGATTTACTCACTCACAATAATTTTGTACGTTTGTAGCTAAATAATGCAGCTGTCTAATAAATACAATTTACTTTAAATTTGAAGTTTTTTTGGAGATATTAAAAAAATAATTTACCTAGGCAATAAAATGATACATTATCGTAAAAAAAATGAAATTATAGGTACAAACAATAAATAATTTATATAAAACTGTTAATGATACCGAACAACATAAAAAACGAACTACAAAATTATGTTTTTAATATAATTTTGTAGTTCGTTTTTTATGTTGTTCGGTAAGTACACTATTAAAACTAACTATTCAATAAAAACTTAACAAATAGGTAGGTACTTATAGCTCAGTCAATATCGTCTCAAACGAGCAGGTAACTAAAAAATAAAGAAAGAAAAAAATATGTTTATTCTGCACAAACAAAACGCATATTTAAATAAAAAACACAAAATAAAAAAGCAGCCAAAAGCCTCGTACTCAACCAACAAATAAACGCTAACTTAATAAAATGTTGTTTATCAGTTGATGTCAACGCCACGGACCAAAGACAATATTGCGTAGTTACCTACTGTCTAACTACGTTTTTTTATATGTTGTTAGGTCCCCTTTCTTTTTTTTTTTGCTTGGGAAATTATCAAATAACTTCTCCCGCTCTGGGTGGAGCGGGAGGGCGTGTCAGACTCTTACTGACTAAAACCCACCCGTGTTCCTTCCGTTGCCTTTACGTTGCCAGGGGCCACGGTATCCCTTTCGGACTTTCCCGCAACCCCGGCAGGCATCGGTCCTATCGGACCCCTTCCGTTGTGCTGACATCTCTTTGAGGCGCGCGTGGAACACAACGCGCCGTCGACCAGGGCCTGGTCCTTATCGGACGGCGAGCTACCCATTGCTCACCGTCCGCAAGGTCCGTTAGGTCCCCTGAGAGTAGTTTATACCCAAGTTTGCAACCCTGAAAACATTGTGCTACTCTCACGTTGCTCGACAAACTGCGAAATTCGGGCACGTGTTTCAGTTTTTTTTTTTTTATATACCATAAGGACGCATTTTTAGGAAGCGAGCTATATTTGCTACAATTTGAGCCCAACCCAAGCACTCTAGGTCTATTGGTTGCGAAGATACAGCTAGTCAAAGATGATCATTTTATTCCAAAAAGTGAATAATGACAATTTAGGCCAGGGAGCCTACCACCACCTCTTTAAGTAGTATTATTTTAATATTACTTTAGTGTGGGAAAGAGATGAAGCTCTACAGGATGTATTGCTCCATCTCTTTCCCCCACTGAAGTAACATTAAAATAATACTGCTTAAAGAGGTGGTGGTAGGCCCCCTGAACTAATGATTTGTTCACTGTTAACCTTTCCGGACGTGAAAGTACTCATGATTATGAGCAACTCACTACTGTGAGACCATACAAAAATGCAATATTTACCCGATGAAAATGTATGAAGCAGGTGTATCTTTTTAATAAAAAATATTCTAATAAGTACCTGGTCGACCGAGCTCTACTCGGGTGAAAATAGATAAACATATCGTCCAGGTATACCAATGTTGTATCACATTCCCGAGGCTGTGAAAAAACAGAAAACGAATTTTCCCAGATATGAGACCTAGCTAGATCGATTTTTCGCCCCCGTAAACCTCCACATTGCAACTTTTATCGAAATCGTTAGAGCCGTTTTTGAGAACATGATTATATTTATATATAAATAAATATTGCTCATTAAATAGTATAGGATAAAGATGATGAGTTTGTTTTTGTTTGTTTGTTTTAACGCGCTTATCTCGGAAACTGCCACTCCGATTTGAAAAAATATTATATGCATTTAATAGCCCAATTCTTTAGGAAGGTTATAGGCTACGACCCTCAGAAGCCGAACAAAAAGAAAAAAGTCAGAATAAACGCTAAGCGCAAACGAACTAATATCGCGGGCGAGCGATACGATGCGACCCGGTGGGTCGGGGCTCGTTATTTCACGCGGCCGAATTCGTGGGCAGAAGCTAGTAGCTGTTAATTTTTAATTCTACTGACACTTAAAAAAACATCACAACGATCAACTTCATAAAAATGTATAGCGAAAAGCTTATGAATACAGATATTCTAATTAAAATTAAAATACATAATAGTGATAATTACAAAAGTGGTCAATGTACTGCGTTTTATTCATTCAATTTATAATAATATCAAATGTAGGTACTTAGATATACATAAAACATAAAGTAACTAGGCAAATGCGACATTCACAAGTGTGCGTCTGGGCAACCATGATTCAGAAAAGTGTACGGACAGGTCCGAATAAGAATTCGTAATTAACCGGTCCAAACGAAGCGGTTAGTAATATAAATTACAGTGATACTTGTTTGCTAACTGCGTAATACCTGTAATTATTCTGTAGATATGTAACTACATAAAATACTTAGTGACAAAGTTTTTAAAATAGATCTTAAAGGTTAACTACCAGTTTTAACGTGAATTTATTGTTGAAACTAACAAAATTCGAGTGTAAACTCTTATGGTATGTTGACATGACACCTATGCAGCTTTCTACGCTTTTTCTCATGTTATTTTTATTTACAAAATAAACTGTAGAAAATTTATTCATTCATAAATTAACTTCAACAAAATGTACCTATGTAATAGACACTTTCCACTTTTTGTTACATGTTCTCCATAATTTAAAAATAAAATAAATTACAAGTTAATATCACCTCATCATTCCTTACAAGAATAGCTCATATACCAAGGCATAAATATTTAATAAGTTATGAGAATTCCAATTCCCATAAAATTTGCATTTTACAAATTATTGACTAATTAATATGTCGGAGCAACATCATTGTAGACGCACGTCAGGATTTTAATATAAACACTTCACTTCCATAACTTATATCTGCGGTTTTAATTATATTATGCTAAAAAAGGGCTTAGTTCGTATAAAATAATAGCTATGCTGCACTATACTTGATTCTCTTGCAGGGTTCCGTAAACAACGAACTTAATAACTCCTACATTAACAGAGGAATGACTTTGGTACCTTTGTACCCTATTTTTCTAGGGTGCTTGCTGCCGTCGTCTTAAACTAATACGTTTTTTTTTCAAAAATCGCTGGTACATGATTTGTACTATTGTCTTTCAATAATTAAATAAAAAGTCGTATATGAAAACTTGTACCCGATTTTTCGAAACAAAAACAATCTATACTTTTTCTGTTTGTGACATTTGAACTAACATTATTCCCATTTATCTAACTGATAGTCCAATTTAATCAATTGACGGTTCCATATCACCTGATTCTCGCAGAACCCACGTCTACACCTACTCACACACACAGCCTAGATACAAAAACGTTCTTGTGGTCACCCTAATAAAGAGTGTAACACATCGGACGGACCGATGGACGGGATGCAATCAGCATGTAGATAGGCTCTCACTCGACGAAGCAAACATCGAATATTGATCGCCATATTATGATAATAAGCGTATTTAAAATGTTGCCGACGAGCGGCCAATGCGCTCTTACACGTAACGCTGCCTGATATTTGTAGCGGGGAAAATGTTCTTTAGATTTAAGTGTTTTTAGTTAATAGATTTGGAATGGGTGTCTTAAGTTATTTGAGTTCTACTCAGCTACTTGTATTTACTGATGGACTGAACCTCCTTTAAGAAGTCTTAGAAATACTTAGGGCTTTATTTTCTAAACAACACTTACGTGTTGATTGACAGTGCATGTGTACCCCAAATACAGAAGATAATAATTATCCTAGGGGCTCATTCAATGACATGGCGTACTTTTTGATGGGCAATAATGCAGAGAAGAACGGTTCTAGGCGCCAATTCCCCCAATGCAAGGTTGTAAATAGCTGCAGTGATCAAATCGGTTTACGCTTTGAAAGTTTAAGCAAATTTTTTAAGCATCTTGCTGAATAGATTAACTTTTCATTATCTCCCTTGAGGGGTAATGTGTTTAACGTATAATAAGTACCTTATTTTGTTATATTAATTATTTAGACCTTCAGACTTTTAGACTTCCAGGTAAGTAATTATTTAAAACTAAATAAATATCTTAAAATGTACAACTTCTTTATGCATGCGGAGTTTACCTGTAAGTGATTGTTGCACTGTTGCACTTACATTTTTGCATGTTACTTTTAGCAAACAACCTGTGTAAACAATCGTTGTTGAACCAATAAATAAATAAATAAATAACTGAACGCGGTAACATTTTTGGCACCATACTTTAATACTAAAATATCTCTAAACTTACAAGAATAATATAGATGTATGTTAGCAAATAAAATAAAAATACAAGATACAACATCAAGATTATAAGTGAACATGTCCCACCAAATTCTCAACATGGTCATCATACTAAACGGTCTTTCATAATCCCTACAATATTCTTCTGTTAATAATTTGTTACCGTCCCTTGTTAGCTCCGAGCCTTTACTAATTGAACCTGAGATACATGTTAGTTAGATGTCATTAAGTATTATAGAACAAAAACGTATAGAAGGGACAGTATCGCTCCAAACGCATTATTTGCATCTACATCTTCGGGGCGTAAGAAACGTTCAATACAGCCAGAATTGTCTCTCCGCTTAAGAGGGAACAGGGCCTGCGAGGAATTTGAAAAATAGGTATTTGAAGAAACTATTGCCGTCTTCTTACCTCAAGTCTACCTGTGTACTAGTCTAGAGTGCGATAGGGATAGCTACAGCTTAGACCAATTATATCACAAAAAAAATATGAAATCGACATTTCGTATTCCCGTTTTTTCTCCTCAAAAACTGAACCGATTCAATTATTTTTTACATTCAAATTTTATGAAAGAGTATGTCTAGGTTCCTATCATTTTTTTTATGTTAAAAACTTTCGAATTTGTCCGGTACTCTTCTAATCACGGCGGTAAAAATGGGTCATTTTTGTAATTTTTGGAGGGTCATATTTTCTTTACCGAAAAGAAATAACAGGGACGCGACTACAGCAAACATTGTTTCATGAAAAAAAAAAAATGCTCTAGAGGCATTATTCAGGAAGAAAAAAGGAAAATACATTTATATGGAGAATCGCAGGCCCTGTACCCTCTTAAAGCGTACGGTCATCTAAAATTGACAACCCTATATTTTCTTGGGCGAACTTGGATTGTGTACCGGGAAACGCGGTGGGTGTGAATTTTGGCACGCTCGTACTGTAGAAAGTTTTTTTTTTCAAACCACAACGGCCAAGAGCTTCCCTCTTGGCCTTCATCCCGGATCAATGACAGCTCGGCCCGCGTCAACTCAACCCGAATAATTATACCAGATATTTCACTTCCCTTGACGGTGATTTTTATGGTCAGGCAGAAAATCAATATTTTATAATAAATCTTTCCCAAAGTATTTTTGTTTTCCGAAGATTTAGGTTTTTTTTTTTAATACGAAGCAGGAAAACATAATTATCTACAAATGCCTGATTTTATAAATAGCGTTTGTTTCTTGGCTGAATACGAGGCTTTTGGCTACATTTGTATTTTGTGTTTTTATTTTATTTAAATGTGCGTTTTGTTTGTGCAGAATAAACGTATTTTCTTTCTTTTTTTTTTTTTTTTTTTTTATGATCAGTCATGATCAGGTTGAAGGTGGAAGCGAGCTTCACTTACCTCTAACTGCCGAAACATGACAATGCTCTTAACATTGTTGATATGGCGACAGACTTAGATAAGATGGTGATAGCTATCCAGGCGGACTTAGAACAAGCCCTACCACCAACCAAACAGACCAGAAAATTTTGCCCCCGCCGGGAATCGAACCCCTTTGGGTCTTACCACTAAACCACAGAGGCGATTCAAGTACAGTTAGGGAAATTAATTATTTTGCAGATTGACATATTACGTCATTTTGTTGTGTTAAACCTACCCATTTCACTGACTATCAAAAAATGGCTGTTTTTATAAGAATTAGTCCACGTTCGCACGGACGAAATAAAATCGCGGCGATTTTTTTTTCGTGCACTGTATTCTCAACGCTCGGCTCTACGCCGAGAGTAGAAAATCCAGTGCAAGAAAAAAAATCGTCCGTGCGAACGTGGGCTTTACGGACAATTTAAGTTGATAATCAATTTTATCTACTCTTATATCATAATATTCGAATTATAAACTACAAAACGAGTTTATATTGACATACTTTATAAACAAAAATAGAATCATATTAGGTAGGTACCTATAACACTTTTTCTCTAACAAAATAATAATCACCAAAGAGTTTCCATCAACTTTTGTAATGGAACTTTACGAGGGACAGCAGCACCGCTCTAGCGCATGCGCGGTGATGTGAATTTCGTGGGATTTTTTTTATTCTTGATCTTTAACTTTGATCTTTTATTTAGTAGGTTCAATCCCAATGTATGAGAGTAGATAAAGTAGTGTATGCAACTGCACATAACTAGGTATTAAAACACTCCCACTCATTATGCAACAGTTTCATAAACTACTATTATACGATTCTAAGTAGTTGGTTTCCCTGAATTTACGTAAGTTTCGCTTCTGCAATATTTCCGTATTCTATCCTACTATCAGCTAGTTGTCTTTAAGTACTCTCCTTGTTGATATCTTATCTCTGTCAAAGCCTGTAAATGTACCAGAGACATACAAAATAAGTGTATGGAATACTGTTTTAATAATAATTTCTAATGTCGTTAAAAAGATAAGGGAGTGACAAGTAACTCTGTATTTAAATATTAAAGACCTGCAGATGTTAGTTTTATTGCATATAAAGTGGTTCGTTTTAACACTCTTGCGATTAAATAAAAATGACATGAAAAAAGCCGGCCAAGTGCGTGTTGTATCACGTACAATGAAGGGTTCCGTAGTTGGGATGAATTTATCCCAAGGACAAACTTAACATTGTAGTTGAAAAACATGTTCCCCCATACATTCCAACTGCAAATATAACTTGGGACGCACAATATTGGGAGATTTACTATGTTATTTTAAGACCATAGATTTGTTATAAGTTTTCCTGTAATCTATAAGTATAGAACTATTTTCTGTATTTTTTTTTCTAAATTTTTATTTTGTAGTTTCAGAGATAAGATTGACAATTTTCATAAATATCTTTAAAAGTATTTATTTTAAAATTATTTATTTGACATCTTCACAACAAACCCTTTCAAATTTCAACTTAATCGGTCCATTCGATTCGGAGAAAATTGGCTGTCTGGACAGACAGACAGACAGACACACGACTGATCCTATAAGGGTTCCGTTTTTTTCCTTTTGAGGTACGGAACCCTAAAAAAGGATAATTAAATATTTTAATGTACTGGAAAATCGTATCTACAGACCAGCAATTTATTTATAGACTGCTGCGTTAATGGGTTACCCCCTTTTCTAAGTTGTTTTAATCTATCCAATTTATGCAGCTGCCTTTTGAAATTCAGCAGCATAATATGTTTAAACTGTAGAGTAACAGCGGACTTCAACATACATGATTATGACAAGGCTGTAATGATTCTGATAATGAGAAGACAATTAATTCAATGTATCGTTATTATTTACAAGGCTTTTTGCCATCAAATTAGTATCCATCAATAGGAGAACTATAACAATGTTTGCTTAACATGGGCTCCTGTGTAAATAATATACTGTTTTGTGGAAGAAATTACTTAAAACGTCAAATTTTTAGGGTTCTGTACCTCAAAAGGAAAAAAACGGAACCCTTATAGGATCACTCGTGTGTCTGTCTGTCTGTCACAGTCAATTTGCTCCGAATCTAATGGACCGATTAAGTTGAAATTTGGTACACATAATTATGTATTTCTGTGACCCGAACACGAACGTGTAACGTAAATAAATTAATTTAAAATATGGGGGTCACTTTTGGCGGGCAAATAAGAATAAAATATAAAAATAATTTAAAACTGTACCGAAAGGGCTTGTTGTGAGAATCTCAATTTATAAAATAAATATTTTACAATAAATAAATCTAAAGTTATTTAAGAAAATAGATGAAAATAAAAATTTTGAAAATAAATACAGAGAATGGTACTTTACTCAGAAAAACCTATAAGAAGTCTATGGTCTTAAAATAACATGGTAAATCTCTCAATATTGTGCGTACAAGCTTACATTTGCAGTTGGAATGTATGGGAATGTATTGGCATGTTTTTCAACAACATATAATGTCAAGTTTATATTTGGGATTTTATCCCAAGTACGGAACCCTTCATTGTGCGTGGTCCAACACGCACTTGGCCGGTTATTTTTTTCTTAAATGAAACTAACCAACACAAGTCACAGTAGTCACGCCACAATATAAACTAAACACATTACCATCTTTACATTACCCGACTGCCTATCTAAATCTCAAGTCCACGATTCTAGAAACTAATCATCTCAAACGGAATTGCCTATAAACATCACGAAGGTGCACGTCCCAAAATTCTAAGAAAGCACGTCTTAAAAAATCCTAGATGCGTGTGCGCATGTGCATGCGTATCACAGCGCTATTAGCATACAATGGAAGAAGTCGTGTTGGCCCGCGGCGTGAGGGTTGCCACTCGACAAATGAGTTTGTGGAAATTAAGGAAAAGGATTATGGTATGTGGGAATCTTTGATAATGTAGAAAATTATGTTGGCTTTGAGACGTGTGGTCTTAAGGCGACAGCGTCAGGGTAGCCCGTGAAATTAGAAAGAAAAGAAAGAAAATACGTTTATTTGCGGTAAACATGACGCAAAAAAAAAAGAAAACAAAATTAAAAAATGGAAACAAGTTTCTGGGAAAATATGCGTCACATTCACGCAAAACGGCCATCGCTCAGCATGATGCTGCGACCCTATTAAAATTTCTATTTTCCTTACGAAATTCAAATTTCCTTACGTTTTTTTGCAATTTGCAGGTCAGTATCAGGTTGTATGTTGGTCTAAATATGATTCACGGCCGTATCAAATGTTTATTTATAGAATTAGCTAGTTTAGCTTAGATTGAGTATCCACATGTGAATCAACTTCGAAACTCACTTAATTTTGTAGCGTGACATAAACGTGAAAAGCATCTCAGCCCTTAACAATCAGGCTTTTAAAACTTAAAACTGGTATTAGCGCCATCTATATTCTATTGTAAAGAATTATGGCGCGTCGGTGACGCGAATCCATGTTTACCCCCTAATAAAAAATCGCTCAACGCGTCTAAAGAAGTTTTCACTTCAATAATAATGCCATCACTTCAATAATAATGTAAGTACGTCCTTTAAATTCCTTTTTTATTGGTTGTATTATAGTTGTATTACATTTTAAATACTGTTTGTGTGTGTTTTCTGTTTGTCTGTCTGTTGTGTCTATGTTTTTCCCTAAACTTGTTTATTTTTTTATTCGTGTTCTTTTTTTTTGCGTCATGTTTACCGCAAATAAACGTATTTTCTTTCTTTCTTTCTTTTATTTTGTTACCTATTTATGTATAATTCATTAAACCGGACTTAGTTTCCGTACGTGTTTTTCGGGTGACCACTGAAAAGCAGCGTTATATTGTGGGTCCCCATAGTACAGCATCATGCTGAGTGGAAGTTTTTTTGCCACAGTCATGACGTGCCAGCAGCTGCGAACTATTTCTGTTTTGTGCTCGTTATTATAAGTAGATCTATTGTGTTTTGTATTACTCGAGTTATCTTTTGACAAATAAACTTATTTTTCTTTCTTTTAGTTTTCAACTAGCCTACAAATTTGTGTCCTGCCAACCCTGGCTACCGGTCCCGGTGCGCTGTCAATCTTACGCCTACCGTCTTTGAATTCAATTGTTCATTGACCAAAATGTCTTCATCGTGACGGCAGTTGTTGATCATCAAGTTACTGGCAAATTGGTTCGTTTGCACCATGTGAAAGTCGTTATGGTAGGAGTAGGGATGTTATGGATAAGAAATTTCGGATCTGGATATGGGTACGGATATAGAAATAATATTATACCGGTTTTGAATACGGTTACGCATATGAAATTATTTCAGATTATACGTTTCGGTTACGGATATTAGATTTTTAAGTTAAACACAAATTAATAACAAATTAAAAAAACATGCAAGTGACGCGCGCGGCTAGTGTCGGCTCGGCCGGGCAGAATAATCTGTCAAAACGTGTCTTATTTAGACTCCGCCCTATCCGAAACTATCCGAAACTTTTATAGGTTCTGGATTCGGTTACGTTAAGCATAGATTTTTATTTCGGATATCCGATAGTTACGGAGCTCCTAAACATCCCTGGGTAAGAGTAAGGTAGTAGTAACACTGGCTACTTGTTTAGGAGTGACGGAGGTAGTATCTAAGAATAAATAGTGTGTGTCAGTGTATGAAACAATATCGAGTGGGCATTTTTAGATTTCGTTTTGAGCAAGAGTGTTTTGGTTGATGTTGTGGACTTATATTGCATTCTCGACGTAATAACATGATGGTCAGCTTCCAGTCTGACAAAATCAAGCTGAATTTCAGAATTTTAAGCAGACCGATACTCATGATAATGACTTGCTAACATTTTTTTAAATATTTATTTATGGTCTCTTGATATCTTTAGTAAGACCAGTTCTAAGCCCACGTAAGACAGTCCTCATAATCATAACAATAATTCCACCATAAACTCGAAACCCATTCTCACTTCCATTTCACATAACAACGGCCTACATTCACGCACCCACATTTACGCTAGTGCGGTACCGTCACCGGTCTGACACAGAATAAATAAGCGCAGAAGACTAGCTCCATACAAGAAGCGAACACAAGCGCACTCACTGAGACGACAAAAAAATTACAGTCGCGAACGCGCTGGCACTCGCTGTACGTAGACACGTGTCTATGGGTGCGTGCGTTTTCACTTATTGTGTTTGACGGACCATCTGTACCAAACTATTCTCTGGTTCTAACATAAATACCGGTGTTTGAATACGTCATTAACGGTTCTCGACGGCTGTGAACCGCACAATAGTCGCCATCACGACTGAGCCGTTTACACCACTGTTAATAATTTAGTGCAGAGCTTTATGACTTGAAGAAAATGCTTCTGGTTTTTTTTTGTGACGGTTCGTAATATTGTTTATGGAATAGCTCCAAGTTTTGGGTGGTCAAGCACAAGATACCTACTACTAAGATATTTAATAATAAAACCAACCGGGCAAAGGCAGCGGGTACTCAAACGCAGACTCAAAGCATTTATTTCAAATAAACCAATAACAGACATTTTTGAATTGTCAAGGGGTCGCTCAGTCAGAAAGATGAAGCTAGTTGCCCAATCCGAAGCGTAGTAGGTACCTATGGAGAAGAACGGGCAAGAAACTCCACGACAACTCTCTCTAGAGTATTCTATTGGTTACATCATTCATGCTAAAATTATACATGTACTCGTAAAAACCATGCAGAACGTAAAAAGAGTCCGCAAAGAAAAAAAAAGAGAAGCGAAAAAATGACCACTTCCTACTGACAGCGCCCGTTCACGAACCTGAGGCATGGATTAGCACCATTCGGCACAACCATTTTGAAGGGAGCTAAAGCAACACACGCGCCACCGTCAGCGAGACATTAGAGCGAGCATGACATACTCATATCAAGTCAATGAAAGACGTACAGAACCAGCTGTTTAATTTACCTATACCTATTTACTACCACAGAGAAAGGCCTCTGCCCATACAGAGGATCGAGCATGGATCACAGTTTGCATTCTATCAATTTTCCTTGAAGATATTAGATCGTTTGCCGTCAGTGTTGTCAAACGACGCAGGTGTTAGCCTAGTTCTGTGGCCGCCGGAGTGCCAGGTCATAGGTCTCGAGGTCGAATCCAAGGCACGCACCTCTGACTTTTAGGATTCATGTGCGTATATTTATCACTTGCTTCAAAAACGGTGAAGGAAAACATCGTGAGGAAACCGACATGCCTGAGAGATATTTCTCGACGGCGTGTGAAGTCAAGTCAGAAGCCCAATAGCGGCTTTAAAACTCTGACACCAGGTTAGTTACTTACCACACGAAAAAGAAAGAAGAAGGGTTGTCAAAAATTTGTACTGAACTACCTACTGGCCAATACTGGCCAAGTGCAAACTACAGAGTCGTCTCCAGGAGCTTGACTACCAAAACAGTCTACTTCTTCCGCCTAGATTACTCAAGTTCAGACTTTCATCATCGTCTGTTTCATCAGTTGTCCTATATTAACTAACTGCCCCGTTGGTCACGTGGTTGCAAGCGCGACTGCTGAGCGTGGGGTGCTGGGTTCGATTCCCGGGTCGGGCAAAGTGTTATTGGGTTTTTCCATTAGGAATTTCTAATTTCTTAGTAACAGCCCGGAGTTGGCGGTGTGATACCCCCCGTGCCTCGGAAAGCACGTTAAGCAGTTGGTCCTACGCCTGATCTCTCTCCAGTCGTGTCGGATTGCCGTCCCATCGGACTATGAGAGTGAGGGAAGAGAGAGTGCACCTGTGTCTGCGCACACACTTGTGCACTATAATATCTCCCGCGCCGAAGGCTAGTCTCCGTTGAGATTGGCCGCCGTGGCCGAAATGCGGTCTGAAGGACTATATATATCAAGATCAATCGTAACTGGTTGCTTTTCAGAGCAATTTTACGATTCGCAGATAAAAATCTCATCTTAGCTACCTTCCAGTAGTACCCACTCCAACTTAATAAACTGCACACTAAACAGGCCATCCATATGTCTCCGATATTATTTAATGCGACCAGCCTATTCCAGACCCACATCCTTGCACACAAGAACTATGAGAAAGGTCAAGTTAAGTTGGTAGCAATGATAATAAACATATTTATAGTAGGAAAACTGCTATTTCGCGACCACCAACCATTAGTGGTCACTTTGCTGATGGGATTTTCATATTTTATTGACTTGTCAAAGGTAGGTACCTATTTCCTGGTAGCTAGCGGTTTGTAAGTGCTTGGGAGGTAAAGAGCAAGTACTTATCTGTGAAACAAGTAAAATTTAAACTGTGGTGAAAACAATGGGGTAAGTGCAGCTTTAAATACCTATGGGAACAGAAGAACTTGATTCTATACAATAGTATGAAGAATAGGATAATCTGGCTCTGTACAATTGTGTGCTTAAAGTATTAAATTTCTTTATTACAAATGGAATAGAATAGAATAGAATAGAATAGATTTATTTATTTGCAATGAATGTAGGTACATATTATTAGGTGTTACAAAGTTTTATGGTTCCTTGTACATTCTACCTTAATTGGCATGCAAATTTACATTTTAAAAGAATTTAATAAAACTTATCATCTAAGAATTCTTGTACTGAATAATAACACTTGTGCAAAAGTAATTCCGTAACATGCTTTTTAAATTTAGTTAGTGGTTGTTCCTTGACATTATTTGGTAACTTATTGTAAACAAGTGGTGCCATACAAATAACACTTTTTCTTAAAAGTGCAGTCTTAAAGACACCCGTGCTTAAAAGATTTTTATATTGGGATCTAATACTACTAATTGTTCTATTTCGAGTTTCTTTCAAGGTGGTAAACTGGTGAGGATTCGTTTTAACAAATATACATAATTCCAATATATAAAGACATGGGAAGGTTAACAGTTTATGAGACTGAAATATAGGTAGACAGCTGTCAGTTACTTTTAGGGCAAACATAGCTCTGATGCAGCGTTTTTGAGCTTTAAAAATACTTTCTTTCTCGCTACAGTTGCCCCAGAATATTACACCAAACCTTAAAAGTGACACTACCAGTCCGTGGTAGGCAACCAACACGCTAGACAGGTCCACTTTTTTGGACAAATTGTGCAGCATGAAAGCAGATGTACTCAATGGGAATTCTTTATTCTATTGTATAGAATCCATTTCTTCTAACTTAACAGACAGCTGTGCTGCTGGGGAGTTTGTTGCGCCACTTCTTCTCAGCTAAAGCAGTGAAGGGTGGGCGTTTTGGGGGACTGTCTTATGTAATTCGACATTCAAAAAGTGCTGATTCTCAGCCTTATTTGAATAAAACACTTTTGATTTTGATTTTTAAAGGCCTGTGTCACGGTTTCCAAAAACCAGATAGGAACTGTCATTGACAGAATCATATAATCGGGGCAATCTTTGGGGACTGCCGATAGAACTGAAAACAGTGTGCAGTGACGACGACGCGAGTTTCACGCTTTTTGTTCACCCAAAAAGTACACATATACACACAGTATACATATAGCTCATGGAAAGCAACTAGCTTCATATTTCTGACTGACTGACCCTTGACAATTCAAAAGTGCCTGTAAATGGTTTAATTGAAATAAGTGCTTTGAGTTTGAGTTTAAAGCGTTTGGTGACGATGACGCGAGTTGCATGATTTTTGTTCACCCAAAAAGTACTCAACGCGCCTAAAGAAGTTTTTACTTAAAAAAATAAAAAAAATAACATACAGTCGAATTTAAAACCTCCTCCTTTTTGAAGTCGGTAGAAAATTGAGATGAGCTAGATGAAGTTAATCCATTCGAATACAAGATAATGTATTGTTGAGAAAGGTAGTGCAGAGAGTTTTCTTCTATTCTCATATAGTTTGTGCCGTAACAAAAACCGTTATTATTTATTTTAAGGAAAAACAAACAGTAGCACAATAAGAAATTGTCATATTATCTTAAATATTTTTTTTTTAAATTATGCTACCCAGTTCTCCACAGATTACAATTTAAAATATTTAAAACTACCTAGTAACACAAATACAATACCTATATGACAGTCATTGTTCTAGAACTCATATCTATTTTTAAATTTAGAACAGAAAAAAAAGAAAAGGAAAAGTAAATTTGTGTGCGTACAGACGCCAGCACATCAACCTACTACAATCTGTCAAATTTCTTTAATAGATTTTCAACTTTATCTCTAAAGCATAAGGTTCAAATTTGATTGGGAAAATTTTACAGTTTCGGGTAGGTTGACCTGCTGGCGTCTGTACATAATTAAACATTACGTTATCATACTAAATATAAATATTATTGTAAATTACTTTGCTGATCCTTTAGGGTTGCTTGGATTTGCTTCTTAATGATTTTCTCGATCAAAATCTTTAAAAAATCTTAACCTCTCTATTTCTGTCCGTTTTGACTGTCCTTTGCAAAATCAGTGGATAAGAACAGCGTTGGCTAGGTATAGACGCTATACTTACAATACTAACATAATTTAGGTACAACTCGTAACTAACACAGTAACATTTTACGACTTCATGTTTTTGTGATAGTTTGATTATGTAACCTTTATGGAGTTACTCTGAAAAAAAAAAAATTAAATTAAATTTTAAAATCAGCAAACCAAAATGACTAAGAAATACATAAAGGCTTCAAATTCGAGAAACAGACCCGTCTCACGTTACCTCTGTCTCAAAATAAAGTCATATTTCAAGTGTGTGTGTGTGTTTGAAATTATAACAAAAATAAAGGTGTATTTACACAGAACGACGTGTTTCGTATTGGTCTGACACGCGTCCGTTTTAATTAAAAAGCTGAATTTCATAGTCATTAATCAAACAACAATTAGTGGTGTTTGAAGAGCAACGGAAGTGTAGATGGGACAGTTTTTGGAGTGAGGTTCCTGCCTATCTGGAGTCGTGGTCACAATATTGGTAAGACATCGCCAATATCAAGTACCTATGTATCTTTTAAGTCAATAATAATACATATTCATTTTGTATTCAATAGATTTAATTGAAATGCGCGATGTACGTCAATTAGGTTATTTCCTACTGTATCTACCGGAAATCTTGATAGATAATTGATTTACTTTAAAACACTCATAAATATAACATCACGCCTGTAATCCCCGAAGGCTTGGGCAGAGGAGTCTACCTTTAGTACACCAACATTTCGCCAGTTATATTTCAATTGCATGTAATAGGGGGCAAGCCTATTCGATCTATGAGACATTTAATTAGTTGTTTTCTATTTAGTTTTTGTTTTCAAATTGGCATTGATACAAAGTATAAAGCCGGTTGCAGACCAAGAGCTAAGCTAAGTTACTATAACTTAGCCCGTATAGCTGATGTAATTTTTCATACTTGACTTCATAGTTTGCGGTCTGCACACAAAGGTTAGCTCTAGGTCTGCAACTGGCTTTATGATGGAATTCGAGACATGATAGAAGTCATCTCCTGTATTGTTCATTATTGTGAAAAGAAAATTATTTGTGAGATCAATATTGAACGTGTTTATTACATTGGTATCAATTTCACTTACCTTTTGAGTTTGACTTCTTTAAACTCTTTATTATATGTATCTAATTAGTTGTTAGCCTCTTGTCTTACTGCAGGACAAAGGCCTCCCTGTCCTTTTTCCATATTTTGCTATAACCAAATCGCTTTACCGTGGCAATAGCGGTCATTGACCCACCTACATTATAGATATAGCATTTCGTTATTTCAAAAAATTAAATAAAATCCTTTAACGCCCTGAATCAATCATCTATCTGAACTTAAACATGTTCCAATAATGTAAAACCATACAAAGTTTGTTTGTTTTGGTTCCTAAGGAGAGATATTACGGAAAGGGCAATGACCTCTATTGCCACGCTAAAGCAATTTGGGTATAGTGCCGGCCAGTCCTTTTGATAGAAGTCGTCGTCCCGCCATCATTACCCAGGCCTGCCGCGATGTCGTCTTGCCTTTATATTTTTATAACTATTGTAAACACTACATCTATGCAAGTTTGAGGTTTTTTTTTTAATTTTGGAAAACTTACAGCTAATACTTTTTAAAGTCTATTACAATGTGTAAACGATGGCCAATTACAAGCTTCCACTAACGATTAATCTGAGTAAGATTAACAAATACGCGAAAACAACGACGTAAGAGATACGCAACTGAATTAACTCACGCTCAAAAAATACAACAATAAAGAGAAGAAAAAATAATGGTTATACTCGTACATCGAAAAAATTATTGTTCGATCTTTTCTTTACTTCTGTAACGCTAGTAGTAAATAAATCTAAATCAATCTCGACATCCTGACACACCACATTAAAAGTACGACAAGTTCTTATCACGTACGAGTTCTGTCTGTTGATAGTTCTGACTTTAGGCAAATGGAGAAGACGTGGTCTCCGAAGAAATTTACTCGGTAGACGAAGTCCGATCTTGCCCACCAACTTCAGGACGTCAGTAGATCCGTTCATAACACTAAAGAAGAAAGCAAGATCTGTAATTTTCCTTCGCTCGTGTAGAGGCAGAATATGTTTTTTTTTACACCGACTTATATAATTCGGGAGTTTTCGACATAAGTCACAGAATAAGCAAGCTGCAGTGGCAATGGGACGG
This sequence comes from Xanthia icteritia, assembly GCA_949128155.2. Taxonomy (NCBI): domain Eukaryota; kingdom Metazoa; phylum Arthropoda; class Insecta; order Lepidoptera; family Noctuidae; genus Xanthia; species Xanthia icteritia. The sequence goes on along the minus strand of OX421947.2, from coordinate 16,843,977 downwards.
CCATATTAGCCGTAAAACTGATGACCGTTAGGGTAGACGTGTTCTTGAATGGAGATCGTGAATCGGCAAATATAAGGTAGGACACCCTCAGGCTAGGTGGAGCGACGATCTTCTCAGGGTGGCTGGTAACAGCTGGATTAGAGTTGCCGAGGATCGAACTGAATGGCGTGCAATTGGACAGGCCTATGTCCAGCAGTGGAGTGCTGTAGGTAGATGATGATGATGATGCAAGTTTAGGCATAAAACGATGACAGAGATCAGAGTTCGCATCTGTTTCAAATAGTCAAAACTCTTCTATTTCGGTAGTAAACTCGAGAGTGACAAGAATACCAGCACACTTTGGTCTTTAATTAGATAATAAAACATTTGACGAGAATATTTTAAGGGGCGAGTTGTATTTATGTCATTTGAGTGAGTAGGTTGTGTCGTCATTTTGAATAGAATAGTGCAGTTTTTTCGTGAACAGAGTGTGAATTCTGTGTATTGTGTTACTCGGGTACATCATTAGACTTTCTGTCATTTTTTTTTATCTTCTACCAAGTGATTAGTGTAAATTCCGAATTTATCAGATGATCTCACCAAGAATATGTCGGGACTTTAAAGAGACTTTGACCGCAGATTCTGTTTTGCCATTTCTTGTAAGGAGTACCTTGTCAGATAGGGAAGGTCAACTCCGACTAGTTTTTTTTTTTATGTTATGTTTAAAAGTGATTCCGATATCCTATTTACAGGATAAACAATTTATTTCATATCGAGGACGAGGTGAATGCCATTAACACTTGCTTAATTAACTGGCACCACTTAGTTCAATCAATCTGCCTAGCCTTTTCTCCACTATGTTGGGATCGGCTTCCAGTCTAACCGGATGTCGTGTCGATGATGTGGAGTCTGAACGACTGCTTATCGGACCTCCATAACCAAGTAACTGGGTAATACGATACCCCTTGGTAAGATTGGTTGTCAGACTTTCGGGCTTCTTACGACAAAGATTCACGAATGACAGGATGGTCACTCATCCACGGACCAACCCCGGCAAGCATGTTATTTCTTAGCCACAAGCAAAACTATGGCAAGGCATTACTAAGTTCAGCACTAGAATTAGGAGCACTTATCAAATCACACTCAAATATCACACTTGGCTAAACCAAACCCAAGTCACAATTAAAACGACATTACTCAAAAAAACATTAAATAAATTTAATAACGCCTAATTACTTTTGAATCTAAAAACAATACAATTAAGAGTTTTAACAAACGTATACAAAACCCGCTTCAATTGTAATTTAACTGAAGTTTCTTATAAAGTAATTAATATGACATCGTCTAATGTTTTTTTAATAACGGAGCTATGGGAGCCGCATGCAATTACTCTAATGCATGACTTGGTTTTACCAACTTATCCTTACACACCATTTGCACAATTTCAGACTTTATTGTTATAAAAATAGGGGTGTAGTCAAGTGCATGATTTTTGGTATATTTGCAGTTAATTTCGTTTTCTAATTTTGTGGAGTAGAGTCATGTTTTCTGAGTCTCGCGTGATGTATTCAAATGGCTAAATGGATTGTGTGTATTGTTGTGTATTTTGTGTTTTATTTAAGTAAAAGGTACTTTACGAATTACTCTAGGGTTGGCTGAGAAAAGATATTTTAATTTGGTTTTTCTTTTGTTTTTCTGATCTATGTCGGGGCTGTTGCTGAAGAGGTTGAGGTGACATCTCTGTTTTTGGTAATTGATAAACGGAAGTTATTCTTCGAAGAAAAGATTTCTTCTTGTAAAAAATTTGCCGCATTTTTAACCACTTTATAGTATACAGATCATCAAACAATCAACACAGCGAGTCGCAATCTACTGCTGGACATAGGCTGCGCCACAATACCCTGACCTCCGCCATCCGCATCCAGTCTGTTCCAGCCACCTTCTTAAAGTCTATCTAACTGGTGGGCTTCCCTCACTACGCTAATATAAAATTAATTTAATTCAGATAAATAAATCCATACAATTCGATTAAAATTAAAATTACAACTAAAATATTAAAATTCAATTTAAATTATTCTCTTGACAAAGGTTCTCCACAACGGTGAAGAGACCCTGTCCGCTACAGTCTTCAGAATTCCGTTGCAGCTGCACACGCATTCTGCGGATCAGGGATAATTAATATTGAATAGATTTATTTTCGGCCAGAAATCCTCCAGTTCTGGAAAACATTATTTATTGTAACAACATAGACATGTTCTGACTTCAACTTACAATCAACAGCTGCGCAGTTATTTTTCTAAAATCAATATTTAACGAGAACAAAAATATTTAACTCCTTACGTTCTCCGGAAACAAATAAAAATCAAAAATTGTATTAAAAATCACACCTGCCTCATTAAATGTTAAAAAGCCTAAACTCAAATACAATTAGGGCAGATGTACAATAACGACAAGACATAAAATGTCTTGACGCTTTTTGCCGCATGTCGTAACACTAATACACCGTGCATGTCGCATTAAATATACTAACTTTTGAAATTAAAATGTATTTACTGAGTATTTTACTGCATATTCCTTTACAGTTTTTTTTTTTGTTTGACGGGAATTAAATGTGATTCTTACATTTGAAGTGTTGCTTTATCATAATAATCAGCCTATAATGTCCTGTGTCCCACTGTTGGGCACAGGCCTCCTCTCTTCGAGAGGGAGTGGGCCGTAATCCACCACGCGGGCCCAGTGCGGGTTGGTAGATGTCACATGTCTTATTTTTGATTCTAGAACATGCCAGTTTCCTCGCGATGCTTTCCTTCACCGTTTTGAGAACAGTGGTGATGAAAATATTTACACAAAGTAAAGCCCCCGCCTGGGTTCGAACTCCGAGCCACCACTGCTCTCTGTGCCACCACTGCTCTCTGTGCCACCACTGTTCTCTGTGCCACCACTGCTGTCTGTGCCACCACTGTTCTCTGTGCCACCACTGCTGTCTGTGCCACCACTGCTCTCTGTGCTACCACTGCTCTCTGTGCCACCACTGCTCTCTGTGCCACCACTGTTCTCTGTGCCACCACTGCTGTCTGTGCCACCACTGCTCTCTGTGCTACCACTGCTCTCTGTGCCACCACTGCTCTCTGTGCCACCACTGCTCTCTGTGCCACCACTGTTCTCTGTGCCACCACTGCTGTCTGTGCCACCACTGTTCTCTGTGCTACCACTGCTCTCTATGCCACCACTGTTCTCTGTGCCACCACTGTTCTCTGTGCCACCACTGTTCTCTGTGCCACCACTGCTGTCTGTGCCACCACTGCCCTCTGTGCCACCACTGCTTTCTGTGCCACCACTGTTCTCTGTGCCACTACTGCTCTCTGTGCCACCACTGCTGTCTGTGCCACCACTATTCTATGTGCCACTACTGTTCTCTGTGCCACCACTGTTCTCTGTGCCACCACTGCTCTCTGTGCCACCACTGCTCTCTGTGCCACCACTGCTCTCTGTGCAACCACTGTTCTCTGTGCCACCACTGCTGTCTGTGCCACCACTGCTGTCTGTGCCACCACTGCTGTCTGTGCCACCACTGCTAATTATAGTCACTTCTTGTGTTCAAACTCAAAGTCGATTTGGGTTTTGTTAAAAGTGAACAAAGGGATTATAATGATCAAGGACATGGTCAGTAACGTTCTCCACTCTGAAGATTATATCCCCAATCTGTCTACGAAGTGTGGTGATTATTGATTGATTATACATGGAAATATCCCCATTGATAGATCCTCAATTTAAGCAGCAGAAGATACAAGGCTTAAAGTTGAGCAACTTAAAGTAATTTTGCTAATATTGCAAAGAGAAGACCAGCTCCTGTAAGTGACGTTAGTAGCAACCAGGATATAACATGAGAACACCATTTACCTACCGATATATAACTACAACCACCATCACCTAATTTATATCATTTCAAAACCATTAAAGTTTAATCATTTTGATACTCAAGGTTTTCAAATTCAAAGTCAAATCATTATTTCAAACAGGCACTTTTGAACGTCAAAATATTGAAGAAAATAGAATTGATTCTAGTCGCCCCTTCCAAAAGGTCGTTTCATAAGGAGAAGAATGAGCAAGAAGCTCCAGTTACTCTTTTAAAATGTTTTATAATATTTCGTATACATCTAAACTAATATTATTATAAATAAAGAGAAAGTTTTGATTTTTTGTATGTTTGTTTATTACGCTTTCACGGCTGAGCGGATTTGGATGAAATTTGGCACTTGGGTTGTGTTCCATGCGCGCCTCAAAGAGATGTCATCAGAACTGAAGGGGTCTGATAGGACCAATGCCGGCCGGGGTTGCGGGAAAGTCCAAAAGGGATACCGTGGCCCCATGGCAACGTACAGGCAACTGAAGGAATACGGGTGGGTTTTAGTCAAAGCGGGAGAAGTTATTTGATAATTTCCAAACCAAAAAAAAAAAGAGGTTTAGGACATAGGATACTTTTTATCCCGATATTCCCACGGAATTGAGACATGCAGGTGTAGTTAGTTACATAATTATATAATGAAATTACTATACCAAAATAGGTAACTCAACTCTATTAGTATCTACCAGTAATTTTACGTTTAATAAACCCAAAAACAAAAACAACACATTATTGCAAATTGCAACAGCTTTTCCATGAAGACAACAAATTATATCCATTTGTTCAATCACCTACAGGCAAGAATAACTCATTTCTCAGTACTAACAACCTGCCTAGAAAGACAGGCAGCTGATGTATTACCTACCATTCTGCCTAGATCTTCACGGAAGTCAAAACTATCTAGCCAAACAGATTTACTAAACAATTATTTATTAAATATTCCTACATTATTTATTAGGAACTACAAACGATTTTAAATCTAAGTGTGGGGGAATAAGAGCGAGTTTGGACTGGGCGTTTTAAAGCAGATGCTAAAACCAAGTGTCCGATATCCGAGTGTCCGGGTGATTGCGGAGTGGGCACGGTGCGGTCACGCGACGCTGTCGTCGCGTCTGGGCGGGGCTTTATGATTAATCGCACGTGAGTACCGGGCTTAGGTGTGATGTGTACTGTGGGATATGGAAATGCTTTTCAAAATGGTTGTAATTTCTTTCTATGAATTTGTTATAGGTTCTTAGTAGAAAGTGTATCTTGATTTGTTTCTGGAAGCTTTTAGTTTTAACAAGTAAGTTTGCACAGTTGAATGTCTGGAAAAAATATAAAAGGGTTTTCTTGTAAGGAATCTTTATAATCGACTGTCTTGTTGGTCTAGTAGTCGTAAGTGCTACTGCTGAGCATAAGGTCCCGGGTTCGATTCCCAGGTCGGCCAAAGTGTTGTTGGGTGTTCCATAATTATAGAACTTCTCAGTAGCAGCTCGGTGTCTAGATTTGTGCCCGATTGATGGCAATAGGCTCGCCCCCTATTACATGGGACTAAAAAACAAAACTGGCGAAATGTGGGTGTACTATAGGTACACCTCTGCCTAACCCTTCAGGGAATTACAGGCGTGATGTTATATTATGTTATGAATCTTTATAAAAATCGTCAATTTTCCTTTCCACCTTTTTCTACGCCCTTGAACCTTCCACTATTTGTCTCTGCATCAATCCAAGGTTGACTGGGAAAAAATGCCTATAATGGCATTAAGTTCGCGTCTATACTGTCCGCATTTATATGCTTACGACTATTTACCTTCAAAACCTCACTAGCTATATATCTCAGCATAGCTTCTACTACGACATACACCCAAACCAAGCCTCGTTTCTATCTAATCGCGATCGTACGAAAGCTCATTAGAATGACCACCATGAGTTATGTGTTACAAAGTTCACTGTGACTGCTAAACAGTATCCATCCTCATCTAGTCAGAACTTCGTTAGCCAGTATTGTTTTGAAGAGCTTATAGTGATATGGGTAATTATATTCTATTTTGGATGTCCCATTCCTCTTGCTCGCAGAACTGATGGCCGATGGGGCCGAAAGGTTCTGGAGTTGCGACCGCGTACCGGTAGACGTAGCGTTGGACGGCCCCTTGCCGATGACAGGAATCCGCTGGATGCGAGCATAGAACTGGTCGAAATTGCGGTGCTTGGTGCCTCTTCGCAAACATGCCTCCGTCCCACCAAGACAAGTACTCCTTACTCGACGTAGGTCTGCTCGAGTATGCCAAGTCGAGCGTTACAGGACCACATTTGCTACCCACCAATATTTCATCCTAAGTTCTAGACTATACAACAAGCTTAAAAAAAAAATGAACAATAAATTATCGTAATAATTTTGAATTAACAAGAAAATTGTTGGATTTTCTCTTAAATCTAAACTATTTCGATACAGAGGAACTCATTTATTTTACAAATTAACGACTAAAATACAAAAATTTTCACTTCACTTCCACGACAGATTGTTTATTACTAAGTATACCACACTCACTAACACGCACAAACACACACACACACACACACAATTAACCATTAAACTCACCCAATATAATGTTAACATCAGAATTATTATGCAATTATAAATATTTTGTAAAAAGGTGTCAATCCCACTAAAGAACACTGTCCTTCAAGACACAGGATTTTCCTAGTTTGAAGGGCAGGGGTCTTACTCTTTTGTAATAGCCATACCCATCCCATTTAAACAGCACTGATGTTTACCTAGGCTAAGTTTTTGTAAATAAATGATTACTTAAGCCTCGGGACCAAGTTAGTAAGAACTTGGTCCCGAGGCCTATGTCCAGCAGTGGACGTCTTTCGGCTGAAATGATGATGATGATGATTCCATTTGTAGACCTATGATGGCTCAGTGGAAATGGCCGTGACTTACGACTTCTACGTCGTAGGTTCAAACTCAGACAGGCTATTTACTTTGTGTAATATATTTCATCACCCCTGCTCTCAAAACGGTGAAGGAGAGCATCGTGAGGAAACCAACATGTCCTAGAACCGAAAATTTGAAGACATGTGACATCCACCAACCTGCACTGGGCCCGCGTGGTGCTCCCTCTCGCACTCACAGAGAGGAGGCCATTGTCCCAGTGGAAATACTAAAGGCTGATTATGCTATGCTCAAGCATTCCTTTTAACTTCTTCGTGGGTCTAATATACATATTGATATTGTTGATCGTATCCCACTGCCTCATTGGTCTAGTGGACGTAAGGACTACTGCTGAGCCCCGTATTAGTGGGGTCCTGGGTTCGGTCGTCGAGTCTGGCAAAGTGTTATTAGTTATTTCGCTTTGGGAATTCTCAGTAGCTGCCTGGAATCTCGAGTAATGCCAAGTAGTATAGAATAATACACTACGTACACCCGAAGAAATGGATAATTAATTAATATTTTTAGTGGGCAACACTCGTAAAGTTCTTTTAAAACATCAATGGGCGGCCATAGACAGCGTACAATAACGTTCGAACTTCGAATACTATCACGCCGCTTACTGAAGTTCTATAGTGGTTATAGGCTCGTCTCCTGTAATGCTAATTAAATCACAAATGTGGCTGATTTTTTACCCTCAACGGGGAAACTTTTGGCCTGGATCTCACCTGATGGTAAGTGATGATCAGGCCGAAGGTGGAAGCGAGCTTCACCCGGAATTCTGAACCATAGAAGAAGTGGCTATCTTACCTCTAACTGTCGAAACAAAACAATGCTGTTAACATTGTTGTTATGGCAAAAGAGTTAGATAAGATGGTGGTAGATAGCCAGGCGGACTTAGAACAAGCCCTACCACCAACCAAACCGAGCAGAAATGTTTGCCCCCACTGGTTATCGAACCCGAGACCTCTGGGAGTGAAACTGGTGGTCTAATCACTAGACCACAGAGGCGGTTAATAATAGACAGCACAGCCTTCTCTTTCGCGGAATAAAGGTATGTTGAAAAGCTAGTGAATTGGTAAGCTACTCCAAGGGATCAGATCCTCGATGTCCAAGGTGCAAAACCTCCTAATAACATGAAGAGTGCAGGTGCATCGAAGGCTCGGTGATCATCATTCTATAATGGAGAAAACGCACCATAAATATACAAGGTCCCATTAAAATATACGGATTTTTTTTAAGACAGCGTTCATTCAGTACGTCTGACCAAAGACATCCAAGCAAAAAAAAAAAAAAAGATTAAAGTGATTTTATTTTGACATAAAATAATAAATGGCATTGGGTAACCAACATTTTTAGTGTATTTTCGTTAGCTGATTTATTTTTCTTGTAAGTATCTAATGCATCTTTCTTATAATTTTTTTACCATTGTCCTTATTTTGGTGGTCTAAAATATGATTTCTAAAATTTTGTCCATCTATTTCAATGGGACCTTATATACCTGAGGAGCACTAACTCTATAGAGGAACTTGTGGCTAAGTAATAACTGCCGCACGGGTCGACCCGTCAGGTTAAGTAAGCTACGCTTGCCGGGGTTGGTCTGTGGATGGGTGACCATCTTTACATACAGAGACACCTCCGTGCCTCGGAAAGCACGTTAAGCCGTCAGTCCCGGCTGTCATTCGTGGATCTTTGACAGTCGTTACGGATCGTCAGAAGCCCGAAAGTGTGACAACCTGGCTTACCAAGGGGTATTACCCAGTTACAGGGTCGTGAAGGTCAAATAGGCAATCGCTCCATGTAAAATACTGGTATTCAGCTGCATCCGGTTAGACTGGAAGCCGACCCCAATATTATATAATTTGGAAAAGGCTTGGCAGCAGATTGATTATGTCTTCCACTAGATATGCATCAGTTGACCTCAGAAAGTGTTAATTATTTCCAAGTGTTTTTAATTTATTATTTGGAATCCATAAATTATATCCAGATGTACTAGATAAAATCAAAGTTATATCCCAATTAAGAGAATCAATTTTATTTTTCTAAGTTTTAAATAAATCATTGATAAGTGTGTGTTTAAATAATAAATTAAATTAAAAGCTGATGAAAATCTAGACAGGTTTAAATTAATGAGATATAACGCCTATTTATAATGTATTTGTGAATAAAAAACAAACACTGTTACGTATTTTTTTAATAATATTGATGACATAATGGCTTAAGTCGAAGACCTATGACGAAGTGGAAAATATGGTGCAATCGATGAGACTATAATATACACATAAAATATTGCTCAATGATATTTTGCCGCTAATGGAAGATAATGTCCTACATTATTATTTTCCGATCCCAAGACTAGTCGTAGGGTTAGCTTTCAACTCCTATTCCCTCACTCACACGCTTATACTCACACCCACTACTCACATACACACTCACCTCCTCACCATCTCCTACTTTCATAGCACACACATCCCAACGCGTATTATGCCTATCATAAAAATACGGTGTTCCCATTTCTTTCTTTTGTTTTTATTTTTATTTGTATAATTTTACATAAATCTTGAACAGGCTCTATAACTTAATAACTTATATATAACCTGGGGAAGGGCGGGCCATCCTAACACAAGCAAACTATTTGCTTAAAAGGATTCTCCCCGTTGTAACAAAAATAAGTTGTGTAAGATGATGCAATAAAGTTTTTTTTATTTATTTATTTATAATACAGGTGCAGTTTTGATACAAGGCTGTAGTGAGGTATTTTTTTTAAAAAGGTGGAGGTTGTCAATCAATCATTTCTCAATTCAACTGTAAGTTATTTTTTTTTTTGTATGTTTGTTACGCGATTACTCCGCCAATTATGAATTGATGTTGATGATTCTTTTTTGTTTGGTAGGTCATACTTCAGAGGTGATGCGGTTGATGGCAATAGGCTCGCCCCCTATTATACATAGGACTTAAACGCAACTGGCGTGTGTTTATAGGTACACCTCTGCCTAACATATAGGCGTGATGTATCTAATGTTATTTATTTTCATTATATTTATTAAGAATGACAAACTCTATCCATTCTTTGAAGATGTTTTGTCACATAACTATCTAAATGGCGCAATCTGCCAGCTAGCTTTGCCGCCTCTAAAGACACAACAATCAGAGTAACATCACAAAACTTTACTACCCATTGCCTTCCAAATATAGCCATAAAACATAAGATGACGGTCTTAGTGATTTTTTTAATGATACGGGCACTTGCAGCTCTGTTACAGCCAATTTGTGGCCCCTATAATAAAGTTTGACCCGTCGTCGCTGGTCCTAATCGTCGTAATGGCTGGCGTCCACTTGACCCCGACTTAAATCCATTTAGGGCGTAGATAAGTGGCATAGAAAGGTACTAAGTGCTGGTGGGGAGCCAAAAATGGCGACGTTTGTTTGTGACCTAAGGGAGATAAGTTTGAAGATGGATTGGATCGGGTTTGGTGAAAGTGTTGGAAATCTAGGGAAATTGTCGTAGCTGCATAAATTACTATGGCAGTTTATTATACTCACTCATTTTAGTGCTTTCATTGCCTGATTTGATAAAAGTTCTTATTTCCAATCTGATCATGTTTGCAGGGCCTTCATGGCCAGTGATCGTACAAGGCAGAGAGGTTTGAAAGGAAAAAAGGGAGGTCTTTGCCCAACATTGGGAAAAAAAATAAGCTAGCAAAAAGTTCAAATTTTCTGCTACTCTACTCTCAAAAACGCGAATTGTTTAATTTAACTATACTAGTGGACGCCCAGTGGTTGAAATTCGACCATAATCCATTTAATATGTAGATGTTCATGCTAATTCACTGCTGCCATGTCAATATTCTGAGGTAGACATCTTTAACCTAAAAGTGTAAGTGTAAAACGCATGGTAGTTTGTGTAATGTTTTTTTTATTAATTTAATTTATTTCTAATGCATATTATATAAAAATATTAGCATTCTGCACTCCTTCTCCATGTATGTATCTGTGCCAAATTTCATACTCCTCCGTCCGCGTAATTGTCGTAAAAAGGGGTATAAAGTTGTTTCTTCACGTATTAATATATAGATGCTTGATGTGTGAATATGTTGTATGCTTTTTATTTTGGTCCCAAAGGGTTATTCCCGTAGAAAGCTGGTAACCGGCGCCGATATGTCAGCGTTTGGTGGCGCTGTCAAGCGCTGGTCCGGCAGGCAGTTTTCAGCACAAACCAGTGCGAACCGGCGCCACCTACTTAATTCAGATAGGAACTTGTCAGCGCTTTTTGACGACGGTTCACGCTGATTTTTTCTGCCCAGCCCTGCGCTTTTCAGCGCTAACAAACGCTGGCTTACCAGCTTTCTACGTGAATACACCCAAATGCTTTCGTTATGATTTTAAACCATAAACCTCAAATCTTTATATCCTGAAGTTGGTCTACACCAAAAATTGCAACAGTATCGTCTATTTCAGGCGCCTTTCCTACCTGTCCCACCGGCTATTAACGAGAAGCGAGTAAGCCTTCGAGTCGAGATCCAGTGTACGAAAAAAAATCGCGCGATAAAAATACGTCCGTGCGAACCTGAACTAAAGCTAGCTACTAAAAACGAGTTGGCGAGCAACGAGCAGCGAGTGCGCGACGGCGACGAGCGATAACTCGCTGGTATGCGTATGCAGCGAGTGTTCTGTCCCGCAAACGAGTACTCTCTTTGATAGCTCTTGTTGCTGCGACAAACGAGTACTCGCCGATGGCGGTGTGAAGTCAGCGATCAACTATTAATATAGATATATGTATATCTCTTTTACTTACACGGGCCCTACAATCTGATGTAGGTATGTAGGATGTTTCTTGAGCGAAACAGTCGTTGATAGTCGCTTCCTTGTCGGTTGTGGGACAGGTGACTCAGCGGTGTCAAATGGTTTTCACCTCGATATCTAAACTCATTATTTTGTTTGTTTCCTTATCTGTTCAGTTGAACGAGTACCTACGATGCCCTTGTTCTTTTTTTGGATAAAGAAACAGCGCAAACTGTGCGTCTTGTCGGTGCGGCTAGTTGCAGCAGCAAGAAGCAGAGTTGTCGTTTGCCTCTGCAATTCTGCACCTTGTTGCTGCGACTAGACGCAGAGCTGTCGTTTGCATCTGCGTCTAGTCGTTACGACAGAGGTCGTGAAGGAACCGATCATTTTGTTTGAGTATTAGAGAGAAGCGTTCGTGTTGTTCATCTTGTGAGTGAATTTTGAGCCTCTAGTTGCTCTTGCCTTTTTGCTTATCTAAGCGCATATGACTGTCCTAGCTTGTCGTGCAGTTGCAGAGTCGCAACTGCACGACAAGTGCCAAAAACTCTCATTGTTTTGTTCAAAACTCCGCAAGTTTTGAACAAAATAATGAAAGTTTTTGGCCGCAGCCTGTCGTTGCGTCTAATCGCCCAGCAGTCGCAGTCGTTTGTCACATAGTGTGCGTCTTGTCTAAAACAATTGCAGGAAGTACCTACATGTAGTTGATAGGCTGTCTCAATTAAGATTGATTAGCACTATTTTTGATGCCAACGAATTAATTCTGCTGGTTTTCTGTTACGTCAATTGAACCAATTGTTACGTTTGTTGTCGGGAAATTAACTGGCACGTGAAGTTTTGTTGTTTCGTAATAGTTTTAGGGTTATTGAGGGCCTTGTGAGTGGCGAAATGGGTTTGGCTTAGTTGGTTTACGAGATAAGGTACACTTGCTTCGTTACGTGTTAGATAAGCGCAGTAAATTAGATTCTTGAGTCTGTAAAAAAACAAATGTAAAGACGATTCAAATAAGTTATCCTAAATTTGTAAAATTCTTCCTATTAATTTAAAACATTTGGTTTACAGTTGGGAGCGATAGCCACGCAACTAGGACAATATCTGCAGGTAAATTTGACGTACTCAGGTCGACATGCGTTCGGCGCTTGTCGTGGCAACACGTCATGTCCTGGTTCGCAACAAGTAAATCATCATCCTAAGGATGCCTCGTTGAGAGGTAAAACACGTGTCGATTTCTTACAGGGTTGTTTATGACTCTTTAAGAACAGTTAAGCGGATTAGGTTACTAAATATACGTCGTCTATTGTATTTTATAATGGATTTCCGCAGTCACGCCTGAGTCAATTAATACTATACTTTCCCAAAATTCCACCTTGTATAGATGACATAGAGCACTTGGATTAAATTTATATAGATTTGTTTTTTCAATGAAATCTCCAAACGACTGGTTGACACTTCCCGTGACCCAAGGGCTGGCTTTCACCTTGGCCAGAGGCTAAGCATTGCCATACAACGTGGCAATGCGGCCAGTTTCTTGGGTACAGACGCCAGCAGATCATCCTACCCGAAACTGTCAAATTTTCCCAATCAACTTTGAACCTCATGCTGTGGTGATAAAGTTCAAAATCTATTAAAGAAATTTGACAGATTGTAGTAGGTTGATGTGCTGGCGTCTGTATATTACCGATGCGGAGGAATTTTTCGATGCCATATTTTAGTTTGTTAATAGTTTTAGTTAGGTTAGGATATAAAATTTTTCGTTTTCGAAGAACACTTAGTAGGTACAATTAGAAATTTAAAAAAATAAATCTTGATAGATATAAATATTGATTTCAAGAGTAATTCATGCTGATGTTTAACTAGTGTTTACTCTTGAAAAGTGCTCCATTATTAGTGACAGGTTGATAATGAAAATATAAGGTACAGGTACATAATCATTGCTTGACAACTACGCAAAGCTATTAATTGAGATATTAAAAAAATATCCTCTGGCTAGACGACAAAAGTGTTGACGACGTGTATAATAGGTACATATAATATTATAAAGCTTAAGTGTTTGTTTGTTTGAACACGCTAATTTCTAGAGAAATTAGCGTGTTTTATTGTTTTATTTATTTTAATATTTATTTTTACACATTAAAAAAAAAAAATTTCGAGGTGATAGCCCAATTCTTGCTCTTCGTCACACGCAGATTTTTATGGTGTACAATAAAGGGTATTCTATATATCTATCTGACTTATTAATTGTAAAATTTTAAGAAAATCGTCTGCTTTTACAATATTTGCAAATATGAGAGCACCATGTATCTATCACATGATTAATTCATCACGTCAACGCCGGCTGTCGCTGAAAACCAGCGCTGGGGCTCTGTCTTGCATAGGGTCGCAGCATTATGCTGAGCGATGCGAGCCCAATTTGTTATTCTCGTGTTTTTTTTTTTCTTTGCGTCATATTTACCGCAAATAAACGTATTTTCTTTCTTTTCTTTAATTTATCTGATCTGTCTGACTGTTATTTCGGTATATTTTGTATCTTACGACTTCCACGCGAACGAAGTCGAAGTCGGGTAGAAGCTAGTCTAAACTTATAATATTATAAAGAGAAAAGATTTGATTTGTTGTATGTTTGTTTGTTTGTTACGATTTCACGCTAAAACGGCTGAACGAATTTGGATGAAATTTGGCACATGGGTAGACCATGACCTAGGTTAGGACATAAAATACTTTTTATCACGATATTCTCACGGTATCGAGACTAATGCGCGTGAAACCGCGGGGCGAAGCTAGTAAATAATAAAAACTACGGCTGATATTCCCGTCACAATAATTAATGTCAATCTTTTAGCTCGAGGACGTTAAAAGCGTAATGTCTACTTATTTACCAGTTTATGTATTTACATGTAAGTAGCACAAAGTTGTTCTTGTTAATTTAACCATCAATTAATTCCATGTTTAAAAACTAGTTTCCAATTGATTTTATTTCCACTTAAACAAATCTCAACTTTATTTCAGTGTTAATTAAGTTGATTTCAGAACTATAGAAAAAGTCTTAAATTGTTTGAAGTATTAACGCAAACTGAACTTTATGTATGGGTATTACAGATATTTTTCCAAAAGCACATATTTGTTTACATTTTTCGAACTAAAATCGCGAACGCAGGATAGATTATTATTATTCTCAAGTCTGCTTTTATCTTTTAGAGCCAGACTGCGCAAGCGTCTCTTAAATTATAGCTTGTTATTTGTCACTGCTCCCAGCTATTTTTGTCAGCAACCCAGGATTGCTGATAATGTTGCTAGATTAAATAATTATATATGAAATTAACGTTTTAAGTGGGTAGTTGACTAGAATTATGATCTGACTAATAAGTTTGTCTGATTAGTCTATTTGGTATGTTATTATGAAGATCTGACACGAGTATTTCTCGCTCTTCGTTTCGGTGGTAGAAGAAAATATTTTGGATGTGGTAAAAAGATCAACTACCTAAATCCTCATCTTACTTTTCTATGTGTTATGGGACTGTCATCATCTGCCTAGCCTTTTAGGTTGAGCGAGAGGGCGTGTCAGACTCTTACTGACTAAAACCCACCCGCGTTCCTTCCGTTGCCTGTACGTTGCCAGGGGGCACGGTATCCCTTTCGGACTTTCCCGCAACCCCGGCAGTCATCGGTCCTTTCGGACCCCTTCACTTGCTGACATCTCTTTGAGGCGCGCGTGGAACACAACGCGCCGTCGACCCGGGCCTGGTCCTTATCGGACGGCGAGCTACCCATTGCTCACCGTCCACTTCCGTCGGCTTCCAGTCTAACCAGAAGCAACTAAATACTAGTATTTTGCATTAACCAACTGCCTATCTGACCTCCACAACTCAGTTATTCGGTAGTACCTACGATACTTCAAAGTAAGACTGGTTGTCAGACTTTCGGACTTTTGACTACCCGTAACGACTGTAAAAGATCTACAAATGACAACCGGAACCAATGGACCTGTTTGTGCACAGAGGAGTCTCCATTTGTAATGAATGGTCACCCATCCACGGACCGACATTGGGCAAGACGCTATTAGCTTAACCTTGGCTCAACTTGTAAGCCCCTCTCCTGTTTAGAACTGTCTGTGGTGAAAATTATCTCCGAAAAAAAATTATAGCTTCAATGTTTTACATTTACCTTTATCTAGTGTAACTCTTCTCCACTAGATCTGCTGTCCATTATATTTCGTCTCCCTTCTGCATCTACTCTGTCGTCTTCCTCTTTTTCGTTTATAAACTCTAGGGTACCAATGCATAACTATGTAAATTTCTATTAACGGCTCCCAAATTAAGATGATTATTTCATTTTACCTTTTTCTTTTTTTTTTCTTTTACATACTACCTTGACATAATCTCTTCGTTATTTGACATTATATACCTAAAATATTTTTATTTTATTTTTTATAATAAGATTTGGTACATACAGCTGTAGTGGCAATCATGTCATTTGGTCTAAATAGCTTTTTATTATTTGATTTTGCTTTTATATAGATTCTTTTCTTTTAGATTTGAAATCTTTTGATTTGAGTGAATGTGAGAACGTTGTAGGCTTAACAGACGTAGATCTGTCGACCATTTTCTATCTTGCTAAGTACCTGGTACTTGTTGATAGGCCTACACTGTCCTCTCATACCTATTAACTCTGTAATTTGAAAACATTGTAAATACCATTTACTTTTAAAAGAGTAACCATGGAGTTTCTTGCCGGTTCTTCTCCATAGGAAACGACCAATTGGAACCGTGCACCTAGCTTCTGACGTTTCATAAGTGCCCTTGTAGGTTTATGTGAAATAAAATATTTTGAATTGAATGTGTGGTTCATTTGCTCTATTTGTCTCGTATCATTTGCGTCCTGATCATTCATCATCGTTTGCTTGCCCTTATCCCAATTTATTTGTGGTCGTCCCAACATGTCTTTTCTTCCTTACTTCTCTATCAGTCGTCATCTTGGTGGTCATCTCCTTTTCTAGCCATAGCATCTTTCAGATTGCATAATCAGCCTATAATGTTCCCACTGCTGGGCCTCAAGCCTCCTCTCTTCGAGAGGGAGTGGGCCGTATAATTTACCACGCGGACCCAGTGCGGGTTGGTAGGTGTCACATGTCTTCGAATTTTTGGTTCTAGGTCATGCCGGTTTCCTCACGATGTTTTCTTTCACCGTTTGAGAGCAGTTGATTGAATTATTTACACAAAGTAAAGCTCCTGCCTGGGTGAACCCACGACCTACAAATCGTAAGTTGGGACCGTTACCACTGGGCCACCACTGCTCTCACTGGGTGACCACTGATCTCACAGGGCCTCCACTGCTCTCACTGGGCCTCCACTACTCTCACTGGGCCACCACTGCGCTCACTGGGCCTCTACTGCATTCAATGGGCCACCACTGCTTTCACTGGGCCACCTCTGCTATCACTGGGCCTCTACTGCTCTCAATGGGCCACCACTGCTTTCACTGGGCCACCTCTGCTATCACTGGGCCTCCACTACTCTCACTAAGCCACCACTGCTCTCACTGGGCCACCACTGCTATCACAGGGCCTCCACTGCTCTCACTGGGCCACCACGGCTCTCACTGGGCCACCACTGCTATCACTGGGCCTCCACCGCTCTCACTGGGTCACCACTGCTCTCCCTTTCACACATTGCCATTTTTAATGTCGGTAATCTTCTTCTTCCATTACAATATACGGGAATAAACACCACAGATGATACATAACTGTCAATTCTGACTACTTAACGATCCCATAATCAATTCATACTTATCCACACTTAGCTATATTCCTAACCCGTTTCTGGTATAGATTACAAAGAAATCAAGCATGCCAAAATACTTGCAATATGATGCATCGTGATCTGTTCCGACCAACTTAAGCTGACACGTCCCAAAATAATTGGAACCTCGTTGGTCTGAAGCTTTATGGTTGATTTTCGTTTGTTTTCTAAGTGATGGAAAGGCAAGTTCATTTGGTTGTGTAAGTAACAAAGTACTGATCAATTTAGCAGGGATAGCAAGGATACATTTGTCATGTCGGTCAAATAAATCGGCTGTCGGATTCGGTACAAGCAGTGTTGATGGTCGTTGCTACAGTTATGTTTGTTTCTGTTATTAGTTATTTTGTTTGTTAATACTGGATTAGTTTAAGATTAAGTGGTGAGCAGAATAAGATTGTTGTGAGGCTGGGATTTAAATCGAAGTTCGGGAGTTCTATAAATTAAATCAGGAAGAAAAATCCTTTCGTATGCTGCCTTGTGGATGCTTTCGTGGGAAACAGTTTCAGAAGAGAAATAGTTCAAGGTCTGTTCTTGATGATCGAGTATAAAATTGTCGTCAAATTTTTCGCTTTTTCCAAAAAGTATTTCTAAGACGATGAAGTATAAAAAAAGTATCTCCACATTGTATTAAAATGTTACTTCAACACAATTTCCAAACAAAAACTTTTATAAAAAACTTATTGTTCTGACCGTGAAATTATTTATAAAGAATAAAGAAATACCTTTCTCAGGATCAGCCGATGATAAACGTTTACTTTCAATCGTTTTTACTTCATATAATTGGTTTAATAACATAGTCATTGAAACTGTCATTTGCAACAATGTTGCAGACCAAGAAATCAAACTAAGAAACGTAAAACAAGAGAAATTCAACTCTATTTCTCGCAGCCAAAGTGCATTTTCAGTTGTTAGATATCACAGAACGATTCAGTACCGCTCGTCGTGCTAACAAACCGAAAATATACTCAGTGGTTTTGAAAATAGAACACAGTATTCTTGTTACAATTTGTGATGTATTAAAACAAATATGGTTGTTATAAAGTTGCAAATCAAAAATTATTGACACGGTAGTCGAGATTTCTGTAATCACTGAGCCTACCTATGTAATTACTTTTAAAAGTCGATACATTTTTCAATTACTTAGGTACTAATTGGTGAAGGAATGCTAATATTATTTGTTATGAACATGACTTAGTTATCAAAACAAACCGAAGTATTAAGCTGACTTCCGTGCACATTAGAAAACAGGGTTGCCCTTTTATTCAGCCTATCACAATCTACTGCTACACATATGTTTTACATACCGGGTGTTTTGACGCAACCGATCATAGGGCACTCCTTATGACCGGATTCGCCAAAACACCCGGTTCTCCCCCTTCTACGTCCAGTCTGTCCCAGCCGCCTTTTGAGCATCTACCTATTACTCCGTTTTTACTTTTTTTGTGCCATATATTTGGCATAGCCATTTGTCATTAAATAGTGCAGTTGTAAACACTTTGATCTTTCATGAATGCCAAACGTCATTTTAAGTGGTATTTTGGCACTTCATATTATTAATCTTACGCCTTGAAGAATGTGAAGTACCTTTCTATAAGTTTACAAGAATCTATGCACACGTAATAATATTTATTCATAATTAACTAGTTGTTGCCTATGACATCGTCTGCGATCCAGGATAAAGAGTAGCCCATATCCTTCTCTAGGTCATGGTCTACCCATGCACCAAATTTCATCCAAATCCGTTTAGCCGTTTAGCAAAAAAACTCACTTTCGCATTTATAATACTTAGGAAGTTAGGATACTAGCCTGTAGCCCAAAAGTCTGACAACCAGTTTTGCCGAGGGGTATCGTATTACCCAGTGAGAAAGAAGAAAAGAAAGAAAGAAATAAAGAAATTTATTTGACTCAGGTTAAGGCACACAATATTCACACAAAAACAAAAAAAAGTCTAAGTAACTGGGTTTTTCAAGTCAGATAGGCAGTCGCTCGATGTAAAATACTGGTATTCAGCTGCATCCGGATAAACCTTATCTGGAAGCCGACCCTAACATAGTTGGGAAAAAGGCTAATCAGATGGATGTAATACTGCCCTCTAACTGTCTCCCTACAGGGCAAAGATGAGCACCATGTATCTGTCACATAATTAGTTTATCTGTTGTTGCTTCATTCTTAATTCTTAATTCTTTTTACCTATTGTGGTATAATAATTTTGTTCTAGGTGCATCGTCCTCACATATAATTATGTAGCTAATGTACTTATACAAAATATTGTAAAACATTTTAAAAGAGTAACGGTGGAGTTTCTTGCCCATTCTTCTCCATACGAAAACTACCTTTTGGAAGGGGCAACTAGAATCAATTATTTTTTTTTGTAAATTTTTGACGTTCAAAAATGCCTTATACGGGCCTACTTGAAATAAATGATTTGACTTTGACTTTGACTTTGACAAAGACATACAGAGAAGGAACGAGAATTGATCAACACTTTTGGTCACAGAGTACCTACTTACTGGCAATTTTCTTCCACCATTAGTCTATGATCGAATCTACCATCTTTGACTTAAGGAATTAGGTAATCCTTTACAATGATACTGCTACTAAAAGAATGGAGTTTTCAATGTAAAATTGATATCATGGGCGTGCGGTAGACTATATTTACTTGCAAGTAAACCGCATTGAATAGCCCTCATTCATAAATTATTAAATAGAATATTGTGCAGTCCTAGTTTTTGTGCTTTGCGAGGAATTTGAGCAAATAATTATTCGTTTAAGCATTTGGCTCCATAAATCTTGCTCTGTTTCAAAGTAGGGTCGGCAAATGTTACGAGCTGTGACAATTATAATCGGTTTATAATTGACTTTCTCCTAAGAATTAGGGAATTTCTCCTTATAAAAATATAGGGCATAAAGGGTCCGGCACCAGGAAATCGTATTTTGGGTTATGAATAAGTTTATACAGAAAACTAAAAGTAATAGCCACGAAAAAAAAACTCTCGTCACTTAAAAAAACTCGTCAGTGAAAATATCGTATTGAAAATAAAAGGTTTATTTCCAAAGGAAAAAATTTAATCTCACAAAAAATGTGCAAAAAGCACTACCGTATTTTGATTGCGACAAGAATAGGGTAATTGGCCTGCAGGTAGAACTAAATTTCTAATCAATAATGATACATTGCTGATGAGTTCAACAAAACAGAAAGGGTTTATCATAAATACTCGCTTCATAAATCAGAATACCTGCCAAAAGGCTGACAACCAGATTTACCAAGGGGTATCGTGTTACCCAGTAACTGAGTTGTGGAGGTCAGATAGGCAGTCGTTCCATGTTATTATACTGCTATTCAGCTGCATCCGGTTAAGACTGGAAGCCAACCTCAACATAGTTGGGACAAGGCTATGCAGAGAAAGATACACGCTTCATAAATACACAAGCAATTCATCGTTTATTATTAGATAATGAAAATTTTCGTTGTTTGAACATAAACTTACATTGTTTTCGTAAAGTGTAAGCACTAGTGTGATAATGTCTTTAATAAACAAATGATCGGAAGATGTCACATGTCTATATTGTCTATCAAATCAATTGTGCACACGGTTGTAACAGCTGAAGTTTTGAAGTTTTTTAAATGAAATGTAATGTGTTCTTGATGAATAGCGTAATAATTCATTATAGTTTTCTTTTATAATATCCGAGGACTAGAGGATACGAGAGGCACAGAACCGTGGGGTAATTGCGAACCTAACACATTTACAGTAGCAGTGGCTTTCATTTTGACAGTTCAACAACATTCATTGCGTTATTAACGTTGTTAAGGAGCCAAATTTTTCGAACATAAGAAACAATGGATTGGTATAAACCTTCAAAATCATTCAGATTGTGATTGTAAGTGGAATAAGACGCGGTCGAAGTGGCGATGCTTGTCCGGGGAGGCCTATGTCCAGCAGTGGACGTCTTTGGGCTGGAATGATGACGATGAAGATTTTTTAAATGACATTTATTTTACTTAGTAATGACATACTATTGATGACTCGTGTGTTTATTAGTGTAATTACTTGGTATTTTTTTGCAAAACATGCATAGATGACAAACACGAACACAAACGCACGAGGGAGAAATTCACTTCTTTTTGATGGATTTTTAAATAATTAGGTATGTGCCCAGTATAGCTGCAGAAAAAACCAAACTTAATGATGTTGATGAAGTATGAAATTCACACGACATTTGCCGCTAGTTTTTTCATAAATGAAAACCTTAAGAAACGACCTGAACACACTTATGGGAACTAAACGGACAGCCTATTAATCCTAGCCCACAAAAAGTTTTTTTTATTTTTTTTTGTTCTGTACCTAGTGAAAGGTGCGAATTTCGTTACAATAGAAAACAATTCTCAAAAAAAAAACCACATTGTATCTCATACTTTCATATCAAGCTCTATATTATTTATTAGCAATTATCCGCCTGTTATAGTCTCCCCATAATATATACGAAAAGGACTAGACGGCTATTCAACACCTAAAATATCTAAGTGCACAAAAAATGAGCCTTTCCGGGCAAACTTGCCAACTCTTGCTGACGTTACCTTGCCCAGTAATTTAGCTGTCAAACTCAAGAGTGATGAATTGCCCAAGCGTCAACTTTGTCCATTGTACCTGACTGATTATTCCGAATAGACATGAGCTATTAAATGAATTATCTAGTTTTTACTATGACTTATTGCAGCATGCTTTTCGAGTGATTGGTGAGTTTTCTTCTAGAGTACAAGGCTTTGATTGAGAAATAAATTACTGTTACTTAAACGTTCCTTTGATTTATGTTGGCAATTTTGTTTTCATGTTTTCATTGGACTTATTTGTCGGGTCCTTAAACTTTTGCCTAAGGGGTACATTTTGTGGGTTCTTTACCGTGGCCATTCTCCATTTTCCTGCTGACTAGTTGTCTCCTGTAGCTGAGATCTAGATAATTTACTGAGTTGCAGTTACAGGATGTAGTAATTATGAGATAAATGATGTATGGACCATAGCGCTTTTCTTTTGCTATCTGAGAACGAATAAAATGTTGGCTATGAGATGTGAGCTTTCGGCTGGATATGTAGGTAGAAATGATGAGGCCATCATCCATTGATAGACCAATATGAACACTGCGCTGTTCTCAACCACTGCAACTCTTGAAAGTCAGAAACAACAGTGGCCACCACCAGAAAAGCGCTATGATAATGAAGGTAGACGAGTCTGGCAGAAATCATACAACTGTCTTGGAACCAAAGAAAGAATAGGGAGTAACGAAAATAAAAATAAATAATAATAATCCATAGTTTTCACGTATTTTGATCACATAAACGGATCTGAAGGTATAACTGACCATATTGCATTTATTGGCCGTAGGGTTTCGTAAGCGCTGATCATGATTTCCTGGTTCGATTCCAAGGTCGAGCAAAGTGTTGGGAATATGGAGATATGAAGAAAAGCGTGTAAATAAAGTTCACTCATCCTCCATAGAAAAGGGAGCATGCTCCGACCAGACGGGTGTTGTCTGGTGGGCAACTGCCCGACGATTGATGTCGGGAAGTTATATATATGCAGATCGCGCGGTAAATTCCGCTTGCGCGGTGCAGGATTTCACGTGACGTCAGTGTGATGCGTAGTTCGAATCAGGCGATGTAAATTTTCCAACAGGAAGATCAGTAGCACCCCGGAGTTTGGAATTGTGCGAGGTTGATGGCAATAGGCTTGTCCCCTATTACCTTCATGGGAAAAACTTAATAAACATAACTGGTGAAATGTGAGTGTAGGTATAGGTAAGTATAGTGTCTTACTGGGATAACAGGCGTGATGTTATGATATACACAAGGTGTCCAGTAAAGAATGGATAACCTTGAAATAACATGTAACACAGCTAATCGCCGTTCTAAAATAAAATTACAAAAAAAAAAACATATTCCTCTTAGTACAGACGCCAGCACATCAACCTACTACAATCTGTCGAATTTCTCTAATAGATTTTCAACTTTATCACTATAGCATAAGGTTCAAAGTTGATTGGGTAAATTTTACAGTTTGGGGTAGGTTGGCCTGCTGACGTCTATACCTAAAATATTTAACTAACTCTTTACCTTTTTTTTGCATTCTTCATCACCACGACCACAAATGAATGAATCCCATCGTTTATTTGATTGTTGTAATTGACTATGCCAACATAGAGTCAGTAAATAATGTGACTAGGAATTACACATTATTTTTAAAAAAACGTGTCTTAGGTACTACTTGAGATATAGCTTTTTTATATTTTTTTTAGAACGGTCATAATGTACGAGTATTATATGGAATTTCAAAGATATCCGTTCTTTTATATTGTTGTTCTCGTAAATTAAATTGAGGTGGATACTTATGGGCCACTGTAAAACAGCGAATCGAATTGATTATGATCCCAGTTACTAGTTATTAAGTGAGGATTCTGTGGCCAGCTGTCATACGTCGCGTAATAAATTAGTACTTGCGCAATGAACGGATTCTGCGCAAGCGCACCGTGGATGTGCGGTGTTTGGATATGTCGGGAATTTTTTATAAGTACAAGATATTGTCAAAGTCAAAGTCAAATCATTTATTTCAAATAGGCCCTTATAAGGCACTTATAACCGTCAAAATTTACCAAAAAATGTATTTGATTCTAGTCGCCTCTTCCAAAAGGTAGTTTTCACATGGAGAAGAATGGGTAAGAAACTCCACCGTTACTCTTTTAAAATGTTTTACAATATTTTGTATAAGTACATTAGTTATATAATTATATGTGAGGACGATGCACCCTTTTGACGGCACGGTTGGCGCAGTGGTTAAGCGATTGACTGCTGCACTGCGTGTCGCGGGTTCGATTCCCACACGGAACAAATATTTGTATGACTTACAAGTAGTTGTTCCGGGTCTGGCTGTTTGGGTATGTGACTTTAAATGTTTGTAAACGCACCCACGATACAGGAGAAATTCATAGTGAGGGGCAAGGTTTTTAAAAAAAAAAAATACCTATAATAAAACTACTATACCACAATAAGTAAAAATAATTAAAAATTAAGCAAAATAGTGCTCACATATTTACAAACATTGTAAAAGTAGACGATTTTCCTAAAATTTTACAATTAATAAGTCAGTGTGTGAGGAAGTAATCACAGAATGTAAAATCAATGTAATATATTTAAATTATATATTTAAATATATTACATTGATTTATAATGTGTGTCATTACAACAACTAATTGAAGGAATTCAAGAAGTGCACTTCTAAAGCTTAGGATAAGCAAAATCAGCCTATAATGTCCCCACTGCTGGGACACAGGCCTCCGGATCAGGAGGGAGTGGGCCGTAATCCACCACGCGGGCCCAGTGCGGGTTGGTAGATGTCACATGTCTTCGAATTTTTGGTTCTAGGACATGCCGGCTTCCTCACGATGTTTTCCAATTACTAAAACATAATCTATAAATTGTACCTACATCTTTGGTTGGAGGACCCCAATAAATATCTCAAATAAAATCTCAAATCGTTTATTGCAATCCATAATGTATGTACAAATTACAGGTGGTAAATAAAATAAATAATAATAGAAACAATTATGGACCCTGTCGGGCACAGCAAATTTTTAAATAGGTTGAGGAGAGGAAAAGCGCTTTATTGATTTTCCTTATTATTAAGTTAGAATTACTTTATATCATATTACCCTATGTATGTAAATAAATAAATTATAACAAGCACTTAGGTTTTCAAATAGGAATCAGAGCATTTATGTTTTTAAATAGCAATCATACCTACATTTACATTGTTTGTAAAGAGTTTTTTGCTGATCAATTAGGATTGCTCTAAAATGTATTAAATACTTCCGCAGACAGGCGCGACACGACTCTAATAGAACAATTTCTATTAAAACTTCATGGAAATTGTTCTACCAGAATCACGTCGCACCGTCGCGTCGCGCCTGTCTGCGAAGGCTTTAAACCTTTGCGGTTTCAAAATAGGCAACATTAAAAATTTCAAAATGTTTTTTCCCGTACAGAACTCTCGGTGGGCGACTGCAACTCACACTTCGCCGGTTTTTTTCAATAGTTTTTTTTTTTTCTAATATGAGAGTAAGGAGATACTGCCGGGGTTGCGGGAAAGTCCGAAAGGGATACCGTGGCCCCTGGCAACGTACAGGCAACTGAAGGAACACGGGTGGGTTTTAGTCAGTAAGAGTCTGACACGCCCTCTACTCCACCCAGAGCGGGAGAAGTTATTTGATAACTACCCACCCAAAAAAAAATAAAGAGTAAGGAGATAGGCCGTTGATAAATCTTTCAACCAATCACAGGAGTTTACGCGCGCTTGAAAATTTGTCACAATAATTTAGCGATAATTTTCGTTCGAGAAACTGTCCCTTGGTGCCTACATTTTGCTGCCTATTGTCACAGTATAAATATGGACGGTATGAAAACTAGGCCTATTTGTTGAAATAATTACTTACGCTTCATTTTTAAAAAGATCGCGGCGGCCACTCGTCTCGTCACGGCACTCACAACTGACAGCACCGCGACAATCGCTTGGGGTCTCGTCAATGGGTCGACGATGAGTTTCTGTACTGTCCATATTTATACTGTACTATTGTATAACTGTATATAAATATCCAAAAACCAATACCTCATCCATTCTATATCAGCTCCACGTGAAACCTGGGAGCGCCGTACCACATCTATTCATTACACGGCGCAAGTGTACAATCACCAATTCTATGGGCCTGTAATGACCGACCACCATCGTCAATTATCTACACATTACTAAGACCCGAATCGAACCCACACTATTATGAAACCGAGGCCTCAGGCCCGATCTGAAATGTAAAAACACCGGTCAAGTGCGAATAAGACTCGCGCACAGAGTTCCGTACCACCGACACTGATACAGTTAAGGTAATTTTTATTATTTGCCGTGACTTCGTCCGTATAAAACTTGTTTAAATATAAAATATATCCTATGACACTCCGCAATACTGTAGCTCCCCATTTGTGAAAAAAAATTGGAATCGTTTCAGTAATTCCGAAGATTACCCCCTACACACAAACTCACAATTTTACCTCTTTATAATATTATTATTATTATAATATAGATAATAGAGGGCATAGAAACATGTATTCTGCGAGTATTTTAACTGTAGGGTTACCTATTTAAGTAAACAAGGATCTTTTGGCGCGCGGCCAAAATCGAAACTAACGCCGCCATATTGTTTCTCAATACAATATTACGAAACTATTTCATAAAATGTTAACCAACAACGCCCTCCCGCCAATGTCATTCAAGTGCCAAATATTCGTTGAACTTTACGCCACTGTGACTGACGGACGGACAGGCGGCGTAGGATTAGTAATAAAGAAAAAAAGAAAGAAAGAAAATACATTTATTTAGATTCACAGACTAAAAGGCACAAAAGTAAAAAGAAAGAAAACAAAATAAAAAGTGTAAAGTGCGTTGTATGATACATAATATGTAATAGGGTCCCGTTTATCCCCCTTTGGGTACGGAACCATAAAAATGCTATCGATAAATTGAAATGATAATTAGTTTTTGAAATAACACCATAGAATAAAATTTGTTAGCCTCGAGCCATCTTTTTGCTTTTCCATTTTATCGACATGTCATGACGGACATACGACCCGCCTTTGAATATCAATGCTATTAAAATTGCCGATAATTTTTCACTTAGATCAATTATTATGGTTGATTGATACTTAATCGTTGTTGTATTGTTATTATGGGACGACTAGGTACTTATTAGGGAATGAATAACATTACAGACCCTTGACAGTCGTAGTGAGAAGCCCAAAAGTTTGACAACCAGTCTTACCAAGGGGTATCGTGTTACCCAGTAACTGAGTTGTGGAGGCCAGATAGGCAGTCGCTCTTTGTAATATACTGCTATTCAGCTGCATATGGTTGGACTAGAAGCCGAACCCAACATTGTTGCTAGGCAGATTGTTCATTAATAGTATAATCGCACCGTCTGTCACTAATGTTGATGTTAGATTGTTATTATGGGATGCAGTGGTGGCCCAGTGGTAACGGCACCGACTTACGAGTGTAGGTCGTGGGTTCGAACCCAAGCAGGCGCTTTACTTTGTGTTAATTTCATCACCACTGCCCTCAAAACAGTGAAGGAAAACATCGTGAGGAAACCGACATGTCCTAGAACCAAAAATTCGAAGGCATGTGACATCTACCAACCCGCACTGGGCCCGCGTGGTAGATTACGGCCCACTCCCTCTCATCGAGAGGGGCCTGTGCAGTGGGCACATTATAGGCTGATTATGCTATTATGCTATGAACAATAATATACACACCCAAAGTAAAATTGACGAGGATTGATGTAGGTAATAGGGGGCGACCAAAACTAACTCATCGGGTATTAAACGTGTCCTTATCAAAAAAGCATATTATAAGATTAAAGACTACGTTAAAGACAAGGAAGTTTGGCAATAATTCCTTCTGCACATGTGGCTTCCCTGGTACCTCATTAACGGCATAACTATGTAAATTTCTATTAACGGCTCCCAAATTAAGATGATTGTTTTATTTTACCTTTTTTTTTTTTTTTCTTTTACATACTACCTTGACATAATCTCTTCGTTATTTGACATTATATAACTAAAATATTTTTTATTTTTTTATAATTAATTAGATTTGTTACATACAGCTGTAGTGACAATCATGTCATTTGGTCTAAATAGATTTTTATTTTTATTATTTGATTTTGCTTTTATATACATTCTTTTCTTTTAGATTTTGTGAATGTGAGAACGTTGTAGGCTTAACAGACTGT
Source organism: Xanthia icteritia (assembly GCA_949128155.2). Taxonomy (NCBI): domain Eukaryota; kingdom Metazoa; phylum Arthropoda; class Insecta; order Lepidoptera; family Noctuidae; genus Xanthia; species Xanthia icteritia. Next base: position 16,815,779 of record OX421947.2, on the reverse strand, counting down.
AGATCTGTCGACCATTTTCTATCTTGCTAAGTACCTGGTACTTGTTGATAGGCCTACACTGTCCTCTCATACCTATTAACTCTGTAATTTGAAAACATTGTAAATACCATTTACTTTTAAAAGAGTAACCATGGAGTTTCTTGCCGGTTCTTCTCCATAGGAAACGACCAATTGGAACCGTGCACCTAGCTTCTGACGTTTCATAAGTGCCCTTGTAAGTTTATGTGAAATAAAATATTTTGAATTTGAATTACAGGCGTAATGTTTATATGTGTAAGATCGTTGATCTCTAAAGTTCCAAGAAGACAAGCTTGTTTTCCATATTTTACGAGAACTCTTTTCCCTAAGCTAAGCAGGATGATAGCCATAACTACCATCCTCATTACATAGTCTTCCATTTGAATATCAGCTCCTGTCATTTGACATCGCATCAACATAAACCTATTTGGTGCTACTGATACCATGCCCTGCGTAAAACAGGACCAAGTTGCCTTTACCATCAGACATCCCTAAAATCTCCGTCAGCCTCCTCTATAGTTTGAACGTTAAGGTTGAAATTGGTGGGGTAAAGAGTTTGAGGATGGTAGAGATAAGTTTGTATTTGAGTAACAACTGCTCATTTAGCTTGGTGCAATTTGTCCGAGGTCATCAACACTGGATGGATTAGTACAATTCACTTCAGAGAAACTCAGGGCTGACGTTCAGTAGACTAAATATGTGACGGTTAATAATAGTATGTAATAAATATAAAATATAAACTTCTGGGGGAAAATGGGCTGGTTGGAATAACCACCGACGGCCACCATGGCCCACCCACAATGGTCCACCTAAAGGATTAAGTGCGGAAACCAAACCCAATAACATAGAATATAGAATAGTATGTAATTTATTTCAGGGACTGAAATTGGTCGGAGCATTGTTTATTGTCTTAATCCAGATTTAAATCAATCTACCCAGTCTTACCAACTATGTTGAAGTCGGCGTCCAGTCTAACCGGATGCAGCTGAATACCAGAATTTTACGTGGAGCGACTGCCTACCTGACCTCCACATCCCAGTAACTGGGTAATACGATACTCCTTGGTAAGACTGGTTGTCAGACTTTCGGGCTTCTGACGACCTGAAACGATTGTCAAAGATCCACGATTGACAGTCGGGACCAACGGCTTAATGTTCTTTCCGAGGCACGGAGGAATCTTGGTAACCACCCACATACCAACCCCAGCGAGTGTAGCTTAACCTGATCGTGGCTGTTATTACTTAGCCACGAGCTCGTCCTTATCCCGATTTAAATAATAATACCAGCCTGTCACTGTCCAGCAGGGTAAAGGCCGCTTCTCATACAGAGAAGGCACGAGCATAGATCACCACACTTGTTTTGGACCCACAACCTCGCGCATGAGAGGCGAGGCCTAAACCACAGGGCCATCACGCCAACAATAAGATAGAAGTTTCGTTCCAGATATAGTTATAATAGCTGAAAAGATAGTTAGTCTACCTAGTGTTAAAGTTTAAGTAATTTTTTTAATTGTTTTTTTATGTCTTTGACATTTCTAGGGACCCTAGGGTCCCGGACCTTTGAAAGGCGTACGAGGGGCCGAAGCCAACTCGCAGAGGCCCGTTATACGTGTTTAATGAAACGGGGCACCAACCGACGATTATCCCTGTACGCACTATGCTAGTGCACCCAAGGACAACCCCCGGTTGGTGCAGGACTATTGCAAGATATGGAAACAAAGATATTGGATTCTGGGTTTGGGTGGCTAAGTGAACTGGTTATCTAGAACTATGGAAAGACTATGGCCCCTGCCCGACCAATATTTTATATAAAATACACAGGTAAAATGGGGTGACTTGCACACTCAATAATGGGCCCCCGAAAACGGCCGCTAGCACAAAGTGTCGTAGCGACAAGTTGGCAACGTGTCCTGAGCTGCTTATAAGGAGTGGAGCGGTATTCCACGGCTATCAGGACAATCCCGGAAGTACGGTCAAGATCCCTACCAGCATCTTACTGGAAATAATTGTTTTTTTTATTATTATCTTTTTATTACGGACGCTTTTAACGTTCTGCATCGTTCTCACATGTATAATTTCAACATGAATGATGTAACCAATATTTTGTAATCATATTTTGATTGAAGGCTCCCCCACAAACAATTTCTAAGAAAACTTCACGGTAGAACAATTACCGGTGTCTGCACGAGCCTTCAAAAGAGTGTCAGTGGAGTTCTTTGCCCGTTCTTCTCCATAGATATCTACCTATTACGCTTTGGAATGGACAACTAGCTTCATCTTTCTGACTGACCGACCCCTTGATGATTCAAAAGTGCCTGTAATTGATTTATTTGAAATAAATGCTCTGAGAAAGACTTTCGTTTGAGAGCGTCTACGACTAAAGGAAAACATGGAAATTCTTTTCTCAGCAGGAACTTTCCTAGCACAATATTTTGTATAGATATAAATTTCTAAGTGATTAAAGACCTTTATGATATTTTTTTATGTATCTGTTACTGGGTTGTGGAGTTCAGATAGGCAGTCGCTCCAAGTAAAATACTGGTATTAAGCTGCATCCGTTTAGACTGGAAGCCGACCTCAACATACTTGGGAAAAGGCTAGGCAGTTTTATTTTTTTAAATAATATTTGTTTGTTATTTTACGCCTAAATCAGCGTGAAGGATGAAATTAAATTCAAAGAAGATGACAAAATGAAGTTCAAAGTACGATCATATAAAAATTAAAGGCCATCAATTAACCTTACTGTTCAGTATTCCTGACATGACAAGTTCTTCCAATATTCATATCCATGCGGTCTGTCTGTCTGTTACCTCTTCACGCCTTAACGGCTGAACGGATTTCGATGATATTTGGCACACAGGTAGATCATGGAGCCTTTTTTATCCCGATTTACCACCACGCAAAGCCGCGGGCAAAAGCCCGTCGCCTATACAGGGTCAAATTAAATCACCTAGCGAAACTCCGCAAACGTGATAGGTAAACATGATAAAATAAAAATAAATTGATTTGTTACGTTTTTTTTGGGGTCATCAACCACCGGCAAAGTAGTCACTTGAAATATTTGTTTAAAAATCTTTTTATTTTTGGAAAACTTCACAGACGTGATGGGTACGATGAACAAAACAGATTTCCTCAACTCGTACTTCAATAACAACACTACCAGCGGTTCTTGACTCCTAAAAACTATTAATCATCTTTTTATTTTGTCGTGTTTAGATATCGATCCAAGTCTGCGGAGTTTCGCTAGCCAATTTAATCTGACCCTATTTATACCCATCAATTACTCGCATAAATTACCCTCACCACCTCAACTAGTTTCAACTATTATCTTGATCAGTAAACCAATTTTGACGTCATCAGAAATTATGGTGACTTGGAGACGTCACCATAATTCCTCCATCAGGTACACACTGCATCAAGTGTCCGTCACCCCTTACAATTAATCCATCGAGCTCGGTGGAATAATTACCGAGTGACATCAACCGACCGGCGCCGGCGCAATTGTCGTGACCTTCCAACGTCACTGTTACAGTAATTATAATTAAATTTAGAGTAGTAGGGTCTCGTAAAAATATGGCGTGTTTAGTGTTTAGGCGCATCTGGTTAGATCGTAAAATTCTTTGTAGGGATTGTCTGTATAAATTTGGAAGTTGGTTGATAATAAAACACGAATGATAATAATTATAAATTTATTTCAATTTCAAGGACGGGAAACTAACCAACTTACAGTTTCCTTTTAAAATGGTCCAGGATATTTTCGTATACAGCTTAATTATTATTTTCAGTCATGTGTTGACTTTTGGGCGAACAGCTCGTGGGTAAGTAATAACTGCCGCACGGGTCGATCCATCAGGTTAACCATCTTTACATACCGACTCCTCCGTGCCTCGGAAAGCACGTTAAGCCGTTGGTCCCGGCTGTCATTCGTGGATTTTTGACAGTCGTTACGGGTCGTCAGAAGCCCGAAAGTCTGACAACCTGGCTTACCAAAGGGGTATCGTATTACCAAATTACTGGGTTGTGGAGGTCAAATAGGCAGTCGCTCCATGAAAAATAGTGGTATTCAGCTGCATCCGGTCAGACTGGAAGCCGACTCCAATATTTTTGGGAAAAGGCTAGGTAGATAGATTTTTGTTGACTTTTGGACGTATTTTCAGACTTTGAAAGGAAACAAAAAGTTACCTGGATAAAGCAATGTTCTTGCCTTCCTAGTCAGGTCATTAATCGTGTTTTAACATTTTTAAATTAGCATCATCAGTATTTTGACTATTCCCAAAGAAGCCTAGTTACAAGACCTCACCGTAAAAATTAGGTGAAGTGAGCTATCATTCCACCAGATATGCTAGATTTTTCCAGAATAGATCGGCAGGTTTCTTCTCGAGGTTTTTGTTCATTTCAGCTCTTCCCTCGGTCAATGACAAGACCAAAGAGCAAAAAAAACAAATGCATAAAACATGGCGCCACATCAGAATTCTTATGTCATGGATGTCATTGCGCGCAAATCAGACGCACAATCATCTATGCGGGAAGAAATATCTATTGGCCATAAAAATATCTGCTCTACGCAACGTTGCCACTCTTCAAAGTGTTTTGCTTCATTTGCGTATCGTTTATCAAAGGGGGTATTTCATCCTTCATCGTTTAATTGTCTGTGGTGATAGAAGTGTGGCCAGCATCGGCCATTTTGTACCATGAGATGTAATATTCAGTGTTCTGAAAACAGGACATCATCGTTGATACCCTACATGTATATAACAGTTAGAAAGAACCACCTCATCCGACAGCTTGCAGAGTAAGCAAGCTGAAGTGGAAGTAGGCTAGCCATGTTTGTTGAAGGACCGATGGCCGGTGGAGTCAGCCTGGCGTGGTGACCTCGTATCGGCAACCGTCGACCTTAAAAAGGTGGCTGAGACAGATTGGCTGCGTAAGTCGGAGGACAGGGTGTTGTGGCGTAGCCTAAGAGAGGCCTATATCCAGCAGTGGACTCCCTTAAGCTGCGTTGATTGATTGACCCCATCCAATTGAGAATGACTGACTAGTAGACGGTACCGAAGGTCTAAGGTATGACCATTAGTTTATTTATTAGTTTTCTAAATATGAGAAATATTTTACATTACTCCAACCAGAAGCTTGATCTGCGCAGAAAAAACATCTGGAAAAACTCATAGAAATAGAACATTATTTAATGCGAATGTGCAATAAATCGTTTTGGTAAATTCTTTGATTCATTCAACACTTTTATTGTGAACAAAGTAATGTGCTTCACAGTTTTATTTGTAATAAATCGTAATTTTGTGTCCCAGAATCCATTTCCTTCGTTGATACGTCAAAGAGAAATTGAGTAGGTTTCTCAGAATGCTCGTCTGTCTTTTTGATTGCTTGCACGTTGCGATGTGACTATGATTTCGTTGGAAATCTTAAATAGAGTTTTGCGACTCGAGATCTAAGAAAACGCAAGGAAGAAAAAAATATGGTATTATTGTTTTTCCTTATTGTTTTTTTTCCAGACTAGTTTACTTTGTAATCGGATAAACTGTAAAGTTGCCCTGTCATATTTATTAAAATATTTAAAAAAATACAAACTATGTAAACATAAGCAGCATAGTGAGAGGCAGTGGGCCCTTACCTGATCCACCACGCGGGCCCAGTGCGGGTTGGTGGATCTCACAAGTCTTCGATTTTTTTTGTTCTTTGACAAGCCGGTTTCCTCACGATGTTTTCTTCTTGAGAGCAGTGTTGATGAAATAATTTACACAAAGTTAAGTGCCTGTATAAAGAGAGGAGGCCTTTGTCCCAGCAGTGGGGAAGTTATAGGCTAATTATGTATGTGTGTAAAGTGCCTGCCTGAGTTCGAACCTACGACCTACAATTCGTAAGTCGCGACTGTTTCTACCACCACTCACTGCACAACCAAACTAAACAAAATTAAAAAGTAATAAAATAAAAATAAAATTCATGTAAAGGGTCATTTTCGGGGTCGCGGGGAAGTCCGAAAGGGATACCGTGGTCCCTGGCAACACAGGCAACTGAAGGAACATGGGTGGGTTTTAGTCAGTAAGAGTTTGACATTTGCCTGTTATTTGATAATTTCCCACCCAAAAAAATGGGACATTTAAGCAGCTGTTACAAAAAAATCTAATTAACAAAATTAAACTGAATTTTTACAGCCGTTAAAAGAACAATATCCGATTCGTCAACTGTCTCATTAAAACTACAATCAAAGAGCCACAGTGCTGTAAAAATGTCCCACAAAAACTAACAATAACCCCGTATAAATTACATTAAAAACTTCTTACAGGCTACTATGAATATTAACACAAAGGACATGAAATGTTCTCAAAGAGAACATCTGTTACTAATTATCTCGCTAATTACATCGCCATGTCGTACCGGTGACATTTCGAATAAATGTAATCGATCCCGTTAATTAACGAGCATTCGATTAATCGGAATAAAAATAAAATGTTTAAAAATAATATTCATGCTTGTATGTGGGGCGTTTTTTGTTGTTCAAAACTTGTTGTGTGAAGTCGGCTCTATGGTTTTGTTTCTAAGAAAAGTTGTGTCGTACTGGTTTGTCGAGAATTATAAAAATAAATTTATGTTGTTCGTAATTAGGTGAATGACGGTGGTCCTTCGTTAAGGGGGACCAAGAACATATACGGTTTGGTCTTTTTGTAAAGACTGTAGCACTGATTAAGGCTGCGTTTCCACAGAAGCGGAGACGAGCGGAGCTGAGCGGAGACCTGCAGGAATCGACCAATCACAATGGTTGTAATACTCATCGCGTCTCTCGTCTCGTCTGGGATTGGACGATTCCTACACGTCTCCGCTCGTCTCCGCTTCAATGGAAACGCACCCTAAATAAGTCATTTAAAAAATTAAAATATACGCTAGTCAGTCATTATAGTGTAAACGATGTGCGATGGAAGACAGAGAAAATAAAATTGTTTATTCGACACAAACAAAACGCACATTACAAAAAAAAAAAAAAACTTTGGCCCACATGCACCACTTAGGTATCACTAGTCTGGCCGGCGAGAAAATGCGTTCTTGACACCTGTCAGTTTCATACTAACGAATATGTGTTTTGCGAATTTGATCCTTATTACTACTAGAAATTGTCCAACTGACAGGTGTCAAGCATTCTTTCGACAGCAAGACTGTAAATGCATTTAACGCATAACGTACCTATTTAAAACCATCATTCTGTCTCGATGACATGATCATGGTCATGATGATGAGGGGCTTGTGGTTAAGTAATTCGCTTGTCGCGATTAGTCTATGGATGGGTAACCATCTGTACATACTATGTTGTTTTGTTGTATGTATACATACTATGTTGTTTTGTTGTATGTTGACTTGAAAGAGCATGGCATTGAGAGTATGTCATGCTCACTTAAATGTCTCGCTGATGGTGGCGAGTGTGTTGGATCATTCGGTTCCCTACAAAATGGTTGAGCTGGATGGTGCTGATCCACGCGTCATGTTCGTGAACGGGCGCCGTCGGTTGAGACTGGTCATCTCTTATCTGCCATTGCTTATTTTTAATCTTATATTTTTAATCGTTTTTGATTATTATTTTATTTTACATTGTTCTCACATATAGAAGCAACAAAAGTATTGTACCCAGGATTTTGTAATTTCTATATTTAAAAGAGTGTCCTTGGAGTTTCTTGCCCGTTCTTCTCCATAGAGATCTACGTTTTGGAATGGGCAACTAGCTTCAACTTTCTGACTAACTGACCGACTCTTTGACAATTCAAAAGTGCCTGTAAATGGTTTAATTGAAATAAATGCTTTGAGTTTGAGTTTGAGTTTGACATACCAAGACCCCTCCGTGCCTCGGAAAACACGTTAAGGCATTGGTCTTGGCTGTCATTCGTGGATCTTTGACAGTCATTACGGTTCGTCAGAAACCCGAAAATCTGACAACCAGTCTTATCAAGGGGTATCGTATTACCCAGTAACTGGGTTGTGGTGGTCAGATAGGCAGTCGCTCCATGTAAAATACTGTTATTCAGCTTCATCCGGTTAGTCTGGCTGCTGACCCCAACATAGTTGGGAAAAGGCTAGGCAGATTGATTTATTATGTCTCTGTCATCTTAGAGATCCAATTGTTTAAGATCGCCAAAGGTATACAAAACGACCCAGCACCCTTATTGCCGTACACGATCAATCATAATCTGAACGATTTTGAAGGATCTTGCTATTCCATTGTTTCATAAGTTCGAAAAATTTGTCTGCTCGACAATATAAATACTTGCATTTTGACACTTCAACAAAATTCATTGTGTATGAATATTGATGAAAAGTCAAAATGCAAGCCATTGCTTCTGCAAGTGTGTTACGAAATTACCCCGCTGGTCTTCTATCAGCCAACTTCCTCATCTCGTAGCCTTTTCCCAACTAAGTTGCGGTCGGCTTCCAGTCTAACCGGATCCAGTTGAATAGTGAATAGCAGTATTTTACGTGGGGTGACTGCCTATCTGACCTCCACAACCCAGTTACTGGGTAACACGATACTCGTTGGTAAGTCTGGTTGCCAGTCTTTCGGGTTTCTAACAGCCAACTTCTTAAACAATAAAATGTTCTCTCAATTTATTATAATAATAAACCATTTATTTCAGGCGACATAGACCTTAACCTAAACACATTTTATTTATATAAACAAAACTTGTTTTAGTAAATAAGGTTTAAGGGTACGCTAGTCGTTATTCTTCCATACAAATGTAGTATGGTGATTACTCGTCTGTTTGACGGTGTACGTTCAAAATTAAAAATTATTTCAATTTGTCTTGTCATTATCTATTGTATTGAAGCAGAATTGGAAAAAAAATTGCTTTGGAAGTTATGAGCGTCGAAACTTTCATATTTCAAATTTTAACTCGTCTTTAGGCATAAATAAATAACTTAGGTAGTAAGAGAAGAATGGCAAAATAAAAACCGTACAGGGATAAATAATGTATTCAATAGTTTAAACAATTTTATTTTTAGTAAATACATTCAGTAGTTTTTTCATAATACCTATACGCCCAAAGGTCTGTTCATGAAATTTTACGCGCTCGTTTTCGTTATAAATCATCGTCTATTTTACTAAATAAATTAATAAACTAGATAAATAAATACTAAATAAATAAAACTAAATAAATAAATAAATAATTAGACGACCACCAATGAGTTCGAGCCGTCGACTAGTGTACCCTTAAGACTATGTTAGCAGCACTTCATTCATTAATTCTTCCTCATTCTTCATTAAAGGCTCGTGCAGACTAGCGCGACTTGTCGCGCGATACGACACTGTTAATTGTTCTACTGTGAAGTTTTCTTAGAAATTATTTTGTTAAGTCTCGACGCGCTGTTGCGTCACGCCAGTCTGCACGACGCTTTATGCAGGAAGACACTCAATCCAGTCGAGATTTTGATGATTTACTTTGAAAATTGCCTCACAAAGTCATAAACAACAACAAAGGATATTCGCCGGTCGCAGTTCGCACACACACTTAACACTTTCGTCGAAACAATTCTTCAGACTGGTTGTTAAATCGCAATTTGTTGGAAATAATCGATTTTTGATGGGTACCACCACCACTCATGGTGTTATTCGAGTCTAGCCGATTATTTTCTTTTAAGTAATACGTTGTTGATCTTCCTTTTTAGGGTTCTGTGCCCAAAGGGTGTCAGCGGGACCTTTAGGCTCCGCTGTCCATCTGTCTTTCACAGGGCCGAATCGTTTTAGAACCGTAATAGGTAGACACTCAAAATTTTTACAGTGTGTTAGTACCTACACACTCAGTAAAAAATTTCGTGTAATAGTTCATTTCATTTCATTTATTTGCATACCATAATGTGAATTAAGTCGTTACAAATAGGCTTAAAGCTAAGATACAGTTATGGACCCTTTAAGGGCACAGCAACATACTTGTATGGATAAATAATTAAAATAAAATAAAATAAGTAATAGCATTTAGATAGATTTAGTTTATGGCCCCTATCACAGAAAACAATAAATATTAAATAAAAGTTAAAAATTAAAGGTCTCCATGCAAGACGCGTCTTTTTTTTAACGAAAGTATTTTTTTAAATGTGTAAATACTGTACGGTGATACGGAACCCTTCAAGTGTGAGTCCAGCTCACACTAGGCCGCTTTTAGGTCATGAAACCCATTTAAAAGTGTTTAAAATACGATTAGCATGGTTTTAATGTCTTTATTGGTTGCTAGGTTCCCTGCAGGGTATGTTTGTGCAGTATTTAAATATGCAATATATCATTGCCTGTCTGAAACCTCTTTGCATGGAATTCCACGGTGTTTATGGATAAAGATTCATTTGCAATGTTTACCTGTACGTTAATGGATGCGTTCTGCGTCCTGCGGTCCGGTCAACTCGAACATTTATGTTATGCTATGTTCGATTTGACCGGACGGTAGGACGCAGAACGAATGCAGTGTGACAAGGCCCAAAGGGCCTGCGCCCACTGGCAGCACGGCACGGCAAGGGATTTTTATTCGACGAATAGGAATGTAACTTCGTATAAGTTACATTCCTATTCGTCGAATAAAATTCAAAATACAAAATTCAAAAGTCATTTATTCAAACTAAGATGAGAATTAGCACTTTTCTAACGTCAAAATTACATAAGACAGTCCCCCAAAACGCCCACCCTTCACCACTTCCTAGTGTTTTAGCTGGGAAGAAGAAGTGGCGCGACAAACTCCCCAGCAGCACTTCTGTAAAAAATAAAAAAAATGATGTAGAAAAAATTGATTCTATATAATAGTATGCAAAATAACATACATTACGCAACACAAAACATAAAAATAAAAATCAATCAAATCGAATAAAAATTTATATTTCAAGGATGATGAACGAGACGTCGCGGCTTGCCTAAGGATACTGCGGCATCGTTGCCGTTGAAATTTCAATTATATTGTCATACTATTAAGTCATATTTCTATTCGTGGCGTAAAAATCCCTTGCCGTGCTGTGCCGCCAGTGGGCGCAGACGCAGAGTCGTTACGGGTAGTTAGAAGCCCAAAACTCTTACCAAGGGGTATCATGTTACCCAGTAACTGGGTTGTGGAAATCAGATAAACAGTCGCTCCATGTAAAATACTGGTTTTCAGCTGCATCCAGTTAGACTGGAAGCCGAGCCCGACATAATTTGGGAAGAGGCTAGGCAGAGTGATTGACCTGTATCGTAGAATTATTGTAGGAGTAAAATGGAAGCGTCCGATTACCTAAACCTCTATTGTAAAATATACATTTGAGATTCATATCATCTTTTACAAATCGCTAAAGTCGATCAAATAAAAAGTATTGTCATATTTGTCATCCCAGAAAATCCACACTACATTTTGAACATTTTTAATTCCGGGATTTTCACAATCAAATGTCAATAACTTGCCAAAACTTTAAGAAAATTAAAGGTATATTTCACAGATTGAGACAGATTAGAATGTGAACGTTCTTAGGAGCGTTTATACAGAAAGTGGGCAACGTCGCAAATAGCTGTCAAATATTTCGCTGTTTTGATTAATTTGGCAATATTACTGTATGTAAACAAGAAATACGGCGCGATACCGGTTATTGTTATACCATGAAGTTTTCTTAGAAAATGTATTGTTCGAGTCGCGTCGTGCTGGTCTGTACGAGCCTTTATACTAACTTTAATATCAGTCACCTTTTACAACACCCTCAGGTGAAAAAGGTTAACCTTCTTTTGAGTATCTATCACTTGGTAACCTTAAACTCCCCAATAAATGAAGTTATTTTGGTTACTTTTTAACGTTTTTTTTTTTCATACATTTGTCACAATAACTCAACATTTTGCACTTGTTACGACCAACGCTAAGTGCATTCACTTCGAATAAATCTCGTATAAATTATATAGCTATAAAACGGGCATAAAGCTGCAAAGTGCTCTTGGAATAAATCCAAAAATGATTGTGTAAAAATATATTTGCGTACTGCCCTCATTTGCGTCGGGTCAAATATATTGGGTTAATTTGTTGTTAAAAGGCTGAAACATTCACAATTAACATGTGTGAGCTTTTAATTTTTAGGTCAGGTCAGGATATGAATCAAACGTTTTCAAAAGGTAAAAATCAATCTGCATATAGCCTTTTCTTTTCCCAATTATGTTGGCGTCAGCTTCCTAATACTAGTATTTTACATGGAACTACTGCCTATCTGACCTCCACAACCCAGTTACTGGGTAACACGATACCCCTTGGTAAGAGTGGTTGTCAAACTTTTGGGCTTCTGATACCCGTAACGACTGTCAAATCAAATGCACTGTATGAGAAGAGGCTTTTGCCCTGCGATGGGACAATAATAGGCTGATATTATTATTAGACATTTCTCGGAACCCAAGATCCCGGACTTTTGGAAGGCGTACGAGGGGCCGAAGCCAACTCGCAGAGGCCCGTTAGACGTGTTTAATGAAACGAGGCAACAACCGACGATTATCCCTGTACGCACTATGCTAGTGCACCCAATGACAATCCCCGGTTGGTGCAGGACTATTGCAAGATATGGAAACAAAGATATTGGATTATGGGTTTGGGTGGCTAAGTGAACTGGTTATCTAGAACTATGGAAAGACTTTGTATTATTATTATTTTTATACTTATTTAAATTTCATGTACAAAAGTGGCACATAGGCGGACCTGATGCCTGCAAAATAAGACCAAATACCGTTACGAATGAGTTTGAACTCGTTAATTAAAACAAAATTACCGAGTTATTCAGACGAGTTTGGCTAAGCTTTTGGTGCAGATAATCCTCAAAGTGCAGTTATTTTGCTCTACGAAATACCATGTGAAGTAACAAATTTAAGAATGAGTGAAAACACAATTTATACGTGTTATGTACGACAGTCATTTGTTTTCAGAAATTATGTTAACATTTGCCCAGTTGTGCAACGGAATTTTTATGTTTTCAAGTTCTTGAGTGGCGAAGATACGTTCAATTTTTTTTCATTCATCAACTTTATTGCACTTTTAACACTCAGGAATTGTCCATGCTATAAGTAAATATGTACAGAAAAAATAATGGGGAAAGAGATACATATTGAATTTGTAAATGGTAGGAGTTGAATAAATGAAGGCATTATCTTCCAAATTAATATAGAAATAAGAAATCAAAATCAAAATATATTATTTCACATAAACCTACATGGGCACTTATGAAACGTCAGAAGCTAGGTGCACGGTTCCAATTGGTCGTTTCCTATGGAGAAGAGCCGACAAGAAACTCCATGGTTACTCTTTTAAGAATAAAAGGCTTTTACAATGTTTTCAAATTACAGTGTTAATGGGTATGAAAGGACAGTGTAGGCCTGCCAACAAGTACCAGGTACTATACAAAACAGAAAATGGTCGACAGATCTACAGTCTGATAAGCCTAAAACGTTCTCAAATACACAAAATATAAAAGAATCTATTTATAGGATAAATAAAATAATAAAAGTAAAAACCTATTTAAACCAAATTACATGGTTGCCACTAAAACTGTAACAAATCTGAATAAAAAATAAATAGAAAGCCTGGTCAAAGTTAGCTAAGCGTCAACGTTAGGAGACTGGGCAATGCAGCATCCTCTTGTTTGATAAAATATGTTCCAAACTGTGATCACCAAATGGTACTTAATCACCTAGGCGTAACAATTATGGCCGTTTCCTTAAACCATTATCGTTTGTAGTTACTAGAAGTTCAACTATCACCAGCACGCGTACCATGACCACCGTAGAATCGAGTTTTGTCGACGGAAAAACAATGACTGGTAAACAATCACAATCTGTCATTTTGTCTGTTCTTCCATCGAAAAAACCCGTTTCTCATACTACGCGTGCTTGTGGTCTTTTGTCTGCACGATACAGGAACTTATGGATGGTACAAACTCCTAGCAGAATTCAGGCCGACCATCCTAACTAATAATATTATAAATGCAAAAGTGAGTTTGTTTGTTACGCTTTCACGCTAAAACGACTGAACAGATTTGGATCAAATTTGGCACATGGATAGACCATGACCTGGATTAGGACATAGGATAATTTTTATCCCAATATTCTTACGGGATCGAGACTTACGCGGGTGAAACCGTGGTGTACAGCTAGTCTACAATATAATCTTATATCTTTAGGGCAGAGTCTATTTAGATGCAGCATCACTGCAGGCCCTATCAGAATACCAGCGCTGTGATATTTATTATTAAATGTCGCAGCATCATGCTGAGATAGGAGCCTTTTGGCCTCGCACAGGACTTTCCACTTCATATTAATTTTTACTCTGTTTGTTTTTTATTTTTTATTTTTAGTGAGTGTGTGTTTAGTTTAATTAAGATCTCCTGTGCTTGTCCCAATAAATACTTTTTCTTTCTTTCTTTCTAGATGGCCATCAACACGCTAAGAAGAAGTGGATAAAAGCTACTGATATAATGATGATGTACATAAAACCTTATTGGTGATGTTCTTCAGAAGATCAGGTGCGTACCTAGTACTCGTAATCGGCGAGCGTGCATGACCAGATATATGAACGTACACAAAGCGAAAGGAGTATGTGAGGATCGTAACAGGTGGCGTTCTGTAGTTTCTGCCTACCCCCACTGGAAGAATCTGTGAGTTTATGTACGTATGTATGAACATAAAAATCACCTACTTCCATACTTCAGTTAAAACATTTTCATTTGTGTATCAAGAAATAGAATTCATGGCCGGTCATTCGCTTCTTGGCATTGAACGAACTAGAAATATATATTTTTGATGAGAATGCATTCTGCGAATGCTAGAACACAGATTTACTAAGAGAATAGATGCGGCATTGATGCGGTTAGCTTACTTTTCGATATTATTTTATTATTTATCCCTTTTCTTATCGTTGATGATTCAGATGAGGAGGAGGAAACGCATATGGCTAAAATAGTGATGAATATAAATGTTGATGTATGGAGAGGGAGAGGGAAGCCGAAGAAAAGATGAATGGACTGTGTGAAAGAGAAGGGAATTCATGATAGGCTGACAGGGGAGAATGGAAAGAGAAAACGTGTTAAGTCGATCCGAGTAACATGGGACAAGGACAGGAAGATGATGATCTCATCAAATTAGAAGCACATACAGAGGTAGGAAATCAATGATCACGATAGTTGTCTAATAAGTTTACTGTTAGCCTGTGCATTGTTGTCGTTTTTACAACAATACACAGGTTGGGTAAGCGCTACAGAGGAAAACCGCTTACAAGATGGCAAAACGAGATCATCAAGATGGCTGGTCACACTTGGATACAGAAAGCTCAGAATAGAGAACTTTGGAAATCTTTGGAGGAGGCCTTCATGTGAGGAGGGGTTCTGGAAAACCAACTAGATACTTAGCATATATTAAAAAATAAACTGGATAGAAATCGAAACTCATGTAATAAAATTTAAACTAAGAACAATTTATTCCTTTTTTTTCACGAAATATGAGTCTTTTTATTTTATATTTATTTATTACTGTCAGCCATTGCTGGGCAAAGGCTTCTCCCCATGACTTACAGTGCTTGCGATCTAGTGCTAATATATGGACCACTGGTCGTTTGTTTTGTCAAGCTTGTCCCGCCATCTTCTTAGGTTTTTTTAAGGTAAGGTAAGATGTAAAATTATTATATCTTTATAAGCTCATTGTATCTTAACTTTTATATTTTAACGCTACAAAAATAACTTTATGTTTAGACGTTCCCATAAAATCCGACACACACTTAGCCGACATCTTAAAAAATCATCAAATTACCCACGACGGCGACGCCGTGAGTGTTGCCCGCTTACAAATTGCACAGAATGTAAGTTCTTGGTAAATATTTCTGTGTGCAACCCGACGTTTTTGCTGCCTCTAAAGACACCGCGAGAAATCTCTGCGAACACTTTAATTTGACAAATTTGTAAATCTTTACATGGCTTCACATTTTTGTGGCGGACAGAAGAAGTTTTTAAAAGACATATTCGTATATCAGCTGCCAAACGGAGCGGCCATTTTGGGGAGTTTGAACGAAATATAAACTACACGGTTACGGTTCCTTTTTTGAAATCTCTTCTTAATTCAAAAGAGTCCTATATGTTTTCTTTTTGTCTGAAGCCAATTTTCCAATTGTACTGTTTTTAAATCGGTAGAAAACTTTGACGCAGCTTTAAAAAGAATTATCACAAAAAGCTCAATAACCGGCCACAGCTGTCCTATAACAATAAAAATATGGTTTATATGACACTTAAAGTCATACCGATACCTTACGATAAAAATAACTCGCAGCGACAAAAACCTGACACCTTGGTCGGTGAGATACAGGAACCATGAAGCGTGTGACCATAACACCTCAATGCAACTTTTTGTCCATGAATTAATTGCTGGCCTAAAGACCAATGGCCATGAAAGTACCGTCAATTTTAATTGTTATAATTATATGTAAATGTAGGCAATTTTTTTCAAAGTTCACATTCCTATCTTCACGCTCTTTTTCTTCGGTGGTGAGCAGAATTCCAATCAGCAGCAAGCCTTGTTTAGCAAGTGGACGCTAAGGACCGGAATATTTTTTAATATAGATTAATAAAATTATAATAATATGCAGTGGCATGGTAGATATGGCATAACCTCTTCAGTCATATCTTCATAAGACATCTGTGGATGAAAGAAATTAATTTTAAAATGCTAGTAATGCGTGGAAGGAAACATTGTTCGAAGAATAACTAACAAATTAAACCTTTTTATAGGTAATTGGTTCACGTGTAAATTCGGTTTTGTAATTAAGTATCTATGGCTCTTTTGCATTTTAGGAAAACATCTGCTAACTGCAGAGGGCTATTCAAGTTAAGTTAAGCCAGTGTGGAAAACCAGAATTATCTACAAACAAAAATCAAGAGAGGTGTCAAAAAATTCTTTGAGAATATTACCGGGAACTCAATCACACTAACGTCACGAAAAATCCTGCATCGCGCGAGCAGACTTTATCGCGTGACTAACATAATATAACAATAGAACGTCCCGGCATCGATCGTCGGGCAGTAGCCCACCAGACACGACACCCGTCTGGTCGGAGGCGCCTCTCTTTTCTATAGAGGATGAGTGAACTTTACACCCTGGTCCTCATAACTCTATAGACTGAATGAACATCACATATTTCGTTACACCAGTGTAAGAGCATCAACATCCTTAAAGCCTGTTCACACCTTAAGAGCCAAATGTCCCTTCACACCCAAAGGACCAAGAATGTGAAAAATAAGGTCTTTTTTCCCTCGTATCCAGTATTAAGTTTCGAGACCGCAATACTGTAGAAGGCAGTGGAGCATAATGAGGGCTGTCCTTGTAACTCCATTGAATGAACCTGCCCTTTTTATGTGAGCTATGAAATAATTTAACAGACAGTTCATTGAGAGTAGAAAAAATCCCGTTATTTGTCGAATATCTTTGTTCATCGAACGTTACGAATATTTATTCAGTTTCTGTCCAAAGACCTGTGGGGTAATTCCGTAACACACTTACAGTAGCAATTAATGGCTTTTATTTTGACAGTTCAACAACATTCATTTCGTTAGTGAGTAGACAAATTTTTGAGCAAATGAAGCATTCGATTAGCAATATCCTTCAAAATCATTCAGATTGTGATTGAAAGTGTATTACGCGTAGTAGTAATTGACTTACCAAATGTTTTAATTGGAAAATAAAGCCATTCTGGCACGCTCTGATTTCAACAATATTTAATCAGTATTGTTTTTTTTTAAGTCAGACATGTTGGTGTTTATTAGTTAAAACTTTTGAACAAATTTTACAGAATGTATGTAGATACGTAATCATTAAAAGAATTGCATTAAAATTCACACAATCGTTACTCAGGTCCAAAACTAAGGAATTCGAAACCAAAAATTCAGGTCCACTCAAAACTGTGTGGTTCTTTCCTCAAAACACCATTTCAGACACTACTCTACATGGCCTTCACATGATCTGACCAAGATTATGTCTGAACTTTAAAAGAGACTTTAACCCCTTTTTTTTGGGTGGGAAATTATCAAATAGCTTCTCCCGCTCTGGGCGGAGCGGGAAGGCGCGTCAGACTGACTAAAACCCACCCGTTTTCCTTCAGTTGCCTGTACTTGCCGGGGGCCATGGTATCCCTTTCGGAAGACTTTGACCCCTGTGTTTGTTTCACTATTTCTTCTCAGACCCAGTCACATAGGAAATATCCCGTCCATCTAGCTTTTTTTTTAATATGACTTGTAAAAATTATTCTGATATCCTATTAACAGAATAAACAATTTCATTTTACTGTTGCCAACATAAAATTAAACTACTACTTCGGGATTTTACGATGCGCATGCGAAGAAAACTAGACCAATGAAGTTAGATGACATACATGATAATAACTTATCTATCGTAAGATCTGGCTATGTAGCAGTAAAGTGTGTATAAGGTGTTTTTTTTTTATATCCCATAACTCTAGGGTATTAATGAGACAATGTCAAAGACGCACATAAAATATTTTAATATTTTTTTAAGATAACTTACCACTAGCCTTTCGATGTGTATTTAAGTGTCATTGATAAGTACGAGTAAATTATTTTGATTCAAACCAATCATTCATAATTGCTAAGAAAATGTGACGTTGTCATATTTTATTTTTATAAACAAAAATAGTCTGAATTAAATGTTTTTTTTCTTTTTTATATTTCACTTTATACTGCTACTGTTTTTACATAAATAAACGTGTCTGTCGAATTATTTTAACGACAATAATAAAAAATAAAAATAAAACCTATGCCAGTTGATTCTTTGATATCAACCGGACACAAATCCATACTCCGGGCTGCTACTGAGAAATTTCTACTACAAGAACCCAGGACCTCATGCTCGTAAGAATTCGGTTCTTTGTTTTATACAAACTGATCAGCTTGCAATCATAATGAAGAAACTTACATCTAACTCCTGCCTCGTTGGTCTAGTGGTCGCAAGCGCTACTGTTGAGCGTGCGGTCCTGGGTTCGATTCCCAGGTCGTGCAAAGTGTTATCGGATTTTTTCCTTCAGGAATATCTCAATAGCAGCCCGAAATCCGGGATTTGTGCCCAGTTGATGACAATAGGCTCACCCCGTATTACATGGGACTTGAATACAACTGGCAAAATAAAGGTGTTACAGGTCCTACTGGCGAAATAAAAGTGTTACTATAGGTCCTACTGGCGAAATAAAGGTGTTACTATAGGTACTACTGGCGAAATAAAGGTGTTACTATAGGTACTACTGGCGAAATAAAGGTGTTACTATAGGTCTTACTGGCGAAATAAAAGTGTTACTATAGGTCCTACTGGCGAAATAAAGGTGTTACTATAGGTCCTACTGGCGAAATAAAGGTGTTACTATAGGTACTACTGGCGAAATAAAGGTGTTACTATAGGTCTTACTGGTGAAATAAAAGTGTTACTACAGGTCCTACTGGCGAAATAAAGGTAAAAACCTATAGGTTACCTATAGGTTACTATAGGTACTACTGGCGAAATAAAGGTGTTACTATAGGTCTTACTGGCGAAATAAAAGTGTTACTATAGGTCCTACTGGCGAAATAAAGGTGTTACTATAGGTACTACTGGCGAAATAAAGGTGTTACTATAGGTCTTACTGGCGAAATAAAGGTGTTACTATAGGTCCTACTGGCGAAATAAAGGTGATACTATAAGTCCTATTGGCGAAATAAAGGTGTTACTATAGGTATACTTCTGCCCTACCCTCCGGGGATTTCAGGCGTGGTGAGTTATGAGGTACATCAAACTTAATAATCTAAATTAAGTTCCTCATTTCTCAACCTCTTCTATACCTATTATTCATCGCATAATCTAAACAGCGCATCAAAGACCTCAGACCTATAGATCTAAGTGAGCTAAAATAATTAAGTGCGGTGTACTTACAGTTAATAGGCTGTACAGCTTAGTATAATGCGGCTAATTGAAATAGACGTAAAATCGATTAGTGCAGTGAGCGCGGGCAGCGTGCAAGCACCGCCGCGCGCCGTGCCCGACGGATTATCTCGGATTATGTAGTATATAGTCGAAAATCAGATGCTTTTTGATGAAAAAAGGAACTTTGTTAGTTGTTACGAGAAAGGACTTATTCATTGAAAAAATACTCTTAATCGAGTCCTTGACTGAAATTTTTGAAGTTAGTAAGAGACAGGAATTTGTATAATGAAATAACTTGTATTTCTGCTTACAAGTTGCTATTGTGGATGCAGCACAGACATATTCGTATTTTTGGAAGATGATAAATTATGTCCTAAGTGTTTGATTGATTGTGCTGTCATTAAAATTTTAATGAGTCTTTTTATCGTGCTACCTTGACCATATTTGTAACATGAAAGTTGCTCATGTTGACAGGCGAAGAAGAAGACAGCAGAAGTTAGCACTTAGCAGGCAATGACAAAGTATTGGAATGCAAGGTAGCAAAAAAATAATCTCATATGTTATAGATCCGACTGCAATCTGTAAATTTAAGTAATTCTGTAATCTTAGAAATTTGCCTACTGACCAGAGTTTATTCTTTACACTCAAACAATTGTCTGAAGTCCCACCATATACCGCAGACTAATGTAACTCTATCCCCCTGTGCGTTGCGTCTCACCTTTCGCTTTTCAATCATACTCGCTGGCGAAGGTAATTCGGGTGCGGTCCTGCCCCTGTCAGGCCATGTCCCTATCGCCGGTGTAAATACTAACGACCTTTAACGTGTCTGGGACTAATCGAAAGGTATTTTTGCGTATATTATTGTGACGGGTCCTTTTTTTAAATTAGAATGCGTTATTGTCCGGTGGGTATTTTAAATTAGGAATTGGTACGAATATGACTGTTATTTGAGTTTAAATTGGTATTTTTAGATCTGATTAAATGCCATTAGCTAAAAAAATATTATTTCTTTAAATACCAAAATAATTATCATTATTAGACTCAAACTTTCGTTCAACTTTTTCCTTAGCAAAAACAAAAATGAAAATGAAAACTATGATCATGTTCAACTTCATAACCCATCTGTCGCCTTCTAAAACCCAAATCTATCTCCGATCAAATTCCGTTCACAGAAAAACGCCTAAAATAACCTTTAAATAAAAGAACACCAAAACTTCGTAACCTAAAGCCTATAGAGGCGCCCCCGGGCTGTGGTCCCGACTAGTAACAAGAGAACCGTCCCATAGTCTCGAATTACACTATCCATTTATTTGCCACACAACCAACGAGTTTTTATTTGTTTTAACCCCTCATTTTACTCGATGATTCATTCGCGACAGCTCTATTTTCAAACTAAGAATCGTATTTGAAACAGACGATTCCCATGCGAACGCATTCGATTTGAATTGGCTGTACAGTTATAATGATCATTGCATTAAAAAGTTTAAAAATGTTTTATTTTTGCAGCTTTCTTTTTAACTTCGAATGTGTTTTCTGTATTCGAATAAAAACGTGGCCTGTTTTATTTCGTAGAGTTTTTTTCGTCGCGAGTTTTTTGTGAGATTTATAGTTTTGCTTTTATAACCGACGAGCTATTTTGGTGCTGAAATTGAAACGTCACTTATGTAATAAACGTAAATTATGTAATAACATACTTCTTTCACAATACACTTACTTCAACAATAAATTATTTTCTATAATTAAGTGAGGGACCTTTGTTAAGTAAATCTTGAAACCCACACGCTAAAACATTAGTTAGAAGACAAAGGTTTTGTTGTTAATTCAAATTCAAACTTAGAATTTAAATTAACAACTTTACGTTAAACGCAACATCGTAAAAAGCCTATTCACTTTTTAATCACTAACGATTAACATAAAGAAACTCGAAAAACAATTGCCAGCTAAAACTTCCTCCATTTGCCACTTGCAACTAACAATTAATTCCACAAAACACTAACATAAAAGCCAGGAAATATAAACACATCATTACAGTTTTATTAATAACCCATTCGAAACCATAAAGTAAATGTAACAAATTATAAATGGCTCAGTTATAAATGTGTACTCCTTGCAAGATTGTAACAAAATTGTTTCCGTAAGACCACTTGGTGCAATTCACACTGTCAGAATGACACATTTAGGGCTGATTTTACCATCGAAACTGAACGCGATCAACACATCTGAACCGCATTGAACAGCTGTCAGTTTCATAATTGTTAGGGAATATTGAAACTGACAGCTCTTGAACACAGTTTCATTTGTGAAATTCGCTCTGATAATCATAGACATAAAAATTTTTACTGCCTTTTATCTGGGACTGAACCTGAATCAAGTCTGTTGACGAACTTTGCCGTCAACCGATACGAAGGATTCTCGATGAGCCTTCTGCAACCATTTATTTTTAATAATACCCCAACGGTGTTCGACTAACGACATCCGTTTGTAATTAAGACTGCCCGCCCTACTTCGGCTCGGCGTGAAGATATGATGGTAGATTTTAGGCTATCATTAGTCAAACAGCTTCTGTGATAACGATATCAGATCGGTAATGTGAAAATGCATTTGAGTTGCATTTATTTCGCGTAGGAGACGGCGAGGTCTTATTGATAGCGATTTTATTCTGCATTTTTATATTATTCCACCTCTGACAGATTTTTTTCACGAAAACTTTTCGCACTATTTTTGTACTACGTTATAAAAAACATAGTCTTGAACAAAACATAGTGCGAAAAGTCACCTTTTGACTATACAAATAATCGGCTTCAAGTTATCATAAGCTTCAAATCTCAAATTTCAAATCGTTTATTGCAATCCATAATGTACAACGGTTATGGTGGTAAATAAAATAAATAATAATAGAAACAATTATGGACCTTGTCGGGCACAGCAAATTTTTTAATAAGTAGAGAGAGGAAGAGCGCTTTATTAAGTTAGAATTATTTTATATCTTATTACCTATGTTCTTATATTTCCATTCATTCACTTATTCTACTAATATTTTATATGCAGGCAGCTTAGCTTTTTAGAACGTGTCTCTGTCACTCATTCCTTTGTAAAAATCTGTTATTAGAAACACAGTTACAGTAACAAGAGCTACCGCATTATGGCAATTTATCTCTATTACACAAAGCGTTAAAAAATATTGACCATTCTCATCAGTGAGCATAGAACGAGAGAGATTCGAGAGTTCTATAATCAAAAAAACGCTCTATTACCCTGCCCGCTCTCACGTCTTTAAAGCAAGCTCTCAGCCTCAGCCCACGCAAGCTGTAGCAAGTCATTCATCAATATTGTACAGTTTCGAGCATTGTCCAGATTGTTACAAGAAGTAAATCGCTTCCTCTACCCTCCCCGCTCACACTGACACGACGACTTTATAGCCAGTCCATAGCTGTAGCGAGTCGTTCATCATTATTGTACAGTTCCACCGAGCATTGTCTCGATTTTTATTCTCGATTTCATCAGCTCACCGAATGTAAATGGCCATCTCTGCGTTTTATGTGCACTTGTATTTATTAACCGACTGTACTTCATTATGAATTAAATGATAAAATTTTATAGATCTGCAGAGGTTAAGTTCATTCAAATTGTATAGTGTAGTAAGAAAACGTAGGTAATATCAGCCGGTCTATTCTGTAACCATCTCACCGTGAAAACTTAGGTGAAGTGAGCTCGGAGTGAGCTGTCAGTCCCTAGCATCAGGTGGAATGACAGCTCACTTCAAGCCCACTTCACCTAAGTTTTCACCGTGAGATTAATACAGAATAGACCGGCTGCTGTTAGGGACTGACAGCTCACTTCACCTAAGTTTTCACGGTGAGATGGTTACAGAATAGCACTGCTGTTGCTAGAAATTACCATGGAAAATCATAGGTCAACATATTTTACCAGTACTGTTAGGGAAATTAATTGTTTAGGAAATTGGCACACTACTTCAATTTGTCGTGTAATAACCATTGTATACTAAATCAATCTTGGCCTTTTTTAGTCTAGCCTTTTCTCAACTATATTGTGGTCGGCTTCCAGTCTAACCGGATGCAGCTGAATACCAGTATTTTACATGGAGCGACTGCCTATCTGACCTCCACAGCTTAGTAACTGGGTAATACGTACTCCTTGGTAAGACTGGTTGGGCCCTTGACAAGACCGCCTTGGACCAACGGCTTATCGTTCTTTCCGAGGCACGGAGTCTCGGTATGTAAAGATGGTCACCCATCTACGGACCACCTCGGCAAACCTTTTTTTTTTTTTTTTGTCGCTGAGAAATGCTTTATGCATTGCCGCTCGTGGGGGACGAGACGGGGTATGTGGGACTCCTGTCAGAATGACAGTATACCCACTAAAACTCAGCGGTGTTCCCACATCGCCGTGATGGGAGGGCCATGGGAAACCGGCTCAGCCTTTACATCCACAACCCTCCCGGCGCATGCCCGCCTAGCTGGCGGGCCCCGCATGCCCCCCAGGTTGGGGGGCTACGGGAATGGCCGGGAACACCTGGCCATTCCCGTCCGACACTGGTGGAGGCCTGTGCAATACAGGCAAGGGTGCCCCCGCACCCGTTGCCTGCTGGCCTCCACCTGGGAGGAGTCGGAGATGACTATCAAATTGACGTCTTCTTCGACCCCTCCTCCGCCTTCGGAGCGGCGCCGCGTGAGGATCGTCCTCCCGCGCGCGCTCTGCCGACTCCTTCTGGGACATGACATGTTCGCAGAAGGAGGCGACTGCCGCCCAGGACCTTTCATTCCCCAGCATGGCGTTGACCACGCCGGGGAGTGAGAGGTCCGGTCCCATCACCGCGATAAGACCTTGGCGCGTCTCGGTCCACGACGGGCACACCTCGAGGGTGTGCTGCGCCGTGTCCTCCACCGCACCACAGTCGTGGCACGACGGTGTCTCCTCCCGTCCGATTCGGTGCAGGTACGATCCGAAGCAACCGTGTCCGGACAGCACCTGCACTAGACGGAAGGAGAGGAACCCGTGCGACCGCTCGAGCCAGTCTCGCAGGACAGGCCCAATCGCGTCGAGGGTTCGGCGGCCGAAGGCTGCGGTGGCGAGTTCCCCCGTCCAATGGACAACGATGGCGTCTCCCGCCGGACGGCCTCCCGCTCTTCCGGGGCTGGGCGTTCTCCTCTCGCCCTCCGCCCCGCCGTCCATTCATACACTCTGGCGAGCACCCACGCCTCGAGTTCCCAAGGAGGGGTGCTGGCCAGTGCACATGCTGCCGCGAAGCCCACCGTGCGGTAGGCCCGCGCCACCCGCTGGGCTATGGCCCTTTGGGGTGCCCGCAAGGCGGTGGCGTTCTCGACTTGGCCAGTCCTCGGCAAACCTAGCTCAACCTGATAAATAGACCCCTGCGGCTCTTATTACTTAGCCACGAGCTCCTCTAGTTATAACTATTTTATGCAACTGTCAAAAAATGACAGTTGATGATTTGAATATACGGGCAATTTAAGTTGGTAGCAAATTTGCATAACCTATAATTGCCCTGACTTTACATTGAAATTGGCAAGATTAATAACCACATAACTAACTTGAACCACATGTATGATAAATCAGTATTCTGAGTACCTGAACACAAATCACAACTTAACTACAAGTACTAACAAGCAACAGCCCCATCACTCGTCGAACACAACTCATTCCCCTCACTAGCTACCCACAAATAAACTCGATACTCTCATGCATTTACCTCTAACCAGCTCCAACCAATACCGTACATCACTAACTTCCGTGCTAAACTATTACATAAATACTATAAACACCGTTAATATATCGAATATCGATACTTATTTATATTCGAAACGCAATCCCTATGCTCGTGGACGTATGCAGTAGTCGATTTTTCAGTGTTCGCCCCTGAGGCAAGTGTCGATAAATTGTTGACTACATAATGTTTTGACATCACTAATAAATTCAGAATGTGAGACGGCTAAGCGTTAAATCCGCTACCTTGCTTGAGTACAGGTGCATGGAGAAGTGGAAGGATTGTTAGTTATTTATTGATTTGTGGATTTTAAGCCCAAGTATCTTGCGAAATGAGCTCAGATTTTAAAATTTCTTCTATTTTCTTGAAAATATTGACTTTCTACCTAAGTATTTCATAAAGCTCAGGTAAAATGTCAATATATAAAAAAATACTAATTTTAAAATAGTAGTAAATAGTCTTAAAATCTCCTGAAGTTATTATTTACTAGCAGATTTTAGGACTATTTTCGAAATAATCTGATCGAATCATTGTGTGGTTGATTCTACTCGGAAATTGAAGTCAATGGTAACCACCATTGACTTCAAAAATTTTCGGGTAGAATCTATTACACAGTTAAGTAGGTACTTTTATATTTCACTTCATCAACATTTCAGTTACAAGTGAGTGATTCCGTTAATCATAATGCATTTACGTCCAAAGTGCCGAGTACCTTTCTATCCGCAACTGTACTCGAAGGTATGTAGCAAAAGTGATAGCATCTAACTATTCCGTTGATTATTTCATATCACTTTATTACTAAACACGTTTATAAATAGCGGGCGGAGCCGGGTGTAGCCGTTATATTGATGCGACCGCTTTATTAGAATTACATTAACTTGCATATTTTAATATAAATATGTTTTCTTTGTAACTGTACTTTTTTATAGTAGGTATTAGAGGTGCAACACTTACTTGGCTTCACAAAAATGGATGAGTTTAGTGATAAGCAATAACTATAAAAAAAAAAAAAAACTAGTTTTTTAAAATAAATATGTTTTTTTCATACACAAGCCAAATGAAATAAATATCTTTCTGCTACTGCGAAAGATTTTAACATTAATTTTGTGAAACGCAAAGAGTTTGACATGTAAGTAGGTCATCTTTCTTTTTCGTGTGGTTAGTGACTAACCTGACGTCAGAGTTTTTATGCCGCCTCTGACTTGGCTTCACATGCCGTCGAGAAATATCTCTCAGGCATGCCGGTTTCCTCACGATGTTGTTTCCTTCACCGTTTTTGAAGCAAGTGACCATCAAAGCACATTGGCATTTAGAGGCCTTCTCCAAACACTTAAAGAATTTTAAATATATCGCCTTACTTAAATATCACAGAAACCATCACCAGTCTGACAGTAAAAAATCGATATAAAAATAAGTAAGGTCAACAAAATACTTTCACCCCACTCTTATGCCCGTCACTAAACAACTAAACATCTAAAAGCTCAGCACAACACTAATACACCATAAGAACTGCCCTAAGCCTTAGTACACACTGTTTATCAATCAAAGTATCAGCGGGTGCGCACTCAATAACAAAGGATTACGGCGTCAGAACAGGATGGATAGGCAGCGCAAGAAGTATTTAATAACACTTATAGGTTTTAAACTATCAATTGATTGAACTGTTGTGTACTGGGGTTTAATAGCTGATTGATTGGCGGATTTGGGTATTTTTTGGCGGATGTATTCAAAACTTTTTTTGGTGATTGAAATTCTTTTTAACATTTTAATATCGTTAAAACACAAAGATAATAATGGTTTTGAAAGCTTCTTATTTTAAATGATTAGTCAGGAACGAATGAAACTTAATATTAAAAACATTTTAATCATGAATAATGTGTTTAATCTAATAAACCTACTTTGAATTTGGGAATAGGTAGAAATATTTGAGCCTTTATTGACGTTATTGAGCTAAACGCAAGTTTTATAATGCGTAAAAGTATATGATCCACTGCAGTAAACAAATACGCTTAATTTGAAAAAATGGTGGACTTTACACGTAAATTACGGACGGCACGGTCGGCGCAGTGGTTAAGCGATTGACTGCTGCACTGCGTGTCGCGGGTTCGATTCCCGCACGGAACAAATATTTGTATGACCTACAAGTAGTTTTTCCGGGTCTGGCTGTTTGCAGGAGAAATTCAAAGGGGCAATGTTTAAAAAAAAAAAGAACAAACATCGAAAATAAATCAAATTGCCACGTCCATCAGATTACTTATGTTACTACCTAATTAACAATTAACAAAAATCAAATTTACCAAAAATACTGTGCAATAATTGTAAGTTAAGAACTGAGGTTCAAACTACGATTTTCAATATTCATCACAACTCGCTATAAAAAAATTACTGGAAATGAATTCACAGGACTGATTTGAATGAGGACAGGTGCGTAGTACTCGTGTATGAGCAGAACACCAGGTGTGAGTTTCTTTTAACCATCTCAACTTTACGCATCGACCGCGTTCGG
This sequence comes from Xanthia icteritia, assembly GCA_949128155.2. Lineage (NCBI taxonomy): Eukaryota > Metazoa > Arthropoda > Insecta > Lepidoptera > Noctuidae > Xanthia > Xanthia icteritia. The sequence goes on along the minus strand of OX421947.2, from coordinate 16,787,604 downwards.
TGCTCCGATTGGCCCCTCACTGTTGAAGGCCGGCTGGCTGCCAATCGGAGCGCCGAACGCGGTCGATGCGTAAAGTCGAAATGGTTAAAAGAAACTCACACTAGGGCCTCTGTTGTATGAACTTAAACGAGGCAAAAGGAGTATGCAAGGATCGTAGCAGGTGGCGTTCTGTAGTTACTGCCTACCCCCATGGGAAGAAGGCGTGAGTTTATGTATGTAGAAATGAATTCCTTAAAAGAATAAATTAGTGTATCCAACAAAATGAAGCTCATTTCGATCAACTAGTTAATTTACCATTTTTTTCGTTCAATTAACATAAGTTAAGATTTAATGGTTTTCCTTTCATTAAATTTATCATGTTTATTAGAGAGATTTGATCCTTATGATTGACCTTATCGATTGATGCCATAAAAGTACAAGGTGTTATTTTTTCGGATTTTAGCCGGTTCGATTCCCGAGTGCGGCAAGCGAAGTTACGAAAATATATGAAAGCAGATTTGTTTTTTTTTTTAAATAAAGAAATATTTCCTTTAAGTAAAATAATCTATCTTAAGGATTTAAAGTGGTTTGCCTTCAGGGCCCATTTATTTTTTCCAGCCTGTATACAGACTAAAGAATCGCACAAGTAAAGGATTAAACTATTTTAAGCACAGAATAGACATCAACATAAGTATCCCACATTGCCGTTCGTAAATTAATTCATTAATCGTTCATAGTGAACACAAATATAGTAAAATGCGGACCTGTTATAAAGACGAGCCTTTTCCACAATAAATAAATACTTACTTACTTGCCTATTAATAACTGGGTGGTCTTACTTATTGCATCAGTCCATTTATGAGAGAAAAAACTCGGTAAATGTCTGTTGCTTAAGCATGGTGGAGGTTCCGTAGCCCCAGAAAATAATCACCGAAAGTGTGACAACCATTCTTACCAAGGGGTATCTCAACTCAACTCAAAGCATTCATTTCAATAAAACCGATTGAATTGTAAAGAAGTCGGTCAGTCAGAAATATGAAGCTAGTTGCCCATTCCAAAGCGTAGTAGGTACCTATGGAGAAGGACTGGCAAGAAACTCCACGGACACTCTTTTAAATCAAAAATTTGCTACATCATTTCATCATTCATGTCGTCAACGCCAGCTGTCGCTGAAAACCAGCGCTGGGGCTCTGTCTTGCACAGGGTCGCACCATTATGCTGAGCGACGGCCGTTTTGCGTGGATGTGACGCATATTTTCCCTAAACTTGCTTCTTTTTTTATTTTGTATTCTTTTTTTTTTGCGTCATGTTTACCGCAAATAAACGTATTTTCTTTCTTCTTTCTTTTTTTTTCTATGTCGAAATTATGCATGTGAGAACAATGTAGAAAGACGTGCACGTTTGTAAAAGCGACCGTAATAAAAAGAAAAACAACAATAAACCATTCAAATATTTAAAATAAATTCAAATAAGCCATGGCAGCTAAGAGATGACTAGTCCCAACTGACGGCGCCCGTTCACGAACATGACGCATGGATCAGCACCATTCAGCTCAACCATTTTGAAGGGAGCTAAATGATCCAACACACGCGCCACCAATAGCGAGACCTCTGATGAGCATGATATATCGTGATACCTAGTAACAGCTACTCCGGTTAGACTGGAAGCTGAACCCAACATAGTTGGGAAACGGCTGGGCTGGATGATAAGTCCCAGAATATAAAATAACAGAGCTATTTCTCTAATTTGGTTTTTCATACAAATATTCGTGCACCTTTCAAGCAACTAAAAAGCAGCAGTGCTATTCTATAACCATCTCACCGTGAAAACTTAGGTGAAGTGAGCTCGGAGTGAGCTGTCAGTCCCTAGCAGTAGGTGGAATGACAGCTCACTCCAAGCTCACTTCATCTAAGTTTTCACCGTGAGATTATTACAGAATAGACCGGCTGGTATTGGTAACTTATTGATGATGTGGCGTTTAAATTACAGATTTTATAAGCAGACGTCAAAATCTGACTTTCATTCGTGGATCTTTGACAATCGTTACGGGTCGTCAAAAGCCCGAATGTCTGACAACCAGTCTTACCAAGAATATCGTATTACCCAGTTACTGGGTTGTGGAGGTCAGAAAGGCAGTCGCTCCATGTCAAATATTGGTATCAGACTGGAAGCTGACCCTAACATAGTTGGGAGAAAGTTAGGAAGATTTATAAGCAGACGTCAAAATAAGTGCAAACTGAGGATTGATACGTGCACCGATTCTGCAGAAATTTGGAACTGTGCTCGGTTTGGTGAAGAGGTAGCATCTTCCCTGCAAATAACTGTGAGTGAAAAATACTTTTCCATTTACATAAATCATTTTAGCTTAACTGAGCTGAGTTTCACGAGCTGTGTCCAAATAAGTTTTATTCTTCCTTTCTTTCTTTCTTTCTTACTGCCTCGTTGATCACTGTTCGCAAGCGATACTGCTGACCATGAGGTTCTGGGTTCGATTCCCGGGTCGGGCAGTGTTATTGGATTTTTCTATCTGGAATTTCTCAGTAGCAGCTCAGAGTCTAGATTTGTGCCCGATTGATGGCAATAGGCTCGCCCCCTATTACATGGGAGTCAAACTCTTCTTTCTAATCGCTTACAGTTTACAGTACGGTAATGGCGTTTAGGAAGAAGAGTGGGCCGCACGTACACCTCTGCCCAACCATTCAGGGAATACAAGCGTGGTGTTATGTTATTCTAAGCTTTTAAGTTAAGATAAGATAATATTTATTTTGTAAAACATGAGTACAGTATGAAGATCTTATAATTAATATGAGGTGGCTACATGTTTTGCCATTATATACAAAATTTAAATTAAATTTAAGTTACAATATTAAAATGTAATTCAAAATCGCAATGTAAAAATTTAAATTCAATTTTAGTAAGACATACAGAAAAAAACAAATAAATACGCAAAATCAGACAAAAATAAACATATACACTGGTAAAGTAAGCAAGTATAGCCTGGTTTAAGCCGAACCTGGGGGTAATTAAACCCGCAGGGGTAAATCAACTATTCTGTGGGAGTAACAAAGAACCTAATAATTAAGACCTTATCTAATAAAATAATACTACTTGCAGAATAGAATGTCAAAATTATGATCTCAAAACATTTTGGCGAAAAGCTAGTGCCGAATATCCAGTTATAGCTAACAGGGCTTTAAAAATACTTATACCGTTTGCCACCACCCATAGATATGTTAGTAGTTTTTCTTTGGTTAAACTGAAAAAAAAGACCAGAAACCGTCTTTATATGGAACATGACTTGAAACTAAACCTAACATAAAAAACTTCTGAATGCAAAACAACACCAACCATTACACTATTTTTACTTAATTCATTGTTTTTAACCGACTTAAAAAAGGAGGAGGTTCTCAATTCAACAGTTTTTTTTTGTGTTTGTTACGCGATTACTCCGCCAATGACGAAATGATTTTGATGATTTTTTTTTTGTTTGGTAGGTCATACTTCAGAGGTGGTCCCATATAAATTGTATTATTTACATAGCAGGTAGTGGTATTCGGATTTGTGTGGAGTATGTAGGTACTTACCACAACCAAAAATAGAAAAAAAAAAATATATACAAAAAGAAATTACCGAAAATTTAGAACCAAAGACACTGAGTTCCAAAATTAAAGTTATTTTGCACTTTCTAGTCTTTTTTTTTTAAGTCAGTAAATTTTTTTTGTAAAACTTTTTTTTTAATATATAATATATATTAAAATTGTAAGACTAATGTGCAATTTGTGATTAATAAAGATATTTGTATTTGCTTGTATTGTTTGTATTGAGAACATTTTAAGGTCTCTAATATTGAAAAGGTTGTAAATCATAACGGTCTCCCATTTAACTAAGTACCTAAGGAACCCTAGAACTACTCCATCTTTTTCATTCCAGCCATAAGTTTACTTACAGCTAGTTTACAAATAAGTATGCTCTTAACGCTAACGTTCACGAACAAAGCAGTTAACAAGTTTTTAGTAATGAGGAGTGACAGTTTCCATAGAAGACTTCTCATCAAGCCAAGCATGAAATGCCATAGCAGAACACTGCAAACCATTAATTACATATTATATCCATACAAGGGCCCTAGAACTTCTCTACTGCTTTCGGGAAACGACCAGTGTGGTAACGACTCAAGTTTTTACTGCATACAATCAATTTTCAACTTAGTTTAATGCAGCATAAGATAGAAAATTTATTAGAAATTGTTCGATGACAACAGCCACACATGGTTGACCGTCGTGGGAAAAGACTACAGTGTTGTGCTGACGATGTAGACATTTAATACACAAGCAATTTCCAATTCTAAGTTTTGATAGCTAAAGCTTAATTTTGTTTGTCAAATAACTGGCCCTTTGGACAATTAATTGGAAAGTGTTGTGCAAACACAAGTGGCAATTTAGGTTCCACAACGGTGCCGAGCCCAGAATTTCTTTTGACGTTTCTTACGACGCAACGCGACGTGACGTTGTTTACGGAGATATGTTTTAAGGGCAATATTGCCATTTAAATGGAAATGTTTGATATTAATCTCGGAAGAGATTTGAGTTTATGGAAATTAAGTTTTTTGTTATACTTTATTCGATGCAGTTATGGAAATTTTGGAAGGTCTGGTTATGGGAACTTATATGGCAGATTTGGGGTTGTTTTGTTTTAACAAATTGAAGAAAAGAGCACAGTGTAGGTAATTTAAAAAACAAAATTACCCGACTTTTTTATTTTTTTTAACTTTTATTTACGAAAAATAAAACACTGTTGCACTGAAATGCAGACAGCCAGACCATTGCTCCTCAAAAACCTGTTTCATTAAAACATTTAGACAAGTAACAAAATACATATTTCCTAAGAAACCTCCCATTTACTAAGTTTCTCAGCTAGAAAGAATGGTTTATAATAAAGGCACTAGATATATATGTATTTATATAGCTCGCACATATTTCACTTACGATCTCAGTACACAATTATAGTTTCACCATCATTCATTTTATTTTTCTGCCACACTGACTTCTGTGAAAAACGTTAATGCCTCGTATCTCGATCTCTTATTGTTAAGGTTAGTGTACAAGATGTCATCGGTAAGCGTAGCACGCTTTCACAGTATAAATAAGTACAGTATTCTATCTTCTTAGAAAACGGCCGAAACGACGCGCTTTGAAATCTCAGTGTATATACGTACGCAACAGTATCGAATGCGATGCAGTTACGCACGGACGCGGAAGGTTTATCTACCGAGGTAATTATTTCAAGGTCACTGACGAGATATAATATTGCTACTTATTTATTCTGTGACGCTTTGCAGCGCGATCGGCACTGAAGCTATGAATGATTGGTGATCGCTAGATGTTGATAAAGATGCACAAAGCTTAAGTTTAATTGCGAATTTTGTTAAGGATAATCAATGTTAGCAGATAAATTCTAGGATAATACATAATTAATTGCTAGAGGAGTTTGCTATCTCTAATTAATTATTATAAGAGATAAGTAGTTTTTAAAGCGAGGTGGTCTTTTACGATCAGAAACCTACAAAATCTTGATAGAAAAGAAAAACGACGTTCACTACTTTCAGTCCTAGCGAATGGCAAAACTTATAGGTATATTATATTTTGAATTTCAAGACTAAAAAAAATTCAAAATTCTTAGAAACAATTATGTTCTATATCTTAAAAAAAAACATTCTAAATTGTAATTCCAATCGGATATCCTACTGTGTATTTATATTTTAATTAAGTGTATTTATAATTTTCATCATCATCATTTCAGCCAAATGACGTCCACGGCTGGACATAGGCCTCCCCCAAGCATCGCTAGTTCGACCTGTTCTATGCTTCTCGCATCCAGCGGATTCCTGCGGCCTTCATAAGGTCATCGGTCCATCTTATGAGAGACCTTCCAACGCTACGTCTTCCGGTACGCGGTCGCTACTCCAGAACCTTTCGACACCATTGGCCATCTATTCTACGAGCAATTGTGCCCTGCCAAACTTACCTACATAACTGACATGTAGGTAAATTTGGCAATTCTTCGGGCTATGTCGGTTACCCGGTATATTTTACGGACCAATGAACCCTGGAACGAAGTAGGTTCCAGGAAAACTGTAGTTCTTCCTACACCACAAAGCTGATCAAATAATCACTTACGTAGGTATGAGTTAAGGTTACTTAGGTGTTATAAGTCCCAATAAGCGCACGAGCACAGCCACGCAGCCTACAGCGCGCACGTCTAAACCAAGCCTTACAACATAACTTCTGCGAACGGTCTCGCCACTATTCGTGGAAATAATCAGAACTGCGAGTGACGTTATTATCTACACATTATGTCTCCGAGCAAAATTCTGTGGTTTTAAACATGAAACTTGAATAGGCTTACTAGTACTTGTGAGGATGGTGACAAGAAAAATGATTTTATAAGTACATTAAATAGAGAAACAACGCGAGAAAAGGATAGAAGATGTGAACTGTAGAGTTATGAATAAAACAGCATAAAGCTATGGTTTTCTAGGAAAGTCATCATCATCCTCAGCCTACAGCAGTCCAGTAGGCTCCAATTGCACGCCATTCAGCTCGATTCTCGGCAATTCTCATCCAGCTACTACCAGCCATCCTGCGAAGATCGTCGCTCCACCTAGTCTGAGGGAGTCCTACCATCCTAGCCGCCAGGAGACGCCCTGGGCGTCGGCAATCGCAGACCGATTCCCGGCCACCGTTGGCGCGGGCTTGCGGACGGTGAGCAATGGGTAGCTCGCCGTCCGATAAGGACCAGGCCCGGGTCGGCGGCGCGTTGTGTTCCACGCGCGCCTCAAAGAGATGTCAGCAGAACTGAAGGGGTTCGTTAGGACCGATGCCTGCCGGGGTTGCGGGAAAGTCCTAAAGGGATACCGTGGCCCCTGGCAACGTACAGGCACCTGAAGGAACACGGGTGGGTTTTAGTCAGTAAGAGTCTGACACGCCCTCCCGCTTCGCCCAGAGCGGGAGAAGTTATTTGATAATTTCCTAATTTCATCTTACGTTCATAGGAAAGCGGTTCCGTCATATTATAGGTTGCATATGGCATAGTTGAGCTCCTTAAGTTCTGAGTTGAGCTCTACGATTACTGACAAATGCTTGCACTGACTGGACAGGTCCACTCAAATCTGTGTGGTTCTTTCCTCAAAAGACCATTTCAGACACTAATCTACATGGTCCTCATATGGCCTGACCAAGATTATGTCTGGACTTTAAAAGAGACTGTGACCTCTGAGTTTGTTTCGGTCTTTCTTCTCAGAGTAGTCAGATAGGAAACGCCGAACTCATCTAGCATTTTCTTCTTATTTTTTTTTAATATGACGTGTAAAAGTGATTGCAATATCCTATTTACAGAATAAACAATTTCATTTCATTTCATTTCATATAACGGCCGTCATGAAAATCTGTAATTTTCACCAGTATTTTACGTTCAAAAAACGCTATGTAATTGGACAGCCGTTATTGTGTGACCGCTTTTAAGCAGCATACAATGTTCTGTTGTCTAACAAATTATTCAAGCGCTTTTTTGGACCCATAGTGCGTCAGGCTCAATTAACATTGCTGCGGAACGGAACGGAAGCGATTTTTGTAACGATATTGTACATAAAGGAATCATCAACCTCTGTATGTTCCCTCCGTGCGGTGCATCTTTCGACAAAACTCTTATATGATAAGAGCTAGATGCATACAACGACATGATATGTCAGAGATCTTGATTTATTCTCCTCCAGTGTTCATAAACTAAAACAAATACTAGGTAAAAACTTCTTTAAAGTTCAACAAAATCTGTTCAATCTTTTCTTAATTCTTTCCGATTGCTTGCAATATTGTCTTTGGTCCGTGGCCTTGACATCAACTGATGAACAACATTTTATAAATAGTTAGCGTTTATTTGTTGCCTGAATACGAGGCTTTTGGCTACTTTTGTATTTGTGTATTTTTTATTTAAATGTGCATTTTGTTTGTGCAGAATAAACATATTTCTTTCTTCTTTTTCTTCTTTCTTTTACTTCTTACTTACTCTTGCCTGTCTATTGTTTCTTGTGCTACCCTTATAATGACAGTAAAAACTTTTAATTGGCATTCTTTCCCCAACTGTTCACTATCTGAATCCTAGCTGTAAATTTTCATAAGAAATAAAATAAAATAAATAAAATAAAATAGCAAAAAGTAAATAATGATTGTATTATTTTTAAGTACGGACTGTCCCATCCAAAGCACAGGGTAAAAATAGCATTAGGTTTGTGGTAAATTAAACTAATTAATTTAAGTAATAACAACATTAACTAGCATATAAGAACGATCTGTTACTAACCACTAATAACTTATTGAAATTTATTTAGGTGTAATAAAGTATGTTAAACCGTTTTTTTAGTTTAGTTGAGTTTGTCTGCTACTGAATACCAACACGTTTGAGTCAAATTTAATATATTTTATACGAACGAAGTTATGCCACGTAAATATAGGTACTACCGGTATAAAAAGTATCCTATGTCCTAACCCAGGTCGAGGCCCTGTTGACCAAATTTCATCGAAATCCGTTCAGCTGTTAAGGCGTGAAAAGGTAACATCCGTACAGACAGAGTTACTTTCAAATTTACCTATAAATACAATATAATATGAATATGTTAATACGATATGATATGATCTGATATGAAAGCAAGACTTTTCTACTGCAGTTCAATATACACTACTAGGCATCTTGATGTACAAAAATGGTGGTGTTAATAAGTACACAGATGTCGTAATTAATCAAAACATATTTTTAGCGTTCCAAGCAATGGTTTGCTGGAAGACATTATGTTTAATATGCAGTGGTAATGCAATAAAAGTTCTGGTTTTAATTACTCAGGAACTTTAATAAGAATATGATATACGAAGGGAATGGGAATTTATAAGATTAATTCAACCTTACTAAGTCGTTGTAGGGTTAAAGTACGTAGAAAGATAATCAGGCTATATACTTAGTAAGGACGTGTTTTAAATAAGAATCTATAATAACTTAAATTGCTTAGCATGATCCTCCGTTATATCGAAAATACTACAGCATTAATTATTAAATAAATATATATATTAAAGTTGAGGATTAATTTTAAGTACTGAGTTTGGCGCAAAACACGATTCCATAAAAAAATCCGGACAGTTTTTTTTAAATTTACCTCCGAACCGAACAATAAACCACTAGTATTAAAAAAATGCTTCAAATTAGATCATGACACTTTTCATAATAACTGAACTACATATAAAGCAGATACGGTTTTTTTTTTTCACCTTAATAAGAAATTATCTAATCTATCGCCGCCTTGGAGCCTTCTCCCCGCCGCTCAGTCTCGCTCTCTCTCAGTCCGCGAGCAGTAGTGTGCGAGCGAGATAAAGAGTACTAAAATTGAGTCAAGGTATTATAAATGATGATGATCAAGTGGTGTTAAGTTAATTTTGGATATGTACCGTTGCGTCACGGATCAGAAAACATTGTAAGAAAATTTAAAGAAAGAAAAATTGTTTATTCTGCACAAACTAAACGCACATACAAAAAAAAAACTTGTACCACAAGGCTCCGTTTCCGACCCTACTCTGTATCGAATATACACTGCAGATATACCCACAACGAATAATATTCTATCTGCCACATTCGCTGATGACACCGCTGCACTTTGCAACCATGAAAACCCCAGTGTAGCATCTTTAGTTCTACAGAGTCACCTGAATAAAGTCAGCAAATGGATGGAAAAGTGGCGCATCAGGGCCAGCTCCAACAAATCAGTGCATAACAATTTACTCTGAGAAAGGACAACTGCTCACCAATTAAACTTGGAAATGACGTTCTGCCCCATCAAGATTCAGCAAAATCCCTAAGCATGCATCTTGATAGGAGGCAAACATGGAAGCCTCATATAAAAAAAAAAGCGACGAGTTAAATATACGGCTCAAACACCTAAACTGGCTAATAGGCAGAAGATCGTACGTCACCATGGACAATAAGATACTCTTCTATAAAACTATAATCAAGCTGGTTTGGACATATGGCATAGAGTTATGGGGATCAGCAAAAAACTCTAAAGTAGAGATTTTACAACGGTTCCAGAATAAAGCTCACAAAACGATAACGAATGCACCTCTATTTATCAGAACCAATGAATTTCATGAGTACACAGAAATGAACACAGTTAAGGAGGAAGCCGAACACAGAGCAAAAGCATACAAAGACCGTATATACGCTCATACTAACACCCTAGCAACATATGGAACCTTGTTCACTAACAAATCCTAATTTAATAAGAGACAGCTTCCTCACTGGAGGAACAGTTCTTTACTGTCAATAAACTCCCACAACAAATCTGCTTCAAAGGGCTTCTCAAGCCAATAGCAATATATAATAAAAAATAATAAAAAAAGCTATGCACCATGGAAATTGCGACGGCATGGCGGCCATTTACAAAGGTCATGGCCATAGATAATAAATACACTTAAATTTTGAAACTATATTTTATTAATTTATTTCTCAAAGTCAAAGTCAAATAATTTATTTCAATTAGTCACAAAAAAGGCACTTTTGAACGTCAACATTTACAGAAAAATAATAATTGATTCTAGTCGCCCCTTCCAAAAGGTAGTTTTCGTATGGAGAAGAATGGGCAAGAAACTCCACCGTTACTCTTTTAAAATGTTTTCACAATATCTTATATACATCAATTATAGAATTATATGTGAAGACGATGCACCTAGAATAAGATTACTATACCACTAATATAATAGTAAAATAATAAATAAAACTGATTTATTATTATTAAGTTTTACTTTTGTTGTACAGTTATCAATTAACTACGAGTATCTATCAGCAAAAATGTAAAACTATAGCCAAAGTTTCTGTTCACAAGCCCTCAGATATGAGCACTTTCAATGAATATTTTGATGACTTTCTCTAGAGAAGTTTCACCCCCCTGACCATGGAGTTGGCAAACGACAACCATGCTTTGTCAGACAGAGCGGTAAATTTGTTAAATTAATAGGTACAGCCCGATAGTGTTATTATAGATTCTTTTATTATTTTAGTAGGCCGAATGGGTCGTCGATCTTTCGATGTCGAAGGGGCTCGATGGAAGGAGTAAGATCCACCGACATACTTATGAAATGCAAAACCAAACCGATCCCAATTGTAATTATTACATAATGGACAAAATTGGACTTATTGCTGCCGTTATATTCCGTAAAAATCTCACAGAGGAAAGCTTTTATGAAGAGAGCTCGAACTAAACTGTCAACATGGTGTCAACCTCTAGTACCAGGTGGAATAACAGCTTCTTCACCTAAGTTTTCACGGTGAGATATTTACAGAATAGACCAGAAACCAAATGCGACATCAGCAAATATTGCAATAATGAAATCTCCTATCCATTCTACTCGCAATTGAGTGCATTCATATCGAAAGTTAAAAACTATAATATCTGTAACCACATACTTATTATAAAGTCGAGTGTGGGAAATGGTCGGGTCTCCTCACCACTTTCAATCTTCCTTTCAATTATAACGCCCCCCAACTAAAACCTTCAATTTCTTATCATTATTGTACATCAACAACATCCAGAAAAACGGATCGAGAGTACCATTTAACAATAAGTGTTTTTGCCGCAGAGTAAGAAGAAATGGAGCACTATTTGTGACCACATTTTAGAGCTCAACCAGAATGGGGCTTTAAAACTCAAAGCAATTTTTGAATTAACCCATTTATACGTAGTTTTGAATTGCCAAAGAAGTCGGTTATTCAGAAAGATGAACCTAGTTACCCATTCCAAAGCGTAGTAGGTTCTTACGGAGAAGAATAACAGGCAAGCAACTCTATGGACACTCTTTTAAATTGTATTATACAAAATATAGATAAGTTACATAATTAATGTTGAATTTATAATAATATGTGAGAATGATGTAAGAAGACGTTCAACTTAAAAGCGTCCAGAGTAAAAGCAAAAAGAAACAAAAATAAAATAGTTACAATAAGCCGCGGCAGCTTTCGCAGTAGCTGTATGGTATTTTCTGTATGGCAATGCAAAATCAGAAGCTCAATTATATTACGATTTAATAGACAAATCGTGTGATGATTATTTTATCCACGATTCCGTGATCATATGGCTAGCATAGAGTACAAGTAGCCTGAGGAGTTTACCCAAAACATGTGAATGGTCTCTTTGCTATAATATTCTATTGTGTACTAGTACACACGGCTACACATCGGGCTATACATTTCCAGTTTATGCTGGTCTCGCCGCTGGTTTCGCCCTACGTACGGAAATCCTATATATACAATTATAGGATTTCCGTACAAGGCATAACGAAGGACAATATAAAACATCTCAATCTCTTAACTCGATTCCAAGTCAAACGTAGTTTCTTGTTTTTCCAGAATAGGTCTTAACACTCCATTCTTTACACACTCCAGTTTTAACAATCGCACTCTTTCAAAAAGATTGACCATCTTTATTCCCAGTTGTAATTGTGAAGGATCGAATGTTTATAAATATGTGAACCTGCAACTGGTTCTTTTTACAACCAATTGCAACCCATGTTTAAAGCAACGTCTCAATATTATCTGTTTGTGTGGCCAGTAGATCAGTGGATTATCGCTGAAATGGAAGCAACTTATGAAGCTTGATCAGCTCCCTTATTGTGTAAGACACGATCAATCACAATCTGTTTCATTTTGACAGTTCAATTACACTCATTGCGTTATTTATGTGGTTGAGCAGACAAATTTTTCAAACATATGAAGCAATAGATTAGCAATTTCCTTCAAAATGATTCAGATTGTGATTGATCGTGTGTTACGCAATTAGAGTGCTGGATTATACTTCTAATTTATGGCTTTTGTTTTGCAATCAATATCAGATAACAGTGCAAGCTTATAGTATCAATAAGTATCTGAATGTAGGTACCTAATTATTATCAAACTGCACGCCATCGACCTTGATTCTCGGCAACTCTCATCCAGCTGCTACCAGCCACTCTGCGAAGATTCTTGCTGGGTACCTAATATCTAAAATAAGGTAAAATATAGAATTTGTGATCAGCTTACAGCTTTTCAGGGCTTCTAAGAGTGATGAAGACCTCGCGCCTACCATTTAAAACAGCCATAATGTACTCATTTGACTGCGCTAATTTAAATATTACAAATTCAACCCGCTTTCGAGTACGCTTACCGCTATTGTGAATTCCCTGCTAGTTTAGAGGCCCCACAATAGCGGATAATTTCCCCACAATTAATGTTCATGTGTAGTTATCCAATTATTTGTCATTGATCACGCGAAATTTCTGTATTTCTCCGTTTTTTAATAATTTCACTCAATCAATTTGAACTTGCCTTGGGGTGTCAACAGATCGTTTATTTAAATGAAATAAAAGTACACATTTATGAACGAAAACTGCATTTTATTTTAACAATTAATTGGTTTTTTAATCACTGGGCCTGGCGTTGTTTTACAGCCTTTGGTAATGTCTTTATTATTTTTTTATTATTGCTTTTACCAGCTTACGTTTGTGGAATAAAGTTATTCTTTCGATTCAGTGAAAAAAGAGTTAAGGGGGATGCACCAGGGTAGCTCGCGAAATTCAAATTTTCTTCCGATTTTTGCTATATGCAAGGTCCGTGTCAGGTTGTATGTTGATTAAAATACGAGTATGATTCGCGACCGTAACAAATTTGGTTTTATATAATTATAATCATTACAATCAGCAATACAATTCCATAAGTTAGCAATTAATTTATCAAAAATTAATCCTCAAATGTCACGATTTCATGAAATAGTCATTAAATAGGATTACATGAAGTTAGAGAGTTGTATTGATCATTTTAATGATTATAATTCTATAAATAAACATTATATACGGAATTATATTTAGATAACATATAACATGATACTGACCTGCAAATTGCAAAAAAGTTAGAAAATTTTAATTTCACGGGCTACCTTGACGATTTCGCCTTAAAGATATCAGAAGATATTCTTCTAAGTAATGATTTTATGCAGAGAAACATGTTGAGAATGCTGTCTGGACCTTTTCATTTCTTCTGTCCTCTGTATTCGAGCGCTTTGTAGTGTTGACTCTGCAACAAAAACAATAACGGTAAGAAAATTAAATCACTGTAACGAACCTATACTCCATTTGAAATAAAATTAGACATTTAAACAAACGTTTTTTACAGTCCGTTCAACCGATTTTGACTCCTATGTCGCAGGCATAAGGATTGCATTAAAAGCAAAAAAGTGGTTACAATACCAACTGTTTACTGCAGTTGCCATTTGGCATGCCACCAACTCTATAGAAGTCAAACTCGGCTGAACGGACTGCAAAAAAGGTTTACTTAAATGTCTAATCTTATTTCAATTAATGGAATATAGTATAACACATAACATAACATAATATAATATATATACACCGTGAAATCTTAATGGTTGTTTTGCCGCAGCGAAATGGTTTTGTCTTGGCAATACAATCGTTATAATTATAAACAAATAAAATATTAGAAACAATTATGAAAACAAATTTTGTGTTGTTGCGTGCAAACTAGTTTATGCCGTATCACCACGTGCGAGAGTTTATTTTGCTTTGAACATTTATGCATCGCTGTTCCCTTTTTCGGTGGCGCGTGCGATTCAAGTAGTACCTACAAATTACCTGTTACTATTGATTCTCACGTTTTCGAGTTGATGAATATTTTTTTTATTATTTAAAAAAAACATTTTTATTTTTTTACTTTTGCTCTATGCTTCGAAAGTACTCCTTATGGCAAGTTGTTCTGCCGCAGGAAAACAACCATTAAGATTTCACTGTGTATAGCCTGTAATTAACGAGGGGTTAGGTAGAGGTGTAACTATAGTACATACCTATACCAACATTTCGTCAGTCACGTTTAAGTCCCATATAATAGGGGGCGAACCTATTGCCATCAACCGCGCACAAATCCAGACTCCGGGCTGCTACTAAATAATTGTGACCAAAAATACTAATGACAAAAGCTGGACTTGGGCTCTTCTGCAAAATATTTATTCACGAAGCTGGCCAATTAATCTCTAGGTGTTCGATTTGATGTTCCATAACTCTAAAGTTATATGCTATAAGTAAAAATAATACAAAAAGTCCTAGAACAAGTGTTCCAAAAATACATAGTTTCGAAGATAACATAACACTAAGACTCTCGATCAATCGTGACTGTCGAGTTATTTTATGAAAAATGAAAAAATTAAGATATCAGTTGATTCTTTGACATAGTCTCATTAATACTCTATACTTATGGGAATCAAAAGGAACAAGTTGTATAGTGACTCAATCAATCTGCCTAGCCTTTTCCCCTACTATGTTTGGGTCGGCTTCCAGTCTAACCGGATCCAGCTGTATACAGTATTTTACATAGAACGGCTGCCTATCTGACTTCCGCAACCCAGATACTGGGTAACTCGAACATGATGCCCCTTGGTAAACACGCTAGTCTTACCAAGGGACATCGTGTCAGACTTTCAAGCCCGTGCCTCATTCTTCTTCTTTCGATATCTCCATAGTGACTATCAAACTTAATATAATCATAATCATAAAGGCCCTTTAGGGTAAAGAACTTTCCCGAAATTTATAAATCGCCGCCCCAGGCCAGGATCATGACCGCATAGTTTCGGTATATAAAACCACAATATAGTACACTCGGATTAAAACTCACAAACAAAAATCCTAATTAATATTATAAATGCGAAAGTGAGTTTGTTTGTTTGTTACGCTTTCCCGCTAAAGCGGCTGTATGGATTTGGATGAAATTTGGCGTATGGGTTTCTTTTTTTAAATTCAAAATATTTTTTTTCACATAATAGGTTTATGTGAAATAAAATATTTTGAATTTAAAAAAAGAAAAGAGATACATATTGAATTTGTAAATGGTAGGAGTTGAATTTGAAAATGGATAAAAAAATAAACCTTATAAACAATAGCCAGTTTCAAAACAATTCAGTTACAAATTCAATAATGGAATTTGTTAATTATTTTGCAAACCATCGTGATTTCAAGTATTCATATAATTAATTTGTGAAAACAAAAGCATATTTTATTACTATCGTTACAGCATGAAACACAATGGAATAAAAGGTATTAATTACTATGTTGGGTTATATAAATAATATAGATTTAAACCAAATGAGACTAACAAGAGAAAACTAACTTGTTATTCAAAAGTATTTAAAAAAATTGTAAGACTTACTCAAAAGGCACAGAACAATTATGCTATAAATACGTCAGATAACAAATCAAAAACTACTTGGAAAATTATAAACAACTCTAAATTCAACGTTCCAAAAAATTGTATTGACAAAATTTGTGTACAAAATGACGTCATCACTGACCCAAAGGCTATTGCAGATGCTTTTAATAATTATTTCATTGACAAAATCAATCCTATAGCAGGATCTGGGAATAATGCGGCATCCCTGATACCAAAAAGAAAAGATTCCTTTTTTCTCGCACCATGTCTGCCAATCGATGTGTTTAAAATTATAAATCAATTGAAGAATACAAATAGTGTGGGACATGATGGCCTATCAACTAAAGTCTTAAAATCTGTAGCGGGAGAAATATCACCGCATCTTAGCTATATAATTAATCTGTGCATCGAGACAGGTGTTTTTCCCGATGCACTGAAAATATCAATCATTAAGCCACTATTCAAAAAAGAAAATAGAGAGCTTATGCAATTTTATAGGCCTATATCCCTCATAAGTGTAATTTCCAAAGTATTTGAGAAGTATTTATGTAAACAATTGTATTCTTACCTCGAAAAAGACAACATTCTCGCTAATGAACAGAAAGGGTTCAGAAATGGTAAAACTATCAACTTAGCAATTTACGATTTTTTATATTATGTCATGCAAAACGTAGATTCTAACACACCTGTATGTACGATCTTCTGTGACATGACGCAGGCTTTCGACCATGTCCGGCACGACATATTGATTGAAAAATTGGAAGCATACGGCATAAGAGGTAATGTCTCAAACCTTATTAGATCATATTTAAGCAACAGAGAACAATTTACAGAAATTTCAGCTGTAAATAAAAACAGTAAACAGGAAATTATGTACAGATCAAGGGAACGAGTAGTTAAATTTGGCGTGCCCCAAGGTACTGTCGTGGGCCCGCTATTTTTTATATTATATATTAATGACTTACCCAAAAGTATCGATCACCCAATGACACTCTTTGCCGACGACAGTACCATTACAATAGCTTGCAAGAATAGAGACACATACGAATCTGACATTAATAATTCTATAGAATCAATGGTAAAATGGTTGGAAAACAATAATCTTAAGATAAACCTTGGAAAAACCAATATTCTGCATTTTGCCCAAAGATCATCCATACCAAATGTAAATGTCCATTATTGTAACACCAACATAGATAAAGTGAATATGACTAAATTTCTTGGAATAACTATTGACGGAAAATTAGATTGGAAAGCGCATACGGAAGCATTAAGCAAAAAAATTAGTAATTCCGCATATGCATTGTATAAATTAGCCCCCATCTTAAATGCTAATGCGTTGCTAACGGCTTATCACGGCTTAGTGTCCTCTAACTTAAGATATGGACTCATTTTTTGGGGAAATTCAATAAACAAGGGTATGATTTTCAAAACACAAAAGAGATGCCTGAGGGCTATGTTTGGACTTCATGTTACAGAGAGCTGCAAACCATTTTTTAAAGAATACAAAATATTAACTCTTCCGTCAATGTACATTTTGGAGACCATTATGTTCGTCAAATCGAACCCACACTTATTCCCCTTAGTGTCAGATAAAGTTGTTCGAAACAGACGCGACAATACTAAGCTATGTATTCCGAGATCCAAGACGACACTAATGCGGAAAAGTGTATTCTGTATGGCGCCAATTATGTTCAATAAGTTGCCAAAACATTGGAGGGAATACAGTACCGACAAATTAAAAAATAAATTAAAAGGCCTTTTATTAGAGAAAGTTTACTATAGCACTGACGAATTCTTATCTGACAATTTAATTTGACTTGTTTATTGACATCCTAATTTTATTAATACCTGATTTGACATTTGATTTTTTTTTTATTTCTATTGTATTATTATGATGAGCTTATGACATTATTTTATTATACCGCCTAATTTCAAGTAATGCTCTAATTTAAATGATTAATTATAAATGTGTATAATGGACAATTTTAAAATTAATTGATGCTGTCTAGCGTCCTGTTTCTCTTATTTGTACGCCATTCAGGCAAAACATGACTGTCTGCTATATTATTGATGTAACATCTTGCATGCCATGTGTTGTGTATACTCATGTTTTGAACAAATAAATTATCTTTATCTTTATCTTTATCTTTATTAAATTGCATTGTATTGATTTTGGTTTAACGAGAGCCACAAAATATTATTGTAAAATCTGCCTAGTTTTTTCCCACCTATGCTAGGGTTGACTCCCATGTCTAACCGACTAGGACTTCAAGACTTGTTGTCAGACTTTTTGGGCTATCTGTAACGACTGTCAAAGATCTACGAATGACAGCCATCATCATTAATTATTTATTGAGATTCAATAATATTGATAACTAGATAAATACTTACTGTAAGCTGTGCTACAGTAACAATTAGCTTCATCATCCTTTGTAGCCCGATATTGAATCATTGTTAGTGGCGTTTGCAATGCCTTTGTGATTCCCGACACTCATTCATTGTCCTGTATAGTTACGAGAGTATAATATCAAGCCGTTTTCCTGCATAAAAGGCAAATGCCTTTTATGTTTTTGAAGACTGGAAGTACTAAGCGTTCATAAAGAAGTTTACTACTTTCAGGCAGCATTCCAGCCTTTTCTTTTAAGTACCTAAAAGGCTAATATTTGTTAATCAAAAGATTACGGCAATACATTGAATTAAAATGTGGCATGACATCACGGTCCGGTAGACTTTATACTGAATTGTGACGTAGCGAACCCTCCTCAAGTTTAATGCGTTTTATCTAAATAATTTATTATTAATATGATAAAGCAAAAAATACGTGTCGAATATTTTTTTATTATCTGACTGGCGGATTAACTATTGTTTTTTTTTTAACCAGACAACATCCCTATTGTTGTTTGTATGTGATAAAAGTAGTTATTTGTCCACTTTGCAATCCATAAATTGTTTTTGTTTTGTTTGTATGTTTGCTGTCAATTGCCAGTGTTGTTACACAGATAATCGTCGATATTAATATATATGCAATTAAAGTAAATTGTCTTTAATCCCTGGCCCTGACTTGAAGCAATAGACAACATTGACAAACTTAGGTATATTGCTTGCATATGAGGCTTTTAGCTACTCTGTATGTGTTTATTATGTTTTTTTTTTTAATTTGCATTTTTTTTGTGCAGAATAAATTTAAAAAAACTTTATTTCTTTCTTTCTTTCTAGGCATAGACAGCTAGCTCACTACAAGATCAGTTCAAGTACGCACAGTTAAATTTTACTGAATAGATCGGATAGGTATAGCTGCTAAAAATTCTCCCTAAATTATTATAATGCTGCCCCCACATCTGCGTCTATCCTAACGAAACTTCGCACGGTGATACGATACACGCAGGTATGACCAACCATTCTCGGTTATCGTCGCGATAGTTCAGGCTGCGTAGCACTTATCGACCGGGTGGCGGTACATAATAAACGTTTTGAAGCCCCTAACGTAACTACCGCATTAGCGCGATAACTTTTTAGCGAGCAAAACATGCGAAGCTTCGGCACGAATTGCTTTGTCACAATAGACGCATAAGGGAAATATTTAATGGTCTTGAATATGGATGTTTCTTTTAATTTCAAACCAATATCCTATCTATAGCATTAAAGCCTTATCACCACTTCAATTCCTGCCTACCCCAACAGTTTTGAAGATGAACTTCATTAAGTACAAACAAATCGATAGACCAACGGTACGTCGCACAATAGACTCTCGCGACACCCGCAGCGTCATTGTACCGGCTTCGAGTCCCGGGTGGTGCTAATGAACTACTTGTGAATTTAACATGTGTGCAGTAATGGGGTTTGTTGAATTTTTTGGTATTTTGATACCCTTTTTGCACCTTGAGATGCAATAATACTGGGTATCTTTAGATTTAGAAAGCACGTAAGGGTAAAGGGTCCCGAAACGATCAATTGCAATTGTCTATTTTTACGTGATTGTTACACATTGATGCGCAAATTGATCGTCTACCAAATGTAATTGAAGCGATTAACAATATTACTATAATTACAATTGATCAATTGCAATTTTATTGATCGTTTCGAGGACCCGTTAGGCAGAGGTGTATAGAAGGTAAACACACATTTCGCCCGTAGGTATTATTAGAGGTGAGTCTAAGGGCTCGTGTAGACGGCACCGCAGCCGCGCCGACACTGCTTCGCGTAGCCATGTAGACCGAGCCGCCGCCGCCGCGCCGCCCGCGACGCCGCCGCGCGGTCGCCGTTTGAATTTGCCATATCACTCTACAATCCGCGGCGGCGCGGCGGCGCACAGTGGATCGTCGCCATACAAGAGGTTGGACATAGAATCAAAAATTGAAAAGTATTAAATTAAAGAACAACAAAAATTGTTACTACGTTTTTTTTATTTGACTAGCACTTTAGGAGCGATTCGATGAAAACGGTTATTTTTGTATGGAAACGAACACATAATAGTCTGTATCTCATGATTCCCTCCTTGTTTCAATTTGCGGTTTTCACTACTGTTATTTACCCATTTTATGCCACATTTTCTTCAAGGACACAATCATGGTGCCCCCAGAGTGCCTCTTCTGAGATATTTTGCCTATATATAGTAACTATCTTTGTTATTGTATACTGATTGATGGAATGGAGGTACATTAAGTATACTTATTACTCAAAATTTGTCATCACTAAGTAGTTCCTTAAATAGCAGGTGCATTTGTGAGTACTTTAATGACCTATTTTTCAAATTTTGATTCTATGTCCAACCTCTTGTATGGGGACAATCCACTGTACGGTGTTGCGGCAGCGGGCTGGCAACGTTGCATATACACAGCTTAGAGGCGCGGCGACGTTGTCGTGTCCTTGAACACTAATAATGACAATTCATTAACCAATCAAAAATATAAATAATATGAAAATACCTATTATTTTAATAGCTAATTTACATATCTGTGTTATCCTAGGTCAACATAGAACAAGTTATAAGTCAGGTCAGAGCAGAAAAAAATGGCGCAAAACACAATGCTCAGTATTCAAAAATATTTCAAAATTAGCCGGAAACTTGATACGGTAGGGTCTTATCCCAGCGCCGAACTTTGCCCAATAAATTCTATACTGTTTCTGCCCGCGACGTAACCAGCGTTGTAGTCAACTATACTATAAATCATACTCTATGGCACTCGGCAATAGTGTAGCTAATTATACTGAAACCGGTGCATTTGTTAACCTATCTTTTATAATTCCCATTATCTGTCGAAAGAGACTGGATCCTGCGGCTATAGTTACACTTGTTTTTGAATCAATTAAACTTTTTGTTATTTTTTTATTTATTGTTTAGTAGCTTTCTGCTAATGAAAGAATGGTCGAAATCAGTACCTTAATTGCATTACACACGATCAATCATAATCTGAATCATTTTGAAGGATATTGCTAATCCATTGCTTCATATGTTCGGAAAATTTGTCTGCTCAACAACGTAAATAACGCAACGAATGTTGTTGAACTGTCAAATGAAGCAGATTGTGATTAATTCTGTGTTACGCAATCAGGGGGCGGATTAGTGCTTCCAGAGATTACCTCCTACATACAAACTTGCTAACTTTACCTCATAAAATAGTGTAGATTATGAGAAGCCTGGCTTTCAATATATTGATCATGAAAGCCAGACTTCTCACACACACGTGACATGAAGAGTTATCTGTATTTAGACTCAAGGCAGTCTAAATACAGATAACTCTTCATGTTAACGTGCCATTAAATTCAAACTAGTCTTAGACAAAATATCTATAAAATGTGATATTTCATCTAAAATGTATGGCCAATTATGTGCGCCACGCTCGGCCAGTTAGGCCCATCGTATTAGCAGTAAAATGTTCAAAGTGACAGCGGCCATTTGCAACGGCGTTATGTCCTTGTTCAGTCAACTGTTTTAGCAGTGACAACATATTGCTTTTACTGGTGAATGCTAAGCACACAAGTGGTTTGTTAAGACGAGTTTTCACTGGGTGTAGTTGGGCAGTAAATTGGCCAGGCCACCATCCACCGCCTATCCAGAATTTCACTAAGCAATTTGGCAACATTCAAAATACCGACATGATGCCCAACATTTGTTGCCACAAATGTTGGGCATAATGTCGGTCTTTTCATTGACCTAGATATAGTAAATTGGTCGTGCCATAAACGCATAAGAAACCTGGTTAAGTATTCGAGTCGGAAAGATCCCAGGTCTGCAGTTTTCATAAATATATTCCTTATTGATGTGGCAGGTGAAAGAAATTATCAACAAACATTGGTTAGAAAATAAATGGTTCTATAGTGAGTCCTTTGCTTTTACCTCTTGTCCTGAAAGTGGACACTAAAAGGCGAATGGTAATGAAGAAAAACAGCTTGTCCCTTCTAAGCATTGGCGTCTATTGAAAATACTCCGTAAAGTGTTACAGAATGTATGTTACAAACAGTAGCGGTTTTCTAATAACTCGCAGTAAGCGTTTTAAGTTACATTGTCTAAACCTGTCGCCTTTAGCAAGATAGCTATCAGCGCATGTTACTACATGCTAGGCTTTCGGAAAATATATGCCGACTGTGTCCACTTCCCTTTACAAGGAATTATTCTGAAGGTAAAGGTTCATTCACACACATCAGAGATGTCGCTGTCAAGTCGCAGATCAGTCACGTCAATGTTAGGGACGTGACGTACTGCATGTGAATAGGTGGTCGGTTTCGTTCTCAACAATTCACGTTTCAACGTGCGGTGACATTATGTTGACTGAGGCGCACTGATCGCGACGTGACTGACGTGTGAGCTCTGTGTGGCCGATATTCTACGACTTCTCATCACCTGCCAAGCCTTTACCCAACTCCATATATTGGGGTCTGTTCGGATACATACATGTCTCTCCGGATGCAGTTGAAAACCACTATTGCTTACATGGAGCAACCCCTATCTGACCTTCAAAACCCAGTTACTGGGTAACACGATACCCCTTGGTAAGACTGGTTGTCAGACTTTTTGACTTCTGACTTCCCGAAACAACTGTCAGAGATCCACATGATAGCCGTGATCAACCTTGATCGATCGATCCGTTAGCTGTTACTTAGCCACGAGTCATCCGTTTAGCCACGAGCCCCTCCGACGACTACTAGACTAAATATTTTACCGTGGCTGATCGTCGACGTGACTGATGTGTGTGCTTGAGCCTTTATTCCCCACTAAACGTACATTGAGTGAAATGTGGCCATATTATGTAATGTAAGGACGTTATAAGTTCGATTTAAAAGGAATTTAATGCGATATTCGAATGTTATTTGGCGATAATAATGGAGGAAGTGTCCAGTGTTGGAAACCAATGGCAGGAGCCCCTTTGTCTGGGATAGTTATTGTGATGGGCAACGTAGAAACCATAGGTAAAGTTGACGTTAGTTTCGATAAATTGGTATTGATAGCAGCTAGTTGTTATTTAGTTTAGATTTTCAAGCATACCCTTTGTGAGTGAAACTAATATGGTTATTATTATAGCGAAAGAGCCAGGAAGGCCTGTGAAATTCATTATTTTTTTCGTTATATTGCTATTTTCAGGTTGTAAGTTGATCAAAATATGATTTGCGACCGTCACAAATGTATATTTACATAATTATATGGGTAATTAGGTAATTCATGACATTTGTGGCCAATTCTAACTTAGAGAGTTGTATCGATGATTCTAATTCTGTAAATATTGTAGATTTCATACAGTCGTGATTGTGAATCATATTTTGACCATCGTACAACCGTACATTTACCTGCAAGTTTAACGCATCCCCCTTAAATACCTCGTTTTAAGAACTTGGAAATATGACATAGAATACAAGCTTTTAATTAGTTCACTAGGGACTTAATTGAACTGTCTCGCTAGCTCCAAGCCTGAATTTGTGCCTTAGTCATATAGGACTAAGGGACAACATATTTGGTGAAATGTGGATGTGCTTCACTACTCTGCCTATGCCTTTAGTA
Source organism: Xanthia icteritia (assembly GCA_949128155.2). Taxonomy (NCBI): domain Eukaryota; kingdom Metazoa; phylum Arthropoda; class Insecta; order Lepidoptera; family Noctuidae; genus Xanthia; species Xanthia icteritia. The sequence goes on along the minus strand of OX421947.2, from coordinate 16,763,360 downwards.
AATATAGAAGTAATGTTATGTTTATTTATATGTCTCAGATTTTGGATACACGCTATATATAACTCGTTGACAACAGCCAGGGGAAGTAAGTGCTCAGCGACCCGACGTCGTCGCCGCGCCGCCACCGCGCCGCTACCGCGCCTCTAAGCTGTGTATATACAACGTAGCCAGACCGCTGCCGAGCCGCCGCCGCACCGCACACCGAAAGTAGGTATTGTGTAAACTGTTTTTTTTTATTCCATCGCCAGACGCTTGCAAAAATGCACGCGCTTTATAAGTGATAAGGCAAAATCAACCGGAGACGGCGCGGCTACGGCGTCCCGTCGTTTCCTTAAGCACTAACCCTTTTCTTTCAAATACATAGAGGTGCCAACATATTTTTCACCTCTCAGACTTCCAAAGAAAGAAGCGTCACTCAAAATTCTCAACATGCATGCTACACAAGGTTCCATTCCATTTAGAAGCTGCACAATAAGAAAATAAGTGCTACCCTCAAGACACCCAGCCGTGGTGCCACCACGAGTGGATGCATGCTCAGACAACAGTTTTTGAGCCAAAAAGCTGAGGTGAGCACGAGAACTTGGGACGAGGACAGATTTTTTTCTTTTTATTTAAGGTACAGACACATAATTAGAGACGCAATTAATGAAGGGAATCATCACCTCAGCAGAAGGATGTCCACTGCTGGGCATAGACTTATCCCAAGGCGTGAATGTGATGCAATCATTACTTAATCATCATCTCTTATCATGAATTTGAAAACCCTTTTTTTTTTTTGGATGGGAAATTATCAAATACCTAACTTCTCCCGCTCTGGGTGGAGCGGGAGGGCGTGTCAGACTCTTACTGACTAAAACCCACCCGTGTTCCTTCCGTTGCCTGTACGTTGCCAGGGGCCACGGTATCCCTTTCGGACTTTCCCGCAACCCCGGCAGGCATATCGGTCCTATCGGACCCCTTCACTTTCTGACATCTCTTTGAGGCGCGCGTGGAACACAACGCGCCGTCGACCCGGGCCTGGTCCTCATCGGACGGCGAGCTACCCATTGCTCACCGTCCGCAAGCCCGCGCCTACGGTGGCCGGGAATCGGCCTGTGATTCTCGACGCCCAGGGCGTCTCCTGCGGCGGCTAGGGGCGTGAGGGCGCGAAATTTGCCTCTCCCTCACACGTTCTGCCTCCTCCTTCGCGAGCATTACTGCTTCGTAGAAGGAGGTGACGGCCTCCCATGCCCTCTCGCTCCGTACCATGGCCTGGACCAGGGCCGGACAATTTGAAAACCATTTTATCAAATGGTATAGAATACAAATCCTAGAACAAAATATACAAGAAAAGAATGATTACAAGACAATGAGGAAGCGTGTTTCTATATCTTAGAACGAAATGACAGTACACCCTATAAATCAGCCTAAGGCGTGACGAAAACCATTCAGTCTAGAAAAAAAGTGTAACAATACAAAAATACGGCCTTACGAAGTGCTATTTTGATTCTATTGTCATATCTCGATACTTATCGTTACAATTATATCTCGGAATCGCCAAGAACTAAACAATGGGCGATCACGAACATACCTTATCCGATATAATCGATAACAATCTATATCGAGCGATTATATCGATTCCATTGTTGTTAAATCGATAATTGGATAAACATTCGATTCAATAAATTAGATGGCTTAGCAGTACGGTTACATTTGGAGTCGTGATCTATTGGTAATAAAATATGTTCTGTAGTTGTCTTCTGTGAGTTTATATTAAATACTAATTGTGTCTCACGATTTCAGTTGCTTAATTGTTACCAATAAAAGCGCGATTGCTTCATACTCTGTTAGTTGAAAGTAAAAGTGGTTTTTAATTGATTTTTGTGAGTTACGCCTCTTTGCTGTCAGACGTAATTCATAAAAGTCAACTGAGATACTTATACACATTTGTTATGTTCTAGAAATCTGTCATAATACCTCGAGGCACAACTTTTACTCTGACTAGCTTTTGCCCACCGTTTCTCCCGCGTGGAGGTCGCAAATTATCTCACGAGAACATACTTTCAGGACAAAAAGTATCATTTGTCCTAACCCTGGTTATGGACTACGTGTGTGCCAATTTTCCTCGAAATCTAATCAGCCGTTATGGCGTCAAAACTAACAGACAGACAGAGTTACTTTGACATTAATATTATTGGTATCACTAACGCTCTAGTGATCATAATCTCGCCGAATGCCGAAACCTCTTCATTTTTAGGGTTCCGTACCTCAAAAGGAAAAAACCTTATAGGATCACTCGTATGTCTGTTTGTCTGTCTGTCCGTCTGTTACAGCCAAATTGCGCCGAATCTCATGGACCGATTCAGTTGAAATTTGGTATACATAATATATGTATATCTGTGACCCAAATACGGACGTGTAAAGTAAATAGGTGGTCACTTTTGGGAGACAAATAAGAAAATTAAAAAAAAATACTGTAGCGTGTGACATATCAAATAACAAGGCTTATATCGAGGATCTCAATGTTTTTACTATTTTTAAATAAATACTTTTAAAGATATTTAAGAAAAATTGATAAATTCCCAAGCTTATTTCCGAAACTAATGATCCTAAAATTTTGAAAAAAAATACGAAGTCCTTACTCATAGATTACAGGAAAACCTTTAACAAGTCTAAGGTCTTAAAGTAACATGGTAAATCTCTCAATATTATGTCTCCAAACGTACATTTGCACTTGAAATGTTTGTTTTTGAGATAAATCCATCCCAACTACGGAACCCTTCATTGTGTGTGGTCCAACACGCACTTGTTTTGAAGTCGGTTGGAAATATGTTACTAGATATTTACCTACCTACCTATACCTATTGACTACCTATTGAAAACTTGGGGAGCCTACAAAATCAGTTTATTCACGATTAATTTGCCAGAATTAGATCAAGTCCACACACTCAGTGGCTACCTAGGACCATCACAGCTCCCACCATTTTCTCATTCAACATTCCCATTTTCTTTTTCGCAGCATAATTTTTCTTTTTAAGTTATTTCTATACCACTCCCGAGCGCCCAATTTTAAATGACCTGCCAGACGGAGCGAACTTCGGAAAAATTCGGGAGTTTTCGGAAAAGAGAGGGGTCAAGTTAAGTTGGTTATTTTGGAGGGTAGTCAAAAACAAAAGGTTGGATGTATTGCTTGCTTTCTCGTCGGGCCGGTAACCGAACCCTCTCATTTGCACCTCTTTAAAAATTCACGACGCCCTAAAAAGTTTTCTAGTGATTTTTATGTTGGTTCTCTTGCATTAAAAATCGTTTAGTCTGCACTGCATGACCACTATAGAATCGGGTTTTGTCGACGGAAGAATAGACAAAATGACAGATAAACAATCAGAATCTGTCATTTTGTCTATTCTTCCGTCGACAAAACCCGTAGAAAATCCATTTCTATGGTTGTCATACTACGCGTACTGTGAAACTATTGGGAGCAAACAGATTGGTTGTGTGGTAAGTTACATATACACCGTGAAATCTTAACGGTTGTTTTCCCGCGGCAGAACAACTTGCCACAAGGAGTACTTTCGAAGCATAGAGTAAAAGTAAAAAAATAAATATGTTTTTGTTTTTTAAATATTTAAAAAAATATTTATCAACTCGAAAACATGAGAATCAGTCAATAGTAACAGGTAACTTGTAAGTACTACTCGAATCGCACGCGCCGCAGCAATGCATAAATGTGTAAAGCAAAATAAACTCTCGCACGTACTGATACGGCATAAACTAGTTTGTAAGCAACAACACAAAATTAGTTTTCAAAATTATTTCTGATATTTTATTTGTTTATATAACGATTGTATTACCAAGACAAAACCATTTCGCTGCGGGAAAACAACCATTAAGATTTCACGGTGTATATGGTTGGTATACTCATAAATGTGACGCACGCTTCATAGGTATATTCTCTGTAGTGAAAAAATGTAGTTTAGTGGTACTTAAGCCCGTCAAAGTATTGAGAATCTGAGAGTGGTTTGTTCAGGCCATTCATGCCATATTATAATAACTTCAAAGAGGCATTGATGAAACACCTATTTGCGGTATTTCTCGCTTCAGCAAACTTTGTTATAAAAAGAAAAGATTTGTATTTATGTTTGTAATGAATAAACTCAAAAACTACGGGACCGATTTCAAAAATTCTTTCACCAGTAGAATGCTATATTATCACTGAGTAACATAGGCTAGAGAAAGAAGGCTAGGATAGAGCAGTGGTGGCCCAGCGGTGACTGCTGCGACTTACCTACGAGTTGTAAGTCGTAGATTCGAACCCAGACAGGCGCTTTATTTTGTGTAAATTCATCATCACTGCTCTCAAAACGGTGAAAGAAATCATCGTGAGGAAACCGGCATGTCCTAGAACCAAAAATTCGAAGAGATGTGACATCAACCATATTACACTGGGTTCGCATGGTAGACTACAGAACACTCCTCTCACCGAGAGGCCTAAGTACCAGTAGTGGGAACATTTAGGCTGTTTAATGTCACATAGGCTTTAATTACGCGAAGCCGCTGGTGAAAAATATAATTAATACTGATACTTTTTTCAGGTCTGTAATGTTGTTAGATAGTAGATTTACCCCTATTTAAAAAAAATTGTTCACAATGATTTTTTTATTTTTTCGCAACTCCCAAGTAACCTTTTTAGGGTTCCGTACACAAAGGGTGAAACGGGACCCTATTACTAAGACTCCGCTGTCCGTCTGTCACCAGGCTGTATCTCATGAATCGTGATAGTTAGACAGTTGACATTTTTACAGATGATGTATTTCTGTTGCCGCTATAACAACAAATACTAAAAACAGAATAAAATAAACATTTAAGGCGCCTCCCATACAACAAACGTGATTTTTTTACCGTTTTTATAGATAATGGTACGGAACCCTTCGTGCGCGAGTCCGACTCGCACTTTGCCGGTTTTTTCACCATACAATTACAAAGAAAACCTCCAATGCTCAGCACAACACCTAAAAAAATCACCATTAAAAATAACTCCCTTGAAAATCCCTAAATCCGGCCGTAACAGACGGATTATGAGTAAGATTCTTCTAAAATTCACTGGATGAGCAGAAAAATTGTCAAGTATTCGCGTGTATCACAAAGGGGGGTGGGATAAAGGGGTTCACCCCCAGGTGGGGATGTTTCGGCATCTGTCGCGAACGACGAACGAATTGGATGTGATTTCGGCACTATAAGAATTTTGTATGATTGATGTTGTTTGTCGGTGAGAAAATTATGAGTACAATGATCTGCAGCGTTATGGAAATTGTTTTCTTTAGATTAGATTTATCAAGCCTTTCTTTTTATTGTGCACGATTTTTTAATGACGTTGTAGAATAATAGTCATCGTACATTATTTAGTCTTCAACTTTAATCGTTCTATTTGTGAAATCATTATTTTTCTTAAAGAAAGGATAGAAACTCTTCGACTTTTCCATTTTATTTTTCACTTTGGTTGAAAAAATTAATTGCATAAATAATGTGGTAGTAGCCTTTTCATCTAGACCTTGGAACGGAATAGTTCATCATGAAGTTGTGATTAAAGTCAGCCAGTCAACTAGATGATGATTGCAAGGCGGACTGCATGTCAAGAAACAATATCATCACCGAAAGACGTTTACTGTTGGGCATAGACCTCCCCCAAGCGTCCAAGCATCGAAAAAACTATCATCATATAATTTGTTAATTTATTCAGGCGTGACCTTGCGGAATTCCATTAAAAATACAATAGACGTAGATATATTTAGTAACCTGATCCACTTAACTATTCCTAAAGAGTCGCGCTCAGCGTGGCAACACGTCGTGTTCGGGTTCGCGACAAGTCAATCGTCATCCCGAGGTTGCCTCGTTGAGAGGTTAAACACGTGTCGATTTCTTACAGGGTTCTTTATGACTCTTTAGGAATATTTAAGCGGATTAGGTTACTAAATATATCTACGTCTATTGTATTTTATCATATAATTAGATCATTTTCCCTAATCCATTTGCCGCGTAATTTCCTTCATCCCTCACTACCCGGGTCGGTGGGTCGGTACAGAGGAAGGGAGTGTTTTCGCGATAAGTGCGGAGTCAGGCACGGTCGTGACACCGCATTGAGGAATGACCAATCTCCCTTCCAGCCTACTTGTTTGCTGAGCCCAAGTGATTTTAATATAACAACATATTTTAGTCAAGATTTTTGTAACGAAGAATTTTAGGACAGAATATGTGGTTAGTTTTGGAAAGATGAAATTGTTTAATTTGACAATTTTAAGACGTTTTGATGACTCTTTTTGAGAATAAAGATGGTTGCCAATTTAAAAAAATTAGCTTCAATATTTTTTACGTGTCTCAGTTTTTTTTTCTTTATAACATAAGGATAATTCTGACTGTTTTTGGGTGTCACTTTATATTTTCTTTCCCTTATAACAAGCACGAGGCGTGCGCACAGTACCTACGCTGCGTATCGGGCACCGAGCGCGCGTTGGACATTCGTCAACCGCAACAAGATTTCCACATTTTGTTGTGACTTTGAACCCTCAACATGCTCAGTATTACCGTTTAAGTTTATTACTGATGCACAGAAAACGAAAAGGAACAATAGTAAAAAAGGTACTTGTCGTACGCGCGTTCGAGGCGCGCCCTTTGGTGGCAGCGCTTATAATTCGTTACATAGAAATTCATATAATTTTATTGAGCGCCCAAAACGCAGCGTACAAGACGCGCGCCTCGGGCGCTTGTTATAACTAGTCCCTAAAACCATAGCCAACAATTAAAACGTTTCGAATATGCTAAATAAAGTAGTATATTTCAAATTCATCTTAGTAGTTTTACGGTTTACGTTTCGAAACAATTTAACGGTTCAACTTTCACGACGTCGAAGTTTTCTTGTAATAAAATACAAGCTTAATGTTACAGCATTATTTTATTATTTATTTAAAGTTTTTGAAAGATTATGGGTCGTAAACTAATAATAATTTGTTTTCAATCCATACAATGCTGTACTTACTAATATAATTTTAGTTTGATTAATGCGAGGGGAAAAAAAAAAATATCTTTGAATTGTAAACTCTATATGAACACATTCATTATTACTTAATATATAATTAAGAAAATGGTTAAACATAATTTCAAATATTTTATTGGAACAAAAAACAGGATCACGAGTGTTCGTTAACAGCTACGTTGGGTTAGAAAAACTGTGTTTCAGCCATTATCGCCCCAACTCCGAGATAAGAGTCGGCGTTCCAACATTTGTAATACAAAAGGAATGAAATATAAATAAAAAATATTAAAATAAAAATTATTACCTATTAAAATAAAATGAAATAATTATATAAGCGGCACTGACCTCCATAAGTGCCGCTTTATAGGCTGCACCTCACGGTTTCACCCGTATTTGTCTCGATCCCTTAGGCATATCGATATAAAAAGTATTCTATGTCGTAACCTAGGTTATGGTCTACCCATGTGCCAAATTTCATCCAAATCCGTTCAACCGTTTTAGCGTGAAAGCGTAACAAACAAACGAACAAACTCACTTTCACATTTATAATATTAATAAAGATAAAGATGTGTAATATTATTTTGACAAAAATCTATATTTATTAGAACATGCCTATCCCATCACACAATTTCCCCATGTCCAAGTAACTCTAAAAATCCAATTTAACTTCCAAACACGCTTAAAATTTCACGTCACCGGAAAGCTCAAGTATGCCCAGAAAATTGGGAGCATGCACTATCTACCGATCTCTAGGCGAAGTACCGCATCCGTCACCTGAAGTACCACCTAGTACCGCGGAGTACCGCCAAGTGTACTGGAGAACGTGAAGAACATCAGAGAACTCTTGACAATGACGGAGACACTGATAGACTTTACTGAGGGACTTTTAAGTTTGGAGTCTCGAAAATAGATGTGGGTATTTATAGATTTGGCTTTGATGTTGGGTTAGGTAGGTCTTGGTGGAAACGGTAAAAGCTCCCGCAGACAAGCGTGACGCGACCGTATGACCCAATTTTTGTAGAACAATTTCCAAGAAGTTTTCATAGAAATTGTTCTATTTCCTTAATAATTGTGGGTATCATTTTGTTCTGTGTTTGTAGTTGGTCGCTGTGATTAACTCAAGACAATGTTTATTATGTTCTTTCTTTCAAAATTTGCTTACCTACTGACAAGTTATATGAGTTTATTTTATTTGACTTTATAAGTCAATTTATTTTAACTTTATTTTACTGTTGACATATTCATTTACTCATTACAATGCTTTTATAGCATAGCAATATGTGGTTAGCTAGCGACCTCGACAATTGATCATATTATTTTTTGCCTGAGCAACTGGCAGCAAATTCGTCATGCTCCCTTTTAGATGTTACTGCCTGCGGTAGCGTCGGGGGTCGGGTTGCCTCCTTCCCTCAAATATGGCGAGGCTATAATGGCTGATATTTGCGTTATGCTCGTGAACGGGTGCTGCTTGTGGTAACTGGTCGTCTTGCTTATCATAGTTTTGTTATTGTTGTTAGTAATTAACTGTTTATTTATTTCCCCTAGATGGTCCTAGTTTATCATTTATAACTTCCAGTTACAGCTGTATATGTAAGCAGATATTAAGTTCTGTTTTCGTTTATTTTTTATTTTTTATTTCTGCCTAAATATAGTTCTTGATTATTTGGTTGGTATATTGGCGTGTGCTAACTGACATATGGCTAATAATTTATATATATATAAATCATATAATACTTACTTAATAACTAAATAAACGCACGTAAAAGTAGCAAAACATTCGTGTAGTTTACAGACTACACTTTCATTGTTATGAAATTAATTTTAGTAGATCTAGATAGAACAGCCTTGTTGCAGGAATGACTTTACGAATCATTCCAACTTGTAAACTATTGTAAACATTATATTTTAATAGACGAAGAAACTTTATTTCTTCGTCTATCAATATATAATGTTTACAATAGGTTTTTACTACCCAATCCGAGCCAATCCGATACATTTTGGTAGAAGTCTAACAATTTTGTTAATGGCAACCAAAATTTATCGATACCCGATGATGAAAACATTATTTGAAAAACAACGTTAATATATTTTAAAAAACAGTTACGTGGGTATCTGACGAAATCAATTAACCAAATAAATCTTAACAACTACACAACAAAATGCAGATTGATTGCGACTCTATGACTTAAAACCTAAGGCTCATTTTCAGATGGTAGTGATTTCAAGTATGGTTTATTTTAGACGGATAATATCGGTTCTCACGTACTTCTCACGGTACGTATGTGATTTATCGTTCGAGGAGCTAGGCGTAGGAAAGCGTAGGCGCAGGCGACTCGTTACCGTGTCCCGAATTCACTAGGTGCTTCGACGCCATTAAAATATTATGTTTTGTGTCAGATTTGTGCGCGTGAGATGAATTATTATAAGGTTTTGAATATCGAAGCAGCCATGTTTCGGGTTACGTAAATGTTGCTGTAACTATGATTTTTTTTATTATGTTTGCGGTCTGTAGACTTATTCACATATAACGAATTCAAAACATCGTTCTATTTCTGTCAATCGCTTGAAAATGACAGAGAAAGATAGCGTTAAAAGTATTTAGTGATTTGTGTTGCAAGAGTTTTGAGATTTGGGCAACAAATGGTGTTAAAAGTGCGTACTTATGTAAGTATACTTAAGCATGTCTTCTCAAGGAGGTCATAGGAATGAACAGATAGGGACAGCAACAAAACAAAAAAACGCAAAAAACGTAGAAAATACGTTTTTTTTTTTCTTTCTAACTACGAGTACACTTTGCACAGAGCTTCTCGGCATAACAATAATGGTTACCCTGCACTGCAGAATTTGTCGACATTAGAGCGTTATCATCACACTGGCGATTTGCGAGTGCATCTCCAGGGAGGCGCGTTTGCTCAATGTGCGTAGAGAGCAAGCCACGTGTGCGCAACGAGTGCCGCGTTTGCGTAACTAGAGCTGTTGACATGAGTGTACAAGAGAGAGCGAGACAAACGAGTGTATAAAATTATGAAAATGCGGAGAACACGTCGCGTAGTCGCGGCTACTTCGCTTCGTACTCACGGAGAGCACGTTCTCAAATCGCGTTCGGAAACACGCTGGCAAATCGTCAGTGTGATTACGCTCTAATGTAGACAAACTCTGCAGTGCAGAGTAAGCATTATTACTATGCCGAGAAGCTCTGTTCTTATCTGTGTATTCCTATGACCTCCTTGAGAAGACATGCTTAGATACATAAGTACGCACTTTTAACACCATTTGTTACCTTAGTGTTGTTTGCAGATTTATTACCTCACAAAGACTTATTCTATTCACATAAATCCTCTTTTATTAAGCTTTTAAAATAGCTCAATCGATCTAACACCCACACTTTTCGTAAACACTATTTATTCAATCGAAAAAACCAATATTTAACCTTTATTTTCATAAGTACTTCAGTCAATAAAAATGATGATTTATTCGTAAACATTGCCGCTGTTTGCCAACTTCAAAACATTAAAATTGACCAAATAGAGAATTTCCCATAGCACTTAATATGAGCCTTATATCCTAATTTTTTAATATTATGAATGCGTAAGAGAGTTTATTTGTTTTTTTTACTGAACGGATGTGGATGTAATTTGGCAGATGGGTAGACCATGACCTGAGTACGATAAAAAGTACCCTATGTCCTAACACGTAGGATACTTTTTATCGCGGTAGTACGTTTCTCCACGCGGGCGAAGCCGCGGGCGAAAGCTATAGTCGTTTATAAAATATTCAATAATATTTGCTTTGGCTAACAGGTACACATTTACTATTGTTTGTTTTGTTCCTCTTCATAAATTATATTAGCTGGTTGTTGTCTATAGCTGTCAGCCATACCATCTCATAAGTAAACCCGTGCATTACCGCAGTTAAGGCTGGTACTTATTACGCGCACTAAAACGGCCAGAAAAACGCACGTTCGAGCGACACGACACAACAAACAAATCTACTATTCGTAAAGGTTCATTCAAAAACAAACGACCTTTTTTTGCAGACTGTCACGTTGGTCTTGTGGTCGCAAGCACTACTGCTGAGCACGAGGTCCTGGGTTCGATTCCCAGGTCGGGCAAAGTTTTATTAAGCTTTTCTATCAGGAATTTCTCAGTAGCAGCCCGGTGTCTGGATTTGAGCCTGGTTGATAGCAATAGGCTAGCTCTGCCTAACCATTCGGGAAAAATGCTATGTTTCTATAGATTGTAATTAGGCTTGGTTACGAACCGATTTCATAAAACTTAAAATAACGAAAGCCTTGACCATGCACTTCAACTTTTGCTAAGCAAACGCGAACACGTGGGAACTCAACGAAAACGCGGCGCGATCAGAAAATCTGGCGTCCTTGCGGTATTAGTGCACACCTTTAAAATATTATGAGTGTGGCGATAGTACCAAATAATAATAATATATCTTCTTATATCAAGTGTTAACATTTACTTGAGGATGCTTGAGAGTTGAAGTTTCAAAATGCTGTTGTACCGTTTTACGAAGAACATGCTCGTACTTAGTTGCTTAGAAACAAACCTTTTTAAATCTGAATAGGTTTACCAACACTGTCTAAGTGAAGTGTTCAGGTTAAGTGATTTGATTATCGTCGAGATATCTATGAAGACTCGTTTATAGGTAGGTACGTAACTTTGTTACTCTCCAACTTAGAGAGGTTAAAAAAATAAGTAAGTGAACCAAACCAATAAACCAGTAAAATAAGCATATCGGTGTCCTCAGTTATTAGTTTAAGGATGTTAAATACCAATAACACAGTATTCTATTACTTTTATTATGACATATTAATGCCACCATTATTCCAGTGTGAGTGAGAGACGGAGCTATACAAGGCCGCTAGCACCATCCTTTTTTCGCAGTGGAATAATGATGGCATTAATACTTCATAATAAGGCCCCAGGCCCTGAAAACTACTATGTAACCTTCTCGGAAATTAGGCATATATCACCAGAGTAGGGTAAGTACTAGAGTAGGTATAAATGGTAACGCCGGTAGTACATCTCCGCCGCGAAACCATAGCAGCAAAACCGCAGTAGTTCAATTCAACTGACTCGCGTTATGTTCGCGGAACTCGAGTAGCGGAACATGACACGAGCCAGTTGAACTGAACTACTGCGATTTCACTGCTACGGTTTCGCGGCGGTGTGCTACTGGCGTAAATGATACATTATTTTATTTCGGTAAGTAGGTTTGTACAAACACTTTTACACGTCAGTCATAATATCATATTTAAAAAAAAACTAGATGAGGTCGGCGCTTCCTATCTGACTACTCTAAGAAGAAAGGCCGAGACAAAATCAGAGGTCTCTTTTAAAGTCCTTCTTACGGACTTCTTGTCATGACCAACCGCCAAAGGCGAGAAGAGACCTATGGGAAAGATAGCGCCCACCACCCACCCCACTTCGTTCAGCCTCAGGAGCATATCTGCCACGCGGACGTGACCTGCAGTGGCCTATATGGAAAGCAATCAATCGACAGCGGGACCAAGTAGGCCACTGCAAGCACAAGCTGTCAAAATGAGGGATAATAAATCCCACCAATACCCAGTGTGAATGCGGTACTCCTGACCAAACTATGCCCAACATATGTTGTAGTATCCAAAGTGTCAACACACCGGCACTTCTGAGGACCTAAAAAGTGATGCCGCGATTGGCGTGGCCACCTACTGGTCCCAACTCGTTTAACATAGTACGTGTAATTACTATTGACTCGAAAAGAAGAAGAAGATGTTGGTCCGATCATGTGAAGACCATGTAAATTGGTGTCTGAAATGGTCTTTTGAGGAAAGAACCTCACAGATTGAGTGGACCTGACCAGTCAGTGCACGAATTTGTTAGTAATCGTGCAGCTCAACTCAGAACTTAACGGATACTACTAGGTATACCAGTAACCACAAACAAACCCAAAACAACACATAAAGAAAACGATCAACATTGTTATAGATAACATTGGTGTTAACGCGACAAGATAAGCGGGTTGATGTTGGATGCAGTCACACCCACATAACGATAATAGTTGAACATGTTGTTAGGAACCGCCTCATTGTCGTCGCGGGCGCAAGCTTTTAGATCTGATTCTGGTATTCAAAGTAGAGTGAAGTGGTACTACTTTGTCTTGTTAAGAAATTAATAGTTACCGGGATTTCGATTTGTTCATGAATGGTCTAAGGCTCGTTCTGTATGTATAATCAACTGAATAACCCAATACTCATCCATGTAAGTAGAAGTGATTTAAGTGAGACAAGTACAGTACAACTATTTTCTTAATTTCCCTCGGGAATCATCGCATTTCCGAATACAAACAGCTTTCCTCCCATTTTAAAAATAAATTACATTAAGTTAAAACGGTATTAACAACTCCAACACTCCAACAACTGCACTACTCATACTTTCAAGTCGATTGAGAGCGTCCGGTCTACACCAAGTGCAAAGGGCAGCTGATAACTTGCGAAACACGAAGTTCTAAGAGGGATATTAAGAAAGTTGTTGTACTGTACCTATGTCTATTCATCTTCCCCAGATGGGTTAGCGAAAGAATTCTACATCGAAATTACATTTGAAATCTGCACCTGGTTTAATATTCTCCAGTTTCTCCAGCAAGTAATAGCTTAATGATTAAATGAGTTCACAAGGATTAAACAGAAATGAAAACAGAAGTAAAAATGCACATGATTTTTCTATGACTTTCCAAGTTGACCTGTTATTCTTTTGTTTATCACGCACCTTTCAAATACTATCTACCGAACCCTCCAAGCCTTACAGTTAGATTCTTATCGACCTAAAACTCTACAACACCATAGATATTTCTTATCCGGACGACAAGAGATTTATTTAGTATTGTGTAACAACACTAATAGCTGACAACATTAGTGTGAATGTCACAACACTACGATAAGGCCGTGGAGGCAGTCGCGTCGCACCCACATAGTACGTGATAATCGCTTAGAAATACTCTGGCTTTGTCGAGGAGCGTTTGAATTTAAGTTTAGGATAGGATCATTTTTGTCAAATGAGTAGTTTTTGAAAAAATGGATAACATAGATATGCATACATACATACAGTCACACATAAATACAGACGAACTTTTGATAAAAGATTTTTAACATAACTCAAAGCAATTACAGACATTTTTGAATTGTCAAGGAGTCAGTCAGTCAGAAAGATGAAGCTAGCTGCCCATTCCAAAGCGTAGCGTTCGTATGGAGAAAATCGGGCAAGAAACTCCATGGACACTCTTTAAAATCAAAATATTGTTCTTCTTCTACTTCATGGCTGTATTCCTCGAAGGGTTAAGCAGAGGTGATGCAAAACAGATAAGCTATTCAGCAAGACTTTTCCAACATTTCTTAATCAGCTCTTCAGTTGCTTATGTCAAGTCCTTTAACTAAAAACCAGAAGAGCTTTTACAGAATATCACTGTGTAGATCCAGAAAGGTTGTTCTATAAACATTACCTTAAAATTCGAACGACATCAAGGTTAGATCCGCGATGACTTACTTTTTTTAAAGTGAGCGGTCAGTTGAGTGAGGTTCGAAGTGAACTTCTCAAAAACAGAAGACATTTTACAGAATACCATTAGGTAGATGCTGTAAAGTCTTATTAGGTTTAAATCATTTATTCTCATAAAAGACAAAAAAGCCACTTACATGAGAACAGACAAGAAACATTAAGTAAAATTATTGTAGGCAACCGTCACCAAAGTATACGTGTAGTATTATATAAACTTATTCTATACTCATTCAACAGTTCAACTCTCAATCATTAAAGTACATTGGAGGACGCTAGTCAAGGCAGTTTTCAGTTATGTGTTTGGATAGCCGAGACTTAAAACTGCTGAGAGAGCTAACATTTTTTATATATGTGGGTAGATTATTAAACAGTTGTGCTCCTTCATATGTAATACTCTTTCTAGCGTAATTAGTGCGCATTCTTGGCAAAACAAGTAGACTTGGTCGACGAAGACTGCGCTTAGTAATTTGAGATTTTTTTGTAAATGATAAGTCAGTGTGGATGGTTTTGTCTATAATTTTTCTAATCAGAACACAAGTATTATATGTGTAGAGTTGTTTGATATTCATTAGTTTTGTTTCTTTAAAAATTTTATAAGTTGGTGTTAGGTATGGATAGCGAAACAATATCTTTATGA
The DNA here is from genome assembly GCA_949128155.2 of Xanthia icteritia. NCBI lineage: Eukaryota > Metazoa > Arthropoda > Insecta > Lepidoptera > Noctuidae > Xanthia > Xanthia icteritia. The sequence goes on along the minus strand of OX421947.2, from coordinate 16,748,170 downwards.
CCTTATTTTGTACTCTTTGTAATTCTTGCAACTTCGTTTTTCCGGCACTTCCCCAAATTTCAATGAGATATAACAGATGCGACTTAATAAGAGACTTATTATGTAAACATTACCTTAAAATTCGAACGACATCAAGGTGTAGCGCGATGATTTACTTAAAAAATAGTGAGTTCGCTTTCCACTTGAGTGAGTTTCGAAGTGGACTTTACAAAATTACACTAATGGAGTTTAGAACCTGTCAAATAACCATGTCCTACTCACATCATGTTATTACAAACTTCCGTTTACTAAAAGGAATACAAATGTTAATGCCACTGTTGACATCCAAATGGCTGTGTTAAATATTTTCTAGAACCCAGCTGATTTACGAGTTTAAAAATAAAACTTATTTATGTTGGTCACAAAGTATACGCTTATTCAGCACTAGGAGATACAAGACTTTGACAGATTTAACAGATTAATGAAAAGTATGATGGAAGTGTTAGGATACATATCACACCTCTGATCCTTATGGAGTTCTACGAAGATGTATTTATTATCAAAATTATCGTGCTAGTATTGGTCACGCTTAAGTCATGATGGAGAGAGAGCAGTGGTGGGCCAGTGGTAACGGCCGTGACTTACGAATTGTAGGTCTTAGATTCGAACCGTGACAGGGCGCTTTACTTTGATTATTTCATCACTACTGCTCTCAAAACGGTGAAGGAAAACATCGTGAGGAAAACGGCATGTCCTAGAACCAAAAATTCGAAAACATGTGACATCTACCGACCCGCAATGGGCCCGCGTGGTGGATTACGGCCCACTCACCGAGATGAGGCCTGTGGCCCTGTAGTGGGAACATTATAGGCTCGTTATGGAAGTCATGATGGGTGTGGTCTATAACTAATCAAAACACGATAAAAAGACCAAATTACCAAAAGATAAAATTGACGCACTACTGGAGTCACACATACAACGCCCTAATTGCGTACTTAACACACTTTCAATCACATCCGAGAGTTTTAAATGATATTGCCAATCCATTGCTTCATAGGTTTAGGAAAATCGTCTACTTTTACAATGTTTGTAAATATGTGAGCACCATGTATCTATCACATAATTAGTCTATCTGTTGTTGCTTCATTTTTAATTCTTAATTCTTTTTACCTATTGTGGTATAATAATTTTATTCTAGGTGTATCGTCCTCACATATAATTATATAACTAATGTGCTATACAAAATATTGTAAAACATTTTAAAAGAGTAACGGTGGAGTTTCTTGCCCATTCTTCTCCATGCGAAAACTACCTTTTGGAAGGGGCGACTAGAATCAATTATATAATTATATTTTTTTGTAAATTGTTGACGTTCAAAAGTGCCATTAATACTGTTGTGATTGTGAACGTTTTTGACTACGGGATATTTTCACTAACTTGATTATCCAGACAGATATTATAGTTAATAATCAATAGAAATAGTGGCAATGTCTCATATTTTTTTTCTAATCGATATCTCTGAGTATCGACACATTTCTATACTAAATCAAATTCAATATCTCAACTTTCATATCCAATCCATTAATATCAAAGCAACCATCAGTTTTGAGGTTAGAATAACATTATTTTTAGAGAGTTGCTATGCCAGTCGTTTGAATGGGGCACGGCGCAGTACATCTGTTGCGCGTGGGCCGGAATAGTGTCAAGCGGAGCGGTGCAAGCGCAGCCATTAAGAAACACGATGTTACCGGGTGTATAACAATATTTATTGGGAAGTTACTTTATATTGTGAGGCCTACCTGGAATGCAGGCTAAATAGTAATATAATTAAAGGGAATATACGAGAATTGGTTCCCACAATCATCCTTTGATAAAGTCGATATGTTGAAACATTGTGACAAAAAATCTATACCTATTATTATATTTTGATCAATGAGATATTGCAGAAAATAGAATTCGAACACGACACTAATAATTGAAACTAAACAATATGTGACAGAAGGTTTACTTCACAGTTTAAAAAAAACTGGTGAATTGCTTGTCGGACCCCGCTCTATGAGGGTTCCGTAGTTAGGTTGAATTTATCCCAAGAACAAACTTAACATTGTAGTTGAAAAACATAATTATTCTCTCATACATTTTAACTGCAAATGTAAGTTTATTTGTTATATTGAGATATTTTCAATGTTATTTTAAGACCATAGACTTATTATAGGTTTTAATGTAATCTATAAGTATAAAACTATTTTCTGTATTTATTTCAAAAATTTTGGCTCAGTTATTTCGGTGATAAGTCACCTTATCACCGAAATAACTAAGATAATACCACAATAATAAAATAGTCTTAAATAGCTTTAAAACAATTTATTATAAAATTATGAAAAAAGAAATTGTGTAGGTAATCCCTATCATTTGATACAATACACGGTACAATTTGCAATACTAAAAAAAAAACTTATTTGCCTCCCAAAATGATCCCCATATTGAAATTGACGTCCATGTTTGAGTCACAGAAATTCATATGTGTACGTAATTTCAACTTAATCGGTCCATTAGATTAGGAAAATGGATGTGACAAATGGACAGACAGACAAACGAGTGATCCTCTATGGGTTCCGTTTTTTCATTCGGACGTACGTAACCCTAAAACATGCGTTTTTCCATCCTCGACCCTGTTTTAGAATCCGGATAAGCACCAGATAAGTAAAAAAATTGAACATATGTTAAAATGACATTATCTATTAAAATTGTTAACAGAGGTGCTGAAGTGACTCATACCTAAATAGTTTAATATCAATGCGGTCTCGGCGTTCGGCGCTTGGCGTGGCAGCACGTCGTCTCCGGGTTCGCGACAAGTCAATCGTCATCCGATCCGATTTCTTACAGGGTTCTTTATGACTCTTTAAAAACATTTAAACGGATTTGTTTATTAAATATACGTCGTGTATTGTATTTTATAATGGATTTCTGCAAAGGCACGCCTGAGTCAATTAACTATCTTAACTGTCAATTAAAGCCTTAAAACATTTAGTTATACCTGCAGTTTTATTTTTAACACAAGCTGTCTTCCCATCACAATTAAATAACTTCATTTAATTCAATAAATGAGCGCTGAACAGACAAGCACCTACAACTCTAGCCTTTAAAATAATGGAAAACCCGTCGAACCTCCCAGTGTTGCCAGCGAATCGAAAATAAACATTTTACTGAACATTTTGTCATAAAATAGGGTTTACGTAATTTCCGATGGCGCGGCTTTTCCATCGATGTAAAATGGCGTCTATCGAAAAATAGTACGGAACTGTTCATTGAATGAATATTGCAAAATGATTTTTATTTCAAATAAAATGCATTATATCTTCGGTAAATCACTTTAGCACTTTATTGGTGCCCAAGTAGATTTTATGTTAAGAGTTTCTTTAATTTTTTTGGTCGTATAAAAAGAAGCTAAGTGGCTTTTACGTCAAATTCTAAGAATTTATAAAAAATCAACTCTGATTAGTCCAGGAAAAATATGGTTTTTCAGAAGACAAACTACACGAAAATATAATATTTTTAATGATTGAAAAAATCATACACATATCTAATATTAAAATACGATATTTAATAATATCGAATCAAAAGGAGTATAAGTTAGGATCATAGCAGGTGGCGTTCTGTAGTTTCTGCCTACCCCCATATGAAATGAAATGAAATTGTTTATTCTGTAAATAGGATATTGCAATCACTCACTACATCACTTTTACAGGTTAAATAAAAAAAATATTAAAAAAAAATCCTGGGTGAGTTCGGCGTTTCCTATCTGACTATTCTGAGAAGAAAGACCGAAACAAACTCAGAGGTCTCAGTCTCTTTTAAAGTCCAGACATAATCTTGGTCAGGCCATATAAGGACCATGTAGATTAGTGTCTGAAATGGCCTTTTGAGGAAAGAACCACACAGATTTGAGTGGACCTGTCCAGTCAGTGCAAGCATTTGTCAGTAATCGTGGAGCTCAACTCAGAATTTAAGGAGCTCAACTCGAAGAACAATACCAAATAAAGGACATTTGGGTAGGCCGCTTAAACTACTCAAACTGCCAGACCATCATTAAAACTAACTGAGAAAGAAAAATTGTATGAAAGAGGAAAAAAAAAATGTCCACGTAGTCCTCACATTCACAATAATCAAAACAATATAATACCTACTTTACAAAGTAATCATGTCATTTTGCATATAATTTCATAGGAAGTGGACGTGAGTTTATATGTATTGCATTAAAGATACTTCAATTTTAATATTTCGGTTACCTACTGAAGAAAATTTCATCCAGTTTTTCTTTAAAACAAGCATATTAACTACTGAAGCACAAAATCTCTCACTCTGTATTTGTCACACCCCCTAAATCTCTACAAATTCCTGTCACTTTCTCTCACATGTAGGTAACTAAATTCCTTCAATCGTCTCCACGCCCTTCAGAGCACGTAAGACACATACGTAAGGAGTATCAAAGGAAAATTGATAAAAATCCACGAATGAAAAAAAGGGTGGCTCCACATGTCAACGTCACGTGAGGGCGGGGCTTCACACCCTTCAGGGTATTTTTCTTATTCTTACGTAATACTTTCTTCGAAGGAAAAATACGGATAAGTAGTAGGTAGGTTCCTAAGTAGTAGGTATCTATTCTTCCCTGTGATATGGTATAAGGAAAACATACCTATTTAGGAAAGATGTTGCCAATTTTGCCCCTGAAAAGCAAAAATAGAGGATTTTTTTTATATTTGTGTGTGAAATATGACTCAAATATCAATGAATAATTCAAAAAAACAATAAAGTATTACGAATCAAAACGGACTAATATTTTAAGCCGTCTAAAAAGGCGATTCCGAAATTATCTGTAATCACATTTAAGGCGAATACAAATAGCCTTTTACCCATAACAAGAACGTAAGTACCAAATCGTGGAATGCAACTTAATTGACAAAAATACTACAACTGTTACTTACAATGTTGTTGACAATCAATTACAATTTAAAAAATATAATGACCATCGCAAAAGTCTAGTCAACGTCTTACTCCAAAGAAACCGACGGCGCCGCGGGGCATGCCTGCTTAAACCCGCGAATAACACACATTTATTACCTAGCCTTCAAAGTTTTTACTGAGTTAAATACCAATTTATTATGCGTACATATATTTAGGTACGATCATTCGTAGTCCTTATTAAGTTGCCACGACAAAAAGGCCATTACAATCCACCCATGTAAAAATATTGTTAATACCTGCGAGTAACTGGATACAGTCATAACAAGCTTTTTAATTGACAGCGTCGTACGTACAACAAGTGATTTTTTATAAATTTTATACGGTATATAATTATATATGTTACGTATTAACTTCATATAGAGCGTGTATCAAGAAGGTGGATTATTTATTTCAAACACATTTTAATCCATTTAATTCGATTATTTTATTCACACCTATGCCACTATTATCATAATTAGATTAATCATTTATACAATATACATTTATCTATTTAAATAATCAAGTAATCAAATACACAATAATCTTCTAACAGGAAAATTTCCAAATGCTAAAATTTTACTGTAGAATACAATATTTAAATTGCGGGTATATTTACATTTCACACCGCACATTTCACTTTTTCACAACACCAATAACTCGTACATATATATTATGTCATCTACTCGACGTCCGTATGTCACTGCAGGGATTCAGCAGAATATCAGCGTCAGGTGTATTTGCCTGGCACATGCTGAGCTGGACTCCCATTTGGTGCAACCTTGAGACGCACACCGCACTTTTTTATGTTCGTTGTCATTCCATAATTTTAAAGTGTGTCATAGCCAATAGTGTCATCACAATGTCTTGTTTTCTTCCTTTTTTATTTGTTTTTATATTGGCACCTTGCAGCTATTTCCTAATAGCTAATTAGTAATAATTTAATCGTAATTTTGTATGTTGTGCTGTTTTTTGTGTGCACTAAATAAATGATTTATCTATCTATCTATCTATTCATATTTAGGGTTAAGGTATTATCAACTCGACTCAAATGTATATACCGTCTGATTATTTTTCCGTGATTACGATATTGGTCCCATGGAGAAAGTTGTTCAATTTGATGGTCTGTACCACACCCTTATATGACCACACCCTGCTGATACATGCTGTAGAAACATGAACAAAAGGACTGTTTACACTTCGAAGTTGAGTTCAAATAACGGTTTTCATTCATACCGATGCGAGCAACGTTACTTTAGACTTTTAAACCTTGACCTGGGTCAATGAGACCCTGAGAGGTAGGTAACCCTGGGAAATTTTATTTATGTACTGACCCGTGTTTTCAACCTTTATGAACATTAGAATTATCATGGAAGGCGATGTAATGCAAATTTTATAAATAAAGTTTCTCTTTTATTAGCCGTAGGCGCAACTTAGGTGCTAAATATACAACGCGGCTTGCTGCACAAATAGCTAGGCTATGCAAAGCGACATTACTTACTGAAATCTCTAGTTTAGCTCCCTTCAAATAGTTGAGCTGAATGATGCTGATCCATGCGTCATGTTCGTGAACGGACGCCGTCTGTTGGGACTGGCCATCCCTTAGCTGCCACGGCTTATTTTTATTTATTTTTATTTTTGAATTGTTTTTTGTTTTTATCTTTTAATTATGGAAGCTTTTGCATACATGCACGTCTTTCTACATTGTTCTCACACGTATAATTTCAACATGAATGATGTAACCAATATTTTGTAACAATTTTTGTATTTAAAAGATTGTTCGAGGAGTTTCTTGCCTGTTCTTCTATACCTACCACGTTAGGTACCTACTACGCTTTGGAATGAACAACTAGCTTCATATTTCTGACTGACCGACTCCTTGACAATTCAAAAGTGCCTGTAAATGGTTTAATGGAAATTAAATGCTTTGAGTTTTTGAGTTTGACAATTTACTTTGGAGATGCAATGGAAACGTAAGCTAATATCAAGGTGTTAAAAATGTTTCAAACTTATCTGGAAAACGTGTATTAAATTGTCTGTCAATTGTATATTTTAATACATATATAAAGACGTCTTGTCTAGTACGTATGGCTAGTGTCTAATGAGGTGTTCGATGCGCTTTGGCAGCTAAGCTGTTCAGATGCTAGGTAAAAACATGCATAATTATTATATTTCTATTGATCTTACTAAAATGAAAACGGTTGTGTATCTACGCCGCATGCGAACTACGCATCACACTGACGTCACGCAAAATCCTGCATCGCGCAAGCAGAGTTTTCCGCGCGACGAGTATATATACAACGTCCCGACATCAATCGTCGGGTTGTTGCCTACTAGACACAACACCCATCTGGTCGGAAGATCCTCCGTTTCTGAGTGAACTTTATACTCTGTTCTTCATACCCATCAAATATTTGAAATATGTTGAGGTTTGAAAGCTTAAATACATAATTTAATCTTTAGCCGATTGCTGCTATAAATCGCTACAAAAACGCGTAGCTTTGTACATGAAGTGTACAAAAATATTTCCCACCAACTTTTCCCATAATACAAGTTAGCTATTTATTTAACTGACTAGTAATATTTAACTGGATAATAAGCTGTTGTATCAGCTATAAAGCTTCTGGGGTCGCGGCATTCAAAATTCAAGTTTATACACAAAGTACACGTCTGTTAGAGAAATCGAGGTTTTATTTATAGAAATTATTGAATGTCTTTGTTTTCGAACATAATTTTAATAATTATAGGTTTTTAATAAAACAATAAGCGAGTGTAGTGATTCTGTAGTATCTAATATGAACTACACAAAATGAGATTCAGGTTTAAGTTTAAGGCAACTAGGTTTTCAACTGATCTATTCTGTTGTTATACTTGTCTTTTAAAAATACTTTTCGACTTGAAATAAATGACTTACAATGTAATAGCTAAGCTAGTGGAATATCATCAAAGTGAAAAAGTCAGGTCATCAAATGAAAGTATACAGCCATGCAAGTAGGTATAATTAAAAAAAAACTTATTACGTAAAAAAAAAAATCGACTTCCAAAAAAACACTACAAAATGAAAAATAACTTTAATTTCGGACTCGTTGTCTTTGGTTTTGAATTAACGTTTTTTGCCACCGACTTCCGAAATTAAAATTATTTTTTATTTTGTAGGTTTTTTTTTTGTTTGAAGTTACTATTTTCACTTTTAAATTGTGGTACCCCACAAAAATTCGAATACCACTACCAGCTATGTAAATATTAGTTGTGACAGGAACTTATTATAACGTCATCCACATTGACTAAGCGGGAAAAATACGTATTATTGAAGCTAACTCAAAAACTACCGAAGCAAAGTTAATAACATTTATATGGCAGTACCTACCAAACAAAAAAGAATCATCGGAATCAATTCATATTGGCGGATTCATCGCGTATCGAGGTATTCCATGAAGCACACCCAAACGAAGCACACCCAGACGAAGCACACCTAAAGTATTCCACTTAGCACACCCATAGGTGGGCTTCAAATAAAAATTTAAAATAATTAATTTCCTATTTCACGAAGCACACCTACGAATATCACTCGCATAGTGCGGGGACTAAGAAATAAAAATGTCGATAGAAGAAAATATTTATTATTTAAAAAAAAAATTTTTTTTTTCTTCTAAGAAATGTCGATAGAAGAAAATATTTATTATTTAAAAAAAAATTGTTTTTTTTTTTTCTTCTAAAAAATGTCGATAGAAGAAAATATTTATTATTAAAAAAATTTTTTTTTTTTTTTTCTTCTATCGACATTTTTATTTCTTAGTCCCCGCACTATGCGAGTGATATTCGTAGGTGTGCTTCGTGGAATAGGAAATTAATTATTTTAATTTTTATTTGAAGCCCACCTATGGGTGTGCTAAGTGGAATACTTTAGGTGTGCTTCGTTTGGGTGTGCTTCATGGAATACCTCGCGTATCAAAACACAAAAAAGTGTACAGTCGAATTGAGAACCTTCTCCTTTTTGAAGTCGGTTAAATAGTGACTTTTTGTATTGGTCTTTTTGGCCTCGCACAGGTCGTTATTACTTTTTTTTTCTTCGAAAAATTTTGTTAGTTTTAGATGCTCTTTTTTTAGTTTTTATTTCTGTTTGTATTTCCTGTGCCTGTCCCAATAAAATATTTTTCTTTCTTTCTTTTTTTTTATATCCATTATTTTCGTCTGTCCTCTCCATTCAATCTTGATGACTCCTTACGTTTTAATATTAATATACCCATCTAATTGAGTCGTCAGCCATATGTCCATAAAGATCTTTTACCACATTTCTGAACGTTTTCTCGATTTATGACTTCCTCGGGAGCGACTCACGCGCACGACTTATGATCGATAAATATCGTCTTTTTGTAAATTATTGAGTCCTTGGCTCCTTATATGACAGGAGTTATTTTTGCGTGATAGTTAATATAAATTGTAGTAGATGACTCATATGAAATAAACTAAAGTCTTCTCGAAAGTCGTTAAGAGAAACAACATGAGTAAATGTAATGAAATTATTTATTCTGTAAATAGGATATCGGGATCACACACACTTCATTATTAAAAAAACCGGCCAAGTGCGTGTTGGACCACGCTCAATAAAGGGTTCCGTAGTTGGGATAAATTTACCCCAAGAATAAACTTCGTAGTTGAAAAACATGTTCTCCCATACATTCCAACTGCAAAAGTAAGTTTGTACGCACAATATTGAGAGATTTACCATGTTATTTTAAGACCATATACTTTATACAGTTTGTCCTGTATTCTATGAGTAAAGATCCAGTCTTGTATCTTTTTCAAAATTTAAGGCTTAGTTGTTTCGAATTTAAGAAAATAGATCAAAATTACCATTCCTCATCATTCATTCATTGTCGGCCATTTTGATCAATTTTATTTTATCTTTAAAAGTATTTATTTTAATATTACAAGAAATATATACTTGAGATCCTCGCAACAAACCCGTGACACACGGTACAGTTAGCGAAACATATTTTTTATATTTTCTTATTAGCCCCCCAAGTGTGACAAAGTGACCGCCTTATCCGAAATTCATTTATTTACGTTACACATCCGTGTTTGGGTCATAGTAATACATATTATGTGTACCAAATTTCACCATAATCGGTATACTAGATTCGGAGCAAATTGGACAGACAGACAGACACACGAGTGATCCTATAATGGTTCCGTTTTTTCCTTTTGAGGTACAGAACCCTAAAAAAATTATAAGCTAGAAGGAGTTGACATTTCTTATCTCAATACTCCTGAGAAGAATTGGCGAAACAAATACAGGGATGAAAGTCTCTTTTAAAGTCCAGTCATAATCTTGGTCAGGCAATATGAGGACCATGTAATGTCTAAAATGGTCTTTTGAGGAAAGAACCGCACAGTTTGGAGTGGATCTGTCCAGTTAGTGAAAGCATTTGTCAGTAATTGTGTAGCTCAACTCAGAACTTAAGGAGCTCAACTCTAAAATCTTGTAAGGATATTAAAATGGCTGTTGCGTCTTCTCTACCTGCCTAGGCATTAGGGTATGTTGGGGTAAGTTCGGCGCTGCGATAAGACCGTACGATCAAATTCCCGGCTAATTTGGAAATATTTTTAATGCTGACAACATAGTTCTTGCGCCGCGCCGCTTAAATAAATGCATCTTAACTGGCTGAAATTATACAACATGTAAAAAGATCCCTGTTCGATCCATAAGGGTGTTGTTAGGTATCGTACTGAGAGTCTATTTATATGGTAATTTTCAGGAAAAAAGAAGAAAAAAAATCACCCACTTTTTTTTTCAATGGGGTATTTTACCGGAATTATATATGGGGCGCGGGCGGCCGTCGTTTAGCGGCTATCTACAAATCATAACTTATGATCCCTGTTGAAAATTTTCATTTTTTTTCTGAATTTGGGGTAATTTTGGTAAAAAAAATGTGAATTTTTTTTTTCAATAACTTTTTAATTTTCGATATTTTTTTTATTTTTTATTATTGTTTGGTAATGTTATTGCAGTACCTATGGGCCCTTTTCGGATCGGACAGGCTTTTTTTACATATTGTATAAGACTATGTTCCATTTTTTTATTTGTCTGGTAAATAGTGCCTATCTGAACAATTTGAAACACACACGTAAGAAAGCTGCCTACTCCAAAAAAATAATTTAAATTATTTCCAATAACAACAATGGACTAATAAATGCTTGACTTTTAAAGAAACGACGTTCTCATTCAGTCATCTACTCTTACGAAATATGACATGTATTCTTAGATAAAACCAAAAGTTCTTCAAAATAATGCAGCACAAAATATTGTATCTCAAGCACGTAGAAGATCCCACCGCAAACTATAGCTAGTAGTGCAATAAAAGTGAAATTTCTCCGCCCAAGTGAAGTAACCGAACGCTTAACTACATACATTAATTTAGTCAGCCATACTTATTAACGATGCTAAATAGCAATTTGAGAGTTAATGATCGTCAATAATGTTAAAAACATGGCATTTTATCGGCAGCTTGTATGCGGGACATCAATTAAACGTTATAAATAAACTTTTTTGGCCGCCATCTTAAATTTTCGACTTGTGATCTGAGACATCGTTGTCCAAAAAGTATTTTTATGGTTATTATCGGTGTATCAGAGGTTAAGTTTGGAGCGAAAGGTTATTGCAAAAGGTAGGTGGTTAAATCTGAAATGTATAACTACACCTGGTTTTGACGGATGAGTAGCCTTTAGATAACTATGAGCTCAGTTATTAGACAAAATTTAAGAACCTAAGATAAACTCTGTCTAACTAAATCTATCAGTTTTATCAAGATTGGTCCTATAGCCCATCGGTATACCAAGACCAATGAAGAAATCGAAAACCAGTCAAATCAAAAAAAAAAAACATTTTATATATATATTCTATTGTTTGTTGAAAGCTGAAGAAGACCAAAAGACTGAAAGCAGCCGAAGTCTGTGGCCGTGACAACGACAAACCAGCGACTTGATGAACAAGCCATTATTATTGTTATCCCTTGAATAGCAGACCACATAAAGTTGAAACTAGTCTGAAATAAAACTGACAACTACGTGTAGATAGGGCGATGATTTGGATTCTATAGAGATAAACTGGAAACTGTTACCCTCCATTGACCCCGATGTAACATTGCCAAGTACGGTTTATTTTAATTTTTACTTTGTTTGTATTTTCTATTTTTATTTTTAGTGAGTGTGTGTTTAGTTTAATTATGATCTCCTGTGCTTGTCCCAATAAATACTTTTTCTGTCCTTCTTTCTTTTACATCATATTCATAACACACGGCGAACCATCATCCACAATCGCAACAGCTGTCTTATCTGGCCACAACACATCACATCGACAATTTTCTCCGCTCGAAAAACTACAACGGCCTCTTTATTCAAAAGACACCATTCTTATCCCACAAGCTTACATAACTCGTAAACAAACGTGACCGTAGAAATACGATACTAACAAGAATTTACGACGAAACGTAAAAATCTTTGGCCATATCGACAGCCAATCTCACGAAATTCCCTGCACCGAAGACTATCTTAACTACCACACACAACACACTGAAATTTCAACTTTACCACCATAGTGGCAAAGTACAATTTCGTGTAAAAGGCAGTGGTGGTTAAAACTTTTTGTTTTCCGGTATATATTTAACAAGAATATGTGATAGGGGGCAGGAAAGAGGGGGTAACGTATGTGGGAGGGTTACGTTAAGAAAAATCGTGATATACTCATCTTTGCTACTATTGGCGTAGATGGGGTCACATACGTACCTACAGTAGGGAGGTGGGTGCTGTAAAAATGTTTTGATCGTAAGGGAATAGGGAACGCGTTTTCAGGATAGTTTTATACAATGTAGGTACATTTTCAGCTTTGATATCTGGTTTCGGATTTCTGGAAAATGTTATTGGAAGGTTTTTTTTTATGCCTAAGTAAAATTACGAAAAAGAAAGTATTTGGCTTGAGCGTATTCAACCAACTACTTCATCTATAGTACAAATACATACAGCTGGCCAATATATGACTCGCCCATATCATAGACAAGAAGATGAGACAACATTGAACCATTTGAATATCAATCTATCGTAATCCAATAAATCATGTCGTTTGGTTTAAAAATAGGTTTTTGTTTTAATTATTTTATTTATCTTTAGATTATTTTCTATTTTGTGAATTTGAGAACGTTGTAGGCCTAGTAGACTGTAGATTTGTACACTGTCCTCCCATACCTATTAACACTGTCATTTAACAAATATTGTAAAAGCCAATTACTTTTAAACGAGTTACCGTGGAGTTTCTTGCCGGCTCTTCTCCATAGGAAACGACCAATTGGAACCGTGCACCTAGCTTCTGACGTTTCATAAGTGCCCACGTAAGTTTATGTGAAATAAAATATTATGATTTTGAATACTTGATTACTTCACTACTTCTGCCAAGTCCTCCACACTACAACATTAGCTAGGTTCTCTGTCTTTCATGTTCTGTCAGACACCATCAAGTTACATGGTCACACCTGAACCATCTAGCGTGGGATGAAAAGAAAAGTCCATAATATCGATGCTGTCCCATGTCTCATGACCAAGGTATGCCTTATCATAGCCTTCAGGACTAGTAGCCGTTGCGTTGCAGCAAAAGAGTCTCGTCTCTACTAGAAAACATGACGTAACAGCAGTTACGTCATAGGACCCATTCTGACATTCCCATTTACCCTAATGACCCATTCTGACATTCTCATTTACATTCCTCTCTAACAATCCGAATCTCCTCAATCAGAACCAGCATTCGAATAAAAATAAATAACAATCCAAACTTTTTATCTTCCGAAGTGATATTAAAAACCTCTTAGCGAATATCGAAGAGATTTCATTTTCAATACATCTCATATTTTTCATACTGCGCGGATGACATATCACCGTGGATCATAATTTAGTGCCACAGCCATGGAAATTTGAACCTTATACAGTGGATTTAGGGTTGTTTTTCGAGTGGGGGTACGAACAATCCCTCCGTGATTCCATACGATTTCACCCTGTAATGATTTGGTTGGTAATGAGGGAGACGCGCGTAATATCCTGAGAGTAAAGTCTCGGAATATGGCAAGAATGGATAGGGAATGTTGTGTACTTTAGTAAGAAGAAGCGTGGGCGTGGGAACATGGCTTTTTCGTTAGGTTTTTAGACTTGTTTCCAGTATAAGTAGGAAGTAAAGTAAGTAATTAAAGTAGTAGTAAGTAAGCATAAGTAGTCTAAAACGTCATAGTTTGACAACTATGACGTTTTTGGGAAACCATAATATCAGATTCTATAAACTTACGGATTAAAAAGTGCTATTAATACTTTTACTGTAATCAAATTAAAAGTAAAAGTAGTGGAAATATAAATTAAAAGTCTCTTATTTTATTAAACCTAGACGATATTTCATTGAAACATAACATAGTTAAAATTTACTTTGAGTTTTTTACAATAAATTTCTCGCAAGAGTTAAATATTGTCATCGACTCCTATCCACATTGATTCAATCCATGGAGGAAAACATTCGTCCTTCCGGAGTTCATTATTGCTGTTATTGCTTCCATACGCCAACAGATTTTTTTGCTTTATATATACTTATAATATCCAAAAATATATTGGATTAACGAAATTAAGCATAAACATGGTTTTGCAAGGTTTAATGATCGATGTTTTCAACAGTGAACAGACTTGAAGGATTGAAATTATTCGTTAAAATATGATTTAGATTATTTATTAATGTGTAATACCTACTTTCTATTTGGAACGAAGTTCTTTAACGCGGTAGGAGTGAACTGGTAGAAATCGTCACGTAACGAAAAAGCGTTATGCCCGAAAAAGTCAGTTACAAGTGTCAAAAAATTTAATTTGAAATTTTTACAGCGATTTCTTCCAGCAGACCTGCGACAGGAGTTTTGGATGACTAACGTAGAAAAGGTGTGTAAAAAAAAAAACAATTTTATTACCAAATAGCTGCAAAATCTTATCACTCGATAATGACTGACACGTGACTTGACCAGACATAAAATGTTATAAGCTTCGTCATATACCACACAATATTACAGTCTTCAAGTAAATTTAGTACTCATCGAAAATATCTTCGAAATCATGTCATAGTATAAGCGGACGCAATACCTACACTTACTCCTGCAACATTGTTATTTTATACGCCATGGATACTCCAAATGGGTTATAAATTGTCTTATAATATTACTTAGAAGTATTCATAAATACATGCCAAATAGTGTTTAAGCTACCTTGTAAATACTGGCTTAGATGCGCTTGTGGAGTTAGCGATGTAAGTATGACATACATAACATGTTACGAGGGTTTGAGACGGTGGGCAAAGTTACCGCTGCCCGAGCAGATTCTCCATATTTGCACAGAGCTATTAGGTTGTGCCCAGTTTATACTGGGCAAAATCATCTCTACTGAACTAACGGTGGACAATTTTGATACATTTAATTCATTTGCCAACTTTGTCCTCTTACTTTTGATCTTATAATGTTTCTGGGTACCTTTACTACCCCTATTAAGTCGCCTACGAAGCAGCTCGAAAAGTCTCCTGAGGGTTTTGTCCGAGCAGTGGGACCTGTCCCTGATACAGAGGTGGATGCAGCTTCATGTTAGCGCCTCTCCTCGTTTTTTTTTTTTTTAAATGTGTATTATTTTAATTTAATTTTATTTAATTCAATTGATTGATTATGTAATTCTAATGTGTATGTGTAATTTAAATTTTATTATTTATTGATTATTCCAATGCACATGATTTAAAAAAAAAACTATATGGACCATGTCTGAAATAAATGAATTCATAATTTACTTGCTGTCTGTACCAAATGTATCTGTAAGGGCCCTGTGTCCACAAGTTTTGTAACCGGTGGCAACTCTCATCTCATTAGAGTTGACAACAGGCGCATTGCTTAAAAAGCTTCAAGCATTGTCACAAAGGCGGTTACATTTTTCATAAAATACTTGTCAGAATGCCTCCCACACGGCGTCTCGGCCCCGGGCTGTGACGTAACGAGAGCTCGTGTATGGAGACTCTTAACACGAAAGCCACTCGACTCATCTATATCCCACTCTAACTCCCTAAGTCAGAAAGAGAAAGCAACACCACTACTCTCCGTCATATTTTTCCCTTTACCACCCTCGCTTTCTGAAGCGTTCTTTTATATAAAAGAGGTTCTTGAGAAAATAATAACGGGACTGCTCAAAGGGCACCCAACTTTTGCTATTTGGATGCTTTGATTTTCGACTTGGCAAAGAATTTTGAGACCACAAAGGGAATTTCGATGCGATATTAAGCAAGGATTTAATTTTCAAGTTAATGCAGTAATACTCGTTCCAATAATTTTGTTCCCTTTTTATGTAAGTTTTACCTCAGAAGCTGAGGTACCTCCCTAGTACAAGTCTCAACTGGGTCAAGCACTTTTTTGTTAAGTTCTTATTTGTTACTTCTCGATGTTTGACAGCTGCTAATAGATACTACTTATTTTTTATTTTCATTCACTTAGTTTGTACTCGTTGCACTACTCATCTACCACACCACCATACCATCACACCATCACCTATCACATTATTTCAAGATAAAGCCTTAGAGCCTGTGCACATGATGCGTTGCGACGCCGCACCGCAAAGATTTCGCCGCATTGGCAGTCGCATTGGTAGTTGTTACGCCGCAGCCGCCCCTCAAAGCGCGTAAATTGTCATCTGTTAAACATCTGTGTTTTTGACAACGCAAAAACAACTGAGCGGTGCCGCTCCGGTGTGGCAACGCGTACACGCCTCGTTTCGCTGGCTGCAAGTCCGGTGTTCGTGCGGTGCGACGCCGGAACGCAGCGTGTGGCATACCATAGATATTTGTATGTAGGACGCCGCAGCGACACCACTCCGGCGCCGCACCGCCGCCGCAACGCATCGTGTGCACAGGCACTTAATCATAAAAAACAATATTTTCTATGGTCGGGTCGCTGACGCGCTCGGATGACATCTGTCAAATCCTTCTTTCAAAGCATAAGAACGGACTTCACGATGACCAATACGGGCATCGTATAGTCCCTTCATAGTGCATACGTCACAACACAACTTTTAGAAGGGGGTTAGATAAGGTAATCCAATACTCATTAAACACATCAGTACGAGTACCTAGATTAATTATCTGGGAAGGGTTGGGATGCAATGTGGACGAGATTACTTCACATAAGTAAGGATCGGACGTCACTATACTCCATTTGAAATAAGATTAGACATTTAATTAACCCTTTTGTACAGTCCGTTCAACCAATTTTGACTTCTAAACCGGGACTTACTACCGTGATGAAAAGTATCATAATTATCTCCTAAATCCATCCGCTCTATTTTGTAAAGATCTTACCGTGAAAACGTTATAAGTGAAGTTAGCTGTCATTCCACCTTATGCTAGTATTCGCTAGGGAATGACACTATTGACAGCTAGCTCACTTCACCTATACTCCATTTGAAACAAGATTAGACATTTAAATAAATCTTTTTTACAGTCCGTTCAACCGATTTTATTTTCTATTGCGTTGGTGGCATGACAAATGGCAGCTACAGTAAACAGTTGGTATTGTAACAATTTTTTTGGTTTTAATGCCATCCTTACGTCTACAGTATAGAAGTCAGAATCGGTTGAATGGAACTGTAAAAAAGGTTTGTTTAAATGTGTAATCTTATTTCAAATGAAGTATAGGTAAGTTAGACCAATCTGCATAATTATGCTTTGCAAGCTCGTCCTCATTGTGTATTTTGTAGATGTTCAAAGAATAAAGTTGTGCTGGTAATCATTCCAGCATTTTTAATCTGAACATTGTAACATAACGTGTTTTTGAAAGTGTTTTTTTTTTTGCCGGCGCTATAATTTCTCTCATCAAAATGGAAATTATGAAAACTCTTCTTATTGACGACCTGCTGCAGCTTGCCACCTTCACTATTATTCATACTGATCCACTCAATGAACTTCTGGAAAAGGTTAATGCTATAAGTAATAATCCCATCAAATCCTTCTATCGATTCTAGTGTACTAAGGTTTATTTACTTCGTTTTATGACCTGCATAATCTCTTTCATAAAAAAAAACATAAAATAACACCACGCTCTATTCCCCAAACGGTTAGGCAGAGGTGTACCTATAGTACACCCAAATTTGGCCAGTTATGTTTAAGTCCCATGTAATAGAGGGCGAGCCTATTGCCATCAACTGGGCACAAATCCAGACTCAGGGCTGCTACTGAGGAATTCCAGATGGTAAAACCCAATAACACTTTTCCCGACCCGGGAATAGAACTCAGGACCTTATGCTCAGCAGTAGTGCTTGTGACCTAGTGGTCACAAGCACTACTGCTGCTCGTCGGTCTAGTGACCGACGAGGGAGTCAAAGGATTAGCTTCTGTTGAACTGTATTGTTGGATCATTTAGCTCCCTTCAAAATGGTTGAGCTGAATGGTGCTAATCCATGCGTCATGTTCGTGAACGGGCGCCGTCAGTAGAGACTGGTCATCTCTTAGCTGCCATGGCTTATTTTAATTTTGAATTGTTCTTTGTTTTTTATATTTTTATTACGGACGCTTTTAACGTGCACGTCTTTCTACATTGTTCTCACATGTATAATTTCAACGTTAATGATGTAACCAATATTTTGTAAAAAAAAAAATTGATTTAAAAGAGTGTCCGTGGAGTTTCTTGCCCGTTCTTCTCCATAGGTACCTACTACGCTTTGGAATGGGCAACTAGCTTCATATTTCTGACTGACCGACTTCTTGACAGTTCAAAAGTGCCTGTAAATGGTTTAATTGAAATAAATGCTTTGAGTTTGAGTTTGAGTTTGTACTTTCTCACCAAGTCCTATGTCAATCGACCATTTTTAAGCTGCTCACTCACAAGCTAAGTACCCAACAAATCAACAAAAATATTTTACCCCAAATAAAATTCAAGCCTAGCAACAACCAGTAAAGGGAAATGGTACACAATTGGAGTCCCGTTAACAAATTACTACAGTACATGCAAACCTATTTTGTAAGTATTTAATAGCGATAATAATAGCCTTCTCAATTGCTGCAACAATAGCGATACAATACTTTATTTAAATAGGACTGGCGCTACAATGGAATCGATTCGGAATCATTAAGCTATAAATAGTATGACACGGATGTAATGAAATAGATTTTGGTCACAATTGAGTTGTTTCGATTATAGAGGGACTCAAAATTGTTTTGAAAAGGGAACATCTCATGGAAGACAAAAATAGATTCATTATTGGGAGCTATATTGCCAAGTGCAAATTACCTCGTGTTTATAGCTTTAGTTTATGGATTCATCACCCTACCAGCGATAGACTGAGAGATCAATGAAGAGCGGGAACAAAATTAGCTCAGTGATGACAAACTAATTAGAGATGTCTCATAAAGCTTACAATGTGCTACTAGTTTCACGTTCTAATTCCTTCACAGTCACTCCAACGTTATCATCTGTACTATACTCTGCGACAATATTAAAACTTTCATATGCAGTAACTCCGACATATCTCATAACTTGAGAACGGCAAAAACATTTCAACGAGAATTTTTCTTTAGACGAGAGATTTTATGACGACAAATGACAAAAATACTCAACGTTTCATTGTGGAACTTGGAAACGGCGCTGTGAGCATTTTTGTGCGCCCTCCGAGCCTCCTATACATGTGTACAGAAGGGCGAAGTTATTTGCCTTGCTTCTCTTCCGTCCATTTGCCCCCCGCCCTCCCCTGCTCTTCCGGTGCCGCCGCCTACCACCCGGCGCGTCCGCACGACACACGCCAAACAAATACCTACTCTAACACCTTCGCGAAAGGATTTCATTCTCGAGGTGACGCACCGACTATTTTTCTTTTACATCCAAGAGCAACGTGACATCGGACGTGCGGAAAAGAATTCCAACTTTGAATTCAGAGGGACACACTCGAAATTTGAATATTCAGTGTGTGGCTGTTGCGACTTTTTGGAAGCGTGGCCCCGGGGGCAGAGGGGCGCGGGGCGATTGCGACCGTACGAAAAACATATTTTTCAGATAACGACAATGAGAAAGGAAAATATTCAGATGAAAATTCCCCGATACGGCGCGCCGGGTGCGGCCGCGTGGAAGATATTAAGGGGCGGGCGTGTGCTACTTAACGATATTTTTCGACATGCTTTACTTTTATTGCTAACTCACGGCTCCGATATCGGATACGGTTTGTCGTATATCAAAAAAGAAACTCGATTCAGACGTAACATAAAAAATATATTACGTATTTAGCGGAGCAAACTGAAATCAGTGAAGATAGCGGTCGGTTTCCACATCAACGGTTCCTTTGAATCATTTGCAGTTGAGCATTTTCGTGGAAACAAAAGAAAAATTCTTTGACGTATTACGGGAGCAATAATATTCTGGAAATTATTATCCGAGCGGTGTCCCAGTGGGATATTAAGTAACACGATATTAACATCCCCGGGGGTGAAAGGGACAGCTTTATGGATTAAACGGTTAATTAGAGAGGGACGGAGGTAGAGGGGGCGATCTTGTCTAAAGGACGTTGGCCTCCGGGGCACGCGACCGTTGATTCAAACTCCTTTTTAATTCTTTTTTATTAATTATACTGCGATCGAGCAGTCTTGAGCGTTCCACTGAATATAAGCGCGGAGCAAAAACTTAACTGATTTTAAAGGCCGCGTGTTAATTACTAAAATTATGTGTGTTACAGAATATTGACTGAATACGCTTAAACAATACTTATCAAACAATTCCTATAATATCAATACAACTAAACTAAGTTTATAGTCACCGGCACGCAACGTGGCAAGAATCGTAGATGCGCAGAATTATCGCTTATTATTTAAAACGCGATTGTGAAACGCGTTATCGCTTACTTTTCTTAACAGACATGTTCAAAAATAAATTATGGCAATAACCATAGAATAAACGAAACGATATATTCAATAATAGTGTAATTTTTTTTGTTACACTAATTGTACATGCGCCAACTTACTCCCAATACGCCAAAACCTTGCCAAGTTACGTGCCGGAAACTATACTCCTGTATACGAATTTAACACTGCTTGTATTAACACACTTGCTTGTATTGCTTGTATTATTTGCTACATTAATTCAATCACGTCTTGCTGAAAACCTACTACAGATTCCTTCTTAACCATACCGACATAGATTACAATAAACCATTATCCCTATCCCAAACAAGATTAGCATTTTTATAACACTTCTAACACTAGTTTCTACGTCGCGTGTATACTAACTAACCCATGGGACTGAAAGAAAAGTATTTATGCATATTATAAAACAAAGTCGCTTTTCGCGTTTGTCTGTATGTCCGCGTTGTTAATCTAAACCACGCAACAGATTTTGACGAGGTTTTTACCATCGCTTAGAGAATTTATTCTGGAAGGTTTATGTGTATAAAACGTTAGTATTAAAGTTAAGTTTACTTAAGAAATCTTGATGTTTTGTCAAGTCGTAAAAACCGTACGAAGCAGGAGCGGATCGCTAGTTTTTTTATAAATCAGGGAAAAAAACATAAAGCACCAACTCCGCACGTCTGCAGCACATTTCTTAAACGCCCCATCTTCCTCATTAAAGAGCTTTTTCTGAACTAAGCGTCGCCGGTTTTATTCCCTACTTAATGGCCGTTCGGTTCTTTCAATGTAAACTTGGCAATGAACGCCAGGGGAGAGCAAATTGGGTCAGTCTTTGACTTAATTTTTTTCCCCAAGGTCGATTATAATCAATAGGGCGACGCTCCAAATTTACGCCTGCCTGTAATTAGATTTTTTGCCCGATCGATTTTAGGGTAGGTCGCGGAGGATCGATACGACTTTGTGATTTGTTACGCAATTAGGGATGGGAATTAAGTGGAGTGTTCTTTTTTTGAAATTGAAGATCGTTTTTTGTTTTCGCTTTGTGGGATGAGACAGCGTCTATGGTGTCTCGCAATAACTAGTAATAACATGACATAACATCACGCCTGTGATGAAGGGTTGGGCAGAAGTGTACCTATAGTAGGTACACCCACATTTCACCAGTTATGTAATAGGGGCGAGCGTAGGCAAATCTATATCACTTTGCCCGACCGACCTCATGTTCAGCAGTAGCACTTGACCAACGAGATACTATTACTAGTAACTAGTAATAAGTTTAGTGTTATTAGTCAATATAAGACTTTATAATTAGCAGATTAAACAACTTGTTATATTAAAACCTTTCCGTGTTCTTAGGGCGCTATCACTCGAACTCGAATGAAAATCGCTTGTTTTAGTATCCAAACAGGCTGTTTATCTCCATCTAAATTATGTCTGTAAAAACGAAACTACATAGCCATACACCTATAAAATGTGAATTTTCTTGTATTTTTGCATAATTAGTACAAGCAATCTTTATAGGTTGATTTGGTCAAATGGGTTGATGAAGTAACCATCAGAGCTAGTGCTTGCTTTGTAAGCAGGTAAGTAATAATATGTTTTCCTAAGAAGTTCCATTTTTAGGGTTCCCGGGTGCCGAACGGAACCCAATTACTAAGCTTCCGATGACCGTCCGTCCGTCCGTCTATCAGCTAGCGAGCTGTATCTCATGAACCTTATAATAGGTAGACAGTTGAAATCTTTTGTTCACAGTTTATGTATTTCTATAGCCGCTATAACAACAAATCATCAAAATAAAATAAACATACAAGAAACGTGTTTTTTTGCTAAATATTGTAAGTACGGTGTTACGGAACCCTTCGTATGCGAGTTCAACTCACACTAGGCCGGTTTTTTTTCTAACTAACAGGCACAGACCACATAACGACAAATTTAAGAAATTCAATTCCTAAATGATAATCATAATACAGATTTCATTCCAAGACCAAAACCATTCTAATAAATCCCGCTTCACAAAATCTGACAATAAAAAAATCAATCTGGTATGTATGGGAGCTGCATACTAATTCATAGCCGTCGGGACGAACTGGGTGCTAAGAACAAAAGAAAAAGTGGAATTTTAATAAATCCATCCGTTTCTGTATTGATTTCAGATTTGAAATT
This sequence comes from Xanthia icteritia, assembly GCA_949128155.2. Taxonomy (NCBI): domain Eukaryota; kingdom Metazoa; phylum Arthropoda; class Insecta; order Lepidoptera; family Noctuidae; genus Xanthia; species Xanthia icteritia. The sequence continues at coordinate 16,725,102 of OX421947.2, read as the reverse complement.
GGAAGAAGAATAAGCGGGGAAGTTATGGTGGGAATGAGTTTTCGAAAAACTACGGTAGAAAGTAAAGGCGCTCCCTCACCGGGAGCATTCGCCATAACAATCCAAGATTCCATACCGTTACAGTGGAGTCTTCTCTGTCTTGCCCATCTTGCCCGTCAACTGCTGCAACTTGGATTGTTATTGGTGCGCAGTCTACTTGCAAGGCCCTAAACTAATAGGTAGTGTAGAGAAATACACTGACGGACTCATAAACTGCATCAAAGTTCAGGATTACTTTCGAATTAATGTTTTTTATAAGTATGCAAACTTTTTAGATTAAACTAAATGAAAATGTCGAGACTGTCCATTAATCATTAAAAAGAGACAAAATTTAAATATAGAACTGCAGTAAAATATAAAATTATAGCCGGTAAAATAAAATGTATGCATGGTCTCAAATTTTGAAACATATAGGATAGGTTAATACATATAATTAAATAGATAGAAGTAACACGGCTAAGTCGCAGGTGAAATGAAATTAAATGAAATTAAATGAAATTAAATGAAATTAAATGAAATTAAATGAAATTAAATGAAATTAAATGAAATTAAATGAAATTAAATTAAATGAAATTAAATTTAATTAAATGACATTAAATTTAAGTTTGAAGGTTATATTACAGGCAAATGCTGTGGTGAGGGAGCCCTTAATATTTTGTGTGTATAGTTCCATACCTTCGTTGTTCAAGGTGGCTAATAGAGAAGTTTGGAATAATACCCAAAATAAACTGGTATTAGGGTAAGAGGATGAACCTTCTTTCGTCAAGATTACTAAGAGATCTGGTCAAAAAGATGGACACTAAGGTCTTCGCAACAACAGATTGCAGCCAGGACCTCGGCACGGCTTGGCAACCAGTTCAGCTACCAAGCCATACAAAGGTCCTGAACGCCTGAATTTCATAGCTTAGGTTGACTGAATACTGAAGATAAAAAATAATTCACATAGAAGCCTTTATTTAGCTGTAAGTAGATTGTAATAAAATGTTTGTTGTTTATAGGAGAAACGGGATTCTAAATACACCTGCACCTATTGACGACAATAATATAAAACTTTTACTACCATAATCCCTGGTAGCTAATAGCCATTACCATTTTATAGTCCATGAAACTCTCTATTCGAAATAAAATTTAATTTCCAATTTCTTCTGATGCACACAAACTCATATTAATTTTGTTTTATTTCGAAATGTATTATTAAAATGTTTGTTTTGCATGAGGTTCAGCTTCCAATGTTTCTTGATACTTTTTCCGATGAGTTGAAATTTAAATTTTGCAATGAAATATTTGGAAAATAAAATGCATTATTATGTGCCTGAACCGTACCGGTATGAATATAAATTACCACACGTACAGACTAATTTTACTTATGAATATTGTATAAAACCTACTTATTTTTACAGTAGTAGGTTAAGATAATTTAAATCTATCTAAGAAATAAAGAAAATACGTTTATTTGCGGTAAACATGACGCGAAGAACGAACACAAAAAGAACAAGTTGGGGGAAAACATACGTCACAGAGCCACAGCGCTGGTTCTCAAATCAAATAGGTACCTACCCCGGATATTTCAACTCTACAATCAAAAACTCCACTATTCTCAAAAGTACCCAAGTCAAATATCTACTCGAAATCTAAATACCTCACACAATACAACTCACAAGTGCTGCCTACACCCGATAGTACAAAGCACAATAATACTTAACATCATCATCTTGGATGATCCACTCGTCGGCCAAGCGTGTACGGTCGGCAAAAAAGCGAGTGTATGATGAAAGGTACAAAGCCTACTTACAATATTTGTTTGGCAACGGAATGCGGTAGCTAAGAGTGCAAATATACGTTTGTACCGACGGTCAATACACTCTCGGATGATGCTTCACCGTTGCTTGGGTTGGTAGCGTTAGCAGAAATGATTTTGGTTGATAGTTTTCGGAAACATGGCAATGGAAACTGGGGGTGGGTGAAATGGTGTGATTAAAAGGATTCATGTTGGTTTCATTCCACGAATTAACAGTTGCAGGGACGTCGATGGATTTTGGTATTGAAGATCACTAGGAAGTAGGACGTACTATCAAAGAAGTTCATATCTAAGCAGTTTGAAAACAAAATCCCGTGAACACGATGACCACATCTATTACCGCCCCGGTTCTATAGCGGCCGAGCGCTGCAAGCAGAAATAGTCCTTGCGATGTATAGATATGAACTTCTCAATGGTACTTTTTTAATCCGTTCTTTTTTTCGGGTAAGTAGTGAAACCGCAGGTTAGGTTAGGTTAATATTCTTTTCTTTTTTTTTTCATTGAATGCATAAAATTTTACATCATAATGTCACGCCTGTATTTCCTGAATAGATAGTCAGAGGTACACCTATAGTACACCCACATTTCGCCAGTTATATTTAAGTCCCATGTAATAGGGGGCGAGCCCATTGCCATCAACTGGGCACAAATCCAGAGTACGGGCTGCTACTAAGAAATGATATATGGAAAAGACCAATAAGACTTTGCCCGACCCGGGAATCGAATCCAAAACCTCATGCTCAGCAGTAAGCGCTTGCGACCACTAAACCAACGAGACAGTCAGTAATAAATATTCGACTTTTAGAAATCTCTTTAAATTTAAATATAATCGCGAGAAATCATGTTTAAATGCTTATTAAAATAAAACAACGTGCTTACAAAGGGATTATTTTGAGATAAAGTAACCGAAACCATTTCTCATTTCAATCATTTAAAAACTTCATCTTACTTAGTCATACAGCTCGCGTCAAATAACTTTGCCGCTGTGAAGTAGGCTACAAATGACTGCGCAGTAGTCAATCTTACTTAAAAAACAGCTGCGCGCATATCAGCGCGCATGCGCAACCTAACTTCAGAGCGCCAAAGTTATTTGACGCGAACCTTAGTTATCTCGCGATGTACTCGTAACAGTCTTAGCCATTTTCTGTTTTCCCATTGACTCTAAGAGGAAGAAAACTTCAATTACCTACTCTGCAGACCGTACCTGTCACCTTAAATTTCTCTGTCGTGCAAACAGACAGGTATACGCAAATTATTATGTCTAATACGGACTGAATGGACCGAGTCGAGCGTTAATGTGAATCTACAGAATGACTCATAACTGTGTTAGTGTTTACACACATGTACCCATAAGTACGGTTTGGAGAGAGCCCACACGCCATCATAACATATTTACAAGGATTTTATTTGTGGATGTTCAATTTGTGCCATATTTCGGCCACGATCTGACATGGAAATTCACGCAACCAATTGCACGTAATAATAATTTAATGTTGAAGGACAGAATTAAAAAAAAAGAATTTGACTCTTGTGAGCTTTTTGTTTTCAAAGTTGGCAACGTCGAAAATAGCTGTCAAATATTTAGCTGTTTTGATTAAGTTGGCAATATTACTGTATGGATTTATGAAATATCGTTAACTAGTGAACTAGAATATTATTAATGAAATGCAATTATAACACTGAATTTGGAATTGTAACCGTTTTACATGTAAAAAAGGCATTTGGAAAGTTTCCAATACTTTTTTTACAGCTAAAACTAAATATTCAGCGTTACGATATTAATGATTGAATTTCATAATCGATATTTAAGTTCACTAGTAAGCCATATTTCTTAATTCCATAGTAATATTGCCAAATTAATCAAAACAGCGAAATATTTGACAATACTCGCGACGTTGTCCATTTTCAGAATGCTTAGAGCACACAATACACATACAAACAAAAAAAAAAAATACTTAGTTATGATGAGCTACGAAAATGGCATTTTCAAGCTATTCTCTGTACGCGTACGAACTACTGAAACAGAAACTAGGAAGAGTAAATGAAAAGAAATGATTTCATTACTTACGGTATTGAAATACTCGTAGAGGGGCTCGTGGCTAAGTAATAACAACCACACGGGTCGATCGATCAGGTTAAGCCACGCTTGCCGCGGTCAGCCCCTGGATGGGTGACCATCTTCCTCAACATACCGAGACCCCTCCGTGCCTCAGAAACCACGTTAAACCGTTGGTGTCATTCTTGGACCTTTGAAGTCGCTCCAAGTAAAATACTGATATTCAGCTGCATCCGGTTAGACTGGAAGCCGACCCCAGCATAGTTGGGAAAAGGCTAGGCAGAATGATTGGTATAGAAACACTGAGACCGGCTTATGAAAAAACAATTTTTCTATATATCATTTTCGCCGTCATTTGTGTCTTTGCTCGCAATTTTTTCAGTAAATGCGAAACAATGTGAGTTTATTTACTAGAAAATCTAAACATTACCAATGTCATATAAACGAGTCTCTCTCTTGGATCAATCCTGGAACATAGTCAAAACGCGCAAACTCACAAGCAAATCCAACTCAAACTACTCGACTAAATTCAGCGCCAGATGTAGACAGTCCACTCGACCGTCCATCATCAGGCAAGTAGGTATCGATTACACACAGAATATTGCGTAGGTAACCAAACACTCGGGCAGAAAGCTAAATTTATCTTGTAAGACAAACAGAGATCGCATTCAAATACTAATGATCCTTAATTAAATGGATAAATATTCAGAGTAAATTGTGATGTCATGTTCAATAGACATAGTCATCATTAATACTCGATATCTATTTTGCGTATTTCAGAATAATCCGTAGGTAAACTAAACAATGATTTCCCAGTAAGAAACGGACGGCAGGAAATTGAAAGAAAATACGTTTATTAGCGGTAAATATGAGGCATAAAAAAAAAAGAACGCAAAAAATATGCGTCACATCCACGTAAAACGGCCATCACTCAGCATAATGCTGCGACTCTATGCAAGACAGAGCCCCAGCGCTGGTTTTCAGCGACAGCCAGCGATGACGTTATGACGTCGACCGAAATTGCCATGTTTGGCAAACGAAGTGTCCGGTGCCCGGAAGCCTCAGCTGGCAGGACGGTGCTGCGCCTGCTGCCTATCCTCTTGAAGACTTGGAGTATTTTTTTAACCACAACCAGGACTCTCTTTGGTTGCATTTCACCTGATGGTAAGTGATGATCAGGCCGAAGGTGGAAGCGAGTTTCACCCGGAATCCTCAACCAGAGAGGAACTGGCTATCTTGCCTCTTACTGCCGAAACACAACAATGCTGTTAACATTGTTGTCATGGCGACAGACTTAGATAAGATGGTGGTAGATAGCCAGACGGACTTAGAACAAGCCCTACCACCAACCAAACCGAGCAAAACGAACTAACCTCTAACCAGTAGACCACAGAGGCGGTTAAGTTCATAGTTATGTCTTTCTGTTGCCATTTATTTTTCGGGGACTACACTGTCATGGGTTTATCTGAAAGCTGGTCAGTTACCTAAAGGAATATCTGACAATAACTGTCTAGCGTTTTGTAGCGTGTATATAGTTTGTAAGTAGTTGTAAGCCCTGACTGGAGGCCTTAAATTATTAAGACACACAACAGGAAATTTCAATTGAGCAGCTGACAACCTCATCTGTAGGTAAACCTGCGAGACGCCCATAAATAATAAAAAACAATAGTCAGGATTCTTTCTTAAGTTGTAAGACTAAATCATCCACATTGATTACATTGTCTGCAAGAAGTACATATAGAAGTATAATCTGACGATCTGCATTGCTGTTAAATCATGATGATCTGCCTAGCCTTTTCCCAACTATGTAGGGGTCGGCTTCCAGTCCAACCAGATGCAGCTGAATACCAGTATTTTATATGGAGTGACTGCCTATCAGACCTCTACAACCCAGTTACTGGGTAACACTATTACATTTTTATAACCTTTGGTAAAACTGGTTGTCAGACTTTCAGGCTTCTTCAACTACACGTAACGACTGTCAAATATGGCCACGAACCGACCTCAACAAGCGGTGCTTAACCTTGAAAATTGGCCCGCGCGGCTTTTTGTTAAGTAAGGTCTTTGTTTTTATTGTACTACTTACTACCTTGGGGTCAACCCTGCTAATGAGTAACTAGTGTTAATAGGCTAAAAGTTATCACTACTATTACGACTAAATGTAATGTTGAGCTGTGTAACTTGTTTTACTGTTATGGCACAAAAGATGGATTGTGGATTGACTATGTTTCAAACACTATTTACACTATTTTGGTGGAACCTTTATGTAATAAAATATTTAGCAACACACATTTGCTAAATAATTATAGGAAATTACTATCCAAGATTATTTACCACTAAGGATAGTAAACTACAAAACTAAATAAAATATGAACAGAAACAATTAGGAAGCGGACTAACACATTTATTATAAAAGGTAATTGCTTAATGGAGTCTAGTTACAATCCTTTTACGCGAACAAACTCGGCTTCTCCGTAATGAGCCCTCTTAGGTGGTTCTAGGAATGGTCTAGGAACAATAATGTGCATCTGTTAAGGCATAGTGCACTATCAAATTACTACAAAGAAAGAATTAAGGGTTGCTAGTAATTTAAAAATATATTAAATTTCTGAGCTTTGTGAACCGTGTTAAATTTTCCGGGATGAATTGCTATTCAGCTTTTCCGTATAATAATTTAAGTCCTTGTCTAATTTTCTCAAAATAAGTTCGATAGTTTAACTGTGATGAAAACATAACAAATAGACAAACAAAGTTACTTTCTCATGAGATAAATTCAACTTTTCAAACATCGTTTATTCTCCAAAAATCGTTTTCGAATAATGTAACCAGCACGGCTCGCAAATCCTTCCATATCCTAAGGGTACGTCTTCTCTACCAATACCGCGCCCCCGGTCTACTCCTTGATATGCAATGGTCTCTGTAACACCATGAAACATGAGGCTCCAGGTTCTAGTGCAAATCTTTGGGTTCATTCGATTAATCGAGTCTGGTCAAACCACACTGGGGTCGGTCTATTCCATTCATTCAATCTATTTTTTGTTTTCCAAATTAACTTTTGTATCTAGGTAATTCAAATTTGGCGAATTTATTCGCTTTGATTAAAGATTTCCATTCCTCATAGTTGCACATCTAAAACTAAGATTCAAGCTATCAATCTGCCTAGATTTTTCTCAACTATATTGGGGTCGGCTTCCAGTCTAACCGGATACAGCTGAATACCAGTATAGCGACTGCCTATCTGGCAGCAACCAGTTACTGTGTAACACGATACCTCTTGATAAGACTGGTTGAAAGAAAGAAAAGAAAAAAAATGCTTTTATTTGTGGTACACATTACGCAAGGAAAGAACAAAACACAAAAATAACAATTTGGGGGAAAATATGCATCACATCCACGCAAAACGGCCATCGCTCAGCATAATGCTGCGACTCTATGCAAGACAGAGCCCCAGCGCTGGTTTTCAGCGACAGCCGGCGTTGACGTGATGACGTCAACCAGTGCAGCATATAGAAACTCAGACTTTGACGTGGTTGTTCAGACTTTTTGGGCTGTTGACTACCCGTAATAACGACTGTCAAAACTATGCCTAATTCAAGCATCAACCTAAAATTTCACAAAACTCAACATCAAAATAACTGTCCACGAAAGCTGACATGATTAAACTAATTGAAAAATATAATTATTTATGACGTGCACATTTATATTAATTAAGGCGAAGCCTCATCAGTATGTAGGATATTTGAATAAGTAGCGAAGCCAATTAAAATTCTGTTTCCCCCTTAAGCGGCAAGTACACAACGATGCCGGTTCGAATACCTTCAGTTTTAATGAACGAACTAAGCTTAATAGGCAATTGGTTAATAAAATGAATTCCAATGTAGGTTTATTAAGAACGTGTTTTTGGCCGTGGCTTCGTTCACGTGGAGGTCAGATTTTATCCGGCTCAGTGACAGCTCGGCCGAGTCATCACAACCCAAATACTACGTCATCAAAACGCCTACAAAAGTGGTGCGTACCGTCCGCATAAAAAGTTTCGACCTCTTAAAATATTATTATCCCACGGTACCGTACTACTGAGATGAAAACTTATGTATATTATGTAACTAATTATGTCCTAAATCCATCCGCTCTATTTTGAAAAGATCTTACCGTGAAAACGTTATAAATTCAAAATTCAAAATTCAAAAGTCATTTATTCAAACTAGGCTGAGAATCAGCACTTTTCGAACGTCAAAATTACATAAGACAGTCCCCCAAAACGCCCACCATTCACCACTTCCTAGTGCTTTAGCTGGGAAGAAGAAGTGGCGCAACAAACTCCCCAGCAGCACAGCTGTCTGTTCAGTAAAAAAGATTCTATATAATAGTATGCAAAATGATATTTACATTACGCAACACAAAACATAATTTAAATTATAAAATTAATAGCCATATGACAGCTAGCACACGCCAATATACCAACCAAAAACATCGAGAACTATACTCAAGCAGAAATAAAAATAACTTAACGAAAACAATATCTAAATAAAAGCCTCCAGACATAAAGGGCGTGCCCGCTTACATATAGCTGTAACTAGAAGTTATAATTGATAAACTAGGACCATTGAGGTAAAGTAAAAAATTATCGAGGTCGCTAGCTAACCACATATTGCAATACAACTCATAAAAAAAAACATTGTAATGAGTAGATTATGTCAACAATAAATAAAGTAAAATTATAAACAATTATATAAACTCATATAACCTGTCAGTAAGTAAGCTAATTCTGGAGAAAGAACATTTAAACATTGTCTTGAGTTAATCACAGCGACCAACTATTCTTATCATTTAAGTAGTCGTTGATAGAATAGTATGCCTTTGAAGAGAGGTTGGATTTTACTTTAGTTTTGAACGCATTAAAAGGCAAATCTAGCAAAGAAGAAGGTAGCTTGTTATAAAAGGTTATACCAAGCCCAACAAATGAGTTATGAACCTTATGAAGCCGGTGAAAGGGAGTACGTAGTTTGTCCTTATTTCTAGTGTTAACATTGTGAATATCACTGTTTTTAGTATATAAGTGTATATTTTGCCTATATTTTGCCTATAGGTGAAGTTAGCTGTCATTCCACCTTATGCTAGGATTCGCTAGGGAATGACACTATTGACAGCTAGCTCACTTCATTTGAAACAAGATTAGACATTTAAATAAATATTTTTTACAGTCCGTTCAACCGATTTTGAGTTCTATTGCGTTGGTGGCATGACAAATGGCAGCTGCAGTAAACAGTTCGTATTGTAACCGCTTTCAATGCCATCTTATGCCTACGGCATAGAAGTCAGAATCGGTTGAATGGACTGTAAAAAAGTCTCATCTTATTTCAAATGGGGTATACATATAATAGATCGGCGGGTCATGATGTACCCGTGTGCCTCACATTCAAATCCGTTTAGCCGTTGAGGCATCATTGATGATAAACAGACCTCAAAATTCACATACTAACGAACATACTGACATCTTTATCTTTAATAATAAAGCTGAAGAGCTTGTTTTTTTGCTTGTTTATTTGAACGCACTAATATGGAACTACAAATCGGATTTGAAAAAATCTTTTTGCATTTGATAGCCTAATTCATAAGAATAGGCTACTGAGCATCACGCTCGGACCCTTAGGAGCTGAGCAAAAGGAAAAAAAGTCAGAAACCACGCTAAGCGAAGTAATAGCGTGGAGAGACAATGCGATGCGACGGGGTGGGTCGGGGGTACCATCGAAGATCATATCTATACACCGTAAGGACTATTTCTGCTTGCAGCGCTCGGCCGCTAATAAACCGGGGCGGTAACAGATGTGGTCGTCGTGTTCACGGGATTTTGTTTTCAAACTGCTCACATATGAAGTTCTTCGACAGTACAAGGACGAAGTCACGGACAAAAGCTAGTTTATAATATAACTAAGACATTAGTCAAATTGCTGGCTGGCATGAAATATGAGGTGTATATCTTGACATACATGCATGCTAAAGATCACGCGTTTGAACTCTTGGGTGACATATTAGCAGAGTTACGGCTAAAAGACTTTGTTATATGACTAGCTGTGCCCGGCGGTTTCACCCGCCTCGCTCGGCTCCTAAAGGTCATCCAAAATAATTGGGCTACGAGATGCATTTTTTTTTTATCCGCCTGTTAGTTGCATATAAAATATATGCACGTATTCATTTAATTAATTCGGATTTCAAACATCTCGTTTTGTGAACCAAACATAGCCGCTTCTTATCGAAACTCCATGTAAATGTAAACTTTATAAAATAAAAGTCTAATGTTCTAAATTAATGAAAGAACCTACTTAACAATCTCTTTCAATCAAAAAGGTTCAAAGATAAAAACAACCCTATCAAATTAAATCGAGAACACGCTACGACTAACACATTTCAAATACTCAAAGACAGAACAAAGAACAGAAAACATTCTAAAAGTCAAAGGTCAAACTATCAAAGAAGTGATTAAGTATTAAGCAACGCGAAAACTTTTCTAAGCGACCGTGTAAAAAGGATCGAGTCGTATTAAATTCCAATATACACAGAGTAAGGAATACGCTAAGCAGTCTAACAGGCAAAGTTACTAATTTGCCGAAAACTCTCGTAAATTAAATGCCAGATATTTTTGCCTGTAGCTCACATATTAAGTTTCACAGCTAATATCTAAAGACGGTGAGACTTGGGCCACGGAATCAGCGATTGATTGTGAATAGTCTTGATTGATTCGCATAGTGAGCTCCAACTTTATGGCGGGTCTGAAGAGGGCTACTCGCTGCGCAGTACCCCACCCCTCAACTCCGCGGTCACGTGAATTTGTTACTGCGCAGCTACTCGCCTCGCCTCCGAGCCGCAATAAAGTTTACATCGGGCTGTAGTATGAAACAATCAAGGGACACTGGTTGCCGTCATAATGGGCTGAACACAGGACAGATCTTCGAATATTGACTGCAATTTGTGGATAAAAGATATTACTATAACTGGTGGACTTGGCAGTCAAGTCAGAAAAAGGGATACTTTTGTCCAACCTCTCGACACAAATGTCGGCTTATCTCTCATATCCAAACATTGATTTAGCTTAAAAAACGACTGCATTTCTACAACAAATAAAATCTAACCAGTATAACCTAGGTTAGGTTTTACCGGTTAGATTTTTTCGATTGCAATAATTTCTCAAACAGAAAATCCGCCGTCTTTTAAATTATATTTTTACATTGCATCATTATTTCCACGTGTACAACGTACAAATTACATAGTAGTAGGTACCACATGATTGATGTGTCATTCTTTTGACAGTGATCTAAGATGCATTCCTATTATAAAATAATGTATATATTGTTATTTTTATATGTCGATTATGAATAGGACAAATTATGTGGACAGATATAGACAGGACAGATATGAATAGGACAAAAATGTTGGACTGGCGTCGTTTTGTTACATTCAGACGTCACCATCCCAATTGTGTAACCTTGTTTTGCATACAGTCTGATCTTGAATTCTTGTTCAATCTTTCAAGGAGTGACAGTAGGTACCTACTCATGTAGAAGATACTCAAGAAGCAATTTTGACTTTGGGAGAAACTAGGAAATATTAAGGATTGTGACTCTCACGAAAGTTGTCATAGGTTAACTTTACTAAAATCGCTACACTCAACAAAACGCTTGCGCTGATCAGCCCGCCATTTTCATAGCCCCATCGCAAAGTTCACGCGTCGAAATCAATTTGCGTAGCGGGCGCGTCCGCCGTCAAAGAAAGAATTTCTCATAACTTGGATAGGGGGGAGGGGGGCCTACGTGAAACAAAATAGCATTATGTTGCGAGAAAGTATGTCTTATGTAACGTGTCAGGTGTGAGTGTGTGAGGGTGTGACATTATGTCGCTGTTTGTCGTATGAAAATATGTTTGATATTTGATGACGATGATGGCTAACTTTGAATTGAAAAGTATGGCAGTAATTTCTGGATTCTTCTTCTTTTTTTCCTAACACAAGCAAAACATTTGCTTAAAAGGATTCACTCACTCCATTGTAACTAGAATAAGTTGTGTAGGATGATGCAATAAACATTTTTTTATTCTTATAGTAACCTTTTCTTTTATTTATTTATTTCTTTTTTATCAAACCAAGTCTATTCAATTATTATATTCTTTATTTTATCCAGCTGAAATAATGTCCATTCGCATTTGATTACGAAACTATTAACCGTAAGTACAGGCATTAAAACGAGCATATATTTTAAAAAACGAATACAATTAAAAAAGGAACGTCCAAGTAAAGTACGTTCCCGACATTCATCGAACATCTCATAAAGGCTATAGCACAACTACACATAAAATACAACTCAGCAGGCTAATAAAATGCTCGCTACATATCGCAAGAATCTTCACATCTCAAAGAAAGAATTCGCAATAAAGTCCGTGTAGCCCCGCCCTCCCCCACACACGTACTCACTATTGGCGAATACAGTTATCGGAAAAATGGGGAAAATGGGGTAAAACGGACCGGTGCGCGAAAGAGTTGGGAGGAGCGTGGGTAAGATATGTGGAGCTACAGTGTGCAAGTAATGTTCTACGTGTTGGAAATTGTTTTTATTGGATGTTGTCTTCAGATGTGTATTACGAGTGAAGAAATGGTTTCATTTTAGCAGAAACAGGAAACTGTCTCTTTAATATCTTGTTTGGTGTTGCACAATTAAAAGGTTATCAAATCAATTAGCTCTAAATCAAACTGCATCTTTGATTCGCTTTATTGATGTCTTGGTTGTTTTTCATTAAAACAATATTTTTTCTGAAAGGTTATGGCTAGAGGTGCACCCACATTTCGCCAGTTATTTTAAGTTTCATGTAATAGGGACTCATAAAAAAACAATATGAAATACCCAGTTAGTACCTAATATTGCTTATCTTACTTCATACCAACTACCTTTTGGAAGGGGCGACTAGAATCAATTATTATTTTTCTGTAAATGTTGACGTTCAAAAGTGCCTTTTTGTGCCTAATTGAAATAAATTATTTGACTTTGACTTTGACTAAATATAAAAATTAAAAAAAAAAAACTGACCATTCCGTCCATATGATGTTAGTAACACACAATACTTAAAAGCTATGTTAGTAACAAAACGTAATACAAAATTTTAATTCAAGCATCTGTCGCACTCACCTGATGCACCGGGTACATGTACATGCACCCAATGCACAACAATGGCGCAACACGGCTTATCACTAATGAATAAAAAAACATAACACTTAACCCCAGTAGAGCGTGTCTGTACACACTTATAACATTTCACACCACATCCTTACATGAAATACTAGAAATAAAACCTATTCGTAATTACACCCTCTTTGATTGCTTAAAAAAAGCAGCAGAACCAAAGAAAAACAGCGCTCCGACAAAGTTTTTTTAATTTCTTCCGAACGATAACACTGCAAGGATTAAACACCCACTTCTGAATGCAAAGTGCACTGTTTAAAAAGTCAAATGCATGCAAAACACGGCATTACACCGATTCAGAAAACTACGAAATTCATCCACAGGAAAAAAATAGGAAAAAAAAATTAAGAAGTTCCGTGACTTGATATGAATGAAGGTTCCGTCGGACTATCGCAATATTGCTAAAGTTTCATGGCGGGAAGTTTTTTATTAATGGCCGCCAAGTCAGCTTTGTTCTATACCACTCCTTTTAACTCTCCCCGCGCACGAAGTTGTAAATTTTACACTTTATAGAACCATCTCGTACACAAAATACTACTGGTATTACTTTGCCGTTTCATAAAAGGAATTTCCCATTAAATGCTTCTTTTAGTTTTGATAGTACATTCGTTATATTTTTATAATTATCGAAATGTTTGGTTGGCACGAAATGTCTACCTACCGCGTAGTCATTAGGAATAAAAGAAAGTATTATACAATTACTGGTATTTTTCGATAGTGAAATATATCTATAAATATGTATAAGGAGGACCTAATATGGATAAAATAAGTGCTATTACTGAAGGCATTAAAGCTAAAAGCATTTCAGCTTGTTATAATTTTTAGCTAACACGCGGCGAAATTCAAAACCAGTTTGCAGGGGCTTACTATAACGTCTATTCAGGGGGAGCTTTTCTCGGAATTGGGTCAGATGCTTTCAGCGTTGAGCCTAGTCTATGTTACAGGAATAACTCAGGGCTTGAGCTCACAATCTCCTATACAGAATGGTTTTGTTCATGGCCCACCTGCCATTTGGAGGCTTGAATAATGAACTGCGCCACTTCCTTTTACATAAATGCATTGTCCCCGAATTCGCTTTGTTGGAAATGTGCTAAGCCAACTGCTTTTTGATGAAAAATCGTATTTCTTCCTTTTATGTTTGCAGTACATACTTAACACGTGGTGTATTTAGCTTCGGCCAATGATAAAATAAGTTGATTAAAATATGCACCTCGTTCAACTATTGCTATTTTTAGGTTTCCGTACGTCAAAAGAAAAAAACGGAACCCTTAATAGGATCACTCGTGTGTCTGTCTGTCTGACTGTCTGTCCGTCTGTCAAAGCCAATTTGCTCGGAATCTACTGGACCAAATTGGTTGAAACTTGGTATACATATGAATGACCCAAACACGGACGTGTAACGTAAATAAATGAATTTTGAATGTGGGCTTCACTTTTCAGCGGGAAATAGGAAAATAAAAAAAATCAAAAAAAATACTTTCTGTACCGTGTGACATATCAAATGAAAGGGCTTATTGTATGAATCTCAAATATATTCATATATTTTTTTAATATTTAAAAAAACAATTTTAATGATATTTAAGAAAATACATGAAAATTGACCATTCCCCTCCCTATCTCCGAAACTACTGAGCCTAAAAATACAGAGAATGGTTGTTTACACAAAGATTACATAAAAACTTATAAGAAGTATATGTTCTTAAAATAACATGGTACCTAAATCTCTCAATATTGTGCGTACAAACTTACATTTGCAGTTGGAATACTTATATGGGAGAACATGTTTATCAACTATAATGTTAAGTTTGTTTTTGGGATAAATTCATCCCAGCTACGGAACCCTTCATTGTGCGTGGTCCGACACGCACTTGGCTGGTTTTTTTTTTATATAAAAGCACCGTATTTGGAACGATGATTCTTAACTTACCTAAGCCTTATACTTTACAATTTGGTAAAGGGTAGGTCTTAAATTAAGTTTCATAACTTCAGTAACTAGCGACACGTCGGTTTCATAGAAATCATAGAAACCAGTCGTGTCGCGGCGACACGTCGCCTGCTGCTGCCGCCTGCAGTTGGCTACGGAATTGCACCTTTACACTGACGACTACCTAAAGTATTCAGGCACCATAATCAGATCCATAAACATGCAACACTCGGATGTTATCACTATCTCCATCATAAATCTAACTATGAATATAACATTAAGTACTTATCTCTCTCCTAGGTTCCCTTATCTTTTGATAACTGAATTTGAAATGCGACGCAGTATTTTGTTAAGTCTGGAGTTTATATTAAGTCTGCATTCCTAATTAGTGAGATTCTAAGTTTAAAAATTAATAATATATGAAATTCTTCACTCTTTTTCTATCCTTATACCATTTTATTAAGGGTCTGTTGAGGAGACATCTAGGGATGCCCGATCTAAATCGATCTTTAGCTATACGATCTACGATTTTTTGAATCGATTCACTTCGATGCGATCTTTACCCATATGGAATCGCATGCCTAGGAGATCTGATGAAATAAATCGAATGATTGTTGAAAGCAATTGAATCTGCGAATACAATGAAAATGAATTTTTTGTTGAATTAAATATCAACCCTCTAATTTTAGTACTGCAAGGCAAAGATCCCTTCTAAAACCCAATAGAAGATCGGCTTATAAAGGCCCGTTTTCGTAAACATCTGGGTCATTGGGACAAAATATTCTTATATTAGAAAATTCATAATAATTCTACAACCCTTTTGGGTCCTATTATATTATTTTGGGCTCATTAATCGCGACCTTTTTTTTGCTCCTTCTTCACCAGAGGTCTAATGTACCTACTGTACAAATTTCGTTGGCAATATTTGTATTAATGGAAAATGTTATAACCCTTACCCAAAACATTCCATACACATCTTCATTTTTCTTCCAGAAATAAATTATTTAAACTATATTCCCCATTTTTTGACATAAAACTACAAGTTAAGTAAATCCTAAAATACAAGTTCGGCGCTAGCTTGACCAGTACATGAAAAAAAAAACCTTATTCAACCCCGCAGCCACTACTTTCAATCCACTTAAACGAATCTAAATAAATATAAACAAACCAAAGCCGACATTGGCAAGGAAAAAATCATTTGTATTCAGGAAAAATCTTACTATAGTATATCTTCTGTCGCCTCCCACTTTTTCATCCGTCTCGCTCAAATAGATTCGATATTTAGAGCGGATTGCGCCGGGTGGTTTAGATTCACCCCCCTAGCTAAGACAACCCTGTTTTATATGAAAACAATGTCATTTATATTCTGCGTGTTTCTTTCTTTGTTTAAATGAATTTCGTATGTAAGAACATACGAAATTCATAAGGAATCTAAGGATCGTCTTTCATGGTTCCTTTTGTTTTTGATTTCGTGCTAATCATGCAACGGTGTAAGTGTGTAAATTGCTGATAATTATTTAATTACGGTTTTAGTTTCATTTTCATACTTAATTACTAAACGGAAAATTGCACGTCGCTTAACCACTAAGTAAAGGTTTCGATCAGCAAAAACCGATTACTGTTCTATTTCAGTCCTTTGTACAACTTGCATCTGAAAATCCTTTTGGCGTTGAGTTAAAACTACAGTATAATAGAAAAATAACCAAATATTAATAGCATTAATAGCCTTCGGTTAACTTCTTCTTCTTATGATCACATCCTTAAGCTTATATTATTATAAATACGTGCTCATTCGTTATCTACTTGTGTTCAATATCAATTTATATACCTCTACGCTTATGTACTTGCATTTCATTTACTCGATATCTTGCCTCTCTATCTGGCGCATCTTTTTTCTCTTTTCCCAGGATTTCCAAGCGCCAAATCCTACTTATAGCGTCTCTTGGTTGAGCTGAAATGGATTTTTTCTGATGTATGTCACTTAGTATGTTTTGATACTTGTTCTATTTTTGTTTCTGTTACTGCGGATTCTTTTAAATATTTTTAATATTTTTATGGACATCTATTTTGGAATTCTCCAATAAACCATTAATAACAGCAATCTAATCCTATAGAATACGATACTGAACGCAAACGCTATCCAAATATTTTATCCGTCAATTAACGAATTCCCAAACCCAGCCTTTCAAACCTCGACAATCAATGCACACGAATTGCAATAAAAGTTGAAACTCTGTATTTCCAATTGAAATAAAACAATGGCCGACGTTCCTAGTAAACTGAAAACGAATAGTGTTTTGTAACGCGAGCCCAAAAACTTAGTACACGTGTAGGCGCCATGCCAAAATACTGTTTATCCACAACAGAGTCATGCCATTAGGAGTAGTTACTAGCGAAACGATCGCGATTTTTGTTTACAAGTAACTTCGGGAATGTATTGGCTGATTTACGACTGTATTTACGCTATTTCAATACTGTAGTTGTAAGCTTGTGTGTAATTTCTTTATTATTAAACATTACAGGAATATCATGTGTGTTGGTTACAATGATTGGGTTGTTGTTGTTCATAGTCTTGGTATGCAAATGCAAATAGCTTTGTTGGAGAAGTTTATACGGATTTTTTATTACAATAGAACTTAAGCCACGTTTTTATGGCATTCTGAAATCAAATGAGACTTAAAACTAAGCAGCTATAGTCTTCTATTTTAATAAAAAACTAAGTGCTAACCGGTACAAAGTTAATAACGTTCATTTGGATTTATTTAAATTGTCCTACCAACAGACCATAAAATCCAGAGTAAATCATAATAACGCACTAGGTACTGCATGGGTTCTCTGTGGTCTGAAATATAGGTTTATTATATTTTATTTTTTTTTCTCACCGACTAGTCGCACGTTTCCGGATGACAGCGATGCGGACGATTACTTCGACGCTTATGTGTCCTTTTGTTTTTGTATTTCTTTGTATAGTTAGTTATTTATTTAATTTAGTACCTAGTAAATAGTTACCTGTGTTAAATATTGTAAAAGATCTAATAAACATTATAAATGATTAAAGTACAAAAAAAAAATATTGCAAAGTTCCTCACTCTTTTTTTCCAAGTATCAAATTCTCCCAGTCGCAGTTTTAAAAGGAGCGACGCGCAACGCACTCCGAGTGATATTTCTTTACAGTCCGCGACACAGCCACTCTTGGGAAATATACGACGGTCTTATAATGTGAAGCGCAGATGAATTTTGTATACGTTTTACGGTTAAATAAACCTAGAAGCATTTAGGTGTGTTCACGCACTTTTTTGGTTAAAAGACAAAATGAATTTTGAACATTGAGATCTAATTTACGTACAATGACGTGCACGTTTCACTAAGTCCTACCTTAACTGGTGTCGAGTCAGTCTCATAAGGTAATTTGTACACTTTGTAGGTATTCTAGGATTACGTCGAATTTAGAGAGAGAAAGAGTTTTCCTTGATTATGAAGTTATACTTTCCACAACACATTTTCTTTTGTCTCTCGCGAAATATGGCATCCTAGTACTTTTTCTGTCAACACCCCGTATTATTACTGTCTTCCACAGCGCGTAGCAACCCAGTACCTTTTCTACCAAGATTAGCATGGGAGCACCATCACAACTTACCATACTCATCAATTAGTCACTTAAATTCAGACAATTTTCCAGGTAGCATTGTTTTTTAAAGCTATTCAAATTGTAGTCGTGTATCATTTAAGCATTATTTTTGCCTAGTCCAGTCACAAAGTTTCGTGGAACTAGGTGCAAAAATTCCTGTTGCTACTTCAGAATTGTAAATGTGATAGGTACTTGCAAATTATTTTGGGTTCCTTTTTACTTTTGAACATTGTTTCTTGCTGAAAATATTTTTTTTGGAATGATTTGGGTAGTCGAGTGAATCATTGTAGATTCAACAAGTACATAGGGTACTTGTTGGATCCACAATGATTGACTCGTAAGTTCACTTTCGATTTAGAAATATATTTGTTTCCAGGTAATACAATTATATACACAAGTATAGGTGTCCATTCTGAAATGACGCGCCCCACTACCGCATTTACGTACACGGTAATGCTGATTTCTATGGGTAATGCGGTAGTGGGGCGCGTCATTTCAGAGTGGACAAGCTATACATGGATGAATAACATTCTTATAGTTAACAATAGTGAAAGTATTAACTTCAGCTATTTTACACAACACCTACCAGTGAGCCCCGACAGTTATTCTGAATCTCTGGCGCTCAGAAAGTGATTTTCTATAGTAGAGAGGTAATTCAGTGTGTGTTAGACTCATGATTTTGTAATTCTGGTGTGTTGTATTTCAACCACCTATTTTCTTTTAATTTTTATTTTGTATTTATTTCTGTATCTATCTTTGACATCACTGCGGGCCCTATCAGAATACCAGCGCTGAGACATTTATTTTTAAATGTCTTAGCATCGTGCTGAGATAGGAGCCTTTTGGCCTCGAACAGGACTTCCTGCTTTTATTTTAATTTATTTTGTTTTTATTGTTTTTATTTATGTTTTGTGTTTTTTTAGTTTTATTTTTGATTTCCTGTGCGAGTCTCAATAAATACTTTTTCTTTCTTTCTTTCTTTGTGTGTTATGGTGTGGTATGTTTAAAAGTATGTGTGTCCCTGTTTGTGTCATGTGTTGTGTCATGCAATCTCTTGTGTGAGATTTAAAGACAAATTATTGGAATTGGTTTACTGGTATGACTTCGCATAGTTTAATTCTTACAAAATCGTTGCTATATAGTTAAAATATATATTTTAACTACCACTCAGATTCAGTGATGAGCACTAAAACAGAAAATCCAATCAAATTGTAGCCTATCTCCTGAACAAAACGAATCACAATAAACACCATTTTAGCTAAATTAAATGATGTTATACAACATAATTATAAAGTTAATTATCAATGTAATGCACCATACAATATAAAGTTAATTATCAATGAAATCGTTGATTGAATTACCACTGAACATTTATTATGTTATGTACTTATTAATTTGTAGCTATGGAATTCCATTATTAATTTATGAAAACATAATTAATTGGCTATAAAATAAAGTAGGCTGCGTAATGAACATAAACTATCTGGTAAAACAGTGACTCTTATGTTAATTGGAAAGTTATAAGCTTCATAAATAATACTTAGATAACATTGAGAAAATGTTTTAGATAACAATCCCCACAACCCACATTTGGCCAGTTATGTTTAAGTCCCATGTAATAGGGGGCGAGCCTATTGCCATCAACCGGGCACAAATCCAGACTGAGAACTGCTACTGAGAAATTCCTGATGGAAAGACTCAATCACACTTTGCCCGACCTTTTATTTTTTTTGGATGGTATATTATCAATTATTATTTTTGAGGGCGTGTCAGACTCTTACTGACTAAAACCCACCCATGTTCCGTCAGTTGCCTATACGTTGCCAGGGGCCACGGTATCCCTTTCGGACTTTCCTGCAACTCCGGCAGGCATCGGTCCTATCGGACCCGTGCTGACATCTCTTTGAGCGCGTGGAATACAACGCGCCGTCAACCCGGGCCTGTTCCTTTGCCCGACCTGAGAATCCACCTCAAAACCTCATGCTCGACAGTAGCTTATGTCTTTCTATAATGGTTTAGATCTTTCTATAATTTTACTAGTAGTATCAGCAATAGTCTTTGGTACTTGTATACTGTAATTCATTTCTTCAAATTCTCATTTACATGTTATTGCCTTATTGGGTACCTAACCTGGGTTCAACAAGGTGGGATTTGACCTCGCGACCTCTCGATTGCTAGCCGATTCTATAGGAGTTTAGCCATTACAACGTCTATTAGGATTAGTTAGACTATTTGTCACTGTTGTACATTTATATTCTGGTAATTGCCCAACCTCTTAGGTGTTTGTGTCGTCGATAATTTAGTTAGAGGTTATCTAAGTAATGAAGACCCTTGCTTTGAGTTGGCAAGAGTCTCCATGAATTGTTGGAAGTACTACATAATACTGCATTTATTTAAGTGTCCCCTCGCTTATTACAATCAGCACAATCAGTCTATAATGTTCCCACTGCTGGCACAAAGGCCTCCTCTCCTGAGAGAAAGTGGGTCAATAGTCCACCATGCGTATCCAGTGCGATTTAGTGGACCTCATACCTGAAGGTCAAAGAAGATACCGGGCCCGTCCGAAAATAGTTGATCCGTCAAAACAGGCGTCAATTAAATTTTTCGAACGGGCAAAAACACATCTTGACTAGGGACAACTGTCAAATCGTGTTGACATTTATTGTTAGTTTGGACCCCGAACTAATCATATCCTATACTATTAAAATGAGCAAATATCTGTATAATATAAATTTATATATATATTTATACTCGAGTTCTTGAAAACGGAGGAGCTCGTGTCTAAGTAATAACAGCCGCACGGGTCGATCGATGGATCGACCCGTGCGGCTTTACCTGATGAGGTAAAGCTACGCTTGCCGGTGTTGGTCCGTGGATGGGTTTTACGCGAGTAGAGCTCGGTTGCCCAGGTACTGCCTATGTGATACGGAGTATATAGGATACGCCCGTAACTTCAGCCGAAACTACTGACTTCGTGCATAGGGGCTAGACCCCCTGACTTTACTTAAAAAACGATCACAATTTAGTCGCAATCTCGTCTCAGCTACAATCAATGTCGAAAACTTGTGTAAAATGTAGTTAAATTAGAGATATTTTGGACAGATTAAAAACTGTCCCTTTTTTTGTGGAAAATTATCAAATAACTTCTCCAGCTCTGGACGGAGTGGGAGTGTCAGGCTCTTACTGGCTAAAACCCACCCGTGTTCCTTTAGTTGCCTGTACGTTGCCAGGGGCCACGGTATCCCTTTCGGACTTTCCCGCGACCCCAGCAGGCATCGGTCCTAGCGGACCCCGCCAGTTCTGCTGACATCTCTTTGAGGCGCGCGTGGAACACAACGCGCCGTCGACCTGGGCGTGGTCCTTGTCAGACGACGAGCTACCCGTTGCTCACCGTCCGCAAGCCCGCGCCTACGGTGGCCGGGAACGGTAATTGCCCACACTTGGTCACACTTTGACTAAATTCTAAAAACAGATTTGAAATCTGAACACACCCGGATTAAAAACACATACGGAACCACTCACTCAAATCACTATGCATATTGACCGACACCACTCATTCCATCATTCACCATTCGTTTCAACGATTAGCATACACTAAACGAGACAAATTTTAATCGAACTATGTCTAAAGTCACCAGTTTACATTGACCCGCGGCGAAAAATGGAACTAAAGTGAAAAATGTATTTGAATTTGACGTACAGCTGACATTTGCCTTAGCAGGCAGCTCCACCCCGAAATGTCAAGTTATGCTGGTCATGTGTTACTATGCAGTTTGAGCAGCTTTGTATGCCCCATTGTGTGTTAATATTATAGAGTTAATTCCTTTAGCGAAAATAATAATTTGTGTTACTATTTTGAGGTCTTTTGTACTAGAGTTATGGGTATGGCGTTTTAATGGTAGCTTCTGGTCATTTTTAGTGTCCGGCTAATGGATAAATTTAGCCATTTTTTATTCATGGCAATTTTTTATTAAAGGCTCTTAATATTGTGTCCGGGTATGAAAGACAACATCTTTTGGTACAAAAAAATGTATGGCTGAATAAAAATGTAAACTCAAATAACTTGGAAAAACAAACGATTGATGGTGAAGAGAAAATTTGCTCCATCTTTTTTCTTTATCATTTTGGCTTTAAAAGTTAGGGTTTGTTTTAATTAGTTAAAACCCATGATAAAACCTTAGCTAAAAGCAAAAAATAACGAGTTTCGAATTAAAGAAGTTCATAATTTCACCATTTTATTATCAATGTTAAGAAATAAAATGGGATATTTAAAGGTTATAAATAGTGCCACAAAGTACCACGCCGACAAGTCGGTATACTGTTCTTATGTACTAAGGAATGAAGTTTACACATTATCGCGTTTTTAATTTACCTTCATAATCGACACATCCGGTTTATTTCTTTGTTAAGTGTTTTTATTTTGACTAATCTGGTGTGTGCAAGTGTAAGTATTATTTAGTTTTATTTTTTAATTGAACACAGACTGCGACAGTTCTGTTCAATTGTTTTATGTGTACGTTATTGTATAACGAAACCCACGTTAAGAACGATTGCCAAAAAACCTTTCCTACGGGTTATAAATTGTTTTAAAGCTCGCGATTTAGATCCAAACTGTTACTTTAACGAACGAAAAGTAATTATGCATAATGAAGTGAAACATACAAAAGTTTTTCAAAAACCACAAAATCAGGTCAAAACCGCACATTATTTCCTAGACATAGACATAAAACAATTGAACTGAACTGTCGCGAACTCCGACTAAATTGTTTGAGTAATTCCAGCATTTTCAACCAAGAAATAAAAAGTACGGTTGAACTTCACCGTACGCCACAATATTAAACTAAGTTTAAAGACTTAGATTTTAATTTTTATTGTGTTCGTGATAAAAGTTGTAACTTTGTACAGAGGTTATATTAGCTGAACTTTGTTCATCGGCTTGTGTGTTTCTTATAGTTCGAATAATCTTTTTGTTTAAGTTCGGAGTTACTTAAGTGTTTGTTGCGTATGAGTTTATGGATTATGTTGTAAGGTAGGGAGATAAAACGAGTTTTCTCGACCTATGGCTTTATACTAAGTGTGGTTATATTTTGTTGTTTTTTCTTCTAGGAACTTCTAGAAAAATGGTATTGTCTACTAAAAGGACAGGTTTTAGCATTCCGGTTCTTGTGCAAGGCGTAGGTCGTTATCTAAAATTATCTTTAATTACAACTAACTTTTTCCCGCTCGCTTGGAAGTCGGAAATTATCCCATGAAAACGTACTACCGATATAAAAGTATGTTATGTGTTAATCCAGGTTATAAACTATCTGTCTACCTCATCCAAATCCTATGAGTAGCATAACACAATGATTGAATACTATCGTGAATTCATGCAAGCCTAGTACTTTTTGTTAGGTTATTACTCAGAACGGTCTTGATAAATAACTAATAATCTTGTCTTAATAACTTTTCCAATGGATTTTCCAAAAATTTAAATACCGTCGCGAATTCATGCAATATCAATGTTTGCATTTATACCGGGATATCATAAATGCAAAATTTATAAAAACATGATTTACCTTCATATCGTTTTTTTTCGTGAATTTTTCCCACTTTTTATAATAATTATTCTGCTATTCGGAGCGGAGACAAATTCAACAAATTAAAAATCATAAAAATCCGTTCTTGAGTTATAAATGGTGTAACTAAACCAACTTTCTTTTATAATATAGATTACAATTTAATAGTTTTAGTTAGGTTAGTAAAGTTATTAGATTTTAATTTTAATATTTTGTTAGTTAATTTAATAAATATAAGAAGTTTATCCAGTTTTATCCTCTTTAATAAATACTATTACAATCCAGTCCACATTTTTTTGTGTATTTAAAACGATAAAGAAAATTAAAATGGAAGCTTAAAATGTTGCTAAAAGGTTATTACTCCAATATAACGATTAATTTAAATAGTTACCGCCTTAAAAATAAAGTGTACTACACTTTATTTAAGGCACACAAAATGTCACGTGAAAAGATCAGTATCATGACTTCCAGCACTTCTTGACCAATAATTACATATTATAAGCTTAACATTTACACATCTTTGACCTTTTAAATTCAGGCTTATTGTCGTAAAAATATATTATTTATGGATAAAAACTTTGGAAACAACATTATAGGAGGTTAAAGTTTAAAAATGTAAAAAAAAAAAAAAAACATTTAAAACATTGTTTCATACATAAATTGAGGCAGCCCCAATAAGTTACAATAGTACTTGTGTTAATGAATATTTACTGTTTCTAGTTAATTATTTATTTAAGTATTTTTCAGGGTAAGTAAATTTATAAAAATATTTTCATCATTCTACTAATCTATCCCAATTTATTTGCGTCTTTTTTCTTTTTCTTTCTCTTTATATTTTTTTTTTTTTTTTTTTTTTGTAAAAATGAGTTGGGTCTAACAGGCTTTTTTAGTGAACAGAAGATTTTGCTGGTGTAAAATAAAATAAAACCATAACAATTTTTTTGAATACATAATTTTGATCCAACACACAAACATCGGTAAAGGAAAAGATCGTGAAGAAACCTTGGCCTATAAAAAATAAAGTCTCACCAACCCTTCTTCATGGCTTCTCTATATGAGAAGAAGAAGAGACCTTTGCCCTGCAGTGGGACGACACAGGCTTATAATATAAGAATAGAAACTTTCCGTACTCAAATACTTACTTTCTCATAGTGACTGTACCATTATTTTAGCCTTTTTGTGGTCACAAGTCTCACGTAATGTTAGTAAAACACACCTTCCAATAGTTAAAGAAAAGGATAATAACCGTATTATTGAAATCCTTAGAACGGCTTTTTTGGTGTCCCCTTTAACCCTACTTTACTCAAGATAAAGTCTATAAACTTCATACGGGTACTAAAAGAAATAAAAAAAATGATAGCTATCTAACAAACTACTTACAAGTTTTTCCCTAGATTATTTCATTTGTAGGTACTTAAATACATATCTTCATGTAGTAACATGAAAATATGTATATATGTATGTAGTAATATGTATTTAAGTACCCAAAGATAAAATCGATAGATATTTAACATCTCAATCAGCATCAAACAATGTAAGAAAACTTGATTTTAGACTCGGCGTAAATTAATTTACATAAGTGCAAGTTTTCTTTTTCAATAATAATTTTCGTTTTTAATGATAATTATCATTGTTACTTTGTAAGACGCAATCACCCAAGGGAGATAATTATACCCTACAATATTATGTGCCAGTTCATGTGCTTGTTCAATTTGCACAAAAGAATTGTTAATTTTTACCTAAAAAAGGTATGCATACTTTGGACCATTTTTTTCTAAATGTGAATGCATACTTGCACGGGATCCTTTATTAAATTACCAATATAAGAACACATTACGCCTTGTTGCCCCGAAGGATTAGGTAGAGGTGTACCCAAATAGTAGGTACAAAAAAACGCATACGTATTTTGGCGGGTTTGCGCATGTGATGGCTTGGCCTATTAATAAATAGACACGGCAACGTTTTTAATGAAGTTTTTTTGAAAAATGTGGCCTATTTTAAAAAGTGGTTCAATTGATACTGCTCGTTATTCTGATCAAACTATTTTCAGGTTTTGCGCATTTAACGTTTCACGTTGTATAGTATCTGGTACATGATATACAGAAGTTTCAAATACCTAACTTGGTTAGTTGTTGAGATAGAGCTCGTACAAAATCAATCCAAAACTGACAAATTTTACGGCCCCGTTTCATAATTTTTGAAGAAAAAAAAAAATGTATTCTCTACTCGATGAGTTCTAGACAATGACACCCCACATGCCAGGGATAGATTATTTTTATTCAAAATCAAAAATTAATTGTATGGAGTCCCTTTCATTTTTAATTTTATTAAATTTTTATTATTTGTTTTATAGCGGCAACAGAAATGCATAATCGGTGAAATTTTCAACTGTCCAGGACCTATTACGGTTCATGAGAGGCTTAGTAATAGGGTTTGGGTACAGAACCCTAAAAACTCCTACTATATTTTATTACAGACAGACCTAGCTGGAAACAAACCTTCTAAATTTCCATCGCACTTCAAAAAGGTACAAACGAAGAAACACAGCAACCAGTCACGCCGCCGATAATTTATTTTATTAGCCGCCATATTGGATTTATAGTCAATACTTCGACATTGCAGAGGTACAGTCGGGCTCAAGTAATTTTATAAAAAGTCAACTATTCGCTGCAATTTGTGCGCGCCACTGTACACAGCTTCGTCGTTCCGAGCTTTTTCTGTCTCGTTCCATTTAAATTTCATTTAAACAGGACTGGATCCGCTCTGCAGGCATTTCCAGACATATTGGAACTGCTGTGCAATGATTATTGCGGCCTTACGAGTTTGTTTTTGAAATTGTGGCTCCTAGGTATTTCTAACGCACTTGTGAGAAATGCTATCCTAACTTTTAATATTATAAATGCTAAAGTAAGTTTATTTGTTTGATTTGGATGAAATTTGGCACATGGGTAGACCATGACCTGGGTTAGGGCATAAAATATTTTTTATCGCCATATTCTTACGGAATTGAGACTTATGCGAGTGAAACCGTGTGGCGAAACTAGTTATAGTATAAACGAATATATAAGCGACAAAATATAAGAGCATATCAGATCTAATAAGGATAAACACAGTAAACAATATACAACAAAAAAAAAAAAAATTGTTCAGAAGACTGATAAGCTAAGTTTTCAAAGCTTCCTCTCGCCTACTATTTTGCTGTGTGCGACAGGGTCCACAATGAACAGAGGGGCAATTCCCGTAATTTTTTTCGCATTCGCATCTCTTTCGCAAGCTGTCAAAAATACAATCTACATACCAACATTTTTGACAAGTTTGATAGATTGCAACTTGACCGTGAACGTTTTTTAAGTACGAGAATTGGTCTGCAGATATAATGTTAAGTTACCGCCTAAGTACACACTGGAATTTAATAACTATTGTATGCAGTTATTAATGTTATGTACCCTTTTGAGGTGTAGCAGTGAGAACAACCTGTCTATGATTTAACCAATCGTCTTCATCATAAGTTACTAAGCAGTAGACCTTTGAACTTTACGTGTCATTGAATATTGCTTTCACCACACAAAGCAATGCTGGTTGATAGACTTCACCAACCATAAGTAGGTGCTTATGGTTGGAACTTGGAACCATCATTCTTGAACTTCATTTTTTTTTCTCACCAGATTGTGAAACCAAGTCAGAGCGGCATAAAAACTCTGAAACCAGTACTCTAATTACGTAGTACACGATCAATCGGAATTTGAATCGTTTTGAAACAAATTGCTGATGCATTGCTTCATAAGTTCGAAAAAGAATCTGCTCAACAAAGTAAATAACGCAATGAATGTTGTTGAACTGTCAAAATGAAACAAATTTATCGTAATCGTTCGAATTTATCGAAAATGTGTTGCGTAATTAGATAGCAGGTTAGCCAGAAAAAAAAAGAAAAGATTAAAAAAGTCTTGAACTTGAAGCTCGACAAACAAAAGCAGTTGTTCATACATACGGATCTACTACATTTAATTTTGTTTGTTTTTATTTTTCAAGAAAAGTGATAATGTATCATTTTGAGTATAAAACAACTTTTCACGTTATGCGACCGTCAATTTGAAAATAATTATCCTCTCATTTTAAACAAACAACGCTTCATTCATTGGTTTCATTCATTGGTTTATTCCTCATCAAAAGTTATTTGCCAGACACAGTTTTATGAAAAATGATGGTGCTAGTCCAAATGCTCGTCTGGCCGAAAGGTATTGATTTCTGAACGAGCTGCTAGCAGAAAAATATGCTTACATCACACAGCCTTTGTCTCCACCGCGGAGATGTAGAAGCTATGCGAGTGTGGAGAAGGACTTAAAAAAAAACAAAAATTTGTAGTTTAGCGGACTTTCTTTTTTTAACCGACTTCCAAAAAGGAGTAGGTTATATATGTTCGTCTGTATTTTGAAAATTATTTTTCTCTTTTTGTAGAGAAAGCTTGCGCGAAGGTCCCATATAAATTGTATTAACTTTGCTTGGGTAGTTTTTGCGTTAGCTTCAATAATACGTATTTTTCGCACTTAGTCCATGTGGATGATGTTATAATAACTTCCTGTCACTGTTATTTACATAGTAGGTAGTGGTATTCGAATTTGTGTGGGGTAGGTACCACAACTAAAAAGTGAAAAATAAAAACTTATTACAAAAAAGACACAACCGACTTCCAAAAAAACAGTACAAGGCGAAAAATAACTTTTAATTTCGGAAGTCGGTGGCAAAAAACGAAAATTCTAAACTAAAGACACCAACTTCCGGAATTAAAGTTATTTTTCATTTAAAAGTTTTTTTTTTGGAAGTCGGCTTTTTTTTTATTGTGCACAAAAATGGTTATTATTCAGTTGATAACCATACAATTTCCATATCAACAATTGTAGGTAGGTATGATTACGATTCAGAATTGAGTTTAAGATTTTTATTTATTTATTTATTTAACAGTTTATGTACACACATATAAAGAGAACCTAACAACTTTCTTCAGAGAAAACCAGACAAGAATTCTCTAATGATGTCTTACTTACGTTTCACCAGGCACAATATAACATAGTAATAATAAATCCCCATAAAGGTGCATTGTGACCAAGCATTAATTAGTGCTTTCCACACAACTCAGCTTTCAGCTATATATTTATGTTAATCAAAACAGTTAATGAAGCTCCAATAATAAAATAAATTATGAAGTAATAAACACAAGAACTATATAGAAACTGGATTTTATTGAAGTAACTACAATCGTCGCTTTGAGTAAATGTTAATAAACTGTATATTCTATTTTCTATTAAGTGTGTTAGTTATGTCGGTAAAAGCTGTGTTTACTTAGAAAGAAAGAAAGAAAGAAAAATAGGTACTTAAAGTAGCGAATTATTATTAATTCATGTGAATGGTGGCCACACAGATTGATCGATCTGCAACGTCAAGCTTTGTCTGTTCGTAGATCTGTTTGTCTATCTTATCGATCTGTCTTGTCATATTTGAATATATCACAGTTGTCAGAAATCTAAGACTAACAACCATACTAATCTTTGGATGTATGTATTTTCCGCAACTATTTCTTTTGTCATCTGTTCAAATTCTGACACGATACATGAGAAACTATAGTGTGTGGGTGGGTATTGCCAAAAAATAAATGAATTACCAGCTTATTATTTTACTGGTAAATACGCCTTCACTACTTTAATTAATAATTATACTATCACTAAGAAAAGCAATAACGGCTAATGTTTCTCGAAAGACTTTTGTTATACATTTTTATGTGAATATTATAATTTTATGTTTGCTTACTATATTTTTCAATGCATTTATTTCACATTTGCATGTTCTACACGCGTTTATGAAACTATTATGTATTAGGTACATATATTACTATCAACTAATGACCGCGTGGGTTTTGCAGTTTCTTGCATAAGATTTAAATCTTCAAATGTTTAATCGTAAAATTTCCTAGCTATATGCTAATTTTATTGCTTATTTTATTACGGGACATTATAATTACATTGGCACATAAAATAAACTTTAAAGGTTTAACACTGTACCCATAATACAGTTAAAATTAACTTGTAAATTGTAAGTAATTACAGATTTAATTAAAGCAAACTCCAAAAATAGATTTAAATTTTTCTTTAAGTTTTCTATATCTGTAACTCATGTTGTAATTTCTGCAGTACTTAGATAATAAAAACATAAAATATATAAGCTGCAATTCGTAAGAGGAAATGATGCATTTCCTGAGCTGATACGTTAACCACTTATTATTCTATTGAAACAGACAACCGTTCAATGTGAATGTTCTTGATTATAAGTACCTACAGATCAATAGTTTATTTGAGCCACTTACTAACTGCTTTAGTACAGATTTATTTTCCTCAGTGAAAGAACAAAAATATCAATACTAAATAATGAATTATTATAATGACCGAATATTTTTACCAAAAAGAAAACGCCCTCTCCACACTCGCACACCCAGAGCATTTCAGGATTTGGAACAAAGGACAGAGCTATATGAGGGAACGAGAGGGCACACGTAATCCACTTATACGTCACGCGCGGATTGTTTCCATACATTTTTACTGGAGAAAATTCGGGAATACCCTTAATGCATATTAAGCCGGGATCCCGAGTTATTTGCTATGAAGTATCGGGATACCTATTGAAATGAAATTTTCCGCAGTGTGGGTTTTTGGGATAACGAAGGTTCTGCACACTTTTGTAGGTAAGAATGTGACCCTTCCCGAGTTTGGCCGGCCGGATTATTGTTTCAAGTAGGTACTATATTCGGAATACCGCAAACCGTTTTGGAAAGCAGTCGGCTATTTATAGAATTTATGCGAAATTTAATAAATATTTTGTGGAATGAGACATTTAATAGTTGCGGTTTCGACATTAATTAAGTATGAACGCCAAACACAAGTAGATCGCCGGATAAATGTAAGTAGTTCTAACATTAATTAATTCCTGTTAGGCTTACGATCTTTTAGCGACAAGAAGTATATTTTATAGTGTCATTATAATAAGTGGCGAATGCAGGATCAAAACATCTTAAACACTTATAAGGAAGTGATAATATCTAATTACTTAGACCACGCATTAACTGGTTCTGCCTCTAAATTAAACGGAATAGGCGTACATATAATATAATTTGTGGTATTGCATTGCTTGGAATTATTATAGATAAATAATTAAGATGATAGGTGCATTTTTTCTGGCTCTTGTGATACAGGAACTCTTAGTACAAGAACCAGGACTACACAGATGTTTGTGACAGTACTAGTCAGTCTAATATAAATTTTATTTACACATGCATAAAGTTGATGTTTGTTTAAATGGAAATAACATCAATTGGAAACAATTATTTAAATAGACCTTATGTAGTTTATTTATTTATTTAGAGGTATAAATAACATATCTAATATTATGTATTAGGTATGTTGAAACTGTTGGTACTCCCCGTCACTTGTCCATAAGGGTTCATTAGAAAACCAGCGTCAGACAGCATTTGTCGGGAATTAATGCTGAAATGAACCTTTTTGGCGCAGCCGTGAGGCACACACTATTATTGCTTTATGATTACTTTCACTTTTTATTTTGTTATTATGTGTTTCACGAACTGTGTCCAAATAAATGTTATTCTTTCTTTCTTTACTTTGAAGTGTAAATAAAGAAAATTATTATTATTATTATTTAGAACCGTATTTTATTATCGTACTATAACAATAATGTTTATGTTTAATTACTTTTTTATATTTCAGAATATTGGTAGGACACCTATGAACATGTTAGTATTACTTGGGAAGAGTCTGGATCCCAGGACACAGGGAATCCTAGTAGATTTTTATAAATTCCCTGACCCCAAGGAATTTACAAAAATCTACCTCCTTCCTATACACTAGTGTTTTTTAATACTGTACCGTGTTTTTTTGAACTGAGTATAGTTTTATTTATTATATTTTATTTATGTTTAATTATTTGGTACCTCAAACTATACAAGTTTAAAAATAGTGTGCGGAGCCATGTTGTTTTAAGACCATTTTTATTAAAAATATAACGATATTTCAGTATAATTCGACATGTGAATACTGTAAGAGACTTTTCTTAATTATTTTTCTTTCTTTCTTTCTTTTCAATAAATAACCCGGCGGTATTTTATGTATTGTAAAGAAGTTTTTTCTTTGTTCGCGCATTTTTGGTACTCCGTAATCACCCCCTAAGGGATTCGATATCCGAGGATGAGAATATAGCCATAATCTGGTCATTGTGGCAATATTCCTCTTATAAAAGGCTGCCTCGTTGGTCTAGTGATCGCAAGCGCTACTACTGACCATGAGGTGCTGGGTTCAATTCCTAGGTCGGGCAAATTGTTATTGGGTTTTTCAGTAGCAGTCCAGAGTCCGAATTTGTGCCCGGTTGATGGCAATAGGCTCGCCACCTATTACATGGGACTGAACTCATGGACATAACTGGCGGAATGTGGGTGTACTATAGGTACACCTCTGCCTATTATTTCGGGGAAAATAGGCGTGATGATGTATTTTTATGGTTAAAAGACAAAATAAATTCCTTGAAAAAAGTACCTATTGTTAACCACATAAATGTTTTCAATGGATAAGCACTCCGTAATGTTCCCACTCTGCTGGCACATAGACCTCTTCTCTGTGAGAGGGAGTGGGCCGTAATCTACCACGCGGGCCGTAATCCACCACGCGGGACGTAATCAACCACGCGGGCCGTAATCCACCACGCAGGCCGTAATCCACCACGCGGGCCCAGTGCGAGTTGGTAGATGTCACATGTCTCATTTTTGGTTCTAGGACATGCCTGTTTCCTCACGATGTTTTCCTTCACCGTTTTGTGAGCAGTGTTGATGAAATAAACAAAGTAAAGCGCCTGTCGGGGTTCAAACCTACGACCTACAACTCGTAAATCGCGGCCGTTACTCTGGGCTACCACTGATCACTGTTGTTATTTTTTTTTTTTTTTTATTCGGAAGAACAAACAAATACACATTATATATTACAAGCAAATAGAACATAAGGAGTTATACAAATGTGCAACCAACAACGTTCTCCACAGATACATAAAAAGACAAAGACAATGTTGATAAAGTTAAGGTCGGACAGAATAGACACAAAATAAGATACACAGAATTACAGATACCAAGGAACACTAAAGGTTCAACATTATTCACACAATTTTTTGATTGCGTCAAGCAATATTTTTCTAAATTTTCCAACGGATAAAGCAAATAGATCCAAGTTAATGTCCACAATAAAATACCGCTGAAATCTACCTTCATTCGTTATTAAAATGAATACGTAAAATAATCACAGCCATTATTGAAAAAGCAAGAAATGCCTTACGTCTTACTAATACGTATTAATAGTCATTAGTATTTATAATAATATTAATTGCAGTGTGGTTCTCAGTAATACGCAGGTTAAGACCTCTTTTAATCCGTTCAGAAACATAAGCATTAACGTCCTCTTTAACGATTTACATTAATATAAACGTAAACTTATAAATCAGTATAATTTTAAATCGGATATATTTATATTAGTTAACGCTTTATCGAAGAGACTGTAAGCTGCTTCATCGCTACACTAAATTAACTATAAGTTTAGTAGCTTTAAGTATTTTAAATGTTAAGTAAAATAAAACGACAAATGTTGTAAGTTTAGTAAACGTAGAAGTTTAATTTATTATTAGTTTTACATCAAATGTTCTCGTTTTAAGAGCGTTTATACAGAAAGTGGGCAACGTCGCAAATATTTCACTGTTTTGATTAATTTGGCAATATTACCGTATGGAAATAGGAAATTTGGCTAACTAGTGAACTAAAATATTGATTATGAAATGCAATAATTAATATCGTAACACCGAATATTTAGTTTTAGATGTAAAAAAGAAAGTTTCCAAATGCCTTTTTTACATCTAAAGTTACAACATCAAATTCAGTGTTATTATTGCAATTCATTATTAATATTTTAGTTTATTAGTTAGCCATATTTCTTATTTCCATACAGTAATATTGCCAAATTAATCAAAACAGGTAAATATTTGACAGCTATTTGCGACGTTGCCAACTTTTTCGATGAACGCTCTTAACGGGCCCATTGACGAATAATTTGCTTGATCCACATGCTTTTTACTCAATGTCAATGTGGTCTTCCTTATCATTAAAAATGGCATGAAACGAACAAACGATTTCTCAGAATCGTAAGCTGCATTGGGTAGAAAGCCTAGCCTTTTCCCAACTTTGTTGGGGTGGCTTCCAGACTAACTGGATGCAGCTGAATACCAGTATTTTATATGGAGCGACTGCCTATCTGACCTCTACAACCCAGTTACTTTATACGATAACCCTTGGTAAGACTGGTTGCCAGACTTGCGGACTACTGACGACTCGTTACGACTGTCAAAGATCCACGAATGACAGCCGGGACCTATGGCTTATCGTGCACCACACATCCACGGACGAACCGCGGCTAGCGTAGCTTAACCTGATCGATCGACCCGTGTGGGTGTTATTACTTAGTCGTGTCATAGCAAAAATACTAAAAAAATTGCATAGCGGAATGAAGGACCAAAAACTTAGATACGATACAAATTGTCTGTGGCAACTTTGCTTCAATAAAACTGCATAGATACAGCATTTTTCTATTGCTTTATGCATAGTTTTCTTATCAACTAGAGCAACATAGTTTTCTTATCTACAAGAGAAGATTTCACTTTTCATTTTTAAGAAAAGAAAAGAAAAAAAAATGTAATGTGCGATGTGAAAAATTAGCAAGAATGTGTGCCTCGCGGCTGCGCCAAATAGGCCCAGTTCAGCAAAAATGACTGACAACTACTGCCTGACGGTGGCGACTTTGCGACATGACCTTACATAAACCCATTTCTAACGAGATTTATATAAACTATGAACACCATAATTAGATGCTAGTTTTATATATAAACTTTAATAATTCACTATAATATTCCTTAGCGGTGCTTAAGTTTACGATTGGCGGGAATATATCAAACTTTATAACAGGATAATGGTAATGATGGCAATCAAAGTCTAGATTTGCACAGAATTCATAATATATGATATAATTATCATTTTAATACCGAAGTAATAAAAACTATATGAACTAGTAATTGCCCTTCTGTATGTCAGTCAATGCATTTATCAAGAACTAGCTGCGCCCCGCTGTTTCCCCCGCATAAGTCTCGATCCCATTGGAATATCGGGATAAAAAGTATACTATACCCTAACCTAAGTCATGGTCTACCCATGTGCCAAATTTCATCTAAATCCTTTCAGCTGTTTTAGCGTGAAAGCGTAACAAACAAACCAACAAATAAACAAACAAACTCACTTTTGCATTTATAATATTAGTTAGGATTAGGATGGAGACTTTTACGGACTATTCTAATCTTAAAATACCCTTGGAACTGCTCTGGAGAAATGCTGATAAAAATCACAATGCTTGAGAAACAAATTACCCCACAAGAGGACCCTGCGTCCTAACCAAGAGGAAGATCGTCGCGCGAATACGCGATTACGCGGTCAATTACCTGAATAAAGACATGCGCGACTGTCGTATTCAAGTCGAGCGCGACCGCGACCATCGCGTACTCACGTGACGATCGCTTTTGGTTAGGACGCGGCCGGATACTGCCGACTGCCGGATCTTCATCTACACTAATATTATTAAGAGAAAAGCTTTGTATTTTTGTTTGTAATGAATAAACTCAAAAACTAGTGGACCAATTGCAATAATTCTTTCACCAGTAGAATGCTATATTATCACTGAGACACATGGGCTATAATATATAAAGATATCACACGGGCGAAACCGCTGATGGAAGCTAGATGGTATATAAAACAAGAGGAAACCAGTAAGTTTGATAGAATTCTCTCTTGCGGAGGCGATCCTGAATCATCTTTACCAAATACACGTATTGTCATTGAAATGGAACTGAACGCGATCACCATACTTCAACTGCTTTCAAGAGCTGCTGGCTATATGCTACAACAATTATTATTAAGACACGGAATCTTCTTGAACGCGGTTTCACGTTCAGTTTCGTTGGTGAAATCCGCCTTATGAAGTACAAAAGTGTGCCAAAATTAGTTTACAAAAAGCTATCCATGTTCTATGTTATTGGGTTTGGTTTTCGCTCTAGCCTAGTCCTTCAGATGGACCAATGTGCGTGGGCCATGGTGGCCGACGGTGGTTATTCCAACCAGCCTACCTCCCTCCAGAAGTTAATTAAATCTCTGTTTGTTCAGAACGTCTGTTAAAGATCTGGGTGACCCAAGAGTTTCTGTTTTAATCTGTGTGACGCCTGTGCATTCAAAGAGCACGTGCAATGATTTCCGCAGCCTCCATGCACGCCCTGCACAGAGGGCTGTCCGTTATGTCTATTGTGTGGAAGTGTTTGTTTAGCAAGCAGTGTCCCGTGATGGTCTCCACCAAGCGCAGGCCGCTCCTATCCGGGCGTAATAAGCGCTTGGTCAGCCTGTTATCCAAGGATGGCATAGCCTCCTTGGATTGCCTGCAGCCTGGTGTCGAGATCCGCCTATGTGAACTCCTGTAGCCACCTGCGTAGTGGTGGAAAAATCTATCTTAACGTGTAAAGTGAAACTAAATAAAACCATATACACGTTGCTAGCCGGAAACCACACTCTTGTACTGTTGATTGAGTTGAAAAAATACATTATTCCTTATACAGATCCGTCAATAGTTCTGCAGATAACTGCATAGGTGTTGACAGGCGGATAATGTATCGTCTGCAAGCGCCGTAACAAGCCGTTTCCTTAGTTAGCCCTGACAAATAACTGGAATGTCGATATTTTCCTCGTTCGTTACCTAAATTAGAGTCGTCGCCATTCTTAACCAAATATTTTTACAGGACCACTATTATAGAAGATGTACGTATATTCTTCCAATGTTTTATAAATATGAAGAAATAACAAAACCTTAGCCATTTGCCGCCGCTACGGCTTTTTACAAAATAATTTGAAAGTTATATAAGGACCTCACCTTTATTTGATGTCAAAATAACCGTGACATTGGAAAACCTTTTTTCGATGCTGGGATCCTTCTCCCCTTTTGAGAGAATTTGATAGAAATGCATAGCAAAGCATTCAAACGTCCCATTTTCGTCTCATTCTTGTAGATTTTCTCCACGTTCATCATTATAATCCAAGACAACATTCAACAAAGTTGTAAACATCTCCCAAATCAAAACAACATCGACCTTTGCTCGGATTCTAACCCTCAACACAACACAGTATATAAACACATATACAATCACACCACAAGTTGTTTAACGACAACCAAAGCACCACCCACTGTCAGTCACTATAGACCATATCAGAACCACTTCACAAAACTTCGGCAAATTAATTAAAAACAACATTTAAATGAGTTTAAAAATCAGGCAGTGTGTTCAGCACGACACCCCGACTTGCACTGGTGAGCTAAATGAGAAAGGTTTCCCTATTTCTTCCCATTCGAGAGAGAATATAAAACTCTTTTTCGCCTTTTTTTTTACTTCCAACTTCGTCTTAATATGCCACCCGCTCGGACCTTGGGGTGATGGCTTAGGAACCGTATAGAAGGGGCAGACACAAAAATATAAAATTGGTCCACATATCCTAAAGTTCCAAACCACTGGTCCTTTCATTTACAAAATGTTCATCGAATTACTAACGAATCCATCAATGTAAATTAAAAATGTCCCAAGATTCGTCTTTATACAGGAGTCGTTATAATTAAAAGGGATTTCGAACGAAAACCGGTTGCATTGGTCTTGTGCACCAATTAATACGGCTATTATCTTTTATGACATTTTTATGATGATTTTA
Source organism: Xanthia icteritia (assembly GCA_949128155.2). Taxonomy (NCBI): domain Eukaryota; kingdom Metazoa; phylum Arthropoda; class Insecta; order Lepidoptera; family Noctuidae; genus Xanthia; species Xanthia icteritia. The sequence goes on along the minus strand of OX421947.2, from coordinate 16,687,002 downwards.
TAGCCTCATTGGCCTCGTGATGGTATGCATCGCTTTGGATCGGAGTCGCTTCGAAGATACCTTGTGGTGCGTACGTAAGCTAATGTGTTAGGAATTCCACTTAGAGAAAATTATCACAAATAAAAAAAAACCGGGATAAATGATTAGAAGCACCAACTGGAGATGTTGAGACTTGTCTACGTTTCTTTTGCAACAAGATATTTCTAACCAGTAAGCATGACTGCAAATATTTTATCTTTGAATCGTCATGTGTCTCCAAGGACCAACATATCGTAGGTCCTCATTTATTGGTTGTAGACACTAAAAACAACTTTTTATCGGAAACCCTTGATCTCAAACGGACGTGTATTTGCATTTATTTTGTACATCCCACGTGCATATCGTAAATCTGTCCTCAAAGACCAGCCACATCGGGTAAAGATATTCAAACATAAACAGGAGATTATACTAAAGTATTCAACAATCTCTTATGACACGTAACCTCTAACCTTATGTTAGCTATCTGACGTCTTAACGTCTAAACAGTCTGCAATACACCAGACAATCTACCGTTAGATCAATCTGTTGACTGGATCGTCAGATTTTAATGGTGATATAATATGTGCCCATATATCATTATTGGAACCTTTTGTGGTAAAATCTCGTAATTTTCCCAGTGAAAAAGAAATCTAAAGGCTCATTAACGTAACGTTAATTTTCTCGGTCGAAGAATAAATAAATAAATAGAAATTTAAGATTAGCGGTAAAATCGAACGTTTTAACAACAGGTGTCAGGATACTACTACTTTTTTTACTATTATTTTCCTATTAATCATCAATCTGACAATAAGTCAAAAGGTTGATCAATAGGTGTAGAGCAACTCAATACCTTCATATTGCTAGCAATTGCTCAATCTATAACTTCAGCAATAAAATAGTTAATGGAACTGCATACCGCTTAGTCTTGTCACATACATTTACCATTCACTTCAAATAAGTTATTTTACTTTAAAGTAGGTAGAATAAAATAATGATTTGCACAATTCGTTTACATTTTAACATCCTAACTTTTGATTACTTATACATAATATCTGCCTGTTGCTTTTAAAAGACAATATTTTAGTGTCTAAAATACAAACGTTGTGTAACTTGTGTTATAACTTGAAATTTCCAGCCTTCACGTGCCGTAACGTTTTCTAAACGTGGTCCTTTGCTGCGCAGACGCACCAGTTTCTCCACCAATGAGACGAAGTCCGCATTCAGATCTAATTCTTCGTCGGTCTACGTGAAAGGGGCGGTTGTGTTAATCGCGGCGCCACCCCCGGTCTTCGTTAGTCTAGAATTAATTCGTTGATAAGACGCCGCGCCTCCCAGCGATGTTGTCTTGAGATCACAGGGCTGCTACATGGAGGAAAACTCTCGGAAAATGTTTGTTTTGGAAATAGGTTTTCTTTATTTGAGTGTTTTGGAGTTTATGTGGTTCTTGAGGGGCAAGTATTAACTACCGTATTGGTTGATGAATATGCAAGGTTAGCCGTGGTCAATATCTTAAATCTTGTAGATAACTAAACACATCATTTATCCAAGGCGTATCCTTAGTTTATTGATTCAGCCCAGAGATAACAGATATTAAATAATATATTATTTCGTACTTATAAGTACTTTTAGAAGGCATACAAAAAGCGGGTTTTGGCATTGTTTGGAACAAGGCTAGGCTAATAAACCCTCAAAGTAATACCATGTCACTTGTAGCAGTGCTAATGCAGCCAGAAATTCAGTGCACCTCAAAGCAAAAATGTAACAGTCACGAAAAAACGGCTACATAAACTGCTCCAAAGGGAAACTCCGAAAACATTTCTCGTAATGGCACAAAAGGATTCTTTTATTTATGCACCAATTTTCCAAACGTAGCCATCCCTGAAATCCAAGAGCAAATTAAAAAGACGACCACAAGATCGCCTCAGGGAGGACAGGGGGAAATTACACCCCAAGCCTACGTTGACCCTCTTTAATGAACATTGCACCGCATGCTGTCTCGCTTCCTCCTCCAACATCCTCGCCAGATTCCTTTTTCTATCTCTCTCTAATGGTGGAGATTTCACTGTGACATCAATTGTCTGCGTTGCATTTATACGAAAACATTTTCGTGCGGCGGGTTCGTTTCTTTAAATATTTGAATAGGAAACGTATCAGTATGAAATATTTTATTGCAAATCGAAAATTGGCGAAATGTTTAGGGATATTGCGAGTTTCGTTTGAGGGTAGTGCATAATTTTAACAAATATTCTGTTAGCAATTTTCGATATAACATATTTTCTTATCACTTCCTATGGAAACACATCGGTAGGCTACACTCATAGGTCAAGTACAAAAATGGCACGATAGTGCCACTTTCGATTAATAACATCGGACTTCAATGTAATATTAATTATCACAAACACGCCCTCTACCCTTCAAACAGACATACCAAACTAATGAATCAATTAAAAAGTTCAAAAGTCCATTTATCTTCCCCAAGAAATATCTCCGAACCTTAGGACCAAAATGAAATATGGGTCGAAATAGTGAACATAGTACTTATTAGTGATATAAATGTGCCAAGTCAACCATGCTACAGACAGCTGTGAAAGGACCAAAGGCTGCCATAAATATAAGGAGGTAATAAGACATAGGACCAGAATTTATTGGTCCTAAGAATGTGTTCATGCAACGATTATTTATGGGTTACTCAGGGTTCTTAGTGGTTACTAGATAAAAAGATCAAAGTAATTAACTCCAAGATAAGGTCACACTGAACCGTAATAGATTGTATATGTCTGCATTTCACAACGTTTGATGAAAGAGTAGTTTATACGTCTCTATATGAAAATTATGAAGGCTTTTAAAAGCCAGACTGCTCTTAAAACGATGTAGGAAAACATCGTGAGGAAACCGGCATGCCCTAGAACCGAAAATTTTAACATTCGTGAGTTTCACCAACCCGCACATGGCCCGCTGTGGATTATGGCCCACTCCCTCTCACGGAGAGGAGGCCGGCCATCAGTGGGAACGATATAGGGATTATACAACGTTTCCAGGGTTTTAAATTCATAAGCAAGTATGTTTTCATTATTATACAGGGTGGGGTTACAAAGGGTGTAAATTTTACTTAGGTTATTAAAAAAAACTGCTGTTCCATACATTTTGACACTTCTATGAAGCATCAGATATTTTTTTTAATAACCGACGAAAAATTTCAATTTGGCAGGGGTGTTCTGAATCCATGATAACAGTTTTCGCGTTGATGTCCCTGCCACCCTGTATAAGTGTAGGAGGTAAAACTCCAATACCGCTGCCAGGGTCGCGGGAAAGTCCGAAAGGGATACCGTGGCCCCTGGCAACGTACAGGCAATTGAAGGAAGACGGGTGGGTTTTAGTCAGTAAGAGTCTAACACGCCCTCCCGCTCCGCCCAGAGCGGGAGAAGTTATTAGATAATTTAACAAACTAAAAAAAAAAAAATGGACTGCAGGGCACATCAATCTTGCGGGAAAGTCCGAAAAGGATACCGTGGCCCATGGCAACGTACAGGCAACTGAAGGAACACGGGTGGGTTTTAGTCAATAAGAGTCTGACACGCCCTCTCACTCCGCCCAAAGCGGGAGAAGTTATTTGACAATTTCCCACACAAAAAAAAATCTGCCACAGGGCACATCAATCTTCTTATTATACTTAACAATCGCCAACAAAATTCGCATGCATTCTTTTAACCCTAAAGTGTCGAACACATCTTCACACAGTCACTAATGAGACCCCTAATGATAATTACGTCACATAATAATTAACGATCTCATGTTATTTCCAAGTAGTTTAACGCTATAAGACATGCACTATACTAAAAGAGGCTACAATGTACTATTTAACACCTTAGCCTGCTAATAAGTTTTAAAAGCGAAAAACAGTAATTTATTTCAAAGTGAAAAATGTTTTTTGTTCCAGTAATTAGGACGCGTATCGAAGGCTTTTAATCTTACCTCGTGTAGACGTTAGTACTTTGTAAAGAAAGAGTTTTATTGATATTGCTTAGCTTTATTGTATTTTATTTTAGGCCAGCTGCTCAAAGTTAATAGCCAACTAACCTATGATATATTAGAAAAGAACAGTAGAAGATACCTATAAAATTTCCTATAGAATTATGAAACAAAATAATGACAAAAAGTCCATTTATTTTTTTCATTTCCGCCTACTTGCATGGGAAAAAGGCGTGAGTTTATGTACGTATGATTGAAAATAAAAATAAAAACTTTTACAAAAAAGAAAGTTCAAATTTTTCGTTTTTTTGCCACCGACTTAAATTAAAGTAATTTTTCACTTTATAGTGTATTTTTTTTGGAAGTCGGTTTTTTTTGTTTTTGTAAAAAGTTTTTATTTTTCACTTTTTAATTGTGCTACCTACCCCACAAAAATTCGAATACCATTACCTGCTAGGTAAACAACACTGACGGGAACTTATTATAACATCATCCACATAGACTAAGTGCGAAAAATACGTATTATTGAAGATAACTCAAAAACTACCAAGCAAAGTTAATAAAATTTATATGGGACCACCGCGCAAGCTTCTTCTACCAAATGAAAAAAGAATTTTCAAAATATTGTTGTTCGAACATTTAAAAAAATACATAGACGAACATAGAACCGCCTCCCTTTTGGAACTCGGTTAAAAAAATACATACTTCATTACTCCAAGCCATTTAACTCGATTCATACATCCTCAGTCCTTCAAATTGTAATTTCCAAGGTCTATAAAACGAGAAACAAATGAACGCGCAAGCGCATCCTACTCGTACTAAGCTTCTTGATCAATGTAACAATTAACCATTTTGTCATCCAACTTTATCAAATACACTTATACGGAAACACTTAACCTTACAACTGCTGTCATCTTATAAGGAGCTTAGTGTAATATTATAAGGTGACGTTATAAATGTGTGTAATAAGCGACATTCTCATTACATTACATCTAATCTTTAAGGGTTATCGTAAGCCTTTCTAATGGCTTAGTTTTGCAGATCTTTACATTAGCATAACTGCTATAATAGGGTATGACCACTCCTTTAGGTCACCCGTAACGTTAAACGATTCCCACGCCTCCTAGATGGAATCAATTTCATTTTGTATAGCATTAGGTTGGTCAATAAAGCATGTGTCTACCTACTTTCGAAGGTGCGGTGTTAGCCCTTTTGGGATTAAATTATTAAGTGTTATTCTGTTATTAAACTGAAATTGCTTTTAGTCACGTCAGTTTTGAAGTGGATAAATTGCTTCACTAGTTTTCATAGTAGGGCATTGCGTAAAAATCATAATTATTTGCATTTATGGTGACAAACGTTCTCCTGTTCTATCGATATTAAACATAAGTAAAATGAATTCAAAAAGCAACAATTGCTTACAGTGCGTTCAATAACTCAGTCAGGGTTTTAACTTTCTGCCAGGGTTGCGGGAAAGTCCGAAAGGGAAATGAAATGAAATGAAATTGTTTATTCTGTAAATAGGATATTGCAATCACTTTTACACGTCATATTAAAAAAATATTTAAAAAAATAAGAAGAAAATGCTAGATAAGTTCGGCGTTTCCTATCTGACTACTCTGAGAAGAAAGACCGAAACAAACTCAGAGGTCACAGTCTCTTTTAAAGTCCAGACATAATCTTGGTCAGGCCATAAAATATGAGGACCATGTAGATTAGTGTCTGAAATTAAAGAAAAGAGGAAAAACAATAAAAATAAAATATCCACATAGTCCTCACATTCACAATAATTAAAACAATATAATACTTTACAAAGTAATCATGTTATTTTGTATATAATTTTCAACAATGTCAATATGTATATAAAAAACTGGTATTTTTAATGATTTACATAATAATTAAAATGTCAAATTTTATGGTTTTATCACAAAGCTTAGCAGAGCGAGCAGCTCAATCAAACGCTTTTTTATCTTCTAAATAATCTGAAATTTTATAGTACCCTTTTTTACAAAGTTTGCTTTTATCGTTTAATGGGTAAGTTTCGAATATCAATGGGAAGTTTGTTGTAAAAGCGTATACATTGACCCATGAACGAGTTGCCTACTCTGTGGAGACGTGTGCGATGTACAGCAAGGTTGTGTTTATTCCTGGTATTTAAACTATGAATATCGGTCATTTTCTTTAAATTTGATATATTTTTGTGCACATGTAATAGGTTTTCAAAAATATATTGTGAGGCTACAGTCAGGATGTTTATTTCTCTGAATTTTTCTCGAAGGGAATCCCTTGGACCTAGGTTGTAAATGGCTCGAACAGCCCTTTTCTGTAGAACAAAGATAGTATTAATGTCCGCACAGGTTCCCCAGAGAAGAATCCCATAAGACATAAGACTATGAAAATAACTAAAATAAACAATTCTGGCTGTATCTACGTCAGTTATCTGTCTAATTTTTTTAACAGCATAAGCGGCCGAACTAAGCCTTCCTGACAATTTTTCTATGTGTGGGCCCCACTGTAATTTACCGTCAATAGTTATTCCAAGAAAAACTGTTGACAATACAGGGTCCAACTCTATTCCATTAACTTGAACATTAGTAGTTAGCTGCCTGACATTTGGCGTTGAAAATCTAAGGAGTTTAGTCTTTTTTTCGTTCAGGAGAAGATTATTTACATTAAACCAATGCACAACTTTAGAGAGTGCATCGTTACCGTGGCCCCTGGCAACGTACAGGCAACTGAATGTACACGGGTGAGTTTTAGTCAGTAAGAGTCTAACACGCCCTCCCGCTCCGCCCAGAGCGGGAGAAGTTATTTGATAATTTCCCACACAAAAAAAACTTTTGTGCGCCTTTGAAATATAACTTGTCCCATGACGCGATTGGTAGCACTGTTCTGTCAGTCGCCATTATGAACTCTATTTGCATTGAAACTAAGGTTGACAAGCAATGGTGCCAACATGACGGCAAGGGACAAGTTATAGTGAACGGTCTGTAGTATTGAGTATGAATGAAACGACATCTTGGACACGACTGGGTTATTCGCCAGACATTGACAGTTAGTCCATGATATTATAGGTAGATATACGGCTACAAGTGTCTTTTGGCGACTCTTTGGTTGTTTATTATTTGATTTTGCTTTTATATAGATTCTTTTCTTTTAGAATTTGTGAATGTGAGAACGTTGTAGGCTTAACAGACTGTAGATCTATCGACCATTTTCTATCTTGCTAAGTACCTGGTACTTGTTGATAGGCCTACACTGTCCTCTCATACCTATTAACTCTGTAATTTGAAAGCATTGTAAATACCATTTATTTTTAAAAGAGTAACCATGGAGTTTCTTGCCGGCTCTTCTCCATAGGAAACGACCAATTGGAACCGTGCATCTAGCTTCTGACGTTTCATAAGTGCCCTTATAGGTTTATGTGAAATAAAATATTTTGAATTGAATTGAATTGACAAAGGTTGGTAAAGATTTGTGCTATTGTTTTGTGTAATGTCACTTGAAATGAATTCAAAAAACAAGATGGCAGCGTTAGTTTCGATTTTGGCCACGCGCCAAGACAACCTTGTAGCGCTATACACATTTATTATTATGTAACCTGTGAGTATTCACTACGGCAACTAAAGAAAAATAGAAAGGCTAAATTTTACATTAATTTAAATTATTTCGATTTTACATTAATTTGGTTATAAATAGTATTTAAGAGCAGGTATTAATTACAAAGCAGGTGCTACTATCCTATAGGACTTTAACTTTTTTTTTTTTTATATTCAGTTGCCCACACAATAGCGTAATTTTCTTTCTACTGTCTATGATGGGCAGATGAAAGCGGCTGATGGGCTCATTATTAATAATAAATATCGCATTATGATGTTAATTTTTACCCGCACGTCTATTAGATGTGTATCTCTTACTTCATTTGAAAGTGGTCTAACTGGCCCTTAACCTTATCACCGATCTGATGGACGCAAGCGCATAAGAGATTAATTCTATTCGTAATTTTAATCATTTCCTTTGTAAAGGTTGAAGTCAGCGGACGTAATTCATTAATACATTTATACTGTTAATAAAACATGCATTTTAAGTATAGGTTAAAATTAAATAATGCTTTATAAGCAGCAATTGGTAAGGCTGAAAGCTGAAAGAAACATAGTTAGAGATAGAATGGGCAGATGATTAAATTTCAGTCACAGCATTAGTAAGACACACCTTGCTCGCAAAACAGATGGCCGATAAGGAGTCTAAAAGGTTCTGGAGTGGCCGCGTACCGGAAGACGTAGCGTTGGAAAGCCTCCCACAAGGACCTGACTACTGATGTGCATGAGGTAGTTACAGCTAGTTAGTAGTGTTTACATATTCAAGTTTGTCGTGAACTGACAGTTGACATAAATGACAGCTGTCACTAATGTCAACTGTTAGTTCACGACGAATAGCGGGAAACAGTGAAGAAGTGGAGCGGTGCCTGCACAAGTCAATCAATCAATCAAAATATTTTATTTCAGAAAACCCTACAAGGTCACTTATGAAACGTCAGAAGCTAGGTGCACGGTTCCAATTGCTCGTTTCCTATGGAGAAGAGCAGGCAAGAAACTCCATGGTTACTCTTTTAAAAATGGACTCCCATTTGGTGCAACCTTGAGACGCACACCGCACTTTTTTATGTTCGTTGTCAATCCATTATTTTAAAGTGTGTCATAGCCAATAGTGTCATCACAATGTCTTGTTTTCTTCCTTTTTTATTTGTTTTTTATATTGGCACCTTGCAGCTATTTCCTAATAGCTAATTAGTCATTATTTAATCGTGTTTTTGTATGTTGTGTTGTTTTTTTTTGTGTGCACTAAATAAACGATTTATCTATCTATCTATCTATCTAAAATAAAAGGCTTTTACAATGTTTTCAAATTACAGTGTTAATAGGTATAAGAGAACAGTGTAGGCTTATCAACAAATACCAGGTACTTATCAAAATAGAAAATGGTCCTCAAATCTACAGTCTGTTAAGCGTACAACGTTTTCACATTCACAAAATCCAAAAGAAGACGAGGCCGCATCCAGCGGCTTCCTGCGGCCTGCAGGAAGCCGCTGGATGCGGGAAGCACAGGGGGCTTACTCTTGATTTCAATTCCGATCTATCGACATTGGAATTTTGATATTTCGTACTCTTGATTTCGACGCTAGCGCCACATTGTGTTTAAATTAGGTGTCCCTTTTGGGGCACTAACTGGAATCGGGATCAGACTTGGCGTGCTACTCTTGACTTTATTTTGAATGAATGAATGAATGAATGAATGATATAAATGAATATATTTATTTGCATTTTTTTTTTTGTCAGCTTTATATTGCGCCAGTATTGGACCGGTCGAAGTGGCGGTGGTTGGAGGTCTATGTCAAGCAGTGGAAGTCTTTCGGCTGAAATGACGATGTTGACTAGTAAGAAGATAGTACTTTCACTTGTTATTAAGAAGAGTACCTTACGAAAACATTGATTACTGTTGGAAATTGTCTCTATCAAACTAGTTACTTGTATAATCTCGCGTGATTTTCCTCGTCATAATTTCGATTTTATGTATGGTTTTAACGTCTGGAATTTCTCAGTCAGCCTGGTTGATGGCAATAGGCTCGCCCCATATTACATGGAACTTAAATATAACTGGCGAAATGTGGGTGTACTATTGGTATACCTCTGCCTAACCCTTCATCGATTACAGGCGTGATGTTATGTTATGTTAAATTTCTAAGTATGGTTAAGGTTTTTGAAGGTCGGCTGTAGTACAACCAAAATGTGCTTAGCTAGAAGTGGATTAAGTCAATAGTTCTTCCTATTTCCACTCGCTTTCCTGCAATCAAAATCAAGTCTAATTCTAAAAAAAGCTAAATAATTAAATCTGTGGGAGTGATTTCATGAAAAGGGACGGAAGTGTGTAAAAGGAAGCCGAGGAAGCGCGCGCTATTTGATTTGAGCAAAGAGCGCGCGCGGTGCTAAAGTTGGCTGTCAGAAACGACCTTGATGAGGCCCCGCCCTTTAATGTTGCTTATTACCTTAATGTGTGGTGAGATGTCAAATTAGACTACTGTAAAACCCGCTAGTTTTTTTTTCACTTTTTTGATTCGTATTCTCTGTTCGATGATATTTCTGTTTCAAAGATCTTGCGAAAGACTGCGACCACAGGAATTCTAACTATTTATCTTTGCTCACCATTCATCCAAAAATAATTACCAGTCCACCTTTACCAGTTAATTGAATTGTATCAAGCTTTTGCTTTAATTACTAGGTATAAGACGTGATCTGTGTTTATTCGAGTGCTTATAATTACTAGGTGCCTCTATGTCGCCACTCCCAGTACACATCACGATCGAATCGAATGAAGATTACGTTCTCTGTGTTTGTTTTAATGAAACTGTAACTGTTTGTATCGCAAATATTTATTGTTTGTTAATTTATTTTAAGTCCTTTTGAGGTACTTTTCAATATTCTGAATACTAGTCTTAGGTTAGAAATTGACGGCAGGAATGTAGGTAAATCAGTTATGGGGCATAAATGGTGAAGAAGGAACTCGTCTTACCAAGGGTTATCGTGTTACCCAGTTACTGGGTTGTGGAGGTCGGTAGGCAATCGCTTCATGTAAAATTCAGGTGTATCCGGTTAGACTGGCAGCTGACCCCAACATAGCTAGGAAAAGGCAGATGATGATGGAATAGTAATTTTATGATTTAGCTATCTATTTGATAAGCCTAGTACATAAGGAGAGAAAAAGGGGTTAACAATGTATTACTTATGTGAGTTATGCCCTTTTTCACCGACAACAAAGTGACACTTAAAAGAATCCCTAAATAAAAGTGCACCGTTAGATTTTCAACTCTCAGCGCTGAGCCTAGCGTTGAAATTGAGAGTGGACATTAGATCCTTATAGTAATTAGAGAAGTACTATCAAAGACCTTCATATCTAAGCAGTTTGAAAACAAAATCCCGTGAACACAATGACCACATCTGTTACCGCCACGGTTCTAAAACAGCCGAGCGCTGCAAGCAAAAATAGTCCTTATGGTGTATAGATATGTGATTACTTATGTGACTTATGCCCATTTTCACTGACAACTAAGTGACACTTAAAAGAATCCCTAAATAAAAGTGCACTGTTAGATTTTCAACTCTCAGCGCTGAGCCTAGCGTTGAAATTGAGAGTGGACATTAGATCCTTATAGTAATTAGAGAAGTACTATCAAAGACCTTCATATCTAAGCAGTTTGAAAACAAAATCCCGTGAACACAATGACCACATCTGTTACCGCCACGGTTCTAAAACAGCCGAGCGCTGCAAGCAAAAATAGTCCTTATGGTGTATAGATATGTGATTACTTATGTGACTTATGCCCATTTTCACTGACAACTAAGTGACACTTTAAAGAATCCCTAAATAAAAGTGCACTGTTAGATTTTCAACTCTCAGCGCTGAGCCTAGCGTTGAAATTGAGAGTGGACATTAGATCCTTATAGTAATTAGAGAAGTACTATCAAAGACCTTCATATCTAAGCAGTTTGAAAACAAAATCCCGTGAACACAATGACCACATCTGTTACCGCCACAGTTCTAAAACAGCCGAGCGCTGCAAGCAAAAATAGTCCTTATGGTGTATAGATATGAACTTCTTCGATGAAACAACATGCTCAATTTTGTGAAACACGTCCTAGTTCGGGTGTCGGGTCGGTCTAAGTACATTTTAAGCTAGATTTTAAGCACTGTGAGTGATATTCAAGATATTAAACGCTAACTTGAAATTAATGAAATCATGGTGGTCCGATCACAAAACCATAAATCTAGTAGGTAAGGTTGAAACTTGTAAGTTATTGAGAAGTGTAAGGGAGCTTTATTTTAGTACTTATGATACAAGAAAAATCGGTATAAACAGTATCCTATGTCCTAACCCAAGTTATGGTCTACCCATATGCCAAATTTCATCCGAATCCGTTTTGGCGTAATAAACAAAAAAACTCACTTTCGGATTTATAATATTATAAAGTTAGGATTGTTCGAGAATGCTATTCATCTCGTGATTAGCTGAACTAAATCGCCCTTACTAAGTCGTGTTACAGCAATAAGGTTCATTATTTCTGCTAAAGGTAATGAAAACCAAGACCAAATTACAGTACTTCAAAAACAGCTTATCAATAATTATTCACTAAGCACGTGCTCACATAAAAACTGCAACAATAAAACCATGACAAGCCAACACATAAGCAAAACCCACACACTTCATTATTTTATTTTTATGACGTCATTTCCCACATAAATGTCGGGCGTAATACACCAATGAAATCGCCCTTTCATTGGGTAATCAAAATTTTAGTGTTGGCAACATTGTTAGCTATTAAACGTGTGGCGCGATCGAGATGTTCTCATGAGGTGCAGACCTCCCTGGAGCGAGCACGAAGCAGGGCAGGGGCGGAGTCGGGTTCAAATGTTTATATTTTACTCAGTGATTGATTTTGAACCTGAAGAATAAGAGTAAACCAGCTATCTAATTACGCAACATATTTTCGGAAATGATTACGACAAATTTGTTTCATTTTGACAGTTCAACAACATTCATTGCGTTATTTACGTTGAAGAACAGATTTTTTTTTTCGAACTTATCATGTAATGGATTAGCAATTTGATTCAAAATTATTTAAATTCCGATTGATCGTGTATTACGTAATTAGTCAGGATAATGTCACTTCTAGTAGAACTGAGTTGTAATGACAGGTTAATCGTTGGATTCCAGTTAAATTTCGGTTTTAAAGGCTTAATTTAATATTTAAATCTTTTAAATATCTGATTTTCCTTAAAAGCCTGCAGTATGAAAATCTGCTGACGATGTCTTAAACATTTTGTTTTTGACAATTATTTCAAAGTGAGCATGCTAAGGGGTTCGGTTTATAATGGTATGGCATGCACGATAAAGATTTCGTTTCAAATATAAGCTATTTCATAATTGTCTAATTAATTATGCATCGTAAAGATTCATGTACGCTCTCGCATGACAAAACAATAAAGTGATACTCCTTGTTTTTCATCCCATATCAGCATGGTAATGCACTTCATAAATATTATGTTTAGCATAAATCATAATAACTTACAATGACTCGCAGTTTCACTCACAACTGTCAATCAAACAAGCTTCGTTGCATAAACATTTTACGAAAATCATTTAGCAGAACGATTTGAGAAATGAGACAAGCAATAAAATTAACTGAAAAACTACACTCGTCATTATTCCACACAAGTAATTGATATTTAAATGCGAAGACACAATGTAATATGTAAATGATACTCTGTCGGTGCGTTTATTGCAATACTATTTAGCATGCACTCCGGCCCTGTCAGATCTTTATCAAAAAAAAAAAATCAAAAGCGTTCAGAAAATAATTTTTGAAAGTATTACAATAATTTATAGCTTCATTCCGATCGATTGCTCGCTCCTGGTAAATATTACATTTTTATGGTAAAATCTTTGTGTAATTAACTCACGTAGTTTATCAATAAACTCACGAGAGTTAATTTACTACAAAATAATTGACTGCTGGGAGCTTCGGCAATTTTAGCTGGGAACTGATATGGGTCACGTTGGATAAATTATTTTAATTGAATATGAGTTTATTTATATAATTATGGGATATGATCGCGCAGTGTGTGTTGTATGTAGTGGAAATTAAAAATTAATACAATATAAAATTGTTGAATTAATTAAGTAGCATAATCGAATCGTGCAGTACAGAATTAAAAGTCGAAGTTCGACAAAAATTCGTTAGAATTTATTGTAAAGCTAACTCATCACCCGATCAATTTCGTAGAAAAAGTCCTTTTTCACCTAAAAGTACATACTTTTAACTACAAATTCTGATTACACCAACATCTCTCCGACTAACCCTATTCACATCACGACGCAAACAGTTCCATAAAAAAATAATCAATATTTAATTTACAATTCGCTTGCGTTCGCTCGATTCGATCACGAGCCGTTCACTTCCCCATTCATCTTTCAACTGTTCCACACTTATTATAAGACGAAATCGATTCAGCGCAAACGAGATCTCGATTCTCGATTCCCGTTCCCATAAATCTTTTAGCGGACGCTCGGGGCGCACCGTAACCGATTAGTAGGTGCACCACGGTTATCTGACGCGAGAAACAATTTTCAATGCATTATATAAATTATGACTTCATCGGAGAAACACGGGTCACGACTCACGGGGGTGAAACAACAGTGAGTTGAGCGCAAATAGTAGGGCTGCGCATGACTTGCAATTTTAAGAGAGATTTGAATTCGATTGATTTCGTTTTTTTGTTGATCAGGAGTTGGAGAAACTCGTAGAGCACCGTTTATGGACTCAGTTTGATCTTGATCGATCATTTTCGTGAAAACTGTTCTACTGTCCAGGGAAAAAAACAGTAGGAAATTAACAGCTCGCTAAGCTAGACCAACTGTATTATAACTATACGTACCATCGAAAAAGTTCATAGCTATACGCCGTAAGGACTATTTCTGCTTGCAGCGCTCGGCTGCTATAAAACCGGGGCGGTAACAAATGTGGTCAACGTGTTCACGGGATTTTGTTTTCAAACTGCTTAGATATGAAGTTCTTTGATAGTACCTGATTGATTGCTTCCAAATTGCGCCACAAGTATAATAATGAAGAATGATTAAACTATGAAACTCTGTGACTAACCCTTGACCTCAGAAAACTCCATATTTAACTGCCTCACCTTTCACAAAAAACTAAAAGTTTCATAATAACATTTCATCCTAAAATTACAAAACAAAACACCGATTCTCCGCCCACTTATCAAATTAACTTGGCCACACACGTTGAAGAAAAAAGCACAAACGAAAAAAAAAAAATCTGAAGATTCTAAATTAAAACATTCTCACGATCATGTTCGGCCATCTTCGGTCATTCAAAAAGGATGGCTTCGTTTCCGGTTCCTCCAGACGCCATGGCTGGTGACATTAAATTTGTTGGCCGTGACAATTGATGTATAATTACTTCATTAGTCTTACTTTGTTTGATAATGGGTTAAACGAAAAACATGTGAGGTACAGACAGCAAGTTTTGTAGACTTTTGTTTTTATTTTTATGTGGAAAATGGGCAACAACATGACAAGTATTCAGTCCTGGTTGGTTTGTGCCTGGTAAGCAAACCAAAGTCTGATGGAAAAGATAAAAGATAATTTATTTGTCAAGCATGCGTTTACATACAAATCGAGCATGCAACATCAAAAGTCCGTACATGTTTTGCCTGACGAGGCGTAATTTTTTTTATATGACAAACAATAAATAATTAATTCAATAAACCAAAGACTAAAGACTGGTTCACTAACATTCATTATTAAATTTTATGAGAATAATAATACTATAGAAATAATAATTTCAAGTATGTCAAAACAAATTATATTAATTGTCTGCTAATAGATTTCGAATCTTGTTTTTAAATTGATTTGTTGTTATAGCTCTATACGACTGTGGTATTTTGTTGTATATTTTCGGGGCCATACAAAAACAGTTTCCCCATGAGGGCAGTTTTGCCGAGTGGAAGCAAATTTGGTTATTGTCACGTCTGTTGCGCGGGAAACTTTCAGATTGTCCTGGAAACAGTCGGGGGTTAGACTTTACAAACGATGCAACTTGAAAAATATATAAAGAAGGTAAAGTTAATCATTTATATTTTTTAAACAAAATTCTGCAGTTTACTCTTGATTTATATTTCATTGTATGCTGCACCGGTCGACGTCATAACGTCAACGCCGGCTGTCGCTGAAAACCAGCGCTGGGGCTCTGTCTTGCATAGGGTCGCAGCATTATGCTGAGCGATGGCCATTTTGCGTGGATGTGACGCATATTTTCCCTAAACTAGTTTTTATTTTATTTTGTGTTCTTTTTGTTTTGCGTCTTGGTTACCGCAAATAAACGTATTTTCTTTCGTTTCTTTCTATTTTAATTAAAGTAAGAAAGTGGTTACTTACCGCCATCTGTTATTATGACCTGAAACATTGAACATTGTTAGGTCTTGCGTCATTTTGCGCAGATTTTTTATCAACGCGGAGAAATTACAGTCGGGATTTCTCGACTCTGTTCTTATGCTGGGGCTACATTACCGCGTTATCGCAAATTATACTTCGCGCACTTTCTGTTGCTCAGCGAGACGTCGAGCGGAGTGCGAGAGAGAGCGCTCGAAGTTTAGTTCGCGATAACGCGACAATGTAGCCCCAGTATTACGAATAGATGCTTGCTATTACCAAAGACATTAAATTATTTACTTTAATATAGCGAATAAAATCGTAATCCGATACATTTCTCCAGTGGGCAAAAGTCGCTCAGTCTAGTGTGGTAACGCCTACATGCCAAGTCATTGTTTCTGGTATCTTTCTACATATATTGTTCCTTGTTTACAATATGAAACTAAATACTGACTGTTATTACAGTCCCAAGCTTACAAATCGTCTAGAATATATTACACATCGCTTACACACTTGTAATTTTATAGTGCATCAGAAGACGATCGTTCACTGGATAAGTATTTCCTTTTCAAAACTTATCCAGTCAGATCTTAAATTAGCCTCTTTTCCATGGCATAACTCTGCTTCCTGTAAATTCTTAGTCATATTCTGAACCATCCTGGCTTGATGGAAAATATAAATAAATTGATTAATCTATAATTTGTTTTCGTGGTCATAAACATTGATGCTGTTTTACTAACTTCAAATTGAACTGATAAATTCAAGAAATACCTAGTAAAGAATGTTCGGATATTCTGAAACACTGCTAGGAAAAAACAATATTTTATAACATTTAATCTAAAAAATGAATTCTGAATCGTACTTACTCAGAATCAAGTTTCTCAAGTTTTCATATTTAAAAAAGAACCCGTTAGCAATTAAAATGCCTGCCTTGCGAACGAAACTATTTTAACTAACTGAATATTTTTACAGAAATAAAAATTAATGAACAGTAGAAAGTACCTACCTCGCCAAATGACCGGTCACATTAAACCTTGGTTAGTCAGATGTACGTAATAACACAAATTGGTGAACTCCAAATAACTACCACGGTACCGCACAGGATCATAAAAATAAGCACAGAGAGGCATTCAACCGCTCCAGCATTCCGTCAATAAAAATTAATCATTTCATTAAAAAAAGTAATAATATTTCTTCAGCGATTTCTAGACTAGTTGTGCTACCATTATTGGTGTTTACATGTACAGTCTGATACGCAATTAGCAGCTCTCACACCTTTTCTGCCGAGTTTGTTGGAGGTCATTCAATTTTATCGTGTAATTAGAGTCCATAAAATCAGTAGATGTCGGCGTCAGACGCTAGTGAAGGCGATGCGCCGGCATTTTTAGGATAGCGACCGACATTCCGTGTACAGGGATGTACTCACTTAGCTTTTATAATGAACTACGGTTACGGTTAATAAATCTTAGTAAGTAGGCACAGTTTATTACTCTGTGAAAATATTTTTTCTAACATTCGCTCGGTTAGCAACAACACAACATGTTATTGCATTGTTACATTCTCAAAGCTAGTTATTTCCCAGCGTGAACTACATTTTACTTGACCAGAGAGCGACCACATCTATGAAACTAGAACCACAGGCACGCAGAGCATGCAATTAGGTGCAACATTGTCAGAGATGTTACGGGTACAAACAAGGCAACGTTTATTGTCATTACCCTTTTGAGTGGATACATTCTAGGATAAAACGGGAAGATATAAATAGAATAACACATTTCTTTTTGGGTGTAAAAAGTTTATGAATAAAAGTATAATTGAAGCGTCGCGGCGGGCGATTGCACCATACTGCGCAGCCTTGATCCAGCCCTGCACGTTCTAGGATGCCGAGCGCACCTTCCACAATATTTAAGCGAGTTTAAAACTAAGATTAAAGTTGTCGCCGCAACAGTTTTTGCGCTATTAACAAGCGCACTCATAAAGCAGTATTTCTTTGTCGACTCTTTAAAATAACAAGCTTAACCTTTTCGAAACCTGTCTATAAATAACAAATAGAAATCGTCGTCGAGATATTTCATGTTTTGCGTGGGATATTTTTATTAATACGATCAGTTTATTAGGGTTCCGTAATTCAAAAGTAAAAAAACTGAACCCTTATAGGATCACTGTCCGTCTGTTTACCTGTCAAGTCCCTTTTTCTCAGAAACGCGTGGAGGTATCAAGTTGAAATTATTGTCAAATACTACAGTCACACTACGGTCTCTTGAAGCTCTAAACAATCTTCTAAATCAACGCAATAAAAATTACAGCCATTTATGCGACATATATTTTGGTACTCGCAAATAAATTAAAACCCATAGGCTACTTCCAGTTGACCTAGAACCATGAAATTTGGCAAGAAGCAGTCTCATAGGACATTTAAAGGAAAAAAACCGAAAATCGATCATTTTCAGTTGGAGAATTGACTGTGACGTATATCGATATATGGGAGAACATGTTTTTCAACTACATAGTTAAGTTTGTTCTTGGGATAAATTCATCCCAACTACGGAACCCTTCATTATGCGTGGTCGGACACGCACTTGGCCGGTTTTTTATTAATTAACGAGAACGTTCGACCGTTAGAGTGTAGTTCGATTACATCTGGCCCACCTCTTCCCATTTCTCGGCATGAATTATACATGATAGGTATCTAATTTACATCGCATCAAAAACACTTGGTGGCTCTAAATCGCCGATTTGGCCATGTCGGCGATTTAAACTGTAATTTTCCGGTTTAAGCGATATATTATCATAACCTGATGATTTAGTGCAGAAGAGTTAGGCGCTCGGTCGGATTTGTATCATAAAAGCCTTCATTATAATGTAAATACGCGTAGCTTTAAGGTTCCCACAGTCGGGCGCGACGCGACAACGCGACTCTAGTAATACAATTTCTATGAAAACTTCATGGAAATTTCTCTACCAGAATCGCGTCGCATCCTTTAAGCTGTGATTCTGTGCTATCATGAAATTGTCTTAAAAATCAAAAGAAACGGAAATTTATTATTTGTATTCTTGAGGCATAATCTTTATTATCTTCACATAACGTCCTTTCTCCAAAATACCAAATCTCATAAGAACTTCTATTTAAAGTATCAAAATTCTTAGTATTCTATTTTAATTTCCTATTCCACGCCGAATCACCGTTCTAAAATTAATATAATTTAATTAAAGATAACGAAGCGTGCGTATAACAATACTGAAACTAATCTGACAAAGACTACAACGTTACGACTCGCAAATTATACAAAGCATTATAAACGTGAACTATTGATATTCGAAACAATAAGTTATCGTCTTTCGACGCGCCCGCGCAACTAACTAGGGTTGCCCGATTAGAAAATTTACAAAGCATTGGCAACATTTTTACTTTTTAGTAGGTACCAACAGTAAGTATAGAAAGTTCTCTCATAATAGATACTCATAGTACCTACAGTCCGGCCGTTGACAAAATGCGTTCTTGACATCTGTCAGTTTATGTGTTTTGCGATTTTGATCCTTATTAGCGCTAGAAATTGTCTAACTGACAAATGTCACGAACGCATTCTCTCGACGGCCTGACTGTACCCATCTAGTTTTAGGATAGTCCCGTACTATTCTAAAACTGTCTATCTTTCATTCCACAAAACCGTGTTTAACAGGGATTGTTTAAAAGTTGTTTATGCTTAAGCTATTAATAAGTCTGATAAATGACATTCCACACGCGTTGCTTTTTTTTTTACCTGGCAACTCTCCTAGGGTTATTTCAACGTGTTAAACTACCAACATGTTCACCAAACTACAAATTGAACACCTTTTTAAACGTCTTTGTTAACCGTAGTTTAGTTGAACAGCTGTTCAAGAGGTCTGGCAACCCTACACCTAACTAATGGAACTGATTAGTGCTCGGGGTATTGTTTAATTGTTATAAATTACAGTGTGGCGATGCCACTCGTGCGCAATCGCTATTAGATCGCGTTTTACGTGTTAGTGAGGCGACCTTGCCTTGCTTGGAAATTATAGAATAAATAAAGTCTTGGAAAAAAATAAAGAAAAAATGTAAGAAAATGTTTTTATTAGGACTCGCACAGGAAGCGAATTCAGGGCGGGGCGAGGGACAACCGTTTTGTATCTGCTTTGTATGAAGTCCTAACTATTAGACATTATTATAATGGAATAACAGAGTATTTCAAAACTTGCTAGTTATGATGTATTGTATTTTGAGTACATCTACACAAACAAATTTCTCATCGACAAACACCCGGATCAGACAGTTTGTTTGTTTGTTTCGCATTCACGCCTTCCTTAACCGGACGTCGTGAAAGAGATAGTTTGTGTCGTAGAGACATGTCTATAGAGACCCATGTCTGCAGACAAGACCCTTACTTTTTCTTAAAGACGGAATCAGGACCAAGAGCAGGTCAGAATTTTAATAATTTGTCACTTTTTCCAGGTTTCCATTGAGAACGGGAACTTTAGCTACTTTTAACTATGGGAAAACTGCATGACAACTGTGAGCTAAAAATCAACGTGTATAATAAACATGAAATGCTGTTCATTGGTAAGCGCCATAACTTCAGAACGGCTGGACCAATTCGGCAAATTTTTGTTTTAAAATGTTTGAAATAGTCCGAATCAGGTTCTTACTTCATGCAGTTTTCCCTTGGTTAAGCAAAAGTTCCCGTTCTCAGTGGAAACCTGGAACAAGTGTCAATTATGAAAATTCTGACCTGATCTTGGTCCTGATTCTGATTCTGTCTTTAAGGAAAAGTAAAGGTCTTGACTGCATACCTGGGTCTCTATAGACATGTCTCTCATCTCTAACCAATAGTAAATGTAATTATTATTTCCTTTATTTCAATATTTACATATAAATTATATTTTTAAATATTAGAATAAAAACATATAAAAACATTTAAAAATATAAAAAATAGTAGCCCACCGGTATCGGGAACAGGGTCCAAGCTACCGGCGGTCAGGGCTCCAAAGAGAGGAACCTCCTAACAATACGAGCCGTGTCCAAGAGTACCGCTTTCTGAATCAAGCCCTTAATCCAGCTGCACAACGAGAGCCTCCTAAGGTGTTGGTCGAGGCTCTTGGCAATTAAGCCATTGGCTGATACGACTATCGGCACAATGATCGCTGAGTCCACATCCCACATGTCGACAACCTCGCGAGCCAAGTCAAGATACTTAATCTGTTTATCTTTCTCGGCTTTCACGAGGTTCCCGTCATGCGGGACCGTTATATCAATAATCATTGCGCGCCGCTCTCCTCGATCCACCACCACTATATCAGGCTTATTGGCAACAATAGTCCTGTCAGTGATGATGGATCGATCCTAGTACAATGTGATATTTCCATTTTCGAGAACTGGGTCGGGCACATACCTGTAGTACGGTACTTCCGATTCCACAAGGCTGTATTTCAGAGCAAGTTGCTGATGGATAATCCTGGCTACAAGGTTGTGTCTATGCAAGTACTCTTCGTTAGCTAGACGAGAACACCCGGAGATAATGTGTCGGATTGATTCTCCCGGACGGTGGCATGCCCGACAGATGTCAACCGTGCCGTCCTTCACAATGAATCTCCGGTAATTGTTCGTCATCATAACTTCGTCCATAATTGCACAGACAAAACCTTCGGTTTCTCCAAAGAGGTCACCAAAACGCAGCCAGGCTACGGACGCTAGTGAATCTACATCGGGTCCATGTAGGGCCCGGAAGTAGCGTCCGTGAAGCTCCTTACTCTGCCATACCTCCTTGCGATCATTAATGTCAAGCACTACAGGCTTGCGCCAGTTCTCTTTAGCCAAGGAGAGCGGGGTAAGGCCCTTGTCCACCGCGACCACATCTCGATGCATCCCCACGTCGGCTTCTAGGAAATATTCCCTGAGACTGCATACCTCGCGATTGTGGAGGGTCTTAGCGTTTAAAAAGCCTCGACCTCCACATTTTCGCGGGATATACAGTCTCATTACCGATGACCGTGGGTGATGCATTCGATATGCAGTTAGCAGCGTACGGACCCTCCTATCCAGGGCGTCGAGTTCGGTCTGAGTCCATTTGAGTATGCCGAAAGAGTACATCAAAACCGGCATGACCCAACCGTTGAAGGCGCGCACCTTGTTTCCGCCTGATAGAAGACTATTAAATACTTTCTTCAGGCGGCCAAAGAAGCGCTCCTTCAACGATTGCTTCATGTCAGTAACATTGATGCCCAACGCTTCCGACATACCCAAATACTTGTAGGTTTCGGATGCGGAGAGGGCTCTAAGGTTTATGGAATCCGCAAGCTGAGTTCCCACGGATTCCACAATCTCCCCTCGCTTTACATGCATGACCGCACATTTGTCCACACCAAATTCCATCCTGATGGCTCTACTGAAAGTTTCAGTTACTTTCAGTAGCTCCATCAGTTGCAAGTTGTTGGGGGCAAAGAGTTTTAGGTCATCCATGTAGAGGAGGTGAGATATTACCTGACCACCTCTCCTCAGCCGATAGCCTAGGCCTGAATACTCCAGCAGTGTGCTAAGAGGATTCAGGGCTAAGCAGAACCAAAGTGGACTTAAACTATCGCCCTGAAATATGCCTCGCTCGATCCTTATCGGTTCGCTATTCCTCTGGATATTTCGACATCCTGGATAGCGAAGGACCGTCCTCCATTGCCTCATACACGACATCAGGAAGGTGCGCAGAGTTGCATCTACTTTATACAACTCCAGCACCCTCATGAGCCATGTATGTGGCACCGAGTCATAGGCCTTCTTATAATCTATCCAGCATGTCGACAGATCTTTTCGGGAACGGCGAACCTGTTGGCTAATGGCCATATCAATGAGGAGTAGCTCCTTAGTACCGCGGGCCCCGTTCCTACATCCATTTTGAGAGGCAGACATGATGGAGTTGGTGTCTATATGTTTGATAATTTTAACTCTCAAAATGGATGTGAGAACTTTATAGACCGTCGGTAAACACGTGATCGGCCTATAATTTTTGGGGTCCGCGGTGCTACCCGATTTATGGAGCAGGTGGGTAACTCCTGTTGTTAGGAACTGGGGTAGCGAACCAGACTCCAAAGCAGTCTGGTACTGAGCCGCCAAGCGAGCGTGCGATCTTATGAACCATTTAATCCAGAAATTGTGCAGCCCGTCCGGCCCTGGAGACTTCCAGTTGGGCAACGGACGAACTGCACGAGCTACATCTTGGGGGCAGATGGTAATAGCCCCCATTTCTGGTATTGGATCGCAGGCTCGCTCGACTTTCCGAGTCCAATCACCTTCGGTGTGGCTGACAGGCGTCGACCAGATACTTCGCCAGAAAGAACACATGGCATCATCATCCGGAAGGCGCGTGTCAACCACACCTTGGTTCGGTCGCTCCCAAGCCCTATAAACCCACCTTTCATCACTCTGGAAGGTGCGATTCTGAGTGTATCGCTCTACTCGCCGCTTATACCTACGAATACGGTTCGCCCATGCATACACTTTCTGCTTCAGGAAGTCGATGCGCTCTGTGGCATGGGACACATAGTCCTCAGGGCCGATATCAGTCCCTGAGAACGCCCGCCTCACAAAACGCATCACTCTAGGGCGAGTATTGCCCTCCCTGAAGCAGATAAGTTTGCCAATGAGCGCTCTGGCCCCAACAATACGGCGTTCAATTCTGCACTGCCAAGCTGGTACGGCTGGTTTTGGTCGTGTAGCTCTAGAGTCATTTGCAAATTTGACGTGAGCTACACGACATGCCGCTACAGCCGCACAGTACAGAATCGAATGAGTATCGGTGAGGTCTTCGCAGCTATCAAAATAGTTTGATAGCTGCGAATCCAGAGCCGCCACCAGCGCCCTATTTTTGTTATGCATGGGCAAACGAGGTAAACGTGGTCTAAGTTCGGGCGACATGAACCGATATTCCCGAATCGCACCCTCCAAAGCACTCCTCAATTCCTCATTGCACTGGGTACTTACGTTTGTAGCCCTGTCATCGATCCTCTCGTCAGCTTGACTTGGAGTGACCTGTGGTGGCACAATAACACTTTGCGACGGGGGAGCGATGACACGGCTACTCTGCATTTCAGTTCGCAGGCGATCAAGCACAGTGTTATCCAGCATATGATTACGCTGAATGACCCGCACTTGATCCGATAGTCGTTGTGCCGAAACGTTGACAGCTGGCTCAAGCACCTGAAAAAGAGAGAGCATCCGGACACGGTACGCGGTCAGGTTGTTTCCCCCCTCTGTAGCCCCATAGTATGAGCGCATGACGTTTTCGTTAATGGATCGTGTCCATCTCATGCGCTGCACACTTCCGCCGGGAGCTGGGACCCTATCAGAGGCCGGTGGGCCTCGAGGTCCTAAACCATCCGGCGGCCGGCGTCCTCCCCGTCGACGAGCAGGTGGTGGCGTCGTAGGCGGGGAGAAATACTCGTCGCTCGAGCTCGACGCAACTACCGCGGCCGGTGTCGTCACAGCGCTCACAGTGGGGCTGGGTACCGGCGGCGGCGAGGCGGAGCTGAGCGAAGAGTCCGGAGATGGTGGGCGTGCTTGGCGTGCGGCCGATCTTGTCAACATCTTCATTTTCCTTTCATTTTCCTATTTTTTGTTCATTCTTGTTTTATCGGAGGTGACATCTGTCATGTCACCTCCGATTCGGCAGTTTTTATAAAGATTCTATTGCATATTGGTTGATTATAGTATTTTTATTGTATTTTTAATGGTTTTCTGTTTTCAGGTTTAGAATATAGCGAAAATCTCTTGTAATAATGCGTAAAAAAAATTATAGTTATTAAAATTGCGTACACGTAATTATTATTATTATTAATCATCTTCAATTGCTTATGTAAAGTAAAGTCAATTGATATTATCATCTTGATTTACCAGCACTGTTCACCATAATAGTAGGGACGTGGGCTGTACTTAAAGATGTGCACATTCAGTCTATGTTATACTTAATTACACTTATGTCATCGACGAGTTAAAACTCAATGGTGATTGGACGATCAGGTCTATCGTCGCTTAGAGATGGTGACATAAAATGAAGTGAAGATTAGGACCAACACTTTTAGTTTAAATAAAATAGGAATAGTCGGTCTATTCTGCAAAAATCTCTCCGTGAAAACGTAGATGAATTTAGCTTAAAGTAAGCTGTCCAACCACCTCATGCTAAAGATTGAATATAATTATAATAATAGAATATATCGGCTGCACTGCAGAGATCAAAATTGGGGCTCATTTTTCTGTACCAATTTGCCACCACATTGTATGACCTTGGACTTACTACAAATGTAACCATTGTTATTTCAGTAACTATGCCCATCATTTTCTCATGCATTGAAATGTCTGTCTATTGATAGTGCCAAAATGCTTGGCTAAACTGAAATTTCACTAAACCATTTTTTATATCAATTAAAATTGTGATACCAACTTGGTATAAAATGTTATTCACCCCTAAGACATTAATCTACCAAGCTGGTCTTCAAACGTGACGTTGACAACACATAAATATTCCATCTGCACCACCACGGTTGCAATTGAGCAATTTTGTAATTTAAAAATCGTATCACAAACGTATGTGTCCGTACATACGTTTGTCAGACAGGTGCATTTTATAATGAGCTACGAAAATTGTTACCAATATTTCATTTGGCACGATACCTTGATGGACGGTCAGCAAAATGAGGTGTTACATCCAACATACACCTTCGTGTGAGAATCCAGTTCTTTTTTCAAATAGTTTTTTTTTTTTTTTGTTCCCGATTTCGCCTCCTTTTTGTTTTCTTTGAACTATTTTGAAAAGAAGTCGGTATGTGTATTAATGATTCCAGATTGTGTAGTGTGAAACAGGTGTGGGGTATTACATTATATTACTGGTAAATGTGTTAATGAGTCGAGATTTATTACTGTAATCTGCTGCAGTGGTGAGAAAGTTTGCTTATTTATTGCTTATTGGTAGTCATTAGGTTTATTGGTTGTGGGAAAGACTTGCAAAACGTTTTAGGAATGGGCCGACGCATTATAGGGCTGGTACCCGGCCAGGCGAAAACCATAGTCACTGCGGACGTACCGACTGAAAATAAAAGTGTCGCACGGTCAATATCAATAGGTATCTACGCTGCATTTCGGCAATTACCTTTATGACTGGTAAAGAATCAGATACTGGCCGTCTTTTGTAACGCAAACTGCGTCTTCGAAACATCGTGAGGAAACCTGGACTTATAGTTAACTAGCTGTTGCCCGCGAATTCGTCTGCGATCCAGGATGAAAAGTAGCCTACGACCTTCTCCAGGTCATGGTCTACACATGAGACAAATTTCATCTAAATCCGTTCAGCCGTTTTAGTGTGAAAGCGTAACAAACTAACCAACTCACTTTCGCATTTATAATATTATAAGTTAGGATATAAGTCGGAAATCGTCAACCCGTCTTGAGCCAGCGAGCTCATCAATCCTCGTGGCTTCTCTGTATGAGAAGAGGCCCTTTGCCCTGCAGTGGTATGATAAGTATTTAAGTACTTCCTCACAATTACAACAAGATATCAATCAGGAATCGACTTGTGGTACTTCAGTATATTCAAGCCCTAACCTTTCCCCAACTTCGAGGTCACCCAATATTCGCTGCACTAACCAAAGGCGTGTAAGCATTGAGTTTAGTAGTCACGACGCCTGTTTACGGCCCACAATACATCTGACGAAAGCATTCAATGGGCCACTCGTTAACCCCACTACAGCAGATCGTGCGAAGTCCACTAGCGACCCCTACTAACTATTTCTGGTATAGTAGTAGGATCCTTTCGTGATTTTCAGAGGGGTAGAATAGCATGAGAAATGAGGAACTTTGGTCTTCAATGGACCATGCAGTGAGCAAGACACGTGCAGGATTATTTCGTGCTGTTTTTTATAATGCTGACCAGAGACTTCAATGTTCCAAAAGTTATCCAATTTCGCTTCTCTATAGCATGTGTGCTGTGCAGTCTTTTCACAGGCTTGAAGAAAAAGAAAAACAATGTTATGATTACTAACTAACTATCCTATATCAGGTATATTAACTTTTGAACAATGATTTGTTCCAATGTACTATTATATTATATTGTACTATTTTGAGAGCTTTCTCCCAATGATGCAAACAATTTGAAAAAATTTAAATCTTTTACAATTTTACCACCAAATGCCAACTAATTTTGGGTTTAATCAAAGAACTAGTTTTTACTGCACCAATATAAATGTTTCCAATTATTCAGTAAGAACAGGTTACATAAAAATTTAATTAGGAACAAATTTTTACTTATCAGCAATAATTATTGCCATAAACCGTAATTAACAGTTCATTATTTTTTATTTCCGACAAGCAATTAGAAGCGCGAACTAATTAAAGAAATCGCTGCAAGCCTCATTAATGATTTAGGTTTATTCGTGATACACGACTTTCATTATTTAATTGTGACCAAATTTATTGAATTTAAGTCAGTAAATAACTGTCACTATGAGATTTAAAAATTAATTAAAGAACATTCTATTGGTATCTTCAATCGTCCAAACTGTGTGAAGCTTACTAATATTAATAGGCCTTCACATAACTTTCCATTGGATGCATAGTAGTTGACTAATGAGATCTTTTGCCATAGTTTTCACTTTGACTGCAGTAGCTATCGGCTACTACACTCCGGCCGATGAAAGAATGCGTTCATGACACCTGTCAGCTGAGTACAAAAGAATACGTGTTTTACGAATTTAAACTTTATTAGTTCCTAATTTTGTCCAACTGACAGGTATCAGAAACGCAATCTCTTGGTGGCCGAAATATGATCTTCTTCTTTTCGAGTTGATGGCAAAATTAAAATATTTTATTATGTTAGATGACTTGGGCCCAGGATAATTTGGATACTCCAAAATATGAGAAATGGTTTGGCTACTATTGAGTCATCAATTTAAATTTCAATTACTACCAATAGTAGGTACTTACCAAACTGACCTGAAAAAAACCGGGTAAAAGTGATTAAGAGCGGAGAAAACTTCTCTTGACGGGTAGGTAACTTGGAAGCGTTTTGCAATAATGTCATAGATTGTCTGCCAATCAATTCACGATAAAGTCACCTACAGCCGATCATAGACCTTCTCTTACCAATGGTAGTGGACATTTTCCCATGAGCGTGTCGCGTCGTGTTGCTGATAGCATCATGTTGGAGCGATTTCGGTGTCCAACAACCATCAGTTAAGGAGGTCCTCACACTGCGGTATTGCTCAGCCATTACTTTTGGAAGGACTTGAGGTTTACGAGTCTTCCGCGGTAAATAAAGAAGGGAATGCTTAGGAGAAGCCTTACATCCTGCGAAAGGAGTTAGGATGCAAGTCATCTTCGATGGATTTGTTTGTCGCAGATGACTGCAGTGACTGAATCTAAAGCTTAGTTACTTAACACTTTCGACTCCATTCATTTTTCATAGAGCTTATACGCCATGCCGCCATATACATATTGCAAGTTGACTCCAGGACACCGGCATTACGTTTGCGCTAAAGTAAACCCTCGAGGAGTGTCACCGGCATAAGGATTGAAAATCTTGTTCAAATATACAAATGATGTTATTTTCACAGTTTATAATGCCGAATTCGCTAAGAAAAACCTTCATTTAACATGAGCCCGCCGTGAGGTCTCCCGGCAACCCATATGTGACTTGAGTGAACTCTCCAGGACACCACTGAACGTGTTACCCAATGAATGCATCATGAATCAAGATATTGAATTTCTGATACCAACCTCGAGACGCATGTTCTCAGCAGACATCGTAGTGAAAAAGTCTTCCGTTCTCGTTAAAATTATACCAGCTTTTGTGTTTCCTTGTTTTCTTCTCCATTCTTTTTCAATAACTTCTTCCTTTGCTTGATTCTTTTGTATGCAAGAATGATATTTCAACCAAATCTTTTGCTTCATCGAGTTTGATGTCGCCTATTCTTTCCAACAATAGGTTAGACGTTAGACCCTCAATAGTAACGTTAGTACTTTCCAAAAGATATAAAACTATTGAGGATAATTGGGCAGTTAAGACGAACAATGATAGCGCAGAAATCTGGTAACTGGCGAAAGGTAAGTTACCTCGAGCCGAGCCAAATGGCGATCGAGAGATCGGGTCAGGCCCACCAAACTACCAGGCACCTCAATAAATGACAAGATAGATTGAAGATCTACTGATAACAGAAATAAATAAAATACGTATGGGTTTTGATACTGTATCTGGACACAGTTGTGGTGGTAAGTACAGACGCCAGCAGGTCAACCTACCCGAAACTGACAAATTTTCCCAATCAACTTTGAACCTTATACTTTAATGATAAAGTTGAAAATCTATTAAATAAATTTGACAGATTGTAGTAGGTTGATGTGCTGGCGTCTGTACCATATGGGTCTGAAACCTGACAACATGACCTCCTACGTCAATTTGCCATTAAATACAACTGTCTAAACATGACAGTTATGATTTGAATATACGATCAATATAGAGTCCGCGCCACCAATGAAGTCCGGCGGTAAATTGTGGAACTACATTTTTTTAACCAACTACGGCGAAGAAAAAAGGTGGGTTATGATACCTGTTACCTCATACGTTCTAAACTACTGATCATAATTTGACAAATGAGGTACCGTTTTGATAGTCCGCTGATTATAGGCTATGTGACGTAATTAAATTCAATATGGCGCCCTCTAGAAGACATAAAGTCATGAATTTTATTTTTATTTTGTTTAAGCCTGTTGGGTATCAAATGAAAGGGCTTGACGAGCACATTACAAATATGTATGTAATATCATATTGTCTAGGTAAATAAATTGTTAAAAACAAGCAAAAGTGAGCCGCTGCTACGTATGGCGCGGCTGTATGTAGAAAAAAAAATACAGCCGCGCCGTACGTAGCAATCTCAGTCTCAAAGTAATTTAAATAAAAAGTACGTTTAAAAACTAAAACCTGACTACTGAAAAATCTCTAATCGCTCTAAAAATTATGAAACAAGAAAATATTTCAGACAGAAATCAAGACATCAGAAATTATCAAGGTCAAAGGCCAAAAGCCGTCGTCGCATGCCCCTACACCCGCAAAATTATAATGGCATGCGACAACGGCTTTACCTTGACCATTTTTGTGCCTATGTCTTAATTTCTGTCTGAGCGATTAGAGATTTTTCAGTAGTCGGATTTTTAAATGCAATTTGAGGCAACCACATAGACAACACAGCTGCGTGAAAAGGACTTGCGTGGTGGCGCGGACCCCCTAAATTACTAGTATTGTAATTGTGTCAATTATAATTAAATGATAGTCAGTATTGACCCGTATTACTCGATTTTATAACACAGATTTCTCTCAAGTCGATATATTTAATTGTAATAAAACTACATTTAAAAACCAAATAATAAAAACCATAAAGAAGACAAATGACAAACTATAAATATCTTAATTTTCAAACTTTTTTCTTTCTTCAAAGTTTAAACTTAACTATAAGTAATATAAAAATAAAACAATTATTATATTATATTAAAATTGCACCTTTTAATTTATATAGTTCTAAGTAGTCCGTTCCCATGTTTTATACTTATACTAGTTATACAGGGAAACCTATTATTAGCCATACAATACTGTAACACACATACTCTGTAACATACTATATATATATATCGCTGTTGGTTGCCTACATAAAGAAAATAAAAATTGTCAACCTACGACATTTTCAATTTTGACAATCAATTTGCTGGTGCACCGACAAGTGGCTTTCTCTTTCGATGAGATTTTCAAGCAATGATTTACGATAAGCCGAATCACCCATGATAAGCATAAGCAATAAGCATAGCATAACCAACCTAAAATTTTCCCACTACTAGGAAACAGGCGCCTCCTCTCTGTGAGAAGAAGTGCGCCATAATCCACCACGCAGGCCCGCGGGTTTTGGTTGTAAAACACGATGTTTCCGCACGATGTCTTCCTTCACCGTTTAAATGGTAAACTTTAACAGAAAGAAATACATTATAATATTATTATCTTGTAATAAAAACTACATTTTCCCTTCACATTATTAGCATACAAGCCACGCATTCGACGTTGCCTGGATGTTTTACGCGCCCATCAACAATTTTATGTCCTGAGCAACATCAGAACGTTTCGTGGGAACACATGCTATAACATTATAACGACCTTCAACTGATAATTTCACAAGCATTTGTTTATACCTCTTTCTAGCTGTTGCGATTTATTTTGTACACTCTCTCTTCAACAGTCATTAAAATCACCAAAAATCTATTCTCATTGTAACGTCCTATTCGACAGACTGGACAGGTTCACTCAAATCTGTGTGGTTCTTTCCTCTAAATACCATTTCAGATACTACATAATCCTCATATGGCCTGACCAAGATTATGTCTGGACTTTAAAAGAGACCTCTGACCTCTGAGTTTGTTTCGGCCTTTCTTCTCAGAGTAGTCAGATAGGAAACGCCGACCTCATCTAACTTATTTTTAATATGACGTGTAAAAGTGATAACGATATCCTATTAACAGAATAAACAATTTCATTTTATGTCATCTAAGGAATCTACATCTTTTTAAGTTTTTATTTTATTTTCAGCAGTTTCGGCAGCATATCAATATTTCAACCAATCAATCGGTTAGTCAGGCACATTCCAATTTATCCCTATAAATTGTCGTGCAGTCAACGGCCAACGCTTACGTTGTCTTAAACATAGTGTTGATGTAGACCCTTGCATTCATTCCCTTAATGATTCTACCCGTCATACTGGACAACTTTACCTATAAAATCACAACAGCATTGTAGGTATGGTAGATGGCTGAAACATTGCTGTAACCACGGCAACGGTACAAACCCGTTAAGTCCGTAACAAATTCCGTAATGCCCATAAACCGGTACGCAATCAAATTGGCGGCAATTCCAATTGTCTCATTGTCACCTCGGATCTTGAGTGTGCCGTGATCAGTACTTAAACAGTTAGGTGACACCTAAAACTGCCATTTTGTGGCCCACGCGCCTGTTAACACTTGAGTGTTGCCAAAAATTGGTATGCTATTTATTTGTATGTTTCCGAGAAAGTATAGCTAAGTATTCTAAGTAAAAATTATAACAATAATTTTAAGGTAAACTGCAAACTGTCACAATGGAAGGATAACTGAATAGAAGTGGTAACTCTCCTTAATTACTATTAACAGACCATTTCTAAAGAAAGTAATGTGATGGAAAAAAAAACAATATTCAGATTGCTCAATAATAAAGCTGAACGGTAAGGCAAAATATACCATCATCACAATTAATTTTAATATCCCTTTAAAATAATATTAATACCATCTTATTATTGTCTTCTTTCCGGACAAAGCTGCAGTCTGTGACAGCTCGGCCCGAGTCATCGCAACCCGAATAATAATACCAAATACTACGTTGTCAAAAGTTCCGCATATATCGATCTCTGAAAATATTGTGAGCATTTGTCATCAGTTCATCACGCTTGTTTAGGATAGTTTGGCGATTTCAGACTTATATTAAATAGTACAGGTTTTCCTTCATCAATGTTACTAATATCTAAGATAAACTCAGAAAGTACATATGAATTGAAAAAGTGACATTGGTACTTAAAGGTCTTTACTTGGTGCTATAGTTTTTACAAATCATTTATCATCGTCTTACATTTAATTTATCTACAGATAGTTGCACTCCGTCAAATTCGGATACTGCAAGGCACAACACTACGCCTCGTTCACACCATTCAAAACAATCATCACATCCCACACAGGCTGTCGCAACAGAACATAAATCCTACATTTGACACGCACTCCCTAACCTTTGTCGATATCAATCGTTTGAATATTTCGCCACAAGATTTATAGCTAATCCCGAATTTACTGCCAACACTATTGTCTCTAATTTGACTGGTGTGGAATATATCTTAGGCTGTGTTTACAACTTGGATTACTTTGGTGTGCTTAAATGTCAAATTATAAACTCAAACTCGAAGATATTTCAAATAAACCAATTATAGGCACTTTTGAATTGTCATATGTCGGTTTGTCAAAAACATCAAGCTAGTTGCCCATTCCAAAGCGTAGTAGGTACCTATCGAGAAGAAGTATCACAGACTTTTAAAACAAAATATGGTTACAAAATATTGGTTACATCATTCATGTTGAAATTCGTCCATGTGAGAACGATGCAGAACGTTAAAAGCGTTCGTAATAAAAAGATTAAAAATAAAACCATTCAGCTCATTTAAAGCTCATTCATATAATTATACTTAAGTGAGGTTACATCAAGTCAGACAAGTCAGTCACGTGGACAAACATCAGCCTATTCAATTAGTTATCAAAAACGATGATAAGAATATTTGTTCAGATGTGGGATAGGCAGGACTGAGTTAAATAATAATAATCTTTACAGGGCACCCTCAACTTAAAGGGCCCTCGGTTTTTCGCACCTATTAAGATATAAAAGGCTATTATTAAGATTAGTATCGACTGCTATGATAAACACAACAGTTAGTTCTGTGTTTATCACAGCAGTCGACAGATGACCACTGTGGCACATACATACAGGGTGGCAGGGATCACGGATTCAGTACATGATTCTGGACCCCATCCGTTGAAACTTTTAGTCGGTTATTAAAAAAAAACAGCTGTTTCCAACAAAAGTGTAGTAATATATACGCAGCCAAAATGTATAGAATAGTATATTGTTTTTTACATAACCAGGATAAATTTCAACCCCGTCCAAAATCATGTACTGAATCTATAGTAACAGCTTGCATGTCGATGTCCCTACCAACCTGTATAATGATAGGATACATAAGGAACAAAGATTGATAAAAAATATAACAAAATTCGAAACTAATACCTGTTTACCTATCATAAAATTGGCCGAATTAAATAAGATATCGTAAAAATTTTGAATCTTACGAATACTCAACGAATATTCAGCACATCCCTACACTTTCGATTAAAGCATGTAAACACAGCCTTACAGATTAACATAATCTTATGGTTCGATTTCATAATGTTTATGTAAGTTACCCATGTAATGTTTTGTAAGATATCTGTAATTTTATTCTCACAAGCACTGCGTAGGAGACTTGGTAGCGAGTAGCGAAGTAAATCAATCTCAACTGGCTTGTTCAAGTTTTTGTTTTATTTTTTATTATTACGGCCTTATTATCTTGTGGTTAATTTGACTATAAACTGTCTGATTTAATTAAAGTTAGGAGCAGTGATAGCCTAGTGGTGTGATCGTCGGACTGTCAGGTCTCGAGTTCAAACCCAAGGCACGCACCTCAGACTTTTCGGATTCATGTGCGTATTGTATTGTATCACTTGCTTCAAAAACGGTGAAGGAAAACATTGTGAGGAAACCGCCATGCCTGAAGATATTTCTCGACGGCATATGAAGCCAAGTCAGAGGCTCAATGGCGGCTTGAAAACTCTGACACCAGATTAGTGACTAACCACACGAAAAGAAGAAGAGTTTTAAGGGTAATGCTTTATTTTGGGTTATTACCTATAATTTTACCAACAACGTCCTTTGATTGAGATGTGCAGGTATAGTTCGATTCAAAGTTAATGGCGGCTCGGAAGTTAGCTGCTCGCTGCGCAGTACCGCATCCCTCACCCCCGCTGACCCATGAATTTGTTACTGCGCAGCGGCTCGCCTCATGTTCCGAGCAGCCATTAAGTTTGAATCGGGCTGTACATTGTGTTTAAAATGTAGGTACACTATTGATTGACCCACTGTTCTGTGTGAACTTTTTCTTTCAAGGATTAAATGACAGTGGATTAAGTCTATGGTCTCGTATAAACGCCGTCGCCGCGTCACGATGCTTACTATAGAAATGTACTGTTTCACACGTTGACGTCGACGTCTTGTAGCGTTCACGTCGATCGAAACATTGACGCTGAAATCGGACGTCGCATATAGCATAAAATAGGAGACCAAAGCATTAGAACATTGTCACTAACGGTCACTTTAGTTCAGACCATGACTTACATACAAACCCATGGGTTCCCAAGTTAAGTATTTAGGTCAAGATTCAAAGACCGCTCTTTGACTTTACTTTACTTTACTAAGTAAGTGTCTCTTAAGAATATGAACTTTTATAACATTATTATTCAGATTCTTATAAAACGCTCGCTTATATTTGCGAATATAATACGAATATGAACAATATGGTTGGTGGCTAAGTAATAACAGCCGCATGGGTTGGTCGGGTTAAGCTACGCTTGCCATAGTCAGTCCGTGGATGGGTGACCGTCGTTAACCGCGACCGCTCCGTGCCTCAGAAAACACGTCAAACCGTTGGCCCCGGCTGTCATTCTTGGATCTTTGACAGTCATTACGGATCGTCAGATGCCCGAAAGTCTGACAACCAGTCTTACCAAGGGGTATCTTGTTAACAAGTAACTGGGTTGTGGAGGTCAGATACGCAGTCGCTCTATGTAAAATACTGGTATTCAGCAGACTCTGGTAGACTGGAAGCCGACCCCAACATAGTTGGGAAAAGGCTAGGCAGATTGATTGCTTGTATACAAATAAGATTCATATTCGAACGAATCGCTTATTACTTTACTTAACGAAGCAAAGTCATAGTGTGGTTTGTGAATCTTGACATGAGACATACCTGCACAATAACAGTAACTACAAAATAACCAACCCATGGACCGAAGATCACCACCATCTACGATACTTTAGTACATATAGACCACAATGTAAAAACAATTTATTTATTCTTTAAAAAACCTAAGAGGCTTACAATTTACCTGAATTACCGGTAAAATAATAAAAAACACATAATCATTATGCTTGAAGTAATTTGACATGATTACTAAACTGGCCGTTCAACGTATAGTACCTACGACTGGCTACGAGTAGTTATCGGTATAAATAACGATCGCGTGAACGTTTCTCTGACTGTCGCGACAGAGTTTGTCAAACTTGTTCCATAGAATAATAAATCTGTATAGAAGTGGACTTTGTGGGGCTTGTTGC
Source organism: Xanthia icteritia (assembly GCA_949128155.2). Classification (NCBI taxonomy): domain Eukaryota; kingdom Metazoa; phylum Arthropoda; class Insecta; order Lepidoptera; family Noctuidae; genus Xanthia; species Xanthia icteritia. The sequence goes on along the minus strand of OX421947.2, from coordinate 16,650,987 downwards.
TAAATAATAACAGCAGCACGGGTCGATCAAGCTTATTAAACTACGCTTGCCGAACTCGTCGTCCGTGCCTCGGAAAGCACGTTAAACCGTTGGTGCCGGCTGTCATTTTGTAGATCTTTGACAGTCGTTGCGGGAAGTCAGAAGCCCGAAAATCTTCCCACCAGTCTTAACAACGGGGTACCCAGTTACTGGGCTGTGGAGGTCAGATAGGCAGTTGCTCCATGTACAATACTGGTATTCAGCTGCTTCTGGTTAAACTGGAAACCGACCCCAACATAGTTGGAAAAAGGCTAGACAGATTTTTTTTTTTTTTTTTTCGCTTTTGGCAACTGAGCCGATGTCGACTATTCTGCCAGTGTCATGTAGTGACGGCAGCACAGCAAGATGAGCCGTCGAACTTTGCACTTCGTGGTAGTTGTTAGTAGTTATTGGTATTAGCTGAAAGGACGAGACAAGTTTTGTTAGTAATGACATTTTTTTTTTTTTAATTGTTAGTTATTAGTTTACATATTTACAGTTATAGTTATTATTTATCTATCACACACCAGACTACATTTTTATATCATTGTCATTTAAAAATTTTGCTAGGACTTGAATCAGTTTAGGGGAAAAGTTAGTCAAGAGAGAATGGAAGTTAGTAGGAAGGGTAATTTTAATTTTAGGAAGCTTAAGGTACAAATCAAAAGACTGTGAATTTGAAGGACATGAAAAAAAGATATGGTCCAGAGTACCCTCATCAAGTCCGCATTCGCACAGGGAACTGTGACGAACACGAATCTTGTGAAGAAATACTGGACTGCAGCAGTGACCGAGTCTCAGCCTACATAAGGATGAAACAGTTCTTTTAGATAATTTAGTGCATTTAAAAAACCAAGGTTTTCGTTGGATGTCGGGTTGTATACTGGCGTAGTACGCCCCCTTCAGCTTTGAAGTTACCTGCCATCCTGCTGACCATGAGTTATGCATTTTAAGTTTGGTGTCAGTACGTAAGTCGTAACTATGAACGACATAATGTTTTTGGTCAACAGGGTTGGATGTTGCGAATTTAGCCAGCGAGTCGGCGCACTCGTTGCCACCTATCCCCGAGTGACTGGGAACCCAAGCTATTTCAATGTTCAAACCGTTGTTAGAGCAAATGAAGAGCAAATTTTGAATGTCTATAATGATTTTACTATGAATTTTTGATTTTAATTGATTTTGACTTAATGCCTGAATGCTACTGCGAGAATCTGAAAAAATAACCGAATTTTGGATATTATGAGTTTTAATGAAATTAATTGCTTCTAAAATGCCAATACATTCCCCTGTAAATACCGAAACCTCTGGAGGGCACTGGAAGAGAAGAGCAATTCTGGAATTCTGGAAGTATGTTGCAATTCCTGTGCATCCTGTTGGGGTTAATTTAGACGCATCTGTGTAGAATAAATTCCAACCCCTCCAGTACCTTTCAATGACCCGGTCAAAATCACCTTTTACGTCCTCGGAACTCTTTGAAAGACCAAGTTCCAAAACGACTTTTGGCTTAAAGTGGACCACCTCGTATGCGGAAGAAAATACTGGTAGGGTGGGATACTGACAAACAGGTGAGGAGAGGTTTTTAAGTTCTCTGTACCTATTCATCAGCGGGGGAAACGATTTATGTTTCCAATAAGGTGATACTTCTAAAGAACGGTGGATTTGTTCTAAAATGGGAAGTAAGGGATGGGACGAAAGGGCGAAAACTTTTGACAGGAAGCGATCTGCTAAGTATTGTCTTCGAAGGTTAAGGGGAGGCTCTGCACATTCTACCTGTAGGGCATTTATAGGTGAGGATTTCATTGCTCCTACTACAATCCTAAGGCATTTGGCTTGAATAGCGTCTAGTTTACGAAGCGCCTCTTTATTACAGGGCTCAAGTAAGAAGCAGCAATAGTCCATCACGCTTCTGATCAGAGCATTGTACACTAATTTTAGAGTGTATGGGTGAGCTCCCCACCAGACTCCGGATAAAGCCTTTAGGACTGATACTGAGCGTTCACATTTTTTAACCACATTGTTGATGTGATCCACACCTGACATTTTGGAGTCCAGGGTAACTCCCAGAAACCTGGCCTTTTCCTTGGTCGGGATAGCTTGACCATCTATGTTAATATGTACCTGGGGGATAAGACGTTTGCGAGTAAAAATAACTGCTGTACTCTTAGGGGCGCTCAAAGACAACCCATGATCAAGTAGCCATTGGTTTAATGAAGATAAAGAGACATTCAAAGATAGAGCGGCATCCTCTATGGAACTGCCAGAGACCAATAATGCAATATCGTCCGCATATTGAAGGATTTTACAATTATAATTTAAGGATGAAGGGAGATCTGAAGTGTAAATATTATATAGTATGGGACTAATGACGGATCCCTGAGGTAAGCCTCGCCACGTCACCCTCTGCTCAGAGTTTTCCCCAGGAATCCTCAGCTGAAGAGTACGACTTGAAAGAATGGTGGAAATAATCTGAATAATCCTAGCCGGTATTCTCAGCTCGTGCAGCTTTTGCCTGAGAACGGGGAGGAGGACAGAATCATAAGCAGCTGATATATCTAGAAAAACGGCTACCACAGACTCATCTCTACTAAGGGCCAGTCGGATTTCTGATGTGAGGATACCCACACTATCAGTTGTACCCAGACTTTTCCTAAAGCCGAATTGAGTCGTTGGGAGCAGTTTTCTATGTTCAACTAACCATTCTAGACGGTTTTTAATTAGATGTTCAAGAAGTTTAATAAGAATAGACGATAAAGCAATTGGTCGATAAGAGCAATGATCACTAGGATCCTTGCCGGGTTTTAATAGAGGAATAACCATTTGAACCTTCCAGGCTGGAGGAATATACCCAGAGATGAAACAAAAATTGACCAAGTCCAGGTAATATTGTTGACATTTTACGCCCGCTTTTGCAATGAAAGAGTAAGGGAATCCATCCACGCCAGGTGCAGAATCCTTAACATAATTAAGAACCGTTTTAAGTTCGTCAAGGGAAAATGGCTTATCAAGAGAATCATTTGAAGTAACAGAACCTACAAAGTTTATTTCGTCTACACCAGGGACATAGACTGGGGCGACTTTTTTGAAAAACTGGTATAAACTGGTACTCCAAACTGGTACCCCAAATCTTCGGATAAGATGTTCGTGGGAGACGGTTTTAAACTGTTTCTAAAACTTTTCACTCTCTGCCACACCACCGACGCTGGGGTAGATGGACTTAGGGAATTACAAAACGATACCCAGCCTGCTCTTTTCTTTTTTCTATTTAGTTTCCTGGACTTAGCCAATATTTTATTGAAGGCGAGAAGGTTATCCAGGTTCATTTCAAGGTTAAAGGTCTCTTCCGCCTCATTCCTGGCCCTGATCATGGCAGTGCATTCCCTATCCCACCAAGGCGGAGAAGGGAGTTTTCCTGAAGGTGATTTTTTAGGAGGGAAGCAATCATCAGCTGTAGCGGATATGGTGTTGGAAAAAGAAGCAAAACATTCTTGAGCATTCTCAGCATTGATGGATGGGAGGTTGGAGATACGAAGGTCTAAAATTTTTGAGTAAAGATCCCAATCCACAGAGTTAAGTTGGTACTTTAATAAGGGAGGGGAGGTTTTATCAGGAAGAGATTTAGAGGGAATTTCAACTGTGATGGGATAGTGATCACTCCCATAGGTCATATTCAAACGGTTCCATATAAAAAGGCTAGCTATGCTGGATGAGCAAAATGTCAGATCGACACAACTATTACTTTGCCCTAATCCAGACCTACGTGTGGCACTGCCATCATTAATAATACACAGGTCAAGATCATCCAGCATATCCACTAGGCCTACACCAGTACTATCGCAAGATTCCGATCCCCACCGGTAGTGATGACAATTAAAATCTCCCATGACAAGTAATGGACCGTTTACATTACTTAGTAAATTTTTAATTAAGACAAGATCTTCAAAACGTGGGTGTGCAATATAAAAAGAAAAAAGATTTATACCCTCAACCTTAACGGCAACAACATTTATGTTGTCGCCAACGAAGGGTAGAGGGATCTGGGAGAATGATACTTTGTTATTGATGAACAAAGCACATCCTCCATATCCATCTGATCTGTCATGGCGAACACCACCGAAACATGGGATCCTGAAATTGTTTTCAGAACGAAGCCACGTCTCAGCGATGCTGCAGACTAATGGTTTAAATTTATTAATTAAAAAGAGTAGGTCAGGTTTCCTGGGAGAAATACTCCTCACGTTCCATTGCAGGAATGTCAGGGGATGGAACATTATTTATATATTGAACTATTGAAGACAGTTTATTGGCAACGTGGTCAGGTAAAGATTGTGCAGGGTTAGCTAATACAGTTATTAGCATATTGGCTATAATATTTAATATATGTTCGGGCTTATCAGGAGTACTAGCACCTTCTCTAGGGAAGGCACAACCGTTTTGGGAAGGAGAGAAGGCGTAATCCTGAGTAAGGGCTTGATGAGCCTGCCTATCGTAGCTAGGTGAAAGAGGTGCATGGGATTTAGGTTTGAGAAAGACCGTTTTACGGTATGATTTTGGTGTTTGGGGAGCTGGACTGGGGTATTGAGGCGAACTGGTTGTTGGTTTGGATTTTGGTGGTATTCTTGACACTTCGGCATATGATCGTGAGACTGGAGGGAAAACCTGACTTGCTTCCGCATATGAAACAGATTTCTCGGCCATGAGAGCTTTTATGCCCTTCTGGCGACCCAATTCAGGACAAGCCTTATCATTTGCATAGTGATTGCCAGAACAAGATATGCAAATAGCACAGTCAGTGGAAACTTGGCATCCATCCCCTGGGTGATCTTGACCACATTTGGAACAACGAGGCTGCGAGCGACATACAGTACGTGTGTGACCGAAACGACAACAGTTAAAACATTGAATAGTCGGGTACATATATGTCTCGACCAAAAGGGCAGAATAAAAACAATAAACCCGCTTAGGTAAGATTTGCCCATCGAAAGTGAGAACTACAGTTTGAGTGGGTTTCCACTCTGTAACCCCCAGAGAAGTCACCTTACGGTTCATTCTCCTTGCCTTTATAACTGGGCCGCATCCAACTGGAACCTTAATATTCTCAATGACCTCGTCTTCTGTCCACTCATTTGGAACATCTCTAACGAGACCCAAACGAGTTATATTAAATTGGGGAATCGTTGCTATAAAATTATTTTGTACTAATGTTTTACTTATCAAGAAACTATTAGCATCCTGATGAGACTTAAACTCGACCGACACCCGGTTCCTTCCTAGGCGTTTTACACTACCTAGGAGAATGTTGCTGTAGTTATTTTTGGTTAAAAACATTCCAAATTTAACCGGGTGCAGTACAGTACCTGGAGTCTGGCCATCCTTCAAAGAAACGTGAACGACATAGGGTGGGTTATCCCTTAAAGTGTAACATTGTCTTCCGAATTCTTTTTTGAGTAACTTAGGAGGATTTATTATAGTAGTCGGGGGGGAAGTAGCTAATCTTTTTCTACTTGCCGATTCGGAGTCCATTGCATTTTCTAGTACATTGTCATCGGGGAGTGAAACCGTTAACACCGGAGTGTATTCAAAGGGATCAGGAGGATCGGGAGGCTTTTTGTCATCCATTATGGATATCGGATAAAATCGTTAAAATATTAAAAAAATAGAGTTAAAATAAACCTTAGACTAAACTACAGACACAAAGAATAGTCTCGATTGTAGTTCACAGTTGTAAAATTAACTAAAATCGAGAAAATTCGTAACACAAACAAAAGCACTTGTAGCCTTCACCACTACCCACGAAGCAAAACGGCTAGACAGATGATGAAAGGCTTTAGATACAATTATGACATATCGAGCTTTAAAAAGTGACTGTCATATAAGTTTGAGTAGGTAACAGAGATCACTGCCTTCTATGTAAAACAGATGTGCCTTAGTTAGGTACAACCGCGTGCCGTACTGCTACAATCATTTACGACTTCAAGAGCGTGCATTCTGTAAGAGAGCATATATTGTGAGAGAGCGTATATTACTGTATGGAAATATGACTGTTGTTGAATATGATGTTTTACGCAAATAAGTACCAATAATTTTATCCACGAATTGTATATCTTAGAATTTGAATTTTATTTTTGTATTGTATGTTATTTGAATGCTTATTTTATTTTAATCTTTATAATTATATGTTAATTAATGTAATTGGACCTGTGCCGTTTTAATTAACTATAAATAAATAAATAGAATGAAATATCTAGTAAACTAAAATATTGATTATGAAATGCAATAATTATCGTAACACCGAACATTTAGTTTTAGATGTAAAAAAAAGTATTTAGAAACTTTCCAAGTGGCTTTTTTACACCTAAAACGGTTATAAAATCAAATTCAGTTTCATAATTACAATTCATTATTAATATTCTAGTTCACTAGTTAGCGATATTTTATATTTTCATACAGTAATATTTCCAACAAATCAAACAAATTAATCAACACAGCGAAATATTTGACAGCTATTTGCGACGTTGCCAACTTTTATAATAAACGTCTGTACTTAGACAAAGTGATATCTTATCAACGATAACGTCGTTGGAAAAGTCAAAAAATGTATGGAACTGACATAAGCTATTGTATAGTTATAGCATAAGTCAATCCTGTTGAAAGTCGTTGTTGAAATACGAAATTCTTACCACTTGTGTAGGCCAGTCTAGGCCCTCAGGGCAAGTTAAGGTGACAGCAATTGCTTGACATTGACATGACACTTGACCCTTGACTTGTGCTCTAAAAGTGTCTGGTGATGTGGTGACATCTATATGCGAACTACGCACACTGACGTTACGCAAAATCCTGCATCGCGCAAGCAGCGTTTACCGCGCGACTAGCATATACACAACGTCCCGACATCAACCGTCGGGCAGTAGCCTACTAGACACAACACCCGGTCGGAGGATCCTCCCTTTTCTATGGAGGATGAGTGAACTTTACACCCTGTTCCTCATAGCTCTGTAGTAACTCTTCAGAGATTTCAATTTCGTCGATAATTTGAGAATATCACGCCGAAGATATCATCCTGACGGTTTTGAACGTTTCAAACACAACAAAACTGTTGTGTTTTGTCGCTTCTGTACATTGTAATTCTATGCTAGCCCCTAGGGATATGACTACTTCGTTGATTAGTGGGTACGGCAGGGAGACAAACAAATGTTGGATTACGAATGTTTTTGTATTTCATGGTTTTTGAGTTATCAGTTGAGTTATGTGTTTACGTTAATCCAATGATAAATGACAAAGTTCGTGTGTGAAAGATTAGGTGTTTGTGAATTAATTCGGATATATACTTTTCGGATATAATTTGATGGCTTCAACATAATAGGAGCTCGTGGCTAATAATACCAGCCGCACGGGTCGATCCATCAGGTTAATCCACTTGCTGGGGTTGGTCCGTAGACCTTTACATGCCAAGACTCCTCCGTGCCTAGGAAAGCACGTTAAGCCGTTGGTCCCGGCTGTCATTCGTGGATCTTGGACAGTCAGAAGTCCGAAAGTACAACCACCGTACGACAACCTCGACCAGTCAATATCCTATTACCCAGTTACTGAGTTGTGGAGGTCTGATAAGTAGTCAGACGCTTTTTTCCATGACTTTAAGGTGCATTTTTCATCTTATGGGTCAGTGAAGACATGAAAATAAATATGTGGACTAGATAAAGTAAAATCTTTTTCATAACCTTCGTAAGTTTTTAAAAGAATAAAACCATCGCCATTTAATCGAGCTGATATTTAGATACTATATATTTCTCAGATCTAAGATAAAACTATCTTAATATAAATGTCTACAGTTATAGTTTAAGAATATCTGTCAACGAACATTACTAAGAAGCATCGCGCGAGCCGAGTGCTCCCCATTCCCTACAATACCCTATTCTTAAGGTAATTACACACTAGCCAGATAAGTGGCTCGATAACGCTTCATAACCCGTATGCACTAAAAGTACTGACCACAAAAAAAATTACGCCAAATTATACCCGTAAATAATTAAGTAATTTATGTCCGTTTTAAAATTTTAAACGCAGAATGTGAAGTTTGTTTTTAAATAACGACTTCCTGTTCCAAGGTAAATGTTAAACAGCCTACTTTAAAATGAGGTAGAATTCTTCAATTAGTTGTGCACATTGTTGCAAGCAGGCAGGCTTTATGAAATTAAAAATAGTAATTATACTTTTAATTATAATGATTATATTCAACCGTATGACTCAACGGTACCGTAAACCTGTACTTCTTCCTGAATACAATACGGTATAATGAAAATAATCAAAACACCTGCTAGACAATGCGCCTGATCAGAGCCGCCGGGGTCATAAGCCACCCATTCCGACACTACTTGACGTAATAAAGCGAAATATTACCCAACGAACCATACGTAGATATTAAAACATGGGCGGGGTTTAATTAGAAATTTAACCTGTTAATAAATTACCGATGGTCTGCCGCCACCCAGGGTGTGGCAACACTCAGCGTATTTCCCTAGAGAAATAACGACGGTGTTGCCAACGCAAACTCGAATTCTGGATATTTTCGGAACTCGTTCGTGATGTTTATTATGTCATTTCCCCCGAAAACGAATTGTTAACCATTAGTGTCCTGCACGTTTTTATATTTCCATTTTTATTTTCACTTAAAACTAATTTAAATTTTCTTATAAACGACACTATTTTTATTATGTATACGGTCGCTATATTTTAAAATGAATGGACGTCACTATTATTAGTTTAAATGAATAGATCCATCAAGAATGTTTTGAAAATATCCAGAGAATAACGGGATTCATTTAGATTGTTTAAGATGTTAGTTAGAAGTTAATACCATTGTTAGTAGATAATGGAGTGTCCAATTAAAATAGTAAAAATTGGTTGTAAAACTTGATTTTAGACACAGTTTAAACTCTAGTAAAACATTTTACGACTGCCATGTACGGTATTTTGGAATTATACAAGGTGTTTCATTATTATTTTTATGTAAACTCGTTTTCTATGCCTCGATTTAGATATGTAGAATAATTTTAAATATTTCACTTAGTTGACGTTTTTTCAGTTATTTAATCAAATACTGCTTGGTGTTCACGTCATTTGTACCAACAAATTTTAATGAAAATTATGATTATTACGACTTATTGTTTATAATATAGAAAACATATATAAGTTAATAACTTATTAGTTATTTGCCACAAATTAAGTGCTCATGGAATCACGTCTCGAATGTTCTAAAAATCAGAATTTAATCGTTTTAAAATTCCTATGGATATTTACTAAAAACAAAACTACGCAAAATTAAATGCAAAGTTACGATAAAATCAAAATTAATCTAAAAACAAAGACACAAACATTCCATACCATTCACGAACGACACACAGATTTTTAAAAAAAACAACAAAAAATATTCCCGCGGCCAGTTAATTAAGTACCGGTATCGATATTTCGTTTAATCGATAGAATCGATACAACATGTTATCGAAGCGCCTCTAGCTTCGTTAAGGACGGTGTAATCGACTTAGACATGCATCATGGCTAATTCGTGTGTTATTCGATTTTAAGAAACGATAGCTGATGGGTTTAGGGTTATACTGTAGATGGAAGAAATCGATTAATCGATTTTGCTCTACAATATTCGGAAATAAATTCTTATTGCTTCTCAATAGATGTGTCTATTCATTTCTTGATGAAATATGTAAGTACTAACAATCGGCTCTTCTGTCTAGTAAAAATATTCTTTAATATTCTTTGTAAAGAGTTTTCATTTGACCTATTTACCACCAAAACCTATTCTGCACGCGCTCGGCTGAGCGCTGACTTTTTTAAAAGTGCATAGTGCATAATACTTATTGTACCTTATATATATGTATATATATATATTCTTAATCTTTTTTATCGTGCTTGTTAGTGATCTTAAGTTTTATACTATTTTTTTCTGTTTTTACTCGTGAGAACCTGTAATTGGCTTTATGTTTCTTAATCAACTGTTATCCATTTGTTATTGCTGTTGGTTCTCCTATTAATAAATAAATAAAAACTACTGGCAACTGCTTAAAGGCTCCAGCAGACATGCGCGATACGGGTGGAACAATTTCTATGAAAACATCACGGCATTTTTTCTATCGGTGTCGCGTCGCGCCTGTCTTCGGGAACCTTACGGGTTAGTTGTTGTATGTACAAAGAAGAAATCGATTTAGAGCAATTTACCTACCTACTGTAAAAAGACACATCCTATAAAATACTAAGTAAACACAGAGATGACCTCACCTACGGTCACCACAGTTGGGGCCCCAACTCCAACTTCCAGCAGAAATGATCGAATGAACAAGACAGTAGCTCAAGTAGCTGTATCTACTGATTTTTTGATTCCATAATTTCTTTACGCTCCACCACAGCGTAAAGTTTCTATAGTGCGGTGGCGGCATCTACATCGCCACATGCGAACTACACATCAAAGACCAGGGGCCGTATTATGACGTATTAATGCCACCATTATTCCAGTGTGAGTGAGAGACGGAGCTATACAAGGCCGCTAGCACCATCCTTTTTTCGCAGTGGAATAATGATGGCATTAATACTTCATAATAAGGCCCCTGACGTCACATAAATCCTGCATCGCGCAATTAAAATGTACCAAATCAAATCAAATAATTTATTTTTGCAAACATGGGTAATTGGTACATGGATCTTTTCTTAAAAAAGTAGTCCTCCATATTCTACCGTCTCATAGGCATGCAAATAATATTAAATTCCAAAATTAAACAAATTCTATTGATTGATACTGAATGAATATAAATGTCAAATCATTAGAATTCACTATTCAGTCACTATTATTTCTCTGATAACACCGTTCATGTATTTAATTAGGTTCACCACGAACAAGTTGTGATGAAAAGGACTATTTGTGCACGAAGTAACAGTAGAACACTGTCTCCTAAGGCACAGGTTTCCCCTAGTTTAGGAGGCAGGGTTTTTCACCATTCCAGACACCTTATTACAACGAATTGTTTGTAACCTACATTTACATTTACTACCTATTGTAATCAAAGGTTTTTAGTATCAATAAAGTTATTATTTATTTATTTATTTTTAATTACAAAAAAATAAAAAAAACAGACTAATAACAGTAGCGACATTTTTACAGTAACGTCAAAAAAAAAAATAGTATGTCAAAGTGTCAATAAGAATAAAAATTGTCAGAACAGGAATGTAGATGTCAATCATAATAGTACTTTATCAATCTGTGCAGAGATTTATCATTAAGGAAGTCATCAATTTTGTAATAGCTTTACCGCGCGAACGCCATATAGTATAAGACTATCCGACATCAATCGTTGGGCAGTTGCCCGCCAGACACGACACCCGTCTGGTGGGAGGATCCTCCCTTTTCTATAGAGGATGAGTGAACTTTACACCCTGTTCCGTATACCTCTAAAACGCCTGCGGAACCCAACCCTTTAAACACAGGCATATGCTATGTATTTTTGTAGCGATACCCCAATGTGGCCATATATCGCTTAGCTACACGTAATCCAACTCATATCAAACGCAATTAGAGTAAAGCTTCGTGCAGACTAGCGCGACGCGACAGCGCGACGCGACACCGGTTATTGTTATACCGTGAAGTTTTTTTAGAAATTGTATTGTTCGAGTCGCGTCGCGCCGTCGCGTCGCGCTGGTCTGTACGAGCCTTAATAACTTGAATAGGAATTACAATAATAACACATTTCATATAAATATAGTGTGTTGAATCAAATGTGTCATGGAATTGATTCGTTCGTAGTTTTTTTTCTATATTCATGTAGATGTAGTTCTGTGTTACAAATAGAGATAAAACAAATTAGGTTTTTCTTGTTTTCCCTGATTGTAGGTACAGTCAACCTCACATCAGTAATAAAATAATGACATTGAAAGTATGTCGAAGCAAAAAAAAAACACTGCAAAGTGAAAATTTACTTTAATTTCGGAAGTCGGTGTCTTTCGTTCTGTATTTTTTGTTTTATGCCACCGACTTCCACAAGTCGGTTATAATCTTTGTAAAAAAAGTTTTTTATTTTTCACTTTGTGAGTCTGACAGTCAGACCGACGCCAGCAGGTCACTTGTCACTGTCAAATTTTCCCAATCAACTTTGAACCTTATGCTTTAGTGATAAAGTTGAAAATCTATTAAAGAAATTTGACAGATTGTAGTAGGTTGATGTGCTGGCGTCTGTACAAACAACCACACGTCAGTCACTTGCGACTTTCAAAAAGGAGGAAGGAGGTTCTATGGTCGCCTGTATGTATGTCCATCGATTTCTCCGTGATTACTGGGTTTATTTAGATATTTGATATGTTTTTAGTCTTAAGGCCCCGATAGACAGGCGAGTCGCGACTGCGCGACGACGCGACTCTGGTGGAATCATTTCTATGAAAACTTCATACAACACACCCAACATACAAAAACGAATAACTTCAAAAAAACTACGAGAATTCGTGGAAACCCTTTGGTCTGTGGAAGCCCCGATATTTTTGGTTCTATAAATGTAGCTCCAAAATACATATAGCGTTACTGGCCTGTCAAACAACGGAATACTCTGTCTGATCCGATAGGAAACATACATTGTGCAGATTGGCTGTTGATTATTCAGTATCGAAACATAGAATCCGCAGGCATCTCCAATTTCCATTGTGTGTATAGCTTTTGATTGATTGATAGCTTGTCCGTCTTTCATGGAGAATGACTTGAGGAAAATCATCATTGTTACATACATACATAAACTCGAAGTCAAACCGAGCTGTGGACTGTGTGATGTTCTTACTTGCCAATTCTATGGTAGCCATACATGTTACGATATACTTGCACAAGTCTACGTGACACCGAAAGGCTCGGATACTTGTGCAAATTCATCCCAGACTCGTTAATGTATACTTGTGCAAGTCCAATTTTGTGTCCAAGTATATCGTAACGTGTGTGACCTGCATTAGCCCATTTTCACAAACACTATGCATTTATACACCGTGAAATCTTAATGGTTGTTTTCCCGCAGCGAAATGGTTTTGTCTTGGTAATACAATCATTATATAAACAAATAAAATATTAGAAACAATTTTGAAAACAATTTTTGTGTTGTTACGTGCAAATTAGTTTATCAACACGAGCGAGAGTTAATTTTGCTTTGAACATTTATGCATCGCTGTTCCCTTTGTCGGCGGCGCGTGCGATTCGAGTAGTACCTACAATTTACCTGTTACTATTGAATCTCATGTCTTCGAGTTGATATTTTTTTAATTATTTTAGGACACAAACATCTTTATTTTTTTACTTTTACTCTATGCTTCGAAAGTACTCCTTATGGCAAGTTTTTCTGCCGCGGGAAAACAACCATTAAGGCTCGTACAGACCAGCGCGACGCGACTCGAACAATACAATTTCTAAAAAAACTTCACGGTATAACAATAACCGGTGTCGCGTCGCGCTGTCGCGTCGCGCTAGTCTGCATGAAGCTTTAAGATTTCACGATGTATAGTGTCGCTTTGTGTTAGTGAACGGGCATTAGGTACAAAAGTAAAGTCGACCTCATCTTGGGCCTGTGTTTCATCGGCATGTAATGTATTTAGTTTGAAATTAGTAGCAGTTAAAATAAATGACTTTTGAATTAGAATTTTGAATTTTTGAATTTGGGATTTGAATTGTATGTATCCCCTTTTAACCTAATACCCACCAACGTTGCTTGTCGGCAGAAAAAAACAAAGTCGAAACGAAACAAAAATCAATGGTAACAATTTGACATTGTCAACAATTTGACCTTTATGTCGTAGCAGTAAGGGTTATTTTCGAAGTGCAAGTGATGTGCAGTTGACTGTAATTAGAACTATTAGGCCCTTTGTACACACGTTTTTCTTGCCGTGAAAAACTACGGTTTTTTCGCCGTGTGCAGACACGGTCGGCAGTGTTGTATGGATCACTATGGAAGCTTGTTGACAAACACGTTTTTTCTATGATGCGGTTTATACGCCGTACCATAAAGAACCCGTGACGTGTACAAAGAGCCTTACTCTTTTACAAGTTGTTGCTTAAAAGTAATAATAGCAAACTGATATCAGTAAAATAATGAAAGCAATAAAGATATAATCGTTAATGTCTTCTAAAATATGATTATTACTACAATAAAATACTAATAAATCTTATTCTATGAACGATGATTTCACAATCTTCCCAAAAATGTGTAAACAAATTGATTTCATCGCCATAAATTAATCATATCATTGATTAATAAATCAAGTTTAAACTTCAATCATTACATTTTATAAATTATTATTAAAGTCGTTTTTCATGACTGTCGTGACCGCGTTGTTCTTCTAAACTACGCAACGGATTTTGATGCGGTTATTATCAGCATTTAGTGAATTTATTTCGGCAGGATTGTGTAGGTATAGCATAACCAGCCTATAACGTTCCTACTCCTGGTAAACAGGCCCCCTCTCTTCGAGAGGGAGTGGAATCCACCACGCGGGCCCAGTGCGGTTTGATAGATGTCACATGTCTTCTATTTTTTGGTTCTCGGACATGCCGGTTTCCTCACGATGTTTTCCTTCACCGTTTTGAGAGCAGTGGTTATGAAATATAATTTACACAACGTAAAGCGTCTGTCAGGGTTCGAACCTAGGACCTACAACTCGTAAGTCGCGGTCGTTACCACTGGGCCACCACTGCTCACTCCATTAAAGTTTAATAATGAATGAATTATTATGTGTATAATTCATTCGTATTAAAGTTTAATATAATAAAGAAATCTTTATTTTTTGTCAAGTCGTAAAAACCGTGCGAAGCAGGGGCACGTCGCTAGTTATTAATAACTAGGTATCTTGATATTTATTGGAATGCTAGTTTGGCGCCACAACGAATTAAGTCTCCAGCAGACAGGCGCAACGCAACAGGACTCCAGTGGAACAATTTCTATGACAACTTCATGGAAAATTTCTACCAGAATCGCGTCGCACTGTCGTGTCGCGCCTGCCTGCAGGAGCCTTTAGACTAAGACTAATAAATTGTTGTTGTTTAAAGTTAATTGGCTAAGCTTAGGTGAAGATATACAACGGTTGTATATCTTCAGGAAAACGATGTTTCAGTTAATTAAAATATTAATAACCAAAATATTTTAGTTTTAATACAAGAATGACGTACAGTTTGCACCTGCCCTCTTTTTCTTTTACCTCTTTTGTTATTTTTATGAAGAACAGACGAATCTGTAACTTTATGATATTTATAACGTACTAGCTTCCGCCAGTGGCTTCGCCCGCGTGATATCTTTATAAATTACAGCCTATGTTACTCAGTGATAATATAGCATTCTACTGGCGAAAGAATTTCTAAGATCGATCCTGTAGTTTTTGAATTTAAAATATAATATTAGTATTACTATAAATAAAAGTATAGAAAAATAAAAAATATATTTTGACAGGACTCAGCTGATCGAGAGGAAGATCTTAAAGGCATGGTCGATAGTAAACGAACATCAAACAAAATGGAGAAATAAACTCTCACAATTGGTAAGTAAATGATTGCCTTATCTCTATGAAGATAAATTACTTTTTTAGAGGAATAGTAGGTAAGTATCAATCGAACCTGATGCTATTGCAGTAGATTAAGTTGATTAGGCGTTTTGTTCACTTACGCCTCTACCAAGTAACATTTGCCTCAACAGCGTATTTAATTATAAGACTACGGACCCACGTAGGTCGAAGCAAGACAAACCTACTCAGGTAGAGAGATTCACAGAAGACTCCGCCCTGGAGTGTAAATGTAGTGCTGTCCCACAAACAATGGGGCACTTGATATCGTGTCCAGTGTGTCCCGTTGCCTGCACGATGCAGGAGCTGATGGACGCTACTGCTATACCTCGACACGCTAAAAAGAAGACAGCGTATTATTTCCAAAATAATGCCAACGAGTATGCCCCTGTAAACGAAGCCTTTCCTTATCCAGCCATAACAGGCTAAGCTGAGAACACAATATAAAAGCGAAGTAAAAGATCAAAGACCTAAATAAGTAGTCTAGATAATACTTGCCACTACTCTTTCGACTAACATTCACAACGGAAGCAAGAAAACATTACATGTTACAATAAAGGAAATGTGCCATAAAACCAAGCTAAGTATTATTACGTCTCTAAATAAACTTTAAGCCCTGCGATACCCACGGGCGATTTTTTCCCGCAGCGATTTTTTATCGCGCACAGGATTTTCACCGAAAGCTAGCACCGAAAGTTGAAAATGTAAGCCCACATTCGCACGGACGTAATAAAATTGCGGCGATTTGTTTTTTCGAGCGCTGGATTTTCAACGCCGCTTAGCGCTGTGAGTTGAAAATCTAATTGTGTGTTTTTTCAACGCGTGCGTCCCAAGGCTTTGGATTCTCAACGCTCGGCTCAACACCAAGAGTTGAAAATCCAGTGCGCGTTAAAACCCCGCCGCGATATTTTTACGTCCGTGCAAACGTGGGCTAACAGTGTAATTTTCTGACGCACTGGGATGAACTCTGTTGGATTCTCAATGCTCGGCTCAAGACCTAGAGTTGAAAACACAGTGCGCGATAAAAAAACGTCGCGGGTATATATCAAAACGATGGTTTGGTCTCAGAAATAATTCCCGAGCGCGTATAAAATAGGCGCCGTGCAGCTCATTAGGCACTTCTAGTGGCTGTTATGTGCGTTGTAGGACTAACAACCGATGCGTAATTGACGACGTAATGAGAATGTTACACACAAACAAACAAACAAGATACACCTTTCGACACAACAAAAACAAAATAAACATACCTCAATCCCGACTCAAAATGCACTCAACCAGCCCTTTAGTTATGTCCATAAAAATGTATAGTAAATTGCCAAATGACATTATATAAGTAAGTAAAACAAAAACATTTATTCATAAATTGAAACAATACCTGGAATCCAAGTCATACTACTATCGATTTGTCTTCTAAAAACTTCTTTACTGAGTAGTAAAGGAGTTTTTAGAAGACAAATCGATTGCAAAATAAAAAAAATCTCTCTCTTATACACCAAACATTATAAAATATATATAATATAATATGGAATATAGAAAATCAAATATGAAAATATGAATACATAAACAATAATATAATTTAATAATAATCAAAATACTTCTAAGAATTTCATAATAATTACCTACATTATTCATATTCAATACATAATTTCAAAATTACACCTATAGCTAGAAACCTAATAATATATAATAATAATTTATAATGATGTATAAATAATATTAATCGCATGAATTGTTACTTAACCCTCTTCCTCTCTCCTAATTTTGCTGTGCCCGACAGGGTCCATATTGATCTTTTAGTTGTTTATACCATCTATGTAATACATATGGAAAGCAATAAAGAATTGAGTATTAAGTATTGAGTATATTTTGTAGCTTTATAAGAATTTTTCCTGGAATGGGTCAGTTTAAAAACGTGCTTATTTTTTTAATTTGAGCTAATTCTGTCATTCTGCCGTTGTCATCTCGGAAATTAGTCACACATCGCAAATGAATTATCAACCACTACTAAACCGAAAAACTTATCAGATTGAGGCTTTATGGCATTCTGCTTCGGAGTTCTTTCCTCTAAATAGGTACCTACTTAATGGTCTAAGATCTGCAGAGGAATGACCTTCCGTCCTAACCCATCTGTTTTTTTTAATGAATGAAAAGTCTTTGATATCAAATTTTGTAGGTATGTTAAAAAATATAAATAAAAATGACTTTTCTTCAAAAATTGCACCAATTCGGTTTAGTAACAAATGTTTCTCTTAAAAAGCACTAGATATCCATTGATATATCACTTATGGCTATTGGGCGCTAAGAACATTCCTAAACTTAGGTGGTCAAGTAGTCACCTATTTAGGTCATTAACTCTGAATTGACTAACAATTGGCAGAAGTCGAGTTAGTAGGAAAGGTTCTCCTTGAAAAGCTCTTTCAATTGGCGTACTTATATCTTGCAATGTTTAAAAAATGTCACTTTTATTTATTTTTTAATCATCGTCTGGCCAGGATTTAATTAAAATACTTTTCACCCAATAAAAAGATGGGTGCAGGTCGTTCGTCTGCGGATCCTATGATATGTCTTATGTGCTTCCAGCACAATCAAGTAGCAAGTACAGTCCGGCCGTCGTAAGAATGCTTTCTGGACACCTATCAGCTTCATGTTAACGAATAAGTGTTTTGCGAATTTGATCCATTACACTACAAATTGTCTAACTGACAGGAGTCAGTAACGCATTCTCAGACGGCTGGACTGTAGTGACAAGTTTCGTTATTTCTCTGTACAAAAGATACTGATTAGGAAGACGTGCAGATGCATACAACGCTCATAAAACAGTTGTAAAGTTTTTATAGTTTCAGAGCTCAGAAAGATGCCACTGCACAACATCTCCACACAATCGCAAAAAAAAACCTCCAACTACTGTTACAAAATATAGTTTATAACCAGTAATAGGTCGCCATATTCTACCTAATTGAGTACAAGCAAGCCCGGGGGCAACTAGTTGCTATCTAAGTGACGCACGGGAACAGACAAAGAAAAATTATCCACTGCACTCGACATGACACTTACAATAAAAATAAATTAACTGCGCACTCTTCTAATGAGGGACTAGGGCTGCCAGGAGTTCGATTTTACTGACAGTTTATTTCTTGTCGTTCTCTTTTGTTTTGGAAAAAATTAAGAAGAATTGCCGGTCTAGTCTGTAAAAACGGGAAGAGAGCTCGAAGTGAGATGTTATTCCATCTGATGCTAGGGACAAAGATATAAAAATGGCTAGATAGACAGTCTAAGCCGTGAACTCGTCGAAAAAATAGCGTCCAACTGTTGGCCGCTAAACGCACGCACTAGAAAAGCACAACGACTTGGCGCGAGTGTAAGACGTAGCTGCCACGCTCACCAGCATAACAAAATTGGCTTGTTTGTTTTAGCTCTTTTGCAGCGCGACACTGTATCTAGACATTATAAATAATCAAAGGCTAGTTATTAAACCTCTTGACAGAATCACAGCTCACTTCACCTAAGTTTTCACGGTGAGATCAGAAGAGCTAATTTCAATTCAGTTTTTTAAGATAACCTAAAAAACACCGTTTCTTTTGTCCGAAAATAAAGTGGTTTTTATTTTCCCTAAGCATCGGGTTTACCTAATTTCTGAAAGGTTAACACGAAAATTCGCTGACTACTATCAATCTGAAGGTCAATTCTCGTACACATAAAACTTTCACATTCTAGTCGTAATCTGTCAAACTTGTCAAAAATATTGGTAAATTGATTGTATTTTTGACAGATTGCAAATGAGATGCGAATGCGAACGTTCTTAAAAATTACGGGAATTGCCTCTATGATCTCAAGTGATATTGAAAATGAATTTGACAATCTGTCAGCATTTCTTTTGTCTTGATTGGCCCTTCACAAACCGGGTGTAGGTAACACATCAGTTCTACTGACAGATGAAAGAACATTTTAAGCGAACCTGGACGTGTGAACATAAATAGAAAATAACGGATAGCTGGTAACCCTAACTGCAAGTAGTGTCGCCAGTCATCTTTGATGAGTCGAGACATTTCCCGAAGCATGTTGTAAAAAACGAAATAAGATGCTTCTAATTTCGTCATTAACTCGTCCCATATACAAGTTCCCACACTGATTTTGTGACAAACGGGGACATGACACATGGCGCCTTGAGCGATGGTCATGACGTACTGTTCGAGGCTACTGAGATACATAAATGAAGCAATAAAAATGTTCTACTGATATTCTGATAGCTTTTAAATAGACAGGACACTGATTAAATTTTAAGTAAGTATTTAATTATACGTCAGTTTACGTCACGTAACAGAAAGAAAACCGACCAATGGCGTGTCGGACCACGCACAATGAAGGGTTCCGTAATTGGGATGAATTTACCCCAAGAACAAACTTAACATTTTGTAGGCAATATAACGTGTTATCTAAAACTACGAACTTAGACATATGCGAGTCTGTCCAAAGTAATTTAAGTATCTCTAAATATTGTATTTTCTTAATTGTTTAATGTCCTTTAAAAAATAATTTTATTTTCCGTTTACCTGTTATTAATGTTTTAACTTTGTTAGCTTAGTTTTTAACAGTATTGTGCATGCTGTGGCCTCCTATAAGTGAAGGAGTACACCTACTCAATACCCGATGTTGCCGTTTAATTATGTGTCATGTATTGTGTACATCTTTTGTTGGAGATCCTAAATAAATAAACATTGTAGTTGAAAAGCATGTTCTCCCATACATTCCAACTGCAAATGTAAGTTTGTTCGCACAATATTGGGAGTCAAATAGCTAGCCTTGTCATTAATTGTCGATTTTTAAAAGGAATGAGCTGGGGCCGTATTATGACGTATTAATACCATTATTCCAGTGTGAGTGAGAGACGGAGCTATACAAGGTCGCTAGCACCATCCTTTTTTCGCAGTGGAATAATGATGGCATTAATACTTCATAATAATGCCCCTGAACTGTTTGAGATTTCTCCCCAATCTAACGAATTAAATGACTGTACCTGTAATTTTAATTACTTTTGGGAAGTAAATAAATGCTATAGCAATTCAATTTCATTTATTCTTATGCTTTTCTCACCTTCATGTTAATATTCAATGTTCTTTCTAGAATATACAAACAAATACATAATTTGCCAATTACATATTCCATTGAGCATATCACAAATCAAACTATTACCCATACAAGTCACATTTATGCATAAAATAAACGACAGTGTCTGCCACAAGCCAATTTGATGATTCATCAACACTGACTCACAGCGGTCTATCATATTAATATTACATACTTGTATGTAACAAAGAAAATATTATATAGGTTCCCTTTGTTTGTTAATGGTGCCGATTCTCTTGTACACCGAACTAAACTAACTAAACTATCACTAAAATTCCTTACTTTTTTCTATGAGAATCTTAACGCTATTCTGCAATAAAAAGTCTCTAAACTTAAAAATTATTTTGACACAACTAAATCGAATTTGACAATCGCGACTCCACGTGGCACGCACTTGTTTGTGCCCTACCCCGTGAATTTTTTAGAGCCGGAGGTGCGCAGGGGGGGCAGCCTGGCGTGTTTTATATGGAATTTTTCACGTTTTGCATGGAAAATAAAAAATAATATTACCTACGTGTTGATAATTAGGGGTATAAGGGTTTCATAATTTCATTCGAAATTTTCATTATTTTTGCGATAGGACACACCATTTTTGAGTTATAAGCAAAAGAAAAGAAAAAAATATATATACAGTACTGTTTTTGCATCTGAAGTCGAGGTGTTCGTGTGAATTTTAGTTCATGACAACTAATAGTACTCCACACCATATTTTATCGCGATTAAAAATGGTCAGATTTAGGCAGACAATTAAAATTTTAGGTGAAAAACGTCAAATTCAGAATAGCAAAATTGTTATTTTCACTAAATTAAAATCTCAGTGCCATCTTAGTGCTGTCAAACTAAAATATAGTTAAGTTGTGTCACTTTAGTCTATTTCAGAATGAGAAATCATCGTTTGACAGGAATAAACTAAATTTTAGTGATTTTTAGTCTAGTTTAGAGGCATTTGTGACAAGAGAATCGGCACCATTGTTCTTTGTTTTAGCTCAAAATAACTTTAACAGTTCACGAGAAACTTCTGTGGCGTACTGTTATGTCAGAAGTATGAAAGGGGTCCGGGGTTAATCTTTTTATGTAGGTACAGACGCCAGCACATCAACCTACTACAATCTGGATTTTCAACTTTATCTCTAATGTATAAGGTTCAAAGTTGATTGGGAAAATTTGACAGTTTTGGGTACGTCTGTACCTGATTTGGTAGTAGTTGTTTTTTTTTAAATATAAGTCAGAAATCGCCAACCCATCTTGAGCAACCGTGGTGATCCATGCTCGTGCCTTCTCTGAATGAGAAGAGGCCTTTGCCCTGCAGTGGGACAATAATAGTTTAGTATTATTATTATTATTTAATATTTTTAGGGCAAGTATTTAAGTAAGGCTTACTTACCCGTGTGTTAAAATAACTTCAGTTAAGCATATTAAGCTTAATTTTTGGCATTGAGTAGGCCGTAAAAAGGATAAAATAGTAGATGGTTAGCCAAGGGAGCAAACAACTATTTTAAAGGCGAGAGTGTAAGAGTCGAACGAAGGATAAAAAATAAAATAGTGTTCACTCTACGAGGTGGACACTCTACTTTTTATTACCCTCTATGAGAAAATAATTAAGTGCAATTTATGAATAAGAATAGTACCTACGTTTATATAAGTATTTCATTCTCACTACTTGAGGAAGACACACTATATTTTTATAAAACGTAAAATTCTAATTTAAGTAAACAATTACGTACAAGGGCGGAATGCATTTCGCGCATTTCTTATTTTTCACAACCTTTTTTCTTAATTTGTCCTGCGCGCGTTTTACGTTATACTTGCTCATACGATGTTCGTGATTGATCTCTTTGGTGATGGGAACTTTTACTAACAATATCCATATTCCAAATTCAAATCACTTTTGGTCCCTAGGGAATAAAGAGCTATTTTGGTCCCTGTTTACGAGGAATAAACTAGCTTTATTTGAATATATGTGATAAAATAATTTATTTTGATTGAGCTTGAAAAGGAAAGCACTCGTTGACAACGCACAACAATTTTCAGAAATAATTAGTCGAAAATCGTTCCTCAAACCAGACATTACAAACCTGAATGTAAGCCACAAAAACTTTTAATATAACATAAACATACAATGTAAATTTTACTCTTTGGAGTTTTGCAAAAATTACAACATACATACCTCTTACTTTTTACCGACATACTCCATAAAACGGTCGCCTACCAATCATAGTTAAAATTCCATTAAATATTCAATAGTTATTATAATTATCTCTTTGATCAGTATCGATGGAGTCTAGAAAATATCCTGGCGATATAAGGTAACCTGGGGAAGAGCTGGCCATACCTTGCAGGGATGGTAAAAAACATGTAGATATCATGGGCAATCGATCTCGACTTGTGCAAATAAAATTATAAATATAACGTGGAGTAATTTGTATCCTGTTTGTGTAGTTTTACTTGGTATAGGGAGTGTGCATAATGGATTAAAACTAAAATGTCTAAAGTTACTAAAAACTTTGATGAAGGTTTTGATAAAAGAGGAATGATTGATGAAATCATTTTTTTATTTTATTAGGAACTTTTATAATCGCAATACGTATAACACTCAACTTGATGCATTAATGTTGTCTTTTAGAGTTTTGACACTAACCCTCTTATTCATAAACGTTGCTTAAGACTCGACTAAATGCCAGTGACCTTGAGTGATTAGCTTGCGTGTTCTGTGCTGAGCTCACGCAACACGTCGTACGTCCAGCCAGTAATATTATAGCCAGTAATAATAATAGAGCAGTAAGGACTCGCCCATCAAGGAGCGCAGTCCCAAATCAGACGAAATATTCATTTATTATACATAAAACAAAAAGTATTTTAATAAAACACGTATATTAAAAGATATATACTTAATTAAATTATTTTTTAAATTATAAATAAAATTAAATTATAAAAATACGCTTGCTAGTTTTTACATGATTGTCAGTTTTTTATTCGCGTTAGACATAAATTTACAAATTAATTACATTATTGAAATATAAACATAATCTAAAATATTAACAGATTAAGTTATTAGGAAACTGCTCTTACATATATAAGGTTCCATTAAAATAGATGGACAAAATTTTAGAAATCATTCAGACCACCAAAATAAGAACAATGGTAAAAAAATAAAAAATGCATTAAGTAGATACTTATAAGAAAAATAAATCAGCTAACGAAAATACACTAAAAATGTTGGTTACCCAATGCCATTTATTATTTTAGATCAAAATAAAATGACTTTAATCAATGATTTTTTTGCTTGGATATCTTTGGTTAGACGCACTGAATGCTGTGTTAAAATTTGACCATCTATTTTAATGGGACCATGTATGTTTTCTAAATCATTAACACTACTCGTTTAGACGTGATCTTCAGTATAAAATCATTAAAAGTAGTTTATTCTCGCCTAAAAGTTAAGAGACGACAGAAATGGATGTTTATGTTATGGTTAATCATTACTTAACGTTAAGCAGCGTTTGTGAATAAGGGGGTAAGTACTTACGCCTTACGCCTTTACGCAAAAGTTTGTATTATGTAGGTACAAAAGCTCGTTTTCTCGAGTCAACTTCACACGTACTTACACTTATTTAAAAAAAAGAGTTACCTGAATACTCCCAGTAACTAAATTTCAAACAAACCTTTAAAAATATAGGTACAGTTACCAATGTTATGATATAATAATAATAGTGCATAAAGAATTTTTTTCCAATATTTTCTTAAATTCTACAGTCTGTGAGTCATATTCTACTGAAGCGATCTTTTGTTCAGCAATGAATCAGACTTCCACACAATGGTTTCTGTACTGACAAAGAGAAAATTTACTACTTGCAGTATTACGGAAATAGTTTTAAACAATAAAAATATACATAAACCTTTTGTCTTAAATGTTTATTTTACCTAAAAACTCAAATAAATTGGGTAGGTACTCATTTCTTAGAAATAACAAGGAAACTTGTGAAGTAATGTAACTATTTAGCTAAATTATAGGACAAAATAAAATAAGTAATAAAAACTTATACAAAGAAAATGTATCTGTCTGTTTAAAAGTTGTAGGTGTAAAAGTTTGAGGTAAGATAGCCAGTTCCTCAGTTCCTGAATACTTTAGGTAGTCGTCAGTGTAAAGGTGCAATTCCGTAGCCAACTGCAGGCGGCAGCAGCAGGCGACGACGTGTCGCCGCGACACGACTGGTTTCTATGATTTCTATGAAACCGACGCCAGTCTATCGCTGACTTCGAGACCGAGGCCTAAAGATTGTAGTGTTAGGCCCATAGTGAACATAACATAACATCACGCCTGTTTTTCCCGAAAGGTAAGGCAGAGGTGACCTTATAACACACCCACATGTCGCCAGTTATTAACAAAAGTGGTTTTAAAATCATTCCAGTAGATTTTGAGTTTATTCATAACAAGCAAACATACAAATATACAAAAATCAAATCTTTTTCGCTTTATAATATTAGTTTATATATTCACAAAAAATCTTAAATTGATACGTAAAGGAAAGACACGCGCACTTGTCGCACTTGTCTTTCCATGTTGAAAGACAAGTGCACGTGTCCAGTGTTTCTTTTACGTGTCAATTGTAACATTTTTTGTGAATATTTTACAATAAAAAAAAACTTTAAATTTTTTTATCAATCAAATTAATTTATTTTTTGTTTTATCGTGTTTAGATATCAATACCATCACATTTGCGGAGTTTCGCTAGCTAATTTAATTTGACCCTGTATATAATAATAACTATCTTGTCGTATCATTATTTTAAAATCCACCACAGCAGCTGCAACAAACAAAATCAAGTTTAAAACAACATAATCCAATTCCCGCCTATCTTAGTATCTCAACCTGCCTACATTCTATCCAGCCCTATAATCACTGACGCGAGCGATGTCGCCGTGAGCACCAGTCCTAATATAAAGATGCAACCAACCGTAATGACAACAAAGGTAGCTATTTCAAGCTATTTGCGATCGTGTGGTGGATAGAAATTGTCGGTAAACGTCTTAGGTAATTTTAAATTGCCTTTCTGTGTCTAATCAGTAGATGTTAAACGTGTGTCTAAACAGTATAAGCTGACCTCGCATTGTACGGAAATCCTATACAATGCGAGATCAGCATAAACTGGAAATGTATAGCTTGATGTATAGCCCCTAATTAGTAAGATTTGTACAGTGTTGAGTTCACAAGTACTTCTTCTTTTCGTATCGACGGTACATCTATGTTGCTTATACTCTTTGGATCCAGTAGGTGGCCATATTTATATGCGTCAGAGGCGTTCTTTCGATCGTCAAGGGTGAACGGACAATTGGGACACTCTAGTAGAAGGGACGTAGTCTATTCAGGAGCACCGCACTCACAATGGATGTTGGATGAATCGACTTCTTTTATCTCTGTTAAGGTACCAAAAAGTTTCTCGAAGTTCAGACCGATCTAGTTATCAGATAAAAACTATTTTTGTAACCGTCTAATATCGAGTGTGTGTGTGTGTGTGTGTGTGTGTGTGTGTGTGTGTGTGTGTGTGTGTGTTGTTGTTTGCGTTGTGTGTGTTTCATCAATATATATTTCACACTATTTTTCTCAGACAATGTCTATCTGGATTTGATTCTTTGCCTCTTCAATTCTACAGAAATTTTTTGTACCTTAGGGTAATTTAGAAACAGTCGCACAGGCTAGGCAGTCGTCAGGTTGTATCTTTTATTTTATCTATTCGCGACTATAACAGATATGTATTTACAGAATTATTATCATTAGAATCATTAATACATCTCTTTAACTTAGATTTGTTCCATAAGAACTTTTCCATAAGCGATTTGTTCTTATGGAACAAATTTAATTAACCTGACGATTTCGTCTTAAAATACTATCTTTTCTATGATCATGAATTCATGACTATCGTTATTTAAAAACTTATTGACAACCATTTTAATCAGCATATTTCTCTCAAGTTTGTGTCGAGTGCTACTGCTCAGTCATGCTCAGTACTTAAACTGTGTCTGAGTATTGCAACATGCTACCAAAATGATACATTGCAGACACACTTGTGACTATTAATAGACACGACAAATTAAAACGACACTAAACATACAGTACAGTCAGGATCAAAACTAAGTGATAATTGTACTGAGTTATAAAAGGAGCAACTATTTTTGTTAGTGAGTTACAGAAAAAAAATAGATTTCCCTTCAGAGCTTTCAGATACCTACATTATATTGTATGTTGGTACCTGTAAGCTTCGAATAAAAATATTTAAAAAAATTGAGTTCAATTCAATTGATTTTTTTTCTGTAACTCACTAACAAAAACAGTTTTTGGGTGGACAGCACTTTGAACTAATTAGTCATTCAAAAGTACCCGTATAAATGACCCTATCTCAATCAATCTGCCTAGCCTTTTCCCAACTATATTGAGGTCGGCTTCCAGTCTAACTGGATGCAGCTGAATACACAGTATTTTACATGGAGTGACTTCCTATCTAACCTCCACAACCCAGTAACTGAGTAATACGATACCCCTTTGATAAGACTGGTTGTCAGACTTTCGGGCTTCTGACGACCGGTAACGACTGTCAAAGGTCCACGAATGACAGCGGGGCCCGAGGCACGGAGGAGTCTCGGTATGTAACGATGGTCACCCATCCACGGACCAAACCCGGCAAGCGTAGCTTAACCTGATCGACCCGTGCGGCTGTTATTACTAAATAATCCTACCTATAATTATAATAAAAATATTTTCATGGCCTAGTCAAGATCAATGTTTTTTTTTTTTTGTGCTTGCAATTGCAACTTTGCTGCACATATCGAAACCAAAACAAGTTAGAGATGGGAGATACACTCAAAAAGTTAACTAGATATAGGAAGGTATTACGTCTATTGTTAGATCTATTAAAATCTTACATTTACTGATAGAGAACGCACAGCCTAAACCCTGGGTCTAGAAGTATAAAATATTGCACAAGGGTTCTAACAACGAACGTGAGCACTGAGGAAGGGTTTTTTCAAAATTCGCCCCCGAATAGAAAATAGGGAATGCAAGTGTGTGTGACATGCCATCGGGTACACGGCTTGTTTTAAAAAGGGAAATATTTATCTGATCGTCTAAAAACTTATTGACCTTCTAATAATGAATGAACCTCTAGAAACTTCTTTCGCTTCTATAGATGCACACTTTTTTAATAATTGAACCTCATTTTAACTTTCTGGCCTTTTCTCACAGTTGGTCGTAGTAACTAAGCTTATTAACTGACTTGTCTATTTAGTATTTTTAGGACCCCAAAATAGGAATTATTTGAGGTTCACAAAAACAAGCGCAATCATTATAATACAGTGTTCAATAATATTCTTACGATAGCAAAATGGGAGTTATTTGAGGTTCGAATAAATACATGGCATTTTAAAATAAAGGAGTATTTCTTCGTTCCCCTGACTGTACTCTCGTCCACAATGTCAATCAACGACAGATTCTGAGAAACATTACAATTTATTACGCGTCGCACATTTGACAGCGCCACAGTAGTTTCTAGAAACAGCTCTATTACAACAAGCAGTAGATAGGCAATTTACTTTTATGAACAAACATTTGGTGGCCGTTGCTGCATTTGCTTGCTCATTATAGCTGCAACTAACTATATCTTGGAAGACAAGGTCGTTTAGGTTAGGGCCTATTCACATATTTGTGTATTGCTGATCGGTAAACTGATAGCGGTGATGGAAATTATTTCAGCTTTAATTACGTTTGAGATAGCCATACACATTAAGGGCCAAGTTTACCAGGCTCTGTTTATTACTAAATGCCCCATTAAGCATTCTGACGGGCCTGCTATGTCATTATCAATAGAGTTGAATGTGAAATTGGCCCTAAATGTTGAATTATTAAGGTAGGGTATGCTGTACATGAGAGCAACAGCAGAGCAAGAGCAGTGGTGGCCCAGTGGTAATTTACGAGTACAGACAGGCGCTTTACTTTATGTAAATTATTTCAACGCCACTGCTCTCAAAAACATCGTGAGGAAACTGACATGTCCGAGAACCAAAAATTCGTAGACATTTGACATCTACCAGCACGCACTGGGCCCACGATTACGGCCCGCTCCCTCTTATCCAGAGGAGACTTCTGTCCCAGCAGTGGGAACCTTATAGGCTGTTTATACTATCCTGGAGATACTTTGGGACCAATTCAGGCTAACAATACACAAATATTTGTATTTTTCAATTACACAGTCAGTCAGTCAGTAATTATATAGTCCACAAGTAACTCGATGAAGTTGAAGCCCCAAATACAACAACATAACCACATAATGCTCTAAGCCTTAAGGCGACGATAACCGACTTTATTGAAGATCACGTCTAAACGAGTAGGTTAATGATTTGGTAAAAATATGTGTTAAATTGGAGCATTTTCTTAATAACTTAATATAGGAATATTTTAGAGTAAGTTTATATTACATAGTGAAATTAATTTGAAAAGTTATGTCTAACGCGGATAAAAAACTGAGAATCACGCAAAATCTATCAACCGTATTTTTCTAAAACCTTTTAAAGATAATTTAATAATTGATCTTTTAGTATCCTTGTTTTATTAAAATACCTTTTTTTTGAGACAGTGCTCCTTGATGGGCGAGTCCTATTACTGGCTGGACGTATGACGCGTTGTGTGAGCTCAGTACAGAACACGCAAGCTAACCACTCAAGATCACTGGTATATATCTCCGTCTTAAGTTTTGTCCAGAAAGATCATTATGAACGGTCACATTCTACTGCGTAATCACTAGGTACCCATGCCACTACGTTAGAAAAATCTCTGAATACGCTAAGTAGGAAGTACTAGATGCATCTCATAAGAAAGTTATATGATCATATGATCATATAACTTTCAGATACCTTTACTACATTTTCAACATAAGTTTGGTTGTCGTAGCTCGTACATTTTTGTCTTTGAAACTTGAGCACAGCCACTTTTTTCAGCGCCTATAAAGCACAACGTACACCAGAGGCACCAGTAATGTAGAAGCAGATTGATTCAGCTGTTTAGGAATAATCATGCACATCATTTTAGGAAACTGTCCCCTTTTGGGAGGATTTTTATTTACTGCTAAAATACGGTAAGTTCCGCAGTCGCAATGCCACTTTTTAACCCAAGGTCTACACAAGATTACTAAAGGCACTCTGCTAAACTGCCCTATTTAAGGGTACGCTAGTCGGTCCATACAAACGTAGTATGGTGATTACTCGTCTATTTGACGGTGTACGTTCAAAACTAAAAATTATATCAATTTGTCTTGTCATTATCTAGCCCTGTAAAAAAATTGGTTTGGAAGTTATGAGAGTCGAAACTTCCACATTTCAACACTAATTTTAACTCGTGTTTGGGCGTATAAAATAACGTTTGTAGGAAGAAAATGGCGAAGTAGAAACTGTACAGGGATAGATAATTTATTCAATAGTTCAAATAATTTTAGTTTTAGTAGATACATTCAGTAGTTTTCTCTTCTGTTCATGATATTCTACGCGCTCGTTTTCGTTATAAACCATTGTTTATTTCACTAAGTAAATTAATAAATATATAAATAAATTAATAAAAACTAGATAAGTAATACTAATTAAAAAAAACAAAAAAAAAATAGTCTAATTAGCATGCATATTAGAGTTTAAGCCGTCGACTAGTGTACCCTTAAACAAATCATTCAATCACTCCCTAGATTCCGTAAATTGTTTCCCACAGGCTTCTCCAGGCATTTCTTAGGCCCGGTGTAGCCGCGGCTTACGGCGAGCGAGCGGTATGGCGGTGCCGAAAGCAAGCGGTCGCTTTGATCGCGATAGCGGCACCTCTGATGTCCGCACGGCCCGCCTAACGCGATGTATGGAAGCCTATTTACTAGCTAGGGATGGCACTGTTTATGTTACTGATTTAAGTTGAACTGATAGCGTTTGTTAAGGCTGGAATGTAACTAGAGATTTCGCAACGTTGTCTTAAGCATATTTTACTTGGCACTTCGTTGGAGATGTCTGTGATGTGATTGTAAACCACACTAGATAGTACTCAGATTACTAACGAAAGATATTTCAAGATATTACTTTTGAAATAGGTAGGTACCCTGAAAGTTATTCAAGACAGCCATACCCTGTATTCTTACTTCGAGGAAGTCATTCTTTTCACACTATCGATACCTTCTTCATCAAATCATTCATTGACGTTCAAAAGTGCCTTATAAGTCAAAGTCAAATCATTTATTTCAAATAGGCCCTCTATTTGAATTAAATGATTTGACTTTGACTTTTGTCTTTGACTTTTACTTTGACTTTTGACTTTGACTTTTGACTTTGAAATAAATCCTTTCCCAGCCTTTTCCCAGCTGGTTAGGTTCGGCCTCCAGTCTAAATAAATGCAGCTAAATTCCTACCACTACTTCAATACCCCTTGGTATGACTAATTCTCGATGCTTCTTGGCTGGCATTAATCAGACTTTTGACCTGCTTACAGAAAGGTAGGTAGTCCTCAATCTTTTTGACCTGAGAATATGTTAGAGCCATAAATTTCTAAAGGTTTTATATTCTTCGCTTATATGTATTAAAAAAAAACATCTATAAACCTTACTCTGGTATCTTTATCTGTTCGTATACAAATATCTGTGTCAGTTTTTATGAGTAGTCCGAAGCACCAAAGTCTGACAAAGTTACCAAGGGGATTGTGATTTTCACAGGAAAATAGGCACTTAAAAAATATCTTATGTCCAAAACTACAAGATTACCAGCCCTAGAACTCTAAACACATGTAAGTACTTACATAAGACATTCATGCTAGTGCCAAAAACGTCGTTATGTTATATAGATATAACGGTACAGATCGTTGTCAGTGCAAGAAGCTTGCCAGACCAACTGTACTCCGATCGTGTGTGATACCAGGCATTTTCTCTCCCGTTGGAACTTGCTGGTTTTAATTTTTTTGTGATCAGTTGCTAGGGTTAAAGGTTGGACACCAAAGGAAAGACCGTACTAAGGATTTCAATAATACGTTTATTATCCTTTTCTTTATATATAGGAAGGTGTGTTTTACTAATATTATGTGAGACGTGTACCCTCACACAAGGCTAAAAGTATAGTATAGTCACTATGAGAAAGTAAGGATTTCATCAAGTGGTTAAAGGCGGGCTTGGATAGAAAAAAAAATTATTTATGAGTTAGAAAGAGAAAGACGATAGTGTTGAAGTAGGATTGATTTGTTTTTGCTATACTCCAACACCAGTAGCTACTGTTTTCTGCCTTTTGACTTTAAGACGTAATGGTAGGTATATTGTTGAAAGCTTGTGCTTAATCCACGAGAACCTACTGCCGACAAATTGCTTTGCAGTATGGCAGGTATTATGTAAAAATAAAACTGAAATTATTATAGTAAGAAATACAAAATTATTCTAACTATGAATTTTCATTATTCCAAAAGATGATTCTGTTTTTCTGTTCTGTACCTCTACCATGAGCTGTCATCGAAATCGTACTCGCTCGCACTAACGTATTAATACGTTCAAATCATTTATTTCAACCGTGTTCAGTGCCGGGAGCCCTCCTGGAGGGTTCACCTAGTCTGATATGGGATGCCGGGAGCCCTCGCGGAGGGTTCATTTTAAATGTAGGTTTTTGTTAGCGAATATAGCATTATAAATCGTGAAAATAAAATCTGATTTATATTTTAACATGATTTATTAGTATATGCGTTGGTTTTAAAATCCAAACATTTTTATTTTCAAAAAAAACTTAGTCACGGTTACAAATATTCACGAAAAAATTAAAATGTTGGAAATTACGTATAGCCACAAACAAAAAAAAAACGGAAAATGCAATTTTACTTCGTTTTACAGTGTTTTATAATACGGTTTTAAACCTAACCGTTGACCATCCGCGATGGTTAGCTTTAGCGCAAGCGACTATCAAATAAAATACGTTAGATTTCTTACCTATCGAAATCTATAGTGCTCTTGGTACGAATTTTAATTCTTTATGTGACCGCTAGGGGCGCTGTACAATATATGTTCATATAAATCATTTACGAATACGCTAGCGAGTTTTAATCTATTTTATTCACGTAAATACGCTAGCGAGTTTAAAGCTAGTCAGTAACTTTTCGTTGACATCTCATGGTATACGTTACTTTAGGTTAAAATAAAATAAAATAAGTGATAGACATAATTTTAAAACTAGAAATAAAGATAAAATAGATCAACCATTTTTCAGACTATCTAAAGTACATACATCTTTTATGGGGTACTGTGTTAAATGTTACAACAGAATACCTTGTGATATATTAGGATTAAATGAAAGAAAATTTAAAACTCATATAAAAAGTACACTTTGTACAAGCATATTACAAATTAGAGGATTATATCCAAGATAAAAATGCTTGGAAACATGCTGGTCCTGCTCCATAGGACAATTTAGAATCTAGACAAAATCTAACTGGTTGCTAATTTAATTGTATAATATTATTTTTTATAATATTGATTTTACATTCTGTGATTACTTGATGAACTCACACACTGACTTATTAGTACCTATTACTTCTTAAAATGTTAGGAATATCGTATAATTTTACAATGTTTGTAAATATGTGAGCACCATGCATCTATCACATAATTAATGAATCTGTCATTCCTTAATCTTTCATTATTTTTACCTATCGTGGTATAGTAATCTTATTCCAGGTGCATCGTCTTCACATATAATTATATAATTGATGTATACAAAATATTGTGAAAACATTTTAAAAGAGTAACGGTGGATTTTCTTGCCCATTCTTCTCCATACGAAAACTTCTCTTCTTTTTCTTCTAATAAACCGTTGGTGAATTCTCCTTTATGGATTTCGTTCATTAATCATTACAAAAATCTGTGAAACGATCTTCAGGCGTTTCAAACAGTAGGTCTTTTGACCTTAGTTATCTCGAAAAATTGTTAGAATACGCTTAAATATTATAATAATAACCACTCCAACACAAAAAATAACACTATCCATAAATCCAATATTTTAAAAACAGAATTCCAATGAGAGACCTTCGGTAAACTCAGCCCAGCCAGCTCCAATCGCAATAAATAATTTTACCGTCGCCAGCTCGTTAGGAATCACTACCCTTCGCCATCAATTCGATTCCTTGGTAAATATCAATCAAAAGCACAGTTTCCAATCAGTTAAATTAACTGCTTCATTAATCTCTTCACACTCGGCGGTTTACGACACACGCACATTAACTCGCCCCATAAACTCCAACCAGAATCGGCAACACAAACGAAAGGGTCAAACCGAGATCAATATCAAATCGATTAAAACAAATCGATAAGCTTATCCCGAGAATTCTCCTTCTGCGGGATTCATCGCAATAAATACAAGTAGCCTCAATTTGTCGACCATAAAGTCCTTTAAGATGCAATTTGTCAACGTCAACTCGCAATGCGTATCGATGCATCGGAATGGAGCGATCGAGATCGATATCTCGTCTTTGTATCGATGCTGACGATTATCCGATTGGCGATTGTGTAGTTGATTCTGCGCGCGCATGCAACATGAATGGTAAATCGAGGAAGCTAAATTCAAATGCAAAGAGGACTGTTTTGTTTATTCAGATTTCGAAAAACAATAACTGTAGTTAGTACGTAAGGAATACAGCCGATCTATTCTGTAAAAATCTCACGGTGAAAACTTGGGTGAAGTGAGCGTGAAGTGAGCTGTCATTCCACTTGCTGCTAGGGACTGACAGCTCACTCCGAGCTCACTTCACCTAAGTTTTCACGGTGAGATGGTTACAGAATAGCACTACGGATGTCTGTATGTTGATCGTATCGGATAGGTAAGTGTCCACTATTATATTAATGAAGATATGGCAACTCGAACGAGGTAAGGCTTAATGTCGTTTTAATTACATCGTCGTCGCAACAGATATCATAATGTTATATAATTAGTAGGTTTATAACAATTATATGTTTACCGCCTACTGCAAGTTTATGCTCCCTTCTAATTTCATAATTAATATAATTTTGTCTGAATACGTTATGGCACCTGCATTGCATCCTGTCAATCAGTCTTTGTATCTCATTTGCATTTAAAATAAATACTACCAACGATGAATATCTCAATAATTTTCCACGAATTTATCGCTTACGCGTCGATGTAAAAGGAGATTACATAATGCAGTCAAAGCGTCCAAGAGGGCGTTAAATCACTTTTCATTAATACTTCACTCGTCAAGTATCCATTTTATTTATATTCTCTTACCGGGAGATTCGTTCCACGATAAACTATCCCTCCAAATTGAAAGTTTTATAAATTACGTAAATACAGATCGTGCTGTTTGGTTCATTTTCACGATAATAAATATTAGTTCTAACGTGGTTAGGAGGTAACAGAGTATCAACGATATTTATGCTGAACTTCAAAGGCCTGTGACAACGTATGCGAGGACCTCGGCTCTGATCAAATTATCACTAACTAACTTAAAACAGACTGGACATCAAAGGAGAAAGGGAGCGAGTTATTAGTACCTATCAATTATGGCCTGATGGAAATTGGCGGGAGGCTAAATCTGCATCGACGTGCCGACGCCAGATTTTTCAAAAGACTCACCTGTCTGTCGTTAAGTTAATTATTTTTCTATTTTGAATGGAAGTAATGTTGGTGTTAATTTGAAGAGAAGTTCTACAGGAGGAGAGGAGACATTGATTTGGCGACGTGCGATATTAATTACGATGAATGCTTCTTATCATTTCACGATAACTTCAATTAATTCACTAGGGCCGTGGGGTCCGAATGCTCATCGAGTATTTCGGGACATCGCCAAGCGGTTGGTCGAATCTTCACGTAACCAGAGGGCTGGCCAATTTTTACGTCAAAGAATCAGCATTTAAACGAATTTTTTGATACCCAATGAGCTCTTCCTTTATTTTTTTCTCTCTGTATACTTGTACATAGTTTATATATTTTATTGTTAGATGTATATTATATTTAAGATGATACATGAAATAAATATCCACACAGTGTTAGTACGAGAAAAAAATATTTAAAAAAATCAAGTCACATGATTATTATTATCACATGTTAGCACCGGATCTACACAAATATAACCAAGAGAAAAAATTTTATTTTTGTTTGTAATAAATACAATCAAAAACTACTGGACCGATTTAAAAATCTTTCACAAATAATATGCTATATTATCACTGAGTAACATAGGCCATAATTTATAAAGACATCACTCGGGCAAAGCCGCTGGCGGAAGTTAGTATTAAATAAAAGTGAAGAGTATAGCACCCGAACACATTTTTTTATTTTTTTTATTAGTCTATACGGTCCCACTGCTGGGCAAAGGCCCATCCCACATTTCCTCCAAGAGTTCTTTTCCCGTGCCACCTCGAACCAGCCTTTGCAGTTCGCATTCAGGTCGTGTCGCCACCTCTTTCTGGGCCTCACCACTCAGCGCCGCCATCCATTTCCAGACTCTCATTGTGTGGAGACTTTTGCCCAGCGGTGATCGTGCATGTGGTTGATGGCCCAAGACATAAATCTATATATAGGATCAGTCGATAGTAGTCTAACCCAGGAGTCACCACATGGCGTACCGCGGCCTTGATCTGGACTTCCAACCGTAAGTAAACAGCAACTAAAACTTAATTACAAAATATTAAAATAAAAAATTGCTTAGACCAACATTAATCCAGAGTCCAGGCTTCAGTTCAGACAGAATTCAAAATAAAAAATGTAATTTTTCACATAATATTAATTTTTACTTACTTTTTTGTTTTTATTTGATACTGGTATTCAGTTGCATCCGGTTAGTCTGGAAGCTGACCCCTACATATTTGCGAAAAGGCTAGGCAGATGATGACTTTGTTATTTTTGTTCATAACATGATAATTTATAATCTTGGTTGCTATTAATCGTTTACTAAACGGACAGCGAAAGTCAGTTTTTAGAAAATGAAACTAATTGTTGATTCCTGGGCTTAAGCTTAATGATCGCCTGACGATTTTTATACCCGTGATCTTCTGGTATTAAACCCACTTCTACAGCATAAAACAGATCACTTAGAAAATATATTTCCCTAACCAAATCAAAAGTAATTTGTATCCAAAAAGCAATCACCAAGTCATAATACGGAGCTAGACTTAAAAGGCAGTTCCTTATATCTGTTTAGCAAGACTCGTGCAGGTATGTACATACCTATGTAATATGCATGAACATACATATTAAGTGCACATACATACGTATAGAAGAAAGAGGTCGTTTGAATTCCATAAATTGAATTAAGTCTTGAGATACTTTGAATTAAAGCACTTGCGTAAGAGTTCTTTATGAGCGCGTGTAACTGCCAGGTTTTGGTGTGTGGTCTTGAACATTTAAGGACCGCTTCAGCATTTATCATAAGAGTAGGAAAAGGTTCTAGGGCTAGAGAGTAAGCAGTAACATCCACATGGATTATTACAATAAATTCATATAAAAGATCGTAGCCACAATGAGAACAAATACCTGAATAGCTTTTTGAAGCTAGTCATTTTTCTAGGAACCTGTCAAACAATATACAAAAGAAGGAAGAGAAAGAACGAAATAAAAAAGCGTTTATTGACTTTACAAAAAATACACCTTAAAATTATAAAAACAGAAAACAAATTATTATAATGTCAAAAGGGCCACAGCTCAGCATAATGTCAGATGACAACACAAAGTGTACCATCTGACGATGATTTTCAGGTGCAACCCACGAGTGCCATACGCTAGAATAATAAACATAGGGAAGTGTCTGTCCGTTATAATAAATAAATTAAAGGTAATATAAAATAAAATAAACAATAACAACAATATACGCCTAGCCATCAAACAGCTTAGAGGCCTGCAAGCAAACTTTAATTGCCAGTCAATTGCGAATCACGAAGTCACGAGTTCCCATTCTATATGCAACATGACAGCTGAACATCTAAAAGTGTGCTAAAGACAGAAACACAGACTTCGGCGGCGCCATGTTGTATATACCAAGTGATTAAATCCGTAGCTAAATCTGAAAGGGAAACATTAATTTACAATCAGCTGCAGAGCATCCATCACGCTATGCAACAGAGGAAAACAGTCATAATCCATTTCCTATGACTACTATATTAATTATGGTCCTAAGGCGATCGGTAAGCAACCTCATTGTGGTATTTATGTCACGGAATAGCAAATAAATGGAGTGTACACTGCAACGAGTCAATAAACTGCATATTTATAATCAGTGCGTCAGTCAGCCATCATTGTGACACCGTACGGCTCTGCAATCAAGATAAAAATAATTTATTAGTAACGGTCTACCTTTCAACAGCCTATGTTGATCTCTCCCCAAAAGGAAATGTTACAGAACACCGTCTAAGATTGCTCTGACTTATCTAGGCAGATGTCTTTGACAAGACAAATCTAGACTAGTCCAAAACGGATGCACTAGAGCTCAGTTGGTTACCGGTGGAATGCGCCGTTTGTTAAATATGTCAGAAATTATTAGATAAGCATATATTCAATAAAGATTTTCTTCCTTAAGTCCTATTTACACGATGCAATTTTCTTGCCAGTGACATACAATAAAAATGAAACAACAAATGACTTGCAAGGTCTAAATAGTGTTTAGACGGTACAAATTTGGTTGTTGCTTCAACTAATGGTATGCCACAGGCAATTAAATCGCACCGTGTAAATCTGGCTGTACAATCTCACACTCCATTTAGTAACTCATCTGTGTCCAAATTGCTATTGTGATCATAAACTCTATACATTATTGCAGCTGCCTCTAAGCTATTCTATAATATATCGCAAATGAACTAATGAACAAGCAAAATTTCCACTGTTGCACATAATGCAATAAAAATTAACGCCCAAATAAATCTTGGGGCTCGAGTATTTGAGAAATGTTCATATCCTCCCATTAGTTTTCTTTATGTCGGGGGCAAAATCCTACGTATCAGCGCCAGTACTTTAATGGCTCACAGAGCCATATGTAACTGAATAGAACCTGTTTGGAGATCACAATTGCTCATGTAGGAAGAAATATTAACTAAGGTATAATATAAAGTAATTATCAGTAGTAATTTAGAAAGATGAACACTTAACACATTGTGCAATGTTGAAATTGTACTTGCAAAGTTGTTTTTAGTCCTACAAGGTCTATAGGCGTCTATAAGGTAAGAATAATCCGCTTGTGTTTAAATGGTATGCAAACGAGCATTGAAACACAAGCGGGTTATGCGGATTTCGATTAGGTGAGGGTAATTCCAAGAAAATTAAGTTAACCTGTTCACCCTAAATGACAATTTCCTATTTTATTTTATTTTATCCTATTCGGGAAACTTACAGCGTTTTTAAACAATATGAAATTGAAGGCCATTTACAAGTTTCCACTGATAAACACTAAAAAATATGGTCGGCTAAAGTATACGTACTTGTTACCATTTTATTGTTTTTTTCTTTTTTCTGCAGCAAAATGAATACGAACTCCTACAAAGTCGATGAGTCCCATAAATCCAAACAGGTCCCAGAAACGCGATATCTCATAGCCTATCGATATCCTAGATACATTAAATGCAAATTGCGAAAAATACGCCATCGGCATCTCAGAGATTTGTCGGAAGATACGCGCCGTGTCAACGTTGGCCTCGTTCCTCTATTTTGCGTGTCTGCATATTTTGCGTATACTGCATTACTTGACAGCAATTTTCAACTTTATTATAAAAAAGATAGAGGTCATTTTCGTGTGAGTTTTTGATGCCAATGTGGATGTATAAATTTGCTACTTTATATCCAATATCGGAATGATACGCCGAGTAAACTAGCTGCATCAGAAATGCAAGCGGAGACACGCGAATAAGTTATGTGTGCCGCGCGTACGCAGCTTTGAGGCTCATATTACTCTACTATGTAACACAATAAACTATGCTCTTTTTTAATTAGACTAGAACTAGATTTTCTGCTTTATTACTATACTCGTTGACCCGAAAGACGTTGTCCTAACAAAATTCCCATAGAAAATACATCAATTTTCCCGGCAACGTTTCAATATTATTTGTCGTAAGAACCTGATTCGGACTATTACGAACATTTTTAAATAATAAATAGCCAAATCGGTCCAGCCGTTCTGAACTTATGCGCTTGCCAACGAGCAACTTTTCTTTTTTATTATATAGACTAGCTGCCCGCCCCGGCTTCGCACGGGTAGCACTAAGTATTTATCTACAGCGCACCTTCCTACCTACCTACCCTTCCTAAACCTACGTACGTACCTACCTCCATACCTATCTACCTACTTACATACCTACCTATTCTACCTACGCCTACCTACCCTATATTCACCTACCTAGCTGACCCGACAGACGTCTATTGATTGTTTTGGTTTTAGAACAGTTTGTATAAGAAAAGAAAAGTAGGGGGTTTCTACGTTTTTCCGGGCAATTTTTCCAAATTATCATAAGAACCTTCCTCGAACAAGGAACATTTTTTTTTAAATTACGTAATTTGGTCCAGTCGTTCTCTAGTTTTGCGCTTAGCAACACATTTAGCGATTCATTTTTATTTATATGATATAATATATATGATAGATAGATTAAGACCAGGCACTCTTAAGAAAATTTCCACGCAAGTTCGGCCCCCATGCACCCCGCCACTCCACTATGTGCTAAACGGTAAAACATCAGTAATAAAGTTGAATATCGCGTGCGCTCTTTGATCGTTCGAGCACTGAACTAAATAGCGTAAGTCTCAATTTGTATTTCGTTTATAACTAAAGTAATAATTGATCTAGAGAAAAAATATCTTGTGGCTGAATAATAAACTATAATTTCTTACTGTGAATAATTATTTTAAACATAAAAGCCAAGTAATCTTCATTTTATTTAAATAATCTTTAAAAAACAGACATAATTTTAAAGTAAAAAATGAATCGAGCGAAAATGTTATAATTAGTCTTGTACATGGAAAGAAAAAGATCCAATAAATCATCTACTAAAGTTCCATTTTGATTGTATCACTATTAATTCAAATTAACATACAATTTAGGGAGCCTCCTCTTAATTGCCAACCAATAATGTAGGTAATAAACTACCGCTCTAGTTAATGTGAAGCAAAAAATAACAAATGAAGTGTAAATACGAAAATTGCCATTTAATCGAGATTAAGTTATTCATAGTGTTTATTCTATCAAGCATTTATTTACAATGCATCACAGTAAATTGTAGTTATTAAAATAAGTGACTAATTCAGGGCACGACGCGGTGACATGTCGACTCAACTCGAACTAGTAGTATACTTAGTTTACCTTTATCTGTCTGTGGTGACGTGTTCCAATGAAAAAAATTAATATAGGGCTGCTGTCAGAAGTGTAAACTTAAAACATGCTTTCATTGCTGGTCAAGCGCAAGAAGTCATACTCATAGCTACAGATAAATACTGTAAAACTTAGCATGTCGGTGACGCGAACCCATAGGATTATCCCCTACCAAAAATCGCTCAACGCCCTTAGACGTTTAACACTTGTAAAAAACATACCTCTTTGTTGTGAAAAACGACATAGAGAAGAGGAACAACAATTATTTATAAAAAATAAAAATAAAAAATGATTCGCCCGAATTTACTCGCCCTAAACGGGCGAATCGACACTTTTTTTTTCTTGAGCCTAATCGCACGAATTTAATTTATTTGTAGGCGAATCGAAAATTGCGGTTAGGTACATAAATCATTCTGGAAAATAGTGAAATTAATTGCATTGTTTTTCTTTCACATTTTCTTTATGTTCAATAAAATATGTTTTGATTATGGCAATTTCCTCTTTGACCGCTCATTAAAGTGGCCATTGCATGGGCCATATATTTAGCAGTCTACCAGAGTTCACACTTTACCGACTGTTTTTATTTTGTCTGGATCTGTGCCCGGTTGATGGCAATAGGCTCGCCCCCTATTTTATGGGACATAAAGATAACTGGCGAACTGTGGGTACTATAGGTACACCTCTACCTAAAAACCTTGGAAAACAGGTGTTATGTGTTTTATTTCGGAAAACACGTGTCATTATCATCATTATCAGACTGACACTGAGGAACTTTTGGCTAAGTAATAACAGCCGCATGGGTCATTCATCAGGTTAAGCTACGCTTGCCAAGGTTGGTCCGTGGATGGGTGACCATCTTTACATAACGAGACTCCTCCGTGTCTCGGAAAGCACGTTAAGCCGTCGTTGGTCCCGGCTGTCATTCGTGGATTTTTGACAATCGTTACGGGTCGTCAGAAGCCCGAAAGTCTGACAGCCAGTCTTAACAAGGGGTATCGTATTACCCAGTTACTGGGTTGTGGAGGTCAGATAGGCAGTCGCTTCACGTAAAATACGGTATTCAGCTGTATCCGGTTAGACTGGAAGCCGACCCCAACATAGGAAAAGGCTACGCAGATTGACTGAAGACTGACTGACACATGCAAATAATAAAATACTTAATTCACAACAAGAATTAGGCAATGAATAACAAACAAGACATGCAAGCATGCATCACCGTTAACTTACTCATTTAGGCCTGCTACACACTTGTTCTGCGCTTATTCGATTTGGAAGTACTTATTTGTTGGAACGAAGGTCCTTATCGCACGTTATACCACACTTGACGAACGAGAGGATAATATAATATTAGGAGGAGCTCATGGCTAAGTACTAACAGCCGCCAGGGGTAATCTATCAGGTTAAGCTACGCTTGCCGAGGTAGGTCCGTGGATGGGTGACCATCTTTAAATAACGAGACTCCTCCGTGTCTCGGAAAGCACGTTAAGCTGTTGATCTCGGCTGTCATACGTGAATCTTTGATAGTCGTTACGGATCGTCAGAAACCCGAAAGTTTGACAACCAGTCCTACCTTGGTAGGACTGGTTTAAACTTTCGGGTATCGTATTATCCATTATTACACATATTCGGATTTCGTTTGGCTCAAGCCGACCGGCAAACTCCGTTCAACATCTACCCTCACTGAATCATGTACCTACGAGTCGGCTCGGCACAATTCCATCTAAGCCGAGCGACTTTTTCCTGAACCTACAAGATGGAGACGACAAAAAATTAAACTGCATAAATTTAATTACGTTCCCAGTCTGCATGCGAAAATTTAATCAAGTATATGCAATAGTTTAGTTGCTATAGCTAGTCGGCTGATAATATAATAGGCAAATATTTAGCCTGAAAAAATCACTTTTATTATTTCGATAATAGGATTTATTTGATAGTTTCAAAATACTCTTATACATTAGTATTGCTAGTGTTTTTATTTTTTGCCGTATTGTCGTCTCTCTTTCTATCTACATAAATATTCGATTTTACCGCTCGGCTGTGCCGAGTCATGCCGAACCGGACACTTATCCGGTGTGTAGCACCCCTTAAAAACAATGTGCACTTAACTGAACTGTCGCTTGGCATGTTACCAATACTACCTACTCGCATGATTCAGGGATGCAAATATATTATTGAAACAATAGTGTGACGCATCCTATCTTCCGTGTTTACCATCATGTTAAAATTTATGGCTCAACAAGTGTCGGGTCTACAAGTAAACCAGCTCTGATGTATCTTTAGATGGAGTAAACAGTTGTACATTATATTGATGTCCTTGGGCTAGTGATGTGGCGATGTAATGTCGACTTTATTTCTCGATAAAATATTGCGATATGGGGGGAATCCGTGTAGTAATGCAGTGTGTTTTGCAAGTTCGGATACCTACCTTCTTTTGCTATTTCAGAGTTGGTAGTTAATGTTTACCATATTTATTTATTAAAACATTATGCACGAGTAAAAAATACTGTACAAAGGCGGACTTAATGCCTGAGGCATTTTCTACCAGTCAAAACATGGCAGGTGCAACATAATTGATAGATAACTCAAAAAT
This sequence comes from Xanthia icteritia, assembly GCA_949128155.2. Lineage (NCBI taxonomy): Eukaryota > Metazoa > Arthropoda > Insecta > Lepidoptera > Noctuidae > Xanthia > Xanthia icteritia. The sequence continues at coordinate 16,607,350 of OX421947.2, read as the reverse complement.
AATAAATACTAATGCATAGAAACATATAAACAAAATACTCAAGTGTATAAACAAAATACTCAAACCATATTCAAGTGTACTATCGCCCCTTAAAATATTTGTCATTTAAATTGTAAGATTAAGGGCACATTAACAAATGTATTGCAAAACCCGAAAAACCCATAAAACAAATGTATTACGATCAACTTTCGCAGAACATCACCCAGAGCTTCTACACGTGTAGGTACTATAATTGTGACTAACTGAACTTACTGGACGCATAAAAACAACATTAAAATAAATCACGATATTACTTCTCTACAACACGTGTATCGCTAAACTAGTGCGTACGCGCATCACTAGGGTGCAGTTATAACACGTGTAATGTATCGGTGACTAACTGAACTCAGTTTATGGAGCAGCTCGTCAGTACCTACAATGAGTACTAAGAGCACTACTCAGTTGCACTCACGCGTCGTTTGTAAGTGACGATTTAAATATTTTGATAGATGAAGAAATAGTCAGAGGGTTAAAATCCTAATTCTCTAATATTATTAATGCGAAAGTGAGTTTTTTTTTTTGTTTGTTTATTTGTTTCTTTGTTTGTTACGCTTTCACACTAAAACGGCTGAACGGATTTGGATGAAATTTGGCATATGGGTAGTCCATGACCTGGAAATGAACATAGGCTACTTTTCATCCTGGATCGCAGATGAAGTCGTGGGCAACAGCTAGTAATACATAACCATAACATCACGCCTTGTATCCTTGAAGGGTTGGACAGAGGTGTACCTTTAGTGCACCCACATTTCGCCAATGTTTAAGTCCCATGTAATAGGGGGCCAGCCTATTACCATCAACCAGACGGCACAAATCCGGACTACTACTGAGAAAATTTAGACAGAAAACCCAATAACACATTGCAAATCGAACCCAAGATTTCATGCTCAGCTGTAGTGCTTGCGACCAACGAGGCAGTCAAAATAATACTATAGTGCAGGGGTTCGCACACTGTTGGAACCGGCGCGGCGCCCTGGTGCGCCGTAGAGAGTAAAGAGCGAAGGGAGGCGATGCTTTACCGTTCTCCGGAAATAAAGGTACAAAATAAAAGCTCTAAGAATTCTCATTCCCCTTGCATTCTCATCTTATTTATGTGAAGCCGGATTTTCAGCTGTAGCTGTCATAAAGAGCAAATATCGCTCATAGATTAATGTGGAGCAACAAATGAGACCAGCGGTGTCAAGCCTTTTTTTTTTTTTTTGGGTGGGAAATTATCAAATAACTTCTCCCGCTCTGGGCGGAGCAGGAGGGCGTGTCAGACTCTTACTGACTAAAACCCACCCGTGTTCCTTCCGTTGCCTGTACGTTGCCAGGGGTCACGGTATCCCTTTCGGACTTTCCCGCAACCGCAGGCATTGGTCCTATCGGACCCCTTCACTTGCTGACATCTCTTTGAGGCGCGCGTGGAACACAACGCGCCGTCGACCCGGGCCTGGTCCTTATCGGACGGTGAACTACCCATTGCCCCCGTGCCAAGCCTTATCCCACGCCTTGAAAAAATGTGTGGACATCACCGAGCTCACGACTCACATTGACTAAGTTGCCATTGTATTTTATTTCCTGTTTTACTTAAATAATAAATCTATTCTTGTGTCAATATGAATATAAAAACTCAACTTCATATCGTGAATGTTTTAATTTTTGTGCCTATCTATCCTATTTCGACTAAAAAGGGCGTCGAGACAAAATACTAAACTTGCATAGTGTATAAATTATTTTTCAATTCATAATGACATATGTAATTTGACATTCCCGAAAGTCTGACAACCAGTCTTACCTAGAGGTATCGTATTACCCAATGAATGGGTTGTGGAGGTCAGATAGGCAATCGCTCCATATAAATAAAATAAATAATAAAAATAAAATAAAAATAAAAATATTTTATTATCAGGCATCAAGGCCCATAGAGTGTTTAGTACTACATTTTACTTAAAAACTATGTTAGTAACATGCAGGAACATTTAAAAGGGTACAATCACAATCACAATCATGGGAAGGTTTAACAAGCCTTGTTGCCAACATGTAGCTTGGTAAACCTCCCCATTGTAGGCCCATCCAGCCTCTCCGCAAACACCTTCAGAATGCTGTTGCTGCTTCCCCTCACTCGAGATATTACTGAGGCAACTTTCTTCCGCATTATTGAAAAATAATCGTCAGTGTGCGCATCAGCGAACATACCTGACGCACTACAGTAAGGTGGAAGCCTCAACAGCGCCCTGAAGGCATTGTTGTATTGAATGCGCAGGGCATTGTCTGCTTTTAGGGTATGGTTAGCCCAAAGGCTGCTGGTGTAAAATGTTTGGCAGTAGGCCTTAAAAAGAGTTATTTTCACAGGAACTGAACAACTATGAAACCTTCTGCATACCATATTTCCCCTCACAGCCAGTGCCCTGCGCTCCCTTTCCATATCCAAATCGTCTTTTAATTCTTCATTAACAATGTGGCCTAAATATTTAAAGTGGGTAACTCTCTGTAAAAGCAAACCATTTAATTTTACAGGAGGAACAAAGGTTGGATTTTTATTCCTACCACGAAACACCAATAGCTCACTCTTTGTAGGATTATATTTTAGTCCATGCTGTTCGGCATATTGTTCACAAATTGAGAGCAACTTTCTAATTCCACTGATAGTCGGGCTCAGCAGCACCATGTCGTCTGCATAACTTAAGTTATTTACACATACTCCATCTATATGGCATCCGACATGAGTGCTGCTGAGCTCAACCAGCAGCTTATTCATATAAATATTAAAAAGCCTTGGGGAAGTTAGGCCTCCCTGCCTAACGCCACACTCGAGTTCATATGGGTCAGACAATGCATTAGACCATTTGACGAAGTTCCTCTGCTTGTCATACCAAAAAGATAATGTAGACACTAATGCAGTAGGAACGCCAGCCTCCAGAAGCTTCTCCCATAGGACACTATAAGAAACCAGGTCGAAGGCCTTAGAAAGGTCCAGGAAACAAGCATACACAGGTGTTTTCCTGTCAGTATAATATTTAACAGTATGCTTCATCGCAAGTATAGCACTTTCAGTAGATAGCCCTGCACGAAAACCAAACTGTGTATCGTGTAACTGGGTGTACCCACCGAGGTGTGAGTCAAGCATACTGTCAAATACTTTGGCTATCACAGTTGCCAGTGAAATAGGCCTGTAGTTACCTTTGTCTGCTATGTCTCCTGTCCGATTCTTCACAATAGGGACAACAATTGTATCCAGTAACTCCTGAGGTAAGTGAGAATGTCCCAAACACAAATTAAACAACATAGTCAACACTCTCGGCAGATGTATACCAGCATTCTGAAGGTGCTCGATGCTGAGCCCATCATGACCCGGTGATTTACCCCTCTTCATGCCTTTAATCACAGATCTTAGTGCTTTGCATGAAAACTGAAGAGGTGATCCTGATCTACATGTCTCAGCATCGTGCACCCTCGGCGCAGACTTAAGAGATGAACTCACTTTAAAATGGTCTTTAAAACAATTGGCTATCTCATAGTTATCATTTTTACCATCCACGCTAACTGGTAGGCTTGGAGTATTCTGTAGCCTCTTAGTACCTTTCCAAAATGATGCAAAACGTTTTTCTGAATGGAGTGAAGCCAAAATATCCATTTCTATTCTTTCTTGGTTCTTAATGCACCATTTCAGTTTTGATTTAAAGATTTTACGACTTAATGTCATTTCATCAAAAATAGGACCACTACTGGGTTGACCATACCACACCCATAATTTAAATTTATGTCTAGCCTGTGTGTGAAATTCTTTTACATGTTTGTTCCACCCTTTTATACCCTTTTTTCTTATAATGCCTTTTGGGGCTCTGCTTGTACTAGCAGCTTCACTTAATATAGACACAATTTGACTATACATTTTATCCAATAAAAATGTATGGTGGGTATTATCACAAAATTTATCAGCACAAAATTCAAATTCTTTTGGAAAATCTAAGATTTTTAACTTATCATTACATAGAGAAGTGTATTGACTGACTTCCTCTGGTTTTCTTTCTCCCCAACACACACCATTAAACAATGATTTAGTTACATTTGTTTTTACTCTAATAACATTAATATCACACTCTATTTTTAAAGGAAAGTGATCGGACCAAAACGAATCGTAAATAACTTCAATGTTTGCAATTGTTTTTCTTGCCGACTGTGTAACAAGACAGTGGTCAAGCCAACGCTTACACCCGTGTGCGTCACTAATAAAAGTGTAAGTTTGCGGTAACATGCTTAAATAATCAATGTCCGCACATAATAATTCTTGCTCATTACAAAAACTAAGAAGTTCGTTACAAAATGACTCACCCGGGTGCGCGTTGAAATCTCCCAATACAAACACTGATTCAACATTACTATTTTGTATGATAGAATACATTAAACTGAGACATTCCGTAAAATGTGGTAAGTTATCACTGCAATCTGTTGGCATATACATATTTATAACCATAAAATATCGATTATTTATCACTACATTTACTGCACAAATTCGGTTATTGTCGCACTGCACTAGAGACACATTATCAACTGCACTTTTTCTCCACAATATGGCAAGACCTCCGTAAGGTCTACCTTTACAAATACCAGCTGAAGTGTCCACTGAAGACTTCGCGGTATAACTGAAGTCTTGATCTATATTTTCCAGAAAGCATAAATCATGTGGATATAGCCACGTTTCTTGTAACAAAACAATGTCAGCTGTTTTGCATAGTAAGCGTACACAGTTAACAGATCTCTTGATGTTTTTACAATTGAAAGTTATAATGTTCAATTTCGACGTACTATCCATTAATTGTATTAGGTATTTATTCCATCTCTCTCAGAATTAATATTATTTCCGTCTGGTTTTCCACTCTTGAAGTGGATAAAGCGACGAAATGTGACGCCATCTGGCCACATCTGATCGTCTAAAAATGTTTCCAGCTTACTTTTATTTACTAATAGTTTATAAGCATTATACGGCTTTTCCCTCTTCATAGTGATTTTCTCAAGTGAAACAACCTGCTCCGTTTTCTTTTTGATATATTGGCAGATATCTTCCATTGCTGTCTCCTTGTTTACGTTGGAGATAAACAAAGGGACTTTCATTTCGGCGGCTTTAAATTTTTCTGACAAGTTTGTTGCCGCTTTGCCCGTTTTTCCAGTAAAACGATTTCTAGATCTACGATTTTGCACTGTTATCCATTCGTCAGTTGGTTTCACTTTCGGCCTCCACTCCCCATTAGTCACAATTTCCGCCATAGTGGGTTTCGTTGTTTGTTTCACTTCTGTATGACAAACAGTTGACTCATTCTCCGTACACATTTGACACATTTCGCTTTCCAGCACCGTCGAATTAAATGGCGCGTGCGCAAGCTTATCTCCCTCGGTATAAGTGTGAGCGAGAGATCGATACTTTGGTGAGGCAGCGCGCTCAGAACTCGAATGTTCCGTCATCGCGGTGTTGTCCGGCCGTAGACCAACCGGCCCGCTATCAAGCAAATACCCTCCTCTTTTATTTGTATTGATGTTACATTTTACCAATGACGCTGGCAGCCGGCTACATCCTAATTCCGTCTTAAGCTCATCCAATTGATGTAGTGTTGCATAATTGCTCTTCATCTCATTTATTTCAGCACGCACAATTAGCAGGTCTTTTAATAATTTGGTGACATCGACGTGGTCAAATGTTACGGGCGGTAATTTTTGCAAGTCACGCGCCACAAAGATCGGCATAAGATCAGGTTCGGTCACTTTAAAAACACATATGATATCCTCTAAGTCTCTCTGTGTTTTGCCTTCTTTACGCCTGGATATCTTCTTCTGGTTAGTCTTTAAAGAGCTAAACAGCAACTCTTTAGCACTAACTACATCTTCTTCTCGAAATGCAGATACACAGATCCTTATTAGGCTTTCATTGTCTATTACATCTATCTTGTTCTGGATAAATGATAATAGTTCACATATCACTATGTTACAGTTCACACATTTTAGCGTATTCACAGACATTTTCGCGGAGGTAGGTGGGTACCTATATTCGAACCGTTCGCGAGCGCGTTCGCCGGCCAATATAAAATACTGGTATTCATCTGCATCTGGTTAGACTGGAAGCTGACCCCAACCAGTTTTTAGTTTTTTTTCCCCAGTTGGGAAAATGCTAGGCAGATAATGATTATGTAATTTGACATATGACATTATCGGTGAAGAAAAAAATCGTGAGGAAGCCAAGTCTGAAATCGCCAACCTGTCTTGAGCAAGCGTGATGATCAATGCTTCTCTGTATGAGAAGAGGTCTTTGCCCTGCAGTGGGACAATAATAGGCTGGTATTATAATGGTCATCAACTCATCACTTACTTCAGTCAATAATAATTCAACTTTGACTGTTTAAAATTAAGGATGTAACGATACATAGTTTTCCCGATACGATACCGATTATTGAAGTAAATAATTGGATATACCCACATCGATAGCTTAGTAAATAATAAATCAAATAAATAATGAAGTATGTACAGACGCCAGCTGCAGATCAACCTACCCGAAACTGTCAACTTTTCACAATCAACTTTGAACCTTATGCTTTAGTGATAAAGTTGAAAATCGATTAAAGAAATTTGACAGATTGTAATAGGTTGATGTGCTGGCGTCTGTACCTGGAACGTTTGTATGTCTTTTGTATTTTGTATTTCGGGCACAACTGTTTAATATTGCGTTATAGTCCTCGAGAGAATTAAACGAAATAATACATAGCTCGGCCAACGCTCAGCAAACTGCAAACACTGCCGTTTGCCGTGTTGTCATGTCGCTAAGCAAGCGCTGCGCTGCTCTCCCGCCAGTCCCGCCTGCGACAGAGCGACAATGTAGCGCGCGCGTCGTGATTTCGCGCGCTTTTCGAACTGTTTGATATATCGGTTGTATATAATCGGCGATGCCGATATACCGGCATCGGAATCGGAATCGTTACATCCCTATTTAAATCAGGAAGTATTTTCTTTGATTTTTCATTAAAGCTGCTCTGTTTATTCAAAAGTATAATTTTATGAATAAATAATTCAATGAAAGTCTATGAGTTGATTTACAATTATGAATTTACAGATAATAAAGAAAAGATGAAAATGTAGAAAAACAAACTAAATATATATTGAAGCATGGCTATCTAAACTTTTAGCTTGAATAATATGTTATTTTTCAATGGACATTATTTTTTAATATTTTTTTTTATTCTTTATTTTTTCTTTTTTTTTCTTTCTCATTTAGTTTTAATGATGGTCTGGCAGTTTGAGTAGTTTATGCGGCCTACCCAAATGTCCTTTCTTTGGTATTGTTCGTCGAGTTAAGCTCCTTAAGTTCTGGGTTGAGCTCCACGATTACTGACAAATGCTTGCACTGACAGGACAGGTCCACTCAAATCTGTGTGGTTCTTTTCTCAAAAGACCATTTCAGACACGAATCTACATGGTCCTCATATGGCCTAACCAAGATTATGTCTGGTAAATACATAAAAACCTCCTTTAAAAGAGACTGTGACCTCTGAGTTTGTTTCGGCCTTTCTTCTCAGAGTAGTCAGATAGGAAACGCCGAACTCATCTAGCTTACTTTTAATAAAAAAAATTAAGATGACGTGTAAAAGTAATTCCAATATCCTATTTACAGAATAAACAATTTCATTTCATTTCATACAACAATACATATTTCAGTTGTGTTTCTCTAATTTAATGTGCTATACACTCGCTATTAGTTACTAACGAAGTAATTTGACCCCAGAGAAACTGCAAAAGTACCAACTTTCTACAACTATCTTAACTTTTAAATCCGCCATTTCAGTGAACAGTAGTCTTGAAATGTAAAATGGATCGTTAAATGTGTACACAAATTGAATTTACGATGCAATAAAAAATTTATACACACATAGACGCTACAGTAGATGAAGTTAATGCTTTCTTATTTTTCATTTAATATCTACAGACGGCAGTATCGCATAATCGTTTTTCGCAATTGGGTAGTGTCAAACTACTGTAATACTGCACCAACGTACTGTCGAATTACAGTACTGTCGCACTACCGTAGTGTCGAACTACTGTCGCGCAATCGTTTGTCACACTAGCGTGATGTCGATCTTAAGTGTGTCGCACAAGCGTGCATTCGAACTACGGTGATTCGCAGTACAGTTTTGTCGCATAAGCGTTAATTGCCCATCCATTTGTCGAGCTCACGTAGTACACTCTAACCCAGTCTTTCCCAACGTGGGCGATAACGCCCCCTTGTGGGCGCTGCAGGCCTAAAGGAGGGCGGTAAGAGACCCAGAAAAAAAAGGGGGCATTGTGTAGGGCAGTGATGTCAAACCCCCGTCCCATGGGGCCCTTAGGGCCCCACGTGAGATATTTCTTGGCCCCACTTATCAGTTAAGAATCCCCACTTTTTTGTGTAAAAGACCCCACCAGTCGTTTAAAATTCCCTCTTTTTTGTGTAAAGAGGCCCCACCAGTCAGTTTAAAATTCCTATTTTCCAGTAAAAATGCCCCACCTTCCCCTCGAACTCTGACATCACTGGTGTAGGGCTTTGGGGTCGATTTATAATTTCATCTACCTAGCTAGGAAGACTCTTAGACACCGACTGAGCTCTCGACTCTCGACTACATCTTGTGAACATCAACTAATATTAATTAAGATATAGCTCAAACTCGGTTCGATATAAAAGACCGCGGGCAATCATGTTTTAAAAAGTTTTTGTTAAATAATCCGAATTGTACATTCCTATACCAATCGGCTGGTTCTATAATACTTGTTCTTGCTTGTCGAGTACGATTGGGCGTCGAATGAGATAAACGAGTTTATGCACGTTTGTCTTATTCCTGTTGGTGCGTGCTGCTTATGCAATCCTATATAAACGACGTAAATTTATTTTATTTTCATTTGCGGTTTCGCGCATAATAGATAAGCAGTACTTGATTTCAACACTTACGTATTTCTTAAAACAAAACAATGTCGGAAGTAAAAAAGAAGAGACGGCAATACTCTGCGGAATATATTAAATTCGGATTTATTGAAAATCCCACAAACCCGTCGTCGCCTTTGTGTCTTCTATGTCTAAAAACATTTTCGAACGAAGCAATGAAGCCTTCAAGACTGCAAGGTCATTTGAATAAAATGCATCCAGATAAGACAGAAAAGAATGTAGCATATTTTCAAGACCTAGAGAAGAAGCATAATACTCAGCCAAGTGTATCAAAACTATTTTCGGCGGCTGCTAAGCAAGATGACGACGGACTTCGAGCTTCGTACAATATCTCTTTGTTAATTGCTCAAAAAGGCAAACCACACAACATCGGAGAAGAGTTAATTTTGCCAGCAATAAAGGAAGTAATAACTACTGTGCTTCATAAACCGGCCGCAGATATTATCCGAAAAATTCCTTTGAGTAATAATTCTGTGCAAAGAAGAATTGATGAAATGGCTGAAAACATTGAAGAATCATTGTGCAATCATCTGAGGACTATTCAATTCTCAATTCAGCTCGATGAGTCCACTTTACCAACTAATGAAGCGTTGTTGCTATCTTACGTGAGGTTTATTAAAGATGAGAAAATACGTGAAGAACTATTGTTTGCCAGAAATTTGGAGACAGATACAAAAGGCGAACCCATATTCTATACATTGGAAAAGTTTTGTGAAGAGAAAGAGATTCCTTTGAAAAATATTATATCAGTTGCTACGGATGGCGCTCCGGCTATGACAGGGCGCCATAAAGGCTTCATAGCATACTTAAAGAATAAAATTCCAGATGTCCTTGCTATACATTGCGTTATTCATAGACAACATTTGGTTGCTAGAAACTTAAGTGAACGACTATTTCAATCACTGCAATATGTCATCAAAGCAGTCAATAAAATCCGTAGCAGCTATTTGAATGATAGATTATTTCATCAGCTTTGTGTTACTAATGACGAAGATTTCAACCGTTTGTTGCTTCATACTGAAGTTCGTTGGCTGTCAAGAGGCAATTGTCTGATTCGATTTTACAACCTGTTTGACTCTATGATAGTTCTTGGAAACTAAAGATACAGAACTGCGCAACAAGCTCATAACATCAAAGAATGATATAGCTTACATGACAGACCTGTATAAAATGTTCAACGACATGAACCTCCAATTGCGAGGCGATGAACTAAATTTAATTAAAACAAAAAATGTCGTTGCTGCTTTCGCAGCCAAACTGCTTCTGCACAAAAAGAATATGGGCAGACGTGAGTTTCACAATTTTCCGAATTTATCAGTATACTGCAGTAACGACGACTTGTTTGCCTACTGCCAACATTTGGAAAACCTCCACATTGACTTCACCGAACGATACCAGGACATTTTAAACTTGGAAATACCAGACTGTGTGTTGGATCCGTTTTCAAATGTCAACACAGCAATGTCACCTCAGCTGGAAGAAGAACTTATAGAATTGACAACAAACGAAGAAATGAAAATCAAGTTCAAAAATGGATATCAAGAATTTTGGCTACAAAAACCGATCCCGCAATTGTACCCTGGATTGTGGTCAATTGTTCAACGATTTTTGATAGCATTCCCATCGTCATATTTGTGTGAACGTGGATTTAGTGCTGTGGCAACGCTGCTTACTAAAAAGAGAAATCGTTTGCGTGTTACCGAACGTGGCGACTTGCGGCTGTTTTTGAGTAAATTGGAACCTGATATCAACAAACTTATTGAACAGCATCAGATTCAACCTTCACATTAGTTTTTATATAAGAATTGATTATGTTTGTTTTATTTTCAATAAAAGATACTCTGTCCGAATACTATAAATTTGCGTTTCAATAATCAGTTATAAGTACTTAGCGGTTTTTAAGTATGTTTAAAAAGGGGGGCGTTAAAAAATAATTTATTCTTAAAGTGGGCAGTAGACAAAAAAAGGTTGGGAACCCCTGCTCTAACCAAAGAGCTATAAAGTACTACAAAGTCAAAGTCAAATTCAAAGTCAAATCATTTATTTCAAATAGGCCTATAAGTCACTTTTGAACGTCAAAAATTTACAAAAAAATTGAAATGATTCTAGTCGCCCCCTCCAAAAGGTAGTTTTCGCATGGAGAAGAATAGGCAAGAAACTTCACCGTTACTCTTTTAAAATGTTTTACAATATTTTGTATAAGTACATTAGTTATATCATTATATGTGAGGACGATGCACCTAGAATAAAATTATTATACCACAATAGGTAAAAGGTCTACTTCTAACCCATTTTCTGTATGTGCTAGATGGTTTGTAATCTTTAGAATTACTCCTCTGTATTATGACATGTGTAAAATATTAATTTCCTTTATGCGGTAAGTTACCGAGTTTAGGTTATTTAATTGGGGAACTTAGGCATAGGTGCTAACTAATATGTAAATGCGAAAGTGAGTTTGTGTGTTACACTTTCACGCTAAACCAGCTGAAGGGATCGTTTTGAAATTTGACAGATAGGTAGCCTGGGACGTGGAGAAGGACATAGGCTACTTTCATCCTGGACCGCAGACGGAGTCGGGGGCAACAGTGAATTAAGAATAAATTCAATAACTACCAGCGTCGTGTAATGATATTTTAGTATTTCTCCTTGCAAATCAAACTCTTTTGTTGACTGTACCTACAAGATTTACGGAACAAGAAATGGCTACCTCGTGAGTTTTATAATTGAATGAAAGTATTTAGTACCTACCTTTCTCATTCAGGCAACTGTAAATTATGAATAGATTCTAAAATGAACGTATATGCGTATTTGATTTAAGGTTTAATTTTGAAAACATTAATATACCTACGGTGATGAAAACCTTTGAAATCGTAGGTTGAATACATCTCTAAAGTTGACTTGAAATTACTATTTTTATAAGAAGGGAATCTGTTCTGTTACGCGACTCCGATAACCATCAAAACATCTATTTTATATCCATATATATGTCGCAGTAAGATGGTTATAGCCGTGATATAGTTATATGAAAGCGGTTCATAACTATCTTACTAGGAATATAACTATGATACCAGCACGATCTAGTAATATAACTAATAGGGCACTCCGAAATAGGTTAGGTTAGGTTAGAACTTTGATCAACTACGCGCGAGCCGAGCGCAATAGCGGCCGGCGAGCACTACGTCGATATTGATTGCAATTACAAAATTAGGGTACTCCGATAGTTAACTCAGGTTCCCATTAGCGATTTTTTCCCGCGGCGATTTTTTTTTCGAGCACTGGATTTTCATCTCTCGGTGCTAAGCAAAGCGTTAGCGTAAACAATCTGTTTTTTCCACGCGCTGGGGCGAGAGTGCGTCCCAGCGCGTTAGTTTCTCAACGCTCGGCTTAACTTAACTTTAATCCCGCCGCAGTATTTTGACATCCGTGCGAACGTGGTCTTATGAACCGCTTTCATATAACTATATTTACGGTATACAGCTTAGATATAACTATACTAGGGATATAACTATATCACGGTTATAACCATCTTACTGCGACATATACATATTATAAATTAAGGCCACTTTTTGTGTCTGTCTGTGTGAACGTGTTGTTCTTCTAAACTACACAACGGATTTTGATGGACACACACATTATATTAATCCTACATACTTATAATAAAGAAATCGCGATGTTTTGTCGTAAAAACCATGCGAAGCAAGGGCGGGGTATTAGTCTACACTAATATTATAAAGAGAAAAGATTTGTTTTTTTGTTTGTAGTTAGTGAGTCACTAGTAGAATGCTATATTACCATCGAATAACATAGGCTACAATATATAAAGATATAACGCGGGGGAAGCCGCCGGCGGAAGCTAGTAACTTGTATTGAAGTGAACTCAACCAGTCTTAACAAATCAAAGCCTAGACGGAGGATCACCAAAGTTTTCAGGTGTGAGTGTAAACTCTAGTGTAAATGAATATTGTGATGGGGTTGAAACATGGCCATGGGGTCCGAGTGCCCACTTAGTTTTTCAAGACATCGCCAAGCGGCTGGTCGAGTCTTCACGTGACCAGAGGGCTGACCTATTCTTTGGCAAAGAATCAGCATTGCCATTCAACGTGGCAATGCTGCCAGCCTTTTGGGCACTTTTCCTGTTGACAGCGATGCGGACGAATGTTTTGATGCCCTATAATTGTTCCCCCCCCCCCTTTTATACACTGTGAAATCTTAATGGTTGTTTTCCCGCAGCGAAATGGTTTTGTCTTGGTAATACAATCGTTATATAAACAAATAAAATATTAGAAACAATTTTGAAAACAAATTTTGTGTTGTTGCGTGCAAACTAGTTTATGCCGTATCACCACGGGCGAGAGTTAATTTCGCTTTGAACATTTCTGCATCGCTGTTCCCTTTGTCGGCGACGCGTGCGATTCGAGTAGTACCTACAAGTGACCTGTTAGGGTCATTTTCACAAAAAGTGTACATTCGTGTTTCGGGTGTGTCCCACAACTTTAGTAATTTTTTTAAAGAAAAATTTCTACGTTTAAGAAAAACAACACAAAATATTTGGATCTGTGATCAGTTTTTAATAATATTGTATAATTTTGCTGCTTATAAACACAGTCATATTACCTTAATTTTCAAAAATAGAAGGTAGCTGTATCTGTTTTAGCACTGTCCCACTACCATTTTCAGTAAAATAACGTAACCTTAATGTATTTTGTTAACTTAAATATAATAACGTGTTTGATATTTTGGAAAGTATAGTTATGCACGATTTGTTATACAATTGCAGTAATAATCTAATGTCGCACAAAATATTCAAATAATTAAATCTTTGTGAGGACATAAACTAGTTCAAATGGAAAATTCCCTTCCGAAACCGCAATTTTTGCGAGATGGTGCAATCAAGACTACCATTTATGCGTATTTTCTTTCGATCGGCAACATATTTAATGCTGTCAACGGGTTCCAACAAGTATTTCGGTCATTTTGACGGCGGCCGGCGGACGTACAACTACACCTCAGTAACGGTCCAGTTTTAATTTTCCAGAGCCGCAACTAATTTCAAAGTAAGTTTACAAGTTTAATTCTTGCAAAATATTTTGACATCTTTATTAGCTTTCAGTGAACTTAAATTGATACCAAGCTTGTTGATCTGATGTGTTAGTTCAAAATAATTAAAACAAAAGTGTGTAAAGTCAGACTTCCGATACTTCCGTTCCGTAACCAAAACGCAGGTAACGTAGAAATGGAATTGAAAAGTTTCGGAACGGAATTCTTAGGAATGTGATACATTATATTTGTAGTATCGATCTATTTATAATAAAAAAGTGACGACTTCCAAAACTAATTCGTAACGTTCATAATGGGTCAACTTTGTAAAAAAAACAAACAAACACTTATTGTCACACAACTATTTACTAAATAGTTATGTGACATTAAGTGTTTGCTTTTTTATGAGTATATTACTTGAACTTGATTCGAGACATAATTTAGAAGACTTTTTAGATACCGACAATAATGTATCAGCTAGCGCAATGTTCCAGTCCAGACATAACTTTTATTGAAAATGACAGTTGGGGTATGAATTTCACGGAAAATTTAATCGAATCTACCATATCTGGCGTGACAGAAAAAAAGTTCAGCTTACAAGTTACAGATGACCAAAGATACATGATCCCTGAGGAACAAAAATCTGAAAAGATTTATGCTCCTGTAATAATAATACCTCTAAATGAAACACAAAACCATAATGAAATAATAGTTCATGACAGCCAAAATCATACGACGAACGCATCTCATAGTAACGTGTACAATACACATCATTCTCGTAAGAGACTGGCTTCTACAATGTCTAAAAAAAAATTGCGAAAAAATTCATTCTGATGGTAAAGAAAACAACCCTCAAAATACCCCTACCCTTCCATAAAGAAAATAATATCTCGAAGTTTGGTGTGCCACGCATGTAAAAAAAATGTTAAATTCCCGTCGGTAGACATTACAAAATGTAATGCTGCTTGTAATAAAATGCCGCAAATAGCGGTATTTTATACGATAGGATAAAGTGCCGCTAGCGGCTCTCTATACACTTCCTAAAGAAAAAGGATTTTGAAAAAAAAAATGATAACTAAATGGCTGTCAATAAAAAAAAAACATATCTTTCAAACCGCATTTGATTTGTGTTCATTAGAATATTTGTAATAATTTGATCTCATTTTCTTGATAATGTGCAATAGTCTTAAGAATTCTATTCCGTTATAGGCATGGTCTATTCCGTGACTGTCCTATTTTAAATTTTATTTTAAATAATATTTTTAGAGAGAAACGCTATTAAATTTTTATTAGATTTTGATAATTTAGAGTGTAATCATTTGATTAATGTAATTAAAAAAAGAGTTCCTAAGTTGTATCCTAATTGAGAAACATACCAAAAAGTATTGAACTTCTTTGGTCCAAAGAGTAACGTAATGGAAATTAAAATGATGATTATTTATGTTTGCTGTTGTTGATTTTTATGATTTATACTTTGTATTGAAGTACAAAAAATCGCTAACCAATTATACTATTCGATTAAATCCAAACGAGTTTTTTTTTATTTCTATAAACCAAAAACCATTCGTTTCGGAATGGAATAAATTTTGTTCCCCAGGGGTAATAAATTAGTTATATTTCAGTAAATAATCCTGATTAAGAGGTTCTATTATAATTTTCATATAGTGAAAAGAATATCAATCGTAAATTTCATAAAAAAAAACGAATAACAATAAAAAATAAAATTTCGGCAGATTTTTAATAGTGTACACTTTTTCTGAAAATGACCCTACTATTGATTATCACGTTTTCGAGTTGAATACTTTTAAATTATATTAAAAAAAAACTTTATTTTTATACTTTTACTCAATGCTTCGAAAGTACTTCTTATGGCAAGTTGTTCTGCCGCGGGAAAACAACCGTTAAGATTTCACGGTGTATACTTATACATATTATTATAATTATTATTTTGTATATTATACAATTATTATTATGGGTCGGGGACTTTTCGCTTTTCTGTTTCAATATTTTAAAACAAAAAAAAAAACTTTTTGGGTAGGTTATGTATGTCGATGATACTTAAACTCAAAAAATCATCTGTTCCATAGATATAATGCACTGCAATAATATAATTTAGACGGCACGGTTGAGCGATTGGCTGCGCTGCGTGTCGCAGGTTCGATTCCCGCACGGAAAAAATATTTGTATGACCTACAAGTAGTTGTTCCGAGTCTGGCTGTTTGTGTAAGGAAGTTTAAGTGGTTGTAAACGCATACAACACAGGAGAAATTCCTAGTATAGTGCAACGTTAAAAAAAAAAAAAAGAATTGTAAGTCAGCAAATTAAATTCCATTATTGCAGGATACCTAAGTGAAAACTTGTTTACGTAACAATAAATAAAAATAAGATTATTAAACATAAATGCCGTGTAAATGGTTTTTATCCGATGCTATCAACAACTATACTTAAACATTTTATTTTAACCAATAATATATTTAGGGTTCCGTAGTCAAAGGGTACCAAAGGGACCCTATTACTAAGGCTCCGCTATCGGTTTGTTCGTCCGTCTACCACAGGTCTGTGTCTTTTAAACCGTAATAGGTAAACACTTGAAATTTTCACAGGGTATGTACTACTATGGCCGCTATAACATCAAATAATAAAATTTAAATTTAAAAATTAAAGGATGAATACAAAACACGTTTCTTGTATGGATACCTACTTCGTTTTGTATTCGTCATTCAAAAAAATAAATAATGTGTTAATTATTGTACGGTGGTACGGAACACTTCGTGTTCGAGTCCGACTCGCACTTTTCGGCTTTTTACTATTAACTAACCTAACCGAAGCAAAATAAAATTTAACCCGTAAACCCTTTGAACAGCTCAATAAACTTAAGTTTTATCTCACTGCACTGAAGTGTGAATAAAAAATGTGTTTCTGTAATATTATAAAATGGTTTTATTAAATTATAAATAGACTTGTCCAAACGTAGGTAGTAAAACCATATTTTATTATGCTTTTTGTACTTAAATCAAAATATAACGATCTAACAGAAATTTACGAGTCAAGTGATAGAATAAATTATAGGTAATAATTATAGATGCCTACATTTTCCTATTGTTTATTTCTCATAGCTGAAGTGGTCCTGCTATTTAAAGGCTGCCGCAGACAGGCGCGACGTGTCAGCGCGCCGCCGCGCGGCGCGGCGGCGCGACTCTTGTAGAATTTATATAAAAATTTAATGGAAGTTGTTCTAACAGAATCGTGGAGCCTTAAAACAGCAGGACCTCTTCAGCTATGAGAAATAAATAATAGAAATCAAGGATTCATTGTCTCTAAATAGGTATAAATACTTAACCGTACCTAGGTCATCATCTGCCTAGCTTTTCCCAACTATGTCGGGGTCAGCTTCCAGTCTAACCCGATGCAGCTGAATACCCGTGTTTTACATGGAGTGAATACCTATCTAACCTCCACAACCCAGTTACTGGGTAATACGACACTCCTTGGTAAGACTGGTAGTCAGACATCCCGCTCCTTATATAAAGATGGCCACCCATCCACGGACCGACCGCGGCAAGCGTACCTTATCCCGATTGATTGATTGACCCGTGCGGCTGTTATTACTAAGCCACGAGCCTCCGCCCCTACTTAACCGTAGGTAGGTATCTTTTGGTCAATCTGGTGTCACAACAACAATACGATTGGCTCAAATAGGCAATAAAAATGCAAGGGACACACGCTTCTATTGTTTTAGAATTATTTATTCTACTAAAGTCAATAATTAACTGTCGTGAAAAGCATTCTAAATACAGGTATGATGAAAGAAGCAACATTATAAACCGCATCAATATTCATAACTAAATACATGGATAAGGATCACATCCACCACGTCTTCTGCATCCTTTATGAGATATTGTCACTTCCACATATATTTAAGTTTGAAACTAAGATAATGTAGTAAGGTTTTCATAATATAATACCTTTAACCCCAGTAACTAACGGTTTGTCAACTTTGTGTTTATACTCATTGAACACAAAGTTGACAAACTGTTGCGCAACATTGTCTCCGCAACTTTACACACACAAACACAGATCATATACATTACTAAGCTTAATACAAGGTTATACAGACAAAAGCAAGCAGGTTTTAGCTTTTACTGTTATTTTTTTAGCTTTTTTTGTTAGGATTCGAAACCACATTGTTGTAACGTTTGTTGAAGTTTTGTTTTTTTACATTTTGCCATCAATGCAACATTCCATGTTGCCAGCAACATGTTTCCCGCGACCCAAAAACTTGTTGCTGAAAGATATTGCTCAGCTCTGTTTCCTTAACCTTTAGATAATTAATTTAGTCTTTAATTATATTCAACTGGAAAACATTTGTTGTGAAAATGGGTCGTGTCGCTTGTCGAACGGATTTCGTTGTCCTTCTGTAATAATGATAACAAAAAAACATTTTTTTCCAAAGAAGCTTATACTGAGGATAAAAGTCATTTCGAGAGAAAACTTTCAGATCTCAGTCTTTGTAAGTTTGAACCAAATTGACACCTTTAAGTGACATAATTGCAATCTGTTCCTCACAGAAAAAGATCGCAGCAAAGATGAACTGATTCCCGCAACCGTTATTTCAAAACGTGAGCAGAGAAAGTGTGACAGACGTACAAACAAACCGACGGAACCCTTAAAAGGAGCGTTTTACCAATTGCTGTACGGAACTCGAGTTGAGTTCGATGATATCTGTGTCTTGGTATACTGCCTCCAGATCAGATGGCTGTAGTAAAATTAATAGCTGAAATGTACTGTGAGGCAACTTTACGATTTAATGTAGGTAAAAACATAATACTGGATTGGATTTATCGTAGTTTGATGCTTTTAGTTGAATTCAAAACGTTAAATTCAAATTCAAATCCATTTATTTGCGAGAATTTAGGTTTACACTGTATGATCTTAAAACTATAACGCTATATTTACATTCTACCATTACTTATTTTATTTTATTTATTAAGGGATAATAAACAACTACAACATATATAATACATAAGGTTAACAAAATTTTCGGTAGTAATGTTGCAGTCCACTGCATTATCCGCAGATAAGAAAAGAAAGCTTATGGTGTGCAAATATTAAATTGTATTCTACACAAGGGTATTTTTTTTAAAGACCGCAACAACAAATATCATGCATGCATTAGAATTTCAAAGTTAACCCTATGTAACCCGATGTCAAAGTTAACCCTATGTAAGTTCAAGAGATAAAGTTTAATATATGTAAGTAATGTCAGATTAAGATGAAATAAATAATATTGTAAATTGTAATTGATAATGTCATAACTATTATAATGTCAACGTATTGATTCACTGAAATTTTAACATTAATTAATTAATATAAGGTTCAGTTTCTTTCTCCGCAATCTGACATGTATTCATTGAAATTGTAAAAGCATTTTCCTTTTATCCATTGCGTTACCTTTTTTAAAAAACATGGTCGAAGGTAAATCTATAAAGGAGTCCGGTAATTTGTTATATACCTTAACAGCATTTATGTATGAGTTCCTCTTATACAATTCGAGCCTGCATTGCAGTAAACAGAGCTCATGTTTAAGTTATTTTTATTTCTAGGAGCTACATTTCGTTTAGTTACATCTTTATGTTTAGTAAAATGTTCCGGATGTTGTTTTACAAATAGGCATAATTCTCTAATGTACATACACGGTTATGGCAGAATATTGTATTTTTTTAACAAGGGCTTACAATTATCCACAGATTGTACGTACACATTTTTTTTGTACTCTAAACACTTTTAAAATATCTATTGAATAACCCCACAACAAAAATCCATAAGTGAGTACGGACGAAATGTATCCGTGATATGCACAAAGAGCAGCTTCTGTTTATACTGTGACTCTTAATCTTTTTATTGCATAGACAAATCTGTCAAGTTTATCGCCAACATACATAATATCGTCACTTCCATCTGTCAATTTCCAGTCACAATTCTGATCCAAATTTATACCCAGAAATTGAGTATTTGCAACTTTTTCGATTATAGTATCATTATATTTAACATTTAACGCTAATGGCGTTCTTTTATGGGTTTGGAATTTGATAATTTTAGTTTTCTCCATATTAATTTGTAAGTTGTTAGAATGTAACCAGTGTATTATGTTGTTTATTTCTAGTTCATAGGTGTCTGCATTTTCAAATTTCACAATTAGGGATGTGTCATCAGCAAACAAGATTGTGTTAAGGCCAAATATAATATTTGGGAGATCATTAATATATATTCAATTCAATTCAAAATATTTTTATTTCATATAAACCTACAAGGGCACTTATGAAACGTCAGAAGCTAGGTGCACGGTTCCAATTGGTTGTTTCCTACGGAGAAGAGCCGGCAAGAAACTCCACGGTTACTCTTTTAAAAATAATGGGCTTTTACAATATTTTCAAATAACAGTGTTATTAGGTATGGGAGGACAGTGTAGGTCATTCAACAAGTGCCATGTGAGGAATAAGAAAGGTCTCAATACACTACCCTGTGGCACCCCAAAATTATTAATTGGATAGTCACTTCTATGTAACAGCTTTTTGTTATTATATATTTTAAAGATTTCCACACATTGTTTTCTGTCATTTAGATAGCCTCTCAACCAGTCGTTCGCTCTGCCTCTTATTCCATATTTTTCTAGTTTGTATAAAAGCACATTGTGGTCGACAAAATCAAACGCCTTACTCATGTCTAGGAAAATTGCAACAATTGGTAAGCCATCATTTATAGATTGGGTGACAATTTTGATCAAAATGAAACATGTCAATGAAGTGGAACTAGTCTGTCTAAAACCAAATTGTTCATCTTTACGTATACAATGACTTGTTGTAAAATCTTGAAGCCTTTTCAGCATAACTTTCTCAAAGATTTTTGACATGATTGGTATCAGCGCCGCTGGCTTATTATTCATGTCACATTTTTCTCTTTTTTTGAAAAGTGGCTTCAATATGTGTGGAAAGGTACCTTCTTCAAATACTAAGCAATCGTAGGTACTTTTGTAAAATTGTATAAATATCATACTGCTCGAACAGCTCCAAAAGTATTAATTTTTTATTGACTGATGGCATTGATCATATTATACATATTTGATCGAAGACTGACGGCCCTTAAAACTGGGTAAGAGTCGACAATTGAATTATTCAGATAATTAATTCTGCTTTCATTTTAACCACACTAATCAATGGACCTACCTAATTGGCTTTGTAGAATAGTCTGTCGTACGTCCAAGCCAATCGTCAAATTATCATGTTTTAAGTCGAAAGTCGATAATAGTTGTGTCGCCGCCCGTAATTGGTAGTATGTCGAACCTGTCAATAGGTGAAGACGTTCTGTTGGAGAACAATAATTGTGGATAAATAGCGCCATGTAAACAGCAATACCCAATTACCTCCCGTCTGCTGTACAGCCTAAAAAAGCACATTCTCGCAGTCTGACAATTTTAAAAATTGTCTTTTTTTTGCGAATTTGACCTTTGGCTTTTACTGGTCGTTCGCTCGGCGGGACATTTCGGCCGAAGCGAGACTATGGTGGCATTGGAGGCGGAAGCGAATTCTGGTCACGTCAAAACATTATCCGCACCGCTAGTCTAAGCGATCTGCACCATAAAAGGCAACAAAATGATACGAACAAATAGCCATATTGTTAAAGTAAATTGGTATTTTACAACGCCAACTTTAGTGTCGCGGTACCATATAAGACCTTGTCAATTTTACTTTTACACCTGTACTGTATAATTTCTACACTGCATTTTGAAGCTAACACCACATAATATAAGGTCGCAAGTCAGTTTTTCTATTAGAACTCTATGCAAGATAAAGGTTTTCTAAAATTAAATGTCATTTTGAATGACAGTTGTTAAAGCGACATCTAGCGGTCAGATCACGAACGAACTTTGATGAACTATTAATAATTTCCACAATGACAACCGGTAATTTCTAAAGTAAAACTGAAAACAATTTTCTAGTATAATAACAACAAATAACTAACGGACACGATAACTATACTTCACACACTGTTATTATTAGCAGTTACGTACTTAGGGACCAAGGCAGACATTTCACCACTTGTGTAACAATAGCTCTTAGTCTAAAATATATTACACACGCGCCTGGTCGATTTGCCTGAACCACCTTATGCTTACAAATGACAGGCGCATAATTATTGACTTAATAAAACCATATAATTAAAAGTATTGAAGGATAAGGGACCTTACGCGATCACTTTTAAGTTTTGAACAAATGCCATCCTAAAATTAAAAGTAAAAGCAATAATCGTTTATTTCAACATTAAAATTTAAATATGGGGATACCGTTGTTCCCAAACTAGGCACAGACTGTATCTTATGTAAAAATTCTACAGAGAAATATTTTTTGAAATTGGTGACATTTAAACTACTAACTAACCTATTCGATACTGTAAAAAAACAAAATAAAAATTGATTTACATTTAATTTTGCATTACCAAGTAGTAACCCTGACCATCTATTGCAGAACCCTTTTTTTTTGTTTTGGGTGGGAAATTATCAAATAACTTCTCCCGCTCTGGGTGGAGCGGGAGGGCGTGTCAGACTCTTACTGACTAAAACCCACCCGTGTTCCTTAAGTTTCCTGTACTTTGCCAGGGGCCACGGTATCCCTTTCGGACTTTCCCGCAACCCCGGCAGGTATCGGTCCTATCGGACCCCTTCAGTTGCTGACATCTCTTTGGGACGCGCCGTCGATGGGTAGCTCGCAGTCCGATAAGGACCAGGCCCGTCCTTATCGGACTGCGAGCTACCCATTGCTCACCGTCCGCAAGCCCGCGCCTACATCTATTGCAGAGCCCTTACATTGAATACTACTTTTTGGAGTTTGGTGCATCTTATAATATGTTAAACCCCGTTTCTCTTTCTACATTAAAAATACCTCCCACTAACAAGAAAACAGAAGCGACATTAAAAACTGCAGATATTTCAATAACAAACGAATAAACTACTTCCCTGCGTGTAGGTACAATGAGTGGTTTACGATCAATTTTTTACTCTCTCCATCGTAACTCAACAACTGGAAGTCGCGGTCCCCTGCAAATTGTTACCGACTCCTGCGCAACAAAAACATACTTTATTTCGACGCCTCATACATTAAAACTGTAGAGTATGAAGAGAGGATATAGAAACACCGTGCACCATACTAGTTTTTCACGGGGGAGCCGTGCTCAAGACAAGTTTTGTCAGCAATGCCACCACCAATTAATTATTTTGGTCTCTAATATTCATGACGTTTATTATAATTGTCTTTTGTCACATAATGACGATAAGAGTAACGATAACGATGATCATATGGGTAACGATGATGATGATAATGATGATAGAATAATTTGATTTAATAAGTTCAAAGAACCTGTTCTTATCCAATCCATTGCATTATGAAGGCTCCCAGCAAACAGGCGCGACGCAGTGAAGTTTTCTTAGAAATTGTTTTATTAGAGTCGCGTCGCGCCTGTTTGTTAAAAAGATTCCCCTTTATCCATAGCTACTTCATTCGTGTTTTTATTTATGACTTCAAACACAATGTGAATTGTTCCTGAATAAATTGAATTCCCATAGTTCCTATTTTAGGTATAATACGAATAATGATCACTCAATCTTTTCATGCACTACTACCGCGCTCTTCAACTTCTTCATACTTTAGTATTTCATTCCCTCGCCCGCTGTGCAATGTTTAGGTAAAATTTATGTTAGTATACATAAATAATACCTAAACATTGCACAGCTCATACTAGGAATACATAAATATAATGCAAGCGAGAAATGAGGCAACATCATAAATAGAGTATTGTGTTGCCAATTAATGTAAATTTCTCAATGTCCTCTTGTAATACAGTTAGGTTAGGTCTTCACTGATAACTCCTAATTTACTTAGTTTCTTCTTACGTGAAATAATGGTGTTGCGCATTCCTACAAATCTGTACAGTAGGAAGCTGTTGTACTGTTAGGTTTACCATGCGGGGAAACTAAGAACTTGTCCTACATTTTGAGATATTATTTAATTTGAAACCGACTCCTGCGCAACAGAAACATACTTTATTTTGACGCCTCAGATATTATTATTAATTTTATTTGTGTCCAGTTTTTGCTTTGAAATAATGAAGAGCGGTCTAAGCTTCTCAGTCATCTTCTATCCACATTCCAAGCTCAGCATATATAGCAGCAACTGATGTACTGCTTCTGTCCGATGATCTTTATGCCTGTCTTTTGATTATCCGAAAATCCAGTATCCATGTCGTAAACTAGAAACTGGTGAAAGGCGTTTTGTGGGCTGTCTTTTGTTACTCTTAAAATTCAAAAAAATCTGATCCTCGGCCAAATTTAAGTCGTCCCCGAAACGATCAATTGGCATCAATTTCTGTTGTAGTAATATTATCAATCGCTTCAATTGCATTTGGTAGACGATCAATTAACACATCAATCACGTAAAAATTGCAATTGATCGTCACCCTTAACAAAATGTAGTTGAAATATTTCGGCCACTCCTAACTTTCTAAAAGATTGTCCGCTAGTTTCGCCAAGATTTTTTTCAAAGCTGTAGAGACCACCATCGACGTCCACACAAACTGCTCAGCCTAATCTCTCCTGCAACGCTATTAACATAGATTTCCCTTATTCTTACCACCCAGCCTGCCACATCATGGCGGCCCTGCCGGCTCACGAACACCTGGCTGAACTAATAATTTCGCTCACACCACTATTTCATGATGGAACACCCGTCATTAGCCGTACTTCTGCACTTTCGTATTACTACAGACGTATATTGTATGTGCTGTCGTTATAGTTTCGCTAATAAATGTTTTTAGTACTGGTTTGGTGTTCATGGTTTTCACGATATTTTATGTGAAGGGAATCCGGACCGAAAGATAATTAATAATTGCATTATATACCATCGTATCTTTGCCGTATTCAATGAGAAGTACCCATTCACGTAGGTACAGAGATTGGGACAATTAGTCGCTGAGTTCCTGACAACCAAACACCTGATTAGCGTCAGGTGAAAAACTGGTAACGATTGGAATCAAGGCTAAACTAAAGATGACTCTATTTTATACTTCCATGTGTTTCAGATTTCCATTTGTAACGTTCTCTGCGGCGGCGGGCCTCGGTGTGGCAACACGCCGTGTTCGGGTACTCGACAAGTCAATCGTCATCCTGAGAATGCCGCGTTGAGTGATGAAACACGTGTCGATTTCTTACAGGGTTTAAACTCTATAGGAATAGGTTACTAAATATATCTACGTCTATTGTGTTTGTAACGTTACCTATTGTTTTCTTACTCACACTAGATGAAAACAAAATTGCAGCATTCAATTTTATTGAGTTAATAGCTACTACACATGCAAATATTAATCATTTATGAATTGATCATTGTCATTATGTTCTCATTGCATATTTTCATTAGCACAACAGTGCGTCACACAGCTTACTCGTGCGGCCACTCATTAGTTAATCAATCCCCTTAACGTTAATTTAATTCAACACGTGTAATAAACATGTGTTTACTAACTTAACTGTAATGTTGTTCTTATACGAAGTTGATAGATAACAATAGTTCTTGATTTTTTTAGGGTTCCGTACCTCAAAAGGAAATACGGAACCCTTATAGGATCAATTCGTTGTCCGTCCGTCTGTCTGTCATTTTCTCAGTAACGCGTGGAGGTATCAAGTTGAAATTAATATCAAATACGTAGATCTATGTTCCCTTGGAGTTATTGCTCCAAAATCAAGCTTCTAAGTCAAGGCAATAAAAATATACGGCCATTTATATGACATATTTTGATACTCGCAAATAAATCAAAACCTACATGGTACTTCCTGTTGACCCAGAATCATGCAATTTAGTAGGAAGCAAGATCTCACAGCTCTTGTAGTTTTATCACATTTTTTTTTTGTGTTTACATACTTACATTTGCAGTTGGAGAATTGACCGTGACGTACATCGATATATGGGAGAACATGTTTGTCAACTACAAAGTTAAATTTGTTAATGGGATAAATTTATCCCAACTACGGAATCCTTCTTTGTGCGTGGCCCGACACGCACTTGGCTGGGTTTTTAATAACCAAAACTGGCAAGCTCTTGGCCTTCATCTCACCTGATGGTAAGTAACGCCACGCCAAAGATAGAAGCGTCTTCACCCGGAATTCTCATCGTTGCCAATTCACATCATAGTACACCCACATTACACCTGTTATGTTTAAGTCCCACGTAACAGGGGGCGAGCCTATTGCCATCAACCGGCCACAAATCCAGCCTCCGGACTTCTACTGAGAAATTCTAGATGGAAAAACCCAAATAACACTTTGCCCGAACCGTGAATCGAACCTAGGACCTCATGCTCAGCAGTGGCGCTTGCGACTACTAAACCACTGAAGCACTTTTTAAAATTGTAATATAGTAAAAGTAGGACTAGCTAGACTAATCAGTATTTTCACAAGTAATGGTACGATTTCGTTGAATTAAATGGCTTCCAGTACATAATCCCTCTATTTTTACTGATTGTGATAAAATCTAAGTATCAAGGTGTAGGTATTAGAAAGTAAAGTTTAACATAACAATAGCATTACATCACTAAAAAACCTCACATCGCTATCAACATCACATTACAGAAAATTATGCCTTTACGTTTAAGGATGTCAATTTCCAAACCAACAGTATTTTTTTTAACTATAAACTCAAAGACAAGGAAAAGGTTGTAATAAGGTCAATAATGTACAGTGGACTAAAGAATATTACGTATCTGTCGCAGTAAGATGGTTATAGCCGTGATATAGTTATATCCCTAGGGATATATCCCTAGGGATATAACTAACTATCTTACAAGGATTACTAGCGGTTCCTAACTATCTTACTAGGAATATAACTATGATACGAACACAATCTAGTAATATAACTATTAGGGCACTACGACCAAATAGGTAAGGTTAGGTTAAAACGGTGACCAACTACGTCGAAATTAATCGCAGTTACAAAAAAATAGGGCACTCCAACTGTTATGAACCCCTTTCATATAACTATATTACGGTATATAGCTATATGTGTAGGGATATAATTATATCACGGCTTCAAACATCAGCTATGTGTGGAGGCGGCGGCGCCCACCACTGCAGCTGGCCGTGCCGACGGCAAGGACCAACCTACTCGCCAAAACACCTGTGACTCGGGGAAAACATATCATTAACGAACTTCATGACAAAATTGATGTTTTCACGTGTCATTTGAGTGAAGTCGCAAGGACACTGTTATCTATTTTATGTTATAATATAGATGAATGTTGGTAGTATGTTATTGTGTTGTATTGTGCTAAAGTTCCTATTATGTAACAAGTTGTTTTAGTCCTTTATAGTAAGTATATTTAAGTTGTAAATAATTTAGTTAGTATATATAATAATAAATCAGCTTCTGTCTTTTTAACCAGTGCTAAGTAGTCTTTAACATCGCTTGCCCAAAAGCTTTGTCAACAATAAAAACTGCTCGCATAGTGTTTTTGTTGACTGCACATTCAAAAAAGTCTAACAGGAAAGGAGGCCTTCTATATTAGAATCGCCATTTTCCTTTCGAAAGGCCTTTTCATTACATTTGCATTAACACCCATAAGACAGTTGATGCAATATTTCCTTCAATCCCACCAGTCACCAGCATGGATAAGAAGCAGCTGTGCATGATTCTCAGTGTCAATTGAGGGTAACTGATTTAATGGTGGCTCTGGCAGATGGCTCACGAATTCCATTCCTCATGGACTATTTTGATCTTTAATCTCTGTGACGTTGCTGCAAATGGACACATACTTCAGTGTTGTTTGTTACTTTGCGCATTTGCACTTGAAAAACTACATACATTATGAATCGATTCTGGAATTGCTAATTGCTTGACAAGCCAAGGTCTAGTTCTAGTCTGATCTGTTCCTGTTACTTTTTCTCATAGCCTACTAGCTTACACTATTCCATCTTTTCTAAACAATTTCTCATTAACGCTTCTAATGGCAGATTCCTATAATTTACGGACCGATATTATACAGGGTGACTGGTAATTAGTGACCGATACTTAAACACGTGACTTTACTCATCATTATGAACAACTTTTACTATGGGACCAAACCTGAAATCGAGAAAATAAAATCAGCTGTTCCCTACATTTTGACGAATTACGCTAACATAAATGTAGGAAACAGCAGATTATTTTGTCGCGATTTCAGTTTTGGTCCCATAGTAAAGGTGTTCATCATGATGAGTAAAGTCACGTGTTTAAGTATCGGTTACTAATTACCAGTCACCCTGTATATTAAAATTTATACTTTTGTATCTTTACCAATAATGAAGACCTGATAGCTTCGCATAGTAGACCCTCTCATATGGACGTAGCTATCAGAGGTAAAATTAGCTTACGAATCTATTTATGTTGGCTCTATTTATATAGTTTGGCAATAAAAAATGCTACCATTGGTAATCAAAACGATTCGTTATTGTTTATACCGAGCATAATCATATAATTTCTGAATATATTCAGCACAGCCCTACACTCATAGAATACAGTATTTATGTAAACAAGTATTCACTAGGTGCCGACCCCTGGTCAATGATAGGTTGAGAGATAAGCGCTCATAATACCATGTCGGCTTGCAGGTGTATACCTCACACTAAAGCTGCGCTTGCGACACCGAGGCTTTCTCTTTGGGAGTAGTCATTGTTTTATTAGCGTGGTAGTTCATATATTATTTTTGTCAGAAACCATGGTTTTTTGTGAGACTGATGCGTCTGACTACTGATATCGTACATTGTTTTTTAATAGCTTATTTCGTAGTAGCTGGCATCACGCCTTATTTAGGCTACTTGTCAATTAAAAGCACAAAAATAAGTAAAAAAGATAATCCAGTAGTCATCATTTTCCTTCATATACCAGCACACGTATCATAACAACCATAGAAACGGACTTTCTACGGAAGAATAGACAAAATGACAGATAAACAATCACAATCTGTCATTTTGTCTATTCTTCCGTCGACAAAGCCCGTTTCTAGTGTGGTCATGCTTTGCGTGCAACTAAGTTTAACCTATAACCCCATAAATCAAACGTCTCCAAGCACTATTACTAATATCCAGCCATTAGAATACTAGTATACTTGTTGTCAAATAAATCATCTTTATTACCTTTATGTACATAGCAACCCACCAACTGAACGTAAGACCTATCACAAAGAATCTTCCGTAAGTAACTTAAAAGGTAAAAAACCTCCGACCACGTCTTTCCAAGAAAACCCAAAACCACTTATAACCTACCTACAACGAATGCCCTATTACCTACCATATTAAAATAACAGCCTACAATGGTATTATTTGCAAGCTACAACTTTGATATTTACTAAAGGTGTTTGTATATCAAAATGATTGAAGTCCTCACGCCCCGTGACAGCGGCCCGACAGCCATCGACCCTCACTCATTAAGCAACACCATGTACAATAAGTCTCGAGGTACACCGAGAGCAACAACAATGCTTCAATACTTAGTTATATCCGTTATAGGCCGCAATCAAAACGCGCCGGAGGCGACGTCGGCCGCGCGATTGTTATCTGTCATTTTCATAGAATTGAAGCGGTAATGGAATGCGTCAACTTCTACATAATTATGGTAGCCTGGTAGCCAGACAATTATTTCTCATTTATTATTACATATTTATTTCAAAAATTCTTCGGAATGATCGCTGTTATTGTGGTCATTTAAAAATATTAAAATGTTCAATAAATTGGTCACGTTTTCGAATGTAAAGAAGGTGTACAAAGAAACGTAAACGCATGTACATTGCAATTGGGCATCAGGTAAAACGATGTTCGATTAATAAATAATCATTTCCTAATGCAATAATTATTAAATGATTCATACAACATTCAATATAAACACCTTCACACCTTTGACTTTTGACTTCTTAATGGATCATTTTCACGGCAACATATAGCGAAAATATGACCCATTAAACGGCGATCAAAGTCCGATAAACCCTATAACCGGCACCTAGTGTACCTTGGGGGTTAATAGACAACTAACCTGTGACATTGAGTAGGAAGGCCGATGATTATCGTGCCGGCAACGCCCTGAGGACTATGAGGCACCACGTAATAATGCAACTAAGATCATAGCTGCATCATCAAGATTGATGACCTCACATCCAACGTATGTTCTGCATAATAATAAAAATGTTCATTCGCTATTGACGTTGTGTGCGCCTTTTATGGTAACAACTAGTTGCATGTAAATTGTTCGACAATTATATTTGAATATTTATCACCTAGGTGTGTCCTTGGCCTCGCGTCTTCAACTTTAGATGTACTCTGGGGTTTTAATTAAACTCTGTGTGTAATTTCGACCCAGAAACGTTGTTGTATGATAAATTGTATGGGAACTAAACGAATCATTCTTAATTACAAAGAAACTGGCTGCTTTCTCAATAGACAAAGGAATTGGATTCCACTAAATTAACATTTGATGAGCCCATTCAAAAGCATTTCGCCATAATAATGCAACAAAAGTAACAATAATCAACAATAATCAAGAACACCAGTAGTTTACTTTTGATGCAAACATAAGCCCAGCACAAATCGCCAAAAAGGAACAATGCGAAAAATGCAAAGGAAAACAATTTAGCCTTCTGACTACCTAGAACGTCATTATCTCCGGTCATAAATCTTCACGGAGTCAAATTGTTCTCATTTCACACCAAATAAGTTACGGGGAAGAGCCCTGCGCGTACGCAGGCGGCGTGCAATTACCCATGGTAATAACGCCGGGGGCGAACGTTGAAACACAATAATTCATTGTAGCGCCGTCCGGCCTGTGGTTACCGTCGATTGGTTCAAACCTAACGATAATTGCGCTGTACTTAGCTCCTTTAGTTCGTCTCAATATCGGCCAGTTTCCAGGAAGAGAATATGGAAATGGACGACGAAAAACCTCTATAGGCAACCGTAGCTTTGACGTTGTCATGAAAAATATGGGGGTAGAGGTTTTTCATCGAAGATTCTGCAATTTCTTCAACAGAGTTTTGAGTGTTTCGATGTCTTCTTAAAGGAATACCAGTTCTAACAGCTTATAAAATAGTCAGTTGTGTGTTTGTATGGTAGACTCTACTATTAAGAAAGCTTGAAGGAATGTACCAAAACCATAATTCGATCCACCAAATGATAGATTACCCAACATTTTGCTCGATATCTCCAACTGACCATAAGAGCGAAATTTTTATCGTAACCAAACAACGTTTATATCTAAATGATATTTCGATTTTAATCTTTGAATTCGTCTTGTCCATTATAATTGGAACGCACGAAAAGGTCCCGTAAAACTTTGAGCTTTTGAATTTAAACCGATGTAGGTTTAATAAATGTACAATTATGTAAAAAGAAAAAAAATAACACGTCACAAGTTTACTTCGTTTTAATATTATCCAGGTAATTATGTAGTGGCAACACTGGCAACCAAGTATTATATTGTAAGCCGGGCTGCCAACAAATTGATAAGACTCATGAATAAAGATGGTCGGTCATGCGTTCAAGAGGTCGTTTCTTTGTCCAGTATATTACACCTCAGGACTCGTTCGGAATGGCATGCAAGGTGCGCGGCGACCCACATACACATTTAACAGAATTTCGCATTTATTTTCGTCTCTAGATGTGATTATCAGCTTTGGTTATCCGCACACGATCTTGTAAATGTGTGTCATATTCATTTATGTGTGTTCTGCGGAAAAATATGGTCTTTAAGTTGTGAGCGAGACAATTGGGACTACCATTTAAATGGCATTCAACCCTATTACATGGGACTTAAACATAACTGGCGAAATGTGGGTGTACTATAGCTTACACCTCTGCCCAATCTTTCGGGAAAACAAGGCGCGATGAAGCATTTAAAGTAAAATTTATTTCCAGTAAAAAAGGTAGTTTATTAACTTTCAGGAATTTTTGGTATTTCGTGTATCTGGAAATAGCGTAAAACTAAAAATACGTGGAGTTGAATTAAGTAATAAATTATTTGGATAGAGAAACCAGACTTGTTGAAAGATATTATTTTGATGCAAAATGGCGAACCGTTGACAGGTCCTCGTTAAATAAAAACGTATCACTACGCACCATGATAAATAAATAAACCCACCTTGCCCATTCGAAATTTAAAAAGCGTATTTGTTCAGAATATGAAACAAATACGGCTGTCTCGAAATAAAACATCAAATGGGGGAATAAATAAACTGAAATATAGTCCGATTTTAAATGCAGCCGGTCAATAATAAGCGTGGCATAGGATTGTTTCATCGTCCTATAAGTTTCCGCACGTAACCGCGATCAGTCAGCCTGAGCAGGTGCGCGCAGAACCGATCAAAACACATGATTTATACAAAACATCTTACATTCACCAGCAATTCAATAAGATACAGACCTTATAAGCGACTAAACAAAGTTTAAATTCAACTGTACGAGGAACGGTCGTTTGATAATTTAAATTGCGAATTAGATATTTTATCGACGTACGCGCACCAAGCAATTGCGGTAGCGACTACCGTCGGTATATGCGTGAAGAATGACAAACTAGTATAGTTTTATACTAGTGACACGCCCCACGGCTTCGCTGCGTATTTCAACGTTAACTTTATTTCATTTGGGAATTGAAAACAATGAGAACGACTTCCTTTTTTGATATCGACTAATTGACGGGTCGGCGACAAATGTGTTGCTGTGTAAAAAATGTTTTTACCACTTACTGCGCGTGCGCTTGACCGTGGAATCGATTCAATTAACTTGGACTCCGTTTGCCAAGTTAGGTGGATCGGGCAACACTCCTTTCAGTGTTCCTATGTTGACGTAGTAACCCAATGTTTTAAAGTTTGACATTGTTGAAGCTTGTTGCTAAGCTCCTGCAGCCTGCATTACCGAACATATCAGTTGCAGAAACGGTAAGATAATAATCTAGATTTGCTAAACTACGCTGATTGTCCTGATGATTGAGAACTACACTTACTTAAACTATCGATTTTTTGCTTTATTATTATTACAGCACTGCACAAATTAACTTATCAACTCAAGTAATATCTGTCTCTTGTAACTAAACCCACGAATTAGTATTTTATGAGCTATCATAAAATTTTAAAACTAATAAATATCCCTTATTAACTTTGACAAATAACAACCGCTGTCGCTTCATATAAAATACTGATATTTAGCTACATTCGGTTAGGCTGGAACTCGACCCCAAATAGTAGGGAAAAAAGTTATAAAACTAAAACCCAACTACGGCAAAATAGTCAACTGAAAAGGTATAAACAAGACATGACAGACAGACGAATTAAAAATCCGGAGTCACACGTATTAAATCGAACAGAATACGTGTGACTATATACCTTATTAGTCGACTTCTATTTTTATAACTTTTATTTTTATTTAAATTATTTTGGGGTGATGATATTATATGTATATATTTTTGAAATGTTCTAATTAAGCCAACAATTTTTAATTATAATTTTTATTATAATTTTTAGCCAATTTGATACCCTAGATGCCATAATTAAAATTAAAAAAATGGCTTTATGTCCCCTAGAGGGCGACATTATGATATGAGTAGTTTAGAAGTTATGAGGTAACAGATGAACATACATACATACATACCGGTCAAAGTCATAACCCTCCTTTTTGTTTCGCCGTATTCGGGTAAAAAGGCTAGGCAGAATGATTGATTGAACTTTGACAAATATAAACATCATTCTTGTTAATTAATTGACTTGCACTTACAACACAACATTAAAATCTAATCAAGTATTTTATACCTACACAATACCTATCTAATCGAAAATAATTGACACCAAGACATTTGGAATCGACAGACGGCCAGACGTATAAATATAAATATGGTAGTGATAATTAATCGGTAAGAGTCGACAGCGTCGGTAGCCACTGCATCCTGTATTTTCTATTTATTTTATTGGCAACACACATGGCACACACACATATCATAGACACCGTAAAAGTCTAGGACTAAACAAGGGCCTTCTTCGAAGATTGGTACTGTGTAGAAAATGGATCTCTGTGATGTGTGATAGACAGTTTGTTTATATGGCCCTCTGTAAGTACAGTAGCCATTTAATAAACAAAATAAATATAAATACATTTACACTACATACAATTTTGTTGTTTATATCCATTTTTCTAAGTTATAACTCAAGAACGGCTGGACCTATTTTTATGATTTTTTATTTGTTTTTTTTTTTATCATACAATTATATTTATTTACACAAACGCATTTACATGATTTAAAAACTAACAGACTTAAAATAATAATAATATGTACAAGTATATAAAAAGGGGGGGGATAATTAGGTATAGGGCATCAAAAAATTCATCCGCATCGCTGTCAACAGGAAAAGTGCCCAAAAGGCTGGCAGCATTACCACGTTGAATGGCAATGCTAATTCTTTGGCCAAAGAATAGGCCAGCACTCCGGTCACGTGATTCTAAGTAAAATTAAATATAACTTTAGTTGTTCTTTTCCTATTTGTATGATTTAGTTATATAATATAGTGTGGCTCACGCCTCTCAGCAGTCGACCTCTTCTCGTTCATCCTGGTCCACCCTTCTGACCCAACTTTTCCTTGCCAGACCTTTACATCTGCTTAGGTCTCTTAGCATCAATTTAGGCACCTTTTTGGTCCATTGACTGTTTTCCAACCTACAGACATGGTAGATACCTATGCATAAATAAGAATGACAGATCAAAGTTGAGAAAAAGACTGTCTTACAGATATGAGTGACGAAGACGATAGGTACTGTATTATTTTGTTTATCAGTGATAAGACGATGCTGCTACAAATTTAGCAGCACGAATTGAGAGCAGTGGTGGCCCAGTATCGGCCACGACTTTGAATCCAAGCAGGCGCTTTGTGTAATTTATTTCATCACCACTGCTCTCAAAACGGCGAAGGAAATCATCGTGAAGAAACCGGCATGTCCTAGAACCGAAAATTCGAAGACATATGACATCCACTAATCCATACTGGGCCCGCGTGGTGGATTTCGGCCCACTCCCTCTTAAAAAGGAGCTCGATCAGTGGAAACATAATAAGCTAATTATGCTTGCTTTCAACAAATTGGATATCTTACCTACTTTATGCAAAAACAACATGAAGCACTCTTCAACGTTAATCAAAGAGGTAGGTAGGAAACTTAGGTTTCCAATGCAAAAGAAGCTTACAAAGTAAGGCTTATAACTTGTCGAAGAAAAAAATTTCAAAAACAACATGAAGCTTCACAAACCGAAACGTTTCCAAATAGGCTGGCGAATAAAATGTTTACGAGTAAGTAGTATCAAGTAACAGATTACAAGAAAAAGCCATTACTTAAATAGAATGTAGTATTCCTCTTACAGACTTTAATTGGTCATCATATTGCCCACTATTCGTAAAAGAAAACTTCTAAGGAAATGACAGTCTTCACAAAGTCCATACATTCAAGTCATTACAAGTGAATGCGTAGTTAATCACAAAGATAGTTCCGTAAGTATTTATTTAATAAGCTGTAGGACTTGCTCCCGGTTCGCTGTGAAATATATCCCAACATAACATTAAACCTGCCAACTGCCCACGCGTAAAACAGGGTTCTGTAGAAATAAATAAGCTAACTAACACTAAGCATAACATTTTTATACCTATAGTATTTATGTTTATATATTTAAGTTCTATGTATTTATTTAAGTATATATTAATTTATTACTTTATACGTGTAGGTTTATTTCAATATTTTAGTTTAAGACTTCGCATATTTATATTTTTCTCTTCTTGTTCTCACACACTATTGTCTACATTTCTTTCTCATTTCTCCTATCGCAGGTCTGCTGGAAGAAATTTCTTAAGAAATAAGCAGTACCTTTGTACTCATAATTATGATTATGTCTTATCTGTATCTATTTTTCTGTGTGTACATAAATAATAAAATAAATAAATAAATAAGCTAACGAAACTAAATATAGAAATAAAAGTCAATAAATAAAAGGAAAAACGATTTTTTAATAAATAATCTATAAGTACCAAGAATCGGTCGAAGTGGCGATGAAGTACAGTAAATTAAAGTTACTTTTCGTGACTGTCTCTGTGATAACGTTGTTCTTCTAAACAACGGATTTTTATGGGGTTTTTTTTTAAACATTATTTAGAGATTTTATTCCGGAAAGTATAAGTGTACAATATATTAATATTAAACTTACATATAAAAAGAAAGCTTTGTCAAAGTCAAAGTCAAATCATTTATTTCAAATAGGCCCTTATAAGGCACTTTTGAACGCCAAAAATTTACAAAAAAATTGAAATGATTCTAGTCGCCCCTTCCAAAAGGTAGTTTTCGCATGGAGAAGAATGGGCAAGAAACTCCACCGTTACTCTTTTAAAATGTTTTACAATATTTATTTATTTTATTTCTGTATAAGTACATTAGTTATATAATTATATGTGAGGACGATGCACCTAGAATAAAATTATTATACCACAATAGGTAAAATGAAGCAACAACAGATAGACTAATTATGTGATAGATACATGGTGCTCACATATTTACAAACATTTAAAAAGTAGACGATTTTCCTAAAACTTTACAATTAATAAGTCAGTGTGCGAGGAATTAGTCACAGAATGTAAAATCAGTGTCATATAATAAAAAATAATAATAATAATGTCAAACCGTTTACAAAGAAAGGCAGGTGTTTGTCCAGTAGATTCTACTGGACAAACACCGTAGATCCACAGTAGATTCTACTTAGTAGAATAAAAGTAGGAAGGACTGAAAGATAACTTCAATGAGCATTTATTATCCGAAAGAGTGATTGTCATCATCTCTTTCAGATAATAAATGGTCATTCGGATCTCAAATCCAGATGTCAGCTGCTACTGAGAAATTCCTTATAGAGATCCCAATTACACTGCTTTAGCTGGGAATCATATAACAGAGGACAATCCTATTGCCAATCAAACACAAATCCTGCTACCGAGAATTTCCAATTGTACAATTCCTGAAGCATAAATCCTGTATTACATGTGAAGCTAAACAAATAACGTGGCTACACCGTGCACCGGGGGCTTCGTTAGCGACGGGTCAAAGGGCAGTGTTACACAAGATCGTTACTGTACAGTCAGAAGCAAACATATAGCTACAAACATGATCAAAATGATCTAACTACTTCGAAAATTAAACTATATCTCACTGACAAAAGGGGTGTTTAAGAATGAACTAGACAAACTGTCATTCTGATAAGAATCTTATCAAATTAGGATAAGAGAAATCTTGATCATTTTGAACGGTAAGTACAGGACGTACGTCCCTAAGGGGATTACCTTACACTCTTATTGCAAGCAGGTTGCATTATATCACTGGTCACTAATATATGTATCTATTATCTACTAATCAATTATTGCCGTGCGTATATATAGCTGCGTCATATTATGTCCCGACTGATTTGTTTCTTTTTTGTTTTTTTCGTCTCAATACTGGTGTGGTTTAGGAAAAAATATATTGGAGAAACTCAAAGGAACAGCCGAAAAAAATAAAAATCTAAATTTTGTCTCACGTGGCACGCAATTCACAGAGTCATTCTAGTCTTTACATAATTAAAGTCGCTTTTCATGACTGTCTGTGTGACCGCGTTGTTCTTCTAACGCAGCGGATTTTGATACGATTTGCACCATCATTTCCAAAAGGATAAATGTGTATAACAAACTAATATTAATCTACATTAACACTTTATTGAAATAAATTAATAGTTTAAAAAACACTAGAAAAACACGCTTTTATAAATGCACGTAAAAACAAAAAACCATTACGTGGCCTTTCTCACAAGTGCAAACACGACTATGATACGATATTCCATCATGAAATGCCAGTGCCTATCTTCCGGCTTCATCATCAGACCTTGAAACCTAATCGTGGTCAAAGTTCATTACGTACAAGACTTTTCTAAGAAATCCAAAACAGCTATGATACGATTTTCCATCATGAAGGTCCAGTTCATATCTTTCGGCTCCATCATCAGATCAGTTCGACAGTACCATATTATTGTATTGTCATCAGAACTACATACAGCTGTCTATTTTCATTAGGCTACGACCCTTGGAAGATGGTTAAATTAGTTACCTTAGATTCCATTACATAGTTAGTTACATACACCTTTATGTAACTAAACGACCTAATAAAAGAGTGTTAAAAAGGTTTGTATTTTTGTTTCTAATTAATAAACCAGTAGAATGCTATATTATCACTGAGTAACATAGGCTATAATTTATAAAGATATCACGCGGGGGAAGCCGCTGGTGGAAGCTAGTAATAAATAAAGTCTAAGTCCTCGTAAAATCCGTGCGAAGCATGGGCGGGTCGCTAGTTTGACGTAATGTGTCAAGTATTTCGCACCATGTACGGTGCACGCTACTATTAAGTATACCTTGACAGGCATTTAGCCCTGGAAATGATGATTTAAGTGTCCCTAATAATTTTGAACCATTTTTCGTTCCTAAACTTTTGCCGCTGTCTGTACCTGTACCGTCTCTATTCACCGCACTAATGTCCTCCTTAAGGAGCCGCCGAGATTTACTACGTGTTGGTACAGTAACCGCTTTGTATTGCGTTAATTTAAGGCGCAGTGCTAACAGTATTGTAATGTGATGTTGCTGTTAATTCTTGTATGTCCCACGGCCTTATTGTGGAGTTTTGAGAGTGGTCGTGCTCTCATTAGTGAATGCGGAAAAGGTGATAAAACTGATCTTGAAAGGGCAGTCGGATAGTCAACTCTCAGACGCCCTGATCACGAAGGCCTTACTCATCACCAGCACCGCTGAACCTTATCTAAATGAGGCCAGGGTGATAACTTTCGGATATTGATAGTTCACACCAGGACATACTGGCTGTCGTATTTGGGTAGAACTGACTGCCCAAATCGGCCGTATTCGCAGGACAACCGAGACACACGATTTCCCAAGTTATTGTACAAAGGTTTTTGATTTAGAACATACATACAGCCACACTTAAATAACTAATTTAAATTAGAAAACCCGTAACAAACAACAGACTCTCGACTTACACAGTTATTTTATTGAATACTCCATAGAGACTAACATTACTTTCAACATACATCCCATTCACTAACAAAACACTAGCACATAACACATGTATGTAACACCCACGTTTTACTCACGTACGAACAAACCCAACCCATTACTTTATTTCTACGCGTTTTTGCGTCGGATTACAACACAGTTTGAATGGCGACTACGTGTGAAAAAGCCCTAAGTAACTGCGAAACGATCCGTTACTGTTATAACGTAACGTAGCTATATTAAATAACCGTTACTTCCGACGTTAACACATAAATAATAACGCGTGTAGGGTTACCAGTGCAAAAGTTGTGGGAACAAAAAAGAAATTGTTCACAGTTCAAGCTTATAAGCCATAAACTACTGACATGCCTGGTTCATCTAATAGTCGCACGCGCAACTGCTGAGCGTGGGTTCCTGGGTTCGATCCCCAGTTTGGGCAAATTTTTAATTAGAGATTTCTCTCAGTAGCAGTAACACCCCGGAGTTTGGATGTTTAGAGGTGTGAGGAACAGGGTGTAAAGTTCACTCATCCTCCATAGAAATGGGAAAATCCTCCGACCAGACGGGTGTCGAGTCTAGAGGGCGACTGCCCAACGTTTGATGTCGGGACGTTGTATATATATATATCCTCGTCGCGCAGTAAACTCTACTTGCGCGATACAGGATTTTGCGTGACGTCATGGTGATGCGTAGTTCGCATGTGGCGTTATAGATGCCGCCACAAATGTGTGGCCGGTAGATAGCAAAATACCAGTATAACTAAGTTCCTACATAAAACTCAATGAAACTATTGTCACCTCTGCGCAACCTTTCAGGGAATACAGGCGTTTTGTTATTTCATGTAATCCATAAAACCATTCAATTATACTCAAAGCTTGTAACCAAAGGCAGAGCGTCTGTGAGTTAATTCCCTTGTTCATAATAAACTACTAACTTATAACACTGACAAAGGTAATATTGTACAGCCTGAACAAGTGTAGGTACATGACACAGCTTGAAGGCAATTCATAAACTGTCAAAACATTCAAGGGGAAGTTGTAGAATGATACTATAAACTGAGCAAAACTTGCATATTGGGAATTGGGATTTTTGTTGGAACAGAATTCGCTGGACAACCGAACCTTTAAAAAAATACTAGTACAGCTGAATCTATTTATATAAAAATCAATTGCCGTGCATTAGTCTCGAAAAAAATCGAAAATGGCTCGACCGATGTGAATAATATATTTTTTGTTCTGTTCGCATAGGTTTAGGAAAAAAAAATAATTGGAAAAGCCCAAACGAACAGCCGAAAAATCGAAAATCATCAATTTTGACAGAACAACGTCTGACGAGTCAGCTAGTTACATATAAAAACACGTACTTACACCGGAGTTTCTGAACGGCTGATCGATTATCTGACAAGTGAAATTATAATAAAATTTAAAAAACCCCCGACACAAACATTTCCTCATTTCTCTTTCCTACTCCACCACCAGACCCTGGTCATCATCTATATATAACATACAATTCATTGAGACCATTCCAATGAGCCCAAACACGATACCTGTGCTGTAAGTTGGTAAGGAAGTTGGGTATCCTGCGATTTCCAGACGATGCTGCAGCATTAGTTCAAGGGTACTATGTTCTTCTAATACCATTGAAGTAACATGCAACATGGAAGAAGACATGCTACGCTGACTACAAATAAATTGGTATAAGGGCTAGAGAACGAAGATTTCTCACGTAGGTTCACAGAAATAACAACAGCCAACCAAATATCCAAGATATTTTAACCATCACCTCAATCTGCCTAGCTTTTTCCCAACTATGTATATCGGGGTCGGCTTCCAGTCTAACCGGATGCAGCTGAATACCAGAATTTTACATGGACCGACTGCCGATCTGACCTCCACAACCCAGTAACTGGGTAATACGATACCCCTTGATGAGCCAGCAAACTAATTACGCAGCACATTTTCGTAAACGATTACGACAAATGTGTTTCATTTTGACAGTTCAACAACATTCATTGCGTTATTAACGTTGTCGAGCAGATTTTTTTTCGAACTTATGAAGCAATGGGTTAGCAATTTGTTTCAAAACGATTCAAATTCCGATTGATCGTGTATTACGTAATAAGGGTACTGGTTGTCAGACTTTCGGGCTTCTGACGACCCGTAACGACTGTCAAAAATCCACGAATAACAGCCGGGACCAACGGCT
This sequence comes from Xanthia icteritia, assembly GCA_949128155.2. NCBI lineage: Eukaryota > Metazoa > Arthropoda > Insecta > Lepidoptera > Noctuidae > Xanthia > Xanthia icteritia. The sequence continues at coordinate 16,565,970 of OX421947.2, read as the reverse complement.
TAACGTGCTTTCCGAGGCAAACCTGATGGATCGACCCGAACGGCTGTCATTACTTAACCACGAGCTCCTCCCCTGTTGAATAGAATTTCAGAACACATTAGGAGTCAGTCGAAATACAGTTGCACAATGGGCCCCATCGACCAAATGGCACCCCTAAGTCTAGTACACACTTATCTTGCTGCGTTACAACTTATCGATTCGTAACGGTAAGTGCACACTGGTGGCCGAGAAATTAACTGCATCTAAGACAATAAATAATTGTTCGAAATTATCGTCCGCAGTGTTGCCAGCGCTGTAGAGTCCAGTGTGTACCGCACCTAAGTCTAGGTGGTGAAATCAAAATTAGCCTATATTTTGGCTTTCACCATCGATATTTTATCTTAGACCAATAACTTATTGATCAGGATAATCATTTCTTGTACCTAGCTATCTGTTTTAACTACTATTTGGTAGACTCTTGTTATAATAATTCACATTTATTTGTAATACATTTACTGCAAAATGCTGTTATTTAAACTTAGATGTCATCTAAATGGTTTCTGTTGGTAGAGGTATATTCAAATGTAAAATACTTAAAGCAAGAAACACCTGTGCCATTTGTTCTTGAATTTATTCTACATGGAGTTATTATGTGCTTAGTACATATTATGCACTCTGGCATTAAGATACAGACGTACTGAATAAATTATGGAAACTACGGGTCACATTATAATTAAAATTATGGTACAAACAAAGTAAAGTTCATAATTCGAAGGTTTCCACATAGTAGTTCCACACATCTGTTAGATATCCATTTCCATATTAAACTTATATCTTATTTATTTTTTTACCTCATTAAAATCAACTCAACTTATCTTAAGAGGGAACTGGGGCCGTATTATGACGTATTAATGCCACCATTATTCCAGTGTGAGTGAGAGACGCAGCTATTCAAAGCCGCTAGCACCATCCTTTTTTTGCAGTAGAATAATGATGGCATTAATACTTCATAATAAGGCCCCAGGGTCTGCGATTCTCCATACAAATGTATTCCCCGTTTTCTTCCTGAATAATGCCTCTAGAGCAATCATATTTTTTTATAAAATCAAGGTCTGCTGTAGACACGTCTCTGTTATTTCATTTTTTTCAGCAACTTATTGGTAAAGAAAATATGACCCTCCAAAAATTACTAAAATGCCCCATTTTTACCACTGTGATTAGAGGACCACCAGACAAATTCGAAAAGTTTTTAACATTAAAGAAAATGATAGAAACCTAGACATAATATTTCTTAAAATTTTAATGTAAAAAATAATTGAATCAGCTCAGTTTTCGAGGAGAAAAAGGGGGAATACGAAACGTCGATCTCGTCAATTTTTTGTGATATATTCGGTCTGAGCTGCAGCTGTCCCTATCTCACTCTACGGACACAGACTTGAGGTAAGACGACGGCAATAGTTTCTTCAAATACCTATTCAAGTCCCTGTTCCCTCTTAAGTAAAGTACTAACAATGTAACGGTAAAAAAACAATATGAAAGGTACAATAACTTAACATTCCACAAAGATGTTTCCATCTCCTATCAAATACTGTCGACGTTTAATCTTTGAAAATAAAATAATCTAACGAAAATTGTTTATTTTCCAGCTTCTTTAATACTGAGGTGACGCCTAGGCTTAACTCATAAAGATAACCACTACGAGCTTAATTGAATGTCAACGTCGCTGAATTTATGTCAAACTTGCATACCATGAAAGCAATCAACCTCTCAGAGGCGACTGAACAATAGCCATAAAACTGCAGTTTCAACTTAGGGGCCTTCTATAAATTATGTCACACGTTAAGAAAGAAAGTGTGACATCGTGTGACAAGGGGGAAGAGTCTTAAGCTTCGTGACGTCACATGTATAAATCTAAAGGATTAAAACTATACTTCAAGCCTAACGAAAAACTTTTAAATAATACCAACTCTATCAAAATAGAGTCTAATTAAATAAACTAGCGAAACTCCGCATACGTGATGGGTGTCGATATTTAAACATGATAAACCGAAATAAAAATTATTAAATGTCGTCATGTCACTTCTGCGGAGTAATTATGATATTTTATTTAAAATGGCAAAATTTGTGACGATACACCAGGAGACACACATATATTAGCTGTGACAAAAACGGTGGGAGCTCCAAAAATCATGAATTTCGTGTGACGTAATTTATAGATGGACCTTACGCTGTTCGTGCTTTATGCGACGGAGAAGGGAACCCACAACCTCGCGGTCAGAGGTCGCATCTTTATGAGTCGTGGCCAGTAGGATGAGTTATGGTCCCCATAGATGTGAGCGAGCCTCGCTTGATAGATATTTATTATTTCTCCTTTATAATGGCGTCATTACCTTCTCTAACTTATGAACTTAGCTTCGAGAAAGCTCGTTCAAAGAGTTTTCTAGTTGTGCTTAGGTATTAGTGAGAAAGTTAAAGTGTTAGCTTAGTTTATAAGTAGTGATAAGTTAATTATGTACCTAGCTTAAACTTAAAAGCAACAATAACTAAGTTCTCTTATAGTAGTGGCTTTTACCATAAAACTGTGCTTTATCAAATACTTATTGGTATTAGTTTAAAGCTTGGTTTACACTACCTTTACTCTAAGTTGCTCTAAGTAAGACGCTATAATAATCCCATTTTATCTGAGTTATAAAATTAACATATTTTTTATATAGAATTTTACTGAGACATATATGATATCCTGCCTGTTTTCCATGATGGAAAAAAAAATGAAATGGATCTTAGATTGTGCATTTTAGTTAAATAAAAACATGCTAAAAAGATTAAAAACTGCTAAATTCAGAACCAACTATTTTGCGCCATTTTTTATTATGTGACAGCAGACATAGCGCTGTCAACACTGACGTAAGGCCGGTTTCGTAAACATGTGTGCACTTAGTGAGGTGTAGTTTGATTGTAAATGGTTGTAAAATATGTGTGCGCGTGAGCGTGTATGTAAAGAGCGGAGGTGTAGTTTTGGCCTCCTTCACTGTATTGTTCGCAACGCTATGTATTGTTTTTATTTATTTATTTATTAAAACTTTATGCACAAGTTAAAAATACTGTACAAAGGCGGACTTAATGCCTGAGGCTTTTTCTACCAGTCAACCTTAGGGTGGTGCAGAGTCAAAACATGGCAGGTGCAAAATAAGTGACAGATAACTTGAAAATGAATACTTACTAATACATACATACACACATATAAACCGAATAAACTCAGACTCTTTGTCAGAAGAAATAACGATAGGTAGAGGAGAAAACAAGTCCAGCAAATCAGCGCTGCAAAGATTCTGCCAACTTAACGAATATGTTCACGTGCCTTCAGTTTAAAAGATAACCGACTGGTTGCCATCCTGATGTTCAGAGGAAGCGCATTCCAAAGAAATACCACCTGGACAAAGAACGAAGAGTGAATAAAACCAGAGCGGTGAGAAGGACATCGTAGAAGACGATTGTTGGTAGAACGAAGACTTTTACTATGGGCAGAGCATAGGTATTGAACATGGGAAGTCAGGTAAGAAGGAGAAATGGGTTTGTCGAGTATAGAATTCAACATAGACAGAGCCCTCAACTCTCTGCGCTGACGTATGGGCAACCATTTTAAAAGCAATCGATCCACAGACACATGATCATACTTACGAAGATTGAAAACGAATCGAATGCAGTTATTTAGAAGGCGGTCAAGTTTATTGAGGGGACCTGCATTCAAGTCATAGTAACATCACCATAATCTGTTTTTGTATTTGGTCTTAGTGTGACAGTAATAAATAATAAACTATACGTGTTAAGTTACGTCACCATAATACATTTTAATTTAGCCCATCGATTGATCTTAATAGGCACCAGAAAATATATTACTCTCCCGCCGAATTTTATTTGAGTTTTTACGTGGGAACATAAGTAACTACCAAACAGAATCTATGTCTCTCTCCCTCCTAGTCTTGGAAGTGAGTGGGGCATCCAAATTACGTATATAACTATAAATAACAGCGGCCATTACAGAGTTTTATGACATCAACTATAAATCGAACTGTGTGCGCGTGATTGGAATACCATCAAAGGTCGTCACTTCGTCAATTCCACGTGTAAGATAAAAATAAGTTGGTATGAACAGAGGTGTAAAATATCGGTTAGTCAGTCGAATGTTTATATCCAGAACGTCATACAGAATGAGCGTCATGCAGCTGTAAAATATGTGAGGGGTAAAATTAAGTACTCGTACATACTATATATAAATAAGGACTGAACAGAGTAACAGTCTATCGGAAAATTAGGGAAAATACAGACTTATTTTCCGACTAAGGACGAATTCGACCAGGGTTTCTTCATTTTAGCGTATCATGGCAAATAAGAAATACCTATGTTGTGACAATTCAAATACTACTTTTTGCCCAAAATAGAGGCATGCGAATTCCGTTCGCTGGCGCAGTCATAAGATCCTCAAGTGCACAGGTGACAGGGCATGTGGCGCAAGATGGAGGAAGGTGGACCATTGTCTGTGGAGCGACGTTGTATACACACTTGAGGTCCAAGTCGTCTATAAAACCCCATCTGTGGAGAACTAGGAAGTTGTCGGCTGCTTACCCGGACTTTCCTGTGAGTGCCTCCACCAGCCAGGGCATAAAACTTACAAACTAAGCGACTGCACGCTACGGGCACCTCCTGTGAGGTACAGACCTCGGCTTAGGGCGTCGCTGGAGAGGACAGCAAGGGACAGCCTGTCCCTTTGCTACCAGGATTTTATACCTTATCTTATCCTGCGATTTTTTTTTTGTATTTTTGTAAATTTTACATACCATACAAAAACTGTCAGGCATAAATTTTATTCCACGGATAAAAGATCTCTGATCAATTTAATCGGTATCACGTCATTTTTTAGCTGAACTAAACGTGAGAAAACGTTGAACTAAATTTTCTTTGTTCACTCGCATCATCGCGTGCTACTTAATTACAAAGTATAGTGCAAATTAAACAGAGTCGATATAACTTCAATAACATGTTATCAAAGGTAATATTGTAAACAACTTTCTTGGCCGGCTGTACATAAGTACTGGCAACAAAAAAACATAAGTGATGATGTGTAAGCGATAGGTCACCACCTATTATTACACACTTAAGGGGGATGCTCTAAGGTAGCCTTCGAATTTCAAATTTTCTTACGTTTTTTTTTTTGTAATTTGCAATATCAGGTTGTATGTTGATCTAATTATGATTCGCGACCATAAATATGACTTTACAGAATTATAATCATTAGAATCAGCAACATAACTCCTCTTTTTTTTTGGGTGGGACATTATCAAATAACTTCTCCCGCTCTGGGCGGAGCGGGAGGGCGTGTCAGACTCTTACTGACTAAAACCCACCCGTGTTCCTTCAGTTGCCTGTACGGTGCCAGGGGCCACGGCATCCCTTTCGGACTTTCCCGCGACCCCGAAGCAATATATAACTCCTTAAGTTAGAATAATCCTAAATGTTATGATTTCATGAAATAGTAATTCAATAGGATTATATGAACTTAGAGAGTTGTACTGTTGATTCTAATGTTTATAATTCTGTAAAGCCATATTTGTTATGGTCGCGAATCACATTTAAATCAACATACAACCTGATAATGACCGGCAAATTGCAAAAAACGTAAGAAAATAAAAATAAATATCGCGGGCTACCCTGACGTTTTCGCCTTAACAGTACCCACATACGTGTTATTTCCACCGACTTCGCTCGTTGCAATTATTTTAATAGAACTACTTAGATATAACCTACTTTTACCTACAGTTTATTTACGCTACGTGTCCTGTTTTTGTTGATGTTGGCTAGTTTAGAACTGTATCGATAACAGATGATACAGTTCTAAACTAGCCAACGTGTTACATAAATGTCAAAATACACTGAAAACGCCTTTCAATATTAACTTGAGTGTCCTTGGAATATTTATTTCTCTCTATAATACCATAGTTCGATTCTACATAACTTAGTAGCCTGTATTCCCCGAGGAGTTAGGCAGAGGTGTGCCTACAGTACACCCATATTTCGCCAGTTATGTTTAAGTCCCATGTAATAGGGGGCGAGCCTATTGCCATCAACCGGACTCAAATCCAAATTCAGGGCAGCTACTGAGAAATTCCAGATGGAAGAACCATTTGCCTGACGCGGGATCGATTCTATCTAATCCTAACTAATATTATAAATGCGAAAGTGAGTTTGTTTGTTACGCTTTCACGCTAAAACGGCTGACCAGATTTGGATAAACTTTGGCACATGGGTAGACCATGACCTGGATTAGGACATAAAATACTTTTTATCCCGATATTCCCCCGGGATCGCGAGGATAGCTAGTCTAAAATATCTTAATCTAGATTACTGAAGCCGACAGACTGCTTCACATACAAAAAAAATATTCAACGTTTAAAATCTCAAAATTCAAAAGTCATTTATTCAAACTAGGTTGAGAATCAGCACTTTTCGAACGTCAAAAATACATAAGACAGTTCCCCAAAAACGCCCACCCTTCACCACTTCCTAGTGCTCACCTAAACACCCTCAATAATTTCAAGGGTTCAGTAAAACATCCCGACTCACACAAAACAGACAAACTCCAAGTCCCTAGTATGACGCAGCCATTACAGTTATTGCTAGCCCATAAGCTGCAACTACAAGTGCTTGAAACATTAATAACTCGCAGCATGTAATTGCATTAGCTTCTAATCTGTAATTTATTGTGGATCCGGATGTACAGACCTGTTTGCCCTTAGGCGGTGAACACATGATACGGTTAATCGCAATCGCCGGAAGCAGCAACTGAACGATCTAAATACAATAATGTAGGTACATGCATAAAGTGTGATCGTTTGATTACTTTTGCTACTACTGCCCATGTTTCGGTAGATATTGACAGTTGTGTTGACAGAATGCGCGAATCTTTTTGCGCGTTTCTCGAACTTCAGTCAGCATTTTTTTCATGACCGTTGATTAAAAACATTATGTTATAATTCCTAGGAATAAAAACGCTGTAAATAGCTGCGTATGCAGTCACTGACAAACAGATGAAGCGGACTAAAGCACTTTATTAAATTATTTGCTATATGTCAACTAACACACGCCTATATACCAACAAATATGATCGAAATCTATACTCAAGCGAATATAATAACTAAAAAGTAAACAGAACTTAATACCCGAATGAAAGCCTCCAGGCATAAAGAGTGTGCCCGTTTACATATAGCTATTAAAGCTGTAACTAGAAGCCAGAAATGATAAACTAGGACCATCGAAGTAAAAATAAATAAACAGTTAATTACTCATAACAATAACAAAACCATGGTCAGTAAGACGACCACACACCACAAGTAGCAGCCGTTCACGAGCATAACGCAAAAATCAGCCATTGCCCCCCGCCCTCTTTGAGGGAAGGAATCAACCCGACCCCCGACGCTATCTAACTTGCCGGTTGCTCAGGCAAGAATAATATGATCTATTTTCGAGGCCGCTAGCTAACCTAGCAATACTTACAACTCATAAAAAACACTGTAATGAGTAGATTAAATGAAACAAAAATTAAAATTAATTGACTTATACAGTCAAATAAAATAAACTAAACAATTATTTGCACGCACTACTTAATCGTAATGTCACAAATCACGGACGCAGGTATGCACCATGCCTTATACATGACTAGTAGTTGGTCGCGGCTTTGCCCGCTTCAATTACTCCATGCACTTAATTTAGAGCCGTGCATCGATTTGTAATACGTTTCCTTAATTATGCAAGAATTAATTGCTTCATTTGCCGATATTAAGCTTAGTTTTCATGCAAATCTAAGGAATTACAAGAAAAATGCAGTATCGATTTCTAGGGTATCCTCCAGTTCTAAGACCATAAACTTTGTAGTTTTAAAGCAGTGATTCCCGAAGTGGTCTACAGCAAGGGGTCCATGTCAGCGAGGGATGGGAATTAAAAATGGGGGCCCATGAGATGTAAATGGGGGTCCACGATAGTGGATCCCATTTCGTGACTTTAATTTTGGCATTCCATGAATGGAATAATCCATATTTATACACAGATAATTACTACCTATTTACTTCCATAACTGTCTGATAAATATATAAATATCCACAAATATCTATCTATACATATAAGTTATGCTTTTATTCTCTGCACTTAACTTTTTATTTGGTAAAAAATATTTTTACGCGGTAAAACCTCCAACTCTGTCTGTGCAAAAGATCATGGAGATTTGTTGCTTAGTTTTTACATGAAAACGTAATAAACATACCTACCTTACTACTACGGTTTCACAAACTTATTTTCGCAATAATAATAAGTACCTAGTAAAGTAAGGATATTATAGTGCACAGAAAAAATTAAAATCTTAGCTGTAATATTCTTGATTCAAGAAAAAAGTTATGAGACCCGAAATTATCTCGGACGAAGTAAAAATATTCTAGAGTCAAGAAAATTTATTTTCCATGAATATTTTTTTTTAGTTTTTCACACTACAGTTAAAAAAATAAATTTTTCTAAGTGAGTTGAAGCTGATGAATGTGCAATAATTTAATATTAGGTAAGCAGAGGTAAACATGCCAAGTGGTCGACAACATAAAAAAGTTTGGGGACCTCTATTTTAAAGCATTAATTAGAATTAGATAGTTCATCGTTTGCCTAGAAGAAATACACTGGTTCTTCGATTAGAAACGGTAATTGATTAGCTTAATGACTCAACAATTATTTGTAGGTAAGACTACAATTTATTTTCTATAAAATAAATGGTTTTACGTGGCTTGGACATTAATTTCTGTTTATTTCTGTCTAATTGGTTGATAATTTGTATAGGTACTTAAGACAGGAAGAAGTATGTATATAAATAAAGAAAAAGAGGTTCTTTATTTTCAATCTAAACGTATTTATTTATTTTGACAAACATTACACGTGTCTTTGATTTCATTGTTTATAGACTTGACAAAAACTGCAGACCGTGCACTATAACTTGTCCCTTGCCATCATGTTGCCCACCATTGCTTGTCAACCTTAGTTTCATTACAAATACAGTTCAAAATGGCGACTGACAGAACAGTGTTACCAATCGCGTCACGGGACAACTTATAATAAACGCTCTGTAATCTATTCCCAAGTTCAATCAAAAGCGAACAAATCTACCCATTAGAACCATAATCGAAATCTGCGATGACGATGATAACCGTACTTAAATTGTATAACTCAACAGCATTAAATGGAGTCTTTAATAAACCCCAACCAAGCATTACACGATAACACCTAAGCTTCGCAGTGAGCGCTTCGATTGAAGGTAACAACTGGTCATCAACCACACCTTCGTTGGGTAGCGTCACTATGTCGGTAGATACAGAAAGTTCGCGTTTTAGTACAGTTGTTGAATTGTCAAGCAGCGTTAATACAGACTTAAATTATGTAGGAGATTGATTAAGAGGGAACAGGGCCTGCCATTCTCCATACAAATGTATTCCTCTTTTTTCTTCCTGTATAATGCCTCTAGAGCAATCTTTTTTTTTTTCATAAAATCGTGGTCTGCTGTAAACACGTCCCTATTATTTCCTTTTTTTCAGCAACGAATTCGTAAAGAAATTATGATCCTCCAAAAATTACAAAAATTCTCCATTTTTACCGCCGTGTTTAGAGGACTACTAGACAAATTCGAAAAGTTTTTAACATAAAAGAAAATGATAGGAACCTAGACATACTCTATTTTAAAATTTTAATGTAAAAATTAATTGGATCGGCTCAGTTTTCGAGGAGAAAAACGGGGAAATCCAAACGTCGATCTCGTCAATTATTTTTTTTGTGATAGTAGCGGTCTGAGCTGCAACTGTCCCTATAACTCTCTACGGAAGCAGACTTGAGGTAAGGCGACGGCAACAGTTTCTACAAATACCTATATTTCAATTATTCGCAGGCCCTGTTCCCTCTTAACTGTTTGTGAGAAGCACGGATGCAGTTTACATGTGAAAAGTAATACAATAATGTCGTTCTACTTTTATTAAAACAAAGTTACAGATACAAATAAGAACAACCCTTTAGAAAAGGTGCATAAAAATATGCAAAAATTGGCGCGACAAAACTGGCATCAATAATTCAGCGTTTAGTCAGATTGATAGTCACCCGGAAATCTATACGAACACAAAGGCTACGAGGTCTTATAAGATGATGACAAATCCAGCACCGTTTTCAGACCAAATATAACAAAATACTTTTCTAATGCACTTTAAACAAAGTGTATCTTCTAACCATTCCTATTTCGTGTGATTACTATGCAATAAGATGTTCTAGATAAACATGGGCGTAAACGTGGCCCGTTAATTTAAACATAACTGTGTGTAGAACAATACGAGTAACGTGGAAATATGCGAGATGAGCGATAGTGGGACTCTGTCGAGGCGGTCTATGAGGCCGCCAGTTGCAGCGTATGGGTTAGTTAAAAACCACGGAGTTTTTAGAAAATATTCGGGTTGATGACCTGACAATACTCATAGGTCACTAAACTTGTGCTTGTGCTCTACATGGAATTGTACCAGGAAAATGCCTCCACATTAGATTTGATTTTGATTTTACATTAAATTACTTGTCACCAGAACTTTCTAAAGGAATTCCACTATGAAAGAGAGGTAGATTTTTTTTTAGATTATATTTTATTTATTTAACAGAAAGTACACACATATAAACAGACGAGAAGAAATGAACAGAAAAATACGTAAAAAGGTGATGCTTATATCTAAAGAAATCTCTTCCAGCATACCTGCGATAGGAAAGTAGTTAAAGAGATGTACACAAAGTGTGTAAGAGTAAAAGAGAAAACAAAATACATCATATAAAAAAACTGTTCACTAATTTAAATATAAACATACCATATGAGAATAAATACTTACAATATACATACTTCTAAAATAAATTTCACTAAAATATATGTACTTAATTATAATGTAGTATAAAATAATAAATAGATAATATGCAACTATGGCGAATTGGAAAGATAGTGTTATTTCACTCTTCTTTTAAAAACTGCAACAGTTCGGCAGTCCCTAATGTCAGGCGCAAGTGAATTTCCACATCCAAATCGCGTGCACACTGAAGGAGTAGGAGTAGAAGTCGGTTGAGTGGGGAGGGGATTTAAGGAGTTTTCTAAGATGCGACTTGCAAGGTGCATCAAAAGGACGAGCGTAGGAAAATCGTTCCCGCAGATAGGATGGCGTTTTAGTGCTGTGAAGGATGCAAATAGATAAGATAGCAGACACAATATCCGAGAATTCCTGCGAAGTCGAATAGGAAGCCACTTGAGTATCTTGCGAAAGTTAGAAACGTGAAGTTATACACGTCTCACTCTCTCCAGCAGGATCTCTAATGCAGATACTCTTATTATGTAGATATCTAAACTCTGTTACCTAAACGAATACATTAATCTTTTATCTAGCTGCCTATCACACCAAAAGTCAAATAGCTCCTAGCTTTACTGCAAATGTATTTCCCATGCAATCACAACATAATGCCTTTAACATGTCCCATTACGAATAATACACAGTTTATTAAGCAAACACTCATTGAAAGGTCGCAGCTCCACTCAGCACTCGGCAGTGATTGCATTTAAACCATGATTTCCTTCACCACTCGACTAACAGATGACATTGACTCTAAATTCCTTCTAAACCCCATTTATTCCAATTAGCAACTGTTAATGCTGCTTGGTAAATACTGGGACATAGATCAAATACTTCCATTTGAATTATTATCTATTCAATATACATAGCCCTTTATGTGGATTGCAACAGAAAGCGTCTGTTGATTTCGTTGAATTTCGATTTGCCTTTCGTTTCTAATGTTTTGATTAAAATATTTATCTTGAGTACGTCCAGCCAATTTTAAATTAATATGCAACTTTCATAAAAACGTACGCCTTCACCTGCTGAGATAAATGTGATATATTATGTAGAAAAACAGCCTATTTTTTTAAGTACCAAGCATTCCCCGACCAATTTCGTCACAATCAGTACAATATCAGTCAATATTATGTCGGTCATAAAACATATTTAACAAACAAAAACAGTCACTTTCTCTGTCATAATTATTGAACCGTATCCCAATGTTTTCCTCGCACAAAAACGACCCAACCCTCTCAAAACCAGTGGGTAACCCTGACCACACCTTGCGATGTCTCACAGCTAGATACGCGAATATTTCAATGAATACATTACATGCACGGTCCTTATACGTGCATTATTCACTAACGGGCCGTAATAAAGGCTTATCTTTGATCTGCGTATACACACACACAATGGTCGCGCGTTCCTTGGCGGAAAAACTCGATGGCCACTTGTGCCGACGATAATGGCGCAGTTATGGCCATGTGGTGATAATAATGATGATTAATGAAGGAAGAGGCGAGGGATAGGATTAATTTGATAGTGGCAAAGGTACATGAGACTTGGGTCCATTCTCAGCAAGTGAGCCTAACGGAATCTCGGTAGATTTTCTAACGTGCCGATAAAGTGTGCTTAACCACAGTATAATAAAGTAACAGTATTACGTCTCGGCAGTGACCTTGAAATTAAATTACCTACGGCCGCTCTGCAGAACCTTTCGCGTCCGTGCGTAACAGCCACGCAATCGACACTGTTGCGTACTGCACGCGTAGCTTGACAACCATAGAAACGGGTTTTCTACGGGTTTTGTCGACGGAAGAATAGACAAAATGACAGATTGTGATTGTTTATCTGTCATTTTGTCAATTCTTCCGTCGAGAAAATCCGTTTCTTTTGTGGTAATTCTAAACGTGCTGCTGGTATACCTACGCTAAGATTTCGAAGAGCGTCGTTTCGGCTGTTTTCTATGAAGACGTAACTACATTACTTATTTATACTGTGGCTTTGCACATGATGGCAATGTTAATTGAATAGTCAAACGAACTTACCTGTAAAAAAAGTTCGACGATAACTACTGATCTCGTAGTGCGGAGGCCTTGTCAGTCACTGGCGCCACATAATTTTGAAGAAATAAGTAAAAAGGAATGCACCCTTACATGCAGAAATTCTCAGTTTTTTGCACCTTCAGAAAAACCTATATTGGTAAGAGAAAAGCCTGAGGACATTTTTTTCATGTGGTAATCTTCATGGTTGACCCCGTCTTGTTAGTCGAAGGGTTCCGTACCACCGTACAATATTTAACAATAATTTTTTTTTGTTCGTTATAAAAAAAAAACACGTTTCTTGTATGAAAATAAAATAAAGCTAAAAATTAAAGAGGGTCCCTCTTTAATTTTTTACTTTATTTTATTTTTATTACCTGTTGATATAGCGGCAATAGAAATACACAATCTGTGAAAATGGCAACCGTCTACAGATTACGGTTCATGAGATACAGCCAGTGACAGACAGGATGCTTAGTAATAGGGCTCCGTTTGGCACCCTTGTGGTACAGAACCCTAAAAATAACTCTGAAAGATCACTAACATCTTGGAGGAAGCACAACCTGTTTTGTTGCGGTTAATAAAGCAATGCTAATCCAGTCCTAAGATTAGTCGCTACTTCGCAAGTCCTCTCAAGATAGGCGCAGTAAACGTCTCATTTGACAAATTTAAGTCATTAATAAAGTGTGTAGCGATCTATGCAAATACACACACAATGGACCATTGTGTGACTATGCTGGAATTTGATGGTCATTTGTGCCTGTAGCACGTAACGGGTTGATCGCTATTTTGCGATTAAACGAATGCCCAAGTAATAACCATAGTGGGCTTAGGTTACTTTTAGATTCAGCAGTGGATAAAAACAACATAGAAAAGACATAAAAAAAACTAAAAATTACGGCATTATTGCAAAACTCTTTAGACGAAGAATTAAACTGACAAGCCATTTTTTTATTTAGAACTTTATTCCGAGAATCTTAAAGTTCTAATTACAAAAACTGACGTTAACCCCGTCAAAATTGTATTAAGAACTTCAAAACACAATAACTGACTCGAAGGTTTGCGCTTCGACTAAAGTTGGAACCATAGATAACTATGTTTAGAACTCAATTTGTAATTTCTTGAATTGTTATAAATGATGAAAATGGTGTATTTTATGTTTCAGGTCTGCTCCAACTTGCTGAGATCTGATAGCAGATGGTCTATGAAAACTTTTACAGTATCAAGCAAGACGCTTTTAATTATCACATTGCAATTAAAATTCTGAATTCCGTTTCTAAATCAGCGGAAACTAACAGAAAGAGCCAGGAATATGAGAAAATTGTTTCTTTCATCGATCATTTTCCAAGAACAGAAGAGACAGAGTAACCGTTTCTATACAAAACTTATACCCGGTTTCTGAATAGAGAATTTGAAGTCGAGATCTTGTCTTGTTCTTTGTTGATGGCTCGCCCCCTATTTTATGGGCCTCAAACATAACTGGCGAAATGTGGGTGTACTAGGGACACCTCTACCCAACCCTTCGGGAAACACAGGCGTGGTGTTATGTTATGGAGATCTTGTCAATCTCTACTTTAGCATTACTTCAAGTGAAAGCCTGCGAAATCCATGTTTCTAAGCAGTGGACCGCTATAGCTCTGCTGTCTCAAGAAATGTTGATTTTCTCAGGTTACATTGGAGGAAGAACTTGTGGCTAAGTAATAACACCCGCACGGGTCGATCCATCAGGTTAAGCTACGCTTGCCGGGGTTGGTCAGTAGATAGGTGACCATCTTTACATACCAAGACTCCTCCGTGCCTCGGATAGCACGTTAAGTCGTTGGTCCCGGCTGTGACTCGTGGATATTTGACAGTCGTTACGGGAGTCAGAAGCCCGAAAGTCTGGCAACCAGTCTTACCAAGGGGTATCGTATTACCTACTCAGTTACTGGGTTGTGTGTAAGATAGGCAGTCGCTCCATGTAAAATGCTGATATTCAGCTGCATCTGGTTAGATAGGAAGCCGACCCCGACATAGTTGGGAAAAGGCTAGGTACCTAGATTGATTGACATTGGAGGAAACATCTTAATAATGCAAAAGTTTTCAACCTCAAATTCTCAATTCGGAAACCGGGTATAAATATGTAAAGGCACGAAATTAAAAAAAAAAAAACAAAATTCAAAATATTTTATTTCACATAAACCTACAAAAGCACTTATGAAACGTCAGAAGCTAGGTGCACGGTTCCAATTGGTCGTTTCCTATGGAGAAGAGCCAGCAAGAAACTCCACGGTTACTCTTTTAAAAGTAAATGGTATTTACAATGTTTTCAAATTACAGAGTTAATAGGTATGAGAGGACAGTGTAGGCCTATCAACAAGTACCAGGTACTTAGCAAGATAGAAAATGGTCGACAGATCTACAGTCTGTTAAGCCTACAACGTTCTCTAACTCATCATTCGACGTAACACTACACTACAACGTAAGATAACTCATCATTCTCCTATTCTCCCACCCTTACCTCAATTTATTTGGTGACGGCGCCACATGTCCCTTTCTCCCATACTTCTCTATTAGTCGTCATCTCGGTAGTCACCCCCTTTCTAGCCATATCATCTTTCACACAGTCCATCCATCGTTTCTTTGGTCTTCTCCTACTCTTACAGCCGACATTCATACTCAAAACTTTTCTGAAAAAAGGTACCAAGTAAGTATACGTTTATAAATCTCTGCCTAATTCCGGGTCAACAAGGAACCCTTATAGTTTCGCCATGTCCGTCTGTCTGTTCGTCAAAAAAATTCTAGGGTACCTCCCCTACACATAAAGTGGGGATGTTTTTTTTTCTCGTTTATCCCATGGTGTGGGGTGTCATTGGAAAGTTCGTTCAATATTGTGAGTAGGTGGTTTTTGGATTCAGGGATCCGTTTGCGAAATATTAAGCTTTAAAGTACAAATTTTTGTTAGAGTCAAGTGTGTGTCCCTGCCAACCAACTTACATTTATAGTTGCAAAAACATGTTCTCCCATACAACCCTTCATTGTACGTGGTCCGAGACGCAGTTGGCCGGTTTTTTTCTTATATTTGTCAGAAAAGTAACCACCTCTTTTGCTTCATAAACAAAAGCCCCACTACCATTGCTACCCACCACCCACCTGTACCTACTCATTACATATCAGTCAATCAGAGCCTATCAGGGCACCGACACACGTCGAAGGTTCGTGCCCTGATGTCATCATCACGCGTGACTTCCTGGCCGCTTGGAAATGGACGCAACCTAGTGGGTGGATCTGATAGGCCGAGATAGATGCAGTTATCTACTATTAGAGCTTGGCAAGGCTGTTTGACTTGTTAAGATTATCTGTGATGGAAGTTAATTTAAATGTAATGAGTTTTTGGTGATTGTGGCAGTGGTAACATTAATTTGGCTTGGACTTAAGAAAAAATAGGAAATTGTTAACAAACCCTTGGACTTGCAAAGAAAATATAGGAATCTATCGCATGGCAAAGCGAATTAAAAGAAAATGAAGTCATAATCTTACAGTAGTCGCATAAAATGTGTAACATCTGCCATCTCACTTTGGTAATAAGCAACATTAAAGGAGCGGGGCCTCGTCAAGGTCGTTTCTGACAGCCAACTCTAGCACCGCACGCGCTCATTGGTCAAATCAAATAGCACGCGCTTCCCCGGCTTCCTGTGACCCACTTCCGTCCCTTTTCACGAAATCACTCCCACACATTTGATTATTTAGATTTTTTTGATTTAGACTTGATTTTGATTGCAGGAAAGCGAGAAGAAAGGTCACATCAACAAACAATAGGAAGAAGTATAGTTAGATACAAAATACACTCATAATCAAATAAAAACTTGATTTCAAAACGAATGATCACAATTTGCTCATTTTCTTTTTTCTCGTCCAACAAGGGGATCGCCATCACGCTTCACAAACAAACACGCTACCTACATCGACTAAATTTTTAAACAAAGTCCAACACTTCAGTCAGCTATCAAACGTAACTACATTAGCTTCGGAGCATAATTACAGGAATGGCGCTACAAACAGTGCTAATTGAACATTGAACAAAAAGAGTGGCAGTTGCGATCAACCCTCAAACGCCGCACGCCGGCGGGCCACGGGTTGGTCCGTCAGACCTTCGTCAAGTGAACAATTACAGCGGTCGAACGTACCCCACGTTGTGACCTTAAAAAGTTAAAATACTCTGCAGTAATTGTCGCCGATGGAACAATTTATATGACATAGCGAAATGTATATTTTATAGGAGTGCCCTCTATCTGGCAGAATCTTGATGCTCCGAAATGTATTTGGCATAACACACTTGACATAATCTTCCTTAAACAAATATTTTAAAGGCATAAAAATTATTTTGTAGAATTATTGTTTGGCCGAATGTTTATTTGTCCAAATTTACAATAGCATACTTTTAAGATTGCAGAATTTTATTTGGAATAATTTTATTAAGCATATTGCCATTTCTATAAAATAGCATTTTTAATCTTGAATTAAATTAAAATATTGACTTAAAAAGTCAATATGTTTTGCTACAAAAGTTAGTGACAGAAACGAATCGCTACAAAACCGACTCCACATAGTGTAGCCCGCGAGCTGAGGAGCATGTGGTTTGAATGCTCACCACAGTGGCTGAGGCTGACCGGCGGCTCGCCGGCCAGTAAGCCGAAGCTGCGGTGAGCCCCGCCGGAGCCTTGCAGCGCCGGAGCCGTGACAGAAATCATGCCTGCTGCATGTTGCATGCTTGCTGCATGCATGGTATATGCTTGTTGGATGTTTGTGTGAACTTTCTGCCATATGATAATTCTGCTTTTTAATTATTATGAATATGAAATTTATGCCTAAAGATGATTCTGACTTACAAAATTATGAGTTTTGAATGTATGATAAATGAGAGTATGCCAAACGATTTTCTGCGAAATGCAGTTTATGCTATCCGCTGTTATGCAAAATAATAGGTATTATGACATAAAAAGTTCTGCTATAAAGGGTAGACCCATTTTATAGGTTAACGCATAGACGACAAAGGGTTAATTGTAGATCGTCAACGGTTTTCCAACCTGTCACTGTCTGGTGCATAGTCATCGGCATTGGATCGATCAAAAAACCCTGGTTACTCAACGAATTCTACAAATGACAGGTTTCTTTTATTAGTCACGGCTCTAGAATCAATGACTGACTGACTGAATCCGATACGGGAAACAGGTCAGTTCGGAATGGCTCCAGTATAAATAGTAACAGGACATAACTTTCATATAGGTTTTCGACTTCACTGCTTGATGAGCTCGGGACAAAGAGTTTCTTTAAAGTTTGAAACTAGTCGGACAAACCTGTGCGTAAAACCGTAAACATTAAAGATAACCGTCATAATCATAAATTAAATAATATAATATAGGTATATATAGCCAATAGTGTCATCACAATGTCTTGTTTTCTTCCTTTTTTATTTGTTTGTATATTGGCACCTTGCAGCTATTTCCTAATAGCTAATTAGTCATTATTTAAACGTGTTTTTGTATGTTGTGCTGTTTTTTGTGTGCACTAAATAAACAATTTATCTATCTATCTATATTAAATTATTTATTCTGTTAATAGGATATTGAAAGAAAGAAAGAAAAATAGGTTTATTCGTCACAGAAACACGTACAAGTTGTATACAAAAAACATTTTTTTTAAACAACAGAAATATTCGGCAGCTGCACGTTAGACTGTGACAAGAAGGCTTCCACTCAGCATAATTCTGTGCTATGAGGGACCCACAGCACAGCGCTGATTTTCAGTGGTCACCCGAAAAATACGTACGGACATCAAGTCAGTAACTAAATATGAATAAATCCAGTGTGTAAATATTGATTAAATTAAAATTATTGCAATCACTTTAACAAGTCATATAAAAAAAAAAAATTGCTAGATGAGTTCGGCGTTTCCTATTTGACTACTCTGAGAAGAAAGAGCGAAACAAACGCAGAGGTCACAATCTCTTTTAAAGTCCAGACATAATCTTGGTCAGGCCATATGAGGACCATGTAGATTAGTATCTGGAATGGTCTTTTGAGGAAAGAACCACACAGATTTGAGTGAACCTGTCCAGTCAGTGCAAGCATTTGTCAGTAATCGTGGATCTTAACATAGCCATTAGCAGTCCACCGCTAGAGATACTACTTTTTCACACAGGCTTCTTCATTCTCACGCCTTTAAACTCGATCTTCGGCAACTCTCATCCAGCTGCTACTAGCCACACAGCGGTGATCGTCGGTCCACCTAGCAGCTAATAGATAAAAAAAGAAAGTTAAAAACTTAAACCAAACTACGACAAAAACGACAACTAGCGACAACAAGACATCATAACGAAATAGGTAACATCCGTTTTCATATAACCGCAGTCAATCAGAGTAGTTTAGGAGCTATGAGGGAACAGAAGAACATACATATATAGCCTGTTAAAATTATAACCCGTCTTTGGCTTTGCCGTAGTCGGATAAAAGTTTCCAAGGTACTAGAGTTAAATTTAACCATGCTAAGTTAAACGTATAGAACCAACCGTTACGAAATTCTGTATCTGCATGGAGTGTCTACGACGATTTTATGTCTCACTATAACTCAGAGATACAATCCATGCAGTAAAATGTTTTGTTCGTAATTCAAAACAACGGTTTAATTCATTACGACGACGCCATCGCTATTGCAAAATATACGTTTCTAAGTTTTGCCTACGTGTGATGTGAATATTTTCTTACCTATGTACTTACTGTTGCTTATTTCATTATTCAACTACCAAGCTATATCTGTGCTAAGTTTCATCATATTCGATTCAGTAGTTTAGCAGTGACAGCTTACCAAACAAACTGAAAGAGGAGACTCTCTTTCGATCTTACTATTTTTTCTGTAGGGAAATCTTCATGAACATCCTCTGTTTACCTTTTGTATAATCTACCTTTTTAGGTTAGTACGCCGATCAGTCTGTCTAGCCTTTTCCCAACAGTTGGGGTCGGCAAAGGCATGACTGTGATATAATTTATTTGTAACATCTTGCATGCTTTGTGTGTAAATTCATGTTTTGGCCAAATAAATGATATTTATCTCTTTATCTCTTTGGGGAGACCGGAGAGTTATGTCGGAATCATACTGCTTACCCCATAGTTTCTCTTGCTATCATATGTCGGGACTCAGGGACATTCTGTTCTTTTTATCCTACAATTTTATTTTTATCCATCACTGCGTTTGTTTTTGCGGTTACCCGCCCCCTGTTTCAAAAAACAAAAATAAAGCTTACAGCTACAATTTATGAGCATATTCCAAACTTTTTTTAAATAAACCTAATATCTCCCTTCCATGACCTGATTAGCCACCTCGGCCCTCGCCCCGCGCCAGCGACGCCGTCCATCGGTTCATCGGTTTTTTAATTGATATTTCCCCGTTAGAAACGCACCTAATTTACTTTCATAAACTCAAACCATTAAGTTTTTTCGCTGCCATTGCACAATAACACCTATTATTAGTTACAGCTAACGTTCAACAGATATTATTATAGGTGCTTCGCTCTAGTAAATATTAAAAGATCTCGATTTAAGCTAGAGTTGAATAATAGACTGGCTAACAAAAAAAAACCGGACAAGTGCGAGTTGAACTCGTGTGGTGAGGGTTCCGTACAATGAATATTTTATCTACCATGTTTTTATCCCACATAATTTATCCCAAGAACAAACTTAACATTGTAGTTGAAAAACATATTGTCCCTTACATTCTAACTGCAATTGTAAGTTTGTAACACAATATTATTTAATATAGGTTTACCATGCTATTTAAAGACCATAGACTTCTTACAGGTTTTAAATTGTAGTTTTGAAGATAAGTGGCGTACGGAACGATGGACACGTAGGTACGAAACCTTTTTTTTTTTTGTTTATGGTCCGACTTCTCTTTAAGGCGCGCATGGAACACAACGCGCCGTTGACCTGGGCCTGGTCCTTATCGGACGGCAAGCTATGCATTGCTCACCGTCCGCAAGCCCGCGCCTACGGTGACCGAGAATCGGCCTGGAATTCCCGACACCCAGGGCGTCTCCTGGTCGCGAAATTTGCCTTTCCCCTCACGGTGGATACGGACGGCTTCCTATGCCCTCTGCTCTGCTCCCATGGTATGCCATGGCCTGGACCAGGGGCGGACGCGAGAAATCACCGCCACCGATCGCCTCCACGAGGACACGGCGGGGCCCCGTCCAAGCCGGGCAGACCTCCACCGTGTCCTCCAGGTGATCCGCACAATGGTGAATTGTGGCGTGCCCAGCCCTGGATTGCGACAATCGCACTCTCCATGTCGCCATGAGATCCCACCGGAGCTCTGTCCGCTGTGCCGTGATTCCTCACGGCATGCGGCAGCGGAGTTACGCGCCGGCCTTTTGCCTCCTCGCGCCACTCCCATATGTGCGCGAGGACTTTTGCCTCCAGATCCCATGGCGGCAATCCGGTAAGGAGGCTCGCCGCCTCACCGGAGATTGTGCGGTATCTCCGGACCAGCCGGATAGCCATGACCCTTTGGGACGCGTTCAACCGGCGGACTTGCCGCCACCTCAAGGAACACCAACGTACGGAACCCTACAATCCCGTTTTTGTAACCTATAATGTTCAATTATGAATATGAAATAAGTTTGGGCATGCCTAAAGAGCTTGCTGACTTTCAAACTTAAATACTAAGTTTAAAAAACTGCCATTATAATTTTGGCTTTACCTTGGCTATTTTTATACTTACCTGTGTCTTGATTTCTGTCTGATACATTTTCTTGTTTCGTACTTTTTAGATCACTTTTATTTTTCCGTAAACGGGTTTTTTATTTTATAATTTTCCGTTTTGTCGCTTGATATTAATAAGATTTGATTAACTGCGCGTTGGAATTATTTGAATCATGCTTTTATTTCATAATAGTTATTAATTTTACAACCGTACCGTACGTAGTGCAGGGCAGATACCTTAACCGTTTTAGCTATAGGAAAACGGTCTTAGGAGACGGTCTTTAACTTTTTGAGATATTTTGAGCTGCATTCACATATTTTGAAAAAAAAAATACAGTCAGCAAGAAAAAACTTTTATTGATGGCAGTCGATCCTGTTTCTTATAAGGATCAAAAAACTATTAGACCAACTGAGGTTTGACTACTAGAAAAGTCAGAAATCGCAAAAAACTTTCTAGATGATCGATGAATGATGATTAGAGAAAAGGAGATCATCTTTGTAGACTATCTTTGATCTCCTTTAATAGATACCATATTGACTAGTTATACAATCATGATTACTACGGTAAGAAAATCTTTAATGGAACGTTTTGTCCGCGAAAAATAGGCTTTGAAGCAATGACACAGGATTATATAGAGATATATGTAACCGATTTTGCAAACCATTTAAATAAACCCACTAAGGAACAAAGTAATAGTTTACAATGTCTGCACGAAAAGAACTTTGCTTCAAAGACTCGAAATTCAAAATTCAAAATATTTTATTTACCATAATCCTACAAGGGCGCTTATGAAACGTCAGAAGCTAGGTGCACGGTTTCAATTGGTCGTTTCCTATGGAGAAGAGCCAGCAAGAAACTCCACGGTTACTCTTTTAAATGTAAATGGTATTTACAATGTTTTCAAATTACAGAGTTAATAGGTATGAGAGGACAGGGTAGGCTTATCAACAAGTACCACGTACTTAGCAATGAAAATGGAATATAAAATGGTCGACAGATCTACAGTCTGTTAAGCCTACAACGTTCTCACATTCACAAAATCTAAAAGAAAAGAATCTATATAAAAGCTAAATAAAATAATAAAAATAAAAACCTTGGTCTAACCAAATGACATGATTGCCACTACAGCTGTAACAAATCTAATTTATTATAAAAAATAGAATATTTAAGGTATATAATGTCAAATATAGCCGAACGCCTCGAATATAGCCTCGCGACAGTCGTATTGCATTATTCATAAAAAAACACTTGTTGAAAGCTTCATTGTTAGTCCCCCAGATGGCTATATTTTAGATATTCACGGACCATACTTTTCTAATAGTGTAAATAATGAGCGTTCTCATAATGAGTACGATCGTGATTTTCATGGTTGGTTCCGATCACATGATTATTCATTGTGGATCGTGGATCCCGAGATGCCATTTCACCACTAAATCGATTAGGCATTCAATCAATGATGCCACCTACTTTGAGACCTGGCCAAAGTCAATATACAATTGAAGAAGCTAATAAGGCGCGGATTTTAGCCGAAACAAGGATGGTGGAAGCACGAAATGGCCATCTAAAAAATATTTTCAAATTCTTCACTAATTCCATGTCTCATGTTCCGAATTTAAGCGACTTTCTCCGTATCACTGGGGCTATAATAAATAAATATTATGGAATTATTACGATGCCAAATGCAGACGTACAGCTAGCAACTACGATGATTAACCGTGTTGGCGAAATAAACGTCGTACACGCAGGCACGTGACAATCTCCGACAACGAAGAGCTCGATGGGTTAGATTAACAGCAGCCTTTTTTTATTTTATTTTTTAAGATTTGTCTTTTGAAACCTACGAGTATATCGCCCGGCTATATATGTACAAGACAGTTCACTTATATGAGAAGACAAAACAGTGCAAAATTAGGATGAGATTTTTTAAATAGATCGAAATTACAGTGAACCTGAATTCATTAGAATAAAAGTCGCTTCTAGCTTCCGAAATGCTGCGATTTATTACTTGTGGGTAGCATTTAATGAAGCTTCTATCTTTGGATATTACTGCACTTGTAAAGCTGGAGCAAGAACTCTGGGCGCATGCGATCATGTAACGGCAATCTTGTGGTATCTGGGGTTTGCCTGTTACAATGTAGGCATACACATACGCACATACACACCGACACGCACACGCACACGCACACAGACATTCAAACACACGCAAGCGCACACACATTCGCGCACACACACTCACACACGCACACACACACACACTCAAACAAACATGCACTCAAACACACCATCAACCACTCGCAATTGTACCACGTTGACAATCTTTACTATGTGTTACAATGGGGGACCTGGAGTTCTAAAATACAGGCCTAGGCTTAGTTTAGACTTCAGATCTCCCACAAATTACAAAATTTTGTCAAAATAACTGTCAACTTACTATGTATAAGTATGTAATTTGTGGAGATTAATAAACATTTTTTCTTTTATTTTATTTATTTAATGATTTTTACCTTGGCCAGAGCTATTCAATTCAATGTGGAAATAATGCCAGTCATTTGGACGCGCTGCCATTCAACAGCGATGGGGAGGAATATTTAGATGTCTTATTTTAGTTTTACATTGTAATAATAATAAGTTTATTAGTATATAAACACAATAACACAGTACATAGCATATGGAAACAGTGGGTTGTACTACCAAGTTTAAAATTATTGTCAGCTTTCCGGGCTCCTAAACTAGGTACGCAGACCTGTATCTTAGGAGTCGGAGATTTTGCGGCTTCAAATTATATTATACAACCGTGACTTTTCTGTTTTCTTACAGTAGTTGTTAACACAGCAAATGGAGTGAATTATTGTGGTTGTGTATATGAGTGTAGTTTGTGTGTAGGGAGGTGAGTATGTAAAGTGTGAGTGTATATTAAGCTTTCTTTCAATGTAGTTATGATTCTATATACATCAGAATAGCAACCCGCCTCTGCTTCGCACAGGTGCAGTATACTGATGTGGCAAGATGTCAAAACATGGAGATACTTGAGCTCTGTGCTATAACGGGTGTAAAACGAAGCCAAGAGTAACTTAATTGTACTCCCCGTAATTTTGATTATTTTTGTTCTGGACCGTACCTGGGAACCTTCTGGTTACGGAGATATTGAAGCCCAAAAGTAAAAAACCGAAACAAGTTTTCAATGTTATAACTTAACTTATACTTCTGTGCCGTTGCATGCAACCAATAGCACAATGTTACGCGTGCTGCCGTAAACAGCGACGCTTCACACCAAAAGTCGTTTCCCAGCTTGTACAGAATACATAGATACGGCTATGTGATGGGTCATATAACACCCTGTATCTAAGCTAAATATGTGTATGTATGTGTAGTTAGGTACACATAAACCTCGCGAAATAGATTCTATAAAATGATGACAAAAACAGAAAGACACGAAAAGCGACTTTGTTTATGTATTGTATTTTTCTTCTTTTATACATATTTTATAAAGATTCTGTATTGTTGTAAAAATCTTTAAATAAAAATGAAAAAAAAGTTACAGCAAAATCTGCTACTTTCTGCCTACCCCTTCAGGGTATACAGACGTAGAAATATGTTTTTAAACCACAAAATATGAACCGAAACTTGTTGTGGTTGTGGTTTTTGTTCATTTAATCATCATCGTCCTGACTTCAAATGGCTATTTCTCTAAAACGGGCCATTTTTTTTTACGCTCAATATTGTTTTTAATCAGAAAATATAGCCAGCATCATTGGCTATATTTTACCAAAATTTCAGCCAAATTCACCGAGCGGCTTTTTCCAAACATTTTAGCGGGGTCCTTTAGGGAGAATTTACATAGCCTATGTCACCCGGACTATATTATAACAAATCTATTAATATCTCATTCATCAAAATCGGTTCGGTTCGGCACTACGGTGGAACACACGAACAAATACAAACAAACATACATACATTCATACATAGACTGCTAAAATCATAACTCTTCATTTTGGCTTTAGTAAAAAGGGCGAGAAACTTAAGAAAATTGTTATGAAGTGCAATAAACAGCAAATTAGACGGATAGTAAAACGTTTTAAAATGACATTTAGATAAAAATAATAACGATAGTATGCGTTTGATGTTTGATTTGACGACGCGTGTAATCTCAACAGGTAATTTATTTATCAAACTTTACTATTAACTGTATTGAGAACTTAAATCTTAGTAACATCTTAAAGTAAAAGTACATTATTGCTCTCTCTAGCTTCAATCGATAAAGTCCCAAAGTTGTCTTGGAATAATAGCATTCAGTCGTGCACTAAACAAATTGATAGATCCGAACCGATTGAAATATCGTGTTCCATAACCTTTGAACAAATATGGTCAAAAAGCCATACAATGCATCGATCACTAAACCCGTAGATAATATTCATTTTACAGTCGTTCTGTCAATGTTTAACCTTTTGAACGCCGGAGTCATAGCTTTACGACAAAACGTAATCACGACACCAACTCCGCTTTGTACGTCAAAAATATCACGACTTAGGTTTTGTACCGAGAAATTCTGCCCTCGATCATTTTTTCTAGGTTGAACAGCGAAGATCGATTGTAGGACGCACACGCTGACACGCCCGATGTTTCCCAACATCGCATTCTCGAAGGGCTCAAAGTCACAAGTCGTAAAGGTCACGCCCACCAGTCGTAACCTTTCTATTTGATCAGTCTATCGACTCGAAACTTGGACCGCAAACAAATGATACCAGCTCTAACGCTTAGCCTGCCATTCTCGACTTTGTGCATTAGAAACTTTGATGTAAGTACAAGAAAAACTAAGTTTGTAAACGTTGAAGAGTTAATGTCCGTGACGCGGGCATGCCCGTTCATTAAACTGACAAACGAACAAACATACAGACACGCAACAACGCTACGTGTGTGTTTATAGCACACTTTTATACTGTTGGCTTTAGAAAGCTCTATTGTCTGCTCGAAAGGGAAATGCAAACTTCATAAGTTTTGAGCAAATAATAAATGTTGCCAAGAAGCGATGTGGTAAAGTGGACGGCGATTGCATCAGCCGCTGAGAGGCAACGACCGTGGTGAGAATGCATAAGATCACACTAAATGGAGAGCTAATCATTAAAGAGTAGTAATTTGGGAACCGGTCGCTTGGCTTACCGCTCGTGTTACCGCGACGATGTCCAAAGGGAGGTGATTATCGCGTTCCGTGTGTGAAAAGAAAATGTGGGGTATCCGTTATTGAAGTGAACGGTACGCGAAGAATTTCCGCTAAATAAATTACAAAAAGTACTACTTGATTACTTGAGAAGCTTCGATTTGTGCACGTGACGGTCGCCGTGTGATGCGTCCGTCGCAATTACGGGAAAATCTACTGCTACCGACCTAATGGATCTAAACTAACTTCTTTTTCTTGAGAAAATTGTCGGGTAAGTATGTCGATTAAAGACATGCCCGAACATGGATGGATGAACTGGCTCCATCGACACGTGAGAACACAGAATCTCCTTGCATTCCACTAGATACGTATTTTTAAATTTCGCAATAGTTTTCTTGTAGATTGCTTTCCCATTTGAGTAAAAAAAAGTACTTTCTTTGGCGATAGAATCCAATTAGTCAAAACGAGTATTCAAGTAATTTAACGTGATGACCGTGTATGTAGAGGTAAATGAAAAGTACGGTTCGTCTCACGAGGTTTGCAGAAAAGGTGACATCGAGCACATACACATGTTTATCGTAACCTGTAGCACACAGCTATTCCTCCCCAAAAAGGAGACAAAGTTTCATAGCTACTACAAAATAAAAACGACATCAACAAAACACAATCCAAGTCAATCTTCACAACGATTTCATAACTGACAATCGAACTACCCGCAAGCCTAACAGTACGGCTCTCGATCGGCAACCGGCGCAAGCGCAACTAATCTTCCCAGTGTAGGAGCCAGTCAGAAAGCGACAAATAACTGTGCCAACGGCTATCTGTTCTTAATCGCAGGCCGTAAGGAAGCTGTTCAGGCCATTTAGAATAGTCTTAAGCGTTGAGTTCACTTCGTAGCTTGCTCGATTTGTGCCACTCCTGGACAATTTAGATCGTAATTCTTGGATGAAGTTCATAGGACCCGGATGTACTTTTGAACACCGAACTGCACAAAATCTTGGCTTTTCAAGTTTTCAACGTCAGCATTTTCTACAAACGGTGTTTGCTCAGCCTTTGTCGAATATATCCATCATCATGAGCAGTAGGCAAACTTCCACTGCCGTAAATGACCCTCCGGTAAAACAACAGACAAGGCTTTGACGACTGACAAGACGTAGGATTACTGTCGAAACTACAGGTCAGACGTCGGTCAAGTTTAGCTTTCTAGCTTATCCATTACCAAAATCATCATGATATCATTCACAACTTACACCTACCTCTTGACTTCAATATCTAAGAACAAAACAGCATCGCTCATCGCTTTTTCCAGACTATGGAACACACTCGTCTAGCCGTCAGTTCCACGACAAATGGCCGCGCTGCCGGCTATCAGTACTTAATCGCAGCCTGTAAGGAAGCTGTCGGAGCCATTTAGAAACGTTTTCCGATGATTGCGAAAGCGACTAGCTAATTATTCCGCAGAGCCGTGATGGATGGCCCGCGTCGAGGATTCGCTTATGCAAATACATGTTGCATTAGATTGATGTATGCGTTTGTGTGCTACAGCCTTTATTTATTGGTTAAGCTTTTAACGGAAGATTTATTAGCAATTTGTCATATTGTGATATGAATCTAATGGCTACTGTGTTCTGTTCTGTGGAAAAGCTTTAACTTAATGAGTAATTAAAATACATATTTCTATGGTTGGTTGGTGTTGAACTTTCGTTTTGAACTTTCGAATGAATATAATTATAATTAGTAATAAGAGTTATAGACTCATCGTAAACAGAAAAGATAATTACAAATTATCTTTAACCAAATACGTTATTCGAAGTTCGTTTAGCGAAAATATGAGAAAGTGACACTCACCATTGCTCTTTCTGTCTTCACCCAATGCTAGTTGAAAGTCTGTGGTGCTGTTTCCAGCATGACAGGCACCCAGAACCTTCAAACAATAACAAGATCCAATACAACATTTCTGTTAGTCGTAGATGAGATTAAGCTGGCCTCCGGTAAAATATAGCAGATGCTTGCTTCAACTCTCGCACCCTCACAAAATGATTTACTACTTTATTAAGTTAAAACATGGCAGCACAGGTTTTATTCATCGCGTACAATCGCTAACGTAACCTATTTTGAGAGATAAATATCTGATGCAATCTACCAATCAATATGCCAATTATCGTGAACATCGAATTAGGTGCAGCTTTAGGCTGTTAAATACCAGTTCGTTATTGATTTATTCATAATAGAGGACCATCAGTCACTTGTGTTTATGGTTGGTTAAAGTTTTTTGCGAAAGCACAGCACAGCTAAGTAGGTATGTAACATCGTTATATGTTGATAAGGTATAGGTAACTTTAGCCGTTTTTGACAAAGACATTTGGTAATTCCGAATCGCCCAATGGGTGCGAGAAATATACTGGGTAAATCTTCAAGAACCCCATATGATGATCAAGGAATACAGCACTTATCTAATATATATGAAGTAGATTAACTTTAAAATCCTCTAATTGAAGAAGACGTGCAATGCGTTTTTATACAGAATTTTCAGACTATAAACATATTTTATATTCATCCAAATATGCGAAGCCAACTCAGAGGCGGCTATAAAACCCTGACACCAGGTTTTTCACTAACCACACCGAAAGAAGAAGATTCATCTAAATGATTCACTTTGATCGAAAGACGCAGAAATGGTCGACATTGAATGAAACACTCCTAAGTTTTCCTACCTAAACGAATCAATTTGTTTACCTCATTCAACATAATCTAAATGGAAAAGTATAAGTAAAAGAACCGTGTAATATTGACATAAGTATAAAAACTGCATAAACTTATACATTAGGAACTAATGATATCGTCCTCCACAACACGGGTAACCACTTCGACGATCGACGTAAGCATGATAAGGTTATTGATACAATCACAAAATATTACTATTGCGATCTTTGACATGACTAATGCGATAGTTCTCAGCTTACTCGCAGCTTGAAAGTAGAAACTGATAAGGGTATACAGACATTCATCATTTGTTGTAACGGAGTTGTGCTTTCCTTGGGTTAGCTTGGACATGGAGAGTGCAAAGGCATTATCGACTTCTTGTGTCCAGAATTCTTAATTCGAATCCAAGACTTCATTTGTTTCCGTTCAAAAAATTGGCTTTTCCGTTCAAAAAAAAAATTTGGGTAAAAAAATGTGTAGCAGAATCTTATATCAACATTCTGAATGATGAGAGTTCGTGTTGCGGATACAAGAAGCTCATGTAGAATGCTAGACGTCGAAACACTGATGCTTAATTCTGAAGTAGGTTATTAAATCCGACATCAAAACGATCCCTACATTATTATGATCGTAAGCCCATCACAATGACATTAAAATTACCTGCTGATATTATCTACTTTGCAACTTTTGCGGGTGTTTTTAAATTTCTACGTCTTCCGTTTCAAACCTCTCATTATACCCCCATACATATTCATTTTGTGTAAAAACAACACTTTTCAATAGAAATGAATGTATTCATTCCCATAGAGTAGGTATCCATAACGTATTATTACAACCTTTTTTGTTTTAAACAGCTTTCAACACTGCTACTTTTTTCAATCGTTTTCATCGCAGGCACAACCACATATTACTTCTGTAATTATTTGTTTCCAGTTATTTGCACTAAGAATAATATTACGGACCTAGATTCGTTTAGCAAGAGGCGGCTTGGGTGGTAAAATACTGCCAATGTATTGACCTGTAAGATAGGATATGTTTAACCTTTCTATTCGTTTCTGGACGAAGCCAGGCCTGGTCTAGGCCTTCTAAGTTCATTAAAAAACTTCCATAGTAACAGAACAATCTCACATGTGAGTCAATGGGGCTTGACGACATGGGCGCATGTGACAGGTGACTTACGCGACTCATTTTATGGCCTGACGGATATACTCGTCAACTAATCAACTAAATCATTCAAAATATAATATGCAAAATAGTTTTATTTTTTATTTCGAACTTGACGTGAACCGCGCGTCAATGTCAAAATGCGGACTTGACAGTTAAAACGTTACAAAATGGGCGGGGCTAGATCGACCAATAATTGGCTACCATATTTATTTAGCGAGAAATATCTCCGATTCATAGAAAGTATTGCATACAAAGGGTCTAACGGACGGACGGTATAAATGATTTTCTACGACTTGGATATTTTAGCGAGTAGGTGGGGCATAAAGCATTGCCTCTACATACACAAAGAAGTCTGCAAGTTTAAATGGATAATAAGTAGGTACACAAGCTGATGTTCAATACACAACAATAGTCACTGCCATTTCCAGTACCACCGACGTCTTCAAAGTAAGCAAAACTCGTCACCGTTAAAATCTCAACAGATATAATACCTATGTTTAGCAGTAGTGACAAGTTATATTCATTTGCTTTACGTCTTATAGTTATAATTTAAGAGGGACGTATTCTTAGCATATAAAACATGGTCATTTGCGAAGTCTCGAGGGGACACTGAGCGATCTCCCGGCTAGTTATCACTTATTTTAATTTATGTTTGGACGTCCAGAAGTATATATCTTTACTTAGGTATTATGTGTCAAAGTAGAAGCTGTTGGTATCTGTTTAGAGTAGTATCTTTTTTAGAAATATATATATTTCTATGTAGGTAGTCGTAGCCTAGGGGGCTCGTGGCTAAATAATAACAGCCGCACGGGTCGATCAAAGGTTAAGCTACTCTTGCCGCGGTCGGTTCGCGGATGGGTGATCATCCATTACATATCGAGGACCCTCAGTCAGAAGCCCGAAAGTCTGGCAACCAGTCTTACCAAGGGGTATCGTATTACCTACACAGTTACTGGGTTGTGTGTAAGATAGGCAGTCGCTCCATGTAAAATACCGGTATTTAGCTGCATCCAGTTAGACTGGCAGCCAACCCAAACATAGTTGGGAAAAGCCTAGGCGATTTAAAAGAAAAGCCTATTCGAATCTCCATGGATTATTATATTTTTGGTAAACTGCTACCGACTCTGATGAAAAATGGTTACAAAGATGGTTGGCAATACTTTGTCAAGCTAAGAGATTTTGAGAACTCTAATGTTATGTCATTTCCAATACTGATACATTACATATACATTTCCAATACCTTCAAGTGGGGAACATTGTAATGGTTGAACTTAAAGTTCGTCTGACGTTATATCAAACCAAAATCAGCAGTTCTTCCTTGTTAAGAGCGTTTATTATGAAAGTGGGCAAAGCAAAGTCGCAAATAGATGTCAAATATTTCGCTGTTTTAATTAATTTGGCAATATTACTGTATGGAAATATGAAATATATTTTATATTTTTTATATAATTTTGTTTTTATTTTTATTTTTTTACTGTTTGTATTTCCTGTGCGTGTCCCAAATAAAATATTTTTCTTTCTTTCTTTCTAAATGTGGTTAACTAGCGAACTAGAATATTAATAATGAATTGCAATTATAAAACTGAATTTGATGTTGTAACCGTTTTAGGTGTGTAAAAGGCATATGGAAGGTTTACAAATACTTTTTTTACATCTGAAACTAAATATTCGGTGTAACGATAACAATTATTGCATTTCATAATCAATATTTTAGTTAGTTAGTTAGCCACATTTCATATTTCCATACAGTAATATTGCCAAACATACACATCAAAACAGGTAAATATTTGACAGCTATTTGAGAAATATTTGACAGCTATTTGCAACGTTGCCAACTTTTAGAATAAGTTAGTAAACACTCTTAGCGAATATTTCTTAGAAGCAAGGATTAATTAGCTATATCGGCAATACGAAGAATTACAGGATAGTAGCAAAGATAAATATCTAGGTAGGAATAAAATAATATATATTCATGTTGAAATTACACAATAAAGTAAAGTGTTAACTGAGCAACGTATTAAATCATTCTCATCAAGCGTTCGCGGCCCAAGTAAATACAGGTAGATTGCTTATATTACAGCCGTTACTCGCAGCTGATTCTGACTTTAAACTACTTCAGACCATAAACGGTTATCTTTGAAAATCTCCTTTGGTAAAATACCTGGTTAATGAAAGCGCATACTTAAGTCTTTTCAACACCATTCTGATGGTTTTACGGTACACCTTTCAAGAGATATTACCATTCTATGGTCTATATTTAGTTCGTGAATGTTTTTATTTAATTGCCCGGTATTAAAATAACTATTATGATCATCAAGCACATTCATGCTCGGTTCCTATAAACATTAACGAATCGTTTTGCTTACCAATGGTAGCATTTTTTATTGCCAATTTTACCTGTGATAGTTACTTCCATACCTATGGGAGGGTCTACTATGCAAAGCTATGAGGTTTTTGCTTCATTATTGAAAGATACAGGTCTTAAATTTAACCAATAACAGTCCGTAATTTAAATCGAATCGGCCATAAATGATTGAACTTTTTTTAAACTTTGTGTCAGCAATTATTGGGATGTATGAGGAATTATATGGATTGTGTGAGGAATTATTTGAAAGAGAAGGGAGTGAATGATAGCGTAACGGTTGGCAGAGGATGGAAAGAGAAAACGCGTTACGCCGACCTCAAGTTACATGGGACACGCGTCATCATCTCACTACATGTTTATTTGCCACTCTCATCTAGCTGCTACCCCGGTGGCCCCTGCGAAGATCGTCGCTCCACGAACCCCTAGTGTGCCCTACCCATAAATTCAAAATCAAATCGTTTTAATAATCGTTCAATTAGGCACATTTGAACGTCAAAAATTAACAATAAAATTGAATGATTCTAGTCGCCCCTTCCAAAAGGTAGTTTCGTACGGAGAAGAATGGGCAAGAATCTCCACCGTTACGCATTTAAAAATGTTTTATAATATTTTTTATAGGTAAATTAATTATACTTAATTATATGTGAAGACGATTCACCTAGACTAAAATTACTACAACATCACAGTAAGTACCTAGGTAAAAACAATTAAAACATTAATAATGTGATAGATACATGGTGCTCACATATATACAAACATTGGGAAAGTACACGATTTTCCAAGTTTCCATAGTTTGCCGATACACAGATCACACCAAGATATCTATTATTGTCTCTGCTCGATACAGTCATATTTATGGCCCGAATGGCTGCATGAGTTGCATCGCTCGATATCCAAACTATTTTTGGGCGCACGAAAATATAATTCTCGACAATAAAACTTGTAAAATATTATGGAATAGAATAATTTATGGGCTGTGAAAATGGACGTGTAAATAAGACGTGAAAAGTCACTGTAAATTAGTCACAGCGAGTTCTTAAAAATAGTACTTTATGTCCTTTAAAAATAACTCCAGGCGTTACCAGGTGTTATTTGTATCACGTGTGTTTCCCAGGGAATAAATGATGCAAGTAGGTATATATTGTTGCAAGAGCTAAATGATGTAGGAGAAACTATTATTATGATAAGAAAGAAAAACAGAAAAGAAAGAAAGAAAAGAGAGAAACGAAAAGAAAGAAAGAAAACAAAAAATATGAATATTTTTCTTTCTGTTCTTTCTATAATAGTTTCAACCTATATTTAACACATTAGCTCCAGACCGAAGAGTCTCGAAAAATTGTGGGAGAATACCCAAGTGGGTAGATAGAATCGCAAAACTTGAAGAGAGATACATTCTTCAATTTTCGACTTGCTATATAAAGACTAAACTTAAAAATGAGACGTAAGAATAAGTTGAAGACATAAAACCATGTTATGTTTCTTATTCTTCACTTTACCGAATGAAACTGTTCTGCACACCATCGATATCTGTATTACAAGTTATGCTAATCTAAATTTCACAGCTCACACATAATCATAGGAACAGGAAATCAGACATCCTTAATAGCACCTTCATGAGGTCATAATATAATATAACAGCTGTGGTCGCCCAGTGATAACGGCCCCGATTTACGAGTTGTATAGGTCGTGAGTTCGAACCTAAGCAGGCGCTTGTACTTCATTTCATACTTCATTTCATTTTGTGTAAATCATTTCATCACCACTGACCTCAAAACGGTGAAGGAACATCGTGAGGAAACCGGCATGCCCTAGAACCAAAAATTCGAAGGCATGTGACATCTACCAATCCGCACAGGGCTCGCGAAGTAGATTACAGCTCACTCCCTCCCGAAGAGAGGTCTGAGTCCCAGAAGTGGGAACATTATAGGCTGATAATGAGGTCATAATAGCCCACAACATATCATTTCAAGTCACAGACCAGTAGTTACTATCTATCACACTAATTTAATGTTCTCAGTTTACAGCAAAGCTCACGTTCCAGAACACCGCAATAAATATCCACCTGACCTTTCAGCCAAGGTATTTATAACAATTCTAATCGCATTGAAATATTGATATTGGACAGTAAATTTCATGCTAATGAGGCTGGCAACACCGGCTAGAGGTGCGACCAGCATCTAGTGCGTATTAACAAGATGGCCCGTTTAGAATAATAGCACAGATAATATTTATTGGAGCATAGAGAATGAATGAGTGGTTCGACGGACTGTTATGTTTAATCTATGCATTCGATCGGCGATTACTGAATAATTGAAGATTTTGAGCTTGGAATAGTGGTACAGCGTAGCTATACTAGCTATGGATATGTGGCCACTGCGCCTGCGCAGTTATGGGCTCTAGATATTCGTTCAAATTAAGAGAGAGAAGATGTTTACAAAGGCTGGCTAATGTAAGCTACCAGAACAATACCTGCTGCCACAGGCACATAGGTACATTTAACGAACTCAATTTGAATCTCTGTCAAAAACAGAGAATATAGCCAGGTGTTAGACATAATTCATTTCTCAGTCAATTAGCTACAGAGAATACCCAACCAAGAATAAAAATAACAAAATTGCTACTACTTTATAATCAACGTCGAGCCACAGTTTATCACCAGTTTGGTCCAATTAAACCTCGTCCAATTAAAGCTCGTGGCTAAGTAATAACTAAAAATAGGTTAAGCTACGCTTGCTGGAGTTGGCCCGTGGATGGGTGACCATCTTTACATACCAATACTCCTCCGTAGCTCAAAAAGCACATTAAGCCGTTGGTACCGACTGTCATTCGTGGATCTTTGACAGTAGCTACGGGTTGTCAGAAGCCTCAACAAGCCTTACCAAGGGTATCGTATTACCCAGTTACTGGGTTATGTAAAATACTGGTATTCAGCTGCATCTGGTTAGACTGCAATTTGACCCCAACATAGTTGGGAAAAGGCTAGACATACTGATTGATCCAATTAAACCAACGAGGTATTGTGGTATACCATGTTGTAGCTGTATCTCTCAACCGTTTAAAACAATTTACAGATTCTAAACAACATTCACACAATAATAATATCGTCTAAAATACACTAATTATTGCATTACAGAGCCAAGGTTGGAATGTTAAGATTATCATAAGGGCTCCTACACAATGAATGATTATAATCACTTAACTGATTGTACTGATAGCCGAAAATGGCTACGATATAAATTGACCAAACCGTTCGACTAAACAGCTATCAACAACATATAAATCTACGGAATTGAGTCGAATAGCTGTCCCTTTGTAAATTGAAATATAATAGAAACCAGAATGGAATAGGTATGGAGAGCCTCAAAGATGAAAGGGCTAGATATGAACGTGTAAACACGTTTGTTAAGTTAACTATTGTATATCGTGAGCAGGGAATATGATGCAAAATTGTATAATTATGATTCCTATAATAGGTAGACCGGTAGAGTTCAATGTAACTGAAATCTTTTATCACCATACGATACTCTAGATCTACAAACATGTTTAGAGTTGACGAATTTTCCTTTGAGTTGACTATTTAGATTGTACTCCTATACTTTGAAAATATATTCACATTTTTACATCTTCTAGTATCAAAAGATATTGTTTCTTTGAATTGTGAATTTTGCAATATATGATCTGTCCGTTCTGGCAGAGAGTGTTGGTATCTACAGTTTAGTTGCATCATCACCACCATCTCGGCAATAAGTGGCAAGAAAGTGCCTACAAACAGGTGAATTACTGTTATTATAGAACGTCCCATCAACGTTACGTCCGCAGTGTCCATAGTTTTTGGCCCGTTCTTCTCTATAGGAACCTACTACGCTTTGAAATGAGCAACTAGCTTCAACTTCTTGACTGACCGACAAAAGTGCCTGTCATTGGATTGATTGAAATAAATGCTTTGAGTTTTGAGTAGGTACGTCTCTCGATCAGCTATAACAAATCACTAATCAGTCCAAACCCTTACTGAGTAGCGAACAAATTATACGCGACCCAGTTCTCAAGCCCATCCCACGAACACATTCTACGAGCTCGTTATTGGAGAATAACTATTGCATTTACTATTAATAGCTTCATTTATGTATGATTGATACTGCATAGTACAACCTAAATACCGGTTGCTGTCTGCATTGGTTTGGTTATTGTTACTTTGTTGCCACTTCGATTCATTTGTTTAATAATTGAGATGCCTCTCGCCGTTAAGTTTTCCGGCAACAAGACAAACAATACATCCTTGATGAATTGAGACTATAAGACGTGGCGCACACTATGCGACATGCGACTGCGACAGCTCGGCGACTAGACGCAACGACAAGCTGCGGCCGACAATTTTGATGTTTTGTTCAAAGCTCCGCACGTTTGGCGTCGGGTTGCAGAGTCGCAACGACAGGATAGGGAAGTCACACGCTGTCGCTACTTGTCGCAGCGTCTACACCCGATAACTGTCGCATGCGACAGGACAGCGTCTTGTCATCTAGCTGTCGCAGCCGCATTTCGCATGGTGGCTGTCCACGATTATGTCAGATGAGAATTAAAAGCTTCAATTTCTCAACGGTTGCTTCGTCGGTCATGTGATCATTCGGGCAAACGTACTTTATACAAGTGAACTTCGGGAAATAGTGACACACTCCTGCTCCACAATCACAGCGCGCTAATTAAAGGGCTTTGGCGGTCTTTGGGCAGTGTCCACTTCTGGACATTGGACACTCCCAAGTTGCGCCACAACACCCGGATCTCTGTCTTGCGCATCTACTCTCCTCCGGCTATCTTTTTAAGGTAATGGGTCTATCTAGCTAATCCCACGCTACGTTGCTGATTCGCGGTCTTCACTCGACTCCAGACAATGCTGAGGAATGCTGCTTTTTAATCCCTTGAGAGATTCTCTAAAAATCATAGTAATTTATTTGTCAAACACAGTACCTACCTTGGATGGTCATTACGAAAATAGACCTCTTAATAATAATAGTATCCCTAAATGCGGATTTCACCAATTAAACTGAACGCGATCAGCACTTCTAAACCGCGTACAAAAGCCGTCAATGTCAATATTCCATAACAATTTTGACACTGACAGCTGTTGAACGTGGTTTAGATTGACTGAACGCGTTCAGTTTCACTAACTTCGTCCTTGCCCTGATGCACACAATGATGACATTCATGACTAAGCTATAATACTTATTTTATAGGTACCTAAAATTACACCTGTGTCAATGGTTAAAGGAACAGATAACATCAACACGACATCATAATCATGAAATATTAATGACTATCGGCATCATTTCGACTGACGTTCTCTTTATATTAAATGTTAAATAATTCCAATTATCATCGAAATTACATTATTATAATGTTAGTTATTGGCACAGACCTTTAATAGTTAAACATTAATAAGTGGGAAGGTTTCTATAGGCATTTGTGTTTTCTAAGTAAATATTATTAAAAATAATGGAAGGATGGTTAAACCCTTTTATATAAGGGAGAGCTTGGCTTGAACTTTAAAAAATAAAAAATCATAATTGGTATATCTGAATCGTTTTGATACAGGTTGCACCATAGCTTCATAAATTCGATAAAAAAATCTGCTCAACAGCGTGAATAACGCAATGAAGGTTGTTGAACTGTCAAAACGGAACAAATTTATCGTAATCATTTACGAAAATTTGTAGCGTAATTAGATAGCTGGTTATTCAGCTATATTTCTGCTGTATTTCATCATAATTGATCTAGTAACGTAACCACTGCAAACGTACCAAATCGACATACCGAAAAACTCACTTTCGTTAATAAGTCACTCATATTTTTTACATCAAACGGCACAAATGAAGAGACATGGCCAATAATTCAATGAAACCCATTAAACTAAGCCTTCACTTGTTTTATACTTTTAATCAATAACTAATTTATCATCTTGCGCATCAGAAATAATAACTATATACACCGTTATTTCTGCTCATACCTATGATTCTACAACGATGCTATCTGCTACGGCTAAATACAATTATTAATCGATTCCTTTGACCTTTTGTTAAACTAGCACTTAACATTTAATATTGTATTTCAATTAACACAATGCAATAAATTGTTAGAAAGTAAATATTTGTTCACAACTTACGGTAGGTACCTTTTATTGTTTCATTATATTATTTGATCCCGGTTGTTTTAATACGCGGGTATGCTTGTCGTTTTAAAGAGACATGACACACATAAAATTAAATTATTATTAAAATAAATATCTTCCTTTATTTGTAACTAAGTATAGCTATTGCTCGCGGCGTCGCCCGCGAGTACGTCGGAAAATACTATATATTACTGGGATTAAAAGTACCCTGTGTTAATCCAGGTTATAAACTATATGTGTGCCAAATTTCATCCAAAACCGTTCAGCCGTTTTTGAGCCAATCCGGAACATACATCCAGACAATCAGACAAACGGACAAAAATTATTAATTATATGTAGGTATAGATAAAATCAATAATGAACTAATACGCGTCATAATTTTACAGCAATTTTACAGCAATTCAATTTAAAAAGCATTTCATTTATAAACTTTTCCTTCAAACAAATGCATAAGTAATTGACAGCTAGAGCCAAGTTAATTTGATTAACTTACAAAGCCAGGTGTCCCTAACTGCCTTAAGTGTGTTTTTCCGTGTCACTAAGAAAATGTAAATTCGCCCGTAACAATTCGCCGAACAACAGACTAATCTTTGCATCGAATGCATGTGCTGAGCTAATCTTCTATTAATCATAAATACATATATACATAAACTCACGCCTTCTTCAAATGGGGGTAGGCGGAAACTATACAGAACCCCATCTGTTATGATAAGTAATTCCAGTCCATACTTAAAAGCGTTTATTCTGAAAGTGGGCAACGTCGCAATTAGATGTCAAATATTTCGCTGTTTTGATAAATTCGGCAATATTACTGTATGGAAATATGAATTGTGGCTAACTAGTGAACTAGAATATTAATAATGAATTGCAATTATAAAACTGAATTTGATGTTGTAACTGTTGTTTTAGGTGTAAAAAAGGCATTTGAAAAGTTTCCAAATACTTTTTTTACATCTAAAACTTAATATTCGGTGTTACGATATTAATTATTGCATTTCATAATCAATATTTTAGTTCACTAGTTAGCCACAATTCATATTTCCATACAGTAATATTGCCAAATTAATCAAAACAGGTAAATATTTGACAGCTATTTGCGACGTTGCCAACTTTTACGATAAGCCCTCTTAATGGAATTCATTAAGTTTTCAGAT
Organism: Xanthia icteritia; assembly: GCA_949128155.2. Taxonomy (NCBI): domain Eukaryota; kingdom Metazoa; phylum Arthropoda; class Insecta; order Lepidoptera; family Noctuidae; genus Xanthia; species Xanthia icteritia. The sequence goes on along the minus strand of OX421947.2, from coordinate 16,525,587 downwards.
GCGAAAATCGCACCAATTTCATCATCATCATAATCAGCCGATAAAGTTCCCACTGCTGGCACACAGTCCTCTCAGTGAAAGGGAGTGGGCCATAATCCACCACGCGGGCCCAGTGCGGGTTGGTGGATGTTACATATTAGTAACTTCGAATTTTCGGTTCTAGGACATGCCGGTTTCCTCACAATGTTTTCCTTCACCGTTCCAAATTCGAACCAGCAATTTTCAAAATATTCTAAATCATACAGACATACAAACGCGATTGGCAGCTTTATTTTATAGTCTAGAGAACATCTAAAGGTGCTGGTCGATTTACACTGTCAATTCTGTTAATCGATAATTGTGTTTTATTTATTTTGAATCGATAAGATCTTTTCGTGTCGGGGGAGTTTTTAAAACGCACAGCGATTAGTCAAACGCCTCTACGCGTCGAAACAAAGATCCAGAATGAAATATTTTAAATTATGTATTTTGACAGTATCAATTATTACGAAACAATAAATATTCCACAGTTTTTATTAACGAAGTCATTCCATTTTATTTGTTTACTTTTAATTATAGAATGTTTGTTTATAGCCGTTTATAGAGCTGTGTAATCAATCGGCGCATTTTATTTTCATTTGATAAAATCAGTAATGTGGAATATTTAAATTGCCAGCCGATTTATTGTTCCTGATTATATGTCACGATTTAAATATATAAAGAAGTATTTGATCTATCTGCTCGTGTGCAAGCGCACTTTATGTAGCACGCCTTGTAATGGAAATAATGAATAAATCGTGAATTTTGTTCTCATTTCTCGTTCGCTACCCATATTTGCATCCATGATTATGACAAGGCTTTCGAAAAGACTTAATTTGGTTAAACATTATCATTTGGCCGACATATCGGTATAATGATTCGAGTGTAACTGTCACGATTCGTGCATAATTTGAGTACTTAATACCGTATTAGCATGGTATTACAAAATCTCGACGATATTTAACGGTGGTTCAACACATGGTGGGCAAGGCAGATATTCAATTTATAATCTCATAAATGGAATAAGGTCGATGCGCCTGCGGCGGCAGCAAAGGTTAATCGGAACACGGCTGAACACGTCACATGGTATTGTGTCGTGGCGCCCTACTATTGAGAAACTGAAATCTGAACTACGATTAGATTTATTGCGATATTTCGCTATGATTGATTTCTATCGATTTTCTGTGCTGTGCTGTGTGTGACTGATCGCTTCGTGTAGAACAGTTCGTGTATTATTGTTTGTTTCTCATGACAGTGGGTGTTCTATACCTACGTACCCTCTTATAAACAAGAGGGTAATGTGCAGGTGACAGCTTTTAAATATAAATGGAATTCTACAATGCCGCGTAATCATTTTCATGTTTTTACCCGCGCTACCACATAACTGTCAGCACATTGCCAACAAAAAGCATGAATTAGATGACAGTAAATGAGTCATAAAAGATAGTACGCTCTTAGGTACACCGAGCATTTTTTAACATCCGCTGCAGACAGACTCCCCGCCGCGCGACGATCGATCATCCGCGGAAGAGCGCTGTTTTACCAGAAAAAAAAACAATTGAATAAGCACTTTTCTATTGTACGAAGGCAGCATTAAAGGTTCCATTAAATATATAGTTGTCGTTAAGAGTGTTGACCGCCGGGGGTCGAGCGCGTGTAGAGCCACGGCGCGTTGTATGCGGCGCTCGTCGCGGCCACATCGGCATTCTGCCAGTGATCACGCGCACAACTGCATTATTCAGCACAACTCACGCGCCGCTGTCGCATTATACCGTACGATCCTTAACGCCTCGCCTCCGACTCAACCCGCATATGGAGTACCGGAAAAACTAACAATGTCGTACCTATTACATGACAAATTGCGACTATTAACGTCTCAGCCTCGACGCACCGGCTTTGGCATCGGCTGCTCTAAGTCTCCGATGATTATGGAAACGTTGTAATGCAGTTCGCGGAAACCATTTTACTGGATGTGCCGTTTGTCGAAGTTGTGAGTAGTGCCGGTAAGGCTGTCACAAGCAAGTCCATCTCGCGATGCCATTTGTTGTGATGTTACAACGGGAGCTGTGAGCTAGATAATTCTCAATCTAATAGCAAAGTCCTAAGATCTTATCCGCCTGCAGGCGTCAAATTGGCGTTATTGTCTGCACTAACAATGCCTACATTGTCGCAGAAATAGTAGGAATGAACGGCGAATTAACTTTGGCATTAGAGGCCGACAAACGCTTGTTTACGACGAGCTATGATATCAGTATGCCATACTTACATGACATTTAACAATCATTAAATTAATCGATGTTTCGTAGAACAATCAAGTAGAATTTTACCTTGAAGTCTTGACTCGTATAGATTGATCTTATGGAAGGTCAAGAACCTAGTGATGAATTGCAACTTAAACGAGGCTTACCTGTCTACCACCAGCAATAAACAAAATTGGCTAAGTAGATGTTCACTTAAAGTTACTTAGGTAAGTAACTATAAGTGAACATCTAAGGATACTGCCATGTTTTGGCATCCAAACTCCCGACCTAACAAAACCCTTTCCTGTACACAACCAGATACATATTACCAGTAACAAAAACATGACTTTATCTTCTAAACCGATGTTCACCTGTCTATACCATGTTGGCAGACCCTCGCTAATGGCACAAAAGTGTACATTCATTTTCATCAAAACTCACAATGGGCTGCTAAAGTCGCCTAATAGACCATTACACGTAGATTTATGCCAGTAACAACATCTCAAGATTGAGGCATAGTTGACTAGCATTACCATATAAGAAGGGGGAATAAATAACATCGATTTCTGTTGGAAAATTATTCGTTAGATGTTGAAGCGAGTAATCATGAGCGGTGAGTAGGCTTCGATGCGAACACACGCTTGAATTTAAATGGTTAATTTGTGTCTTATAGGTAGCTACTTTGTAAGGTATCTGCTTTGTCGTGGATTTATATCTTTCTCTTGTGTCTTTTAGGGATTGTCTGACGAAGTAGGTAGGTACTGGTTTTGGGGATACCTAAGTAGGATGAATAGGTTACGCCTTCTCTCCAAGGTGGGAAAGGGAATGATGAACAGCAAGGTCGAGTTAGGCGAGTTTTGTTGGAGTTAGGAAAGTGAAAAGAACTTAGACCCAATCGTGATATTTCCTCTCAAGCAAGCTAGGTCGATCCAGCAAGTAATGCGACCAATACGATTTAATACGATTAATACGATTTATTATTCAGGTTGATCCAATCGAACAGTAGCAAGAAACACGAATCGACAGATTCCACACAAAAAATATAAGTGAAACCCACCCAGTTCTGAATTTCTGAATATCGACAGAATGCAAGCCTTAGATAGCTCCTTTATGCCTTTTACTTAGCATATCTAGAAAGCAACTCTCACGTTTCATATTGAATAAGCATATTATAAGCAGCGCCAAAGATATCCAGCGATTTATATTCGGAATTATTTATCACGCACCGTCCTTTCCAATTCTGAATACGTAGACGTGTAATCTGTCATCTATTCAATTAACATTACGATGGTAAGTTGCCATTTTAATCAAAAGTGCAGGTACTTTAATTTACTCTGTCATAGTAAGTATTAAATTTCATCCAAGCTATAACCCCACGCGGCGCATGTAAATGAAGCATAAATCACTCCTACACTTGGATACACCTATTTATATTAACTTCACTATAGCGGTATTATGCAAAGGTTTAACATGGAGTTGCGAGTAAAAAAACGGCAAGGTAAATGTGTACAAATGAGTGTTTCGCCATTACAAAGTTCTTGAATTGATGATTTAATTGATGACCAGCACACACTTATGGGAAAAAAAAAATTGCTGGCCACAGCACTTGCAAATAAATAGCCATAGTTTTCCGAGAAAGCCTTCCGGAAGAAAGCCGTATTTGTGCAATAAAGATATTTGGGGGCGAAGCCCCTATAACTTGAGCTTCGCCCCGTCATGCCGATGATCATATCTACGATATAGGTAATACTCCACAGTAATGAGATTTTTGCTTGTAAAGGCAACTGGGACATTTGCCATTTATTAGAAGCAGTTATTTCTGGTATGCAGACCTGTATTTGTGTAACCAAAAGGACACGTTTTTTGCAACGGTCATATGTTATCAGAAAAAGAAGCACACAATCTGTTTGTTCGCATAGTTTGTGAAAAATTACAACATGGCGATTATAGTATCATGTAAAAGGCACGCCCGGACAATTTGGTTTTTAGCGCCTAGCCATTGGATACGAGCAAAGTGCGCTGAACAATCTCCGACTACTTTGAAGATTAGTTTTTGGACTGCTGTGGATGACAGAGTTTAGTCCGTCAGTCTATTGCATGTTAATTTGTCCGAGTGAAGACCAACAGACCGCCAGACGTCGGGTTATGTTCCGAGTCTCGCGAATGATATCGGAGCCCGCGTAACTCACGGGTTCCGATATCATTCGCGAGATAACCCTAGATCATCTGCGTAATACGGCAGTTAAAGGAACTAAGGTTTTTAATTAGTTTGAATCTGACATAGGTACATAGCCCTCAGCTCAGTATTGTCAAGGCAAAGGAACCCAAAAAGGGCAAATGAGGTTACGCCATCAACTCGTACGCACATCAACGTATACGTTTCGCAATTGATAAATGAGTACGATAACCCACGTTACCCACGTATGTTATTTTGACGCAGAGAATAGAAAACCGACCTTGCTGTCTAAAATCACATAGTTGACCTACTGATCCATAAGCATAAAATAACGACCTTTGATACCAGAGCCGCTAGAGGTCAGGAACCTTCAATCATGGTTCTTATATTGGTGAATGTCACTAATAACGTATTTTCGTTAATTAGGAGTGAAGTGAACCGTTAATCATTACTTGTCACTCAAATGTAATATCATGCTTTTTAGCTCGGAAAGTAAAGCACAGAGCATGCTCATGGCTATGAGCATGCTCTGTGCTTACGTGCTTATATGCTTATGGCCTGTTTCAACACCTTGTGGTAAGTTCCGGCTAACTTATCTGGCAGATCATTTAAAACAAACTTTATTTGGTAGATATTTTGCACATCATGATTCTGTGAATGCCTTAAAAGGGAACAGGGGCTGCGAGGAATTTGAAAAATAGGTATTTGAAAAAACTATTCCCGTCCTCTTACCTCAAGTCTGCCTTCGCAGAGTGCGACAGGGACAGCTGCAGCTCACACCGATTATATCACAAAAATAAAACTGACGAGATCGACGTTTCATATTCCAATTTTTTCTCCTCGAAAACGGTACCGATTCAATTATTTTTTACATTAAAATTTGAACAAAGAGTATGTCTAGATTCCTATCATTTTCATTTATGTTAAAAACTTTTCGAATTTATCTGGTACTCCTCTAATCACGGCGCAAAAAATGGGGCATTTTTGTAATTTTTGGAGGGTCCTATTTTCTTTACCGATAAGTTGCTGAAAAAAAGGAAATAACAGGGACGTGACTACAGCAGACCTTTATTTTATGAAAAAAAAAATTGCTGTAGAGGCATTTTTCAGGAAGAAAAAAGGAGAATACATTTGTATGGAGAATCGCAGGCCAATCTTTTAGAAGGCTACACTTCCGAACGCCGCAGATCTTACATTCCATAAATCACTAGTAAGTATTTATTTTATATCATGTGCAACAACAAATTCCGTCATAAATATCAAACCACTGAACCCATACGTCAAAAACTGCATTCCCAACAACCAACCGTTTAATTAATAAATAAAACAACAAATCAATTCGACGTCCGTATAATATAAGATATAATAAAATAAATCCATAAATAATGCGCTAGTCCTGCACTAGGTTTACGTCGACATTGAACTGTCCCTTCTCAAGGTCGCAGGCTGCTTGGTACCGCCATCTGTAGGTGCCACTTGCGTCGTAGGACTTTTTCTGTGGAGTAAAATAAGTTTAATGTATTAGGTGTTTGTTGTTATGTTGGTAGATAACTAGAGTCAGTCCGTACGCGACGAAAGAAATAGGATATGCAGGCAGATATTCTAAATTTGATAAGTGATTTTATAATAAAAAATCTGGTTATTTTTATTTAAACAGGCTTTTGTTCCTTTTTGAAGCAGTGTATTCAATTCAAGCGGACACTGGATTGGATGACTAAGAAAGAATAGAAAGAAATAAAGAATTACGTTTATTTGGACACAGTTTGTGAAATACAAATAACAAAATGAATGAATGATGATGATGACTAGTAAATTGAGGACTGAAATTTTAAAATTGGTTCAGTACTTTTATGGTTGGAACCCTAATAAGGTCTTTAGGTCCCAACCATAGAAGGAAAGCGGGAGAGACGTTATGAGATCACTTCCATTACAAAAAAAAATACTATAGTGGAAAATTGTATTGTTTCGAAGTTGCTAGCAAAAAACCTGACTACAAACACTACTTTTACACCATTAAAATTATTTTTCATCTTGTAGTAGCTTTTTCAATATCTGTTTTTTTTGTTGTAGTTATAAAAGAATTTCTATGTCAAACACGATTTTGTCGACTGTACTTGAATTGCACTTGCAGTACTCACAATAATGAGTCAATTATTATGTGCACTGCATTTATAAAACTGATTGTCTAATAAATACACAATCAGGTTTATTACCTGGCAACAGGGAAGTTGGCTGCAGTAATTACTATAATGCAGGCTAGATTGCTGGTCTAATAAATGAATGTAGGTAGTTATTGTTTTTATTATACTTTTATTGCTGACTGGGTATTACCACAGTATAATAAAGTAACAGTATTATGTCTCGGCAGTAACCTTCACATAATTACCTACGGCCGCTCGGTAGATAAACCTTCCGCGTAACTGCCGCGCACTCGAGACTGTTGCGTACTGATACACATTGAGATTTCGAAGCGCGTCGTTTCGGCCGTCTTCCATGAAGACATAATACTATTACTTATTTATACTGTGGTATTGCTATGAAATTATGAATAGATATTTATAGGGCTGTTAAGCCGTCTTTCTTTATGAAATTATCCATCACACAGAATATAATAAGTAGTTACACAATGCTCATTTCAGTTTTAGTGGCTAGGTAGACTAATTGGATTACATACATTGGATAAACTAAATTGGACGAACTAAATAAACACTCGTTTTTTACTGAATATTTTTACTGCATATTTTTTATGAGTCTGCAGGTGTATTTTTTATGATGGAATTACACATTCGCCACCTTCAAACTGTCTGCCTATCTTAGCTCCCAAACGGACGGCCTCAAACCACTACGGCTTTTCAATTTTTTTTATAAAATGTATTTCACTACGTTTTTGTTTTAGTTTTTTATTTTATTGTTGTTTTATTTGAACGCCACAACATAAAAATTCACCAAGTATACTCCAATTACACAATAAACCAATTAAAAGGATAACTAATGGATAATCTGCAGTTTGACTTGTGTAATTCAATCTAAGTTCTAATCCATTAATCTCTAGTTAAGTGTAGTTTACAGGCTCACATTATTGAGGAAGCTATTAGTTAAGGGTTTAATTACTTTAGTCAATATTTTAACAGCCTTACTAATAAACTTTTACGCACGACGTATACCAGGGTTATAACATCAACGTTACCAATAAACGATATTTGACGTTTCAGTTGTATACATCTGGTGTAACCAGATGTCTTTAAACAAAGAGAATTTGTACAACCGTTATCCACCCCTCGGACCTTGTGTAGCGAACGTATAACCTATAATAACTAGTTGCTTTTGAGTTTGCAAACCATGGATTATTTACAATATATCGATATTTTAGATGAAATTGTGAATCGTAAAAGAAAATGTTATAAAAATCGTTATGATCCTTTCTGTTTGCATGAAAATGAGTTTCGATTGAACTAAAGGTTCAGCAAACTATAAGTAAGATTTTTTTTAAATTAGTTAAATGTCAGCCTAATGTTAGTTTAATTTCAGCCATTTAATATTGTAGAAAAAAATATCTTCATAATTTTATCATTTTAATCGTACTGAATTCGCTTTGAGATATTTTATCGTTCAAGATTGACTATAACAGCTTTTACGGTTGCGTTCTTAACCTAATACGCATGCATCATTGTATCATTAGTGAATTAACAATAATTTATTTTTTTAATTCGTAAAATAGCCCAAAATCAGTAGTTTTGGAAATAAAATGGACGTAATTATTTAAATTTACAATTTTTAAACTTATAAGTATAAAGTTATGAACGTTTTCCCAAATGAAAAAATATCAACGATATTACACAGTACCAGTTTCAGAACGTACCTTCTAATGTTGCCAGTGGTTTTTGTCATAAGTAGTGGGTAACTATGCATTGTGTATACACTGATTATTAGTAAGGGTAGTGTGTAACGCCTATTCACAGCTTATACATTGTATAACTATACAATAGTTAAACAGATGTTTAACTTATTTTTATTAGTAAGGCTGTAAATGATTATGCAAACATCGTAATATTACATATTCCGTTGATGTGACTATAGTGCAAATAATAACGGGTCCAGTGTGGGTTGTACTGTAGTTATTGTGCTAATTGGGTAATTTAAGTAAATGCTTGTAAAGTACCGCCCAAATTAGTAAAGTACAATACTAATTTGGGCGGTACTTTTTTTACTAGTTTTGAAAGTAGTTAGTAAAAATGTTAAAATTACTGTTTTTTGTCATGTTCACATTTATATGATAGATGATGATACTCACATACCGAGACACCTTCGTGCCTCAGAAAGCACGCTAAGCCGTTGTCCCGGCTGTTAAGCGCAGGCCACACTAAGAACGAAGCTAAGTTCGTTTAGCTTCGCTCATCTGGCTACCTCATCTTTCCATACTTCGGTAAGTATGCAAACCCGCGGTAGCTATACATGGGCGATGCTAAACGAACATAGCTTGGTTCCCAGTGTTGCCTGCGTTTTATTCGTAGATCTTTGACAGTCATTACGGGTAGTCAGAAGCCCAAAAGTCTGACAACCAATCTAACCAAGGGTTATCGTGTTACCCACTATACCTGGGTTGTGAAGGTCAGATAGGCAGTAGCTTCAAGTAAAATATTGGAATTCAGCTGTATCCGGTTAGACTGAAGCCTGACCCCAATATAGTTAGAAATAAGCTAGGCAGATGATGACGATGATGATACTCACCAATATCTTGACAGCCTGTCTGGTGTGAGGGTCCCATTCCACTCTCTCTCCCACTACTGGTGGTTGTATGGGCCCCGAACTTTGTTGCCCCCCAATTTTCCACACCGTCCATAGTGCGAAACCATTTATTTGTTGTGGCTCTTCTGCTTGCGATTTACTAGAAATTTAAAAAATGCCATTTTAGGGTTATAAACTTTGACTAATGTTCTTGGAAAATCGATTTTTCTAAAATATTATAAACATATATAAATAAGTATCATAAAGAATATCTACTCACAAAGTATAAACAGAGTAAGACTGGAAAGCAAGGGAAAAGAAATAACAATAGGAAGGGCGTCAGACAAGATGATCCCATGCGACCAAAACTGTTCATAGCTGTGCTTGAAGGAATATTTAAAGAGATTAACTGGAGAAACACTCAGGATACAAGGCCAACATCTAAGCCACCTCAGATTCGCCGACCACATTGTCCTCTTAGCGGAATCAACAACTGAGTTAGAACCTAATCACAGCAACACAAACTAATATTGACCAAAAAAGATAGCACTAGGCCTTTTTATCCACCTAAAGAAAGCTTTCGACACTGTTAGCCACTCAATATTACTACAAAAGCTCAGCAACATAGACGTTTCAGGGGTAGCACCCAAAATGATTTAGTCATACCTAAAGAATATGTATCAAATAATAAAATAAAAGTCGGGAAATACCAAAGTAAACCACACAGCATAGGTTCATTCGGTGTGCCCCAGGGATCGGTTCTTGGACCACTATTCTTTCTCATTTACATCAATTCCGTATACGAAATTTCACGGACACGGACTCGTTTCCCTTTACTCCTGTTTCAGATTTTATTTTAGATTGAATTATTATCACAGGCGACCTATAAGGCAATATATGTTATTTTGAATGTTTATAAGCACTTTCATATTTCTAGTTATTTTGTTTGATGTTGATTTTATATTAGATTTATTTAGAATTACATATTTTGTGTTTCAACATTATAATTTCCTAATAAGAAACTTTACCATTACCCTTAAAGATTAATATTATTTTATTTGTACCAAAAGCAGTGCAGAAGTATCTATGTCGCTATATCGCATTTTAATAATTGCATGGCATACATGCAATTATTAAAATGCATAAAATAAAACTAGTGGTATTTTCTAATATGTCCATTAAAAGCCAACACAGTAGGTATGTATATCTCAGTTTTAATGGTTTCATAATAGATATCTATTTAATATATACCTAATACTAGACATGATAAGAATGATGGAAAAGTATTACGACGGAAGTAAATCACAAAATATATCATTTAACACTTAATATTTGTACATACGGAGTTTCTTGCCCATTCTTCTCCATACGAAAACTACCTTTTGGAAGGGGCAACTAGAATCAATTATTATTTAAATGTTGACGTTCAAAAGTGCCTTTTTTGTGCCTAATTGAAATAAATTATTTGACTTTGACTTTGACTTTACATGTTAAATTGGCTCCTGAACCGGCAGACGAATATAGTCAGTTTTATACTGTTCACATAGGCATAGTGCATACTTCGTCTTTGAGCGGCCATGGTACTACTCGATATCATAATGCCGTACTAGTATCAGCCTTCCTAGTTGTTGTTCATTTTTGGTAACAATAACTCGTCTTTGAGCGGCGATAGATAGTCACTTGTCCAGCCGCATGCGAGCAGACCGTCACTATTCTCACCAAAGGGGGCCAAAGTACGGCTATATCTTGGATATTACAACTTGTTAGTGAAGCCACATCTGATGTACCAATATGGGAATTGAAATATGGGGCAACGCGCCAAAAAGTAACCTAAAGGACCTACAGATCGCTCAAAATTAAATTTATATTATTCCACTATGGTTACCTTATACCTACAATTAAAATATACAGGGAAACGAAACTCATGAATATTAAACAACTCCATGCATTGCATACTATACCAGCATTCTTATAAGAAAAATTCTGAACTAGTCCATTCACATACAAATACATCAAGTACATAATAAAAAAATCACATTCTAAATGATCAAACACTACTAACTACCATTAATAGACTTGCCCTGCCCTATTGCTGCTTTATACCGTGTTCATATTCCTTGTCTAATACTAAATCTGGGAACAAATTATCGGATGCGTCTGTAAGCCGCGGCTGACAGTTGCGACTTAATTATATCTGGATAGTACATTTATTAATATTATTATTTATTTATTTGCATAAAGTCTTAATACAGGTTCGTGTTTGTTTTGTACCATTAAACCAGAAATGGTTTGTATTGGTACTCACATTCGCTAAAAGAACACTCCTTAATCACTAAAATATAGCTTGTATTTACTTATTATATATTATTCATGTATATCATCCATGTACGTACATTATTTGCCTATATTATAAAAATAAGCAAACAATGTAGGTACATGAACAATAATTTGTACGTAACTATTTAAGCCGTAAACATCTATCAATAAGTATGTGAGTCACACACATGTAATGTTTTGAATCTGAGCTGCCCGCTACTCGACCGGTTCTAGTCAACGTAAAGAAATTCCTATACTATTTAGTACTACACTGTGCAAACTATCGGTCTTAAGTCGCGGACGTGATCTTGGAAAGTCGTTGAGTGTTCGGACGTCTGATAGAAAACTGGCCGGCTGGAGCTGGGAACAACATGCACACTCATCGGTCGCGACTGTCAGCCGCGGCTTACGGACGCGTCCAATAATTTGTTCCCAGCTTAATGTTTCCGACCACGGGAATTATTTATTTTGCGAGTGCATCGATTAGTTTTAAATGTTGTTTTATTTGCGTACGAAATTAATGTTATTAAGTAAGTGATTTGTTGAGAAAAAATAGCTGCTTAGTTTGTGTGTCAAAGTTCTTTTACTACTATATTTTAAATTTTAAAAATGTTTTCAAGTAAACGAAATCTTTGTAATTTCTTATTGAGAAATCAATTGCTTTAACCATAACTTGAGGGGAAAAACTGGCTGAAGACTGCCAAAGACAGGGAAAAATGGCACGAGATTGAGAAGAATGGACCCAATTTTTTGGGTAAAAGCCATATAGGGTAAAACACTAAAACAAGTTTAATACCAGTAGTAACAAAATTTCACTAACAATAAGACTACATTTGATTTATGGAAATAAAAAAATATGGAATAAAGAAGCTTCATTGTAATGAGACCGTCGAAGTGAAGATGATCGACAGCAGACTGACCGGCTCCCCGTGGCTCTTACTAGGACACTCCAACAACGGCTAAGCTTCTACGTGTGTGTTATAACTTTATATTAACTTACAGCACTTCAATGACGCCGTCGACCGCGTACGCCGGCTCCAGTCGGGTGAAGACTATCGACAGCAGTCTGACCGGCTCCCCTCGGCTTTTACAAGGATACTCCCATAATGGCTGCGCCTCTATCTCAGCGTCGCTGATTGTGCTCGATTTCTGAAAAGAAACAACATTATTCTATATTTTTAAGATTCTGTTGCGAAAAAGAGACGATGCTATTCCTCCTGTACAGCCCCATCTTTTTCTCACACTGTATGTGGATCAATGATGACTCTATGAGCACGTCATATCATAATAATGTCGCAAGTAACGTGACCTTTAGTTTTTTTTTTGCATTTCAGGTTGGCTTTGCTTGTTAAGAACATTTGACAGTAATGTGTAAAATTCTGTACATTTATAATACATATTTTGCCGTTCTTATTTTGGTGGCAACGAGACCGCGTTACTTGCTTTTTAGTCATATCGATTAAAGCCCCAGCCCTGTAGTCTTAAAGAATAGTTAACTGTATCGAAGGGCACTCTGTGACTGTGTATTTTATAAGACGTAAGAGATGATGAAGACTTCCCTATACTGTAAAAACCTAGCGAGTCGAAGGATTGCGCTAAAATTTTGGCAGGCGCTAAGCACAAAGGTAAAATAATAAACAAATATACGTATACCAGACGTACGTAGAGCAGAGCGATAACAACAGTGACTTACGAGTTGTGAGTTGTAAGTCGTGTAGGTACCCAGACAGGCGCTTTACTTTGTAGAAATTATTTCATCACCTTTGCTCTCAAAACGGTCAAGGAAATAATCGTGAGAAAACAGAAATCCGCATGTCCGAGAACCAAGAATTCAAAGACATGTGAAAATTGACATCTACCAACCCGCACTGAGCTCGCGTGGTGGATTACAGCCCACTGGCTATCATCGAGGGGAGGCCTGTCCCAGCAGTTGGAACATTATAGGCTGATTATGTATGTTATGCTATGTATACGTACACCCACCTCGACTAATCCATCAAACACTGTCATATCGATTCCTTCACACTTCCCCAACGGTGTCGCGATCTTATGCAGGTCTTGAAACTCCACCGGCATGGCCCAGATCTCACAACACTCAGGAATGTACGACACACAGCTATACAGTTTAGTCTTATGTTGAAACAAGACATACGCAATCTTTAAATTCTCCCACGGCAGTATTGCACTCGCGAAGTTAGGATCAGCTATGAAAGTCGTCACTTGTTTTACTATTTCATCTGTAACTTCAGATATAAAGTGTACTTTTTCAAGATTGTTTGTAGTAACATAGTCTTGTAGAATCCCGAGATTCAAGTTCAAACTTTCAAGTATATAAACAGCCTTAGCACCAAATTTCGATGCGGCTAACCCCATGAAACTGCTCCCATTTAAGTCTAAAACAACGGAATCATTGTTGATTTCTTCTTTCAATTGTTCTAGAAACTTCTTACTTCGTTTTCCATCATTTAGGTACGATACGTGAGTTCTTGATAAAGCCATGTGGACTCCACATTCGCAGTTAGGTCTTTTGTAGTTTGTTAGTTTGTTGTTTTCGTTTTCTAGGTAGAACCAAAGTGAGTATTCGTCTTGGCACGAGACGAGCGTTGCTTCCGAGTCTTTTTCTAGGTTAAAGTCTTGTGGTAGGTAGTAGACAGCTTGCATCCAGTGATCGCGCCAGGGTATCGTGTCTTGTGGTCGTTCAGATGATGTGTTAGCGTCAGGGTGACACCACCAAGGTGCACAGCTCAGGCAGATTCGACCTGGAATCAAACATTTTATGGATCATCTATACCAGTGATTCCCAAAGTGGTCGACGACATGCAAAGGGTCCACGTCAGCGAGAAAATGGGGGTCCACGATAGTGGATCTCATTTAAGCAGGTCATGACTTAAATTTTGGCTTTCCAAGAATGGAATAATCCATATATATACAGATATAAAGTAGGTACCTATTTACTTTCTTAATACATTCTTATAGATATATAAATAAACACAGATATCCATTTATATAAGTTTATGTTTTTATTTTCTCTGCATGTAAGTTTTTATTTGTAAAAAAATATTTTTATAGAACCTCCAACTTTATCTATCACGGAGATTTGTTGCTTATTTTTTACGTGAAAACGTAATAAACAGAGCTACCTTAATACTACGGTTTTGTATACAACTTATTATTATAATATTAGTACCTAGCGAAATCCCTACTTCGCTATTATAGTGCACAGAAAAAATGAAAATCTTAGCTGTAGTCTAGAGATATTCTTGATTCAAAAATTGAACTACAAGAATAAAAACCTTAGTTCAAGAAAATTTCGGGTTTTCTAAAATTTTTCTTGAATATTTTTTATTTTAGTTTTTTAAGTGAGTAGCTCTATACCAGCTGTCAACAACACATAAGTTGATGAATTTGCATAAACTCAATATTAGGTCCACAACATTAAAACGTTTGGGGACCTCTGATCTATACTAATAATAATGCTGAAGTTAGTTTGTTTTTTTGTTTATTTGAACGCGCTAATTTCGGGAACTACCAGTCGGAATTGAAACTTTATTTTTGCATTTGATAGCCTAATTCTTGAGGAAGGTTTATAGGCTTTAACATCACGCTACAACCCTTAGGAGCCGACCAAAAAGAAAAAGTCAGAGAACGCTAAGCGAAAACGAAGTAACAGAGCGCGGGCGGGCGATGCGATGTGACAGAGTGAGACGGGGAACAAGAAATTTCACGCTGACGGAGTCGCGGGCAGAAGCTAGTTTTAAATATTCTTCTTTCTTCTGAATAAAAATAAATATTCAAGTTCATTTCAAGAATATGTATTTTAAATTTGATATACATGTTCGTGTTGGCAACTATGGATTCCTTCGCACCGTCGAGTTAAATCGTAGGTCACATCAAGCAAATCTTTGAATAGCAACACATCTGTTGAAATCACACGACGAAAAGTACGACGTGTTTACGTCTGCAATGCTTTTAAAATAACCTGTGACACATCAAACCGAACTTACGTCGCATTATTTTCGTAGAAAACAAAACACGCCACAATTACGTTAATGGCGTAGCTACTAAGGTTTATTAAAGTGGTGCTGGGCACCCGCGGTGTTTGGGGGCCCCCTCAGTGTCCGAGCTGAGAGATCTACTAAGTCAATAAGGCCCAAGCGTAGGGCCTCAGTCGGCGTTTTAGAATAATGTGTTAAACTAAGAAGGAAGAGACCACCGTGATCCAATAAGGCATGGACCCCCCAATTCGAGTCAGGGTGCTAAAATTTTATTTGTGTATGAATGGTCGAAAGAAAATCTAAGCTATCTGAGGCGAGGTGCAATATTCGCAAGGCACTAGCAGCACTAGCGTTACGCGATTATCAATTGATGATCTCATACAAAAGTTCCATTTAATTAGATGGGTGACACGGGCCTAACTTCCAGTTTGTACCAGCCTCTGATCTGAAGTTACGCCACTGAATTACGTAGCAGACTTCGACAGATGTTTCTAAACTTGTAGACTTGGAGCTAAACTCCATTACACATCCATACTTTTATACTTACTTTTAATATTATAAATGTGTAAGTATTTATTTATTTATTTATTTTATTATTTATGTACACACAGAAAAATAGATACAGATAAGACATAATCATAATAAATGAGTACAAAGGTACTGCTTATTTCTTAAGAAATTTCTTCCAGCAGACCTGCCTGAGTATCTGTCTGCTACCTTTTTATGTCAGTAACACGAAAGCGTTGCTGGCCTCCCTTGTATATAAGGCGATTATCACACGGCACCGCGCACCGCCTCGGAGGGCGGTGGCGGTAAAGCGGATTTCGTAGCGGCGCGCCGCGCGGTAAGGCGGTTTACACGCCTGTCAGCGCGGATGGATTTAACGCGGATTTGACCAGTTTGATCACAGACACTGGCAAGAATGGACGTCGAAGTGGTGGCAATAATCTGGCTTTTATGGCGTAAAAAGAAAATAAAAAGAAGATATTGGGTTCATCCATTTTTACGAAGTAGAACTCTAAATAGAACATTCATGTTATTTTAACACATCCTGCACTCATGACGATCCGTGCGGTAGTGCGGCGCCCCGAGTGTGATGCCCCGCCCCGCCGCGCAGCCGGCCGCGCGGCGGGGCGGTGGCGGTGAGAGCGCCGCTCGAACGCGCGGTCAGGCGGTGTACGTGTGTTAGGCATCAACAGATTTAATAGAGGTCAATGCGACATGAGATCCGCTTCACCGCCTGCCGCGGCGGTGCGCGGTGCCGTGTGTTAATCGCCTAATAAGCGATTTTGCCACCCGTACGCAAAATACGCGTTTTGTCGTAGAGTTGCGGACACCCGTATTACCTTTTCACGGCTTAACCGCTGAACGGATTTCGATGGAATTTGGCACAGAGGTAAACCGTGAACTGGGTTAGTACATAAGATACGTCTTATGAACACACGGCGAAGCCGCGATCAAATGCATATATAGAGTATCCGTATATTTTCAAACTCACCTTCAGTATCCATATTAAGTTCCCACCACATGAACACAACCTGTGCCTTCCCTGTACCACTGACCGTAAAGTCTTGCTTCACCGTCCGCTTCATAATGATGGGTGAACGACCTGACCAGTCATAATAGAACACTGGGATCTGGTCTGAAAGCTCACGGAATGTGTGACGAGGTAACTGGGAGAGTTGCAGGTCATGGACAGCGGCAGAACCGGGGCAGTCAATCATCTGATGGCAGAAATGTGGAGCTTATTGATTATCAGTTAATTTTCTAGCAAATCTTAAGATATTTGTTGTGATTATAGTCCGTGTAAAGGAATCTGATGAAAAATGCCAATTTATAGTGCCATTTTACCTGAACAGGATTTCATTACACTCACTTTGTCAGATACTTTTTGGAACAGACACTATGGTATGTTAGAGACCAGAAGGCAGGGCTTGAAATACCGGTAGTTTTGGGAACCAGTACCATTGGCCTTGGTGTTTTACCGGTACCAGACGTAGTAGTACTATTACTACCGGTACCAGACGTAGCACCTGAACTATACTACCGGTACCCGACGTAGTACCTGTACTATTACTACCGGGTACCAGAAGTACCTGTACTACATATTACTACCGCTACCACAAGTAGTACCTGTACTATTACTACCGGTACCAGAAGTACCTGTACTATTACTACCGCTACCACACGTAGTACCTGTACTATTACTACCGGTACCAGACGTAGTACCTGTACTATTGGTCTTTCTAGTCAGTATTGGTACTGTACCAGTACCAAAACTGGAACCAAACAAATATTTCCGTAAGTTAGAGTAGGAAAACTGATATAGTAAGTAAAACCGACCAAGTGTGTGTCGGACCACGCACATTGAAGGGTTCCGTAGTTCGGATGAATTTATTCCAATAACAAACTTAACATTGTAGTTGAAAAACATATTCTCCCATACGGAATGTATGTTTTTCAAACTGCAAATTTAAGTTGTAAAGCCTACTTAGCTGCGATAGTTTTCCTTCTAATTTCGTTATATATACTACTGCTGTGAAATTTTTCACAACTCCAAGTACAACCATTTAGCTGACAGGGGGGGGACA
The DNA here is from genome assembly GCA_949128155.2 of Xanthia icteritia. Classification (NCBI taxonomy): domain Eukaryota; kingdom Metazoa; phylum Arthropoda; class Insecta; order Lepidoptera; family Noctuidae; genus Xanthia; species Xanthia icteritia. The sequence goes on along the minus strand of OX421947.2, from coordinate 16,507,526 downwards.
CTTCCATCTAACAAAAACTAGCACTTTAAAGCTTAATATTTCGCAAACGGATCCCTGAATTGAAAAATGGCTTTCACACACCCACAATAATTTTGAACCTTTCCTTTCCAACGACACCCCACACTACGGGATAAATGAGAAAAAAAAAACAACATTACGTGTAGGGGAGGTATCCGTAAAAAAAAACTTGTTTTTATTTTACCACTTTGTCTGCGTGAATAATATGTTACCCGCGGACGGGCAGACAGACAGACGGACATGGCGAAACTATAAGGGTTCCTTGTTTACTACGGAACCCTAAAAAGGGATAGTTAATAGGCATTAGAAAAATAACTTCGTAGGTTGCCAGCCTTACGAGGTTATTATTATTATTATTTGATTAGACACACTAGCAGATAAATAGCTAATGCGTATGTATACAGTAGATTCTTGAAGCAATTCAATAACAACATTTTCTGGAAGCCTCATTCCATGCTGTTACAACTCGTTTAGACACGAATTGCTTCAAGGCTTTTTCTTCATATAAATATGAGATTTTTGGTACGCGTCGCGGTCTGAATTTGATACCGGTACTTGTAAGTACCGATACAGAACTTGTACATTTGGTACTGGTTCCAAGCCCTGGCAGAAGGTCACTAGATGACAATAGGAATAATATATCAGCCTTAAAAAAGAAACTGTTATATTAAATCATTTGGTTAGTCGAGTGAATTTAATGTAACAGTTAGAAAGCACCTTGGCCATAACTATTAAACCTAAATTTCTACCTTTTGTGGAGTCTCTAACACAATATCCAGTTCAGCATCAGCAAGATCGTTCAGTTTATTCCACTTCCACAAGGTCGGACACTCCACCACCTGTGCATATATGACCGCAGAGTCTGGCACCACTATGCAGTCTGAATCTAACAGGCACTTGTGAGCATGTGCAAATGTTGACAGAGCCCCTGAAATAAAATGTTATAATAATTATTATTAGTATTCTTCCAAGATTTTTTTCTTTCTGTTATAAAAATCATATAAATAAAATTACAGAGACCGAAGTACTAAAGAAAAGCGGAGATGACCTTTCCATTGGTGGAATCTACTATTCCTTTGAATAAGAATGTAGTGCACTCATTCATATCATAATGACAATTTCTCTTCCCAAAAAGTAACCTATATAAACAAAGTTATATCAAAATATCCAAAAGCTTTTGAAGTTTAAATTACTATCACTAGCAAAAATATTCTAACGGAAAATCTCCATACCTTCGCCAATCAACTCAGTATCAAACACCTCTGTGACTAAGATGTTAGCTTTCTCCTTCATATCACCATCTTCACCCACAGTGAGTTCCGTGGACCTCTTCGGTATCAGTTTTATCTTGTCAGCAACACCGTTTATATGGAGAATCTGGGCACAGCACTCTGCCATTGGTTTGAATGCTTCACAAGCAACTACAGAGTCGGCACCAGCGCGAGCTGCCATGATTGATAGAAGACCTGTTCCTGTGCCTGAAATTAAACAGCTAATCAATTACTTACTTAAATAGAGCTATGTGATATTTCTTTAAAGGAAATTTAAAAGAGCAGCTATCTTTAATATTCAATAGAAATGCAATAAAAATCATAATAAGTACTAACCTATATCCAAAACATTTGCTTTCTTTCCGTTACAATGCATTTTTTCTATAGCAAGTTGCAGAGCTCTTTGGTACTTCTTATTCCTCTCAGTATCGTGTAGCATATCCGCAAATCCAGATCGCGCTATTTCCTGGTGAAAATCATAGTTCTCATCCTGAACATCCCACTCTGTACTCCCTGTAATAGGGTTTCTCTTCTGGGTAAAAACTTTCATCTTTGTCGAGACGGAGCTTTTTAACCTGAAACACCGAAACTTTTAATGTACATACTTAATCTTATTTAAAAGAAAGTCGTGTTAGTTACACCATTTGTTAACTCAAGAAAAGTTGGGCCGATTTTTTAAAATACAGGAAAAAAATAATGAAGAAAAATGATATTTTTATAAATTTTGCACTTAGCATAAGTATAAATGCCATAAATCCTAACAAAAAGTACTAGGCTTGCATGAATTCACGACAATATTAAATTTTTTGGAAAATCTACTGGAAAAGTAGATATTTTTTATCAAGATGGTTCTAAGCAGTTACCTAACAAAAAGTATGCATGAATTCCCAATAGTATTTCATCATCTTCTATTTATCTATCTATCTCATCATCATTATTTCAGCTGAAAGACATCCACTACTGGACATAGGCCTCCCCCAAGCACCACCACTTCAACCCATTCTGTGCCTCCCGCATCCAGCAGACTCCAGTCTTTACAAGGTCATCAGTCTATCTTGTTGGAGGCCTTCCAATGCTACACCTTCCGGTATGCGGTCACCACTCCAGAACCTATAGGCCTCATCGGCCATCTGTTCTACAATGTGCCCTACCCATTGCCACTTAAATTTGGCAATTCTTCGGGCTATGTCGGTTACCTTGGTCTATCTATCTATTATTATATAAAAGAAGAAACTGCCTCGACTAACATATCAACGCACAGCCGAAACTACTGGGACTCAGACCATGAAATTTTGTACACAGCTTCCTTATATAATGTAGGGGAACACTAAGCAGGGGTTTTTGGAAATTCGACTTTTAAGGGGTGAAAAGGGGTATTTTTTTTGTATGAAAAATCTTATTCCTTGAGTTAATAAACATGAATCTTGGCACAACCTAACAAAAATTACTAGGCTTGCATGAATTCACGATATAGTATTTCAATCATTAAATGTTGTGCATAATTTCTGAGCAGTAACCTAACAAAAAGTACTGGCTTCCATGAATTCACGATAGTATTCAATCATTATAATATGCTACTCATAGGATTTGGATGAGGCAGACAGATAGTTTATAACCTGAATTATCAACTAAGATTCGTTTTTGTGAGATAATTTCCAACTTCCACGCCAACGAAGCCGCGGAATAAAACCTAGTAAATGATAAAAAAAGCCGACAACACAAAAGTTTTTCTCAAACATACCGTTTCGCGGAAAAAGGTATAAAAAAATTACTTAATCTGACTAAATGTATTATTCTCATTTATAATAACATTATTCCATTATTAATCTTTAACTTTTAGTAGAACTTGGCTGAAATTATTGAGCACTAGAGATGGGTAACTCAGGAGTGATAGATAAACAAGATATGTATCAATCCGTTCTGATCACTCACTCTTTATATCAGTTCAAATCCGAATGTATCAGTGTATCTTTTACAACTCGTTCAATCGTCGTCCTTTTGTTGCACACACAAGCATGAGCGGCTGGCGACACTTTACACTTACACTTTTTGTCGGGTATCAATTGATCAATCATAAAAATAGATACTTAAAAAGAACGAAACGAGTAGTGCAATAAATCAGAACAGAAAGATACATAAGATACAGAGCAAGAGCTCTTACTGATTCGTTGGATTGAATTGAGCGTAGTGAACCACGCTGATATAAAGATATAAATGAGTGATACATATCCCAGTGATCGAAAGATACATATCAATCTTTTCTTTTTAGTGATACATATTGCCCATGTCTATTGAGCACAGACCAAAATATAGTTGATAACCTAAAAATTCAGAGCTCTTCGTTTGTTTTTTTTTCTGACCGAAATGACACATTGACAATTTGACATTTCAGTTCAGAAATATAAATAATTTTTAATTTCATGAGTTTTCTAGAGGATATTCTCTACACACAATTTTAAACTGGGACTATTGATTAGGATACCCCATGATTCGAGAGATATAATTTAAGTAGGTAATAAGTAAAACTTTTAGTCGCTAACGTAAATTACTTCAATAAAAAATACATTAGCGGTCACTGGCCATTTATTTGAGGGCTGATGTCATTATTATGTCGTTTTGATGTGTGTTGTCACTCAAAAGTAAACAAGCAATTATGTTTATGTATATTTCCAAAAAAACTAGGATAGAATAGAAATCTATAATATTTTTTATAACATTTTTACAAATTAGTGCATTGACAATATTATTTTCGAATGGCAGCATGACTAATAGTTGTCAGCGGTTTGAGCTCTCGTTACGACGTTTTTCTATCATGGCGGCCGCCGTCGGTAGGATTTGTGGGGCACGTCTTTTGAGAAATAATGGCATAGTTGCTCCCCAGGTACTGGAAATAATTATAAACAATTTGCTAGGTAGTCTAAATTGTTAGTAGGTACCCTTACCGTGTTCAATATGTTACCAATGACGGAGAAGTTCAAGTTCGAAGTGTCACGGAAAACTGCTGTATTTTATGAATTTATGCCATAATTTGAGCCACGTAACGTGTTAAATGCAATGATGTGGTGTTCAGGATCCTCTGGAGCTAATATTAGCACGAGTGATTAAAATAATTTTTCATGGGCAAGTGATAACCTATTCTGCATTATGTAACAAGTACATCAGAAATCTAATGGAGGCTGTCCCTTGCAGGTTTGTCAGCTGTCCACTGGAGCTCAAGGATGGACAAGAAACAGAAAAATGGTAAGTTTTATCTGATTTATTTTTAGCAAAAGGAAATATTTTGAAAATGTGCCCACGTAATCTTCGTTTATACGCATTCGAAGTTATCAGTATTGATTTTAATGTTGTGTTATCCTGAAGATCACGAGCTAGTTCGGACAGAAGCGTTTCTTTTCTCTAAAATGTGCATTCGTTATTAGCGAGAGAAAAACTAAGCAAAAACTGACTCAAATAATAACCAAAAAATATATTGTGTAATAATAACAGTATCATAGAACAATAGTTGTATTGCTAATTTACTTTCCTACTTAATTTTATGGGTGCTTCTTCCTGTTAAAATTGTATTATTGCAGTCACAGAACATCCCCTAAATGCATGGTATTTAAATGTTTGAATACATTTTTAAACTTACTTACCTAGAAAGAACACAATTTCTCCACATTATCATATTAGACAATTAAATCAATCATTCTTGTTGCAATATTAAGTTTATGATTCATTATCACTAAATACTCCTATGTTCCTCCTAGTTTTCCTGCTAATTTTTATTTCTTTTGCTGTACAGTGGCTGTCATCTTTGGGTGTGATTGGCGGTGGTGTTGGAGCCCTCCTGTTCGCCCTTGAACAGTCAGTACAGGCTTCAGGATCTGAAGCCCATGCACCACACCACCCTTGGAGTCACGACGGCTGGTTCAAGTCACTAGACCATGCCAGGTAAGTTCTTAACAAAAGATTTTCAACCACAACCAGTAATGAAAAGTTTGGCTAATAAAATTACCACATGTCAAGTTAAATTTATGATACTTAGCATTAGGTCAGTGGGTCGTCTTAGGGGCGGATTCGTAGGAGTTTAGCGTGTCTCAATAAATAGTATTAATTCAGTAATAGGCCTACAAACAGCCGGGTGGGGTTTTAATGAGACACGGTCCCTAGCGTTCTTTGAACGACTACCAATTCAGTTTGGGGTACAGAGTATACGCTTGGCATTATGAGCAGCAAAGAAAACAATTATTTTTTTTGTAAAATTAAAAATTACTGGGCATTTTTTTTTTAAAGTAGTTAAGTACAGCTCCTAACTCGAAAACAGTGCGTCGTATGCTTCGGAGATCCTAAATGATTTCCATGGACAAGGTCAACCTGATACTGCAATCAAATTGGTATATTTCCGTATTTTTGTTTTTTCCGAAAATTTGGCTGTTAAAAAAAAAAGATGCCCTATTTCTCGGAAACAGTTCGTTGTAGGACCATGCTTCTTAGAACCTAAATAATTTATATAGTCAAGGTTAACCCGATACCTGAAATAACATTGGAAAATTTCCGAAAAAAGAAAAACGAAATGTTCCAATCAATTTTCGCTCTATAGCACCCCTTAGGGTACACTCCAACCAACATTTGAATTTAAGCCCTATGTCTCAGAGTCCAGATCGAAAATCTATCTGATAGATAGATAGATAGATAAATCATTTATTTAGTGCACACAAAAAACAGCACAACATACAAAATGACGATTAATAATTAGCTATTAGGAAATTATCTGCCAGATAATTTAAAAAAATGGTACAGAATCTTTATGGAATTTACTAATCAGAAACTATCTCATCATGGTGAAACTAGCCCCTTACATAATAAAATTTAAAAATTGTAATTTAAATATGTATGCCAATTTACATGTGACACACTTTTTTAAGTAGGACCTATATTTATGGGTGCACTTATGCATAAAAAACAGATTTCTTGAATTTTGTCTTAATTCAGAATATAGAGTTGAAAAGATCAAATTAATGTTTTTTTATAATTATTTGATGCTGCATCATGGTGGCTATATCGTCACTGGAAAGTCAGAATGACTTAACCGCCAAATTGTAACCTGGCGGCTAATTATTTGTTCACATTCAATACTATAATTTTACCATCAAACTGTTATCAGTATTATCTGTTTTCTATGTAGCAATATAAATAGATTTATTATCAAAGCACATTATAATCACATTGTAATAAAAAATGTAAGCTGTGAGTGATACATCTATGGTTGTGTCAATTTATGTATACACAGAAACATCACTGAATTACTGCAGTTATCTAATGTAAATATTTATGTTATCAAGAAAAGATAACAGGGACTTCCTACACTTTACTGCAGTTAGTACTTTGGAGCTAGGCTAATCACATTTTTCTTTTTTTTTTTTAATATTCTGTCACCTTCATCCTCCTAGCTCCTACTATCACAGTTCATTTGGGTTATGTTAAGATGTCTGTTTCTGTCATACATTTAATATCAGCCATCAGTATTTTTACTAAGCTTTCCACTCTTCCCTGTGTTGCTTTCTCCGGCCAATCTGCCATAAACAAGTCTATAAGTCTTCTGCCATTCTGATAATTCAATGATTATTTCTCAATCCCTAACAGTGTACGTCGTGGCTATGAAGTATACAAGCAAGTGTGCAAGGCCTGCCACTCACTGCAGTACATCGCCTTCCGAAACCTCGTCAATGTCACCCACACTGAAGAAGAGGCGAAGGCCGAGGCTGCTGACGTGAGTACCACAAGCATAGTTAGTAGTGTAGTACAGAACACCGTTTAATTAACAGAAACAAAAGGGAAACTGCTCACCCATTTCCTGCTAGTCATGAATAGCTGTTCAAATAAAAAAAGACGAAGTGAAGTTTTAATCTATGCAGTTAATCTTATCACCCACATGGCATTACATCCAGCAAATCTGCACGTGCGGTTGCGAAAACGGGCGATTGGGTTGGCAAGTGTAGCTTTTCTTTCTCTAAAGGAAAATAAATTGTTAACCTGCCTCGCAAATCAAGAATTCCAATGTGAATTATCATTAGTTGATATTCTTGAGCGAAGGTTGATTAAGATAATATAAGAAACTCCATTGACTTACGATAAATTCCAAAGCTCTCCATTAAAACTTATGTAATAACGATGACGAGTTTTTGCGAGAGCACGCGCCTCCAATAGCCTACCCCAATGGAAAATCCTCTGAACCAGATAAATACTGGCATCAAGCCAGAATAACAACAAACTTAATACATACACTTATGTACATTTATGTGACATACACTCAGTTGCTCAAAGACAAACATACGTAATGGATCATTTATGCTAACAATTTCATTAATTTCATCAAATAACCATTCGAATCGAATCTAATGTTGCTTTCTGCAATAAGTTAATGGAAGATTAGTAATTAATGGTTCATTTCTGCAACTGGCTGTTACTGTTGTGGTGGAAACTATGCCTTGACAACCAGCAATGTCATAATACAGTCATTATATTGCACTGCCGACAATTTTATCTAGTTGCATTGCCAAATAGTATCAATGCATTGACCCCAACTCATAATAAGAATTCACTCCTTTTCGCTTTCTTTTTAATCGCCCTTAGTTGATGCCAAAACTCTACCCTATCGAATCCTATGATAAACATCCTGTACACATTACTATTTGTTTCATTCCAATAAGTAGATAGATGTCTTGAACAATAATAGTTGTGAAATAGACCACTAATCACCTGATCCTAGTTTAGTAGATCAAACTAATTAACAAAAAATACGAAGTATCTACTGAGTCAAATTAAATTAGCTAGCAAAACTCCGCAGACACAACGAGTACCAATATCAATTTGACATTGTATAAACTAGAATACATAACATTATTTTTTTACGCAGGTGATGATTAAGGATGGCCCTGATGAGGAGGGTAACTTCTTCGAGCGGCCTGGCAAGCTGTCTGACTACCTGCCATCGCCCTACCCCAACGAAAACGCTGCGAGAGCAGCTAACAACGGTAATACTTATACTTTTTAAAAAGGCATAATGGATAAGCTATTTATCTATAGACACATGTTTGTCTATGTCAAAATTGTCTTCCTTTATATTAAATTCGGTTGTTACACTGTGGTTTAGTAACATTAAGAGTTAAGACCACAAAAAATCTTAACACATCATTTACGCTCAACGAAGTTGTGATCGCAGAATGATGTCATCAAACCGTCGAATCAAGGTCAAAACTACCATGTGCGTCATCGCGTACCAGCCTATCGTTCTTATTTCCTGATGGATAGTTTGGACTTTTTTCAATTATTTTTAATCACGAAAACAGTGATTATACATAACAATTCACGTTAAACATTCTTAATTAGGCGTAATTACCTAGACCTTTAGCTAGACCTACCTGTTTTTGTGCAAAACATAATAAAACCCACTTGATCTACATCATCACGAAACAAAACATGAAGCCCGTCACAGCTATTATAAACAGGGTAGCAGGGAAATCGACGCGAATATTGTTACCATAGATTCAGTACATGATTCTGAACCCCCCTGCGTTGAAATCTATAGGCGGTTATTTAAAAAAAATCTGCTGTTTCATAGAAAACTGCAATATCTACGCGGTCAAAATGTATGGAACAACAAATTTTTGAAGTGAAAGCTTCTTTAGGCGCGTTGAGCACATTTTGGGTGAACAAAAATCATGGAACTCGCGTCATCGTTACCGCACGCTTCCCAAGAGCTATATGTATACTATTCACTTATATCGGCAGTCCCCAAAGACTGCCCCGAAGATGGAAAATATAGTGTAATATGTCTTGCTATAATATATATTATAGCTACGTCTGTGGTGGGCCTCACTCGAAATTGAATGCTCCAGTATAAGCTTGAAAAACAAATGATCTGCATCTACTCATGCTCTAGATTCTTATTTAACAGTGTATGTTTAGAATACTAAATGTCTGAACTAGTGCCAGAAAAGTAAATACTAAACCTTAGGCGATGCAGAAAAACATTGTAGTCTGTATTTTTTAAAATGAATTCCACAGAGAAATTATTGGCTAGATATATTAGATATATTTTGCTGGTGAATGCAAAAAATTATGACAATACACTCCATTTTGTCATCTTTTTTTAATTTTAATATTTCACTGGGTTAGTTAGCCAACAGTATAACCATATCTCCTATTATTCCCAAAAACTATGACACGTTGATAAATTGTAACTATGTGCCAAATGTACATAGTATTATTATTAATCATTTAATTCAGAATAAAATTATAGGTGATTATGAAGCTGTTGTTATATTATGAAGTACTAGTTACAACTACTGCCGCGTTGGTCTACTGGTCGCAAGCACTACTGCTAAGCATGAGATCCTGGGTTCGATTCCCGGGTCTGGCAAAGTGATAAATCGATAGAAGTGATATCTGGAATTTCTCAGTAGTAGCCCTGAGCCTGGATTTGTGCCGATTGATGGCAATAGGCTCGCCCTCTAATTACATGGGACATAACTTGGCGGGCGAAATGTTGACACCTAAGATATGAATAATCGAGATTGCAAGCCTTCTTGACTACTAGCCATCTTTTGTTGTAAAACTGAGCTGTAGTTTTACAACAAAAAAACCTAATAAACTTGGAATTTTGTGGGATACATTGAAGGAATCGCCTTAAAAGTAAACATCTCATAAAACTGATTCAACACTACAAACAAAAGCCAGTTCTTATCAATAAAACATTTGTCGTTGTCCAGGTGCCTACCCGCCCGATCTATCGCTGATCTCATTGGGTCGCAAGGGCGGCGAGGACTACATCTTCGCGCTCCTCACCGGCTACATGGACCCTCCTGCCGGAGTGGTGTTGCGAGAGGGACAGAACTACAACCCGTACTTCCCTGGTGGCGCCATCTCTATGGCACAAGTACTTTTTGATGAGGTATGTATGGAGTTTTTGTGCTAAAAGGTTCAGGGCTCTTATTATAATCATTTTCACAGGGTAAGTCAAGTTGACACCTCACCTGTACATGGATCTTTTGACGCGTGGCAAAAAAACGGGGCGAACGCTGTCATCTTGTTTTTTGAATACATTACACAAATGTTTACCAACAGCGCCACCTATCAGCACTCTATAGTTGGTTCAGATTCGCTGGACTCTCCAATATTTGTCTAATATTGACCTGCTATAAGATCATTCCTGATCTATCTTTGTCAACCCTGATAATGACCACATATAACTCTTCCTAGGCGGCTGAATACAGCGACGGCACGCCTGCGACCGCGTCCCAGCTCGCTAAGGACGTGGCCACGTTCCTCCGATGGTGCTCTGAGCCGGAGCTCGACGACCGCCGACTCATGACCATCAAGGCCATGGGCATGTTCTCGATGCTTGCCGTAGTCGCCTACTATTTCAAACGACACAAGTGGTCCACACTCAAGTCTAGAAAACTAGCCTACAAACCAGTCTCTAAGAAATAAACCGCCACCATAAATACTGTAGTATAAACAAACGTTTTAGACAATTTTTTTTTCTATAGGCACAGTAACATGTTATTTGTTTATAATATTAAATTAATTTATTTTATATTTTATCGCGTTTATTTCTTTCCTCAAGTTCATTTTCATGTTGCTTTGCTGTGGCCCGTTACCATACGTATAAGGTTTACACGCATCATAGGGCGAAGGGAGTTTGCCGGGTGCGATTATAATAATGTTGATTTATAGAGCATTTCGTCATCGCGTATGTTGGTTGATGTAGCACAGTCAAATTACTTAATGTTAGGTAATCCGACTATTACAGCTGTGCTTGTGATTTTCCATTAAAGTTATACCTGTGAATCAGTGTACAGTTGAATAAATGAGTTATTGAAAATCAGAATTATTGGCCTTTTTTTAAATCATTTCTTTTACGTTTACTTCCATTTCCTTTATTCCCAAATTCAACATTCCCGATTTCATAAAAAATTGCTAACATGATCAGCCTATAGCGTTCCCACTGCTGGCACTCAGGCCTCAGGCCTGGGAGTGGGCCATAATCCCACGCGGGCCCAGTGCGGGTTGGCTAAGAAACAAAAGTTTCAAGTTCGAAAGTAACAAAAGGCAGTCCTTACTAACATTATTATAAACTAGTTGCGCCCCGCGGTTTCACCCACGTAAATATCAATCCCGTGGGAATATAGGGATAAAAAGTACCCTAACCCGGGTCATGGTCTACTCATGTACCCATGTGCCAAATTTCATCCCGTTTTAGCGTGAAACAGACGAAACTCAGTTTTGCATTTATAATATTAGGATGCGAAAAACGCCGTCTGTTACCTTCTCACGCGTTTACGGCTGAACGGATGTAAGGCACATAGGTAGACTAGGACCTGGATTATAGCATAGGGTAGGTACCTCGTTATCCCGGTGTACGTTCCAGTGGGTTAATTTCCGACCTCCACGCGGTTGAAGAGGGCAAAACCTCTATAAAACTCATTTTCACCCCATATTTTCAGGATTTGGTCACAACCGTAGCGGACTGCTTGGGCGTGGATCGATATCCAGGCAGTGTTATTGGGGTATTTCGCTGGGAATTTTTAAGTAGCAGCCTGAAGTCGGGATTTGTGCCTGGCTATCAATACGCTCAACCCCAATTACAATAATACTGGGATATAGCTAAACACCTCTTGACTCCTTACTCTTCGAGTAATATAAAGAATGGTTAATATTACCCATCATCAGCTAATATACAGTCGACCCACTGTTGGACGTGATGGCCGTTTAGCTCAATGCTAGGCCATTCTCATCCAGCTGCTACTCTCATCGAAATCGAAGCTTCACCTCGTCGTAGCCGTAGCCTGCAGTCTCTAGCATGCTCTGCGGTCTGTAGTTGGTAGTATAGTCCGAATCCGAAAACATAGTAGTTGACACGAATCTTTTAACATTGACAACCGAACCAGAATGAGAGTCGCCAAATCGCTAAAAAAGTATCGTGTCTGCTATGGCCCAAACTTATTTTACAAAGAGCCACTTTTTACGTTACGCGGATAGAAGTTGGTTTATAAGCCACAAATCAGTGTCCAGGATTTCTATTTGATACAATTTTTAACACCAAAATGATGTTATGACATATAAATCCCGTACCCATATTAACACAGGTTCCTTAGTGTTGGCGCCTTCGTAGTACACACGGCTACACATGAAGCTATACTTTTCCAGTATAAGCTGAACTCGCATTAAATGAAAATCCTATACTATGCGAGATCAGCATAAACTGGATATGTATAGCTTGTTCGTATGTAGCCCTGTGTACGAAGGCGTAGCGCTACGTTACTTCTAGCAGCCACAGCTTTATTATCATGGCCTCGAATTGCCTCGAGTCATAGTAGCAAGTAAGCATGAAACAGCTGGTAGGTATTTTGTAACGAATCAAATCTTCACCTGTTTTCTTCTCGAGCCCTTAAGAAATAACTGGCAACTCCTGCACTCATAATTGACAACTTTATCTTGTCAATGTCAATGTCAATTTTTGGCATTCAAATGTCAATTTATCGAACAGCTGATGCTGTGTTGCTTGCGATTCAATCGACAGAATCGTTATGAAATGAACGCAATAGTCGGTTTGTGCCATTTCTGCGAGGCCCACGGCCCACGGCCATTATTTTGTACTTTCACCACGGATAATGATAAGAATACGACGGAATCTTCAAGAGCCAGTGTTCAGTGCAGTGGTTGTACTTCCCTGGGTCCAGAAACCGTGTTAGTGTCACGAGAGGATGATGGCACAATATACTGCAGCAGGGAATCGGTTCCCAATGCTGATGTCACGTTGTTTTTAAGGCAGGCTGCTATTAGGAGTATAACTTGTGAGGTAACCTATCATCCTTTTTTCTTTCTACGATAATTTGTATTCTATTGAAGTAAACAGACAAGGGTTTTAGTGTATAATTATAAGTAAAACACAACTATCATTTAGGAACTAAAACTTTGGTCAGTGGGTCATCTTAGGGGCGGGCAAAACTTTCCATTTCCTAGCAATTCTATCAGTGAACACAAGAGGACACTTATTCCAAGTAATATTGGGTCAACGATTCACTGCTATCACTGGTTCAAATAAACAATCTAAGCAAATTGTAAAAAATGATGTAGTATTATTTTGCGATGAGATTGGAAAGGAGTTAGGCCACTTGTTGACAGATGAATATCCAGGACACTCCATAATAAACTACTGTATGCCTGGTTGTTCTTTATTTGACATTATGAAAGTAATTATTAAATTTAACTTTAGCCAGGATACTACATTATTAATTTTTATGGGTAATAGGGGAAATGTGAACAAAGGAGAATTGCTCCAATATTACAGAACTTTGTGTAATCTTAGTTTAAGAAAAATTGTGTTGTTTACATTCCCATATAGTAACAGTTTGCCACAGGAAGAAAATAATTTAAGATTTGATTTAAATATGACATTGTATAATTGGACTTTCAATAATAATCTGTTCCATTTAATTGATACTAACAATTATGTTGGTAATAATTTAAAATTGACAAGAGATAGATATAATATTGTTATGTACTATCTTTCTGACTATTGTAAAAGACAGATAGCTGTGTCGCTATCATATTTTTTTTCTATTTCAGCCAAAAATTTGGCTAAACAACTTGCTTCTTTTGAGCAATGCAATGACATTTTAAATAATTCTGCCAATAATTTGGCAACAACGAATGACATGAATTATCATTTAAATTAGAAATTAGGACAATAGAGGAAACCTCTTGCTTAATAAATGCAAATAAATTAAATACTGGTTTAAATCATCAAAATGTAAAAAAAAAATCTTCTTTAATATCTCACCCGTCAAATAGTAGTAATCTAAATAAATGTAATAATAATACTCTTAAAATTGTTCATCAAAATATACAGGGTGTGATAGGTAAGGAATTAGAATTGGAGCTGTTCATGAACTGTAGTTATATTGATATCCTATGTGTAACTGAACATTGGCTAAAAGCCCACCAGTTCATGTTCAGCTTTAACAACCACCAGGTTGCCAGCTCATTCAGCAGAGTTAATATGATACGTGGTGGCTCTTTAATAATTGTTCGTAACAATATGAAATTTAAAGAACATAAGGATATTGTGAGCCTCTCTGTTGAGCGAGTTATTGAAATAGCTTGCATTGAGCTTGAGCAGTTCATTGTAATGAGCGTGTACAGGCCCCCATGTGCTTCATATGATATTTTTGAGAAATATATGGAAGAAGTATTGTTAAAGACTTGTAACAATAATAAAACAGTTGTAGTCTGTGGAGATTTCAATATTAATATACTGGATAAATCTGCTGTAGTAAATAAATTTATAACTTTATTAAAGTCGTATAATTTGTACAATACTTTCTTTGAGCCGACTAGAATAACTGTCACTAGTGCTACCTGTATTGACAATATTTTTACAAACTTAAGACCTTCTAGCCATTTAATTATAAATGAGCTGGACTCTGATCACTGTGGCCAGTTAGTCACTTTCCCTCAGAAAACAGTCAGAGCTCAAAGAAAACTAGTGAGTTTTGTTCCTGTAAATAAAAGTCGCTTAGGACAATTTAAAAATAATTTAATGGAAAAGCTACCGGGTTTGCCTTATCATGATGACCCGGATCAAGCTTATGCTTCACTATTTAAACTCATCAATTGTGAGTTTAGGAAGGTTTTCACCTCAAAAACATTGCCTGTTAGTGACCGCATTATATTAAGTGATTGGGCAACACCAGGTATTTATAAAAGTAGGCAGAGGTTATTTGAATTGTATCATGAAAAATCATATAACCATGATGAAACTTTTAAAGAATTTGTTAAGAAATATTCAAAAACTTTTAAAAGAGCCTGTTCCTCAGCAAAAGCCATACACATTAAAAATAAAATAAAATCTTCTGGAAATAAAATTAAAACAACTTGGAATATTATTAATTCAGAAACGGGAAGAACGACAGTACGGAATCGTGAAATCCATCTAAAAATCAATGATGTAGATATTAAGGCAGACGTGGAGGTGGCCACTGAGTTTGAAAAATTTTTCACTAATATTCCCATTTTAACAACCAAAACTCTGTCATCGTCATCCTCCACTTCTGCTTACTCAATACTTAAAGAATGTGTACCAGAATGTGACAAACTTTTTGAATTCACAATTATTACTGCTAAAGACATTATAGAATCTTTTAGAAATCTTGATGTAAAGAAAACTGCTGACCTTTGGGGATTATCAGTACATACCTTGTCTTCAATAATTGATGTTATTTCACCCTTTTTAGCAATCGTTTTTAACTCTTGTGTTGCATCTGGTGTTTTTCCTGATCTGATGAAACTTAGCAAAGTGATTCCACTGTTCAAATCTGGCAGCACAACTGATCCCACAAATTTTCGGCCTATTTCGATTTTACCATCATTGAGCAAAATTTTTGAAAAAATAATTTTAAAACAAATGTTAGGACATTTCAATGCACATAATTTACTTCATCTGAAACAGTTTGGTTTCACAAAGGGTCGTTCAACTACAGACGCGGGCGTGGAATTACTGAAGAGCATATTCGAGGCCTGGGAGGAGTCGCAAGATGCTCTTGGCATTTTCTGCGACTTGTCCAAGGCCTTCGATTGCGTACATCATGACACACTCATCAGGAAACTGTACCACTATGGTATGAGGGACAAGGCTCTTGACCTTCTGACTTCTTATCTGAACAACAGAATTCAGAGGGTCGATATTAATGGCAAGAGATCTGCAGGATCTGCGGTCACTATGGGCGTTCCGCAGGGTTCAATTCTAGGTCCTTTCTTATTTCTAATTTATATAAATGACTTACCTTACCACATAAGGGATAATCACAAGATCGTCTTATTCGCAGATGACACTTCCCTCATTTTTAAAATCAAACGTCAGTTAGTCAACTATGAACAAGTTAACGATGCACTCTCTAAAGTTGTGCATTGGTTTAATGTAAATAATCTTCTCCTGAACGAAAAAAAAACTAAACTCCTTAGATTTTCAACGCCAAATGTCAGGCAGCTAACTACTAATGTTCAAGTTAATGGAATAGAGTTGGACCCTGTAGAGTCAACAGTTTTTCTTGGAATAACTATTGACGGTAAATTACAATGGGGCCCACACATAGAAAAATTGTCAGGAAGGCTTAGTTCGGCCGCTTATGCTGTTAAAAAAATTAGACAGATAACTGACGTAGATACAGCCAGAATTGTTTATTTTAGTTATTTTCATAGTCTTATGTCTTATGGGATTCTTCTCTGGGGAACCTGTGCGGACATTCATACTATCTTTGTTCTACAGAAAAGGGCTGTTCGAGCCATTTACAACCTAGGTCCAAGGGATTCCCTTCGAGAAAAATTCAGAGAAATAAACATCCTGACTGTAGCCTCACAATATATTTTTGAAAACCTATTACATGTACACAAAAATATATCAAATTTTAAGAAAATGACCGATATTCATAGTTTAAATACCAGGAATAAACACAACCTTGCTGTACATCGCACACGTCTCCACAGAGTAGGCAACTCGTTCATGGGTCAATGTATACGCTTTTACAACAAACTTCCCATTGATATTCGAAACTTACCCATTAAACGATTTAAAAGCTGTATAAAAACCAAACTTTGTAAAAAAGGGTACTATAAAATTTCAGATTATTTAGAAGATAAAAAAGCGTGGGATTGAGCTGCTCGCTCTGCTAAGCTTTGTGATAAAACTATAAAATTTGACATTTTAATTATTATGTAAATCATTAAAAATACCAGTTTTTTATATACATATTGACATTATTGAAATTTATATACAAAATAACATGATTACTTTGTAAAGTATTATATTGTTTTAATTATTGTGAATGTGAGGACTATTTGGATATTTTATTTTTATTGTTTTTCCTTTCTTTAATTTTTTCTTTCTCAGTTAGTTTAAATGATGGTCTGGCAGTTTGAGTACTTTATGCGACCTACCCAAATGTCCTTTCTTTGGTATTGTTCGTCGAGTTGAGCTCCTTAAGTTCTGAGTTGAGCTCTACGATTACTGACAAATGCTTGCACTGACTGGACAGGTCCACTCAAATCTGTGTGGTTCTTTCCTCAAAAGACCATTTCAGACACTAATCTACATGGTCCTCATATGGCCTGACCAAGATTATGTCTGGACTTTAAAAGAGACTGTGACCTCTGAGTTTGTTTCGGTCTTTCTTCTCAGAGTAGTCAGATAGGAAACGCCGAACTCATCTAGCATTTTCTTCTTATTTTTTTTTTAATATGACGTGTAAAAGTGATTGCAATATCCTATTTACAGAATAAACAATTTCATTTCATTTCACTGATTACAGGTAAATTGGAATAAAGAAGGTGGAGTGGTGTACTTCAATGACACACATGGCCATGTCTTGAGCCTCACATTCCAGGTCAAAGACACTTGGGCCAGGGGCTTGAAGAGATGGTTCTCAATTGTTGTCCTGATGAAGGACAAAATGCTGCTGTTGAATATAACACCTTTACTCTCTGAACATATGCAGGTGCTTACAATAATTCGTTTTTAATTGAAATCTTATCCTTATCAGTATCATTAAAGCAAACCAGAGGGTTTCTAATATGAAGACTAAGCACAGTGCCGGCCCTAGGGTAGAGCGAGTGGAGCAGTCGCTATAGGCGTCAAATGGCAAGGATCACCAAAAAGCCAAATGCAAAAAACAAAGAGGTTTTCAATTTGACTATGTTTTATTTTGTTTCTTTTATTTCGCCATTTACTCCGCCAATTATAAATTGATTTTGATGATTCTATTTTTGTTTGGTAGGTCATACTTCAGAAGTAGTCCCATATAAATTGTGTAGTTTTTGAGTTAATTTCATCAATAATACATTTGTTTTGTACTTTTCCCACTTAATTTACGTGGATGATGTGTCTATGTTCCCGACACTGTTATTTATATAGCAGGTAGTGGTATTCGAATTTGTATGGGGTAGGTGCAACTAAAAAGTGAAAAATAAGTAGCTTTAATTTCGGAAATTTCTATTGTGTAAATCATTTCGACAGTGGAAATTTCAAATGTCGTAAGGGACATTCAATTCCCTGTCCTTTACGACATTTGAAATTTCCACCATCGATTTACAATAGTTACAGAAAGCAGTCAATATATTCACTTTCATACAATGATTATACTTTGCTACTGAGCTCTGCATTGTGCTTCAATTGTATGGTAGTATACCGTAGATATTGATCATCTTTTTTTTTAATTATTTTTTTAGAAAATATCAAAAGAACTGCAGGAGTTGGCCGAGATTGTGTTTGATGCTGAGCAAAAGGTGTGTTCCCAGAGATCTCTTAGACTAAAGACTGGTAGAAATGACTTTGTTCAGTCTAGGTCACTGATGCACTTGACTGGTAAGTCTAATGTCCATTGAATCTACCTACTGCTTGACCTGTAAGAGTTCTGTTTCAATGAAAACAGTCATGTGACTTGCAATCAATTTGAAATCAATTGTTGGCAATTGATTTTCCATCAAGCCAAGGCACAAAGCAATCAAAATCAAAGATATTACCTCAATGCATTATCTAGCTACATAAGAGCTTCTCTATAATTTACTACCTCATTTGCAGGTGACGAAAATGTATTCAAAAGATTACACTCCCACTTCACATGGATGCTAAAAGCCGGTGCTCACACATACTCAGAAACATTGTACACTAGTCAGGACTTACTCAAGAAGTTGCAACCACATTCTGTAAAGAAGTCCATATTTGAACCAGGAGCCTGTTCTGTGACTGGTGACAAAGATTGTGTATCCCTCAGGCTGGTGGAAAAATGGCTGTCAAGAGCAGTTTTCAGGATATTGATGTATTGTACTTTGACTGGCGTTTATGTAAGTGCATTCTTTATTTCTATTACTTGTGTTCCTAGCAAGCACCACGGGCCTTATTATGAAGTATTAATGCTATCATTATTCCACTGTGAAAAAAGGATAGTACTAGCGGCCTTTTATAGCTCCGTCTCTCACTCACACTGGAATAATGGTGGCATTAATACGTAATACGGCCCCTGTACACCAACTTAAAAGCACTTTGGGGAGATCAGCGTCAGTATACAAGCGAAAATTCCGCCCTGAACATATTTGCAATCTTCCAGTCGCTTTTTGTTTTTTTTTTAAACCTTGCTAACTTTTACCTACAATAAATTAATATGATGCTATTTATTACTTTTTTTTAGATAGTTATAAAGTCAAGTAATATTGACGCAGCAACAATTATAAATGGCTTATTACGACTACTACCAGTAAATGTTACTGACAATCCTAGAATAAGAAAAGGCAGAAGTGAAGAACAGTTACCACCCACTATATGCCTTTTGGAGGAAACTGAAAATAGTAATTTTTGTTCCAAGTGGGCAGGATCATTACCAGTTAAATGTGAGTTATGTGTATGTATGGTGTAATGAATTTGATATACACGGTGGCGGGGACATTGACGCGAATCTTTTACCATGGATTAAAAACATGAGTTAAAAAAAAAACGGACAAAAAATTTCAATGCAGGGCCGTTCAGAATCACGATCCATGGTAACAGTTTTCGCGTCGATGTCCCTACCACCCTGTATAAAACCTCACAACTCACGTCTTTGTTATAGGTCCTACATTGATGAATAGAATAGAAAGTTCAATGAATAATGATAAGTTCAATGATGATGTTTTACAGCAGCATGTCAAGTCCCTGCAATTAGAGTGGCTTGGGTAAGTTATTCTCTTTCAAACCAGAATAAATGTTTTTTTTTTAATATCTTCTGCATCCATTACTTGGGGTTGATGCATAACATTTTACTCTTCCTTTACAATACTTGTTGTTCTTGTTTTAGTATAATTATCTAGACATTATTCCCTAAACAGGCTCACTTTGTAATAGTACAAAATATATTCCATGTTACAGAATATCAAAAGCAGTGAAAGCAGCTATAGATTCCTCAGGATCTAGGTCTGATGCTGTGGCTAAACTAAAGCAAGTGTTTGGAGTGGCTCAGCATGATGAACCTCTGTTGAATTACTGGATGAGTGCCTTTTGCAGCTAGATGTAGACAGTAGTATGTATTTATTTTATAATAGTAATAAATCTGTGATAATATGAATTTTGTTGTTTCATTGTTTACAATGATTATGTAAAGAACTTCATATCTGTTAGTAGAAACCCTTACGGTGTAATAAATATGCACTTCTTCGATGATACCAATGATAATGAGTAAAGAAAATAATATCATGTCTGTCTGTTCATTCCTATTGTTTTGTACCATTCTGTCCCTTCACAGTTGGTAAAAGGAGCCATAGATAAAATAGTCTTTATTTAACACCATAACAAATATTAACTTTTTAAATCATATTGTCACTGGAAAGGCAAAATCACTTAACCGCCAGGTTGCCAATTTGGCAGTTAAGTAATTTTGCCTTTCCAGTGACAATATAGTGTGAGTTGTGACTGTGTTAGCTTGAGGCTCAAAATGTCAGAGTGGAAAGTTGTGGTTGCTTACATCTGGAAATAATACCACCAAATTAGATTTGTAGTCCTTATATTAAAGATTACACGTTAGAACGACGGCTAGGCCGCGCGCGCTCGTGTCCCTTTGTGCGCACGTAAGGCTTCGTGTGCGAGCGTGGCGCTCCGGGCGCGGGCCCGAAGTGGCGGACGGCCTCACGCGCGTTGCGGCGACCCTGCAGAAGTACGGTCTTGGCACCGGTGGGGGCGCGCAGAGCCAATTGATCGAAAGTCAGGATCTCTCCTGAAAATCACAAAGTTTGTGTTAATAAAATCAATTTATTAATCTGAAAATCATTGTGGATAACTTTAGCAGCTATGCACTTGCGACCTATTGAAGTAAGGGAAGCCATCAGTGTAGCATTTGTAAAAATATTTTTTTTTTACATACAAGAATTATAATTCTACACCAACAGTCACAAATGTTTTGTCTCTGATGACTGTAACATCAACATAGATACTTTTACTGCTGCCTAGCCATCACAAAACTAACATTACTGAACTAAGATACACAGCATCTGAACTTGTTTTGAATTATTCTTATTATGCTACTCTTATTATAGTGGTAGTTTCAAGTCTTTTATCTGTCAAGAATTATCCTGCTAACAGATAATATATAAATTGAATATTGACTCTAATTGTGGTCAGTGGGTCATCTTAGGGGCGGAGTTAATAAGTAAGCTGGGGAAGAAGCTTTTATCCAATATTAAACCATAATGGAAAGAGTTGATTGGCTTGGCACGGCCATTCTCATTACTGAGACTTAGCCCACCCCCTGTAAGTTGAACTAATTAGGCCTTATTCTTCACTGATTTAAAAATTTGTTTACTAATAGGTTCATTTTTACTCACCTAAATAAACATGATCATAATCATTGTTGTAGCATTTTAGACTATTGTTATAAATAAATGATGACCTAAATCAACACTCCCTGACCATGTAACATGTATTTGAAGAGGCCATTGACTCAAGTATGAAACAGAAGCTTTTACATTTATCATTGCACCAGTGTGTAACAGCTATAGATGGTTCAATACAAACAACACTTCTGTAGAAAAGAGATTATGCAAGCTTTTTGTTGAAAATGGACCTAAATGACTGGATGTTATCCCAAGAAGTCACAATAGAGAATTGATGGCTCTTTGAGTTAGGTATATGCCATTATTATTTACTTACATGCTTCCTAACCTCACTCAATAAATAATAACAACAGTAACATACCTCCAGCAGCCAAGATGCGGGCACGGGCCTTCTCAGTGACGTGCAGAGCGGCGACTGACATCTTAGGCACTTTGTAGAGCCTGACATCGTTGGTGATGCTACCAACCACGACGGCAATCATGCCCTCGCGAGTGGGCTTCTTCATGTGACGAGCCAACCGCGACAGCGATAGCGGAGGTCGGTTGATGCGGCTCATGAACAGCCTACGAAGAATAATTGTGTTGAACTTGGCATCAGTACGCCTAGCCAAGTACCTGTATAGCTGGAAACAAGAAGTTTAGGTTAGAAACTGAAGTTTCTAAAAGTATAATAGTATTTTTTTTAACCAATTGATAGATGACGAATAGAGCTTGGTTTAAACGTGGTCATAGAGTTCTACTTACTTTAACAAGCAGTCTCAGGTACACATCCTGAGACTTGACTTCGGTGCGCCTAACTTTCCTGTCGTGTTTATGGTTGATGTCGATACCCTGAAATATGTAAAGGAACACATATTGATAACACTGCTCTAAATAAAAACCACCATGAACTCACACAACACTTTGTATTTATCACGATTTTCAAAGATTTATTTTATTTTCACGGTAACGAAACTCACCATCTTGACAACCGGAAGAAAAAGAGACTATAGACAAAACTGATTGTTGACAGCAGGGTAGAATGCTGCCAGAATAAAAAAAAGAGGTTTTAAATCTTTTTTTAGGCTGGCCGTATATGTACGGTTTTCAGGATTCCTGATTCGGAATTCCATGAGACTAGCACAGATGTTCAATTTTTTTAACATTTGCACATAAAATAAGTTTCTATGTAAACACCACGACAGCCCGGTTCTGAACGAAAATTTCCGTTCTATGCGACGGCGAGACAAAAATGTATGTGAGCGCTGCGTTCGGGATGACGTCATTCGGTTATTTCCGTTCTGAATGACCCGAACGCAGCAGTGGCGTAACTCAGGAATGCTGGCGTACGATAATTAACGTACATGTACAGACTCTAGCTCATCAACCCACTACAATCTGTCAAATTTCTTTAATAGATTTTCAACTTTTATCACTAAAGCATAAGGTTCAAAGTTGATTGGGAAAATTTGACAGTTTCGGGTAGGTTGACCTGCTAGCGTATGTACGAAGGCTTGGAAGGAAACATCCCTTTAAGGGATCTCTTCCAGTTATTATATGAAAGTCGGACCTACCTACTATACTGATGTGTTTAAAAACAATTTAGTTTATAATCTTTTCCTAGCCTTAGTTTTCGCAAAAGTATCAATTATTATTAATAATTATGAAAAATGAAATGAAAAATTAATTACTAAAAAACATTAAAAACATCTGTCTGTATTTAAATACAGGCAGATGTTTTTAATGTTTTATGTACAATAAATAACGTGTGTTACATATACATATACCTTTTCATTTACTTCGTTTTATTTTCCTAAGCTTGTAGAACCTAGCTAGGCGATCACTAAAGCTCACACTGAAGCACATACGTGTAATAGGTAACTTTGCTGTGCCCTGCAGTGCACGATGAAGAGCAGATGATAAAGTAGCTTTGCACTTAAAGATTTTATATATGTATATTGATTTTTTGACTCGATAAAACCTAAATACGGTTTGTTCGGGAAATGTACAAACGTGTGCGCCTAGTTGAACATTTTTTATGTACGGCAAGCATTCAGGTCAGGTGGGTCAGGAACCGAATCAGGAAACCGTACGTGTGCGGCCAGCCCTAGTCTAGACCATAGACAAGTAACGGCATCCAAGAAGGCAAAGGAAAAAGCTACTATGAAAATAATAATATCTAAAATGTAAGGTCAGCAGCAATATCCACCTTATGATCGCTAGTCTTTTGCAATGGAATTTACAATATAGAAATTTCAGAGAGCCAACCGCCGAAGACAGTTAGGATCGGTGATATGGATTCGCATGTTTCCACTATTGACAATGATAATGTTTTAATCAATTAAATAGACAATTTTAACTACAAATCCATCGCATTTGTATTCTTTTAATAAAATTGTTGTTCTTTTGTTTCTTGATTCGGCGATGATAAAAGTTCGCTTTGGAAAATAATTTCGTGTAGCGTTGGCAAAAACAGCATACCTATGAGCATGAGCAAGCTCACGATGAAAATGTGAAATATAATACTTAACAAATATTACAGCTACGTCTGTGACGGACTTTAACAGTTTGCCAATGTCGTGCTACCTGTTATATTGTTATCCCTTTTATTGATCGACATTATTCTCAGTTTCGCTGGGAAGAGAGGTGATTTTAATTAGTGCCTCTTGAAATGTGCTGAATGTTGACCAAGACCGCAGTTGACCGCAATAGAAACCAGGTCATAATGTAAAATATGTCAGGCAGCAATAAAATAGCGTAGAAGGAGGTAGAAACTGCAATTTGAATTTGTATGCCATAGGGAATTTAACAAATGAATCCAAGCCTGTCATCGCGACAGATCAAGTTTCGACCGCCGTTTTTTCGAAAGGAATGGAATTTAATTCGAAACATCGAAAATTATCAAAAAATAAAAATTCTGTTCGTACTCCTTCATCCTCGAAACCCAGATTAAGCAAAAAGAAGATAGTTACGCGAAAACGAAAATGCGTGTGCCTCCCTGAAAATTATTCAGTTGTAGAGTTCCCTACGATATGGAATGAACTGAGACAGAACGGTCAGCTGTGCGATGGCAGTATCGTCTGCAGGGACATGAAAAAAATTCGAGTGCATCGGGCAATACTCTCTGCCGTTAGTCCATATTTCAAAGCCATATTTATTAATTCGTTGAAGAAAGGAGAGCCAGAGGAAACGGAGATTTATGTCGATGTGCCCAGCTATTACATGACCTTGATTCTCGATTATGCTTACACAGGAACATGCACAGTTACAGCTGAAAACGTTGAATATCTATTACCATATGCGGATCAATTTGATGTTGTTGGTGTTATTCAACTATGCTGTCAGTTCCTTTTGCACGAGCTGAGACCGCACAACTGTCTCGGAATATTCAAATTTGCGAGACATTATTTTTGTAGTGAGCTAGAAAAAAAAGGGAAGTTGTATATAAGACAAAATTTTAGCAGAATACTTAAGGAATGTATTGAATTTAAAACACTTTCATATGATGAATTAGAAGATATATTGAGAGATGATGAACTGAATGTTCGAAACGAAGAAATAGTATTTCAGGCAGTTAAAACATGGGTGGAACATGATATAGAAACAAGAAGAAAATGTATTCCACCGTTACTTTTGTGCGTACGGTTCGGTCACATCAGCTATAAATATTTTAAATCAAAAATATTACAATGGCCGCCAGTTGCTGACGACGAGGTAAGAAAACGAGACATTCAGTACGTAAATCAATAATTTCTAAGTAGACTGAGATTAACTTTTTGTTACACAGAAATGTCAAGAAGCTTTATATCCCGCCGTGGTATTTCTAACTTTGTTGGATTCAAGGCCGGGCACAGAAGCAGATCTCAACGATCCATTAGCAAGGCCTCGAATACCTTTTGAGATACTTTTTGCAGTTGGCGGCTGGAGCGCGGGAAGCCCCACTAGTTTTGTTGAAACATATGATACAAGGTACTTCAAAATGTTTACTTTGCTTTTGATCTACATTCATGGTAATTTTGCATTCCTGAAAAGATTATATATTTAAGTTATTGGTTCCCCTCTAATATTATCTATGCCATTTATCGCGCAAAATTTAAATCTTTTTAGCCCTATTTCGGGATTATGCAGCTAAGATTCTTCGCTCTTATTTATTTTATTTTATTTATTAGAGACAAAAAAGCAGTTACACGCCGCAGATTACAGAGAAATACTTAAACTAAGTTTTAACAAACATGTAACCTACTACATTGTCCTCATCTTAACTAAAGATTAAACAGCAGTGCAGCTGATGACATGTAGCAAGTTTAAATTAATAAAGAACTTATTGCCACGCACAGGGCGGACCGATGGTTTCTTTCGATCCACATGGACCTGACGCCTCGCGCGTACCACGGCCTTTGCACCTTGAATAATTTGATCTACATGATCGGTGGTTTCGACGGTAGCGACCATTTCAACACAGTCCGGTGTTACGATCCAGTGGCGAATACTTGGCATGAACGCGCCTGTATGTATCAGGCGAGGTGCTATGTCAGCGTTGTGGCTCACGGTTAGTTGCACAGACTGTAGTAAAGATAGTTGCACAGAATTACTGTGCGTTTGCACTGGAAAAACATTCACATAAACAGAAAATAGAGATTTCACCATGTTTTTATGTGAATGTTTCGACAGTGTTCAAAATCCATGAATTTTTTCATGTTTGCTTTTTAATTTCAAGTCAGCATCATATTTCACCAAATTGTGTGACAAAAAATTCAATAAGTTTGCCTAGTAAATCATGACAGGATTGATCTGTCTTTATTTTATTGTTTAGATGGTCTAATCTACGCGTTGGGCGGGTACAACGGTCGCACACGCATGTCATCCGTTGAGCGCTACTATCCCGACAAGAATCAGTGGGAGATGACCACACCGATGAACAAGCAACGCTCCGACGCCAGCGCCGCTTCCCTTACTGGAAAGGTAATAAGAAAACTAACTACCTACCTTTGCATTTACGTTCGTTTGTGATTAGGGTTTAAAATTTAAAATAGGGAGAGACAAGCTGAGCCAATGCCGCGAGTTTGTCTGCGTGGATGTCGGTCCATGTGGAACTCGGAAAACATTGAGGCGGCAAGTTAAAACGACACTGAAGAACGATTCATGAATTAAAATAAGAAAAAGAGTCAAGTCATCGAGGAAAATTGCTTGCTTTGCTCTCCAAAGACTGTGATATTCCTACAATCCCAGTATTCACAGCGGCGAGGTCAGGCTCACACACTGCGCCCCTGTCAGCCTGTCGTACCGCTTAATCCACGTCTTCCCATTTGTCCAGATATACATCGTGGGTGGATTTAACGGCCAGGAAGTTCTAAGTTCTGCCGAAGTGTTTGACCCTGACACGAAACAGTGGAGTTTCATCAGATCGATGCTCAGTCCTCGCTCCGGCGTTAGCCTCATCGCTTACAGAGACTGCCTCTACGCGCTCGGAGGGTTCAACGGATATAGTCGGCTGAATACCGGTACATATTCGTATGCTTTTTAACCGACTTCCCGAAAAGGAGGAGATTCTATGTTCGTCTGTAAGTTAAAAAAAAATATATGTTCATCGATATTTTCGTCAATTGTCGACCGATTTTGAAAATTCGTTTTCATTTGGTAGAGGAAGCTTGCGCGGTGGTCCCATATAAATTTTATTATCTTTACTTGGGTACCTACTTTTTTGAGTTAGCTTCAATACTACGTATTTTTCGCACGCCTACTCGTATGTGAATGATATAATGTTATATTAAATTCCTGTCCATGGGATAGCAGTGTAGTGGTGTGACCGTGGGACTGCCAAATCATAGATCTCGAGTTCGAACCCAAGGCACGCACCTCTAACTTTTCGGATGCATACGTGCGTATTGTATAATTATCACTTGCTGCAAAAACGGTGAAGGCAAACATCGGAAGATGCCTAAAAGATATTTCTCGACGTCATGTGAAGCCAAGTCAGAGGCCCTTGGGCGGATTTAAAACTCTGACACCAGGTTAGTCACTAACCACACAAATGAGAGAAAACTTCCTGCCACTGTTATTTACATAGCAGGTAGTGGTACCACAAAATCGGGTTTTTTTTGTAAAAAAGTTTTTATTTTTCGCTCTTCAGTGGGTCTGATTGTAATTTATCTAAGTTACAATAGCCTAACGTCAACTGCTCATCACCTTTTACAAAATATTGCTTTTCCCGATACAGGGTCGTTAATCGTTGAAGAGTTTTCCTGGTACTTCACCATCAGCTCCACTTCTCCGTATGCATTGTGACGAGCATAAATTGCTTGGCAACCGTATTAAAGTAATCGAATCGCAACGTGAAATACTTATTTTTTCAGTAGTTCCGGTGGTCATCTGTGGTCTTCATCATCAGTTCCACTTCACCAAATGGTGCTTTCCGAGAGTTACTATAAAAAATACCAAAATCGCTATAGGTGTGCCTATAATATCCAGGATCTCATCATCAGATCCTGACCTGATGACAAGGGACCACCTCGGAAGTATACCCTTTCAAACAAACAATTTTGCAAGTCCGTCTATATTATGACGGCATAACTCCGTACTATATATATATATATATATAGTTATATAAGGATATCCGAATTGATAATAGCCTCTCTTTTAGAAATCGGTTCAAAAAACACTACCAGGTGAAAAATAACTTTAATTTCGGAAGTTGGTGGCAGAAAAGTTCTAAACCAAAGACACTGACTTCCGAAATTAAAGTTATTTTTCACTTTGTAGTGGTTTTTAAAGTCGGTTGTTTTTAAGTTTACGGATGGGATTATAGCGAACAGTACGGAAAAACGCCACAATTTGCGTTAAAATTAGTGTGAAAATTCAAGTTTCGTCAGACTTCATGGCCAATGCACGATAGTGCCCAATTGGCTAGAAGGTCTAAACACGGAAATCGAAAATGTTCAGCACCAGACTCGCATTTTAATGTTTGTGTTTATATTTGTGTGTATAATTTTTTCCAAAGGCGAGAGGTTCAACCCTCAGCGCGGTGGGGACTGGCAGGAGGTGACGGAGATGTTCAGCGCACGAAGCAACTTCGCCACAGTGCTGCTCGATGACATGATCTTCGTTATTGGAGGATTTAACGGTAATCTCCTGATTATTTAGGATAAAGCAAAATACTTCGAAAAGTCCGTCATTATATTTGACTCAAGAAGGCCTCTAACAACTTTTGGGAATTCTTGGTGATTTTATATTCCTTAAACAGCCGGCCCTCTCACTAGGTGGACCGATGACCTAGTGAAGGTCGCGGGATTCCGCTGGATGAGAGAAGCAAAGGACCGGAAGCCTATGTCCGGCAGCGGTCGTAACGACTTTCGGCTAAAATGGTGATGATGATGAAACAGCTCTGCTTCATAATTTTTTCGCAGGATCAACTACGATACCCCACGTAGAGTGCTATGACGGTGACACGATGGAGTGGTACGACGCTGCACCCATGAACCTGAACCGCTCAGCTCTAAGCGCCTGCGTTTTAGCTGGCCTGCCCAACGCGCGCTCCTTCTCATACCTCGCCAAGGCCGTGCCCGCCGCCGGCGCAGACCAAGCTCACCACTCCTGACCATCCTTAACCCACAGAAATAAACTCCACAAAACATGCAACTGCTCCCCATCAATCCTTCGCTTCACCAAAATCTTCTAAAACACCGACGATCATCAAGATATTTTCAGATACATTTTCAAGTAGGTACCCAAATTGGCCGATTTTTGCACCTATCACGGCGGCTATTGCGTGCTTTTGTGATTGATAGTATGCACTGTGATATTTTGATTGTACATAGTTTTGTGAATCTTATTTTATGTATCGTAAATCATGGTAGTATGCCTTATTTTATTGTACAAATCATGTCCGAATCATATTTTGTATTTTATAATTGTTTTATGTAAGAATTAAGAACGTAGGCAGAGCCTTGCGTTAATAATTAAAGGGAATGCGAGTCCCTAAAATAATATTGGTATTTTAGAAATTGTTTTAAAAGCGAGGGATTTGTTGCAAATTTTCAAGTTTTTTATAGTGTTTGTGAAAAATTTTATTTTCGTATATTTGTGTACAGTACGCGTCCGTGGGAAATCAGAGTGGTCGCGTTTTGGATGATGTGTGTACGATATTGCGGTGGGCGGAACCTTCGTGATATTGTTGTATCTGTGATATTTTTCACTTATTACTAGAGAAAATTCAAAAAAATGTAAAATTATTAATTTTATTTAATTTACTGAAAAATTTACTGTACCTGATTGAAACATAATAAATTGACAAATAAAGAAAAAACTATGACTGTTTTTGGTTTTATTTTCCTACAAAAATAATCCACCGGCACCTACCGTGCGACATTATTTAGGATAGAACAAAGGGACAGAACATGAAACATGCGGCACAGCACAGCTGTATCTTATTTAGCTACCTAAGCCATACATAATCCACCATATGACCGTGTACAGTGAAGTAGTTGTCAGCCATACACCCGTGTACTAGTCTGAATCAACGGACAGGCGAGAGTGGAGTGCAATCGTGCGTATATTTACTACCGAAGGGGGAATTGGGGAGAAAACGGGAGACCGCCCCCTCCCGCCTTGCGGAGTTCCCGTCGCGATCGAACCACAACGAAGGCGGTAGTGAACGCGATCGCTTCGGGGCGCGGCGCAGAACTCGGCAGAAAATAATCAGAAATGGAGCTCAAGGGAAAGGTAGCCCTCATCACCGGCGCCGCGGCTGGCATTGGCCTCGCTTACAGCCAGGAATTGCTCAAACAAGGAGCCAAGGTAAACTATGTAGGACACATCCTCCCAAGATTTTTTCTGCGCATGGCGTAGTTCGTAGAGTAATTTTAAGTTTAAGGTAAATAACTGTTGAATCAAGTATACTGGATATTCGTCAATATTGTCCAAGTTTCGTACAGTGTGTAATAAATATGGATAAATTGATAGTCGGTGGATCACTCGAGAGCCGGCACTCATTTGTATTGATTTTTGCCGGCGCCCCGGTCATTGGCGTGATTGTTTTCCTTTGAAGTTTCTTTGTGCCACTTATTCATTCAATGCGGTAATTAATGGTATTGTCTCGAAGACTTCCTTTTGTTTATCTTAAACATATACCTACAACTATCAGCTTTAATACCTAACTATATAAACCTGTTTTTATTTATAGGCTGACACGCCTCCGAGACCCACGAAAATATTTTTCTTTATGCCTCCTCGCCTGTCATCTTGAGATTTAGTTAATTGGTCTAGCTATAGCTCATATCTATTGGTCAGCTTCCTATAAATAAATAGTTAGTAAATTATAGGTAAGTACCGATTGCTAGTTAGGCGCAATTAAACTTCGCGTTCCGATCTAAACACACTGAAGGAAAAACAATGCCAACATGAGTCACACTATCGATACACACCTTCAATATAAATAGACACAATGTATAGTTATAGGATCGTTTCCGTTCTGATAAGTAGTTTCTGACTTCGAAGTAATCGTGCAGACAGAATTATTGATCATTAAGAGGTACATATAGGTACGAGCACCTATGTACATAGGTAGGTAGTGTAGTAGTTTACATACCCACCTTGTTAAAGTTACAATATTTTGAAAATAGATCAACATACGCTTTTATTCGCAGAACGGTGGTGTAAACAGCGTTTATTACATCTACATTTTACCAGATAGAAAGTCCGGCGACGAACCAGTTAATTGCCACTAACCGGGTACAAATCTAGTTATCCTGGGTCGGGGCTACTAGATATTACTGAGAAAAGATATATCAATCATCATTATCGTCGGCTTCCAGTCTAACCGGACGCAGCTGAATACCCGTATTTTACATGGAGCGACTGCCTATCTGACCTCCACAACCCAGTTACTGGGTAACACGATAGCTCTTGGTAGACTAGTTGTCCGACTGTCGGGCTTCTGACGACCCGTAACAATTGCCAAAGATCTACAACTGACAGCCAGGACCAACGGCATATACCGTGCTTTCCGAGGCACGGAAGGGTCTTGGTATGTAAAGATGGTCCCATCCACGGACCAACCGTGGCAAGCGTAACTTACCCGATTGATTGACCCGGGCAGCTGTTATAAAAAATAAAAAAAAACAATATGTAAAATACAATAAACATTCTAATACCTGCCTCATTGGTTTTAGTTTTCTCGCAAACGCGGGCCCGTCTTCATTTTTTCCACTGCATCCTCTTGACATTCTACAGGTTTCGATATGCGATATCGACTCTGAGATCGGCGAGCAAGTGGTCGACGATCTGGGCTCCAAGTATGGCCGGAAGAATGTGCTGTTCTGCCGCTGTGACGTCACTGACTACCCCCAATACGAGGGTAAGTAGGTACATGGCGTCGCGTGCAAATTTTAACCCTTCACTTTGCTGTTTGTAGAAAGTTATTTTTAGACAAGGAAGGGGAAGACTTCCCACTAACGTAGTGGGTGTTGTATTCCTAAACTTTTGTTGCAGACGTGGTCTTGAAATTTTAAAATTAATTCCCTATATTTGGACGCGCAGAATTCTTTCTCTCCCTTAATAATCTCTCATAATATTTACGTAATGAGTTTGGAAAAAAATACGAAGATCTAAATAATGTAATTATTTATTTTTTTACGGAACTTTTTTCTGTTTACTTCATTATTTATCAAGACTAATAATTGTTATAAGTCGACACGAGTCGGATCTTACGCACGTGTATCATACAACGTTTTACTATGTATTGTGCGAGGAAATGCAAAAAAAGACGAGCCTAACAGTAGTCGCATATG
This sequence comes from Xanthia icteritia, assembly GCA_949128155.2. Lineage (NCBI taxonomy): Eukaryota > Metazoa > Arthropoda > Insecta > Lepidoptera > Noctuidae > Xanthia > Xanthia icteritia. Next base: position 16,475,077 of record OX421947.2, on the reverse strand, counting down.
ATGTGTAACATCTGACATCTTGGCTGACGTATATAAATGATATAAACAATATTCATTATCATCATCGTCATCAACATGACTTTGACTGACTTTGACTTTAGCTTTGATTTTGACTTTTGCTTTGACTTTGACCATCGTCATCGTCATTGCCATCGCCATTGACAACGTCATTATCATCATCATCATCTAATTTGTAAAACTTTTCTCAAATTGTAAAAACTCTGCGTCGGGCTGACGACGGAGACACAAATTAAAAAAAAATTAAAAATAAAAAGTACTAGTGCCGCCACCTTTTCGCGGTAGCACTTTTCGCACAGTTTGGCTGCTTAGAAAACGCTCTTTTCCAGCACATAGTACAATATATTATATTTTTTGCTAATTTACAGAGGCATTCGAGATGACAATGGAAGTGTTCAACCGCCTGGATATAGTGATCAACAACGCGGGTGTAATGAACGACAGATTCTGGGAACTCGAGGTGGACGTTAATTTAGTAAGTTTTATCTAATTATAGACGTTACTTTATAGCTTCCCAACTATATTTGTGAGCGGCGGAAGTCCCTTCTCTGGTGTGAATGACACTGGCATGGCCACCATCAGGGATTCAAATTTAGATTACACAAAATAATTAATTCGCTAATTAGTCGAAATTTGTCGCCAAATATCAGAATTCTCTGGTTCAAACGTTATAAGGGTTTATAGGTGGCCGATCTGGGGGAGCATCTATCTCCCCAGCTTGGCCCAATTGAATCTCAATAGGCCACCTAGCGAAGATCTGTTTTCTCCCAAATTTTGTCGCTAATTAGTCGCAATTTTTCGCCAAGTCACAGATTTAGTCGGGTCTTAGTTTAGAAGATATAATGAGTTCAAATAGGATCGAAGAGTTTACGAAAAATCTTAGCGACAATTTTATTGTGTTATCAAAATTAAACTCCCTGATAGTGGCTATGCCAGTGTCAGTCACACCCATCTCTGTTTCTTCCGCCGTAGCTATTGATTTATTATAGATAAATAAGGCATTAAATTACTATGCTTATAGAAAATCAATGATTATTAGAATGAAACATAAATTCAAAGCATTATAATAAAAAAAAAATATTAAAAAAATCAATTCATCGGGTACCTACCTGATGTTGTCAGTCGGAAAATTTAATCATCCACAAATACCGCAGCACAACAAAACTGACATTCTTACTTCCTCAATCATCCCCACTTCCTCCAGAACGGCGTAATACGCGGCACGCTGCTGGCGTACCGTTTCATGAGCAAGGACCGCGGCGGCCAGGGCGGCACCATCGTCAACACGGCGTCCACTGCCTTCATCAGGCCGCAGGTCTCCACGCCCATCTACACGGCCACTAACTACGCCATCGTGGGACTCACCAGGGCTTATGGAGTAAGTTTGTACAAATTTCGACTTTCTTGGTTTATTCAGCCAACCATTCCGCTCCAAAGAAGTACAAGCAGTGGAATAACGAGCAATGGTCTACAAAACTCACAGCCACGGGCCACCTACAATTACTATTTCTGCCACTGCTTACACATGGCTGAACATCATGCGTGGCAGTAGGTTGCTACTAAAATATATAAAACCTAGGGCAGAACGAGGCTCTGAAGATCGGGTGGACTTGCCAAAACGATCAAACCGACCAATTGATGTCGTACGAAATTTTAAATCTACATCGTCGTTTCTTAGGATCAGTACCACGTGAATCTGACTGGAGTGCGAAGTATGGTGATTTGCCCGGGCCTGACCGACACGGGTCTCGTCAAGGAGATCCGCAAGCAGCTCATGTCATCAGACTATGAGGCAGCTTGGCAGAGAGACAATGCTAGCTGCAAAATGCAGAGGTAAGCTTTTAGTTTCTTTTTAGTAAGCTGAGAGTCCACCTCAGCTCAAATTCACTCTTATCTCGCTTGCACACTACTGCTCGCGGTCTGAGTAACAGCGAGACTGAGGGGCGGGGTGAAGGCTCCAAGGCGCCGATAGTTTAGGTAAATTCTTTTTAAGGTGAAAAACAAGCATTAAAAGAAAAAAACATTAATTATCTGCTTTATATTTAGTTCAGTTATTCTTATTAAGCAAAGTTTCATGATCTAATTTGACGTATTTTTTTGAATACGCTAGTATTACAATAAACCATCTTAAAATTTCATCTTTAAATTACTTCAAGTTAGATGGTTTATTGTTCGGTTCGGAGGTAACTTTGAGAGAAAATTTTATGGAATCATGTTTTCTTCAAACATAGTACGTACTTAACATTATTCCTCAACTTTACCCTAAATTTATTTCAAAAGTAATACTGCAGTATTTTCGATATACCGGATGATTATACTAAGCAATTTGCGGTATTTTAGACTCTTAAAAGTTCCTTTGAATGGTACAAAAGGTGGCTTTTTCAAGATGATAAGCAAAAAAACTCCCACACATCCCACACTAATAAACAAAAATTTAAATTCATTGACAAATGACAGACAACACAGCCTTATACCGCTGGATCGAGAAGCACAATTGAAATTTTACACAAGACTTGAGAGTTCCTTATAAATATCGAAAGGGAGCACTCCGGAAGGATTTTTTAAAACGTCACCTAAAAGGGTTAAATAGGGGATTGAAAGTTTGTGAGGAATTTCGTCATTTTTGCCGATCGGAAATGAACGCGGTTGAAATACGATGCGCTGTGGCTGTAAATCTGTAATATGCGCTTAGCTTTAAATTACTTCAATAATTTACATGCTTACTTGTTGAAGTTTCTTGCGCCACATCTTTAGTTCAAACACTAGGAAGTAGTTGAAAGGGTTGGCGTTATGAAGGCTCTTTTGTAACACATTTTGATGTTCAGAATGTAAAATGAATCGGTACTTATTTAGGCTTCTTTTTCGTGTGGTTAGTGACTAACTTGGTGTCGGAGTTTTATGCCATGGGCCTCTGACTTGGCTTCACATGCCTTCGAGAAGTCGGTTTCCACACGATGTTTTCCTTCACCGTTTTGGCGCAAGTGATAATTATACAAAACGCATATGAATCCGAAAAGTCAGAGGTGGGTGCCTGGGGTTCGTTACCTCATGGCTAATTTGAATAAAATGTCTTTGCTAACGGTTGTAATATCTTTTTTCAGCTCAGAACACCTGGGCCGCTCGTTAGTAGAGATTCTGGCGAAGGGTCAGAGCGGTTCTGTATGGATCGTGGACAACGGAACACCAGCGCGGGAGTGGCGCGGTTAAACTAGTCTTATAAACCCCTTATTTTACCACTATGCGTAATTCACGCCTCTTTTATTGTGGGTCGAGACGTTAGGTAGCTCGTGAAATGATTGTCGGTTACTGTAGGTTGTTCAAGTATTGAGATGTGAGAAGCCAGGGAGTTACGGCTGGGTTAATGACCCCTTGCTTGGTATTGATTAGTATTAAATGTATTTGACCTATTTTTACACTTCCCCAGGTTTTTGATCACAATGGAAACTAAACTTTATGGTACTAAGAACACATTCAATAATATTGAACTATAATAACAAAACCTTACTCATTTAAAGATCGTAATTTTCATGTTGTGAATGTGCCTAGTATATTTTATTTTATAAAATGTAAAATTTAGAAATTGGGGCATATAATGTAAGCTCAAGGAATACGATAGACTAGGAATATGCTTCGGATCTACTTATAAGTGAATTCCGTATAACTTCATGTATATGATTGAAAGTGGATACATAACACGTAGGAGTATTGGTCGTGATTGTGTAAATATTTCGTTCTCCTAGTCGTAAAGCCTACTTGCGTAAGGCATTATATTTTTTAAGATATACTTTTAAAAACAAAAATATTATGTAATATGTATGTCGTGACATATATCGTGTACTTTAATCTACTTATATTGTATACAAGCAAGTATTTATATTATTAAGCGCATACTTTGTATTTTACCTGCTTTAAAGTGCAAGTTACGGATGTTAAACATTTTGTTTATGTACAGATATCTGCATTCCCACTCTTTTAGGTGTTTAACAGTTTAGGGGCGGCAGTCTCGACATCGATAGCGATCGCTATACGACCGAATTCGGTCGCAAAGTCCTAATAGCGTCACTAGACGCGCGCGACGTGCTTGACAAATCTCGTACTTGTGAAGCACGTCGCGCGCGTCTATGGATACACCAAGGATACCAAGCCAGGGATACACAATTAATGCAAATATCTCTACTTGTCCTCCAAAGATTATTGTATGAATGATTAATTTAATGTTTTGTAACATTTTGTATGACATATTGTTGATTTATTTGGTGACATAGATAAACTACGCTATTTTGCTTATTTGCAATAAAATTGGAAATTTCAATATGGTTGTCGTTTTAAATAAAATTACCTTTTGGAAGATTTGTAGTAAAGTTATATTTTTATATTGATACAATCACCAGGTACAGCTTTAGAGTTACAGGTTTTTACAAATATCATGTTCCTTGTCAAAGCTTATTTCAGAATTTTGCATGAAAAGGACTCGCCAATATGAACACATGTAGGTAAAATTAATGATTCCAAAGTAACTACAAGAAAATACAATAGTCCTTTTCTAGAACTAAATATTACAAGAATTTTATTGAATCAGAATAAACATAGACTTTACTAGAGTTGATACTGTGTTATCAATCAGTTTGTGCAGCGCACGGCCGTGTGAGATCGCGGCCCGGCCATCAACACATCTCCTAATGAGGCAGCAGTCCTTCAATCACATTTATTTAGTACTAACTACAAATGAACGACAGTCAATAACACTTTACATTTAATATGCTGAGGCAGCCTCTAACCCACAATGATTTATAATAATTACACATGAAAACATCTGGCCAGCAGGTATTAGAAACGAATTTGTCCTCATATTATTAATTTACTAACACTTTAGCAGGACTGCTGCATGGACTGTTGCATGTCATCGCAAGTAAATAAATAAAATGGAGGCGCAATGACTGTTCAAGTGATAGCAGACCATTTTAGTAGTTTAAATATAATATGGTTAAACCTAAATAGGCACAAATAATCATAACAGGTGAGGAGGTAAGCTTTATGAAAATATTTATAATTTATTGCATAAATAAAATGTCTCCCCTATGCAACTTTCATTACATAGCCTCCCTGAAATTTACAAGTGGCCTCTATCTCACTCACCGATAACATTGGCATCTTTGAATCACATTAATGAGCCTAATATCATCCAGCTATTGGTCGACTTGTCACATTATACAATTCAATTTAGCTGATGCCAACGCTCTGCCTAATTGCGTTATCGCTCACGACACTCCTATACTTACATTATACTAACTGTGAGCCTTCTCAGTGTACCGACATTTTGTTCTGTCGCACGCTTACGGGAAATTCTATCTTTTTCCTTCCATTATATTGGATACAACACTATCACACCAAAACAATGTCCATCAACTGTAATCTGCACAACATTAAAACTTCCCGCAAAGACATTACTTTTCGAATCAATACAAGACACTTCATCACCAAACTAACACTTTTCCGTCACTTATCCATTTTTGAATAGTCCCTGCTGCGATAAAAAATTCTTTCGGTGTAGCGGACGCTCTCCAACAAATCCTACTTAGCTGTAAACAAAAAGAAAATGCCTTATTAGAAACTTGTTGGAAAAGGTAAAACACTGTATATGAGTTACGAAATTGAAAAATTGGGTCGAAAAGAAACACGATGAGAGGTACACAGAGACGAAAGTTTGAACATCAATTCAGAAACTTCACAATGACTGAAGCCTTACTGTGTCTGGAAAGTTTAACAGTTGACGACAAAACGTGATCAACCCTTTGGCGCAGTGGAAACAGTAATACAAATGGGTAGTAATAAAAGCTCCGAAAAAAATATTTAAATATGAGCATACTCAAAATATGAAATTTACTGCTTTAAACACTAACTTTCCGACAACTTATAAGCGAATACAAATAAAGAAACGACCGAATAAAATACTGAAAGTTCCGAAAAATTTATACAATATTTGCTGACGTAATATTTTTCCACCAGCTTAAATTGCGTTTTACAGAAATCTACAGGTAGTCATTTTTATCGTAACTTACCATTTAGAATCCAAATGGTGAAAACATTTCTGCGAGCAACTTGGAAGTGGCACCCGCTGCCGCTCGCTCGGCTCGCGCGTGGTTGGTCACAGTTCTAACCTAACCTATTTCACCCAGTTGCTCGCAGAAATGTTTTCACCATTTTCAAATTATCCGTATTTTCGCAGTCCGTGTATCCGTGTTATTAGAAATTAAGCTGGTTTCTATAGAGCTTAAGAAAACGATTATTTTATCAGAACATAATATGTGTTCAGAAATTATTATTTAAAAGTATAGATTATTTTTCATAGAATTATAATTTGAATAAGCTCATGTTTGTTTGATAAATACGAAATTTTTTGTCGGTTAATTTTGTATTAATTTTTAGGTAATTTATTTTAACACAGCTTACTTAGTATTACAGTCAACCACATATCGCTGGAAGTTAATTTGTTTTTCGGAAACTTTATTATTTCCCAATACAAATACGGGTACAGGTTTGCAGGTATTTTCATAGATTACAGAAGGAGCAATTGTGAATATGTTATAATTACAAATTAAATAAGAGACTTGCTAGATCTGCAGAATATCTACATTTGAGGCGAACATATTTTGGAAACAAATCATTTAAAAGTGCATGCATACCTGCAGTGGGTGCTGGCTGCGGCATGGCAGGCGCGGGCTGCGTACTGGGCGCGGGCCCCACGCGCGGCCCCCGCGGGCCCCCACGGGGTCCCCCTCGCGGGCCCCCACGCATCGCGCGCCACCTGCCGTCGTCCGAGAAGTTGTGCACGTAGTTGCTGTACAGGAAAAACACATGTTATCTTCTGCCCATGTTGAAATTAGATTCAACTGAATCACTTGTTTCAGATGTCATTTTAAATCTCCATAATATCGAGGAATCCCGCCGATATTCATCGCTCCGATCAGACAACGAATTATTTACTGTGTTTTGTACGGAAATTAGGCGAACGATCAACCTGCCGTAAGAAGTACTTTAAAATAGTTCAAAGACAACACGATATGACTAGAAAAGGGCGTGACAAGGACTACTGAAGGTGGGTTTAGAAAGTAGAACCAGAACAAGAGCTAGAGCATTCTTTTGTTGATATTCTTGACATTTTAGTAGGGAGATACCAACGAACGATTGTTCTGTCCCTATTTACAACAAAAGATTTAGTGGAGTAGGGGTAGAATGTACAGTCGCTCGACATCGCTCGGGTCTAAATCGATTTTGAGATGACGGCTAATACGGAAGAAGACAAGCTGCGCCGCCCCGAAATAAATCCGGATAAAAGAAGGAATATGAGTACTAACTCACGTACCTTCGCATTTTTTTTTAAATGTCGCAGCGTTATACTGACATAGGATAACATGACGCCTATATCCCCCGAAGGGTTAGGCAGAGGTGCACGTATAGTACACCCACATTTGGCCAGTTATGTATAAGTCCCATTAATAGAGGGCGAGTCTATTGCAGTCGGCGCGCGACTGCTAGTCACCGCCTGAAGTATGTGAGCGGAGAGACGGGGAGGTAGACTGAGTAGGAGTCACGCGCGGACTATAATGAGAAATTCCACATGGAAAAACCTAATAACACTCTGTCCGACCTTGGGCCCCGTCCTGGGTTTGATTCCCGAGTCGGAGCATGAGCATGACCTCGGTAGTAGCGTTTGCGAGCACTAGACCAACAAGGCACCCCCTGCGACACAGCAGCAGTTCCCCGCCGGACTCACGTGTACTGCTGGTGCTGCGGGTTGTGGTGGCGCCAGCCGCCGCGCCCGCGCCAGGCGCCGCGCCGCGCCGACGCCACGCCGAACGTCTCCGAGTTCAGCTTGCGCTCCGTCCGCCAGTCTGTCCTCTGGCTCCTGCCCTTGGACCTGCAAATGTTTACCAGTTATAAACATGAGCCATGGAACATTTATAGTAGGCTAATGTCCATACACCTGCACTTCTGAGGACCTAAAAAATGTCACTGATGTGATTCGTGCATCATGCGTGGCCACCTACTGGGTTCAACTCCTTGCATAATAATAATATCGTCACTGGAAAGGCAAACTTTAGGGCAACTTCTTTTTTAGTAATTTTGCCTTTCCAGTGACGATATATTAACACTAGCGACCCGCCCCTGCTTCACACGGTTTTTGCGACTTGACAAAACATCGATATTTCTTTATTATATGTAAGTTTATTAATGTATATACCTGGCTAGGAGCTATAGGTGTGGAATCATAGAACTAGCGATACGAATTCTCAAATTTAAGTTGTCATAAAATCTCGTACTTTCTTTGACACTTCACAGGCCATAACAGACATGACACTTTTAGCATCAGCGATATCAATGCTGCATGACATTTTGGCGACTCCCACTTGGCTAATGAATATTTTTATAATTAAATGACAAGTTCAAAGTAATATCTCACCTCTCAACAGCTTCGCAGGAGATGTTGTCAAAGAAACTCTTTGTCTTGTCATACCCTGTATAACCATTCTGGTCTTCGTCTACTTCCGGCTCACCTGCGCCGGTCTCATTACCAGAGTCATCCTTCTTGTCAACTTCGCCCTGCGGTATAATAATTACTTCAGACTCCTGCGATGACCGAAAAGAGAAAAAAAAAAGTATTAACATTTTTGATAAACACATTCAAAATAGTTTAAATACAACAAACTAAGACATAATATCAAAAAGTGAAGTCCTCCCAAAAACTTTTTCAATAGCCCATTATTTCCGAATTCTCTACAACCATGAAAATCTTGGAAGCAGGTATTTTGAGAGGACCACGGCTAAGGATAAATCTGTGCGGAAAAACTAGGCGTATTTTCGCGTGATTTCCGTTGATCGTGGCAACGACACTAGCTTCAATTTTTTCGCCCGGACATGGATGGCTCTTTGATGCGTTTTCAGTTTGTTTTTCTTAGCCTTTATTTCGTGCTGATATGCAAGTCAAAGTACGATGGTTTTACTTAAATAATCCGAATTCATTGCTCACAAGAGAAATTGGACAACAAAGGATAATCCGCTTAGGCTACAACAGTCAACACAGTCTAGGAATGTTAGCAACCAGTTCCCATAATCAAATTACCATGTTTACCAAAACTTGGTGTTTACTAGCTGACAAGACGATGATGAATATTTAGCTACAATTAACCGAATTTCACTCATGGAAAATCACACGTTTCGGCCGATTTCTTCTTACGTCTTTTGCTTATTTTCCCATTGTGAACTCATTAGGCTGACAAAAAATGTCCGAACTTGAAACGGTTGATTGAGCGTGACGAGAACTCGCGGTGAATTGAATAACAAAAACAGGAAATCAGATTGTTACAGTTAAACCTGAAATGCTCAGTTTAAAACTATATAATTATGCCTTTTCTCATAGGGGTTGGCAGAAACTACAGAACGCCATCTGCTACGATTCTTTCATTCTCTTTTTGCTTTGTCTACGTTACATTATGGTCGTACACGCGTGAGTACATTTTTTTTAAACCTTTTATTTAAGTATAGAAAAGAAATTTCAAAAACATCTTGCGTTAATCGAGATTTATAAGTTTTACCAGGTGCAAAAATAAATCAGTTACGTCTTATAACAATGAGCTATTTTGTTTCGTTTTTTATTAAAAGCATTTTTTTATTGCGTAATCGTACGATATAATTTCCCATTGAACGTCATCTAGCGATTGCGTAATTTATTGCTTCAATTCACGTTCAAACGTAAGCTCAAATCAATTAGATAGTAATTGGCATGTAACATAATATACCGACTATGACATAATAAAATTGTAATGCCGCGTTATTAACGATTATGAATAGGACCCCAGTGGTTTCATAAAAGACTAGAATGAAGTGGATAGGTCATAATATTGACTTGGCAGAGCAGTGGTGGCCCAGTGGTAACGGCCGCGACGTAGGTTCGAACCCAGACAGGCGCTTTACTTTGTGTAAATTATTTCATCACCACTGCTCTCAAAACGGTGAAGGAAAACATCGTGAGGAAACCGGCATGTCCTAGAACCAAAAATTCGAAGACATCTACCAGCCCGCACTGGGCCCGCGTGGTGGATTATGGCCCACTCTCTCTCGAAGAGAGGAGGCCTGTGTCCAGCAGTGGGAACATACGCTGATTATGTTGGCTTGGCAGCTAATATTTAGATGAAAGTCCTATAGCATTCATACATATATAAACACACGCCATTTTCCCATAAGGATGTAGGCAGCGACTACAGAATACCACCTACTACGATCCTTACATACTCCTCTTACTTCGTTTACATTCATACGTGTGTGTGTGTGTGTGTGTGTGTGTGTGTGTGTAATTTATTATCGTCGAAAAAGTTGGGAGTGCTTATTCTGGATAGGCACGTCTCATCCCTACTACTAGACTGTTATGAACTTATGACTGTCAAAAAATTGCATTAAAAACTTCATAAATCTTATAGTTCTATCTGCAGATACGAGTTAAAAAAAATATAAATAGAATTTTGAAAATGATTTAATCCTACCATATATTTTTTTGGATTCCCTCGATATGGCCGCGTAGTAACGACCATTGCTCTATGCAACGTGACGCAACAACGCGACCTATTATAGTTCGAAAGGTATTGTGAACAAAATTGTATATCTCACCTCAACTTTCACCTCGCCATCAGAGATCTTCGCCTTAGCAAGCTGGACGCGCAACTCTTCGAACTCAGTGTTGGCTTGTTCGAAGTCATAGTCCTTATCGAATTTGAGCGTGTTCTTGTTGCGGGGAACGAAGCCACGACCGCGGCCACGGGGCCGGCCTCTCCAGCCGCCGCGGTTGTAGCCCTGGCCTGCGCCAGAGAAGTTACCTAGTAACAAAACCATTCGTTAAGTGATGATTTAAAATACAAAGTAACATTCATACATGTGAATGAAAGTGCTATTGGTGGTGCCATTATCGTAATTTATTATCCTCGATAAAGTTGGGAGTGCTTATAGTAGTGATGATTTAAAATACCAAGTAAAATACGCATAATCGTAAGTTTTACGTCGTTACGAATACCAAGACTTCCGTGTATTTACAGGTCGCGCGAGAATAAGCCCCAACATTTATTACCTACATTGTCGGTAGTGACAGGAGCTCTTTAGGTCCTAGCTCCAAAGAAGAACACCAAATATCACTCTTTTTCTACAAGTAGATCTACTGCTAGAGCAAGTAGATTAGTATTATGAAGCATAACTATGAGCAAACAGGAGGAATCTGCTCCTTTTAACCCAGTAGAAGTGGATAGCCGAAAAAACAGTGAAGTGGGACGATGCTATGCAACCCACAGTACAGCACTAATTTACAGTGGTCACCCGAAAACGACGTACGGGTATCAAGTCAGGCATAAATATTTATACAGATTAAACAAAAAGCGTTGGTGCGCGCGCCTCCATTACAATAACAAAGATGTTTGTCAGACTATAACTTACCAGACTGGTGATGGTGATGAGGTTGCTGGTTGGTTTGCACCTGGTTGTGCTGATTATGCTGGGTATGCTGGTTATGTTGCTGATGCTGCGGCTGGTGCTGCGGCTGGTGCTGGTGCTGCTGGTGCATGGGCTGCTGCGGCTGGTGCGCCTGGTGCGGCTGGTGCGGCACAGGCGCGCCGCCGCTCGGGTAGCGCTGGCGGTTGCGAGAGTTGGTGCGGTTGCGGTTCTGCGCCGGCCCCTTCTGCGCCTGTCCGTTGCTGCCACGTCGGCTATCCCGTTGTTGGCTAGACCCACTAGCCACAGAGCCGACCTATACACACATGTGTTTTAGTGTGGAGTCTTATAGATGTAGTGAATGTAGCGTGAGAGTGATGATACGTGAATGGTTAAAATATAGAAAGTTATAACAGAAATGAGTTACAGGTTGCAGGTATATAACAAAAAAAAAATGTAAGTCTTGTAAGTTTGAAGAAAGGGTCGTTTTTTTTTTATGTGAGCAAAGTTATAAGTTCATATTTATTTGTGTGCAGTTCTTATTATTCAATTTTATTGAAAATACCTATTTCAAACTAACTATTTAGCAGTAAGTATTCTTGTTGTAAATAGAAACAATAACAAAATCAAAGTAATTCAGGAATGCAAACTTGCCTTAAAATATTGATTAAAATTCACACCACTGCATGAATATACAAACAATATTTAAATGCGGGTCAAAACATAACATTAATTTATAAACAGATTCTCCAGCTCATCCTTTCCAATAAAATAATATCAGAAATGGAAGCTTTCTAGTGTTACTGGGATATAAATATAAATAAGCAACAATCCATTCACTTGCCACATGTAATGATTGCGAGAATATCCCTCCAGAATCTGCTGTTGTGGTCTATGGCAAGGCCGCATCCAGAAAAACATTTATAATGTATTTACTTAAGTCTTAATTACTGCTTAATTAACTTAATGTATTGCCTACAATTAATTATGCTAGCTTATTGGGACTTTACAGACCCTAAGATCCTAACTTAATTTATTTATTGGTAGGTTTATGGTATGGTAGTGGAGATTTTACAATTTTTATATGATAAATTAGTTTATAGTTTGATACCTGCGTGCCCTGGTCTGCAGTAGGGCTCTTCCTGTGCGCGCCGACAGCGGGGGTTCCCGACCGCGAAGCGATTTGCTGAGATCCACCTCCAATGAGGTCAAGCATCGAGCCTACAACACATTTCCTTGTACCCACATAGTTAAGAAATACAATAAATCAAGAATACTTTACTATGCTAAGCATAAGCTTTGATGATTTACAAATTGCTTTTTCATTGTTCTTTTATTTCAATTTTCATACAAGCAACAGACCAAGGAGTAATGACAATGCATGTTGCGATTTTTTTTGTTATTTTTGTAAATGCATGCTGTTGTTAGTTTTATTAATTTTGTTGCATGCTGGGTCATAACCCACCACCAGTAATTCTAATCTTATTAGTTATTTTTCAGTCTTTTTAAAATTTGTTTTAAATTCCCAACACCCAAGGTGATTAATGTATAATGACTGCCTTCTGCCATCTTAGTATTATAAGTATGTAAATAATTATTAATGTAATATTTACTAAATGAATATAAACTAAACTGTGATCATATCTAGTGGTGTTAAAAAATATTAGTTTTATTTATTCCATAAGATATTAATAAGGGGACTAAACAATACAAACCAAAAAACTTATATCTTAATACTAATTCAAAAGATGTTACAAGAATTAGTAAAGTTAGAATAATGTTATGGGTTTTGTTATTTTCAAGTTAGAATATTTTAAAATTTATTTAAATTAAATGTACATACAAACATCCCATATCAGATTAGTGTGCATGCAAGTTTGGTGAAAGCACAGGGAGTTGATCATAACTAGATACTTTATTAGTTAAATAAACCAAACCAAAATTAAACTACTGGAAAGGTTAGCAAAGTATCTTTTTATGACACTGCAAAAATCGCAAAGTAGCACGTTGAAGCAGAAGCTAAAATTATCCAAGAGCAAAAACCTTGGTCTTTCACTTGATTGGCGTGATGCGCCACTCCTGAGCCAATCGGACCCGTGACAGGCAGGGGCTGGGGTGCCAGCTCCACAGAGGTTTGCGGAGACAACTCACTGGTCTTGTTGAGCTGAGCATGGACACCTCCGGGAAAGCCAGCCATCGGGTGGTACTGGGGGTAAGGTGTCTGGCCGACCACCGGGTGGTTGTATTGCGCCGTGAACTGGCCCGGTGCACTGCCGGCGCCGAGCGTCGGCGGCACAGACATCTGCATGATGGCCGGATCATTGGGTAGAGAGGGAACATTGTTCAGCACTCTAATATCCTTGATGTCAGAACCACGGAACAAGATGTAATCATACACTTGACTCTGGGGCGCAACAGGGTACTGCGTCTCTCGATCCTCCGTACCAAATGAACGCACTGTAGACAGAAAAAGTACTTTAGAATCATTAACCTCAAGATGGGTTATAATTTGTAGGTAGTTACAGTTTTATTTGAGAAAAAATTGATTTCTCACACCAATTTAAAAGCTACTCAATCTTTTACTCAGATCTGTAGTCTAGATATTGTATTGAGTCAATTTTTTCCCATTGCAGTGGCATCTTGAACATAATAAAAGAAAAGTAGGTAGTTTTATCTAACTGTTAACCACCTACTCATATCAGAATAGTAAAAGATTAATTTTTAGGACAAACACGGTGTACCGTCAATTTAACACCTGCTGAAGAAAACAAAATTGTAGCATAAATAGGACGTTATCAACGTCATCAATGTGAAGCCGCGGTCATAGGCAGGACCAACAACTTCACTTTGAGGGTAGAAGAAAAACAATGCGATACATTTAACTAAAAATCATGGAAAATTAGAAGGAAAATGCCCAACAATAAACATATTGGACGCTTTACCAAACAATAAACAAAGATGGGCATAAATCAGGAGGGAAAAAGAGAACAGCTTTCTAAAGTCGTCGATCGATGTTCCTACGAGAAAAATAATTATCGCCAGGAAATACAAGAAGAAAACATTAAATTGATGACGATTACTGCGAAAGAGGCCTCGTAATAAGATAACAGTATCCATTTGTCAACTTACCGCTAGCCAAAGCGATGGTACATTCCTGAGGATCGACGGTGAAAAGCCGGCCTTCGTAGCGAATGTCAGCTTTAGATATTAGGCTTATCTTGGAGCCCAATTCAGGCATTCCAGAACTCATAATGTCACTTTGGAAATAACTCGCCGATGTTAAAGATTTTTAACGATATCGTCGACCATAGAAATCAGCCACCGAACAAAATGACTGACGGGAAGTTGGCAACAAGCGATGCGTTTACAAACAGCTGTAATGAGTGGGGGAACTTTGGAAACACACTATTTGGCTAAAAAAAAAAAAGAATTGTAAGCATAATATCAAAATATCAGTTTAAGAAAGCATTTTATTGAATATCATAATTATCTAGAATTATGAAATTATCTCATAACACAACCTTTCTAAAAGTCATGGAATAAAAGCTCTTATCAATACTTCATTATCAAAATCACTGAATCATCAGTAATCCGTTAAATAACGTCATTATATCATTTATCTAAATCCAACTTATATTCGAATTAGCAAACATCTTTAGCAACTTAAATCCTTAAAAAGTCGGAAATGTAATGTTGACCGGTATGTCTATCTTGACCATATTCTTTCTTTTGGCAAAGACCATCAATAACCAGAGTCATCGAGAGGCTTACAGCTTGGGCTTAAAAAACTGGACGACATTCTGAGATCAGCCAAAATTCTACAATGTCAGAAGCAGTCTGAAGTCCCGCCTAGTGTTTTCTGCCAACAATGACATACGGTGCTGAGACGTACGAAGGTCTTCGATATCGGAAAAAACGAAATACAGAACTCAAATGGAGTTGACTAAGGAACTGGCAAGTTGTAGCAATGACAGGTGGAGTAAGAGACAGGCTGTGCACAGAACAATATTACTCTTAGCGGAGACAAGACTGGAAGACGAGTCTAGACAAGATGGCGGTTGTCCAGCGGTGATATGGGCGGAAGACATTGTTGCCATCGCGGGACAAACCTGGATGCACAGACCAAGTAGCCACGATGAGACTGACACAGTAGCGTGTAGATTGCCACTTGCCACAAGAAAAGAGAGGCTATGCCCAGCAGTGGCAGAAATCGGTTTGTGGTTGATTATGATGATTAACTTATATTCACAATTTGAACCAAACACACAAGTTATGTAGGTAGGTAGGTATGTGTGTGTCTTTGTGTGTGATTTTGTTAGATTATCAGCGGTTACCACCATTATAATTTGAATAATTTTATTAAAACTTGGAGAATCATTTTATAACTATGCTTGATTTAGTCGATTTTACATATCTCCATTGATAAGAAGTCATTTATCGATATCTTTCATTTAGAATATAATCGCCATCGTCACATCTCTACAAGTGTCCGTTGCGTTTTGATTTGACGCTTGACGGAAAAATATTGATTTTCGTAAATAAAAATCTATTAATTACTTTTTATGTGCGGTGTAATTATTTAGGCCTAATGTACAAAGTGGTGTATGCTACGTACGCGTAATGATGATAGACACTCCCATAAGTTCTACCCCTGGGCTAACCAGGATAAGTGTTGGCGGGAGTAGCAATAGTTCTGTTAGAAGACGAAGTCTTATACCGCAGATACGACCAACTGGCTCTAGAAATGAGGTTTGTGGCTTACCAGATTGTAAAATAACATTATTGTTTTTTATATCTTTGACTACATTCTCCTTCGTTGTTACTAACATATTAAAGTAAAGTATAACCGACTTGTACAAACAGGCTTTTTGTGAATGCATTGCGGCATTTTTGTCGACTTACTTATTTATTGTGTACCATTATCACAGTGTATTGAGTTACCTCACTTCTAGTTTCATAAAGTTCTCATTACTTTTCTGACATAAAATAGCAATAAGATCCTTTGTAAGACAAAACAGACAGACAGAGAACATCTTCATCATCTCTGAACTGACAATTTTTTTTTTTCCTGTACTTATTATATAATTATTAGTATCTGACACTTTATTTTACAGGAACGCAATGATGACGATGCAGAGAGGTCATCGTTGGTGGCATCTGAGCGTGCCCTGGCAACATCAACCCCACAAATATCATCACCCAGACGAGGCAGGGACACCATGTCTTCATCACCACAGAAAGAGCACTTTCAAGGATGTCTCAAGCTTTATGCAGAAAATGTAAGTGTCCAATTTTTTTGTATTTTTAATAAATTGTGGGCATTGTGCATTGTGGCAAATTATCAGCATAGCAAATGATTTGCTAAGTTGGGCTAAAATTCAGTTGACACAAACCTGGATTCTGGAGCAATCTTAGTACCTATGTAAAAGCTGACAGCCAAAAGAAAGAAAATAAATTTATTTGTCACAGTTTAAGACACACATTAAACAAAAAAAAAAAAACTGTTATAACAGTATTGTGTGCCACCCTGCTGTACTAAATAGGCCTAGTTCAACATAAACTCCATACAACGGTGCCTGATGCTGGTGCTTATGGCCACTGGCTCAAAAACATGCTGACTTAACTTTTTATTTCAGAAAATAACAAAAGACAATGCATGGAACCTGCAGCTGATAGACTTCATGACGTCAATGTTAAGAAGGCACGACTCACGCATGGACAACTTACAGACTGCCTCTACGGTAGTGGATGCATCTGCTAGGATATACTCGTTTAGGGTGGATGCGGTGCACTATGATGTTTTGAAGATGGCAGGCGGTCTTAGTAAAGCTGCTCAGGTATGCACTTATTCAGATAATAGTTCACTACGCAGTATGATATCACTAGCATTGACTAAATATCAAAGGACACAACACAACATATTTACTCTCAATACTCATAATTAACAAAGAAGTCGGTGTTTTATCACTGTTTGTAACTTAGGTAATAGGGTAATAGGTAATACGGGCTGGTTTCCGCAACTCCACGTCAAAGCGCGTATTTTGCGTATGGGTGGGAAAAATCTGTTATTCGATCCTCCCCAGCTCCTCAAAGAAGGCCAGCAACGCCTTGGTGTTACTGGCAATCTCGCGTAGGGTACCTGGGTTACCGAAGTACTTTGCCCTGTAAGTGGCGACCACCGGGCAGTTTAACAGCACGTGAGCTGCTGTCTCGTCGTCCTCCATGCAGGCTCTGCAGAGCGGACTGTCTGTAACTCCTATGACAAAGAGGTGTTTATTAAATGACCCATGGCCAGTTATAGCTGCAGTAACCGTACGCAGCTGCTGTTTAGTTAATCGGAGAACCTGTTTCGTGAGGCGGCCATCGATTGAAGGCAGTGCCTCCTTAGCCTGTCGGACTCACCTTGGTCCGACCATAGTTTGTGATGTTTGTAACTTTTATTTGTAGCAACCAACCAGCTTGAAATACATGATATTTAAATATTAGAGTTTAATCAGACTGCCAGGAACCAGAGTCAGTCTAACATTTATGTAATTAAGATACAAATTATTCCTAGGTTTTTAAGTAACTTTATGAAAACGCATCATAGAGTGACCCCGCGTCCTAACCAAAATCGATGCTCACACGAGTACGCAATCGACACGATCGCTAGTATGAATTTTGACGTGCAAACGTGACTTGATTGTTCGCGCGATTATGTCTGTGTCAAATTCATATAAATAGCGCGACGATCGCTTTTTGTTAAAACGCGGCCTTACATAGAAACCAGTCGTGTCGCTGCGGTCTGTCATTGCGAATTGGCGGCTTTGCCGCCGTGGTTTGCGGTTGTATTGTAGTCGCCTACAGAATTGTACCTTCATAGTCATAGTAAGATGACGTAATGTACCCTAAAATATGTCTGTAACATTATGCAGACTAAAAGAGGCAAGAAAGACGATGATAACAACGTGCAAGATGAAGCCGCAGCAGACGGGGAGGCCGCGGCGCCCGTCAAGAAGAAAAAGAAAAAATCCAAGGGTGCCATTGCTTCTAACCCTGCAATATTCAATGGGGATTTTGATACTAATGATTGTATAGGTAAGGTTTCATTTTTATTGTCAACTGAGTGTATTATAGTCCCTGAAAATCATCACCATCGCCATCTTTCCTTCCCCCATGTTAATCGGGGTCGACGCACCACGTTTATTTCTTCCATTCCGTTTTCTTGATCTTGTTTGTCTGAAATATAAATGAATAATAATATGTTCGTTTACTATTATTGCTAAATTTGAACTCAGCCTGTCTTATTTACATGTTTTTACATCTTCTTTTCTATCAGATCCATTTTTCGAGCGGTTAGCGGCGACGACCGGCGATGTGACGTCATCGAACAGAGCGTTTAACGCGACTCTACCCATACACAACAAAACACTTGCTTTGATATTGAGGTACAGTCATTCACATAAAATCTATGTAACATTAGGTAATTTACTGCATTTTCTTGCGTCAGGAATTTTGAATGCAAAAATGACTGGCAGTGTCACGCAATGTTTCTACTCACGTTATTTATTCGTATTAAATTGTACGGTTTTATACAATATTCGCTTGATAATCTCTTTCTGTATCATCTATTAATCTTAGGCTGGTTTCTCAGCTGTCTGGGAGACCCGTACGCAGTGCTCTGAAACGAGGGAGTAGTACGATACGTTGTACGGGCTCTACCCGGAGCGGGTCGCGCACTGACCAATCCGCGTCTCTGTGAAAGAATGTGTCGGTCTCTTATTCAAAACATGTCATAAAAATTAACAATTTACTCTTTGTAGAACTGAAGATCAATTCTTAGAAGAAATAAAAGAGAACATTCCAGAAGAACAAAATATAGATTTATCGGAGCGGATCACTTTAGCTGCCAAGCTACTGCCCGCGTTTACAAACAGTGACCATATTTGTGAACCTTTTACTGGGTTCTCTATCTCCAACTGGGATCCAGATACTGAAGACACGTGAGTTTTATTATATTATTTACTAGCGACCTGCTTGTGCGGGTCTACTCCTTAAGCGAAATCCGTAGTTTCGGCCGAAATTACGGGCGCTCCAATCTCCGTTTGACTCACGGTAAGTCCATAAGTGAGACGAAGAACCAAGCGCCCGTAACTTCGGCCAAAACCACTTTTCTACGAAAACAACTACTACGATTTCGCTTAGAGAGTAGAGTTTTTACTTCGTTTTTACTTCGCACAGTTTTTACTACTTGACAAAACATTGAGATTTCTTAGTTTTATGTAACTTTAATACTAACGTATTATATACATACACCTTCCGGAATACATTCTCCATACGATAGTGAAAACCTTATTAAAATCTGTTGCGTGGTTTAGAAGAACAACGCGGATATACAAACAAACGCGAAAAGCGACTTTGTTTTATAAGACATATGATAAAACAAAGTCGCTTTTCGCGTTTGTTGTGATGTAATTTGGGAAATCTAACTCAGGGTTAATCCAATAATTCTCTTTGGATTAACCCTGAGTTAGCTGTTAACGCCTAGTTATTTAGCTAACCCATGAACGCAAGTGGGCCTGGCAAACAAGCATGTCTGTATAAAGTA
This sequence comes from Xanthia icteritia, assembly GCA_949128155.2. NCBI lineage: Eukaryota > Metazoa > Arthropoda > Insecta > Lepidoptera > Noctuidae > Xanthia > Xanthia icteritia. The sequence goes on along the minus strand of OX421947.2, from coordinate 16,455,003 downwards.
CTAATGTCGCTTTCGCATACAGGTGCGCAAGCTATTTCTTTTTCGTGTACATATGTTCATAGATATCCTCCAACCTTGGGGCACATTTTTAGCACATACTAGCTCTTCGCCTGCGACTTCGTCCGCCTGGATCTCGTAGTTTTCCTTTAGAACTTCAACCCTCCAGCTCCTTTAAAGGGTAGTTTCGGAAAATGTTTTATTACAATATTTATAAGTCCTGGCCTGGTCTTGAAAGATCTGGTTTAAACTCGGGTTTGGCATATCTTTTCTAATAAGACCTGTAAGTGTATCTTTCTGTTACCTAGTGACAATCGAGTAAACAACTGGGTGGAAGAGAACCGGCTTAACTTGTCGCAGCAGGCGCTCGCCTTTGACGTGAACGCGGAGGTCGAGCCCATACCTCAAGATGAACATCATAACGACTTGTATGGTATGTGTGTTGTGTTTATTACAGAGGGACAGTTGCTCAACTTTGTCTTACTCCTTAAAAATGCATAATGTCAGCTGCTTGCAATTGCCTTTCATTCATCCTTTTAGTGGCCCAAAATTCTGATCCATATAAGACAGCAGGTCGCACCATTGTTTTATAAATCTTTCCCTTAAGTGTAAGGAGAATGCGGGAGTCCCAGATTGTTCCCGTGACTTGCCGCCATTTCATCCATCCAGTGTTTATTCTGTGCTTAACAGTCCTATCTACTTCGTCATCGCTAAAAACGGGTGAAACGAGATACAGAAAGTAGAGCAGACCGGAAGAAGCGCGCCATCAAGCGCTATGGCTCTAGAACAGTTTACGTTGTGCTGATTTTCAAGCCGACATTCTCCGGCTTCTGTTATCATTTTGTTATCTGCCATTGCAGACGACGAGCCGCTCGGCGGCATCGAGAGCGAGGAGGAGGCGGACGTGGCCGTGGCGGCGTGCGTGGCGCGCGCGGGCGCGGGCGCGGCGGCGCGCCTCACGGACATGCGGCCGGGCGGCGCGCCCGACTCGCGCCTGGAGTACTCCTACTGCGGCGCCATCGTGGCGGCCTGGGCGGGGCCCTCGCACTGGCGGCTGAAGAATAATAGAGGTGACGGTTTTTTTTGTATTTTTGCTGAAATATAAATATAAAAAAACAGCAATCTGCGTTGTTAAACCTTCATTGTTACAATTACTTTTAGTTTGCTATCGAACTGAGCTAAATGAAGTTTGTATGTACTAGGAGTGAGTTCACCACAATAATACAACTTTGGGTTGTTTTCACCCTTGCCAGACCCCTTGGAGTGCCTTAACTGCTGATCTGTTGTTGAAATCCAGGATAACGTATTTTCCTCTCGTCCTTTCTGGTAATCCTTGGTCTTCTTGTAATGAATGTTGGTAAACTTTCAGAACATTCGTGATCAACAATAATATTATATTAAGAATACGGCGACGGATGAATTGAATTTCGCACATTTTTACAGCATAAATGACATGTTTTCATAATGTTTTTTTCTGTATTATAAACAACAATATTTGTATTATTGTTTCAGCAGAAGCATAGCTTATATTATCAAGTTACAAATTAACGAAAAAACATATCAAAAACATAAAGTTTTCATTCAACCTTTTTTTGTATTACGGAACACATCCAAATTTATCATAAATTTGCAATAGCTAGTAGTGCTATCGCGTCTAACAATATTATCAATGTGTGTGTGGTCGTACTGCTCACTGTTGTATATCGCTCCAACAGTCACTCAGACTAGCACAACGTGCTTGGTTGGAATTCGTTCGGGGTATTTTATGTCAGAATTAGTCGATTAGGTACTTTACTGTGCTATACGTGCGCAGATATTTTTGTTTTCTTAATTGTATTGTAATATTTCTGACACTATTGATCTATTTTATTTTTATTGGAACTGAAGTAAATTGGTAGTAATCGTCACGGAAGAAAAAGCGTTAGGCACCTCCATGTGACATTTTATATGAAAAAGTCTGAATTTGATCAAAATGAAAATCCAAGAAAATTTTCAAAACCATCATCATGGTTTTCGAAGGTGCTGAAGCCGATAGTGAAGTCAAAATAAAAATGCAAAGTGGAGGCTACGAAAATTTTCAAATTTTTCGTCATGGGTGTCGTTTTCATAGTTTTCGAGGGTGCTAAAGCCGATAGTGATGCTGTACCAGAATGTCAAGTCAAGTGATCCTGATGTTGTCTGCAATATGTTTTCGGACTTTTTCTTGTCCGTGTTTGAGCCTGTGTCACCAACGCTCGCTACGTGGGGTCCACCGCAGCAGTGCGCAGAGAATGGTAGCTTAATTAGTAATTTGCACATCGATAAGTCAAAAATACTCAGCGAGTTGAAACGGTTAGACCCCTCTAAGTGGGCAGGACCTGACGGTCTTCCAGCGGCCTTTTTTAAGGCTACAGCTGACAGTATTTGTGAGCCAATCTATATTCTTTTTAATAGATGTCTGTATGAAGGTGTGTTCCCGGAGGTGTGGAAGCGAGCTAACGTTACCCCAGTGCATAAGGGTGGCTCAAAACATGACGTCGAACAATATAGACCCATCTCGATACTGCCGACCTTGTCAAAGCTTTTTGAAAGACTTGTTCACAATGAGATTTATCCTCTTCTGCATAATATTATCATTCCTGAACAACATGGGTTTGTCAAGCGCCGATCTACGACATCTAACCTGTTAATATTTACTAATTACCTTTTTGAAAATGTTGATAGGCGATTGCAAATAGATGCGGTGTATACTGATTTCAAAAAGGCCTTTGACAAGGTCGATCATGAAATTCTCCTGAGTAAAATTGCCTACAATGGAATTCGTGGAAATTTGTTGCGTTGGTTTGTGTCATACCTTGAGAACCGGTCACAAAGGGTTGTGGTTAATGGTCATCAGTCTGTCTCTGTCAATATTACTTCCGGAGTTCCACAGGGCTCCATTCTGGGACCGCTATTATTCATTGTTTATATCAATGATATTAAGAAATGTTTTAGAAAGTCCAAATTCTTGATGTACGCTGATGACCTGAAAGCGTTTCAAGTGATACGTACTATGGACGACTGCCAGTCATTTCAGGAGGACCTAGACAGGCTAACTGCCTATTGTATCGACAATAAGCTGCAACTAAGTATCCCCAAGTGTAACTATATACACTTTACTAAGAATAATTCCATCTGTAATTTCAATTACAACCTTAACTGTATCCCCTTAAATAATATATCCGTAGTGAAGGATCTAGGTGTTCTCTTTGATAGTAAACTGTCCTTGAACCAGCATATCGAAGCCATAGTCATAGTGCTTTTAAAATGTATGGATTTGTGATGAGATCATCAACAGAATTTAAGCGTACCTTAACCTATCTCTGTCTGTATAAGAAGCTCATTCGTTCCCAGTTAGAGTACGCGGTCCCTATTTGGAACCCCTTCTACCAAAAGTACGTGGCTGAAATAGAAAGGGTCCAGCGCAAGTACCTCCGTGCTATGTACTACAGATGTCATGGGACTAAGACTTATCTGTCATACTCCCAACTTCTTGATAAGTACAAGCTTATCAGCTTGGAGAACCGGCGCAAATACCTGGAGGCAAGCGTGCTTCATGATATAGTCCACAGTCATTTTGATGCCATTGATTTGACGAGTAAGCTGTGTTATTCTGTCCCCCGTACGGTTCATGTACGTCAGGTTCGTGCACGTACTCTGTTCGCGCTAAATTCTTGTCGTACGAACTCTGGCTTACGCTGCCCTATTCATAGAATGTTGGAATCCTGTAATTCAAATTTCATTGATATTGATACATTTGCATGTACGAAAAATAAATTTAAATCTAATATTATAAAAAAAATATCTTAATTGTAATCTTAATATTTTATTTATTTATTGCATAATTTAAGTGAATGAAATTGTTTTTGATCTGATTTGGTTTTGTAGCTATAGCTAGCCTTATAGTACTTAACTTATTTATTTGTTTCAAAATATGTGATAATTTTGGTAATGCTCGTCTAGTGGCAACCTCTGATCCTTTAATGTCTTATCTGCGGATAATGCAGTGGACTGCAACATTACTACCAAAAATTTTGTTAACCTTATGTATTATATATGTTGTAGTTGTTTATTATCCCTTAATAAATAAAATAAAATGTAAATCCAAGATGGCGGCTGCGAAAATTTTAAAATATTTCATCATGGATATCGTTTTCATGGTTTTCGAGGATGCTTAAACCGATAGTAAGGTCAAAATGTAAATCCTAAATGGCGGCTGCGAACATTTTAAAATTTTACGTCATTGGTGTCGTTTTCATGGTTTTCGAGGGTGCTAAACCCGATAGTGAGTTCAAAATGTAAATCAAAGACGGCGGCTGCAAAAGTTTTCAATATTTTCATATTTTTCATCATGGATATCGTTTTCATGGCTTACGATGGAGCTACGGCTGATAGTGATGGCAAAATAAAAATCCAAAATTGCGGCTATGAACATTTACAAATTTTTCGCCATTGGTGTCGTTTTCATAGTTTTTGAGTATGCTAAAGTTGATAGTGAGGTCAAAACGTTTTGATAGATCACGTCACATTTAAAATAGCTCAAAAACAGAAATGCGTCGGCACATTTCTCGACCCGGTCATAGCTTTCGACACCGTCATGATTCCTCTCCTTGTGGACACGTTAGATATGATCGGTGTTTGCGGTAATGCTCTAAAAATATTTAAGGGTTTTCTCTGTGACCGTACGCAGAGTTAAGATAAAAGAATATGTTAGCTCTGATACTTGGGTTACCTATGGCATCCCACAGGGCAGTATTCTTGGCCCGAGTCTCTTCCTGATTTACATAAATGACCTGTGTCAGCTGCCACTTATAAACGGTAAGGTATTTACTTACGCTGATGATACGGTATTAATATTTCATGGGGGGACCTGGGACGAACTTCAACGAAGCGCCGAACTAGGACTGCATAAAGTAAGCCATTGACTAAGATGTAACCGCCTTACTTTGAACCTTTCCAAAACTACATTTCTCCAATGCTCCTTTGCTAAAATTAAACCTGTAAATTTAGATATTCGACTACATGTATGCAACTTCGATTCTCTCTGCAGTTTCAAAATTCAAAATTCAAGTCATTTATTCAAACTAGGCTGAAAATCAGCACTTTTCGAACGTCAAAATTACATAAGACAGTCCCCCAAAACGCCCACCCTTCACCACTTCCTAGTGCTTTAGCTGGGAAGAAGAAATGGCGCAACAAACTCCCCAGCAGCACAGCTGTCTGTTCAGTAAAAAACATTCTATATAATAGTATGCAAAATGATATTTACATTACGCAACACAAAACATAATTTAAATTATAAAATTAATAGCCATATGACAGCTAGCACACGCCAATATACCAACCAAAAACATCGAGAACTATACTCAAGCATAAAAATAACGAAAACAATATCTAAATAAAAGCCTCCAGACATAAAGGGCGTGCCCGCTTACATATAAGGTGTATCTATTCATACACGAAATATTTTAAGACATATACCTATAGCTGGTAAAGAAACCATAGCAACAAAAAAAAAATATATCAAGGTATATTATAAAAAAAAAAAATTGTTTAATATTACTTGACACACATAATAAATACTGGTTCCTTCTTATTTTTTAACATCCATTACGCTAGTTTACGCGGGCGGCGGTATTTGAGACGGCGCGCGGCTTTTATGAATGACCAAAGAGAAACACGTGAGCGCGCCGCGCGGGCGCCTGCCTCCCCCGCCCGGCGCCCGCGCCTCGCCTCGCGCGCGGATTGTGTCCAGCCAGTCCCACACGATCCACGTGTTGTGTCGCTAGCGCGCGCCTTAGCTGACACGCGTCGGGCTCGCTCGGGCAAGATATTTAACAATGCCTAACTACAGGTGTACCAACCAGGAGTTGGGTTGTTTAACATCCACAACGCGGGCATCAGAAAATCCACGTGTTGTTAGTTTGTTAGGCCGGATCATTTCCAGACGCGGTTCAGTGTTAATGTGTGGGCTGGGTTAATAGGCGATAGACTCTTAGGAACGCGAATTGTGAACGCTTTCGCAGTGATGGCTAGTGATAGAGACACATTATTAAAAGTGCAAGGATACATATTAAAACGTACAGTCCTCTGCGTCCAACAACAGGGCGAATATGGACAACAATTGGTGTAAATAGTGTAAATAAAAACTACGCAGGTATTAGGTATGTACATTTTAAATGATTGTAAATAAGTTGATTCAAATTTTTAAACACGCCTTATTATTGTTACAATAACTCGTAAAAGGCACCTGCATACCTGATGCAATGGGATAACTGAATTTCGTGTAAAATAGACAGGTTTCCGACTAACGGAATCAGTCGTAAACCTGTGACGATAACGTGACAAGCCATTTATCCTGTTTATCTTTTGACCACTGCGAGGCGACAAACCGCGTGTACCTACAACAGTAGGTATGTCCACGTCTGCTAATCTCTGGTACGATTATTGATCAAATAAATCTGCGCTACGCACTCTTAACGTTCACATCTGTATAAGTAGATAGGTAGGCAACTAACAATCAGCTGACGGATAGGACTCGCACACACAGACGGACAGAGGTCATTAACATGCGAATTCGAGTTGCTCCTATCAGCTGTTTATTGGTATTTACCTAGTTTACAGATGTGTAGGTATTGTAGATTAGGATTAAAATTTGTTTTAATCGCCTCTACGTTCCTTTTAGTAAAACTTTAAAGGAGGGAATTTAATCATTTACCTACTTAGGTTTAGGTGGTATTGTATTTTAAATTCACATTTATTATCATTGTAAGCGATAGGCTATTAAAATAACACTAGAACAAGTCACGAAGTCTACCTACGTTGGTTTATTTTTTACATCATCACGCCTGCATTGTCCGTAGAGATAGGCAGAGGTGTATTTTCGTACGTCTACTACAGTTTAACAGTGATATTGTTAGGTCCCATGTAACATGAGGTGCGGGCAGGTGTTTGCGTCCGGCAGCACACAGACTGTGGAGTGCGGTAACCGTCAGGATGCGAAGTAACTACCATGCTTACGTGGTCGCGTGGAAATATGCATACGAAGCAAACACAATCTCACCAACACGCTGCTCAACACAAAATAGACGAGAGCGAGACGCCTCGACAGGGTTGCCAGACGAGTGTGAGTGAATTATCGTATTAATAATCGAAAATGATCGTACCAAATGAACATTTTTCGTACTACAACTGCCAGAGCCGCGCGAAACGCGTAGCTAGTTCGCAAAACTAGAAATAGTATAGGAATTTTAGGAAGTTGTGAAATATGAATGAAATTAAGAAAGTAACATTATTTTTCAGTTGTTTTAAAACCATAACAGCATTATTTTGATTAAGTTTTTACGCATTGCGGTGAAAGTAAAGCCCCTTTAACAGTTTTTGTTGCAAGTTTGTTTCTTATTTTTGGTTTCGTCGCATAATTTTTGCTGAATAGCCACTTCGGAAGAGGGTTGCAAATTATCGTATTTTTGCGTAAGATAATACAAATTGTATCATACATCGTACCGGTGTCGAAATTATCGTACATGTACGATAATTATCGTACGTCTGGCATCCCTGCGCCTCGACGGCGGCGGCTCTTCACCGCGGCGCGGGCGGGCGGGTCATTCATAGAACATGGAGTAAAGGTTTTATGCCAAATGTCTCAAGCAGTTTTAAAATTATAATAATTACGTAAAATAAAAAAACATTGAGATATTATCTTTATTTTTGTGTTTATAGTTTCTGTGCCAGCTATAGGTATATCTCTTAAAATATTTCGTGTATGAATAGATACACCTTATATAGCTTTAACTAGAAGTTATAATTGATAAACTAGGACCATTGAGGTAAATTAAAAAATTATCGAGGTCGCTAGCTAACCACATATTGCAATACAACTCATAAAAAAAAACATTGTAATGAGTAGATTATGTCAACAATAAATAAAGTAAAATTAGTAAAATTATAAACAATTATATAAACTCATATAACCAGTCAGTAAGTAAGCTAATTCTGGAGAAAGAACATTTAAACATTGTCTTGAGTTAATCACAGCCACCAACTATTCTTATCATTTAAGTAGTCGTTGATAGAATAGTATGCCTTTGAACAGAGGTTGGATTTTACTTTAGTTTTGAACGCATTAAAAGGCAAATCTAGCAAAGACGAAGGTAGCTTGTTATAAAAGGTTATACCAAGCCCAACAAATGAGTTATGAACCTTATGAAGCCGGTGAAAGGGAGTACGTAGTTTGTCCTTATTTCTAGTGTTAACATTGTGAATATCACTGTTTTTAGTATATAAGTGTATATTTTGCCTAATATATAATATGTTGGCGAAAATGAATTGTGATGCCACTGTGAGGATACCGATATCTTTGAAAAAATCTCTCAGAGAAACTCTGGCACCTAGCTGGTAAATTGCTCGAACAGCTCGTTTTTGAAGGACAAATATATTTTGAATATCAGCAGCTTTGCCCCACAGCAGAATACCGTAGGACATAACGCTATGAAAATAATTAAAATAGACTAACCGTAACAGTATTAACAGTAACAGTATTATCCCTTCATAGAAAACGACCAAAATGACGCGCTTCAAAATCACAGTGTATGTCCTGTACGCAACAGTCTCGAGTGCGCGACAGTTATGCACGGACGCGGAAGGTTTATCTACCGAGCGGCCGTAGGTAATTATTTGAAGGTCACTGCTGAGACATAATATTGTTACTTGTTTATACTGTGACTAGCGCCGTTCGTCGGCCGATTTGCCCCCAAGGTCACGCTTGATAACGATTTATAGGTAGGTACCTTATTTGTATGATGTATTTACTAGATTTTCTCTACAAGGCCGAGATATCCTTATGTTGAGATATCGGCATGGTAAAGAAATTTCCAAAAAACACACTACGATCTGTACGATTCCCCAAAGTAATCGACAAAAATAAAGCAAGTAATGAACATACCTAATTACCGATGATAAATATAAATGCCGTCGCAAGTACAGCTAATAATAGCTATCTATCTACTCACACACACGTGGCTGCGACCGACTCCGTCGCCCACCTTCTTTTGTCAAACAGAGATAGCAATATTCCGAACGAATTTTGCACACATCTCGACTTGTAGTTGCGAGGCGTGCTCGCCTGCTTCTTAAGAACTGCCAGGTGCTAAACCAAGGAACTTTTATTTGTATGTTTTATTCAATAATACATTTTATTTTCACAGCCTCAAAAATGTCTGAACGAACCCAATCAGTAGCCGGCCGTCACGCAGTCGAAGGCAAGAAACCTCCTCGTACGAAACGCCAGCTAGACTTCCTTGTAGCCGGCCTAGCGTTTGACTGTCGGTCCGACCCTGTAGGAGAGTACGAACCGACCCAGCCAGCGAAGATCATGATCAGTAGGAAGACGCTTGCCACTGGACATACGTGGAACGAGGCTAACTTTAAAACTCCTATTGATAGGTAAGATTGTGTTACAAATCACGAGGGCGCATCGTGCAACATTTCAGTCATTGACTAGCTTTTGCCTAGTACCTCTTAAATTAACAAACACTATTTCCTTTACAGAGGCCTAGACGAGTCCCATTTCCGGAAACTCTTCCTGCGTCAGAACGTGATGATGCTTCGCAAACGTGATCTCGAGCAGAGCAAGCAACCTGAACCGGAGCCAGACACAGTGGAGGAAGCCAGAGATTATGACTATAACAACGAGAACGATGCTTCTTACTGTCCTAATAATATTCCTGTAAGTATTCTAGTTAATGAAATAGTAGTCTCAGAGTGACGCAGGTGCTCTTCAACGACCTATCTAGTCTTTTATCACATACTATGGTGATGTTTGGCACCTGGTCTGTGCCCCCATACCGGCTAGCTGCCTGCCTGGCCTGTACCGCCTTTATGTTATCGGAACTAAGAGATAAATAATAGCCATTTTCTTAGGTCCCTTGGCATCAGACGGGATTGTATCGAAACTTACGTTGACACAGGGTATATATACTATTATAAAATAAATTGTGATGATGTAAAAACAAATCTAGGACGGCGATGACTGGGGTAATGAAGACGCGACGGCGGCGGGCGACCTTCACGACCAAGTGAAAGCGGCAGAGCCTGAAGAGATTACAGACATGTTGGAACCACCTACTAAGGTAATATACAAATAATTTAATGTACCGTATACAACACTCTAATATTCTTATAGTAATAATATGAACGCACCGAACGAAATGTTGGTCTATTATACACATCAGAGGGCCTAGTATGAATTTCTTTGAACCATCTCGACTGTACGCATCGACCGCGTTCGGCGCTACGACCGGCAGCCGGCCGGCCTTCACCAGTGAAGGGCCAATCGGAGCGCCGAACGCGGTCGATGCGTAAAGTCGAGATGGTTAAAAGAATCTCACACTAGGGCCTCTGTACACACATTTACACTAAACTGGGGGTCTACTCCCTAAGGCTCCCTTCGATCTCAGTCTCACTTATGGTATGTCCGTGAGACGAAGTAGGAAGCGCCCGTAACTTCGGACGAAACAACGGATTCCGCTTAGGGAGTAGACCCCCTGCTTCAAGAACCGATTGGACAGATTAAATATCTCAAAGCTATTAGAAACACACGCATCAGCAGATTAGCTGTTAGTGTGTCTTACCGCATAATAATATTAACGTGCACCCCTTCGGGAAATGCGGCGTGATATTATGTTGTGTGTCTCGTCTAACTAACTTCAACTTTCCCTCCCGCAGGTCGCAAAAATCTTCATACCGTACGCCATGCGGGCAAAGAAGGTGGACATGAAACAACTAAAACACTGTACATGGAAAATGCTAACAGAGAAGACGCCAGAAGGAGAGAAAGAAGACGTTGCAGAAACAAGTTTCTTTTCAATATACCAGCGGTTACCAAACAAACTTACACCGAATATGCGAGAATCGCTCAGTGTGCCCCTAGCCTTACTTTCAGTCCTCCATCTAGCGAATGAAAAAGGACTGGTTTTGGAAAAACGCGACGAGCTAAATGATTTTGGAATACTAGGTCTCATAAAACAATAGCTGGTAATACGTTTTTGCTATTTATGTAAAAATGTAGCGTATTTTTTTGTTAAAACGCCATTCACAGTAATTTTTTATTAAGTACTAGAAACCCGCCCCTATGGGTGGGTGCAATGGCGCCTTGTCATAGTAACATGGAGATGTAATAAACACATAAACCATCTGGAATGAATGCTCTAAATGATGGTGAGAACCGTATCAAAGTCCAATGTGTAGTTTAGAAGATCTAAGCAGTCACACAAACAGACACAAAACGCGACTTTGTTTTAAGTATACTATGTATATTTTTATGTTCACAAAAACCTTAAATAATAAAAATGAGGCCGGGTTCATTCTACGATTAACCATAGAACAAAAGTCGATTTACTCATTTTAAATATTGTAGCAACAACTCATTGTATCGTAAACATTTTCTCAACACAATACTCATAACGCATGACGGTGCACAATGAACGAAAACATTGCATGTTATTGGTGTCGGTAATTAATTTATTTGAAATCGACAAGCTAACTCGATTTCACTTACTAAAAAAATCAGGCCTCATTTTTGTGATTGCTTTGTTTGATTAAATGCATTGTAAATAAGCCATTCCGTGAAATTTTTTACCATTACTGCTAATTAGTTAACCAAAATATTGATTATGAAATGTATAATGGTATATTGAATAAAAGGGATGAAAGGGACCTATTTAGGCTCGTGCCTAAATATCTGTATCCCTTGAATAACAATAGTTCGAATAGTTCCGAGTCCCTAAATAGGTCTTTCACCCTAGTTAATCAAATCCGCACACGACAAAATAACTGAAGATCGAATTGCCGCTTTCCCGCATTTTTTATGTTTATTTTTTTGTGGCATTCTACCAGCCAGTAGTTTTTATCATTGATGATGGTAAACATTTAGCTCAAATCTATGTAAAATAAATAATAATTTAGTGAAAAGTAAATTATAAGTATAAAGCCATGTTACTAAATGGTTGTTAATATTTCTTTATTACAATTTTACGCCGCAATTCTCTTGGCCGCCGCAATGGCTTGCATAGTTTTAAAATTTTTGACAACAGGGAAAAATCGTTTCCCCGGGGCGAAAAGTACTGTTTTCATCCTTCTGATCAGGTAACTTCAAGCGTATTTTCCAAGTATGAGAAATGAAAAATATTTTTGCAATTTTAATGTTCGCGACTGTACCAAAATAAAATGTGTGTAGAAGTTAACATGGAAGTTTACCATATTTCTACATAGTAAACAAGGTCAAAATTATTATGGTTCGAGACGACTATTTCTTGATTTTTTTTTAAAACAAATTCAAATTAAAAAACGTAGGCGTTCCGCGGTAATCAGGTGAGAATTGTGGCGAGAAAGGGTCACTGTGTAATCCTCACCAAGACATTTTCGAGAATTCCTTAATCGACTATTTTCGAAATTTGGCACAGCATTACGACTATTTCTTGACAATTTTTTGGAATTGAAACCAAGTCGATACTCTCAGCCGTTTGCTTGCAATAGTGAGGATTGTGTGGAGACGTTCACTCCACAATCCTCAGCAACTCAAAGCTATAACTTCGGAATCATAATGCGACTATTTTTTTGAATTTGATGACTATTTTTTGGCGTTCTCAAAATTGATCTTCATGAAGTTTTCAAAGGTGAGGATTGTGTTGTGAAGGACACGTACTTTTTCCGGGTGCATATTGGCTCAACTAAAGTTCTTTACCCGAAATTGTTCTTCCTAACGATTTGTAATCCGAATGATCACTCTGCCTAAAATTTTTCATCCTAAAGTTTTCATTCATACTATTTGTAGTGCTACTGGCGATGTTCATAACACTCATGTTTCCGAAAATTGTAATTAATAATATCATTAATGTAAATATATTTAAACTCCTACTGTTTTTTATCATAACGCTTTTATCCCTAAACATAATTACCATAATATTTTCACTCATACTCAGAAAGAAACATTTACCAAGTGTTATAAAAAATATATGTGGGTAGAAGATGATATTTATAATTTTAATTTGAGGGTTCGATAATATAACATGGCATAATTTTGTTTATCCTAATTATATGTACGCATAACTTAATCAAATTCTAAAGCATAAATTTGTTTACGCATAATGATCATGACCATGCATGCGGCAGGCATGCAGCATGCAAGCATGCAGCATGCAAGCATGCAAGCAAGCATGCAGCATGCAACATGCAGCAGGCATGGTTTCTGTCACGGCTCCGGCGATCCCACGCGAGCTGCTCGTCGCAGATGTGTTTAACGCTCACCACCGTAGCTTCGGCTTGCTGGCCGGCATAGCCGGCCAGCCTCAGCCTCGGCGGCGGGCGTTAAAACCACCTGCTCCTCAGCTCGCGGGCCGCCTCGCCCCTCCGCGCCTTCGCGATTTTAAATAACACTCTAGGGGTAGGGCAAACAAGACTACGTGGAGTCGATTTTGCAACGATTCGTTTCTTGGGGGCACTATGAAAAAAATACTTAGAAAAATTTCGCGACCAATTTCGATGTAGCGCTCGCCGGCCGCTGCCGCGGCACCGCTCGCTTCGCTCGCTCGGCTCGCGCGTAGTTGGTCACAGTTCTAACCTAACCTAACCTATGGATATCTTTGCAGGTTAAAAGCAATTTAAAAGCAAAATACACCAATAAAAGTGATTATTTGAAAGCTATAGCCGCTAATATTAAACTAATTTAATTGAAATGAGTTTAAGACAACATGTATTTAACTACTTGTACCATGGTACTATTATTGTTAAACGTTATATATGTTATGTGAAAATAAAGTTCGCAAAATTAATGTATATAATACTGATTATTATGAATAAAAAGAAATCTAAACAAAAAAGATATGACTTTGAATAATAGTATAAAAGATGGTTATGTTGAGAAAATATAGGGAAACAAATAAAAGTATAATAGATGTTTATTGCTACTGACATTATGAAGTTGAATGCTTCGGAATTATGAACATTAGAGACAGAGTAGTTAGGAATTGTGATTGTTAGGATGAAAAATGTTAGGAAGAACATTTTCGGATTTCCAATTATCGGAGTTGAAAATTTAGGTGAACTTTGGCGCACCCTACTTTTTCCATATGTAAAATTTTTCATGGATTGGCCCAAATTTAATTTGGTTTTCGTATATTATTTTGTAGCGTTTTTTCTGTAAGAACAATGAGATAACTGCGATAGTAACATTGTATAGATATTTTTGTAATAAACTCTTTATACTATTTTCTACGTAATATTGTAATTAATGTAGAATAAAACATCTTCAACAAATACCCATCTTTTTTTTATTTTATCATAACTTGCTGCTGCCCGCGGCAACCCTCTTTTTCTAAAACTCTTATAACATCAGCTATCTGCCATTTTAAATCGGTCCAGTCGTTTCGGAGATTAGCCGGAATAAACATACAGGCAATATTTTATTTTGTCGTTTTTTTTTTGTCATTATACTTTCAAGTTGATTCGGCTCATTTGCAGTGTACAGACGTGCTCGTTAGCAATATTTAATAATGACCTATATTTAATCATTATAATACCTATATTTAATAAATAATTATAATAGTGACCTCCTTTAGTGCATTACTAACGTAATTTTGCTTAGTGTGTCGTTTCAGTGAATAAACAGTAAACTCGTAAAAATATAAAATGGATAACAGCCCCTTTAATCCAAGGGAGCCAGTGAACCCCTCCGTCTCGCCGTTGAAGACAACGACGCAAAATCCAGCCCTCGAGTCGGCCACGGCTGATATTGTTTCAACGCCCGAGATTCAAAAGTTTGCTCTATTGCCGCGGATGGTAAACTCAACTCGGAGCAGAAAATGAAAATATCAACCTTTTGCCGTAAAGTAGGATCTGGAACCTCACAAATGGCAGTCCTATATCAGTCGCTAAAGCAGAAAGCCATTCACGCGTATAACGCAGTTGATGCCCTTCAAGAAAAGCGAAATCTGACGGAACATATTTCGGAGCTCAAGCAGACAATTAAGGACTCTGGTTCGAGAAATGTTTCGTTTGCCGCTATGGTGAAGAAGGGAGCAAATGATTTCATTCGACCGAACAATTTAAGCTCTGTAGCTATTTATCCCAACGATAAAATTAAAGTCTAGTGACGAAACAAAAGACCTCGTGCAAAAAATAATTCGCCCTGATCAAATGCAGCTGCATGTGCGTAGTATCCGCAAGACCAAAAATGGAGGCGTTATAATTAGTACAGAGACGAAACACGACGCCGATAAACTCAAGCACGCAGTCCAGCTCTCTACATCCGGACTTACCGCCGACGAACTCAACAAGCGCAAACCTCGAATCGTGGTTGCAGGTGTGCCGACTACTTTGACTGAAGTCTTCAGGTGCATTTACGACCAGAACGTAGCCGACAAGTTTCCAGCAACGCCTATGGACTCCTTTTTGAGCATGGTTAAATTAAGCCACACATCTGGGAAGAAAGATGCGAAGACCTGTAACTACGTCATTGAAGTCACAGCAAATATACGTACAGGTCACGGCATGGATCTTGAGCGCTGACTTCTACCTGCGCAGAAGTAAAATATCGGGTCTCTTTGGTGGTATGAAGTGAGACGCGGGCGCGGGGAGTGTCAGTGATTGGCTCGCCGCGCATCGCATCATAGACGTCACTCGTGATTCGTTCCCTGCGCTTGCTGCACGTACCTAACGACGACGAGTACACTTCCGTGCCATTTAATTGACTCGTGATTTTTTTTAATCCATCGATTTTATTTTTATTAGTGGTTATTTTTTGGTAAGTAAAAACTAAGATATTTTATGAGAGTTAATTTGTTTGCTAATACTTAAATATCTTTCTAGTGATAATAAATAGTTAGGTCTTTTTATTCTTTTTTAGTTCTGACATTAGAAACTGATGTCAGAATTAAAACTTCACTTAAATAAACATTTAAGAAAATATATGTGTGGCTGATGATTTTGCGAATATTAGTATAAAAATACCTAAGTGCTTAGGTATTTTTATTACCTAAGTACTAACTTTGTTAAAAACTTTTTAACAAAGTTTTATTTTGTGCAATAAATATTATAGGTATTTTTTGTAATTTTTTTTAGGTACAAGATGCCAAGAAAAAACACTGTATTAAACAGACAAGCCAGAAAAATGGTTTACGGGTGACTACCACGACAATATGAACTGGGAGAATTATGAAAAATGGCTACGTACTCAGTTGATACCCAATCTGCCAAATAATTCCGTCGTGATAGTAGACAACGCTTCTTACCACAACAAACAATGTGACCCCGCACCTACATCAAACGCCAAAAAATCTGACATGAAAGCCTGGTTGACCGATAAAGGTATTAGCTTTAACGAGAACTTGTTAAAACCTCAGTTATACAATTTGATCAAATGCCATAAAGAAAAATATAAAACTTTCAATACAGACAAAATATTGGCCGAAAATAATCATGACGTTCTTCGTCTGCCTCCATATCATCCAGATCTCAATCCGATCGAGATGGCATGGGCTGCCATTAAAGGCTATGTATCTAGCAAAAATGTTACTTGGAGCGTCAAAGGTGTGACTGATTTAGTCAAAGATAAAGTTAGTTTAATGGGTGCTAGCGACTGGGATAAGTTGTGCCAAAAAGTAAAAAACATTGAAGATGAATATAAAAAAGCGATCATGTTGTTGACATTTTGACAGACGAGTTCGTTATTCGGGTTGACAGTGATGACTCGGATACTGAGAACTGCGATGAAAGTGACAACTTTACTGATGAAGATGACGAAATACCTACTGCTAGTACCAGCTATATTGGTGAAAATGATTTTATGGAAGACCTATGTCGCCATAAAGTTTAAAAAAATATATATTTGATTAACATTAAATACTTTTTTATTTATTTTAATATTATAGTAATGACGAAATCTTTATAATTACTTATCATCACTTTAATAATTATCACCAAGTGGTGAGGGCGGAGTCGCGTGGAACCGTTAGTAGCAAATCATGTAATACCAGCTTTTGCTTATGGCGAATTTTTCACATATTTCCCGTATTTTTTCCTTAATCTGGTATTTATACAGCCTATATCTTTCCCCGCCTCTACATCTCCCTGTTTACCTTTAGGTATGCCAATTGTTATTATAATTGATAAAAAATGGTTTAGCTGAGAACGCATAACAGGCACACAGACAAAGTTCCTTTCGAAAGTAGGTAAAATATTAGGAATTTCTTTGTAGGGGATGTTACAAATCTTTGAAATTCTCGTCTTTGCTATAATACTCGTATGTATACCTTCCGGCAGAAATTCTCTAAAAAATAATGATAAACGTATAAAAATCTGTTGCATGATTAAAAAGTAAACGGAAAAACAGACAGACGAACACAGCGACTTTGCTTTAAACTATTTATGTTTTTTTTTTACTTTTTACCTTCAACCAGAATCAAGAAGATAACAGGTAAACGAAAAAATAAAATAAAATAGTGTACATTTTTTTTGCCATATGTGAACGATGCGCAAAGCAATCCCCACTCTTTCGCCGAGCGCTCAAGATTCATGCCGATACCTGTAAAGCCCTATTATCCCAAACAAGGCTTTTTATAAATTGGACCTCCTGCCCTATCAGGGACTTCACCCTGGTTACCAGATGCTACAAATGGCCACAATATGGTCATGCAGCAAAAACATGCAGAGAGCTGAAATCTACGTGTGGTCACTGCGGAGAAGGACACTCGATGTCAGAGTGCGCGAAGAAAGCTGACACACCGAAATGTGCAACTTGCTCACGCTTTAAAAAGCCCAATAACCACGAAACGGGAGACGCAGATTACCCTGCTAGGAAAATAGCGGAGCACAGGTATACCAATTCTATCGACTACGAGGGCGCCTAGAGCGTCATACTCAAGGCTAGACTTCCGTGTTTAATTCCTGCTGCTGACTCTACAAATCGTCGTTTTTGTTGATGTCTAAGCACATAAATCGCAATAAAAATCGAATATACACATAGTCTCGAACGTTATTCAATTTTGTGCAACATTGACTTTAACCCACTCACAATTCGGCTGACGCAGAATAATATCTTGTGTATTAACTAGGTTATAAAGTGCAAGAATCTTTTTTATGCAAACTAAATAAGAAATGATGTATTTAAGACTTTGTTATTTTTATCTTTAAGGTAAATATTTATATAAATAATTGTAAAAGTAATAGTATTAGTATTTAAGTAAACTAGGTATAAAATAATGAATTAGGTAATTACATTTTGTCATTATATCAAGACTTCTAATGTTAAATATTGTTATGAATTTTATTGTCCTTCAATCACCATAAAGTGACAGCTCATGCCGCCTGTGATAGAGGTTTATCCTAGTACAGGCATCTAACATTATAATACCTTTGTAAATTATTTCAAGATTTTATGTTAATATTTTACGAATTTTAATACTGAATAAATATTTATTATTATTATTATTTACGTCTTTGACATTTCTCGGGACCCTAGGGTCCCGGACCTTTGGAAGGCGTACGAGGGGCTGACTGAAGCCAACTCGCAGAGGCCCGTTAGACGTGTTTAATGAAACGAGGCACCAACCGACGATTATCCCTGTACGCACTATGCTAGTGCACCCAAGGACAACCCCCGGTTGGTGCAGGACTATTGCAAGATATGGAAACAAAGATATGGGTTTGGGTGGCTAAGTGAACTGGTTACCTAGAACTATGGAAAGACTATGGCCCCTGCCTGACCAATATTTTATATAAAATACACAGGTAAAATGGCAGGGGGTGACTTGTACACTCAATAATGGCCCCCGAAAACGGTCGCTAGCACAAAGTGTCGTAGCGACAAGGAGGCATGAACATGTCCTGAGGTGCTTATAAGGAGTGGAGCGGTATTCCACGGCTATCAGGACAATCCCGGAAGTACGGTCAAGGTCCCTACCAGCATCTTACTGGAAAACTTCCTTCCTCCGAACACGTTTGCTCTTGCGAATCTCCACCTAAGCCAAAAAAGCCAATAAAGGCAAGAAAGAGGTGGGAGCTCTGTTCCTCATCAGTTTTCACTCCAGCCGGCCAATAAAGGCAAGCCAGACGTGAGAAACAAGACTTCTCCCGGGAGATTGGGTCCGTGGGGTCGCTACTGCCCAACAGCTCGCCACATGCTGCCCTGCGGGTTTTATTATTTTATTATTATATGCATTTAGTAAAATGCTGTTATTTTGACAAACAATTTTTATTCAATTTTATTTATCTTTAAAGATATAGATTTCACTCGTGTATTTTCGAAGCATTAGGTACGTGGACTAGTAATTATAACCAGATGATTAAATAAGGAGCAGGTTAGCTTCATACTTAAAATTACATGCTCTGTGCATACTTACGCCGTGCTCGAGAACTACTACCCCCACTCCTATGTGTGCGTGTCACCGACAAGCCGCGCGGGGGTTGCGCCGACGACGCCCGCTCGGGTACAAACCGGTTTGAGCCAGCTCATGAGGACACAAGGGGACAAAGTTTTGGGGTGCCAGCGGCAGCAATACAACTGTGGTACTGTGTGTACAAATAATGGTAGGAATATCAAGATTTCTTTTTTGTATATCCAGAGGATCTTGTCAAGCACAGACTACAATTATAACATTGTTGTCAAGTTATTATCTATTACGTCAAAAACAAATGGGAGCCAAGCGAGCCAAGTTCAATAATAATAATATGCTTGGTTGTCGACTTCACAGACAAAAGAATTGAGATCTAAATGGGTGCCAAGTTTTGTAGATAATCCTGAAATGATCTAAAACAACATACAACATTCTAAAATAAATTTAAACCACAGACATTTATATGTTTGATATGTTTGTGATTTAAACACAATTTGATTAGATGATTTCAGGATTTGACTTGGCTAGTTTTAACATGAGTTGTGAAGAATTTTATAAATTCGTAAAAGGTAACCGATAATTATTGTCCCAGGAAATCATCTTCTGATAAAAATATAAAAATAACGACTGTATCTTCAGTAATAAAAAATAAATATTTCCCAAATCGTTTTTTGGTTTATTTCACCTACAAAAACTTAAAATGTCCCGACTTGTCTCGGGAAAATATGGCAACCCTACTATGAAAGTAGTAGAATTTTGAACTCTGTTATTAAGCTTTCATTCGGGTCGGTTTTTATTCATAATAATAATAATAATAAATCCCAAAAACTATAGACCGATAACATGTTTACCGACGGTCTACAAAGTTCTTACATCCATTCTTAGAACAAAAATTGCACAACATATTTATAGCAATTCAATTATGTCTGTGTCTCAGAATGGATGTAAGAATGGGTCCCGCGGTACTAAGGAGCTGCTCCTTATAGACATGACCATAAGCCAACAGGTCCGTAGAACCCGGAAGGATTTGTCGACATGTTGGATAGACTATAAGAAGGCCTATGACTCGGTGCCACATACATGGCTCATTAGGGTGCTAGAATTGTACAAAATAGACGTAACTCTACGCACCTTCTTGATGTCGTGTATGGGGCAGTGGAGGACGGTCCTTCTCTATCCAGGATGTCGACAGATCCGGGAGATCAATGAACCGATCAGGATTGAACGGGGAATATTCCAGGGCGATAGTTTGAGTCCGCTTTGGTTTTGCTTAGCCTTGAATCCTCTAAGCACACTGCTGGAGGATTCAGGTCTAGGCTATCGGTTGAGAAGAGGTGGTCAGGTGATATCTCACCTCCTTTACATGGATGACTTGAAACTCTTTGCTCCCAACAAATTGCGACTGTTGGAGCTACTGAAAGTAACAGAAACGTTCAGTAGCGCCATCAGGATGGAATTTGGTGTAGACAAATGTGCAGTCATACATGTAAAGCGAGGGGGGATTATGGAATCCGTGGGAACCCAGCTCTCGGATTCCATATACCTTAGATCCCTTTCCTCAACTGAAACCTACAAGTATTTGGGTATGTCGGAAGCATTAGGCATCAATGTTGCCGACATGAAACAATCGTTGAGGGAGCGCTTCTTTGGCCGCCTGAATAAAGTGTTAAATAGTCTTTTATCAGGCGGAAACAAGGTGCGTGCCTTCAACGGTTGGGTCATGCCGGTTTTGATGTATTCTTTTGGCATACTCAAATGGACTCAAACGGAACTTGACGATCTGGATAGGAAGGTCCGTACATTGTTGACGGCAAATCGAATGCATCACCCACGATCATCAGTAATGAGACTGTACATCCCGCGGAAGTGTGGGGGTCGAGGTTTCTTAAATGCTAAAACCCTCCACAACCGCGATATCTGCAGTCTCAGGGAATATTTCCTTCAAAATGACGTGGGGATGCACCGAGATGTGGTCGCAGTGGACAAAGGCCTCACCCCGCTCTCCTTGGCGAAAGAGAACTGGCGCAAACCTGCAGTACTTGATACTAACGATCGTAAGGAAGTATGGCAAGGCAAAGAGCTTCACGGACGCTTTTTCCGGGCCCTACATGGGCCTGATGTTGACTTTTTAGCGTCTGTATCCTGGCTGCGTTTCGGCGACCTCTTCGGGGAAACCGAAGGTTTTGTCTGTGCGATTATGGATGAAGTTATCATGACGAATAATTATCGGAAATACATTGTCAAGGACGGTACGGTTGACATCTGTCGGGCATGCCACCGTCCCGGTGAATCAATCCGACATATTGTTTCCGGTTGTTCTCGTCTTGCTAACGGCGAGTACTTGCACAGACACAATCTAGTGGCTAGGATTATCCACCAGCAACTTGCCATGCAGTACAACCTTGTGGAGTCCGAAGTACCATACTACAGGTATGTGCCCGACCCAGTTCTCGAGAATGGTCACGCCACATTGTACTGGGATCGATCTATTATCACTGACAGGACTATTGTAGCCAATAAGCCTGATATTGTGGTAATAGATCGACGAGAGCGCCGTGCAATGATTGTTGATATCGCTGTCCCTCATGACGAGAATCTCGTGAAAGCTGAGAACGATAAAAAAATCAAGTATCTTGACTTAGCACACGAGGTTGTCGACATGTGGGACGTGGACTCTGCAATCATTGTACCGATAATCGTTTCGGTTAATGGCCTAATAGCGGAGAGCCTCGATCAACACCTCAGGAGGCTCTCATTGCGCGGCTGGGTCAAGGGCTTGATTCAGAAAGCAGTACTTCTGGACACGGCACGCATAGTGAGGAGGTTCCTTTCTCTAGAGCCCTGACCACCGGCAGCTCGGACCCTGTTCCTGATGCCGATGGGCCACTATTTTTTATATTTTTAAATGTTTTTTTTTTTTGTGTTATTTATAAAAATATTTAAAAATGTAAACGATATGTATTAAAAATGAAATAAAGATAAATAATAATAATAAAATAGTTTATTTGTACACAAAAACCAAATAGTACAAGATAGAGTCTTATAATTAGGTTGTACAACATTGACACAGTTTAAAGTCGAAACATCTGACTTCTAAACTAGACAAGAACCCTGTATCTTAGAAGCCGAAGTTCCCCAAGATTTCAGTGACATACAACAAATTAAATATAGATCGTCGTACAAGTACTACTACTATGAAAAATTAACCTATCAACTAGCTTAACAACTAAAACGTAATAAGAAATTATGTTTATACAGTATATTTCAAGACATTACTTTGAGTAAATTTTCTGTTTCATCATAATATGATAACTCTTGCAACCACTTTAAAAGTATATTTTTCACCTCATATTTTGTATGTATATATATTGGCAGTATTTTATTTATTTTATTATAAAGACGAGAGCTTAGGGCAACAAACTGACGACTGGCAAATGCGGAACGACACCTGACAGGACCACAGACAGGAATTCCTTTGCGTCTCAACAGGATTTTTGTGTCTAATGGTAACATGGAGTGTCTTCTCAGGACGGCGCGGAGTATAAATAACTGTCTGACTGTCAGGACATGAGCAATGGAATAGAGTTCGATTGTGGGGAAGTCTCTGGGTTTGAAATGCATTACTTTTAGAATCGCCCTTTGAGCTCGTTCTGCAGAAATTAAGGAGGTTTTATAGGTTCCACCCCAGGCAGAGATGCAATAGGTGATAATAGATTCACAAAGACTCTGGTAAACCATTAGCGCTGTTTCTGGATCCGCAGAGTGCCTGAGCTCTTTAAAGATGTAGATTAGTTTCCTAATCCGGGTGCATAGGGCTTCAACATGAGGTTGCCAGCTTAACTTAAAATCAATGTAGACCCCTAGATATTTTAAGTCAGGAACCAGGGACAGGAGTGGACAATTACAGTTATTATTTAGTCCTTGACAAGTATGGGCTTTTACTAGTCCTGACTCTTGAGGCGGAGAGGTGGTGTTGGGTAAGGAGAAACGAATCATTTTGGTTTTTGCTATATTTAGTGTCAGAAGATTTTCTGAGAGCCATTCCATTACCAAGCGAAGCGCGTGTTCCGCTCTCTGTTTAGCTACCGTCCAGTTTTTGCCATAGACTATCAACGCGGTGTCGTCGGCGTATGCAAATATGTCACAGTTTGGCACCCGGGCCAGGCACAGATCATTTTATGTACAGAAGGAAGAGTGTTGGCCCGAGGATGCTTCCTTGAGGGACGCCGAAATTGATAGTTTTATGATTACTAATCATAGAGTCGATCTTTACACATTGCGTTCGATTTGATAGATAGTCTCTGAAAATATTCAATGCCAAGCCCCGCACACCAACGTGCTCAAGTTTTGCGATAAGAGTTGGAATAGACACCGTGTCGAAAGCTTTGGATAAATCGAGGAAGATACCGTAGCATTTCATCTTTTGATCCAATTTGTCAACTAATGTATTGGCGACATCAACGACAGCATCCTCCGTCGATACACCAGATCTAAAACCATACTGGTTTTGTGCAATGATCGTATGTTTATTCAGGAAATTAACTAGACAATTGTTTAGTATCCTCTCAAGGATCTTTGACAACGCGCTTAACACGGAAATGGGCCGGTAGTTCGTGACACTAGTCTTATCTCTCCACCCTTGAATACGGGATGCACAACTGCTCTTTTTAAAGAGTCAGGAAAGATGCCAGATTCAATCGCTCGGTTGCAAATATGTGCAATGGGTACAGCTAAAGTGGATTTCGACTGTCTTAAGTACCTTAGCTGGTATGTTGTCGTAGCCAGTTGCACAGTCGATACGTAAGGAGTCAATGAGACTTTCTACATAAGCTACATCTACTGGCAGTATTACGAGTGAGTGACTACAGGGTAGGAGCACAGTTTTTTCTCTGCAGATAGGAGATCCACTAAGAGAAGAGACGTTAGAGGCCAACGTTTGCCCTATATTGACGAAAAAACTATTTACTTCGTTTATTGAAGTCTCCGGATCGTCCGATTCATGTTTGCACCACCCACATTTCGGCAATAAATAAAAGCAGGAATACACATGCCCAGTAACTTGCACAAAAGTATGCAAGTACCTAGCTTGCATCCCATTGTGCTATAACAACTTCCTGATTAGGGTGTCACAAGACATGCAAGCTACTGATGGAATGGCAACCTTAGCCTTGCGTGCGGTCCTGGGTGAGATCCCCTGGTCTGGCAGTTATTGGAAATTTGTATTTTCCAATAGTAAATTCTCGGCCGCATTCAAGCATGGGGGCACAAACTTGACCGCATAGAACATGCTCGCGCAATTTGCAGCTCATTGTGCGCTGACTGTCATCGAGGTTAGTAAAACTGATGTAATAAAAATCCATTCGTTTACTACATAGCTTTAATAATAAAAAAAACTAAACATCTTCCTTTTCCTAGGACATCAGTCCTGAATCTTACAAGATGATTATTAAACAAAAAATAACGACAATCAATATACCTACCTTCGGTATTCGTGGTTGTGGTGACTTGTGAAACTAATGTTAAATGAAGGGAATGTGTTTAATTACAATAAATTACGTCATGTATGTACATAATAAAGGCCACATACTGTTACGAATGAAGTCCTATTTTAGTAATTAAAATCTGTGCTTTACCCAACGATACCGATAACATAAAATAAAACCTAAGAATACAAAAATGAGTATTTATAATAATGTAATAAGAAATACTTTAGAGCTACAAATAACTTTTAATGGTACAAAAATTATTAATTATTTTTTTGTTATTTTAAATCACTTTAAGCACTCAAAACATAACGATAAACACTGTCTCTGGAAATGTTCCAACATATCCACTATAAGTCAGCTATTCGAGAAGCGAATAAATCAACAATATTATATAAAAAAACAACACGGAAAACTATACGTCAGTCCTTAACTATAACATTTAACTCGTATGTACTTCGTACAAAAGTTTATAAAAATAAGCTGCTTGTTACCAATTATAGTATTGGCATTTGGTTTGACCAAAAGACGATGCAAAATATAAATTACTGCACGTTTGAAAACAGTTCTAAGACACATTATATCGGTTTAAATCTAAAGAGATTGATGTAATACGATGTGTTAAAGTTTTTTTTCGTGTTGCCTTACTAGAAATACTTCTTTTTTTAAATTTATTTACAACCTCCTAACTTGAATTGACGGTCTCTGTTTTAACTTCACTGGGTTCTGTAACTTTTTCTGCATAATCTTTTAATGGCTCTGCCACTTTTTCAACAGAACTTTCTGTTTTCTCTGGTACTTTGTCTGCAGATTTTTCTGTCTCAGTTTCTTTAACAGCGGGTTTTTCAGTCTCTGGCTTAATTACTATGGTTTCTATTGCTTTTTCTGGAAGACTTTCTGCTTCTTTGATTGCAGGTTTTTCCGTTTCTTTTTCGACAGGACTTTCTATTACGTTATCTTCTTGGCTTGCTGCTTCTTCTGTAGACTTATCCGTTTCTGCTACTTTATCTACAATTTTTTCTTTTACAGTTTCTGCTGCCTTTTCTGTTACAGTCTCTGCTGCCTTTTCTGTCACTTCCTCTGTATTTTTTTCTGATTCTACCAATTTCTGCTCAGATTTGTCTGTGTCAGATACTGTTTTCGTTTCTGATAGGGCTTCTGCAGGTTTCTCTAACTCCGATATTTTTTCTAAAGGTTCTGATTTTTCTGCTACTTCTTGTACCTTATCTGCAAGCTTTCCAGAATCCGCGCTCGTATTTAATGACGTATTAGAAGGTGAGACACAATCGCTAAATTCTTCTTCCTCCACCGTCTTTACGGTGTCATTTGAGTCCTCCAGAGTTCCTGACGATATATCTTTCTCAGGACTAGTCATGGTGTCATCTTTCACCTCCTCGGCGGCAATTTCTTCACTCAAACTGTCAGCCTTCGCCTCGAAGGATTTGTTCTCAATAACTGTGTGGTTGCTCTCCATACTTTCGTCGAGATCAGTTTGTGATATATTGTGTTCAGACTGCTCATTTACTACTTCCTCTAACTCATCTGCTGCTTCATGTACCTCATTAGCTGGTTCTTCTGTAAATTCATTAGCTGCTTCTGCAGTTACCTCTTTTTCAGCAGACGTCCCTGGTTCTTCTGTCTTGTCTGTTGTATTCTGGTCAGCTGGTTTAACGTTCGAATAAAAATCTTTTCCATCGGATGTCAATTTAACTAGAGTCGGCTGAGTTGTGCTATCCAAAAATTCTATACTGATTGTAGCGTCATCTAAAGTAAGCTCGTCCAGTTTGGTTTTGCCAGTTTCCATTAAAGCGGGATCGTCATTTGGTACGACCAGACGGCAGCATCTTGCTAAAGGTTCTATTGCGGCGAGATCTTCAGGCAGTTGCCTGAATTCTTCGCATTTAGCTTTATTTCCATAGTCAATAAAATGCACGTGATAACCAACGTCACAAAACTCCAAGATTTTCGCTCTGTACCATTGTTCGTCTTCAGGCCAAAACGCAGCACATACCGAACCTACTTTAAGTTCTGAGGCTGGCTCAAACTCGGGGCTTTCATTCATTTTTACCGTAACTTTATCAAGATTTGAAATAACGTCATCGAGGTGTACGTAGAATTCGTCCACGCCCGTGACGTAGCAGATTTTGCCCGTGCCGTATGTTTCTTGTCCGACGGGTGCAACTCTCACCGCAGCCACTGTGTCGCACAGTCCGACGAGCTCTTCAGTCACAGATTTTCCTTCAAGGAATAATTCTACTATGGATATGTCACCAGACGCGATGAACTGTACATTAAATATAGTGGCTCCTTCAGCGGATAATTCGTTAAATCTAGTCTCAGACTGGCGCGACCACTTGATGTCACGAGGTTTCTGCAAGGCACATTTTCTCGAGAGCGCGGGCTTTTCTTTAAGTTCATCTGGCAGACTTCTCAACTCGTTAGCGATGGAGGCGTTACCGTAATCCATAAAGAGAACTTCAGTTCCCTCTGATCCGTCGACGATGACTTGCGCTCTGTACCACGCACCGTCTTCAGGGTACTTAGCTGCGCAGATGACGCCTTCCTCCTTATCGGTCAGTTCTGGGAAGTTTTCTGCGTCAACCATTGCAGCTTCCATTGCTTGTAACTCAGGGGTCGCTGTTTCTAACTGAATCCAGAATTCGGATGGCGAGTTCACATGGCTGGCGAAGCACGACGGCAAATCGCCGCAGTCAGTTTCTTCAGATCTACTCGCGTAACCCTCAGATACTAATTTATCAGTCAAGTTCTGGCCATTAACAAAGATATCGACATATGTTGTAACATCTTTCAGGACAATCAGAGCATCTACTGGATTTGCTAAATCGCCGACAAGTTGCGTGAAATAGTCGGATGAGGATTCGGACCACTGGCCTGTACCTGTGGGGACGGCGTTAACGCTCGACTTGACGGCGTAACGTTCCATTGCCTTGAATTTCTCCGGCATCTCCTTTATCAATCCGGGCTGGTTGTCGAGTACGTCTGTATTGCCGTAGTCAATGAAACGAATCGTGGTGATATCAGAATCGGAGTCAAGTATTTCGGCACGGTACCACTGATCATCGGCCAAATACTTGGCAACACACCACGTACCCAACTCTGTGTTCGCAATATCGGTGTATTCGCTCGCATCGCTTTGGAGCTCAGCTTGGATCGTTTCAATTGTGTCTACTTTGTCGGCCATTTGCAACCAGAAGTGTCCAGGGGTGTCAATATGGCTGATGTACACTTGAGTACAACCGTCAGGCAGTGAGGTGGGCTCGGCAAGTGCGGGAGCCTGCGCCTCATCCATTTTCTGTTCTTCTTCTGAACTTATCTGTGGCGTGGCCAATTTTTCGTTAACTAATTTCATGGATAAGTCCACGCCGTCTAAATGCAAGCTCGCGAGCCACCCGTCTGTGCCTACAGCCAGTGTGACTTGGACCTCCTTTTCATTGGTCCATTCCTTCAGCTTCGGAAGAGCGTCTTCTTGCAGGGCTACAAGACCTAGACTGGCGACTAACGCGAGTGCGCACGGTTCATAGAACTTAGGATCAAGTATTTTAAGAGATTCCTTGGGGAGAGTTTCAGTGTTGCCGTAGTCAGGATACTGAACTTTGACTTGCGTGTCTTCGACGCTGATGATTGTGGCGCGATACCAATTGCCGTCGGCAGAGAGGGCCGCACAGATGCCGTCTACTTCGAACGTTGACAGTGGCTCGGGAGTTCCTGATGAGAAGACAAAATATTATCTCGAGACTGTATCGAACAAACACAAGTATATCAGCGGCGTGTGGTCTCGGCATCTCCAGCACCATGTAATCTACAGGTGCATACTTATTATTAATATTGATGTCCGTTAATTAATTGTTAAATTTGAATAACTAGATTTTTTATTTGTGGTCGTTTTTTTGTTCTTCTGTTGCTGTGCCTAACAGGGCCCAGTATTTAGCCTTTTTGTAACATATTTTATGCATTATGGAATAAATTAATTTGTATGAATGATAATACAATATAAATGAATGCCGTTCAATAGTTGTGGGGTTCAAGATTAAAATATCGATGGAATAAAACGATTTCTTACCTTCTTCATAGAACTTATAAAGTTCATCAAGCAACAGAGCGATCCTGTCACCATCGCTAGCCTTCTGAAGATAGAATTCGTTCAAGTTCTCAGTGTGAACAATGTAGGCCATTCCGAAGTTGTAGTTAAAGACAGCTCTCATGCAAAACTGGATGACTTCGTCGTACGCGCCCTCATCAGGCTCGAACACGGGGATCTTGTGGCCAGTCACACAATCGTATAGAGTTGTGACCAAGCTGGAACAAGTAAACACTCTTTTATTTAAACTTTAATTCACAATCTTAGATAATTTATTTATTTATGAAGCCTCTCCAACTAAATACATACACAGCATTAACCCACAATCTTTGTTATAATTCTATCTTATATGTATCTAAACATTACGCATTACTCGCATGTAATCAAGTTTTGGACAAAGTTCAAATTTTATTGCAACAAAAAACTTATTTAGGACCTTTTTATTGCACCTAAGTAGAAAGTTGAGTAAGTGCAATAGAATAGAAATTATCAATTATTCTGTTAAACAAAATGCTTACCTGATCCCTTCCACATGGTTGATGTACACAATGACTTTGTTGCCAGTAAGCTTGGTCTGCAACTCCTCAATAGTCATCAGCTTGTTGGACTCAGCCGTGTAGTTGTTCAGACAACACTCCAGCGACTGGTAGTAGTACACACTCAGTTCCGTTGGTAAGATCATGATCTGAAATAATTATGTATAAATTGTAAACGAAAACTGTGAACTACACTGTGTCGATTTTGAGATATATCAAACTATTTCCACTGAAAAGAATCAACCCATAAAGAATTATCTTCTCCAAACGTGAGACAAATTAGAACTCTGCTATCTGGTCATCATCCTTAGATACCGACCATTCAGATCGATCTAGTGGGGTGCATGCAGTACATTCATAAAAATAAGAATAATGTATTTGTTCAAAAATATACAGATATAAATAATATGGTGATTCACTATAATAAACTTAATTCTATGATTGGATATTGAAACATCTGTGTCTGAACTAGACATAAAATATCTGTATTTCAGACATCAGCGTTCTTCCCCTGTTTTAGGCGACAATTAAATATTAAATTTGCTCCTCAACCCACATCTAGAAACACATTCGATGAGATAAAATAATTATTAATCATTCGAATATAGATTATGTTCAATATCGGATGATCGGCGACGATCGAACGCTGTTTATTTAGACCTTTAATCATTTCATTTTACATTATTTATAAAATTTATACTGTATTTTACCAATTTTTATTTTTGAATATTTAACCATTTATTTATTTATTTTACTTTTATGCATGCACATTTGCACAAAGATTGCAGTTATACTACGTGATAACTTAATAAACGCGCACTTACATTTTCCAAAGCAGTGGTAACGGATTTCCCGTAGTCTGGCATCACAGCTTTGATATTCGCTGGGTCGGAGACATCTTCTAAGATGGCGCGATATATTTTACCATCGTGCTTCAACGTGCAATGGATACCGTCAGCGAGGCTGTCTGCAGTCAGGGGTGTCAGCTGTATCGTAGAAAACATGCTTTTTAATGTTTACAATTTAATAACAGTACCCGGCAGTAGATATGTATATTGTTGTTGTACGCACGATGCCCATAATTATCTTTTTAATTATTTATTTATCCACCAGAACCAAGAGGTCGATTGGGTGGGTACCTAATTATGGGGTAAAGCTCGAAAGGCCATAATAACGCCTCAATATGCCATAATGCCAATACTTACTTTGCTAGTGTCAAAGTTGGCAATAGCTTCCTCAACCAGCATTGCCTTATCCATGTCAAGTTGCACATAGAACTTCTCGAAGGATTCCACATGGGTCACTCGGCAGAGTATCTGCTGACCGACGATGATCGTCAGGTCGATAGCTTCGTCTAGAACAAACGTTTACATTGTATATAATTATGTTTTTCTCTTTTCAGTTGTGATTTTGCAGTCGGGTTTTTGAAAATTATCTATTTTATTTTAGAATTTTTAGTGTGCCGGCACACTCTTATGAACAATAACTGGTCCGACACAAACATGGCCCATTTTTACGCCTTCAAAAACTTTTTAAACCAATTTATTATTCCTAATTAAATTTAAACATATTACTTATACATATTTTTGTAATCCCCTTTTAATTTCCTTTATTTCGATACTCAACTCGATAGGTTTTATTTTTTTTTTTTATTACGTATTACGCGCCAAAAATCCGCCATTCTTTTTTCTAACACTTATCTAAGAACACTTGGGTTTTAAGACGAATATACCGATACATAACTGTCGAAATCCATCCAGCGGTTTGGAAGATACGAGGTAATACAGAAATTTGCAATTGTACATACATACAAGATACGCGCGAAAAATATAACCCTTCCTTAACAGTTGGGTAAAAATTAAAGAGGGATATTTTTGGCTTGCATATTGAGAATGCAGATTTAAAATTGGAATTGGTGTGATTAAAGTAATACTTGTTTTCCCAAAATTAGTGAACAATGTTCAATCTCTGATTAAAGATTGGTGCAAGGTGAGAACAGCCATGAAAGCCGATAACAGGTTATTGCGATAATCGATGCTGCGGAAATCAGCACCCTAATTACGTAATACACGATCAACCGGAATTTGAATCGTTTTGAAACAAATTGCTAATCCATAACTTCACAAGTTCGAAAAAAAAATCTGCTCTACAACGTAAATAACGCAATGAATGTTGTTGAACGGTCAAAATGAAAAATTTATCGTAATCGTTTCCGAAAATGTGTTGCGTAATTAGATAGCAGGTGTCTCAAGAAATCAATCAATTTCTGCTTGACATAGACCTCTCCAGACCAACACTTCAATATAGAGATTATGTCTGGTGAATAGCTAGACTGAAATAATACATGTCTTACCTTTCAAAGTAACAGACGACTGGTGCTCCGACAGTTTAGCGAGCTCCTTCTCTACCAACATATCGGCGACACTCACGCCATTGTTCCATAGTGATACCTTGTAAATTTCATCGACATTCTCTTGAAACACGCACTGGTAACGTGGCGCGTTAAAACATAGGTCTACCTGGTTATTAGGCTTCCACTCCCCATCTACAGGAATGACGCCAGATAAAGAACAGCAGACGGCCATTTTCGGCAATTCCATCATCTGCCTATCCATCTGCCAAATATCTTTAG
The DNA here is from genome assembly GCA_949128155.2 of Xanthia icteritia. Taxonomy (NCBI): domain Eukaryota; kingdom Metazoa; phylum Arthropoda; class Insecta; order Lepidoptera; family Noctuidae; genus Xanthia; species Xanthia icteritia. The sequence continues at coordinate 16,422,850 of OX421947.2, read as the reverse complement.
CATCGACTAACTGCTTGTTGCCAAAGTCCACATATCGCACGATGAACTTCGAAAATGGCTGCACTGATTCTATTGTCGCTCGGTATAAGACTCCATCGACGGGGTAACGAGCTAAGACGGACCCTCCAACAGGTACCTCACCAGTAAAGGATTTCACTCCTTTGTATATCTCTGGGATTTTGTGCATCATTTCGAGGAATTTGGGTTGTAGCGACATGATTTGGGCGTAGAAGTATTCGGGGGATATGATCCATGTGACGGAGACTTCGTGTTGCGCGCCGGGTTCTATTGGTTCGGACGGAGGGAAAGGCGTGTCGAGCGGTATCGGTTCTGCCAGTTCCTTGTACTGAACCTGCGTGAATTTGCTGCGGCCCTTGTACGGAGGGGCCCTGCCACTGTCTTGAGACCTAAAGCTCTTTTCAGACTTCCTTTCGTCAGATCCGAACGAGCGATCAGCGCGGTCTCTAGGAGAGAAGTTGCTGCGCGGCGGTCTGTCAGAATTTGGCCGGAATTCTCTCTTTTGATTCCAATTTTCTTTCTTGTCTCCCCAGTTATCGCGTCTGTCGCCGCGGTTGTCTCTGTTGTCGCGGTTATCCCGGTTATCCCGATTTTCACGGTTATCCCGATTGTCACGGTTATCCCGGTTGTCCCGACGTTCAGGGCGATCAGGGCGGTCATTTCGGTCGAATCGGTTCTCTCGCTTGGGCCTGTTGCCCCAGTCATCAGATCCTTTCTCTGTACGGTCATCATGTTGACTGTACTTGTTCTCCCTGCAACCAGGAATAAGATTGTAGAACAAGGAAATATTGCTTTGAAATATGTTATTGCATGTTAAATATTATAAAAAAACAAAGCATTACAATAGTTAATTAATTGTAAAAGAAAAACGCTAATATTACTTTTTTTACATGATTTATTAAAAATTATTGTGCTGACCACACCAAGCATCTAAAGTGTAACAAAACCTGAAGAATTAGCCGTTACAGTGTACAATTATTACAATGGAATGACGACGACAGTACAAAATGTGCTGAAATAAAAACTTACAACACTGTAAGACATCACTGTGCAATGGAATGTTATAAACAAGAGCCGACAGATATGCAACGTATTGAGAACGCTCGATACGAATGTGCGGCGCAAACCAAGCGTGACAAGCAAATAGGGCGAGACAATGAGGACGACGCTCATTCAACTATTAATGCTTTACTTATAATTGCTTGGCATCACACAATCTAATGCTGCAATGATCGTCTATGTGAACAATAAACTATTGACTCAGCTCCAGTTAATCGAAGTGGGTACGCAGAATCAGCATTCTGCGTACCCACTTCAATTCGCTTCGCATGTTATGTTAATAACATCTACTACTCACAATGAAATCACAAACAAAAATGAAAACTTGGGTAAATATGAAATACGGATACAAACTGACACAATGATCAATCAATAAAGCATTAATGTTGATGAACCAGTAAGCGCAACAGCCGTTGTCAACAGGTGTGTGATGAGTCGTGTTACATACACCTGCTACATCACAGTACCGTTTCAGTCGATCCTGTATCGAAGCACCCTTGGGTTGGGCGTTTTGGGCGTCGAGCGATGCGGCTTCCGCGGCCTGCCTTAGCCTTTTCCCGACCCCACTCGAGTCTTTCTTCCAACCAGGTTTTTGCCCCGGTTTATCGTGCAGATGTTCCGACCTAGGCTTTCTTCTGTCGAATCATTGCAACTGTTTTATCAAACAGCCTAATTCGTAGTTAACGCATTGCATCGGGGAAAGTGGCGCGCTGAATTTTTAACTGCGTTAAATTTTTTGTTGGGAAGTTACATATGAATTGTAAATGGGCAATTATGCTATCGGAAATAAGTCTACACTTTCGGATCGAATTTCAAGTGTTTGGAAAATAATATTGGCAAATTAAAGTAAACTGAAGAATGATACTGCTGGTTGTTACATACCTTTCTCTTGGGTTATTCTCCCTGTCTCTTGGGGTGTATTCTCGTTCTCTGGGGTTGTTCTCCCTGTCTCTATTTTGCCTGTGGGGGGCAGACTGGAATGATGGTTGCGCAGGAGGCGAGTCCCAATCGTCGTCGCCCACCGACGTCGGCGCTGCGTTCTCACGAGGTTTCGGGGGACCTCCACGTCTTTCATTGTAAGGAGGACTGTTGAAAATGACATTTTTTTTTAATTGACGTGTCAATTTTCACTAGAAAATAAGAAAGTCACCTACCGAAAACGGAAATTCATTTCTGTGTAGGAAATATAAATGTGATATAGATCAATAGCACGTTTTTCCTTATTCCAGCTAAAATATCGTGATAATCTTAAATATGACACTTTAATACAACAATAAGTAACAATTAGAAGAACTTCAGCTGAATACACGTTTAAAATGCGCGTACAGAGCCGTTTAGCACGACTGATCACTTTTTCTACGGACAATTTCTCTTGAAACATACATATTAATGTATATGGTCACCTGCGCTGTACGTTACTTTAATAATGTAACTGTAAGTAACTTGATTATATGCATACTTCGAATTTGCGCGGCGCGCATTATGAGTCTAATTTCATTCCATTAAAATACTGCTACATATGTACTTGTTACCGTGAAAATATTAAAGATTTTGACTATACCGGTGTTTTGGAACCTAAATCATAACAGGGCTCGTATAAACGTGTTTGGCTTGAACAAATCCGAGATACTAACTTTAAACCTCATCAAAGACAATGCATTAACTCATGAAGAAAATTAATATTTTTTAAAATTGAATGTGTCAATTAATAAAGCTTATAGTTGACGCATACAATGTGCGGCATACGTTCTATCGATCGATTTTCCGCCATTCGTTTCATGAGTTTGAATAAAAATAGAACTAGATTTGAATCAACATTCAACAAGGTAAATTATTTTTTTATTTTATGCATTAAGTATAAAAATAGTATGCAGGACTCACCGTTCACCTCTCTCCGGCCTGCCGCCAAACTTCTCGCTGTGTCTGCCGGGCCCAGACCTATCAAAACCTTCCCTGTTGTCTCTGCACACAGAAAATATAACCACACGTTACAAAATACACTTCTCACACGTAAAAACATTCGTTAAGAACACACGGACTAATAAATCATAATTTTAATCACGAAATAACAGATTACCTATACATTTCTGTAGCTAGACTCGCCGCAACTAAACTCATGGGTTCAAAGAACCGACATGAAGGTCAAACCGTCCATGAATCCTGACTCATGCTCTGTTATTACTTTTTTGTTAGAAAATAAAAACTAAACTATTATTGTGTGAAATTGCATAGACTCGAAGTTACTCCACGTTCTTATCTCGATTCTAGAGCTGTCAGTTTGGAATTCTGTCAAATGGATCAGGCACAGAGAATAGCGAGATAAGTAGCTAGATCTGACCTAAATTATCATGAGTTGAAAATTTTATTGGTTTTTACAGGTTGCCAGTGTTTCAGACAATTTCTGGTTGTGACGTCACTCACTTCGTGATTTCATAGATTTATTTTTACATAACCATCTATAGGTGCTTCTGAGAACTCCGTCTTCCTTCGAAAGACAGCTATGGCGTATTCTGTGTGAAATGTGGGGGATCCGGCCCCCACTTTTGTTTGTTCAAGCGTAATTTGAAGTCTTTTGTGAAGAATTGCAGCATTAAACTGAATTGTTTTTGCTCGACTTGGTGTTGGACTACCGAGCCCCCAGATTTAAGATTAAAACGCGGAGTGAATTTTCGTAGGTCTCATTTCATCAAATAATAAACAGTTGTTAAATGAAACAGGAACTCTGTTTATACAGTTATTATTGTGAACATACACCGCATACACCACTTATGTAGCGATTATTGTGATTATCTACTCAAACGAAAGATAAATATTAGCAGCCGAATCATCAAACGCTAAATTTTAGTTTAGTCTCATACTCTTCCTGTCCCTTGCAGCAACAGAAATACGTTTAAGGGGATTATCTTCATAATCGCCGTCTTTCGTCTCGTCAAAACACAACGCGAGACACAACAGAAATGTTATTATGTCTATAATTGCAGCTGGCAATCGAAGATAAGAAGAATAAATATTAAAATAATGGAGCAAAGAAAAAGTACATTGTGCTGAATTTCTGAAAGTTATCATAATGACATCAGCTGAGAGCCACTTTAAACAGTTACACCGATAAACGATATAACGCTAGCTTTATCAAGCATCGTAGGGAAACTACTGCTTACGTATACCTAGATAAAAGATGTTAATCCACAGTCTGCCTGTGTTCTTCATTCGAGTAATAAACGTCCGTATTTTCACTGTCATCAGTTCGCTCAGACATTCACAAAATCTATAGTCTACTGTCAGGTCGACTAGTCTAAAATTGGTATAGAAACGACTCATGAAGGAAAAGCATTTAAATTTGAGATTTCACACTTCGTGTTAGCAATGAACAAATAATTTGATAGCTTTTTGTACCTATCTGAAAGTGGCACGCACAACTTTCCAAAAATGCTTGAGTATAATATCTTTTCTTAATAAAGTAATGACTGTTTTCGATAACATTGCAAATAAAAGTTACACAGAATCATAATTCTCAAAAGTTTTACCGATACTATGACGGTTGTAAGTAGGTATCGGTACTTCGATAAAATCAATTTATCATTTGCTATTTGCTATCCACTTCGACGAGGCGAAATGACGACAGCGAAACAAAGAAAAAGTAACAATACACAAGCATTCGGCCCAGATTGCTCTCAATCATTCGAGCGATATACGTGAAAACGCAATTACCAACTTTTCCTTTTGTTATAACAATGATTGTATAATTACTTTAATTATAATTCATATCATTGCTATATCATTAGGCCGTCAAAATTTAAAGACTCATAAGGTACTTCATGTTTTCTAAGTCCGCTTAATACATTAATGACCAGAGCGCATTCATTATGTGTAAGTAGGTCTAGGTAGTCTCTTTTCGATCCAGAATATTGTAAACATTTGTTTTTAGAATAAGCTCATTGTTTTCGTCGGAAATCTAGTGCAATGTGTATTTTTACGTTGCACACTTTTCCAATAATAGTTTATGTTGCGTAAGAAAAGTACTGAGTTTTTATACAGCTGCAAACGACGCACGGTGGAATGAAAATCGAGCTCCATTCTCATATAAAATATAAAGTCAAAAATAAAAATAAAAATATTGTAATGTCTCTGCCTTTACGTAATATTAACCTATGGGAACGATAGCTCTACGCGTGAGAAAAAGGGTTTGTGGTTTTTTTGTATGGCAGAAAACACTTAGAGTATTTTTTTTTTAAACTGAAAGGAAATGAAGGACTGGTGATCACACGAGCTGTTTGTACCATACACGGCGCTCAAGATGACATCCAATTCATGGACCTTTGAGTGCCGCCTCGCGAGAAGCAATTTTTAAAATTTTGAATTTTCCATGTGATTTTTAATATAATATTCTACGTGGTTAAATGAAGTTGTCGATCGATTTAATTATACTATCGTTCGTATATAGCCTACCAATGACCTTTAAGATGACAATAATTAAAAACGATATTGATTATATACGTTTTTTTTTTACAAATTCGCATTCCAAGAACTATGTAACTCATTTGTTACATCACCGTGATTATGGTAAGGACATGAGCATTAACCAGTTTAAGGTCTAGCGGGGCCAAATGGGCCCTAGTCACAATTATATTATATTGTCTGTAATTAGGTACCTAATTAGAGAATAACGAACGTTAATGAGGGTAGTTGTATAAAAATAAGACGTTTAATTTTATCAGTAGCACTTGTACGCGCTAACATATTTCGTTCTATTTGTTAATGTTTTATGATTATGGTTTTGGTATCAATTTGGACATTTTCATAATTATGTGTGGCAAGCAACAGTTTTTTTACACAGTGTGTTATTTGAAGTTTTTTGAATACTGTTGATTTGTCAGAAAATGAAAAAAAAAAGGAATTGAAACTTATGTATTCTGTCAAACTTATGTGCTCTTTGAGGAACAAATGGATCTCGTGAAATCGCACGAGATGTGCATTCATAAAAAAACCGGCCAAGTGTCGGACTACGTAAAATGAAGAGTTCCGTAGTTGGGATGAATTTATCCCAAGAACAAACAATGTAGTTGAAAAAAATGTTCTCCCATACATTCCAACAGCAATTGTAAGCTTGTACGCACAATATTGAGAGATTTACCATGTTATTTTAAGACCGTAGATTTCTTATAGGTTTTCCTGTAATCTATGAGTGAAGAACCAGTCTCTGTATATTTTCAAAATTTTAGGCTCAGTAGTTTCGGAGATGAAAATTTACCATTCCCCCTTGGAATGGTAAATTTTCATCAATTTTCATAAATATCTTTAAAAGTATTCAAGGTCCTCGCAATAAGCCCTTTCATTTGATATGTCACAAAGTAAAGTTTACAAAAAAAAAATTAAAAAAATCGATGGGAAACTTCATTTAACCACGCCGAAGATTTAAAAAATCACATAACGAAAATTCAAAATTACAATAACTCGAAATGAGCATTAGCCTTTCAGTTCCATTCAGTTTTAAAAAAAATGTACTTTATGTGTTTACTCGCATACAAAAAAAAGAAACTAAACTATTTTTTCTCACACGTGGAGCTACTAATCCATACATCCGTACGTTAATATTACGTAAAAGTTTCTATGAGAATGGAGCTCGATTTTCAGACCACTGTGCGACGCCGCGATACGATAAGCATGGAAATAGATTAGGGAGTAATAATATAAACGGAGGGTGTTGAAATGTAAACATAGGTTCCGTGCCCGTGGGTGGAAGAATATTCACTTAGCGATCTACAGAACAGTCACAGTTGTTGTAAATGTGGATTACAGGGACAAAGACAGTCGGCCACCTGGGCTGTGAATACAGTGATAACTGGTTTGCCCCTTTACACGGATGAAAGTACCCGGGGATAAAAGAAACAATGAAAGCATAGAATTTGCTTTATGGACATCAAAATGGTATTGTGAAGAACTGTTTCTTTTGACCGGCCCCAGCCCGTGCTAAGGACTGGACTATTATTTCAATCTCAAAGACTGACTGTGAATGTTTCGATTATTACGTCGAACAAGCAAACAGCTGGGAGTATCGACTTGGTTTCAAATCCAATAACGTAATGCTATGCCAAATCTCGAAAATAGTCATTAAGAGGGAACAGGGCCTGCGAATCTCCATACAAATGTATTCGCCTTTTTTCTTCCTGATTTTGCCTCTAGAGCCATTTTTTTTTTTCGTAATGTCAAGGTCTGCTGTAGACACGTCCCTATTATTTCCTTTTTTTTCAGCAACTTATTGGTAAAGAAAATATGACCCTCCAAAAATTACAAAAATGACCCATTTATACCGCCTTGATTAGAGGACTACCAGTCAAATTTCAAGTTTTTAACATAAAATAAAATCATAGGAACCTAGACATATTCTTTCTAAAAATTTTAATGTAAAAAATAATTGAATCGGCTCAGTTTTCGAGGAGAAAAAGAGAATACGAAACGTTAATCTCGTCAATTTTTTTGTGACCCTGGCCCTGTTCCCTCTTAATACCAATAAATACAATATCCCTCCTTTTTGGGCTTCGCCGCAGTTGAGCACAAATAGATCATGTTTTTCGCAGCTATTATTTAATATTGAAAGTATACGTAACGCAATGACGATATGTTTTGATTATCAAGTTTTATAGATAAGAATAATTCTACGAGACTCTTCACTCATTAAAGCACTTATATTCCATTTCATTACAAGATCATATAATAAGCGGCAGTCAATCAGGTGGAATACTTCTTATATCTCATTGCTCCTGATCAAACCAAGAAAAACCCGTTTAGTAGTTTTACTACAGTTACAAAGAACAGCGTGCGTTATAAATAATGTTATTAATTCTTATTACTCGATGATTCGTTACGACGATCGATAAAGTCAATCGAGTGGAAATCACTTGCTATAGAGCTCAATCTGAAGTAATTTGAGCGAAAAACATTTGCCAGGGACATCAGTTCTTTTAGGAGAGTTTTATGAGTGTAAACTTGCCATTTTGTCAATTCGTAGTTTCTCCTATCAAACAAAATATTGAAGAGTAGGCAAAACTTTGAAAACTACTATTAAGATATATTTTAACAATAATTAGGTTTGCGACTGAACTATTAAAATTCCGGTTTTCATTTCTCGGGTCTCGAGAATTCTCGAACTCGATTTATGGGGACTACCCGGGAAACCAAGAAATTTTCATTTATGTTTAATTCTGTTGTTTAAATAAAGAAAAATATTAACAAAAAAATAAAATAAACATTATGTGTATTAACGACACACATAATGTTTATTTAGTTAACCTGTGTATTACGAAATAAACGCCCTTCTAGAGTCAAATTCTAACCATGGAAGTGCGGTTTACTGTACCTGTGAAAACAAACAATACTCTTCATCTCCCTAGTTTTTTTCCAACTATGTTGGGGTCGACTTTCAGTCTAACCGGATGCAGCAGAATACCAATATTTTACATGGAGCGACTGCTTATCTGACCAAAAATTACTAACCTGCCGCGGAAACTGCCACCTCGTTGCGGTAACTCTTCATTATTAGCTTCTCGAGGTGGCCTCCATTCGTCCTTGAAGCTCTTCTCGCGTCTGTAACTCTTCTTCTTTCCGTCATCAGAGACGCTCTCGGGAGAACTGAACGACTCTGGCGCGTCTTTGCGGACGGGCGTAGTTGCTTTGATCTGGACAAAAATGTTGGGGATGATTGTAAATTTATATTGAAGACCTTGTGATTACAATATCCTAGCTCTCTCTCTCTCGTCTCTTTGAATTCTTATAAGAATAAGTAACATTTAATACAAAAACGCGAAAAGAGTGGAAAATTTTTTATTAGGGGTCGTCCATAAATCAAGTGAAGTTCGAAAGGGGGTTAGGAAAAAATCACAAAATATCACAAGGAGGGAGAGGGGATGTAGTGAGATATCACGTGTATTTATTTTATTAACGCGCGTTTCAAAACCGAAAATCGGGCCGCCAAATACAATTTTTTCCATTCGTTCTTTCTATTTAAAGATAAAATATTCTGTATTTTTTAAGATACTTTGCACCAAAAAAATACACGTGGCTTTGGGTAGGGGGTTACTCTGAAACCTCACCACGTATCACGAAGGGTGGAGGGGGTTAAAAAGTTGCTAAAAACATCACATAATTAATAGACGCCCCCTTAGAGTCGCGGTAAATGTTGCCGTGTTGCTAGCCACATTTTCAAGTTTTGTATTTTTGGCCACCAAAAGTTGCGGCATAGTTGCGGTACCTAAACAATGAAAGAAACTGTCTCTCAAATTTTCTTTATTACGGGGCTTTTACCTAATCTAGTAAACAATATCGTATCGCTTTGTTTATCTTTTTCCGATTATAAAAAGTAAAATCAGAGAATTCAATAGTTTTTTTTTTCAAAACAAGTTATTTCAATATAAGTTTAATAGGAATCCTATTACATCAACTGGTCTTACTTGGATAAGCTGAGTCACCATTGATTACAAATTATGCAAATAAGTTTCTATTGTGATATGTTATGTCATGAATAGGGAATCCAATCCCGCAAACGCGGGATCCCGCTAATGCGGGATCCCGCACCTTTTTTGCGGGATCAAAAATGCGGGATTACTCATGAGGGATCCCGCACGTTCGCGGGATTGAAAAAAAGTAAGAAAAATAGGCTCAGACGATGATCGGAACTATTATCGGACGGAACGGAACGTAATCAATGTCAGTTCCAGTACTCTATGACTGGGGATTCCCCTACGGCGCACGGGGATTTACCTTTGCGCGCGGTCAAGTGAAGATTCAAGGTCTGCAAGTGTAGAGGACAATCCATTATTTTATCCAAGTAAAGCTACGCTAAGAACTGAAATGAAGTGTTTAATTGAGAGACTGATGTCAGACGTGCAACCTGAAACTGAAAACCAGCAAGATGATGACAGTGAAGAAGACATGCCTTTATCGAATCTGCCTTCACATACACTAGAAGAAGAATTAGAGCGCAGTCTCCGTACTGAATGGGTGGCAGAGTCTAGAGCTGCTGTGCGTGTACCCACTCGAGATAATTCAACTGATTTGATATTGAAACGTGAGATGACACTTTTTGAATGTGGAGGGAATAGGGGGAAGTATTTGGAAGCTGTTTATACTTATGTAAAGTCAATTCCGCCTACAAGTGTGGAAGCCGAGCGTGCTTTTTCCGCCGCTGGCTATTTATGCAACAAGATAAGATCAAATCTAAAAGATGAAACGTTAGATACTTTATCATTTCTTCGAAAATATTTTCAAAAAAAATAAGCTGATTTTAAATGCCTCTAAAACCAATGAATATGTTCTATTTCAAATAAAAATCTAAATATGAAACGTGAAATATTGTGAATATTGTATTGTCTTAAACATCATTATATTTAATTTATAATATAAGTGATAACTTTGCTTCATGTTGATAAGAATAATTAAAAATATTTGTGTGTATTTTCTTTCTTTAAATTACATGAAACAAAAATAATAATAATTAAAATCAATCCCGCAAATCCCGCGGGATCCGCGGGATTGATGATCTTAATCCCGCAGGCTTGCGGGATCGCGATTTTGATGCGGGATTGGATTCTCTAGTCATGAACTTATGACTAATGATAACAGTTTCTCTATTATGTCTGTGTAAGTAACGTCATATATACTGCTAATAATATAATCAATATCATTGTGTTAATATGCACAGCAACATGGTAAGAAATAGGGTCAGCAGATAAAGAGCTCTCTTGCATAAGTAAGCACTAAGTAAATGTGTCAATATTTTTCTTTGGCTTGACAAAAACTTGCTTAAATTACAAAAGTGGTTTACTAAATTGGTTCTGCAGTGTGGATGAGTAGTAATATTCAACAGATTGTAGAATAAATACATGTTTAACTAAACAAATTGATCTGAATGGGGCACTCTTAAAATGGTTAATATATGATTCCTGTTGATTTTTGTTCTAAACATGAAAACTGCAATTAGATCGTTCTTACTTTGCATACTATGTTTGTCAAAAGTATTGTATTGTATATCAGGCTGGTGTCTACAAATCCATGTCTTAGCATGTAATTTGGGTACTAATAGCTTTAAAATTATGTATTTACCTCTGACATGCAGACAAAGACCTTTGAAGAGATAAATAAACTTCAAGAAACTTGTTGCATTGCCGTCATCACATGACACTGGCAGAATAGTCGTCACAGGCTCAGTTGCCAAAACAATAAATAAAACTTATAAATATTTATGCTCCTACCCTGTTTTTATAAAAAATGCTTAAGCATTGGTTTAAATTTTGACGTTCAAAAGTGCCTTATACAGGCCTACTTGAAATAAATGATTTGACTTTGACTTTGAATCTATTCTTTAAAATGTATAAAAAATTAACTTAATCAAAGTCTAATTAATACTAAGAGGTTTATGTTTAACTCACCTCATGGGAGCTCCTAGGTTGTGATAGCTGGGTCATCTTCCTGGCTACATCCAGTGGTGGGGAGACAGTCTCGTCAATCAGAGACACAACCATGGTAGTGGACAATATGCCTACTATGTGAGCAGTCAGAGTCTTCTCTAATGCTAGCATCTCCAACTGGTTTGATGTTTTAGTTTCAACGGGCTTGTTCTCATAACCCTAAGACGGATGGACAATTTATTAATAATTTTGATTATGAAATTATTATGACAAGTGTAGAAGTGATCAAGTTTTTCTGCTTTAAAATAAAGCAAGTATCTAGCATAAGATACAGTTCGAGATTACAAAATGAATCTAAAAAAGGGTATTTTCATTATAGAAATATGCTTCAAGGCCAAGTGGGAAAAGTTACATAGGTACTAGAAATTTTGTAACAACTCACCTTCAAAGCGCATTTCATAGCCTGAGCTGGGAGTTGTATCAGTTCTGGAGTAATGGTCCTCAGATCTGACACCTCAACCTCTTGCTCATTACCATAGTCCACATAAACTACAACCACTTTGTTTCTTCTGGTGTCTCTGACCCTCGCTCTGTACCAGTTGCTGTCATCAGGAAAGCGCGCGCAGCACGCCGCGCCCACCGGCAAGTCTCCAGGAGAGGAGCTGTTCTCACAGTGCTCGCGCACGGCGTCCATCACAGCATTCAACTCATCAATGTGGTCAGACAACTGCACAAAGAACTTGATGCAGCTATCCACATAAGACACAAGCACTGAATGCCGTGAACCCAAAGGAAGCATTTCAATCCATTTAAACTGCAGCTTGTCTTTCATGTTAGCCATCAACAATTCAAGTACATTCTTATTGTCCAAGGAAAGCTCTCCATATTGTATTAAAGGAGGCCCTTCAGGTGCCACCACTTTGAGGACCATCACCTTCCCATTGACTAGCTGTTTGAAGGCTTCATTTAAATGTGGTCCCTTCTCCAATTTCTTCACTCCAGATAAACAGAATCTCATAGCAAAGACATTTGGCTTTACAAACTCTTCAGGTATATCAAAAATGTCATAATATGACACCATTTCTGTGTCACCAAAGTCAACAAAGAATAACTTACATTGAGATCCAGAGAGATTCATTACAATAGCTCTGCATATAATGCGGTCACCAGACATCCTGCCCAGGCAGACTGTGCCAATCATCGGTGGCTCCGTCAGACTGCTGTGAGGTCTCTTGTTAATGTCATCCATCATATCCTGCAGTTTTTTAGCATCGGTCACAAGCTGCACTGCAAATAATTCTGGACCTTCCTCAGCATATGACACAAACACTTTGTGTTGAGAGTTGGCTTCCAACAGTCTGCTTTTATAAGTAGAGGACTTCTTGGGAGAAGTAGGTTTGGCAGCTATCATTAGGGCAGGGGGTGGTGTTGAGACATTCACCACTGAGCTTGCCGGAGCATGCTGAGGTTGACGTACTGGAGCTCTTAGGTTCACTGGATTTCTAGAAGCCTTGTTGACTATTAATCGTTGACCAATCAAGGATGTAGCCTGTATACTTCCATTAAAAGGTAGAGATACATTCTGCTGAATGCGCATTGCTGATGCAGGGTTAGATGGAAAGTTTTGATTCATTAAAAATGGAACATGTTCTGGATAACTTGAAGATTCACTTACAAAACTGGGCTGCCAGTTCTGAATTTGTTGGTTTTCACCTGATAGCTGAAGTAGTAGCCCCTCTTGCTTGGCTAGAGGTATAGCTACGCCAAAACGGATGTTTACAATATGTGCAGACAGATCGGTGCCTTTGAATTGAATCGAAATTATAGGTAATGTCCGAGTTTGGGCATCAAATGTCGCCGGATATTCTGCGTAGCAAAGTAGACTCTGAAGTTTTAATAAAAGTGGCTCCTCCCACCGTCCGGATGGGTTCATAACTCCAGAGAGGTAATAATCAGTTGCTTGACCACGTAGCTTCAAGAACAGAGGGTCGTAGTTTTCGAAGAAACGTATAGCGCTCAGAGAAATTATATCTTTGTTTCCGTAGTCGATAAAATGTACACCAACCAAGCCGGTAGCCAAATTATTCGTGTTTATAACCTTAGCTCGATAATACGTTCCATCTTTGTATTTGGCGGCACAAATAACACCTTCGTGAATAGCCGCCGGTGACACAGCTCCTATACCTTTTTCAAGATTTTCTCGAGCAGTATCAAATAGGCTTTCTATCATTAATGAAGCCTGATGATCGACCTGCCCACTTATTTTAAGAAAATGGCCCTCGCCGTCTACATGGGTCACAAAAAGACGAAAAGCCCGAAGGGTTTCGGGAGGCATACCCATTTTTAAAAATTATAGCTTTATTAGAACCTACAAGAGTACGACTCACACAATTTATTAGAATCAGGATTATCAAATTCAAGTATATAGCATCGCACTTTCGCTAAACTTATTTATAAAAAACAACACAGCCAGCTTTCTTTTCCGATATCGTTACGTTTTCAATAAACATGGCGCTTTGTCCGCCGCCTTTCAACTTCATCAACCATTTTGAAATAGAGATGTTACATGAAAAAGTAGATAAACAAAATGCATTTAGTCGATTTACTTCCAATAAAAAAAAAATGTAAAGTAGTAACCTCATCTATCGCCAACTTAGATGGCCGCAGTCTACCTGCTGAACCCCAAGATAATTAACAGCACTCTGCATCTAATAGATAATACCACTAATGACTTTTCAAAGTAATCAATCGATATCATATGGCTCCTTCTCTATTATCTCGATCCAATCATCTTTCCATAGGGATAACGTGATTATCGGAATCAGTCGTTGGTTCTATTTGTGTTTAAAAATAGGAGAGCTTAGACAATATTCTCGTTTTTTTTCACGGAGTTATTTGAATACTGATGATTAAAAGTAATGGACCATTTTGACGGGGCCAATCCTGGAGACAATACACTAAGCCAATCCAATAATAGCCTCGTGTATATAGAGACAGTCCACTGCATTGGATTGTCCTCAAGTTATTTTAATAATAAGCACGCACATGATTGCAATAGAAACGGTACCCTAATTGCATAATACATTTTTTTTAACATAACATATTGCTAGTCCATTGCTTCATATGTTCGCAAAAAAAAATTTGCTTAACAACGTAAATAACGCAATGAATGTTGTTGAATTGTCAAAATAAAACAGATTAGTCATAGGCGAGCGCTGCCGTATTATTATTATACTCTTTGGGCGAGCGTCTTGAACGCTGCGTTTTGGGCGCTTATAAAATTGTCTGAATTTCTATGTAACGAATTATAGATGTGGGTGTTTTGTATTATCATATTAAAGCAGTGCTAGAATTAACATTTCTGAAGTTTTTCAGTCAGGAAGATATCCTCGAGTTGGTCTTCAGTTCTGATCAGGTTATTTCTATCGTAGGTACGCCTTCAGTATTTAACAAAAAAAGAACTAAGAGTGAACAAACACAAAATAACCTATAAATTATAAAACATTCATAATTTATGGACTTTACACGAAAGCTGCTTTTTTACCAGTGGTAGACGCTTCCACTGTCCTTAGCTCGTATAATAGTGCCACACCAAGTCGCATACATATTTATCTAGTTTTCGTATAATTTGTTATAGACATAAAAGTAAACATAAACACAACAATGGCGGTTTGTCGACGGCTAACTGTGGTGCCACCTATGATGAGCTTTCAGTTCGACGTCAAAACTTATTTAGTGTTTAAACCACAAATTTCTTCATCTTTGGTTAGATGGTGACGACGGTAGCCAGAAGCACAATTTCGAAAATGTCACATTAGTCGTATACACGGTGACATTTGAATCTTTAGCTAGAACAAACGTTGTTCAGACCATGGTCTACTACCATTCTATAGCATCAAATATCGTATTAAAACAATTAAAAAAGGCGTTCACAAATAACTCTTATGTTGCTCACACGTACTCAAACATTAACCGTAATATCAAAGTACTAGCAATATGGCATTCAAAAGAGTTATGAGGAGTCCACGTGGATTCTCTTTATATAGATTGTTTTCCATTTTGTGAATGTGAGAACGCTGTAGGGTTAGTGGACTGTAGATTTGTTGGCCATCATTATTCTGTTAAGTATCTGGTACTCGTTGAAAGACCTATGTACACTGTCCTCCCATACCTAATAACAGTGTTATTTGAAAATATTGTAAAAGCCAATTATTTTTAAAAGAGTAACCGTGGAGTTTCTTGCGGGCTCTTCTCCATAGGAAACACCAATTGGAGCCGTGCACCTAGCTTCTGATGTTTCATAAGTGTTGTAGGTTTATGTGAAATAAAATATTATGAATTTAAATTGGAACTACAAATAAATCATTAGCCAATCACATGCAAACGCACGAAGTATCGTTCCACCGATTTTTTTTGTTGGCAGCCGCGGGCTGCCCGCGCCGCCCGGATGGCTAGCCAGTCTACCGAAATCTCTCCAGCTGGCGATGCATGTGCATCCGATGTACTTACGTCACAGGCATGCGTCGCGCGTTTTTAGTGAAAATGAGTTCTAACTATTGGAATGTGGAAAATTAGAATCAATGTTGTCTTGGTGCACACGGAGCTAACTCGGTTTTGTGGTATAAGTTTTGTTTTTGTCTTGTTCCTGTAATATCTTTTTTAGCTTTGTCTTTTTTGTGTTTTTTTTCAAAAACCAATGACGTTTCTTTTTATTGGATTCTAAAGAATGGTAGTAGACCATGGTCTGGACAACGTTTGTTCTAGCATAACCGTGATTCGAATGTCACTGTGTATAGGATGCGACTTAAAACAAATCAGCACAACTGTTATTTCTGACAGCGCTCACAGTGGTATTAATTTTGGGCATGGTCAGTGTTATCGCAAGATGGCGCATGTCATTACGTCATCTATGACGATTCACGGGACATCGTTATCGCGCTCACGCTAATTCGGAACGGGTGTTAGCATGCTCGAGGCAAAAGAATTACTAAGGATCGTAGCAGGTAGCGTTCTAGAGTTTGTACCTACCCCCATGGGAAGAAGGCGTGAGTTTATGTATGTTATGTTAGAACGCTCATCAAATCGATTACAACGTAACTCGGAACGCAGCCACGGTGTATAGTGCCGTGCTGTCAATGTCAAAATGTCAAGTTTCATGTTCTTTCTTCGCTGCTGGGTCACTGGCTGTCATTATTGCTGTCACCATCAAATAGGCAATTTTGTTGTTTTTTTGTGTAAAATCGAAATTATCTGAAAACATTTCAATTTTTCAGAACATACGAGTAGAATGTACTTTTATTGAAGTGAGATAAACAAGATTAAACTGTTCTTTTAACAAAATGATTGAAACTTGTTCGAAAAAATGCATGTTATTCGGAACCGTCTGTTTAGGAGTGTAAGTTTTTAATTTGTTACTGTTTTTGGATTCTGTCATTGCAAATCTGTTATTTAAACTTTAAGTCAGCGTTTCGAATCTTACAAAGTAATGTCCAAGCTTTGTTTATTTGAGCCAGTTCTTCTGCCTGTCCTTGGCGAGTTGGGAATAGGCAAAATGTTTACCACTTCCTTATTGGTGTGACTATTACCGAAATAAACGAATGAACTGTTTACAGGTTGACGATAGTAGTGCTTATATTAGAGTCTCATTTAGCAGACTCAATGTCCGGCAGTTACAGAATGAAGAATAAGACATTTCCAACTGAGAACAACTCAACCTGCTGGATAACTCAACCATATTCTATTATAAGTGAATGTCATCCTTGTTCAGGTAAGATCCATCCTTTCGCTTGTCCTCTTCTTAAAATTGTCATTTTCATTAATGAAGTAATGGGAATTCGGAACTACTTTATTTGTCACTTTGATAGTTCATTTTAATTATATGCATAATATGACCACAGACTACATAGAGATACTACGCATAATATGACGTATTTAACCCTGCAGTGGACTAATTTCGTTGTATTGTAGGATAATATCTTTATATTGTTTATTTTTTGTTTCAGACTTTGAAATACGAAGTAAGAGCATAGGAGTTTGCATCCATACAAGTTTCAAAGAAATACTAAAATGTCAAAATGGTGAAACTGTTACGAGGAGGTGTGTGAAATAGCATTTTTTATTATAAATATTGTAAATTAGAACTAAGTATTCTGATATGAATTTTAGTATGAAGGGTCAAGCAAGATATATTACTTTTTTAGGAAAGACATTATTTTATACGACTTACTAAAATTTTATGTTTTCTTTTCCAGTTGTGACCGTGTGGCCTATTTAGACGAGAGAGCTTATTGGAAGTTCACAATATGGTCCTTTGCCATTGGAGCAGCTTCTTCAACTGCAGTTATGTTAAGATTACGAGTTCTCAACTACCAAGCAAAACGAAGAGCGAGACAAGTTCTAAGCAATGGAGCTATTTAAATAGAAATTCTTGTCATCTACATTGATTACCAATATCTTGTAAATATTGTTAAGACATTTGGTGTTACTTGCCTCATCAGCCTATTATTGTCCTTAGCTACTGGCTATTTTAGCCTAGTCAGACATGTAATAGTACTGATGGCATTTGGCTAAGAAAGGACTGATGTTAGCCTAAAGACTGGTGACTGTTCATTGTTTGCCAAAAGTTAGTTTTCAAATTATGTTAATTTCAGTGTGCAATTACTATCACAAAGGTCAATAATTCCAAAATCTTGTCATGCAAACTACAACACTGTTTCAACATTGTATAAGTTATGATTTTGTAGCATAAAATAATCATTGTACAAATGTTAAAATAAATATTTATTATTCAAAAAGTAATTTTAACAGTTCACTTATAACTTTCACATTAACACTATTACCTAACAACCGATAACATTGCTTCATAGATATATTCGTAGGCAAACTATAACTCTTAGGGAAAGACATTAACATTAAAACTTCTTTAGGAGTAAAATACCTTAACTTCAATTCCTTCAATGATTCAACAAAGTCAACACTACCAACTTCATTTAAATTAGCTTTGTCATAACATATTTGTACTGTTTCTGGACTTTTATCAGTGAATACTGATCCAGTGCCTTCAATATAATGAGTGTATGCTTTAGTAATGCAACAAGATCTTTTTGAGTTTCTGTAACAGATATCCAGTACATTTGCACATTTCAGTTTTTTATCTGGTACTAAAAATTTATCAGGAACATCATCTTCAATTATGGACTCTAATGTGGCTGGGACACCAAAAGCTTTTGGTAGATGTGTAATCTGCAAGAGACAAGAAACATTTTGTAAAAGGATAATAACTTTTTCTTCTCTTTAGGTATAAACATGGTATTATAAACTTACAATTTCATCCCTTCTTTTGAAACTCCAAGTCAAGTTCTTCCTCCTTGCTGTACAATAATACCTAAGTCTAGAATTAGGCACACCAATGATTGATGGGCAAAGTAGGAACTCTTGGTAAATAAAGTTGCATTCTTCTAACTTCTCTATAAATATATTCCTAACAGTGGAGCTTTCAAAACCTTTAACATTTTCCATAAGAATATAATCTATATTGTCTAACTGTTCTAATATTCCAATTAAATATAAAAACGAATTAGTTCTAGGGTCATTGTCATCCAAGTACTTCCCATTTCTTGTAAATGGCTGGCATGGTGGAGACATGAGTATTGTATCAATGTTCAATTTTTTTAATTCTTTAGGAGACAGTTTTTGAATGTTCCTGTTCAGTAAGTTAGTTTCTGGGAAATTATGTTTGTAGACTTCATTGGCTACTGTGTTTATGTCCACTGCAGCAACTATTTCACCTTGTAAACCAGATTCTGAAAATTAATGTAAATTCCAATTAAATATAAAAAATATTAGGAAAAATTTATGGTTCCAAATTTAGGGCTAAAGTTACTGTTAAGTCCCATACCAATAATTATTCACATATATTAGCATCATGTAGTAATATATTATAAACTCCTCAGTCAACATTGAACGTCTTAAATAAAGAAGAAACTGAATTGTCAGGATTAATGTGCCATTATAACATTATGTTGAATTTTGTTAAATAAATTGTAGTAAAGAATATACCCGTATTTTAGGTTTTGTCAGTGACCACCATTGAAGATTGTGTCACGATCTTGAATAATGGTCACCGACAAAATTTGTGACGCGTTTCTATCTCAATTTTAAGTAGGTAATTAAAAAAAAATACGTGGTAAACATCGAGTAAACATACCTTTCCATGCACAATGCATGCCCCCGATTCCACTATAAAGTTCTAAAATATTGTGTGACATGGTTACTTGTTTAGTAAAAAAATGTACTCTAACACATTTTAACAGTATGCTATTTTATCTTCTTTATATTATTTGTTTACGAAATCAAAAGGTTAGATTGCAACGCAAAGAGCGACAGCCAGTATGATTGATGATGAACCTGTTGGCATTTGGCATGTGACATTGACTATTTAAAATTTGACATTTTGACAATGACAAGTGCATGCAGTCATTTTATTGGCCAAATTGCCAACCTTGCCAAACATGTTTTCGCCGACAGTATTCACCATCATCATCATTTCAGCCACAGAGTACTT
Source organism: Xanthia icteritia (assembly GCA_949128155.2). NCBI lineage: Eukaryota > Metazoa > Arthropoda > Insecta > Lepidoptera > Noctuidae > Xanthia > Xanthia icteritia. The sequence goes on along the minus strand of OX421947.2, from coordinate 16,402,810 downwards.
TTTGATTTCAGCCCGGACTGCCAGGTGTCAACTACTGCTAGGCCTTTACTTTTTTCTGCCATACTTCCCGGTTCCGTGCGTCCCTCACTGTGCGTTTGCACCGGCGAAACATTTACTAAACATGTTGAAATATTATCTTTCAAACATTCTAGCGAACATTGACAGAAAATAGAAATTTCAACACGTTTTGTGAATATTTCGCCAGTGCAAACGCACAGTCTAGATGTAGGGATGGGCTCGACGGTCAAATTAACTAGTTCGTTAACCGTTGACGTACTGTGAACGAATCGATGGTTCACCGATAATTGATGGACTAGTCGAATCTGTAGACGCCTAAGCTGAAACTCGCAAAGCGACGATCGTCGTTTCGCGTGTGCGAAACAGAAAGGCGATGGACTGGTCGAACGGCGCGAGACAAACCGGTTTGTACTTGTTTCCGTTTGTTATTTGTTCATCTTGTTTTAATTTTTGATTTTCCGTGTGTGATTCAGTATTCAGCCAATAGGTACGGGCTGGTTTCCGCAACTCCACGTCAAAGCGCGTATTTTGCATACGGCAGTATTAAGCCAATCCTAAGCCTGGAGAAATTAAGTAAAGTTCAAATTAATAGATACGCGGGAGACTAAACTACCGCCTACGTTGCTGCCGTGTCGTCGTCGTAGACTTCGTCGCAAAGTTTATCCAAGTTGACGCGTTAACTAGTAAATCGACTAGTCGATGAATAAAATTGGACGGTCTAGTTTCGTTAACGCCAAATACGTCGATGAACCATCTCCACAGGTGATGTGTGTCCAGGTGTGCCGACAGTATTGCCATTGCCACTACACACTTGGGCAAGCGTTTGTTTTTACCCAACTGCGGCGAAGCCAAAAAGAGGAGGCTTACTGTTTGTTTGTTTTAACGCGCTAATATCGTTATTTTTTTTTTGAGGAGAGGCTAATGTTAATTTCTTTCATCTATAGCCGGCTAAACTTAAGTGTAGCCATAACCCCTTGGCTTAGCAAATGAAAATGGCTGAAAAGTAGGTTAGGTTAAGTTAGAACTGTGACCACACAACGGCCAGGGTCCGTTTAGGCACAAGAGCGTGTAATGTTTTGGGAATGTGGTGTTTTACAGCGAACTAAACTCAACAATCAAACAAAGTAACAAGTGACAGTGATAGTGACAATGCAATGCTTACGGCACTTTAGCTGTACCGAGGCAGTGCCACTCCACTCTATACACTGCCATTATTTGTGATTGATAGTTCGAGTTTTGGCATGGCAAGCGTGTGGAACTACCATAAGGAACTTTGACGTTTTGGTTGGTTGTTGTCGTTGATGAGTGAAGTGAACTATAAAGTGAAGTGATAAGACCTTGATAAGATTATGGTCTATGCCCGATGCCCGTAAGGGTGATAAAAAAAAAGAAAAATCAGTCATGGCGGACATAAAGAATGGGAAGGACGTGTCAAACGTCTGCGAGGGTGACTCTGTTTCGAAAGATGTTGTTTATCTTGAAGAAACATTTTACATTCTTTCCAAGAAGAATTCAGTATTTCGTGTTAGGCTCACTCCCAAAGGTTTGTCTCTAACAAAAGAAACGGACGGTAATTCAAAAGAGCAGACGATACTGTTGGGCGATATCATTGGCAGCAAATGCATGAGGAGCAAAAGACGACGCCCCGGAGCCGGCTCGTGCGTCTGCAGCTCCTTCGTTGGAAACCACCAGCTCAAGGTTGTGGACGAGAACAGCGGCGATCTCGACGAGAACGATATCAGTGCTTATCTGTACATCTACGCTTACATACTGAAACGAAGCCGCCGTACCTTAAAAAGAGAGAGGACAACAATAACACTGCGCTTCAGATCTTTCGATAAATATGAAGATAATAATAAGGAAGCACAGAAATGGAGATCTACAATAAAGTGTTTGATAGCCTGTCAGCCGATTACGTCCGTGCCGCCGACTAACGATAAGAAGCTGCTTGTGCTTCTAAACCCAAAGTCAGGGCCGGGGAAGGCTAGAGAGCTGTTCCAGTCTAAGGTGGTGCCTATACTGCAGGAAGCTGAGGTGTCTTTCGACCTCCATGTTACTAAATATGCTCAATACGCGCGTGAGTTTGTGCGCACTCGAAATGTTTATGGTTGGCGCGCGATCCTGGCTATCGGTGGTGATGGCGTCCTGTATGAGATCATGAACGGCATGTTCGAGAGACTGGATTGGCAGCAGGCACTGGTGGAAGTACCACTAGCCATATTACCTTGTGGGTCTGGCAATGGGTTGGCTAGAACTGTATGCCATCTGTATAAGTGAGTACATTATTTTTTATTCATCCAAAGTAACTATTATATTTAATATTAATATTAGCCCATTTAGGGTTAGAAGTTTACAGGAATACACACCCCACATTGCTATTTTATTTATTTAAATGAGAAACCAAGTCTGTCTGCTTTATTTTCATTTGCCCTTCAAAATTATATACAGGTATTTTCCACTTGAGTAAGATATTAATAATATGTTCAGGTAGGTATTTAACTTCCAATTAAAAATACATTAATAGGTATGATGATAAACCAAATCATCCAGTAATCATCAACCAATCAGTAATCCTGATGTCTCTCTACACTACTTCATCATACATACTCTACAGGTTTTATGATAGGAATCATGTTATCCATACAAATAATTCTTATTGGCTGAAAAGCTATTAGCTATTGACTGGCATAAAGTAAGTCTTAAATTCTTTATAAATAGGTAGGTATGTACTGGATCTTATCCTAATAATTATTACTTACCTATAAATTAGTATAATTTAGTATTTTGTATACCCATAATTAATTTTCATTAAGGCTATGCAACTTTCTAGAATAATATTTCTATCTATTAAGAATTTCCTGGTTCAGATAATGGCCATGAAACTGTAAAATCAATCATTTTATTAATTTTAGCAACCGGTTTCCGTATTATCTGATAATTTGTAAACTCATGACTCTTACTGATAACATTGTTCAAATTCATACTAATATACAAATGATCCAGATGAATGATAAAATAGTGAACCAAGGAGGTCTCATTGTGTTAATCATGCATGCGGTGTATTGACCTTATGTAGGTCTTTATGGTTATACCAATGGCCTGAAACACTGAAGAATTCTATTGTTTATTGAGGTATTTGAATGTCAAATATGTTGTGTTTACCATCACAGTATGTTCAGAAATCAATATGGTGAAACATGAACAGTAAGTCATATTTGCTCTAAATATGGGAAGTATTTAGAGCAAATATGAATTGTTGATGTTCAGAAATCAATATGGTGAAACATGAACAGTTAGTCATATTTGCTCTAAATACTTCCCATAACCAATTGATATTGAACAATTTATTTAATCAGGCTTGATAGCTATTAAATGAATGACTCAATATATTAACAGATGGCTAAGCTTGGAATTTTCTTTTCCTTTGATTATTCTGACTGGTTTTGAGGGCTACTAAAGGATAAAATGGCTGTTATTGTTGTTTAAAATACAAGCCTATTACAGTCCCACTGCAGGGCAAAGGCATCATCTAATACAGAGAAGGCACCAGCTTGCTCAAGATAGTTTAGCGATTTCTGTCTTATTAACTACTAGTTGCTGCCTGCGGCTTCACCGGCATGGACCCTAATTCTTTTTCTAAAATAAAAGTAGCATAAGTTACTCCTTGTAACATCAGCTATCTTATCTACATAGGTCCAGCCGTTTAGGAGATTAACCGGAACAAACAGACAGACAAAAATTGTAATCATTGTTTTTTTTGTTTTATTGTATATTCTTTTATATGCATTTAGTAAAAAAGCTAGTTAATTGATTTAGGTGTGACCTTGCGGAATTCCATTATAAAATACTATAGACGTGGCTATATTTAGTAACCTTTTCTGCTTAACTATTCCTAAAGAGTCATAAAAAATCCTGTAAGAAATGGACACGTGTTTTCACGTGTCAACGAGGCATCCTCAGGATAACGTTTGACTTGTCGCGAACCCGAACACGGCATGTGGCGAGCGAGCTCTGCGTCCGGCGCTCGGCGTGGCAACACGATAGTTAAGCGGAATAGGTTACTAAATATATCTACGTCTATAGTATTTTAGTAAAAAGCTGTTAATTGACATTAAAAACAGACTTTAACTTTCATTTATTAGTATAGATAAGTCCGGGTTCCCTCACTATGTTTTTCTCTCAGTAATGTCCAAGATAAATACAGAAAGTTATTGGTGTTAATGGCCAGTTAATCAAATTAAAGTATTAGGTCTAACTGATATTTTATTTATTTATTTTAATCTTCTCGCACACAATAAGGCACAAAGGCAGACAAAATGCGTTAGGCATTCTCTACCAGTCAACCAAGGGTGGTGAAGAGATAAGATGGCAGGCATTATTCTAATTATTTTTACAGTTACAATATTCAATTTCAAATACCAAATTCTAATTTGTAAAAATAAATTAATCATACTTTGTCAGTATTTACCTATTTGGAAATCTACAAATCGCATGATAAGAACATATTGAACTGATTAAAGCTTAATAGTTTTGCAACTGGTCTACAATGGAATTACTAAATTATGAAGCAAGATTATGTAGAACATAGTAATGCAATGCAATTGCATTATTTATACTCGTAGATATTTCTTTATAATACATACAAAATATTGCTGCAACTGTAGCAGATAATATTTAAATAATTTAACTATTATTCAAATAATATTTTATACTTTCCGTTCACCTTTATAATTCCAAAATAATTTATGTATAAAATTACGGCATTAAAATAAGTTTAGGTAATTTTAGTTTTGATTTGTTAAAAAATCCAACTCAATATCTAAAAGTAAACAGGTAGATATATGTATATATGTATGAAGAAAACCCGCACCGAAGCGTAACCAGCGGCGCACCAATATCCCCGGATACAAACGACTCCTAGCCTCCCTTTTGGCGAGGCGCCTATCACGAGTAACCCTACGAGACAAAACACAATTAGAATACACCGTAACAAAACTATCAGAATAGCTAACCGAGGCATACCATGCATGCTGCAAACTAAGAACGCCACGGACCAAGAGTGAGAGAAACCCCTGGTGCAACGCTGAACTTAGTAAACTCAGAGATACACTACGTAAACAATTAAACAGAGCCAAAAACACTAGACTCCCAGACGACTGGAAGCTATGCAAAGAGACCCAATACACATACAAGAAGCAAATCAGAACTGCCAGGAAAACAGCATGGCGGAAATTCTGATTCAGTGAATCTATTGAAACTAACAACAAAGCGGCAAGGGTACGGAAGATCCTATCAACTGATTAGGACCGAAACCTTGGCGCGCTGAAAAAAACCGACAACTCATACACACTGACCGACCAAGAAACCAGTAAGTTCCTTCTTGAGACCCACTTCCCAGACTGTAAACTCCTAGAGGATCGGACGTGGGAGGCGGATCCAGAATGGACCCCAACAAAAAGATTGATCTAGAACCCACAATATAGTAACAGAAGACCGGATAAAGTGGGCTATCAACACCTTTCAGCAGTCCGCAGGACTGGATGGCATCTTTCTAGCCTTACTGTAGTGGGGGTAGATCATCTGACACCATGCCTGGTGGAGATCTATCGAGCCTGCATAGCTCTCAGATATATACCTCTCGCATGGCGTGAAGTGAAATTCATATTCATACCCAAACCTGGCAAAACAGATTATACACAACCCAAGGCTTATAGGCCTATAAGCCTAACATCCTTTCTACTGAAAACCCTCGAGACTCTGTGATAGACCTCTCCGGGTAAAACCACTTCACAAGTAACAGCATGCGTACTCCACAGGCCGATCGACAGAATCCGCACTGCACAGCTTGATTTCCAAAGTAGAATGCGCAGTGGACCACAAATGCTCAGTACTGGTCGTTTTCATTGACAACGAGGGCGCCTTTGACAAAAAAAAATTTTTTAAAGCATCAACACATCCCTCGACAGACACAACATAGACTCGACCCTGAGTGGGTGGATCACATGCTCAAACTGAGTGCTGTACAGGTCACAGTGAATGACATGACAAGGATCATTGTGGCGAAGAGCTGCCCACAAGGAGGCCCTCTCGCCGCTACTATGGAACCTGATAGTACACAGCCTCATCAAAACACTCAGCCCCTTATTTATAAACGCTGCTTAAAGTTAAGTAATGATTAGTGCCTGTTTAACCATACATTTTTGACGTTTAATAGTTACTTAACTTTAAAAAACGTTTATGAATAAGAGGGTAAACGACAAAGGCTATGATGTATATATGTGGCCTTCTTTGTATCAACTTACATTTATTTCTTTTTCATTGTGTCATGTCATCCTTTTGTCATTGTCATATAATAAAAAACTATTGAACATAAAATGAATATAATTTTTACTTAAAAGTTAAAGATAAGTACATAATATTGGCGACGATGGAGGCAGAACTGGTGCGACTTACTCGCCTGCGCGCAACTATACGCGGCCAGCTTACAAAGTACGAACGTACACTGGAACAATTACAAAACCCTTCGGATCACGAAGTAAGTTCACGTCTGACAAGTCTAACAAATTATGAACAAAAATTTGAAAAATATCAAACTGAAATCGAATTGCTAACACATGACGTGGAAGCAGAAATTGAGCAGCGGCATTCTACAGAAGAGCACATATTACAATTAAAACTAAAGCTGCATGGCTTACGCCCTACACCACCGACCGCACCGTCGACTTACGTCACGGCTTCACTTGGAAGCACACCGGAAACTACACCAAGAATTAACTTTCAACCGTTACAGGAACGAGAAAGTTTTAATAACTTTGTTCAGAGATTAAAAACATACATGAAGCTAAATAATTGTCACAATCCACAAATCCAGACCCTCACGCTGCTTAGTTTATTGCCACCGGAATTACACCAGAAAGCTTACGACTTGTGCGCACCAAACGATCCTTGTGAACTAGAATTCATGAGGTTGGTTCAAATATTACAACACTATATAGATCCAAAACCGAGCATTTGGGCTCGTCAACATAAATTTATTTCACGACTTCAAGCATCTGACGAGACAGTTATGTCATACTCGTCAGAGTTGAAACATTTAGCTCAAGATTGCGAGTTCACGTGCAATAATTGTAAGAAGTCGATCTGTGATAATTTTCTTACCTTACAATTTATAAGAGGAATAAATGACACCGATATTCGAACTAAAATACTACAGGAAACAACGGTGATTGATTTTTCTGACTTAATTAATAAAGCAACCACGATTGAACTAGCAAAATCCGACAGCACCTGTATGTCATCAGCAGCTCACTCCTCAAACCAAGGCTTACTACATAATATGAAAACTGTTCAAGCTAACCCCAAAAACCACAGTCAAAAGCAAGAGAAGCAAGAGCATAAACCTTTAACGATAAGAGACTTACGAGGCAAGTGTTTTCGTTGTGGCAGCAAAGACCATCGAGCTGGCAGGTGTCGCAGCATTAAAGATACGTGCAGCAAGTGTAAACGTGTTGGACACCTTGCTCGCGTTTGCTTACAACCAACACTCAATCAACTGGAGCCTGAGCACGTGGAGCTGCAGGACACGGATAACTCCTCAGATAAAGTCGATGACACCACCCCCTGGGATATGAATTTAATACGATCCAACAACACAGACAAATTTATGATAAATGTACGCATCAATGACTCGAAACTGAAAATGGAAGTAGATACAGGCGCTGCTCTGTCATCTATCTCTCACAAAGATTTTAAAACATTGAATACTGGATGCAAGATCTACAAAACTAATATCACGATGAGAACGTATACAGGAGAAATCTTCGCACCACTTGGAATGGCATACGTTACGTGTAAATACAATGACCAAACACTTGAGGGAAAATTATACATTATCAAACAAGATGTTGACCCTATCTTCGGTCGAGCATGGATATGAGCCATCAACTTAGATCTAGCAAATATAAACGTAGTTAATACTAAAGAACACCTAAAACTGGATAAGCTACTTTCTGAATACTCGAAGGTATTCGATGGCTCGCTTGGGTGCATACCTGATTACAAAGCTCATTTGACCCTAAAGGAAGATGTATCACCAATTTTTGTCAAACCTAGACGTATACCATATGCTCTTAAAAATAAAGTTGATGATGAAATAGTACGACTCTGCGAACAAGGGGTAATTACAAAAGTAGATAGCTCTGAGTGGGGAACACCAGTGGTTCCTGTTGTCAAACCAAACGGTAGTATACGTTTATGCGCGGATTATAAAGTCACCATAAATAAAGTGATTCGGGATGAACAATACCCTATTCCCATCATAGAGGATATTCTAGTAGAAATGAACGGAGGTCAAATATTTTGCACACTTGATATCAGTCAAGCTTATTTAAACATGATGATGGACGAGGAGAGCGCTAAGATGCAAACATTAAGCACACACAAGGGCACATTTAAAGTCAATAGACTTATGTTTGGCGTCAAGGTTGCCCCGAATCTATGGCAAAAATTTATGGATCGTTTGCTTCAAGGGGTAGCTGGAGTGAAATGTTTTTTCGATGATATAATCATTCAAGGACATTCAGAAGAACAACTTCTTTCAAGACTACGCTTGGTATTACAAAAATTACAAGAACAAAATTTGAAACTCAATAAGGAAAAATGTCATTTTTTTCAAGAGAGAATCGAATACTTGGGTCATACCATTGACAAAAATGGACTGCACAAAAATAGAAACAAGGTAAACGCTATTCTGGATACAAAACGTCCCAGCAACATCAACGAACTGCGGACATTTCTAGGAATGGCTAATTATTACAATAAGTTCATACCGAATTTAGCTTCAATATCCAGCCCTCTTAATAAGCTACTGAAGAAGGACATTAAATACGAATGGACGCACAAATGTAATGAGAGTTTCAAGAAAATTAAACAGGAAATTCTCAGTGAGAGAGTTTTAATGCATTTTGACCCTGAGAAACCCTTGGTTCTCGCTACAGATGCTTCACCTTTTGGACTTGGAGCAGTTCTATCGCATCGATTATCGGACGGATCTGATCGACCTATTGCTTTTGCATCACGTTCATTGACAAGTAGTGAACAAAAATACAGTCAGATAGACAAAGAAGCGACGTCCTTATTCTGGGGATTAAAAAATTTTTTTCACTACTGCTACGGAAGAAAATTCATACTTATTACAGATCATAAACCATTAACTTCGATCTTCAATCCACACAAAACTTTGCCGGCGATGAGCACAATGAGGCTCTTTCACTATGCACATTTTCTATCTGGTTTTGACTACACTATTGAATACAGAACATCGGATGACCATAGCAATGCAGATTATCTATCAAGATTTCCGGTAGATTCAGTAGCAAATAACCTAATTGACGTACATTGCGCATTTCAATTAAATCAGATGAACACAATTTCCGTCGACCGTATAAAAATCGCCGAAAAGACCCAACTCGATGATGAATATAACCATTTATTGGAAGCTTTAAAAAATGGTACCTCAGTGAGAAGATACGGCTACAATGACAACGAATTGACCATACAAGACGGTTGCATTATAAAAGGAACACGAGTGATGATTCCGGCAATCCTGAGACAACAGGTTTTAGAAGAACTACACACAGGACATCTTGGAATAGTAAAAATGAAATCACTGGCGCGTGGATACGTATTCTGGAGAAATTTGGATCAAGACATAGAAGACCTTGTTAAAAGCTGTCGAGAATGTAGATTAAAGCAAAATCAACCTGCATGCGCAGTACTACATCATTGGGACTTACCGTCAGGCCCTTGGCAAAGGATCCATGTCGATTTTGCTGGGCCGATTAAGGGTTATTACTTATTTATAATAGTGGATGCATTTACAAAATGGGTGGAAATTATAGAAACGAAAACAACCACAAGCTCATGGTGTATCCGCCAACTCAAAGAACTTTTCGTGACATTCGGATTCCCGCTTACTTTAGTATCAGACAACGGTCGACAGTTTGTTTCAAATGAATTTGAATCATTCCTCAGAGAAAGCGGGGTTGTTCACAAAACCACAGCCCCATACCATCCGGCCACGAACGGACAGGCGGAGCGATACGTACAAACAATTAAAAAGGCAATACATAGCATCAGTGCAGAGCCAGGCTCTTTACAGGTTAAACTATTGGGTATTAAGGAACGCTTACGGAGGACGCCGAGTAGCAGCACAAATAAAAGTCCATATGAACTCATGTTCGGCAGGGAGATAAGAAACACCCTAAGTGTTCATTTCAAGGCGAGGACGAGAGATGAAACACGACCACAGACTGATGAGGCAACGGTACGCTCATTTACTGTTGGGCAGAGAGTGCAAATACGCAGCTACACAAACGACCAAATTAAATGGGAATTCGGAACCGTTTTGAGGATATTAGGCCAATTACACTATCAAATAGAAACTGATTCAGGTCAAATTTGCAAAAGACATGTGGATCAGATGTTGGGTACCCTAATACAAAGAGAGGAAAAGTAAAACCATCGGAACATCAAGATGATTTGGGACGGAGGTGATGTATATATGTGGCCTTCTTTGTATCAACTTACATTTATTTCTTTTTCATTGTGTCATGTCATCCTTTTGTCATTGTCATATAATAAAAAACTATTGAACATAAAATGAATATAATTTTTACTTAAAAGTTAAAGATAAGTACATAATAGGCTACATCACCGTAGGCTATGCCGCTGACCATAATAGTAAACGGCACCCACGAAAACACCTTAATGCAACCTCATGCGCCAAGCCTTGAAAATAGTAGATGAATTGTGCGATGAACACCAACTTTCAGTAAACACAGCAAAAACTGAACCGATTCTCTTCACAAAAAAGAGAAAATTGACGACACTACAACTACCACGATTCTTCGGAACAACCCTAAGCCTATCAACTGAAACCAAATACCTGGGAAACTTTTTGGACAAACAGCTAAATTGGGCAAAACATACCAATCACATCACTATCGTCACAAAAGCCAGCATTTCCCTGTGGCAGTGTAAGAGACTGCTTGGCAGGAACTGGGGGATTAGCCCCAAGATCACCTACTGGCTATACACCAAAGTCACCCTACCAATTATTACATACGGCTCACTAGTCTGGTGACCCAGGACAGACTTGAGCACAGCACAAAGAGATCTCGAAAAACTGTAGCGGTTGGCCTGCGTTGCAATCACTAGCAGTATGAGATCCACATCCACTGCCGCCATACAGGCAATGCTTGGACTGCCACCTCTACACATCATCGTGCGGGAGGAGGCGGCCCTGGCCGCCTTTAGGCTCCATATATCAGAAACCCTGAGCAAAGACTCAAGAGTAAGATGCGATCAATGATGGCATCGCCCTGAGATAAGGCTTTAAAACTCTGACACCAGGTTAGTCACTAACCACAAGAAAAGAAGAAGAAGACTGCATTACTTTCAAAAGCACTATAGTATAGTACGTACTACTACACTACACAGAAGAAAACTGTGACTACTCAGGCCCGAAGGAGATGAGAGTATACACCGACGGATCGAAGACTGACTCCGATACCGGAGTCCGGAGTCTTCTCACACGAATTTAACATAAATATCCAGCCCGCTGGAAATTTTCAACACCGTCTATCAGGCGGAGTGTGTGGACATCATACAGGCCGTCTACGCCATAGAGGCCAGGAGAGTTACGGACACCCACATACGTATACTCTCCGACAGCGCCTCAGTTCTCCAATCTTTAGGGAAAAAATATATTACCTCGAAGCTAACACTAGAATGTCACAAAGCACTAGAACGAATAACAGTATCTAGCCGCAACACAGTGAAACTGCAATGGATAAAAGGACACAGCAGATCGCTAGGTAAAGACGAAGCTGACTAACTAGCAAGGAGAGCATCCAGCACGTCACTATGTGGACCTAAACGGATGGGTACGAACAAGAGTTCACCCACACACAAGGGGAGAACTGGTGGACCTCGACACCGGGCTGCAGGCAGTCCAGGAAAGCTATGCCATCCTTGGATAGCAAGCTAACCAGGCGTTTGTTACGCCTGGACAGGAACGGTCTGCGCCTGATGGCGGGGACCATCACGGGTCACTGCTCGTTAAACGAGCACTTCCACACAATAGACAGTCCTCTGTGGCATGCAGGGCATGCATGGAGGCTGAGGAAACCGTTGCGCGTGTGCTCTTTGAATGCACAGGCGTCACCCAGATTAGAACTGTAGCCCACTGGTCACCCAGATCTTTCACAGATGGTCTGAATAGGCCAGGAGAATTATGGTTGGAATTACCACCGAAGGCCGCCATGGCCCACGCACAATGATCCACCTAACGGACTAAGTGCGTAAACCAAACCCCATAACGTAGATATGTATGACAAAAAATAGTAGGTACTTATTGCTTAAGCCATCGCTTAGTATATAATATTTTTTATATATAATATGTTTGTTGCAACCGGTGATAAAACTTGAAGTAAGTTGCACAAAATCTTTTTGTTGTAATGATTTAAAACTCGCATTGTATTCTTAATAATGGTTTACCTAACATTGTAGATAACTTTTCAGTTGTTACTTTGAAAAGTTATCTACAATGTTTTATTAAAATCATAATGTTATTTGTATATAAGTTTATTTATTTGTATTTTTAGGGTTCCGTACCTCAAAAGGAAAAAGCGGAACCCTTATAGGACCACTCGTGTGTCCGTCTATCACAGCCAATTTCCTTCGAATCTAATGGACCGATAAAGTTGAAATTTGGTACACATATGTATTTCTGTGACCCAAACACGAACGTGTAACGTAAATGAATGAATTTTGAATATGAGGGTCACTTTTGGGGGTAAATAAGAAAATTAATAAACAAAGTTTTGCTAACTGTACCGTGTGACATATCAAATGAAAGGGCGTGGCGAAGACCTCAAAATTTTTAATTTTTAATTTTAAAATAAATACCTTTAAATATTTAAGAAAATTGATGAAAATTGACCCCCCTTATATCCGAAACTACTTAGCCTAAAATTCTAGAAAAAAAAACACAAAGAATGGTTCCTTACGCATAGATTACAAGAAAACCTATAAAAAGTCTATGGTCTTAAAATAACATAGAAAATCTCTCACTCTCTTGTTTCTGACAAAGATAGCTGTATTGCGGAAGTCCCAATAAGATGCAGGCATACCTAGAAATCCAAAATGACAGTAATTCATACATTGTATGTACATCAACCATCCTGCTGACTGACTGATATTTTTACTGCTGTATGAGCCATTCTCAAATGGTTTGTGCAGATGGGAGAGAATTATATTTGATTAAACTAAGTATAATACACTCTTCTTACAAGTGTTTATGTCAACATCCTTTTTAACTAAAATTTTATTTGTTCCAAATTAGCATAATGTTGTAGGTTCATAAGATTACGGTACACAGCCCTAGGGGTAAAAACATCTAACAAAATTCACATTTGCTCCATATTACTTTTAAAATGTGAATTTTATGGAATATTATCTAAAAATATACACATTCCATTTTTATTGCTTTTTAGAGTACTTACTTACCAGTCAGTACCCATAATAAATCTTACGAAATGTTCTACGAAAATGTTTGCAGAAGTTTTCGACATGCTCGAAATGTGTTCAAATGATTGTTGATATTTGAAAGAATCATTGGCAAGATTAGGTTATTTATTAATTGATCTTTTTTTGTTGACGGAATATTTTTTTAAACTAGTAATTAATGAATTACTACTAGATATACCGTCTTGTAATTTTCCAACTTACCGGCAAAGGCCTCTTCTCAGTAAGAAAATAATTAATCAGAGCGGTTGCTCAGTCCCGGTTGATGACCTCATTGATTTACCCACTTACTGTTTACTTTTATGGTGCCGTACCTGAAGGGTGCCAAACGGAACCCTAAGGCTCCGCTGTCCGCCTATCGGTCAGCGGGCCGAATCTCATGAATCGTAATAGGTAGACAGTTGGAACTTATACAGATTGTGTATTTCTATCTATTGCCGCTATAAGAACAAATAATATAAAATAAATAAAGTTAATAATTAAAGGGGGTTCCCATACGAGAAACGCGCGTTTTTCAGCGTATTTTTGCTCGATCTTAATACGGTACGGAACCCTTCGTGTGCGAGTCCGACTCGCACTTGGCAGGTTTTTAACCTAGGACCTTTAAGTACGAGTCGGTTAAATTTTTTATTGCTTAAGTACCTATGTATATAAACTGACACTCAGTTCAGTTTACTCAATTTTTTTTTAAATCCTTTATTTTATTATTTCTATGCTGTGAGTTCCGTTGTGCTTGACACGAACCTACCTTTAAAGGCCAAAGGTAAATTAAAAATTATGTGAACAGGAGTCGGACTGTGCTATTAAAAAAAAACTTCACCTTCTATCACCTTCAATCTGTCATAAAAAGCATATCTTAGATATAGATAGTTTTGAAGACTTAGGCAAAAAAAAAAAAACTAGTCTATTAGGAAAAACTAGTCTATAGTTCTTAACGTGATGCTTTTTTTATCTGTAACTTGTTTTTGATGACTATGTATGTAATTTCGTTTTCGACATAGTTAGATACCTATGAGTGATAACCTAGTTTAAGTATATAATTATCTAGCAGTTATTGTTTCTAATTGATTTATGAACAGATGTTCCAAATTACTCAAATCATTTGTTTGTTAACCTTGAACACCTTGCGCTTACAAATTATGATAATTGTCATCGTTAAGACATATTAAACTAAGTAATGGATATTATTTTGTGTGGTAATTTGTTTCAAGGAGAATATGTTCTCATTCGTTTTTTTTTGTGTGATTGTATTAAGAAGTTATGTAGTCAGCGTTGTACGCAGTAGCACATTTTAAACTTAAAAACACACGAGACACATCATTGTCAAAAAATTATTTGAAACATGTTAAAAACCACGTCATAAATCAACCAATACCTTCCTTCCGCGATGAGGATGACACAATGAATCTTTGTCAAAAAAAGGTGTGAAATATTCTCCAATGTCGATGACTTCTTTGTGCAATTATTTGCAATCTTAATCTTTTCACTGGCTTCGAGTCAACAGTTTAAATCACCCCGTATAAGACCATCAAATATTCGTATCTCGTGTTCCTAAGTAAACTTTGGTTGCTGTTATTTTGGGCAATCAATCATAAACAACAGATTTGACATGGTCTCAGACTTGATCACGCTTTCAGTAGGTATACGTCGGGCGTCGTCGGTCGGGTAGACAGAAGGCCAAAAGTCTGACAACCAGTTACCAAGGGCTATCTTATTACCTAGTAACTGGGTTGTGGAGTAGAATGTGGTATTCAGCTGCATCTGTATAGACAGGAAGTCTACAAAAGGCTAGGCAGATGATGAGAACCCAGAATTGTATCAAACAGTTATCCTGCTGGATACTCTATCAAGTTTTAGCCGAATAATATCTCTATCAAGTTTTAGTAATCATTACTTGTTTGTTTCTATTCTATAGACCGCGACAAAGTGGCCGTGCTATCAAAAAGCGCTCACGCAATTATGGCTTATGATGCAAGCAAAAGGGGGAAATGAAGCGAAGGAAATTGCTTGACGTTGCGCAGTCATGGTCGCCTGCTTGCTACAATTTTGTTTTGATAGCATTATTACCGTTCCTTTAAAAAAAAAAAAAACGGGTTTGTTTCACTCACGGTTCGATTTCCTTTAAGAGACGAGTTTCTTCAGATACTTACCCAACAGCGAATATCTTTATGTCAGACTTGCGTTAAAACTACTATCCAATTTAGCTGTGATTGCGTAAACTAAAACTAGTTTGGAATTTAGATAGAATGACAGTATTTGGTCGCTTGTGTTAGGTTGCTGAGAATGTACTTGGCCTCATACCTTGCCAAAGTCAGCCTTGACTGGGCATGCATGCATAAGAAACTGGTTGACGATTGATACATTGCGAGTGGAACAACATTTTGCTACAATTTCACGGGCAAGACTAGAATCTCTTAAAACACTTTTTTTGGCGGGCAAGAGTGTAGCCGTGTTATGGCAGTTTCATAATCTGTACGTACCTACTGACTCCTATCAGGGAGGCACAGATTACGTGCATGACAGATATTAAGTTCAACATTGGTTTGTCAAGCATTATTATCTTCTATAGTAGTGATAACAATTTCTACGCACGTTTTTTCAATTACTAATCTTATCAATTTGGGAATACTTACAATTATCATTCCCATTATGTATTCGTAAAATCGTGTCTAATTTTCGCATTAATATTTCGCGAAGCGATTATCGACCATATCTATAATTTAAAACTTCATGTACTGTATGTATGCGAATTGCATAGATTATTGGCCCGAAGTATCACAAGGATATAATAAGAGTAACAATTATTCAAACCGGTTGGTTGAGACAGGACAGGAACCCTTTAAGTACACTAACCTCTAAGACCTTGGCGAGGATAATAAATACATAATGTATGAGTCGTTCATGCTAAAAATAGGCTCAGGATTTCCTGTTTATTTAAAGTAAAAACGCTGTAATTAATTAAAGTTCATTATCCTCTTTTTCTAATGGTCAAGGTAGTGACGTCATCTAAAGTACAATTTATCCGCATTTGTGGTTTAACTAGCTGAGCTAGAAACTGGCTCAAGAAACGGCTAGGGAAAATAACTGAATTCTTGCTTAAGCGAGTAGTCGTAGATTTATTAAATTCGTTGGTTTTGTCTAAGATTAAGAATTACGACGTCTAAAACAAGAATCTGCACCAAATATTATGAAATAATCAATGGATTATATTCGCCAATCGCTAATCTCCTTGAAATCGTAGTATCGTTTCACCTCGGATGGCTTAATACGCAGTCAAATAAATGGCGATGTGGACAAAAACGGAATAGGAATCTCGGATATTTCGTGGATAAGGAAGCCAGTACATTTTGAATAGCGAGGCAAGACGAATATTTTTTCCCTTCAGTTACTCAGCCCAGGCAACCAGATTACTTAGAATGGTAGTTTGAGATCTACATTCAAACCTGTTCATCTTGGTTAGGGTCATGTTTCTGTTATTTAATCATCACGTTCACTCTTCATATTATACCTCTTATAATTTAAAATGCCATATGAACACAGATCATTATACGTGCGTCACTGAGCATAGTAAGTACCTAGGTATAAAGTAAATACATGTCGTCCAAATAGGGTCAGCACCGACTTTTGGAATGTAGAGACTAGGCTCCTTAAACCAACATAAATCGGCTTATAGTATTTACATTGCCATAATAAACAGCAAAAAATAAAGAAGAAAAAAACCGGCCAAGTGCGAGTCGGTTTCGTTCACGAAGGGTACCGTACCATCGTACAATATTTATCAAAAAACGCCGAAAAAAACATTTTTCCTTCCCTTTCATTTTTAACTTTATTTTATTTTTATTATTTATTGTTCTAGCGGCAATACAAATACATACTTTGTGAAAATTGCAACTGTCTACCTATTACGGTACGGTACGTAGTAGTGTCTACCTAGTACGGCTGTATCTCATGACAGCCGGCTGACAGACAGATGAAGGGCAGGTGAAGGGCGGGTGTTTTGGGGGACTGTCTTATGTAATTTTGACGTTCGAATCTGCAAATTTTCAGCTTAGTTTAAATAAATGACTTGATTTTGATTGTGAGACGGACAGCGGAGGCTTAGTAATAGGGTTACGTTTGGCACCCTTCTGATACGGAACCCTAAAAACTAACACTACTTCAATGCTTATGCGGTACAAAGTCGATTAATGAGCAAAGGTCTACGATGTCAATAAAGATAATGGCTTGAATTGAATTACTCATTCGTTTGTTTTCTTAAAAGAGTATTGATGAATAAAGCCGTGAACGTTTAATACAAAATATTAATTAACTCCTTTGTTACTGCTGGTAACCTACTTTTTATGTACAGACGCCTGCAGGTCAAAACGGCCCTAAACTGTCAAATTTTTCCAATCAATTTTACCTTATGCTTTAGTAATAAAGTTGAAAATCTATTAAAGAAATTTGACAGATTGTAGTAGGTTGATGTGCTGGCATATGTACTAAAAAAAATGATAAAAAAATACTCAAACGGCTAAATAGGTTCCCTATCCATTTGCATAAAATTTTAAGACCTAATATAACTTAGCATAATGTTGTTTGGCATAATTATATTTTCGCATAATATAATTACGCATAACAGCTTACGCATAATTTTTTTAAGCATAATTTCTCTAACCATAATAATGATTAAGCATAATATTCTAAAGCATATATTTATTAAGCATAAAGTTAAAGCATAAATTTATTAAGCATACAGTTAAAGCATGCAAGCAAGCATGCAGCATGCAAGCAAGCATGCAGCATGCAGCATTCAAGCGAGCATGCAACATGCAGCAGGCAGGGTTTCTGTCACGGCTCCGGCGCTGCGGGCCTCCGGCGGCCCCACGCGTGCTAATCGTCGCAGACGGCTTTCGCTCACCACCGCAGCTTCGGCTTGTTGGCCGGCTTCGCCGGCCAGCCTCAGCCGCGGCGGCTCGCTCGCAACCGCCTGCTCCTCAGCTCGCGGGCCGCCTCGTCCCTACGCGCCTACGCGATTTTAAATTACACTCTAGGGGTAGGACAAACAAGACTACGTGGAGTCGGTTTTGCAGCAATTCGGTTCTTAGGCCTACTAACGTTATGCGAATCAAATTTATGCCAAAACAAATTAGTCTTTAAGATGATTATGCCAACATAAAATGTATGCCTAAAAAAATTATGCCGAAGTATTATTATGCCAAAACAAATTGTGCCAAAATCGTTATGCCGAAGTATATTAGGGCAAAGAACATTATGCGAAAAGAAGGTATCCCGGCTAAATAATGCGCAGTAAGTAAAAGAAGTAGAAATCAAATCAACCAGACGTAATGTTATAAAGATTTGATAAAAACAAAAACACAGCGATAAGAATCTACGCAAGACGAATATTAATAATATAAATGAATCTTTAAAAAAATATAGTTAGGTACGCAATTTTTGGAAGTGTTATGTATGTGTAGTTGAACATAAGCTAAAGTAACTAGTAAGAACAGGATATTGAATTGAAGTTCACGTGTACGAATCCGCTGCCCGTGGGGCACTACCTATCTAATCTTATACATCATCATAATATTATATCGGACGTTTACAACGGTCAAAAATAATATTCATTTTTCGTATTATGAGCTTTCATCCCCCAGAACATATTTTTGTGGTCTGCACTAGAATTTCTTCATTGGTATCCGATTGCTAAAGATCTCGTCCATAAATACGCGTTTTAAAGTTTAGCTGTCTGCCGTAGTCTCTTGACTGCGTTCAGTGTGGTTCATACTGCCTTCCAGTCTCCTTTATTCTTTCAGACGTCTAATTAACAGTTAATCATTAGTAAAGATACGGTGCGTTTTTTTCTTGTTAGAGGATAACCATGTTCATGAACAAAAACTTATCTAAATAATATTTTCTCAAACATACTTGGAAATGCGAGCATTATTTTGACAACCTTCTTCGAGATAAATCTAAAATGCTGTACTGGTCATATATACATGCGAGTAGGCGGCCTGCAATGTTATTATGAAAATCCATATCTGTCGTGTTCAGCGGCCGAATAAACGACTATGACAACTCATATCTGTCGTGTAATTTAAAAATGGAACGAACTTTTTACTTCGACACATGGCAACCATAAAGGTAACCTATCAAAGATTTTATTTAAATTTCGATTTGGCTTTCAAATAGAGCTGTTTAAAGTAAAGAAGAAACAAATGAACATATTGGCACGTGAAAAATTATCGTTGTTCGTCATTGATTCTGGAATTTATAATTAATTTACTTAGTTCAAATTTCCACGCATTATTTTAGAAAAGTACTATACAAGTCTTGCCGCAACTTGTTGGTCCGCAACCAGGCATTGATGGACCCACGTATGCACATTTGTCCATCAATGCCCCTGTTGCAGGCTGCAACAGTAATGTACTATTACGGAACATTGTTTTAGATATTTGACAGGAAGGAAAATTTTCCAGTGACTTGACCGAATTGGTATATTTTGGTAGGTTATTATTAGTAATTTTGGTTGTTCTGTAGAGGAATATTGTACCTAAATCAAATTACTGTACAACGGTGCATGACTGTGTATAATGCCGTATGCGGTGAGACGAATCTTACAACGGGTATATTGCAATGTTACCTCTTATCGAATTAACCCAAGGCCTCAATTGAATTTCATGTGCACATAGTAATAAAGTAATTACCGAGACTTTTAGTAGTCATTAGAGGTTCTGCTATTTTGTTTTATGCATCAATTTCCCTAAATAAAACTATAAGGACTATATCGTATTATTTATTACTTTAGATGTATTTCAAGAATTTTGAAACTAAAAATTTTTGTAAGAAACACTTTTTATACTTAACAAAAAAAAAAAACACGACTTCAAAAAAAAATTACTACAAAATGAAAAATAACTTTAATTTCGAAAGTCGGTGTCTTTGGTTTTGAATTTTCGTTTTTTGCCACTGACTTCCGAAATTAAAGTTATTTTTCACTTTGTAGTGGTTTTTTTTGGAAAAGTTTTTAATTTTTCACTTTTTAGTTGTGATACCTACCCCACACAAATTCGAATACCACCTGCTACATAAATAACAGTGACAGGAACATATCATATCGTCCATATAGACTAAGTGGGAAAAATACGTATTATTGAAGCTAACTCATAAACTATCCAAGCCAAGTTTATAAAATGTATACGGTGGTCCCGTATACATTTTATAAACTTGGCTTGGTGGGCCTCCAGAGCATACCCTTTCAAACAAAAACAGAATTTATAAAATCGGCAAAAAAAATACGGACAGAACCTTCTCCTTTTTGGAAGTCGGTTAAAAAAACAACACGTTACCATAACTATCACTAATCTTGTTCTCATAATAAAAGTATTAATTTGAGCAATTCCAAAATTTACAAGCAATAGAACGCATTTAGCGGTTTTCGACCTTCCAGCCAGTAGGATCCTTTAACGAATAATGAAAGGATATATCTCATCAAGTAAATAATGTGGGACTGCAATATAACATGTGTTGAATACAGCAAGATATCGCCATGTCCTCTATTTCGAAATTACAACCGGTATTTCATGTATAGTTTACTTAAACGCTAATTTGCGGAAAATAATGTAGCAATTTATAAGATTTTGCAGGGAACTTGCACTTTGCCCTCTTGTTCTTCAATTCTATCTTACTCGAGCGATGACATATCACTAAATCTGACTCGTGGGTAATTTTGTAGTCACGTTTGCCTATGTAAGAGATTTGCTTATTTTTTCTTAATTAATGTTCATTCTTTTTGGTGGTGTGGTCATTGGGGGGTCGAAAACAGGTTTATTCTGAAAAAGATTTGATTTTACCTCAGGGTTGTAATAATCTTAAGCACGTTTAAATTATATTCTTATTCTTAAAGAAAATCCTTAAGATTTATGAGGTCATACATACTTATGGTAATCTTAGTTCATTCATACAATAATTTTCCATTCCAAGAACTTCTATGTTAAAAATAACTTGGCTATTACCACTTTTTGCGCAGATAGCAACAGCTTAAGTAATAATATTCACGTCTTTTGTCGGACTTCTGCATACATCAAAACTTACACTACCTTTCTTTTATAATTTGCCATGATTGAGGCCCTAGTAACATCAACCTACTACAATCTGTCAAATTTCTTTAATCGTTTTTCAACTTTATCACTAAAGCATAAGGTTCAAAGTGGATTGGGAAACTGATAGTTTCGGGTAGGTTGACCTGCTGGCGTCTGTACATCAAACTGAACATTCACAAGTTCCACTATGGATATTGAATAGTAAGGTTTCATAATCGGATAAACTAATTGTGTGATCTACTCGCCTACTATTTCAAGCTTGCTTCAAATATTAGTCCCTACCAATTATTCTCATTTTAAGTACCTAATACAAACTGTATTCAAGCTGCTATGAAAAGACTTTCAATGTTTAAAAGGGTCGATTTTTGAGACGGCTGTAAGGGCCTTACTGTTGTAGCTACAGGAAAACGTTCTTTGGAGACTACCCTCAACTTTTTGAGTTGCTCTGCATTCAAAGATTTTAGAAAAATGGTACAGTCAGCTAGAAAACCGTTATCACGTTTTATTTTTATGATGCCAATCGATGCAGTTTCGTATAACACACTCTTGTGTGCCATGTGAGGTTACAGTACTAGAAATGCCACAAATTTAAAAAACTTTTCCCTTACATTTCTTCAGTACGAAATCTCATTTCCTTGCTGATACGAGCGGGTTATTAGTAATTAACTGTTTATTTATTTTACCTCGATCATCCTCGTTTATCATTTATAACTTCCAGTTACAGCTATAACAGACATCAACACGGTCTAGGGATATTTTTAAAAAAGCGAATTACTATCAATGTGTTAATTATTTATATGACATGTATATATTTAAAAGATACGTTATTTAATATTCTACCATTTTTTAATAATGGTTAAGGTACTTCGATTAAAATTTCAGGATTTTATGGAAAAAAAATGAAGCATAGACGGAAACCGTATATGAATTAACTTTTAATTTATGAGTAAAAACTGAAAAAAATAGAAAAATCATTTAATTTGTGTTTATAAACTTGAAGTTAGTAGTCTGAGAAAGCGCCCATGATGTTCATAACACATCGGCAACGATTCGGCATGCTCAGAACAAGGTTGTCAATGTCTTGCTGCGGAATATTGTCCCATGTCTTTCTGAGGTGCGCAAAAAGTTGATCTTCTGTAGCCAGATTTTCAGGAACTTCCTTCAGAGCTCTTCTTTGCAGCATATCCCACGCATGCTCAATGGGATTTAGATCTGGCGATTGAGCAGGCCAGTCTAAGGCCCTAACATTGTGTGTATGTAACCAAGCTGCTACCGTTCTCGCCGTGTGTGCCCGGGCATTGTCGTGCATGAGCAGGAAATCTTGCCCCATTTGTGTTCTGTGGGGCAAGATTACGGGCCCCAGCACCTGTTGGACGTATCGTTCTGCCGTCATATTGCCCCCCACCCAAACGAGATCCGTCCGTCCTCCAAGACGAATTCCTGCCCAAACCATAATTGTTCCTCCTTGGTATGGGTGAACTTCCTGAGGGTTCTGAAGACGGCTCCATCGTCCAGGAACTCGCCAAACACGCGTCCTTCGTGAATCTGGATGGAAGCCGAACCTGGATTCATCCGTGAACAGCACATTGGACCATTGCTCACGGCCCCAGTCCACGTGGTTCCGAACCCATTCTAATCGTCGTCCACGATTGCCTCTCCGTAAAGGTGGGACCCGGAGTGGTCTACGAGAGCGTAGATTGCTTTCATGCAGTCGCCTTCTTACAGTTTGGTCACTCACAAGCACTTGGTGTTCCACTCGCAGCCTTTGGACCAATTGAGTCGCCGTTGCATTTGGTTGAGCTCGCGCAGTAATTTGCAAAAATCGATCTTGTCTGGGGGTAGTGATGCGACTTGGCCCCGGGTGCCTCTCCGCTACTTCACCTGTGGCACGATAGCGTGTCCAGTGTCCACAATCTTGAAATTACATTTTGGTGGGTCCCTATGGCCTCAGCAACATTACGCTGAACAGACCCAGCTTCCAGCATTCCCACAGCTCGTAACATCTCCGCCCTCGTCAAATGTTGGCGTTGCATGGCTACAATACCTCAATTTTAACTTTATCTTTCGTTTAAAAATGAAAAAAAACTGTAACTAAACGTAATTCGTATTGTTTTCTAAATTTCGCACAAATGAAAATTCCCTCTCCTACACATCAAGACATTTTTATGCTACCGAAACAAAAGAATTTTCTTTGAATTAGTCTGAGATAAATTACAAACAAATCGGTGTATGAAAGATTACAATGCGGCCAGTACTTTTCGAGTTATTTAATTGAGTATGAAATATCCCTAGACCGTGTTGATGTGTGTATATATGTAAGCGGGCACGCCCTTTTTGCCTGGAGGCTTTTATTTAGATATTAAGTTCTGTTTACGTTTAGTTTTTATTTTTGCCTGAGTATAGTTCTCGATATTTTTTGTTGGTATATTGGCGTATGCTAGCTGACATATGGCTAATAATTTAAATTATGTTTTGTGCGTAATGGAAATTATTTTGCATAGCATATAGAACCATTTTTTTCTAACTGAACAGACAGCCGTGCTTCTGGGGAGTTTGTTGCGGCACTTCTTCCCAGCTAAAGCAGTGGGCGTTTTGGGGGACTGTCTTATGTAATGTTGACGTTCGAAAAGTGCTGATTCTCAGCTTAGTTTGAATAAATGACATCTGAATTTGACTAACGAATTTATTTCTAATCCTAGAAGAGGCCAACTTGGACAATCAAACGCCATAACTTAATAAGTACGATAAAATCGGGGTTTGACAATTCAGACCTAAATTAGGTATCTACAGGAATGTGTTCGTTTGTTCTCAATGAAATGAAATGAAATTGTTTATTCTGTAAATAGGATATTGCAATCACTTTTACACGTCATATTAAAAAAAAATAAGAAGAAAATGCTAGATGAGTTCGGCGTTTCCTATCTGACTACTCTGAGAAGAAAGACCGAAACAAACTCAGTCTCTTTTAAAGTCCAGACATAATCTTGGTCAGGCCATATGAGGACCATGTAGATTAGTGTCTGAAATGGTCTTTTGAGGAAAGAACCACACAGATTTGAGTGGACCTGTCCAGTCAGTGCAAGCATTTGTCAGTAATCGTAGAGCTCAACTCAGAACTTAAGGAGCTCAACTCGACGAACAATACCAAAGAAAGGACACTTGGGCAGGTCGCACAAAGTACTCAAACTGCCAGACCATCATTTAAACTAACTAAGAAAGAAAAAATTAAAGAAAGGAAAAACAATAAAAATAAAATATCCACATAGTCCTCACATTCACAATAATTAAAACAATATAATACTTTACAAAGTAATCATGTTATTTTGTATATAAATTTCAACAATGTCAATATGTATATAAAAAACTGGTATTTTTAATGATTTACATAATAATTAAAATGTCAAATTTTATAGTTTTATCACAAAGCTTAGCAGAGCGAGCAGCTCAATCCCACGCTTTTTTATCTTCTAAATAATCTGAAATTTTATAGTACTTACCCTTTTTTACAAAGTTTGGTTTTAATACAGCTTTTAAATCGTTAATGGGTAAGTTTCGAATATCAATGGGAAGTTTGTTGTAAAAGCGTATACATTGACCCATGAACGAGTTGCATATGAAATGAATACTTGTCTTTATTCAAATTATATATATTATAGTATATAAAATTAGCTTTTAAAGCTTTTGTATTCACATATTCAGTCACAACACAGTTTGGTTAACTCATCTTTAAAAGCTTACACGGCCCCACGTTCGTTTAAACATGCAGCAAGTGCAGTAAAAACTGGCGTTTGATGAATTTGTCTTAGTCGCTTCTAGGATAGGTTAGGCAAAGTCCGATACATATTATTTTGCTTTCGACGTTTGAATAAAGGGTTGGGTACTATTAGGTTTGCCTAAAAATATATCAGTCAAAGGCAGAAATTGGAATCTATTTTGAGGTTTGCCGAAAGGCGTTGCTCAAACCTAGGATAAACCAGTAATTCCGCGAAGAGGCTACATATCGACTTTTGATTATAATATATACATTTAAGTGGTAAAATAATATTTAACTATTACCACTTACCAGACGAATAGTTTATGAAGATTGCAGACCCTTTAAAGAGATTTAGGCCCGTATTACAGAACCTCACTCAAAACTCAAGCATTACTTAAAATTCGTTTAAAGCCTTTTGATTAGTTGAATCTAGTGATGTACCGTTACCAGTAATTTACTCCAGTTGAGTATTTTCCCAGTAACATTAAAAAATATTAGTAATTTTGGGTAACAAAGGAAAAATTTTTTTTTTCTTAAATTTCAATTGTGATTATGAGTGATCCGATAAGACTTCTACCACTTCTAGGTTTAAATGCAACCAACATTTTAATTTTACATATTATTTTCCCAATATTCCTAGTAACTTACAGAGTAAGTTTTATGAAACTTATTGAGTAACTTCCCATACAGTAACTTTCTGGGTATTTTGTTATTGTTCCTATCAAGTTACTTAGTAAATTTCTTGACAAGTTTCTGTCTGGGAATATAAATGGTAAGCTTCAAGTTTACAAGTAAAATACATTTTACTTATCAACATTTATTAAATTTGGCTTAACGCATCAGTTATATCCCAACGTTTCAATATTAATAATTATATCTATCTATTGAGCAGTGGTGGCCCAGTGATATCGGCTCCGACTTATCGAGTTGTAGGTCGTGAATTCGAACCCAGGCAAGCGCTTTAATTTATGTATTCAATTTCATCACCACTACTTTCAAAACGTTGACATCGTGAGGAAACCGGCCTGTCCTAGAACCAAAAATTCGAAGACATGTGACATCCACCAACCCGCACTGGGCCCGCGTGGTGGTTTATGGCCCACTCTCTCAAGAGGAGGCCTGTGTCTCCCAGCAGTGGGAACATTATAGGCTGATTATGCATAATTATTTCTGAATTTTTGAGATCACGAAAGTATTTTCAGACATAATCACAGTAAGTCACAGTATATTTAAAAAAATCGAAACTCGTAAGTAACAATACAATAACAGGTTTATCATAGTTTTCTTACAACAGTACCTTTTTAGATAATCACAGCCACGAATAAAATTGAAAGAGATAGCTATAGCATACAAAGACAAATACTTTGCGTTGTACAACTTGTACAAGTGCGAAAAGCGAGCTAGCAACAACTGCGCGTGCGCGTTTTAAACAAATATTACTTACAGAAATCAACAAGACGATATTGAACAATATTACCAGCGTTAAGGAATATTACCGGTAATAATAGAAACTTACTGGGAATATTTCCGTTTGAAACTAGTTTTAAGTAATGCTTGAGTCTTATGTGAGGTTCTGTAATACGGCCTTATGCCCGTTGTCACCTTCACTAAGTGACACTTAAATTAATACCTAAATAAAAGTGCACAATTGGATTTTCAACGCTAGGCTCTGCGCTGAGAGTTGAAAATCCAATAGTGCACTTTTGTATAAGGATTCATTTAAGTGTCAATTAGTTGTCGGTGAAAACGGGATTAGTTTACTTACCCTATACTTATACAAATAAACTATCAGTGCCTAAACATTTCTTATCTGGTGTTAATGATCTCTACATATACCTAATAAGATAAGAACTTATATCGTCGCCAGTAAAAAAATGTGTTTGTGAGCAAAAACATTTGTTTGTCAGTAATTAAAACATATATGAGGCCTCTCTGGGATTAACACAATTCCGAATGAGTGATTATGGGTGGTTTAAGCTCTTAATTTCTTTATTACTCATTTGTGTTTTTTAGTTATCTATTAGCTGTAGCAAGTACCAACGACTGCCGGTTGTGGGAATGTTGAATACCAAACAGCCCAGATCTTGATTTTCTGAACCATTTTGACCGTTTGAATAACATTTTATTATTTTGTTTCAGTGAACCATACATTCCTCAAAACCTAACCGGACTTACAATGGGAATAGTGAAGGGTCAAACGGCACCAATGGACGTAGTCAGAATTGAAACGAAAACCAGTGTAAGTACACGTCAGATCTCATCCACGACCCCCACGCATGGGGAGATGTTATATTAATAACAATATTATTAGCCTTTATTAACAATCTTACAATCTAATTACATAATTTATTACGCGCGTTAATTTAGTTAATTCTTCAGACATCGGTTTCAGAAGATTGTTTTGCTTTAGTATAGGCCCTCCCCATATTCTTCCACAGTTCCCCATCATGGGTTTTCCTCTTCCACATTGGCCCGGCTGTTCCCTTAAGATCGTCGTCCCACCTTCGCGTCGGGCGTCCTCTTCTCCAAAAGGAAATGGAAAAGGCCAAATGGTAACTAAGAGAAGGTAAAAACCTTCTCTTGGTTACAAATTTAGCCCATTTCTCTTTCCGCTTTTTTATCTTGTATGATAAGTCCTCTATTTTTGTTTCTCTCGGATATGTTTAAGGCTTAATTTGTCCTTTCTCTTAACACTAAGCATACTTCTTTCCATGTTGTGTTGGCTTGTTTGTAGTTTCTTAGCGTTTTGCTTAGTTAAAGCCCATGTTTGGCAACCGTAAGTCATTGTAGGAAGTACACACGAGTTAAATACTTTGCTTTTTGGCGTCATCGTCAGTGGTATTGACAGATTTTTTGTGAGTTCTTTTAGGGACCGATATCGCTTCCACGCTAAATTTACCCTGTTGTGTACTTCTTTAGACGTATCGTGGTAAGTGTATTCATCTACAAACTCGATTAGATCGTTGTTGACCCGTATGGGTGGTTTTGAACGATTCGTCAGAAATTATTATAAGGTCGTCCGCAAATCGTAGGTGGTTTAGTATATGTTAGCGGGGATATGTTACGTTACAGTATTCAATTGAGTATGTCCGTCACAACAAACAACGAGCGTCTCTTCGCGGATACAATTAGCAGCACGTTGATACGGCAATGTTGATATTTACACTTGTCATTATCTTATAAATTAACTTCGCTCAAACTTCAACCCATTCTCAGCACAACCAACGTTAACACGTTCTCTCGACTCAATGACGTCATCAGATTAACTTGTTTTGTTCTTTAATAATCTGAATTAATGAGTGTTATTTTTTGTTGCAGATTATGTTTTCGTTTCTGTCCGTGGGCTGGGGCCTTCTATCAGACATTGATATCGAAAGCGAGAGATTACGAGCAATCGGAGGCCAAAGGTTCGCTGTTTGGGCACTCGCGAGACTCGTTGGACTGAGGACATATAAAGGTGTAGTGAGTTACGCGAAAATTAAGGATGTGAGCAATCTGCCTAAACCAAAACAACCGCTCACCCTCAGTCATAGCATCAGTCAGGACGGCGCGCTCGACTCCCCTGATGCGGAAGCGTTCATTGATGCGGACGAACATTCTGAAGTGTTCGTCAACGCTATTAACGGGAAACAACACCAAAGAGTGGATTCGTGGTATTCTGTCAACTCACGGAGGAGTGCGTTCTACAGCACACGCGGGTCAGAGTACCACAGTGTGACGAGTAGCGGCTCTGAAATGCGGTCGCCCTCGCACGCGTGCATGCACGGGCCTGCTTCCCACTTGCCCTCTCTCATGACCCAGTTGCCCACGCACTGGGTTCAGGAACATGGCGAATTTGTCATGGTCCATGTATCCTATCAACCTTACATCGGGGAAGACTTTTTATTTGCTCCGCGATCACAGCTTTCCGATGGAATCATGTGGATGTTGATCATCAAAGCAGGAATTTCTAGATCTCAATTACTATCGTTCCTTCTGGGTGTGGGCCAGGGCACGCACGCCGATATGAATAATGAATACGTAAAAATGGTTCCTGTCAGTGCGTTTAGAATAGTTCCGGAGGGGACCACGGGGAACCTCACGGTCGATGGCGAAGTTGTCGAATACGGTCCCATACAGGCTGAAATATTCCCAAACATTATTAATTTATTAGTGCCAGAAATGAAATAACGTCACATTTAAATAAGTAAGAGGTATTCATAAAATGACTGATATATAATTATTTAAACCATAACCTAGCCGATGCATGTGCAATATATGGGAATATTATGATTCCAAGCAAAGGTGGTAAATAATGGTTGTGTGAGAGATGATATCTAAATTATTTAAATACTTACCAAAAGTTATTGATTGCAGAGGCAATTGAGTTGATCATTCCATGAATGTTGTGATTTATGTTATACAATTTTATTTTAAATTGGTTCAATAACTGAAAATGTGATATAATTTTGTAAGTGAATTACTAAAAGCCTAAATGTTAGCAAATAGCAACTAGTCGTGGCTTGCACGAATACAATGAATAAGTGCCAAATGTAAGCACTCTAAACACAATCATTTAAAATTCTAATGAGGAATTGATCATTTACAGTACTTGCTCAATTGTAGAGCAATTGTTTGCACTTTTATTCCTACTTAGGATATTATTTCAGCAATCGTGTTACTTATAAAACTATTTTAAAATGTATTATTTATCTAATAATTTTATAGTATGTAGCTCAAAGCAAATTATATTAATTATATAATACTTTATAATTGCATTTTGATGTTAAAGAGAACATAATTTACGCTCTCTTGATAGCATTATTTAGAATATTTTAGAAAATCTTACTTTTTTGTTCAAAGTAAATTTTCAAAACAAGTTACTAAAGAGAATGCTGTTGCATGCTTTGTATAATTATCTTTTTGGATGTTCAATTATAATAAACTGTCGACTTTTGATAATTTGTTATTATATTACAGCAATAGCTTGCCATACTTATAAAGTTGAAACTATTTAACTTGCCTTATCTATTACCTTGGCGGTGTTTAGGAGAATGGGATGCGGGAACTATTTATACATTATAGTTTATTTATCGAAAATGTTACAATGGTTTGGGACTGCTGGTATAACTTAATGTAATTTATTTAGCAGTATTAATTATTATAGCAACTATTTTTTTCTGTGATAATATATTTTCAACCATATTTCATTTGAATTCTCCAATGTAACTATGTATACTTTGTAAGAATGAGAACTGTACCTATAGCAAAACCCCATAAACATAAGAGCAAAACTTAATTTTATTAAGACTGTGATAATAATCGCAGTTTGTATACTTTTGAAACAGTTACATTTTCTGGTTTTGTCCATATTTAAATAAAGATATAATGTACAAAAATAAGCAGTTGGCTAGAGAATTTAGAGATGTTACAGAAGTAAGGTTTGTTGTACATAATATTGTTTCAAAGCCATATTAGTCCGGCCGTCGAGAGAATGCATTCCTGACTCGTCAGTTGGACAATTTCTAGTAGTAATATGGATGAAATTGGCAAAACACATTTGTTAGTATGAAACTGACAAGTGTCAAGCTGGTGACTGTAGCTACCAGCCGGTCTATTCTGTAATAATCTCACGGTGAAAATTTAGGTGAAGTGAACGTGAAGTGAGCTATCATTCCACCTGCTGCTAGGGACTGACAGCTCACTCCGAGCTCACTTCACCTAAGTTTTCACGGTGAGATGGTTACGGAATAGCACTACAGTTTTGCGTACAGCATTTTATGTTTTGCACAAGACAATTATTACTATTTTATATTATAAATAAGAGATCAGTGTTCATTTGCCCATTTAAGAACTGCTTAATACATTGATGGTTTGCTACTGGATTATAAATCTTTTATTTTATGCATTCCATAGTTTTAGGTGTTTGGGCTTTTTAATACTTATTATGTGTAAGTGTAATTAGCAAATTTTAATGGATAATGTTGTGAATAAAAGTTATATAATTTTCAATTTTATGAAACTGTTGTCAATAAATGATTTCCAAGATGTTGGAGTTTTTTTTTAATGAAAAGAACAAGTGTAGATGCAATAACTTTATTATAATCTATATTTTTGATGTTAACTAAAATACACTTAAAACTAATGTGACTTATAGTTATTCCAAATGTAAATTAATGAAAAACCAACACACATTACAAAATCATAAAATAACTGTGATTATAGTTAACTTACATACATGGCAATTCACATACATTAACTATACTAAAATAATTAAAAACAAATTGCCAAAGAACATTGAAGTTAAACATTAAGTTTTTATCTTATTAATTAATAATTTCTCAGTTCATATGCAGAAAAACATGTTTAGAATATCTAAACATTCAACTGAGCTCTTAACATTAGACAGTTATATTCATAAACAGTCTTCATAAAAATTTGTAATAACTTTATAAAATTTATCTCAATTTGAGAGAATCTAGACTGTCAAGTAAGTTTTGTACTTCAGAGTCCACCTGTTCGCGAGTACTGACACGCTCCAGTCTCTGGCAGACTGATTCTAAGTCTCCAGCATCAGCTTTCTGCATCTTCATATACTTCACCATCATTTCAACAACCATACATATCTCTCCAATCAGTTGTCTGGTCTCCTCATAATTTCCAGCCCCACTTGGACGCATCTGAATGAGTTTCAGTTTGCTCTGTGCCAACTGTATTGGGTTGTGCCCATTCTTATCATGTGAACTCACATCAGTACCTGCATCAAGTAGTTCTATGACCACTGGTATGTGATTGGTGCAAGCAGCCAAGTGCAGTGGTGTGTTACCCAATGTATCCTTGATGTTAGGGTTGGCACCATGTCTTAGCAAAGTTCTAATGACATCAACGTAGCCACGACATGCAGCCAAATGCAGTGGACTTCTTTTGTGTTCATCTGAGGAATTTGGGTCAGCCCCTGACAACAGAAGTTTCTCAACAAGCTCCGTATTATTAGTAGAGGCAGCAAAGCGCAATTTATGGTTTCTTGATGAACAAATAGTGCCTCCGTACCTGTATTTCAGCCTACAGTGTCTGGCTTTAGTAGAACACTTGATTTTTCCGACATGGTCATGAGGCTCCGATAAAAACTCGACTGGCATTGGCTGGCCTGCTTGATTTATTGGTATAGCCGGTGGACTAAATTCTAAAATACACTGAGAGTGATCAAATATTGGATTATCGCTGCTCTCATTACTGGTGTCTACTCCAGAGTCGGCCATGGTTCACAAAAGTAAATGTAAATATAGCAATGAAAACTTTCAACTCTGTTTGTTCGTCACACTATTTTTAACAAATACACTACAATTAAAATAATAGGTAAGGGAATTGAAGAAAGTTATCTACTCAACTTGTTTATACTTGGCGACGAGCTGTCATTATTTCTCTTTCATCTTTCTTTCACCGAACTGGCGAAGTTTCATGCATTTTTTTTACTGTAGTAACACTGGAACACAGTCAATAATTATAGACAATTACAGTTACTTTTCTGATGAACTGACCCATCTGTGCCAGCCCCGGACCTGTGCCCGGACGCAGACGTGTGTCATGTGGTCGTCATGTGTAATGTAATGTAACGTGTACTGTAACGCGAATTCTGCGTGTGGACGGCACTATGAATGAGCATTACATGTAACGCTCGGGCTGGCGCGGGCGCTCGCGCTGATCCAGCCGCTGGCGGTTTTTTAGCGCGAACACAAAGGCTCGATTCGCGTTGAGTTTTTATGCAGTCCACATCCACACTACTCGCATTACTTTACACCTTACATTACATTACACACATCTGGATCCGGCTTTAGACAAGTTTGCTAAGCGTATTCGCTTCATAACCAAAATATTAGTAATTCAGTTACCAAAACAAAACGAAATCACCATGAAATCACGAAAGGAACGCATCCTTCTTCATCAATGAATGACAGGTGGCGAGTGAGTTGACAGCGTATTCGGCCTCGGAAGGAATTTCGAACGTTATTTTTACCAAATATACTGCGTAAATTAAAGATAAAAACATGCAGCAATTAACAGTATTCATGGTAAGTTAATGAATCAGATGTTAAGATTTGGGAGTATGTTTTGGTTTGCGATTATGTTCTTAACCTAAAACGTTTTTGCCGATAGGATATTGAAAGTTCACGTTCGTATATCGACGAGCTGTACTCGTCAGATGCTCCAAAGGTTGTGGACGCATTAGTCACGCTGAAGAACTCAGTGATAGGCAGCAACAGACAGAAGAGCTCGGTGATACAACAAGGAGTAGTGCCGCGACTCCTGCAGTTAATGTCTGATGAAACACTGGACCCTAACATAAGACTGGAAGCTACTATCACAATCGGTAATGTTTTGAACTCAAGTTTTTTGCTTATTACATAGTATTTGACAAGTGTTTATCAAGTACATGAAGCTGATTTGAAATTGGGTAAAGTCACAGCATGTCATCACCAAACAGGTGCCCCTCTATAGTATTTTGGTCAGTTTTATTGGCACGTTTTCTATGTACCATTATTTTAACATCCCACACGGAATAATTTGAATATATTTCTCATAAGTTTGTAAAAAATTGAGAGCTGCATTTCATCATTATTGATTTTATTTTATTTCCATAATCTCTTAAATTTTTATGTTATTAAACCAGGTTCACTTGCAAAAGGCACACCAGAAAATGTAAGCTCACTAGTAGAGCAGGGTACAGCAACATCTCTTGTGGAGCTCCTTAAGACAGCACCCGTTGGAACAAAGTTGGCAGAAGCGGGGCTATGTGCTCTACGAAGTGTGTTCATGCATCAACCTGCTCCAATAGCCGCTTTACCAGCTGACATGAGGCTACTGACGAGACTGACACGTAAGTTTTATTACCGAAATGCATGTTATGTACATTGTAAAACTGTTTATTATTTTTTTAAATTCAGACGCAATTTCCTTTATAAAAATTAATTAAATTTTCTAGTTGCATATTTTGATTTACATAATAATAGCAGATTTCAATAACACCTTATATCTTTGCCTATTTCTGTAATAGGATGTATAAAAATTATAGTCATTTATAGATGTTGTAATATTGCAGATAGATCTGTGTTTCTCTGAAGGTTATTTGGGCTTATTACAGCAGTAAAAGTTTCTATGCCACAAAGGTCATTTGCAATACTCCAACCTTGCTTAATCAACAAAATACACAGTTTGAGGTTTTATTATGAAATCTTATTGACAACGAGTAGCCTGAATGAAACTATAAGAAAATCTTTGAATAAACTTTTTCTTAATTTTGCATACTTGTTTGCTTCCTCTTCACAAATTGCTTTTTAATCTGTGTCTAGGACTAAAAAAAAACTTATGCATGCATATACATACAGGGATTGAAATAAGAAACTTTATAACCAAGGTGTTACATTATGTAAGAAGCATAACAAACAACAGCTAATTATTAAAAATTATGCTAATTATTACAAGTATGAATGGGTGAAAAGATCCACATAATAATACTGCTTGCATTGTCGTGCAGTAGTATTATGTGTTCAATACCATGATGTTTATTGTTTGAATTCTAAGTAGGCGTGAAATGTCGCTTCACGACCCACTAAAGGCTCATTTACACAAGACAGAGCTTCTCGCCCGTCGAGAAGTGAGAATGTCCAAATGAGTTTCATGTTTTGGTTCCGTTCGACCGGACGGGTGTCGTGTCTTGCTTCTTAACTTCTGAATGATTGATGTCGCATAGTGATATATATGTCGTTCGCGCGGTAAACTCTAATTGCGCGATGCAGGATTTGTGTGACGTCAGGTCTTTTTGATGCGTAGTTCGCATGTGGCGGCATCTACATCGCAAATCTTGTAGACCAGTGTCGATTTTTATCTTTCGATACGCGAGTATCATATAAAATGTTGCGATACACCGGTATCGTATATACTGTAAAACAGTTAAAATTATGGATCTTCTTTCGTAAACCGGTTTTTCAGGCAAGTAACTTCTCATGTACGTGAGCCTTTAAACTATGTGCACTTAACACATAGTACAAACTATGTGGCTTTGAAAGTAGGAATTAGGTCTGATCAGTCACACCTGGGCCATTAATGCACATTACACATATTGCAGGATGCCTTAAAGTTTTCCGCGACCCGGGCCGTAGCTCAGAAACTGTTTACATAGTTACTGATCTACGCCCGCCGAAAAAATTGAAGGAACTATCTAAATCAGCGCCGTGCTGTGGGCTGTGGGTCCCCACCATAGTAGCACAGCATCATGCTGAGTGGAAACCTTTTTGTCACAGTCACGAGTAGCTACTGACAATTTTTTCCGAGCTTTTATTAATATATTTATTTTGTTTTGATTTACTGTAGTACTAAGTAGGTAATCACGCTAACTTTATTTTTTGAGGCAATTTTTTTTTTTGTTTTTTCTTCTTTGCTAGAAATAGCGCGCGAAGGTTCAGCAACAGCGCGGGCATGTGTAGTCCGGATCCTTTCCATCTGGTGCGGTGGGGCGGGGGAACAAGAGGCGCTGTGTGCGGCCGGCGCGTGCGGCGCGGCCGCTGCGCTGTTAGCGGCCACCCCGCCCGCTGCGCCCGCGCTCCCTGCGTTGGACCTATTGGCCGCAATGTGCTTCGAGAACGCCAATGTATCGCAAATTGCGTTGAATACGAGGTGAGTTCACACAACAGCTACATTTGTATAAGCCACGTGCCCGACGGTATTTCCCATCGACAAAATTGACGAACTTCCATGTAAACTAATATGGGATCCTATTTAACCTCTTACCCCGCGTCCTATTCAAAAGAATCGCCGCGCGAATATGCTATCGTCGCGTTAATATGTGACTTTGTTTGGAAAACTGGAAAGCGCCTTCCGGCGCCGCGACCTGACATGTTCTGGTTCACTGACCAAAAAGTGACATATGAACGCGACGATCGCGAATTCGCGCGACGATTGCTGTTAAATAGGACCTTAGGGGATGATATTGAAAAAAACCTTCCATAGTGCACACTTTCGTTATGTAATGAACCTGACAATTTCATGTTCATTGTCAGTGAATGAATGTGATTATTATTTTTATGTGTTTACACATCTCGGGACCATGTGGT
Organism: Xanthia icteritia; assembly: GCA_949128155.2. Lineage (NCBI taxonomy): Eukaryota > Metazoa > Arthropoda > Insecta > Lepidoptera > Noctuidae > Xanthia > Xanthia icteritia. Next base: position 16,366,280 of record OX421947.2, on the reverse strand, counting down.
CCCGGTCCTTTGGTAGGCGTACGAGGGGCCAAAGCCAACTCGCTGAAGCCCCTTAGAGGGCACCAACCGACTATTATCCCTGTATGCACTATGCAAGTGTACTCCAGGACAACCTCTGGTTGGTGGTATTGCAGAACATGGAAACAAAAATTATTGGGCTATGGGTTTGGGTGGCTATAGTAAAAAAAAAAAAATTAAAAAATGTTTATTGCTTCATCTTACACAACTTATTCTAGTTACAATGGGGAGAATCCTTTTAAGCAAATAGTTTGCTTGTGTTAGGATATAGTGGATTGATTAACTAGAACTATGGAAGGCCTATGCCCCCTGCCTGATCAATGTTATGGTGTACACGGATAACTGTTATTATGTAGATGGTGTGATACAAATTCTATGATAATGATTAAATTGACTCAAAAAGATTGGGTGTTGTTGTTTTATCAGATTGCAAAATTATTTAAATATAGGCTTAACAAATAATTCGTTGAAAGATGGTTTCAAATAATTTGGCTGAACTTACATTTAGAACTGATTCACAAAGTTTCTATAACAAAACTTGTAGTGACCTTGACCCTTGGCCTTCAACTAACGAAGAACACGTGTTTGAAGATTTGAACTTGATTAACCTTTTCTGTGTTGAATTTAATTTATATTTATTAGCACGGCATAGTGTCAGTAGTGGAATGGCCTAACTATAAGCTGAGCAGTCTATTTTGTTGTATGATAGTCAAAATGTGGATTAACATCTATTTTATGAAGCTTTACATAACATTAATATGTCCTATGCGTACAACTTTTCACTCGTAAATAAACATTAGGTGACATTTTTGTGTCAGACTGTAATTTAAAAATAATGCTTCACTAACTCAGAATCTTTACACTTCTGTAGGTTGTGGCATAACCGTCAAAGTAATCCAAGTTCAAAAACTAATCCGGTATAGAATGTTAGCCTTTATTGGCCCACTTTTAATGCACAGCTGGAAAACTTAAGATAATGATTCATCATAAGCCAGAGGTTACTTCGCTCGACATCACCGTGTACAAAGAGTCTCTCGACACGTGTCAATGAGATAAAGAGCGATCATCGATGTAGCAGGTGACACTTGTCATGGGACCTTTGAACTTTGTCACAGAGGTCAAGACACATTATAAAACGGTTCTGTGACTGACTGACAGACAAAACAAACCGCATGGCCAACCAAGGTATGTTCTAGCTCGGAGTTCTTGCATAGATGCACTATGAAAGGAGCTTTCGAAACTCCACTCCTGTGGGTCCAATGGAGAAATTTGTTGTCTTATTTTAAGACCACAGGCTACAATTATATGTTATTTATTTATACCAACAACATATAAACATTGGCTTACTAGTATTTAAGGTTATTACTGCTAATGTATATGTCGCAGTAAGATGGTTATAGCCGTCATATAGCTATATCCCTAGGGATATAGTTATACATAGTTATATGGTAGCGGTTCATAACTGTCGGAATCCCTAATTTTGTTACTGCCACCAATTTCAACGTTGGTCACAGTTCTAACCTAACCTAACCTATTTGGTCGGAGTGCCCTGATAGTTATATTAATAGGTCGAGCTCGTATCATAGTTATATTCCTAGTAAGATAGTCATGAACCGCTTTCATATAAATAACTATATTACAGTATATAGCTATATCCTTAGGGATATAACTATATCACGGCTATAACCGACTTACTGCGACATATACACAAATTATAGCATTCAAAGAGAAAATAGATTATACTCATTGATTGCCAACATTTAATTAAATATAAGGGTTTAACAAAAGGAGTCTAATATTTAGACTATTCTAAAATTTTCTATTTATACAGAAAAATGAGTGAGACTCAAGGTTTCATATAGAAATAGATTATTTTCCATAAAATAAACATTACGTCAAAGTTGTTTACGTTATTCGATTAATTAATGTTGATAGTTAATAGTTTTCGCCATTGACCCCACATTGTTATGATATCACTGCAGACAGTTACTAAGTCGTTGGATTATTAAATTACGCTGTAACTTTGTCACTGAATATAATGAAAGGATAAAAGTGAAAGTGATTATAAAATATACCAATAAGCATTCAATCAATGAGCCTGTTGCAGTCCACTGCTGGACATAGGCGTCTTCTAAGTTGAGCCACAACACCCGATTCTTGGCCTTCCACATGCAGCGTGTCCCAGTCGACTTTTTAAGGTCGTAGGTCCACCTAGCTGTGGATCGTCTCAGTTTACGCTTGCCTATTCACTGTCCCCTGTTTTATAGCTATGTCGTATCTCCAATTTTTTCCCGAGATTTATTAATTCCCTATCCTTAAAATATCTTCTTAGCATAGGTCTTTCCATAGCATGCTGGACATCTTGGAGTTTGTGAACCAATTCCACAGCCTCACAGTCCAATGTAATCTCATATTTGCATTGAAATATAGATTGAATTTTTATTTTGTCATTGGTTTGACTTTGGGACAAAGTTCATTGTTAGTTGCCAAGAAACGGAAGAGATTTGAATTACGATTGCGATAAGTAACATTATATTTATGTAACACAGTGCTGTGGAGAATTATCGCAATATATACGTTTAAAGAATTTATTTCTCATAAGAACTTAAATAACAGTTCACTTAAAATGAGATACAAAGTCCATCTAAGTAATTATAATTATCATATTTGCCTCTGGGAGAGTTAACTTCTCCCGCTCAGGGCGGAGCTCCCGCTCCGCTCGGGCGTGTCAGACTCTTACTGACTAAAACCCACCCGTATTCCTTCAGTTGCCTGTATGTTGCCAGGGGCCACGGTATCCCTTTTGAACCTTCCCGCAACCCCGGCAGGTATCGGTCCTATTGAACCCCTTCAGTACGTTACAGGGATCGGGCGGGTAGCTACCTAACATTGTAATTCCGAACCATGACTACTTGCACCTGTTCTAAACATATTTTAATTTTATTTATTTGTAGGCACTATAATATTGTTTGGGAAGTCTTACTGTTGACTAAGTGTACACTTTTTGTAAACGTTTTATTCAATAAATATTATTAATATTCTTAAGTTTCTTCTTGAATATGTTTATTATTCCTTGTATATTACTTCTTTAAATCCTCCGGTAAGTTATTGAACAGCTGTACTTCCTCAACTAGTATTGTTTTTTTGCAATAATTAGTACGTGCCCGTGAAATGAAACAGACTCAGAGGTCACAATCTCTTTTAAGGTCCAGACATAATCTTGGTCAGGCCATATGAAGACCATGTAGATTAGTGTCTGAAATGTTCTTTTGAGAAAATAACCACACAGATTTTAGTGGACCTGTCCAGTCTGTGCAAGCATTTGTCAGTAAACGTGGAGCTCAATTCAGAACTTAAGGAGCTCAACTCGACGAACAATACATTTGGGTAGGCTGCATATACTACTATGACTGCCAGACCATCATTAACACTAACAGAGAAAGAAAAGAAAAAAAAATATCCACTTAGTCCTCACATTCACAAAAATTAAAATAATATTATACAAAGTAATCATGTCATTTTGTATGTAATATTCAACAATGTCAATGTTTATATAAAACTGGTATAGTCATTAGTTGAAACTTGTTTTTACTTCTTGTGTTGTATGTTAGATATTAGTTATATTAAAGAACAGAAAGAAGCCTAATATGAAAATGTCTGTAAAAAACTGGAACTGAACTACAGTTCGGCCGTCGAAAGAATGCGTTCTTGACTCCTGTCAATTGGATAATTTCTAGTAGTAATAAGGATCAAATTCGCAAAACACATATTCGTTAGTATGAAACTGACAGGTCAAGAACTCATTGTTTCGACGGCAGGACTATACTCTGAAAAGTAACGTAAAAATAATATTTGCGCGAGATCTGGTCTTTCAAAGTATAGACGACCTCAAAGCAATTCATTAGAAATAGTCGATGTCATTTGTCTATACTAATATTATAAAGAGGTAAAATTTGTTTGTTTGTAAGTTTGTATGTAGGGGGTAAACTCCGGAACTACAAGTCGTATTTGAAAAAATCTTTTTGCATTGGATAGCACAATTCTTGAGGAAGGTTATAGGCTCGCGGCCGAAGTCGCTAGTATGTCATAAAACTTTAAGGGCTATTTTTGCTTTATGAACCATATGTCAGTTATATAGTTTCAACCTTAGTGAAGTTTCACTTAGTGGAGTTTTTATGTAAAGTGTTAAAGCAATCACGAGGTCAACTATACAATAATGATCAAATTCTTGCGTGTGATTCGGGCGATCGTGCAAATATGGCGCATCTGCTTGCGTGTCTCACATATATACTTCAAAAATTAAATTACTATGTCTTATTTTGTTCCTTCCCCACAGGCACGATGACAAATCAATCCCAGAGCTGTTATCAACCCTTGTGAGTCGCGACAAGCCGCTGCCGGTGGCCATGGGCGCCGCGCGCTGCCTCACATTCATGCACCGCGCAGGAGCGTTACCTGCCGACGACGCGAGGTGAGTACGTGATACTACTGGTCAAAGCCTTCTCCTAATTTCTTTTTTCGGGAATTATGTTCCTGCGCTGCGTCGAATTATCTCTCGTGGTAAGCATTCTGCGATCGCCATTTAGTTTCCAAACAAACTAACATACATTAACTCACGCCTTCCTCACAGGCAGAAACTACAGAATGCCTCCTGCTACGATACTTACGTATTAACAAATGTGTTTTTGGAAATATTATTTTAAAACACATAAAGAATAAGTAGTCTCATAAAGTATTTCTAGATCAGCCTCAGCGGCGCTGTACATCTTCGGGCTGCCAATGTATCTTATGCGGAGACTCTTGTCCATGTACAATCAGGAACGCAGCATGCATTTGTTTTCTGAGTTTGTTTCGCCCTTTCTTCTCATAGTAGTCAGATAGGAAACGCCGATCTCATCTAGTTTTTTAAATATTATTGACGTGTAAAAGTGTTTGTAGAAACCTATTTACAGGAAATAAAATCATTTCATTTCAATCATTTCATTTCTGATGCCACTCAATATCTACTTATTATTAATGTAATAAAGCTAAATAGTTTGTTTGTTTTTTTTGTTTGAACGATATAATCTGTGGAAATACCAGTTGGATTTAAAAAAAAAACTTTTTCAATTTATAGCAAAATTCTTGAGGAAGGTTATATGATATTTATCAGCACACTCGCATTTTGTCTTTTTGCACGGCTCCTAAGGGCCACTTAGGAGTCGTGCAAAAAGACAAAATGTTAGGAGGAACGCTAAGCGAACACGAAGTTATAGTGCGGGTGGGCGATGCGATGCGACGCGGTGGGTCGGGGGCCGAGGGCCGAGGGAGTTTTATAAAAAATGTGGTTTTTGTTTTAGTATATTGTGTATCTTACGAATTTCATGCGAACAAGGTCGCGGGCAGAAGCTAGTAAACCAATACAAATCGGATTGCCAAAAGAGGCACGATGCTACTGATTACTAATTCGTTAAAATGTTTGATTAGCCTCAAAAGTCCAGTTTATAGTTACTTAGACGAAAAGGCATACTGCCGTACGCTATGCTATGTAAATATCATGCTTCATACATTGTATAGGTCAAATGTTGGGTTATCTATTTAATGCCAAAACAAATATGCATTGTACACATTGCTCAGAGATGCTTTAATATTGTATTACTTGCTACTTAGTAGTAAATTATCTGATTTTTGAAATTATATTTGTTGCCACAACCATTTGGAATTTGCAATGAAGGAAGCGCCTAAAGTAAACTATTAAATAGTTTTTTTTTGTTTGCATTTAAGGTTTGCCTTGGTAATCCCAAATTAGCCCAAAATATGTTCCCATAAGTAAAAGCCAGTGTGAAGTTGGGAGGCCCCATACACGTATGTTAAATATAAAATGTAGGGTACTAAAATTTTTGAGCTCGCTGTGCTCGCTCTTTCATACTATTTTTTTTTTCTGACTTGTGTAAACCTGACGAAGTAATTTTTTTTACACCCGTAATATAAACGGGTGTTTTAGTCAACTTTTAACAAAGCAAATAGCGCTTCGACTAATGCTTTATAAACCTGTGGTTGTAAGTTCCACTCCCAACCATTGGAATTTTTTTGTGACGCTTTTTTACTATTTTTTAACCGACTTCCCAAAAAGGAGGAGGTTATCAATTCGGTTGTATTTTTTTAATTTTTTTTTTAAAATGTATTTTACCTCATAATATTACAATTATTTCGGTACTCTGGTACTGATTAAACGTACTAGAGTACCTCCCAGTTAGGGGCAGTGTGACCGCCCGGGGCGGCAGAATTGAGGGAGCGCCGAAATAATTGTAATATTATGAGGTAACATACATTAAAAAAAAAAATACTACCGAATTGATAACCTAACTCTATCTTTGTATTCCGAGAGCATTAATTTATTTATTTCACCGACCCGCACTGGGACCGCGTGGTGGATTACGGCCCACTCCCTCTCACATAGGGTAGACCTGTTTGCCAGCAGTAGGAACATTATAGACTGATTATGTTTATGCTTTATATTCCAGAGTGGTGTTCGGAGCCCTCCCGTGCCTGGCCCGACTCTGCACGAAGGACATGCCGGAAGACATCCGAGCGTCGGCGGCCGAGACCTTAGCTTACTTAGCAGAGGTATGCGACAGTTGCCTCACGTAAGGGAACTCATTATTCATGAATAGACCTAGACTACACCTTCACATTTACTACGTACGTGATTTATCATAAAGTGTCTGCAATCTGGATTTTTTAAAGAGGCGCCTTGATCCAGTCATAAACCCTGGTTACATTCAAAATGTGTTGATAAAGAAAATGTAGAGCCATCCACCAGTTCACAGGAGACAAATTTTTCAAGGTCAATGACAAACGACTCGAAGGTCAAGGTCAAACATTTAAAAAAAATGTAACTAATATAAAATTTTTGAAGCCAACGACCGACCGACGCCTTAAAAAAACTGACTCGAGTGTTCCAAATATCAAACTTACGAACAATATTTTAAAATAAATATGTAGTTTCATTTCATTAATATTGATTCCCGCCATTTATTTAATCTGTAAGCCCCGCCTGCTAGTGGTTTAAACTAAACTTAATAATATTCTCGCGAGAATAGTCGTGCGGTCAACCATTGCACCATTGAACACACCTCTGGCATAATTATTCTATATTGCGAGATATGTGAATGGTCAATATTGAATTGCCACTAAATTATAAAAGTTTAGTTATTTTTCGCGATGCGCTCACGAAGTCAGCAGTCCTATGTAACTATATACTGGCGGAATATTGGTGTATAAACTATTGTTTCTCTTCGGGAAATACATATGTGATGTCATCTTATGTATTTTATCTACACCCATGCTATAAATCCTCTATAAAAGTTGCTGAAACAGTCAGCTTATTGCCAACATTAAAACAACCAGTGTCATAGTAACCATAATATCATCCAAACGAGTGTTATAATTTTGGACTAAATTTCATTATGCAACTCCTTTGCTTCTTCGATCCCTTCCTTACTCAACAAACAGCCACATTCTCACTACTCAATTCGTGGTATATTTATAAAATTTCCAAAAAAGAACATTGTCATGCACGCGCGTTTCACTACCTACCACAGCGCCGTAATTTGATAAATGTAAATAATTATTACAATAAATAATTATATTATAACCTGTACTTAGTTGGTTTCTATTAGATACTCAGCCATTAAACTTTCCATGAACTGACATAGAGTTCTTACAACACTGTTCAACGCCCTATGGTTTCAGAACCTTTTGTAGACGATTCATATCATGAGTGTAGATAAAGCCTTGTATGCAACTGTACATAATTAGGTATTAAAAGACTCATGTGAAACTATATTCGTGTTTTAATAACCCTTATACAACAGTTGCATAAATAACTATTACTATTCTCCGTACTAATTGCAACCGTTTCCAACATTCTAGGTAGACACATCCCTTCAAAGGTTAGCAGCGATCTCGAACCACCTGATGACGTCACTAGCAGAGATCGTCAACTGCCAATCACCGGCAGCCAAGCAAGGCGCGTTCAAATGTTTTGCATCCCTGGGAGCTAATGACGAGGATATAAGGAAGAGGATCATTGAGACGCATGGATTGATGGTGCATGTTGTCAATGGAATGAATAATCCTGAGGCTTCGGTGAGAATATGTGTTTAAATTTTAAGTAAGTCATGAGGCCATACACAAAGGGCTTGTGATTTTTTTTATCAGTATATGCAGTGCAGTAGATTTTCCATCATTTTATTTTTATTTTTATGGCTTTAATTTTTTTCGCCCTGCTAGTGTGCAAGTGGTCTCTAGAGTAAAAATAAACGTTTTGTTGAATCAGCTATTATTAGAATAAAAAGAAAATAAATTGAACGAAACGAAATTATGCTTTATTTTCTAAAGGGTCTTAAATAAAATTATACATAAAACTGATTGAGATTTTTTTTTCTTTTTAGGTAAGATTAGCAGCTGTGAGATGTTTACACTCACTTTCAAGATCTGTACAACAGTTACGAACGACATTTCAGGTAAATATTTCAAAATTCTAAAATTTCTTTTTCACAAGCACGACTGTGACTTATAACTAATGAAATAGGGTTAAAATTAGAATGAAACGAACAGACAATACATACTAGAATTGTTTTCTAGGACCATGCCGTATGGAAACCTCTCATGCAACTGCTAGGTGACTCGCCCGGAACAGAACTACTCACAGTTGGGTCATCAACGCTATGCAATTTACTCCTCGAATTCTCACCTGCCAAAGAACCAATGTTGGATCAAGGTTTGTAACATACTTCATTGCAAATCATTGGCGTCAAATGTTTGTGTTCAAGGTGATTTATTGGTTTATTTTTCGTAGGTGCAGTAGAAATGTTATGTAATTTGACGAAGATGCCCGAAGCTGCTTTGAGATTGAATGGAATTTGGGCGCTAATGAACATGGCTTTTCAGGTAAAATACTGTATAATTCAGAAAATACGATATAAGTTGGTACTGTAAAAACTGATATCCTCCCGATTTTTTTCGATTACCGTATTAAATTGCCACTAAAGATAAGACTTGACACATCACGTGGTTTGACTTGCGTGGTAGAGATTTATAGTTATCTTTAGTGGTATGACGTCTGAGGCGGGCGGCATCGGGGAGGCGCGGTCAAGTCTCATCTTTCGTGGCGCGTATTGTACCATATGTTGATGCGTAAGTTCGTGACCGTCGCTGTTATAAAAGAGGGAGCGAGACAACACGAAAGTTTTTCCCGAGAAATCTCGTAAATACTCCTTCCTACCTCTCATGTTTTATGACCGTGACTTCCAGAAACCACGGCGGTTCGTTTAAAATACTTATTTTGTAATTGTAACCGCCTTATTATTCCAGGCTGAACAAAAAGTAAAGCAGCGCATCCTAAGCTGCTTAGGCACGGAACAGATGTTTCGGTTGCTAGGCGACAGTGATACGCGCGTCATCATGAAGACACTAGGGTTACTGCGCAACCTGCTGTCTACCAGGCATCATATAGACGCCATCATGAGCGAGTACTCCTCACAGGTTATGCAGGTTTGTCGCTCAAGAGTATGTTGAACTCTTCTTTAAAACAATTAGTTTTTGGCGTTTATAAGTGATTTTTAAGTCAATTTACAGAAATAAATATCATTTGCCATGGTGATGACCTTTCACAGAAAATGGTGTTTATACCATTCCCCCTCTTAAAAACTTATTTTATTCACTGAAAACAGTGAATAAAAAGCACTTTTAATCACTATTTTGGTGTTTGAATTTAGAACACACCAATATATTCGACCTTCTCCATCTCAATGCTATACAACCTCCTTGCGAAGAATTACTCGATACAAACTCCTTGTGCAAAGAATATTCGACATACAAACTCCTTGAGCAAATAACTCCTCGAGATTTGATTGGTCGACATTTTTGGCAAGGAGTTTAGCATTGGAATATAAACAGTTTTGTGTTCTTTGCTGTCATTAGTAAATTGGCCCTATTTTGAATACTGTAAGTTGTACGAACTCAAATTGTACAAATTTTAATAATAATAATGTGCATTTTAATTAATTTAACCTTCTTTTTCCTTCATTAAATGTCTATTTTCGCTTAAATCTTTCTTTTTCTAGTAGTCATGGTATAAAGCATAGTATGCAACTCTTCAATAAAACGGATTTATATCGAGGGCCATGAATCACTCGCGTCTGTCAGGATTCTGACACTTGAATCATGAATCCCTCCCTACGGTCGTGATTCAGTCGTTAGAATCCTTCACTTGCTCGCGATTCATCTATGGCCCTCGCTTTAAATCCGTCCTTTATTCACTAGTTGCATAATATACTATTTTTTTTCTGTTTGTGTAATTTTTTTGTCTATTGTCTCTAAAGTTATATAGTGTGTATGTGGCGGTCAGCTTCTTTCTTAGCGCCCCCCGGCAAGCTTGCCGTGCTACACGGCAGTAGTGAGTATAGTGCAGAGTCTACTTCTATTACATAACATCACGCCTTGTTTCCTTGAAGGGTTGCACAGAGGTGTACACCCACATTTCGCCAGTTATGTTATAGTCCCATGTAATAGGGGGCGAGCCTATTGCCATCAACCGGGCACAAATCCAGACTCCGGGCTGTTACTGAGAAATTCCAGATTGAATAACCCAATAATACTTTGCCCAACCTGGGAATCGAACCCAGGACCTCATGCTCACCAGTAGCGCTTGCGAACACTAGACCAACGAGGCAGGCTACTTCTATTATACTACTTTTATTTATGAATGCTGTAACTGTTTTTGTCCCAAATCTATAAATGAATTGCCGTGCATCGCAGAACCTCGAAAATGGCTCGACTAATTTGATTTTTTTTTAAAGTCCTGGGATGGCTTAGGAAAAAAGAAAATTAGGAAGAACCCAAAAAAACAGCCGATAAATCGAAATCGAAAATTTGACAGGACAACGTCTGACACTAGTAAATAAAATTAAAATAAAGTAAAAATCTGCGATATTTAAAGATATTTTTTTTCTTTGTCACCAGGCTGTGATAGTAGTGCTGGAGGGTTCCTACCCCGCAGAGGTAAAAGAACAAGCGTTGTGCATCCTCGGGAACATCGGCGACGGCGAGAAGGCTAAGGACCTCATTATGGCCAACGAAGATGTGCTCAGAAAACTGGTTGACTACCTGGTAAGAACGTTGTTTTTAAATATTTTTGTTATTTGCCTACCTTCTAGTCTCCAATGTACAGCCGGGGAATGAAAGTTTAAGCTCCTTTAGGTAAAATTTTATATGCACCGTCTTCTGTGAGATTTATTCTAACTACCACATGTACACTAAATATTATAAAGAGAAAAATAGAATGTATTTTTGTTTGTAATTAATAAACTCAGAAACTACTGGACCGATTGCAAAAATTCTTTCACCAGTAGAATGCTATATTATCACTGAGTAGCATAGACTATAATTTACAAAGATATCACGCGGGCTAAGCCGCTGACGGAAGCCAGTTATGAATAAAAATGTCGAAAAGGTGACATGTGCGTTCGCTAGGGTGGAAAATATATTTTTTAAAGCCAGTAGCACATCTCCGCCGCGAAACCGTAGCAGTGAAACCGCAGTAGTTCAATTCAACTGGCTCGCGTCGTGTTCCGCTACTCCAGTTCCGCTGCTCGAATTTCGAATAGTGGAATATGACGCGAGTCAGTTGAATCGAACTACTGCGGTTTCGCTGCTATGGTTTCGCGGCGGAGATGTCCGCCGCGAAACCATAGCTACCGGCGTGAAAGTTGCTTAACCTTTTCATTCCGTGAGTCTAATTGTGTTATGATTTGCACCCCATATATCAAACATGCGTTTTACATGTCAATTGGTCAGTTTGAGCTGTAGTCAATCGAAAATAAATCTTTTTTATTTTTTGTTTAAGTACAGACGCCATCACATCAACCTACTACAATAGGTCAAATTTCTTCAATCGATTTTCAACTTTATCACTAAAGCATAAGGTTCAAAGTTGATTAGAAAAATTTGTCAGTTTCGGGTAGGTTGACCTGCTGGCGTCTGTACATCGATTTAACGTGATATAACGTAAAACGACGTGTAATTAAAATCATCAATGAATAGAGTATAGAATGATCAGTCATTATCGAATCATTTCTCTCGCTATTAATATGCTACGTTCCTTGTGGCGGGCACTTAAACTTAACATAACATAACATCACGCCTGTATTCCCCCAAGGGTTAGGCAGAAGCGTACCTATAGTACACCCACACTTCGCCAGTTATTTTTAAGTTCCATGTAATAGGGGGCGAGCCTATTGCCATCAACCTATCAAAATTGTTTTTTTCATAGATATGAAAAAAAAAAATCATCTATGAAAAAAAATAATTAAATCATACATATGATTTTACCTCTTTGTCGGCGTGATTAATATGTATATTGTATACCCATGCCAAATAACAGTTTTCTTGTACTAATAGTCTCTGAGCTAAGCCGTGGATAGACGGACAGACAGACAGACGGACATGGCGAAACTATAAGGAACTTTTAGGGTTCCTTGTTGACTACGGAACCCTAAAAGATACAGTTAAAAGTGCGGCTACTTTTCCGAATTAGTTTTTCAAAAATAATGGTTGATTCTGGATTTCTTACGCGACCTTAATATTGATCATTTCTTACGTCCTATTAGAAAGTGACCACACATATCGACGTGGAATTGGCTTGAGCCGGATAGAACGAGCTTTATGTCCATTCAATAAAAGTGAAAAAGACGTCATTCGCCTCGTTTTGGGTCAGACGACGTGACTCGACACCACGTTGAACTTAGATATGGCGCACACTATGTGACATGTGACTGCGACAGATTGGCGATTAGACGCAATGACAGGCTGCTGCCGACTATTTTCATATTTTTGTTCAAAGCTTCAAACATTTGGCGTCGAGTTGCAAAGTCGCAACGACAGGCTTGGGGGGGCGGGGGGGGGGGGGGGAGTCGCACGCTCTCGCTACTTACCGCAGCGACCTGACGACAATCGCATGCGACAGTTCAGTGTCAGTCTTGCTGTGAGCGCTTAAGAAGCTGCACGTGTGTTTGTATTATGACAACAACATGGATACGTTCGATGTCGATGTTTTCAAATCGGACGTGGAAGTGCGGCGAATACTCATAGAAAATGATCGCTTCCTGCACGGCGTCTGTCGTAACGACTGCTGGCAGAAATAAACGATAGATCTGCGTCTTATTGCAGCCACTAGACGCAGCATCAAGACGCACAGTTTGCGTTGGCCCTTAATGCAAGTGTAGTGATAGGTGATCGGCTCACGCCGATTCTGTGTCGATAAGTGTGGTCACTTCTCCACTCAATGCGACCGACCCTAAGGCCTAAATGGTATATATGTCTCAGATGGATTGTCGAAACCGCTGTTTTACATAACTGCTAGCTGTTTTACAAAACAGCTCCGTTGTGTAAAACAGTTGAACAACGTTCAGCTGGATTGCCTTTTGCGTTACGTTAAATAAAACTGCTACCCACGTTTAGGCGTAATGGAGAATGGCTTGTCTGCAGTCACAATAAGCGTTTGGTATGGCTTCTAATGCCGAATTAGTCGCAGTAACTAAGCTAGGGCATCAATTGGTATAGGTTAGGTTAGAACTGTGAACAAACGCGCGCGAGCCGAGCGAGCGAAGCGACCAACTTTCAAGTTGGTCGGAATAACTTGGCTATTTAGTATTTTTAGGACTGACGTCATAAAACTCTGATAACTTTATGTTAAAATGTACCTTAAACTCACTGTTTTTTTTAGTTAGGGTAATTTTCACTCATATTATTTATTTCTGTTTCGGACGCCATTGTTGTTGTTATGACACACAGAGCTAAAATTTTTAATCTGACGTTTCATTTCACGCTGTTTTACATAACCTCTAACCGTTGACCCGCTGCTTTGATAAATGCAAAACGTTTATGCAATTCTGCGTGTTAAAGTTCAGTAATTAAGGAAAATCACTAAACGTCGTTCAGCTATTTTACATAACTGAGCTGTTTTGTAAAACAGCGGATTCGACAATCCATCTGCGACATCCTGCATGATTGCTTTGCGAAAACACCTGCGTTGACTGTAAGGAATAAGATAAATATATAGGTAGGCTTTGCTTATATTAAGGCCTTTTAGTTCGCGAATCTCGCTTTCCGATAAACGAAATCATACACTGCTTTATTTATTTTTCCTTCTAGATTTGGCTAGCAAACATGACATGTGTTGCAGTAATTTCATAGTACTGGGTGGAATGAATGACTGTTTTAATAGATTAGTTAATGCAAAATACTGCTTGAATGTGAGAAGTGTGATTGTGATTATATATTTTTATTAGCTAGCACCTTAGTCCCGTAGCATTTTGAAAAATGAAGTTTTAATTTTAAGAACATAATATTTGATCGATAAAGGAAAAGATCGTAACAGTAAAGATGTGAAGGATGAAAATGAGCATTTTATGGATGGTCTTGCAAATGATTTTATCATTGTAGAAGCCCACAAATACTTTTGAGACACAAATTTAACAAAGTTCCTTACCCTGCAATCATAAAACCTATTAATCGAAAATGATGTGACGTTTCTGTTAAAATGACTCAACGTTCATTTTTGCAAGAATGTCGCAGATCATATTGGGATGTTGGCCCTAGGTCCAAGCATCCAAACGGTCCTGGGGACAAACATCGACCGAGTACGTGACGAGAGCGATACAATGGGCGATTGAAAAGACGACGGAAGGTATGTGTTTATGTAAACAGAGTGAGTGAGCGCGTGGATGAGTGAACCGTCACAACTAAGATACTTGCCAAGCAGAAATCGAGCTTAAGCGCGCTCTTCATTGGCATATATGCGCAAAAGGCAACATCAATGTCCAAAAGCTCAAATGGAGGGGTAAATTACGCAGTCAGCGAATATAAAGTTGTGTATGGAGCGAGTGCGAGTTGCTTTTTGTCTGTGATTGTACTACTATGTAACATAATTTAGGCTAAGATCTGGCTGCGCAATGCTACGTAAAAAAAATCATGTCCAATTCGGCGTAGGAATGTACGCTTCGACGTATTTGGAGGCTATGACAGACCATGTCGAAAATTACGCGTCGTAGTTTTTGTGCTTACGTCAAATCGCGACATAATTTCGGCCAAAATGTTACTAGTTATTACAAAAGCATTGCAGGTGTAAACGCCAAATTTCCGTCGCGTAATTTCAGCAGGTGTGTCATGGCACTAAGGCTCAATTCACACTGAGATGGCAATGGTTGCGGGGAGATCCTTTTTGTTTCGCTGTAGTCGGGTACGTATAACAATACATCACTTGAGTTGAGAGACTCGCAAAGTTCTATTCTAGTCTAGCCACCACACGCAGCGGCGGCGTGCGACTGCTCGCGCAAACGCGGACGGCCGCGCAACCAGTTGTAGAATGTAAACTGTTCTTGTACTATCGAAGAACTACATATCTATACATCATAAGGACTATTTCTGCTTGCAGCGATCGGCGGGTATAGAACCGGGGCGGTAAGAGATGTGGCCATCATGTTCACGGGATTTTGTTTTCAAACTACTTAGATATGAAGTTCTTCTATAGTACATAGCGCGAGACCGCGGCCGCCCGCCTTCTCTTGGCGACAATATTTGTCGAGCTCGACAGCCGCTGCCGGTCGCTATTCGTTCAGTGTGAATTGAGCCTTAAACATTCGTAATATTTCTGGGAACTGACTGCGCTACGCATTTATGTTTGTTTTCAATCAAGAACAGAGATTTACGTTGTTTCGATGGGTGTATAGGCCCATCCGGAGAGCAAGCTGCAGGAAGCGGCGCTGTTCGTGGCGGGGAACCTGGTGTGGCGCGGCGAGGCGGGCGCCGCCGCTCGGCAAGCGCGGCTGGCCGAGCTGGGCGTGTTGCGCGCGCTCAAGCTGCTGCGCGCAAGGCACGACGCCGCTCATCTGCACGACAAGTGAGTTCACTACTGATACTAAAGGACTTGTCACACTGTTAGCGTTCTGCGTCCTGCGATCCGGTTCACTCGAACGCTGCTCGCACCCTATGTGAAATTTATGGTCAGGGCAACCGGTGAGCCATCCTGGCACGGCAACCGGTCAGCCATCCTGGCACGGCAACCGGTCAGCGATATTTCAATTTTTTCATAAAAACGGAACTGCCTCGCCGCCGCCCGTCGCCCGCAGCCCGCTGCCCGCAACCGGGCGCCCTTCCGCGTCCTTCCCACCCCGAGCGCCTGCCCGGTGCGTTCCCTACGTTCTTTGCTTGTGCTCGCACAGTCAGATCGTAATTACATAAATAATATATAAAATGCATTCGATTTGACCGGACCGTAAGACGCAGTTCAACGCATCCAGTGTGACAAGTCCATCTGTGCCAATTTCACCCATGGAACTGAACGAGATGAGCACATCTTATCTGTGTTCAAGAGCTATCACTGTCTATATTCCAAAACAATGATGACACTGACAGCTCATGAATGCGCTTTAGATGTGCTAATCGCCCTAAATAGTAATAAATTCTTTATTGGCATAAACTAAGTTAAAGAAAAATAAATTAAAGTCGGATTCCAGAGCTAGGTTATAGTAACTGTATTTCAGGGCCAGTAACACTCATACAGTGTAGTGTAGTTCATCCAATAGTGACGCTCCATGAAAACAACCGCGAGAACACGCCACAGGCGTAAATCTGCAGAAAGGAAAGATATTCCATAACGATGCGCCACAGTGATAATTTGTGTTAATATGGAGGGACCAAGTCTTGGATTTCAAACCGTAGTAATATTACATCCAATAAGTCTGTTACATTAAACAGCAGACAGATTTCACCATGTAGTGTGAGGTGCGATGTGAATGGGGAAAGAGAATGAAGAAAGAGTTATTCAAATGCATCGTTTTCTTTGTAGTTAAAGTAATAATTTTGTTTCAGAGTGAAGACGGCTCTGGCGCAGTTTAATGACTTCACATAATGCCGCAAGGGCCACAGGCACAAACGTATGAGACGCTAGTGTCTGGTTAATTATAGTAACGCTTGTGATTCAGTCGATTGTCGACAGTGAGTTATCCAGTCATAAACCTTATGATATTACGACACTCCGTGTAGATGTAAGTATCTAATTGTACATAAATAAGTTCACAAATTGTTATATGGACGAGGAGTGTTATTGAATTTATTTATTTTTTAATTTATCCTGTTAACGTCATCGTTCATTGTCAGTAACTATATATTTCATAGCGTGTATGTAACATGTTGACGAGTATCTCTCCCAAAGATATCGATACGCGTTTCCAACGACAGAGGTGCTAGAACCCCTCGCAAAACGGATATTTTTGTGAAACTAGCGAAATGTAGTTAAACTACAATAGTGTAATTTAGTTAGATGTTGATATAACGGGAGTTTTTTAAACGTGTGTGTATTGGAATCATGTGAACGTTGTCCGACAGTGGATGTCATTTTCTTGATTAAATCTGATTGTATAGTTTGGTAATCTTACAATAATCACGTATACTTTATTGTATATAGCTTTCGAAATGGCTCATATTGGTCAATATTCGACATTTATTGTTGAATAAATTATTAGTATTTTTGGTTAAAGTAACTGCTATTAAAGTGTGGTAACACAAACCAATTTTACAATCAGTGTTACCAGTTGACGAAAATATTTGGAATGGCTAAATTATAATCAGTAATGTTTGGTGCCTGTACAGTTGATTGGTTTGCTAATGATTTGAAGACTCAAAACTTAGCTAACAAATAAAATAACTTGATCTTCTTAGCCGCTAGAAATGACTTCCGTCGTTTAGGTAATTTTGTAGGGAATTTTGAGTGACTTGTAGTCGAATTAAATCAGTCTCTGCGTTTGGGGTAAACATTTTTAGATCGCCCTTAACGGTCGATGGGGTGAAACATATTAATATCAATAATATCCACGGTCGGACAGTAATAAAGTAAATTGAAAATGGAAGTACGAACACTCCATTCCTTATTGCATTCTAAATAATTGAAGAATTTGTAAATAAATGCCATGAAAACAAAAACAAGAAATGAGTTTCGTACTTTCTTTAGAATGAGTCTCATAAGATGGCGGCGGTATAGAGCAAGTAGCTTTTGATAACGCATTCAATGTATGAATGTTTATGTAGATAACTAATTCTAATACCTTTGGAGTAACTGCTTATGGGCTACATGTTAATAGATGATGTACTTGATGCCAACGCTGTGTAATCTTCCATTTCCATAAAGCTATATTTTGACGTAACTTGGTTGGGCTTCGAAAAGGTGGTCGGACGAGGAATAATAGAGGTTGTTACGAAAACGGTTGTCCGATTATGCATGACTTTTTGTTCAAACATTTTGAACACCTATCGCAGGTATGCTGGAAGAGATTTCTTTAGAAATAAGCATCACCTTTGTACGTATTTTTCTGTTCCTTTTTCTTGTCTCTTTATATGTGTGTACATAAACTGTTAAATAAATAAATAAATAAAATAAACATGAATTTAATGCTAATTGCGAAAAAGTGAGATTTTCTTCGGAAATAACCTCAATTTTGGGTAGAGAAATGAACATTAGACTTCTTTTTGTGATCAGCTTTCGATGTTCCTTCGCCGCCCTTTTTCAAAGCCAAACCTTTCAGTTGGACTAATGTGATATCGATTTACATTAATAATGTATCTGATGTAAAAGCAATTAATTGTCTTCAAAAAACAACTTCATATATTAATTCACACCATTTTCATAATTCCAATATTGTGAGCGAATACTCAAGGCGTATAAATTGGACACGGGTAGGAAGGCGACTTAGTTACAATAAAAGCTCCAAATATCGGAAAATTAATTGTTACTTTACTAAACGCGAACGTCCGTGGCAGATGTGGTCATAGAATGAGAGAGCGAGATGGCACAAGACTCGGTATGGAGTTTATTTATTTATTTTAAGTATTACCAACGAGAGATATAATACAATTATCTTCTACAAAAGAAAAACTTGTACAGTATACATGATAATGTATACTACGCTGCACTGTGCGCTGTAAAGCACACTATCGAGGATACATGCTCTGAATATATAATTTATTAAATAAAAAATATATTATATGCTATTATTAACGATTAAAATGACATGAATACAATACAATAAAACCAGGCATTAACTTGATTTTCAATAATACACACATCAACACGGTCTAGGGATATTTTTAAAAAAGCGAATTACTATCAATGTGTTAATTATTTATATGACATGTATATATTTAAAAGATACGTTATTTAATATTCTACCATTTTTTAATAATGGTTAAGGTACTTCGATTAAAATTTCAGGATTTTATGGAAAAAAAAATGAAGCATAGACGGAAACCGTATATGAATTAACTTTTAATTTATGAGTAAAAACTGAAAAAAATAGAAAAATCATTTAATTTGTGTTTATAAACTTGAAGTTAGTAGTCTGAGAAAGCGCCCATGATGTTCATAACACATCGGCAACGATTCGGCATGCTCAGAACAAGGTTGTCAATGTCTTGCTGCGGAATATTGTCCCATGTCCTTCTGAGGTGCGCAAAAAGTTGATCTTCTGTAGCCAGATTTTCAGGAACTTCCTTCAGAGCTCTTCTTTGCAGCATATCCCATGCATGCTCAATGGGATTTAGATCTGGCGATTGAGCAGGCCAGTGTGTGCCCGGGCATTGTCGTGCATGAGCAGGAAATCTTGCCCCATTTGTGTTCTGTGGGGCAAGATTACGGGCCCCAGCACCTGTTGGACGTATCGTTCTGCCGTCATATTGCCCCCCACCCAAACGAGATCCGTCCGTCCTCCAAGACGAATTCCTGCCCAAACCATAATTGTTCCTCCTTGGTATGGGTGAACTTCCTGAGGGTTCTGAAGACGGCTCCATCGTCCAGGAACTCGCCAAACACGCGTCCTTCGTGAATCTGGATGGAAGCCGAACCTGGATTCATCCGTGAACAGCACATTGGACCATTGCTCACGGCCCCAGTCCACGTGGTTCCGAACCCATTCTAATCGTCGTCCACGATTGCCTCTCCGTAAAGGTGGGACCCGGAGTGGTCTACGAGAGCGTAGATTGCTTTCATGCAGTCGCCTTCTTACAGTTTGGTCACTCACAAGCACTTGGTGTTCCACTCGCAGCCTTTGGACCAATTGAGTCGCCGTTGCATTTGGTTGAGCTCGTGCAGTAATTTGCAAAAATCGATCTTGTCTGGGGGTAGTGATGCGACTCGGCCCCCGGTGCCTCTCCGCTACTTCACCTGTGGCACGATAGCGTGTCCACAATCTTGAAATTACATTTTGGTGGGTCCCTATGGCCTCAGCAACATTACGCTGAACAGACCCAGCTTCCAGCATTCCCACAGCTCGTAACATCTCCGCCCTCGTCAAATGTTGGCGTTGCATGGCTACAATACCTCAATTTTAACTTTATCTTTCGTTTAAAAATGAAAAAAAACTGTAACTAAACGTAATTCGTATTGTTTTCTAAATTTCGCACAAATGAAAATTCCCTCTCCTACACATCAAGACATTTTTATGCCACCGAAACAAAAGAATTTTCAAAAAATTGAATTTGGAATTAGTCTGAGATAAATTACAAACAAATCGGTGTATGAAAGATTACAATGCGGCCAGTACTTTTCGAGTTATTTAATTGAGTATGTAATATCCCTAGACCGTGTTGATGTGTGTATTATGTCAGTATAAATTAATGTTAAAAATGAATTCTGTTATTGGAATAAATCACACATATTATAATAATTAAGATTAAAATTGATAAATAAATTATTGGAATGATAAATCAAAATGGAGAGTTGCTACATAATGTTGGTTTTATGCAAAGAATGTCTGAACGAACAGATTGTAGATATGTGACCCTGGTAAGCCACTTGGAGGAACCATAAAACAAACATATTTACAACATACATACTGGAGATCGGTATCCCATTGTAAAAAAAAAAAAAAATTGTTGGTACTTATTTAGTTTAGATGTCATTCATTTGTGCAGGAAACAAAGATCTAGTACTTTCTTCGATTGATGACGCTTTGGAATTTAAAAGTGGTGAACACGGTCTTAATAAGATTTAAATTGAGTTTTTAGAAATTCCGTCTTACTCGCACGTTTGATGACCGTGGCTGCCGCGAGTCCTGGCGTTTAGTACAATGTGAATTACTTTTAAAAGTTGTCCAAAACGCTGAAAACCATTATGAATAATTAAGTATTTTGAGCAAGGTAGCTTAATATAATTTTTTGCTCACTTGACTATGTTATATTTCGAGCCGTCGATCACGATGGGCTAATTTCGTACATTATTTGGTAAGTATTTTTATTGGTGTAGTAATTATTTAAAAATGTTATTGCTTGTATAAAATATTTCGTTCGCTTTAATATTCTGACGTAATAGGTGTTTTCACACTTGGTTGCTTGCCAATAGATGGAACTGTTGTTTAAACTATTGTTTACAGTTTACCTAACCTATGTATGTGCTAGTAAATTATCTCACTATGTGTTCAATGTTAGACTCGTGTGTACCTCAAACATTTTTTCTAAATCGTCTAATCTTTAGTCAAATGTACAACAGAATAATGAAGGACTAACGAATTATTCTCTGAATGTACCTTATACACGGGAATCTTAAAATAAAAGTGAAGATTTTATTCATTGTGTTAAAGTTGTAGATCACAGACAGGTCCATTTTTGGTCGTACCATAGTTTGCTTGGTCCTTGACAGAGAGTGCTACAAGGATCTTTTGACGTCTGAATTGTTGTTGAAAAACATTTGTGGAATTGTCACTGAAATTGTATTGGAAAAACAAGATGGCAGCATTAGCTCCGATTTTGGCCACGCGTCAAAAGATTCTTGTACCGTTGCTGCCATATTCGGCACCACAGACTCAAACGCAAACAAGTGTAAAAATGCTATATTCATATTGATGTTTTTTTATTATAAATTATATACAAATTATGTTCAAATGACTGATAGATTAGGCTAATTCTTTGACGAAAGTATGAGTTTTGATTATTTCAATGAATGAGTCGTTTCACCATCCATTTCATTTTTGCTCTATTTATTGTACCTAATCTGTAAATCTCTTCTTTTGAATGTACTGTAACCAAGATGTTAATTTTCACTCATATTTTTGACATTGCGATTTCTGAAATGTAAAATAATATTATTTATGACAAGTTACGTTTTTCATGTTAATATGAAGATAATGCGAAAACTGTTTTTGTTTTATTTCCTGCGACATATATATCCATACTGCTGTATCACTTGGATAGTGTCGATTTCTCGAATAAGAATTGTCGATAATTTGTTAGGTTCCACTCGAATGTGGATACTTCGGAATCACAGATTTGGTATTTATATACCTAAGTACCTTTTTCTTTGTGGTGGGAAATTATCAAATAACTTCTCCCGCTCTGGGCGGACACTCACGCGAAATGATCAAATATTATTAAGGTGACGATTCACCGCCAAATATTTACGATAACCTATTGGTTAATTTTGTTTTTTTTTTTTGGTTGGGTAATTGTCAAATAACTTCTCCCGCTCTGGGTGGAGCGGGAGGGCGTGTCAGACTCTTACTGACTACTGTGTTCCTTCAGTTTCCTGTACGTTGCCAGGGGCCACGGTATCCCTTTCGGACTTTCCTGCAGCCCCGGCAGGCATCGGTCCTATCGGACCCCTTCAGTTGCTGACATCTCTTTGAGGTACGCGTGGAACACAACGCGCCGTCGACCCGGGCCTGGTCCTTATCGGACGGCGAGCTACCCATTGCTCACCGTCCGCAAGCCCGCGCCTACGGTGGCCGGGAATCGGCCTGCGATTCCCGACGCCCATACCTTAGTTTTCATATTAAAAATCGTTTTATGAGTTTACCTATTGAAAACTTAAACATTTGCCCACTAAACACCGGCCAGTAAAGTCCTCTCAACAACAAAAACCTAAATAACTTTTGTAATATTCCTAATAACATAACTGACCCATTCTGAGAAAAAATTACCCTAAGGAAAAAGAACTGTCACAAACATTTACAAACAATTTACAAGACATTCATATTCCCTATTGAATGCAGTTTTTTTTTGTACTGTTTAGTTCTTATGCTTTAAAAAAGTGCATAACGGATTCAATTGTTGCTAATTACATCTGATTAAAAATAAAAAATAAGAAGTAAAATAGGCAATTTTAGCGTGTCACACCTGTCGCTAACTTTAACTAACCGATGTTCATGATTTTTTAAGACACCTCAGCGTTTTTTTGTGAGATTTTAAGGAATACTGTTTTTTTTTTAATTTTAACATTAATTTTATAGACAAATCTTATTGTACAATAAAATTCTTAAAATAATTATAATCAAATTAGCACCAAGGTGGATATGCCACTTTAGTCACTACTGTTTTATTTGCTTTCAATAGTACAAAACTACTAAAACAAGTAACTTGTATTTTTATGGTAACGTTATTATGGTAGATCAGCCATTTCTTTTTACCCATCAGGCAACCGTGACGCGGTAATCGGCGACGAAAGGCGTACGAACTACAGGTAGTCAAATAAGAAGTCCAATATAGTCACAGTATATTACGTGATACTGGGAAGTTCTTAAAATATCATTCATTTGCGAATTATACTTTATATATCTGCGTATGAAATGAAATAATGATTCCCTCTAAAATAACAAAGAATATTGGTTTTGTCGTCATTGTTGTTAGTAAAGCGGGATTTCGTCTCGTCCGCTTAGTGTCGCGAAATATTAGTGGCATTTTAAAATTGTCCATTTTGTCCAGTTTAGTAACGGGTCAATTTCTCTCGGAATGGCTCAACTACACCACACCCCTCTATGCAAATAGAGTATTCTGAAACAATAAGGGGCTAGTCATAATAAGCACCCGAGGCGTGCGTCTTGTACGCTGCGTTTTGAGCGTTCAATAAAGTTGTATGAATTTCTATGTAACGAACATAGACCTTTTTTATACGTCTATGGTAACGAATTATAACAAGCGCTGCCGTCAAAGGGCGCGCGTAATACGCGCGTACGACGCGCACCCCTCCCGGGCGCCCTAAGCGCGCCCTCGAGGCGTGGACGCAAATTTCTTTTTTACTATTTTTCCTTGTCGTTTTCTCTGCATCAGTAATAAATTTAAAAGAGACACAGTTATATTGAGCATGTTGAGGGTTCAAAGTTACAACAAAATGTGGAAATCTTGTTGCGTTTGACGAGCGCCCAACGCGCGCCCAAATTGCAGAGTAGGTACTGTGCGCGCGCCTCGTGGGCTTGTTATAACTAGTCCCTAATCGTTCTAAGCCATTGACCCTCTTCTTATCTACATCGACCAGATATCTAATTACGCAACACATCTTCTTAAACGGTTACGACAAATTTGTTTCATTTTGACAGTTCAACAACATAAAATAATTGCGTTATTTACGTTGTTGAGCGGATTTTTTTTTCGAACTTTTGAAGCAATCGATTAGCAATTTGTTTCAAAATTTCAAATTCCGATTGATCGTGTATTACTTAATTAGGGTACAGGTACCTATTATTGCCGCGACATTTTATCTATATCGACCAGGTACCTATTGCCGCGATATTTTTTCTTCTATGTCGATCATGGCGGGGCCGCGGAAGGAGGAAGCGATCGTCACGTAGGTATTATCAGACCCGTCGGGTAACCCACGTAAATAAACAAACGCAGGTAAGATTATTTAGTTATTTCTGACGGTATTTGTTTTATGATTTCACTGGTTTGTTTATTTTGTCGCGGTAAGGTTTTGTTTGCGGCTAGAGTTTAGTTGAGTAGATAGGTACTTCTAAACAGGTACCGGAAACCTTTATAAATTACGGAACAGGTATCGAAGAATTCTGGTTGCTTCTACGACTAAGGTTACCGCTATCTGGGTAACCAAGAAGAAGAAACATGTTACCTCATTTAGGTTACCGTTTTAATACCGGTTACACACACATAGGCGATGCGCGCACTTTGACTCATGTCGACGGCACCTGTAAGAGAGAGGTAATTTTTATTTCGATAACGGGTATTTAATACTGGTTGTATTCAATTTAAGGTAACCTTTAAAAATACATGAAAAAATATAAATGTTGTAACCGAAAAAAAAGTAAGTTAGGTAAGCAAGAAAAAGCCGCCGTCGCATGCCATTATAATTTTGTAAAAAAAGCAAAGCCGTCGCCTTCGACCTTTGCTTTGACCATTTTTGTACCTATGTCTTGATTTCTGTATGACCCGCTTAATTTTTTTTTGTTTAGGTTTTATTGTATAGGTATTAATTTTACAGCCGTGCTGTACGTAGCACAGTCTCACTTTTGTTTTTAACTATTTAAACATATTTATTTTGTTAGACAATATGATATATATACATATTTGTAATGTGCTCGTCAGGCCCTTTCATTTGATACCCAACGTGGAATAAAAAAAATCACTTTATGTCCTCTAAAGGGCGCCATATTGAAGTTAATGTGACGTCACATAGCCTATAACCAGCGGACGATCAAGACGCTTCCAACGATACCTCATCATCTCAACGATGTCAAATTTTGATCTAGAAGTTATGAGTTGGTTTAGAAGTTATGAGGCAACATATGAACACACATACATACATAGCGGTCGAAATCTTAACTCTCCTTTTTGCTTTGCCGTAGTCGGGTAAAAATACCCGTATTGATCATACCGGTTTCGGTCCCTGTTTCCAAGAATGTAAATAGGTATGAGGAAGAGGATGTAAAGTGGTGTCTGGCGGGTTACTGCCCGACGATTCGTCACCGGGACGTCGTATATAAGGTAGTCGCGCCACAGAATAGTACAGAAGGCGCACTCCGCATTTTGGGCACTTGGTGGGCTCGTCTTATCAGGCCAATTCAGTGAGCGTAACGTAATTAGAAGATATAAGAGTTACGTCTAGTCTAAAGAGAGGCAACATCTAGGTCAGTGGTCGGCAAACTCATTAGTCAATAGAGCCAAATATCAATACTATAACGACTAAGATTTCTTATGAGTGCCAATCCGTTCTGTGTGTCCAAATTGTCTCAATACACTTTTCTTAATCCTTAAAACTCCAGCTTATACTGGAAATGTACAGCTTGATATATAGCAGTGTGTACAGAGCCGCACTCTATAGGCCAAAGAGCCGCATGCAGTTCGCGAGCCGCTGTTTGCCAACCACTGTTCTAGGTGAAGATAACTGTAGGTAGGTTAGCGCTGTGCGACCTGAATTACATTTCATTGTGTCGTAGCAAGAATCGCTTTTTATTTAAATGATTTTGTGGAGTCAACCATCTGTATTAATCTGTGGTCATGCGTTGAACTTTACTTGCGCGATACAGCATTTGGCGTGACGTTAGTGTGATGCGTAGTTCGCGTGTAGTGTTGTAGATGCGGCCACAAATGTTTATCCGCTAGACTTGTCAAGGTGTCTGGTATTAACCTTTTCACTGAAATTTCTTTATTTATAACTAAACCTACAATACCTATGTTTTTGTTGTCAGGAAAATTCTACGGTCGCGATACCTTACGTATTACAGGACATGTTGTAAGTAGGTACTCCTCCTCCTCCTGCTTGCATCTGAAAACAAAGAAACAAAGTTTTCAGATTTGCAGAACTTAATTCCTATAAGTTAAGTGAGGTGGTGTACCGAATTATTCGTTTTATAGATAGAAAGGTGTTAAAGGTGCCCAGAACTGACCAGAAGTCGGTGCTTACCAAAAAAGTTTGTTTCGGTCTTTCTTCTCAAAGTAGGCTGGTAGTCTTACTTTCTTTTTCGGGTGGTTAGTGACTAACCTGGTGTCAGTTTTTATGCCGCCCATGGGCCTCTGACTTGGCTTCACATGCCGTCGAGAAATGATAATCTCTCAGGCATGCCGGTTTCCTTACGATAAAGGAGGCAAGTGAAGCAAGTGTTTGTTAATTATACAATACACACAGGTATAGCACATGAATGCGAAAGTCAGATAGTGAACACCGCGACCTAGATGAGGTCGCGGTGTTCACTATCTGACTTTAAAATATAATTTATTTTTAACGTGTACTTTAAAGTGTTCTTTTTACCAATTTACACTATTATATATCTTTTATCATCTACCAAAGACCTTCAACTAGAAGCCCTCTAGATCTCGAGACTAGACTTGTAACCTTTAACAATCTCAAGATCTGCATCCACTAGCTAGAGAATGAACACGTTTTGTGATCCAACGCTATTCATATCGAGAGCTCTTCGCATATCTTGACCTTCGATGAATATCGCAGAATGAAACTACCGATGTAAGCTGTTTTATCCGATGTGAATACATCTGTACATTATATAAATTAAAGTCGCTTTTCGTCTCTTTCTGTGTGAACGGGTTATTCTAAACTATGCAACGGATTTTTATACGTTTTTCAATATAGATAATTTATTTCGGAAGATTTATAATTATCATAAAATCATAAATACCGTGCGAAACAGGGGCGGGTCGTGCGAAACAGTAGGTATAATCTAATTATAGGTACCTATAATTAGACCTATAGTATAACATTTTTTAAGCAGAAAACTTTGATTGTTTTAGGTCTAGGTAAGTTGGTTCGTAAATGTACCTTTACAAAAATGTATTGATAAGTTGAAGAGCCTTCACCTCTGTTACTAACCGACCGGCGGCGGCGGTACCTTTTATAGAATCCATATACTTACCTAATAGGGTGAGAAACTAAATCCCTGGGACATAATTGAGACTTTTAACGGAAAAATTGGTCTATGTTCGTAATTGGTTATTAGGACCGGCCCATTCATCTATTAAGGCGGTTAAGTGCGGTCTATAAGGTAGCCGTAGGTACTTCACTATTGAGTACCTCTGTAGGTACTCAATACCTTTTCACTCATCAAACAGCAATTAATCATTTATTTCTTGCTTAACTTCCATAGTAACCGCAAGATCTGTCATTCTGTACTTTATAGTTGAAGTTCGTAAGTTCTTAGAGAACTTAAGTAGTCAGCAATGTTAAATTCAATGACTTAGTTGTGACTAAAACGAGTTCAATAACTTCGGGCGGTTCTTGCGGGCAGACGAACATTTTGAAGATAGCTTTACAGTTGTGGCAAAGTTCACGAATCTATGTCTTGAGAATTTGAATGTGAATTAGTTTTGTAATAGTCCTCTTATTTACCTGACTACATGAAATTCATTTCATAGCTAGGTGAATTCGACGAAACTTGTATACCTAGTTTATGTTTCTGCGAATCAATAAAGTTCGTGTTCCTGATAGTTTTTTTTACACAAAAACTAGACGTCAATTTTATTCCACGGGTAAAAGATATCTGACTTTGGTGAAACCAGCCTTAAGTAGCACGTAATATTTACGAATACATATCTATAGCTACACTCATTCGAGAATACATTCACCCGTGCCGTAAACACAAATAGCGTAATATTGTTATTCGCAGAAAACGAAAAACAAGATGCAATGTGCAATTATGTGATTACCTACTAGAAACAACCACTGAATTCTTCTTATTTTAATGAATATACTAATTATGTACATACCTATTTATAGATTTTTTGCATGTTTGTATATTATGCTATGTAGTAATAGCATTATATTTAATGGTATGTTTTGAGCACAAATGTCGGTTGAGTAGTCCTAGTTTCATAGTAACTATCTAATGATAACCGACCATCCGGCTGCCGGTTTTCAGCTGGCCTTTGCGTCTACTAAAGAACAGTGGTGAGGCGTGGTAAAACGAGAGGTAATCAGGAGCAAAAAAAAAAAAACTTGCCTAATAATTGTTGACGTCACTTTCATCATCGCCGCGAAAAGTTACTTTTTGTTTACCTAGCAAAATATCGGTGTCAATAAACCGTTTGATTAAATTCCTATTTCGATCTACTTTTCTATTACTTATGAGCTTCATACAAATTAGTGAAAATAATTCTATTCCTACCAGTCCCGAATTCATAAAACAGCTACGAATATGTTTTTTAGTCTGCACATGTTTTTTGATGAATTCGTCAGATTAAAATGTAAAAAAGACCTTTATTCCAAAAACTACTAGAATCCGAGAAAAGTAAACACGGGAAACAATAAATTTAATTTAATTTACAATTGCCAGTCAGTCATTGATATTTATCGTAAAGGGAAACATTACAATATTTGAAAAAGTCATCACGTCGTTTGTAATTTATAGTCATATCTTCTATTCGCGGTCGCGAATCATATTTACATCAATATATAACCTGATACTGACCTGCAAATTTGAATTTCGCGGGCTACCCTGACGCTTTCGCCTTAACGTCTATAACAGCTGAGCTGTAGGTATGTAAGTAAGTTAGGTAGTATATCATTAATGTCCATCTAATGGTGTGTGCGGCTGATATACGAATATTCATTAGGTTGTGTCGTGTAGTTAATTAGTCAGTAATTTAACGGACATAGGTACCTTCTTAACACCTGTAACATCGGCTGTTGACAGTTCGATATTCCATATCAGAATGATAAAGCACGAAGTAAATCACAAAATGTTAAAGAAAACAATTACTAATGATTTACAAGATGTTCGGAAAATTCGCGCCGTTTTTCTCGGCTGTCAGATATCAGGGTCCTTAAAAAAAACTGTTTGGCCATAAATAATTATATTAGGTTGGGGAAAAAGTCTTTTCGCATTATAGTATGTATGAACTTGTAATAAAATCTCTTTGGCTATACTATGTGTATCTGGCTGGTTTTGGTATCATTGAAAGTTTAAATTTTAAAGAACATAATTCCAAATTCAAATTAGGAAAATGTGTGATTTTTATTTGTTTTTCGTACTGTCAAGATGAGTGAATCTAATGAAGAAATTCGATACATTTTAAAATTTTACTACAAAAAAGGTAAAAATGCAACGCAAGCCGCGAAAAAAATTTGCGATGTTTATGGACCTAGTGCAGTGTCTGTGAGAGTAGCACAAATTTGGTTTAAGCGTTTTCAATCCGGAAATTTTGATGTCAAAGATGCACGTCGCTCTGGTCGCCCTATTACGGATAAAATGGATGCCATTTTTGAAAAAGTGGAGCAAGATCGGCATATTAGTAGTTACGACGTAGCTGAAGAACTGGGAATTGACCACAAAACAGTTTTGGCGCATTTGAAAAAAACTGGGTACACAAAAAAGCTCGATATTTGGGTACCTCACGAGCTCACTGAAAGAAACCTAATGAACCGTGTACTCATTTGTGATTCTTTATTACGACGTAATGAAACCGAACCATTTTTGAAGAAGCTGATAACTGGTGATGAAAAGTGGATCACGTACGACAAGAACGTGCGAAAAAGGTCGTGGTCAAAGGCTGGTCAGGCTTCACAGACTGTGGCAAAACCCGGGTTAACTCGCAACAAGGTGATGCTGTGTGTGTGGTGGGATTGGAAGGGCATTATTCATTATGAGCTGTTACCACCAGGCAGGACCATCGATTCTGAACTCTACTGCGAACAACTGATGAGATTAAAGCAAGAAGTTGAGAGAAAGCGGCCGGAATTAATCAACAGAAGGGGTGTGGTTTTTCATCATGATAACGCTAGACCTCACACATCTTTAGCCACTCAGCAAAAATTAAGAGAGTTTGGCTGGGAGGTGTTAATGCATCCGCCGTATAGTCCTGACCTTGCACCTTCAGATTTCCACCTGTTTCGGTCTCTTCAGAATTCTTTAGGCAGTGTCAGGTTAACATCACGGGAGGACTGCCAAAACCACTTGTCGCGGTATTTTGATCAGAAGTCCCAAAATTTCTATAGCAATGGGATCATGTCCCTACCTACAAGATGGCAAAAAGTTATCGAACAAAATGGTACCTACATACTTTAGTTAAATGTAAACATACTATGTTAAAAAATGTTTTGAATTTTCTTAAAAAATGCGAAGAAACTTTTTCCCCAACCTATTAATTACTTACGCAAGAACAAACACAAGCGCTGTTCATGCTACCTTCCAATATCACCACAAAGCATTTTTTTTGCCAGAAGTAATACCCATCTAGCACAGACAGAAAATAATCGTTGTTTTATGCGACCACACAAAGTAAAGTGATTTTACTCAGGGCGTGAACACTAAGCTTTACAGTGGCGCAGCTCTAGTGCTCGCTAATGGAGTACCGGGTGACTCTAAGCTGACTAACGAATGATGCAGCTACGTTCAGCTAAACCGACTGCTAAGCTGCTCAGATGAACGGATAATTTATGGCACAGCTTGTAATTGTTTCTTTGAGAAATGGAATTGGTATGTAATTAGATTGGTATACAATTCCATTTAAAGTTGTAGTGTTTCTGGGTTATGTTATGTGAATGGTGATTTACACTGGCAGAGGCAGGATTCACAATCTTGCCAGTGTTAACCATTTTGACTAGGTAATTATTTTGCAAGACATGCGATTTATAAAATAAAAGCTACCTACAGAAAATCTAAAGAGTTATTTTACGCTTAGTCATATATTTTTTTACGCTAAAGTTTACAAAATAATAGTTTAAGATAAACGATTAAACGAAGTAGGTATTGGTACCGATTCTCTTGCACACCGAACTAAACTATCATAAAAATTCCTTACTTTTGGCTATGAGAAATTAAAGCTATTCTGCAACAAAAAACTCTAAATTTAAAAATAATTTTGATACAACTAAAATCAAATTTGACAATCTCGCGACTCCACGTGGTACTCGTTTTATATGGAAATTTTTCACTTTTTGTATGTTGAGTTTTAGGGGTTTACAATTAAAAAGGTTTGAAATTTACATTATTTTTGCGATAGGACATACCATTTTCGAGATATAAGCAAAAGAAAGAAAAAGAAGATACAGTACTGTTTTTGCACCAAGTCGAGGTGTTGGTGTGAATTTTAGTTCATGACAACTAATTTTATTCCACACCTTTATTAAGCGCGATTAGATATTTAGACAATCAAAATATTAGGTGAAAAACGTCAAAATCAGAATAGCAAAATTGCCATTTTCACTAAATTAATAACTCAGTGCCATCTTAGTGCTGTCAAACTAAAATATAGTTAAGTTGTATGACTTTAGTCTATTTCAGAATGGGAAATCGGCGATTGACAGGAATAAACAAAATATTGGTGATTTTTAGTCTAGTTTAGAGGCATTTGTGACAAGAGAATCGGCACCATTATCTAATTCAGACTATTTATACTTACATGCCTACCTTATTTTGATTTTAGGGTTTCAATAACGAAAGTTAATATTGAAACCTTTAGTAGGCTGAAGAAAGGTAGGAAGGAAGTAAATAAAACTTTTGAAGCATAAAATTAATATTGAAATAACGAAGCGAAGTCTATTTTTAAACTCAACCAGGGGCCGTATTATGACGTATTGATGCCACCATTATTAAAGTGTGAGTGAGAGACGGAGCTATACAAGGCCGCTAGCACCATCCTTTTTTCTCAGTGGAATAATGATGGCTTTAATACTTCATAATAAGGCCCCTTATCGCTTATTTGGCTAAAGTTTCCTTAACAGTCAATTTTTCAGCCGAATATCGATAAAAACACAACCGGTTTTCTGGGTTCCGTACCCGGAGGGTACTTTTTACTAAGCCTCCGCTGTCCGTCCGTCCGTCTGTCTGTCAGCGGGCTGTATCTCTTGAACCGTAATAGATCGACAGTTGAAATTTTCACAGACTGTTTATTTCTACTGCAGCTATAACAATACATAATAAAAATTAAACAAAGTTCAAATTATAGGGGGGTCCCCATACTATAACTTATGATTTTGAAAAAAAAAGCCTGGCTGATGAGGTGTCATTATCTAGAACTCATCGAGAAGAGTACAACTATTTTTTTATCTTCAAAAATGAGGAAATAATGTGCCGTAAAAGTTGTCAGTTTTAGATCATTTTTGTACGAACTCTATCGCAACAACTAAACAAGTTAGGAATTTGAAACTACTGTATATCATGTGCCATATCATATACTGTATTTAATCAATAAATATTAAAAACGTCGATTCATAAGGTATTTTATTTAGGTAAAATGGTGTTATTTAGGTATTTTTAGGTAATCAATAAATATTAAAAACGTCGCGTCGATTCATAAGGTATTTTATTTAAATATGGGCGATTTTCTGAAACTGCAAAAAATAACTTTGTAATTCACAGTATCATTCATTATGAAATACAAATTTCTTTTAGCAATATTTAAAATTTGAGATGAAATATATTCAGAGTTTAGTATTTACATTTATCGGAATAAAAAAATTGGTTGCCTGTAAAGTCGGTATACGGGCGAAAGTTTTACGTGACAACGACTTTGCGTGCCTTTCACTTTTTATGTCTGTCTCTCTCGCTCTTAGGCGGGCTAACCATGCCCGAGTGGAAGGGACGCGTGCCTCTCACTCGCTCTCATTGTGAGCGCATAACGTGAGCGGAGCGTAACGCAGTTTCTTGAAGTGTCACCCGGCAAACCAATTTATAAGACGTTGTCACGTCAAAATAAAAAATAAGATATGGTACGGAACCATTCATGTGCGAGTAATCCGACTCGCACTTGGCCGGTTTTTTTAACCCTCGAACCCTAATTCTGCCAGTCAAACTGATGTCCTTAATAAAAAGTCTCGTTATAATTTTTACCAAAGATTTTCTCACTAATTCTTTGTTTACAAAATCGTCTGGGTGCGATTCCCGGTGGGCCACAGCCATTAAAATAATGGCTAAGTCGGCTAACAATATTTTTAACGAGCTGTAATGGTTTAAGTTAGCTAATGCGTTAAACTTTCCTAATGTTCATTTTCTCTCGCCCTAGTTTTTCCGAATTTCTCTGTCGGATTGCAAAAAGTTTGTTGTTATATTTTTTCCGATTTATCGAATTAAGAAGCTATGAAAGTTGTTAGTTTTTCGGATGAATTGGTTTTCTGTAGAATTTCTCGTCGATAGGGAATTGTTAAAGTGAAGGCTGATCGGGGACTGAATCTTTTTACCTCTTTCGATTTTGTATGGTTTACATGTGAAAAAGATTATACAGCGTTCTATGATCTAGGTAGGTATGTGTATGATGAAGAGATAACCTAAAAGTGTTACTTTTAATTTCGTAGCTTATTCTGTCAATATCTCTGTTGCTACGTCGTAGCACACACAGTGATGCAACATTGTTTCGCCGCCGGCTACGGTTTCGTAGCAGATAAGTACCATAATAATTAGCTACGCATCGTGTATTTACTGTTGCTTTTAATTTCTTAGCTTATTCTGTCAATATCTCTGTTGCTACGTCGTAGCACACACAGTGATGCAACATTGTTTCGCCGCCGGCTACGGTTTCGTAGCAGATAAGTACCATAATAATTAGCTACGCATCGTGTATTTACTGTTGCTTTTAATTTCGTAGCTTATTCTGTCAATATCTCTGTTGCTACGTCGTAGCACACACAGTGATGCAACATTGTTTCGCCGCCGGCTACGGTTTCGTAGCAGATAAGTACCATAATAATTAGCTACGCATCGTGTATTTACTGTTGCTTTTAATTTCGTAGCTTATTCTGTCAATATCTCTGTTGCTACGTCGTAGCACACACAGTGATGCACCATTGTTTCGCCGCCGGCTACGGTTTCGTAGCAGATAAGTACCATAATAATTTGCTACGCATCGTGTATTATCTATCACAAATGAATACAGATGATTCACTCCGCGAGGCAACTTTTACTATAATATATTTTTAGGTAATTAGCGCTGTGTGACCTGAATTGCACTTTATTGTGTCGTAGCAAGAGTCAGCTTTAATTTAAATGATTTTGCGGAGTGAACCATGTTTTCATCTGTGGTAAGTATTACTCGTATTTCTCTATTACCTTATCTGTTTCACTTCAAGAAGACTAGTTTCTATTTTTATATAAAAGACAACATAAATAAAATTTGATTATTGACCGTTGGCGGAAGGTAAGAGCGCAGATAGAAAACACGTAAGTTCGTGAGCGTATTTCGCTACGTGCACCGCACGTACGTGCGGTTGCCCCGAAGGATCGTATCGTGTCGTGTTCGTAGCTCGTCTGGACACGGAACCTCTAGTGGGAGAATATTTGATGCTGCAGTACTGTTCTTTGTTTATATACCTGCACTTTTAGTAAAGAACATATAGATATTTACATTTCCTGTTTGAACTGTCTGGTACCTATGTTACCCTGCGTTTGCACCAAGGCAAATATGGTATGGTTGGTGTTTTCTTTTGTATGATTTTGATTTATTTTAATATTTTCGTCCTTGTCAAACTAAATGTACGTACCTAGATTATAAGTGAACTAGCGACCCGCTCCTGCTTCGCACGGTTTTTACGACTTGACAAAACATCGAGATTTCTTAGGTAACATAATTAAATGAAATGAAATGAAATTGTTTATTCTGTAAATAGGATTTATAGCAATAACTTTTACACGTCATATATAAAAAAAAAGATTAGCTAGATGAGTTCGGCGTTTCCTATCTGACTACTCTGAGAAGAAAGGACGAAACAAATACACATAAAACATAATCTTCGTTATGCCATATGAGGACCATGTAGATTAGTATCTGAAATGGTCTTTTGAGGAACGTAAACCTTCCAGAATCAATTTTCTAAACGATGGTGAAAACCTCGTCAAAATCTGTTGCGTGGTTTAGAAGAACAACGCGGACATACAGACAAACGAGAAAAGCGACTTTGTTTTATAATATGTATAGATGATGTGGTTTGCTTTGGAAGCGCACACTAGTATTTGTCTCTGTTCTTTTAAATATACATGTAATTGTGTAGCCTCTGTTAGAGATCCATTAAATAAATTAGGTATGAAACATGTATTCTACATGTTGTGTCAATTTTTTTCATTCATCGTTTACACCTAAAACAAGTTTTAATAACTAGTTTTATAAAAAATTACTTTGTCAAAACCGTCAAAAAGGTGAACAAAATAGTTAAAAATACATGTCTAAAACAACTTCAATACACAAATCTTTTTTAAGGGTGTAACCGCGGGTTCTTTTTTTTATTTATTAACCCTGGAGTTAGGTATATACATACTTTTATCGACTTGTTTTAAAGTACCTACCTCTCTTTTTGTGTTTTATATTATCAAGAACTGCAATTTATAAGATCAAAACTTCCAAGATTTGCGATCAATTCTGCATTTACATCGAACTATCTAAAGTTTTAGCTTATGAAGCTGCAAGTTCTTATCTTTGACAACATAATTATGAATCCATCAAAGTTGTTTTCTGAAAAAAAATATCTCTGAGAGATCATGATTTGATGTCTTCTTACGGCAACTTACCATGTGCATATATAATGCCATCTGATATTCGTAACAGGACACCAGGTCACAACTTGCTGACATAATACCCGTGCCTTCTCCAAATACTGGGTCAATTTAAATTAGCTGGCTAAACTTCTCAGATCTAATCATGAGAAAGTCTCAATATACGGATCGACCTCGACAAGCGTTGCTAAACCTTGAAGATCGACCCGTCCGTTATTACTTAGCCACGAACCCTTTAAGATCAGGCACAATAATCACTGTGGTCGAATCCACAGCTGTGACGTTACTCCAGTATTTAGCACATAATCCTACGTTTCACGCTCGTGAACAAGGTACCAAGCACATAAGAGCCGTTACAGTGAATATTCACCGCAGTAGACAGTATGCAAATGGTTGCAAGTAGTCCGTGACTGCGCATAGCCTGGTTGTATCTATGTACCTGGAGCTCTGCCTACCAGCAGATTAATGTGCCGTGAACATAGCCCACGTCCGCAGAATAACGCTGAGTTAGCACGTGCCTACCAGCTATCTGAATTATTTCAGCGTTTTTTGTTTTGAGGAAAAATGTTGGTACAATTTATGAGGGTTTCGACTTTTGACTTTCAGTTAGTGGATTGGTGTTAGTTTTGAAATTGGGAATGTTTTGATTGGTTTGTGGCTGTAGTTCGTGTCTGATAAATCTGTATATTTTAATCACAATTTGAGGACTTCCGCAACTTACTGAATTAATGCAGGTTTTAAATGCGAATTTATAACGAGGACAATCTTTTCAAGGGCGAAATAGTTATTAAACTTTCTTTGAAATAGCTATTAAACTTTCTTTTTATCTCATTTTACTTAGCTAGTGGTTAATAGAAACTCGACATCGCGACACAGAAATTGCATTAGCTTAGTATACTAGTCCTACGTTCTATTACGTTTATCCGGGAAAACTAAATCCTGAGAAAACCTTTTTAGAGCAATATTATACACAGCATCATTACGATAGAACTTAATATATTAGAGAGCTTACCTTTGAAATACGGCCAGCTCCGGTTATTTCAATTTCTTGTGAGAAACTGGCAATCTGAGAGGAAAAGGGCGTCATTGAGTATGAATATGGCAAAGTATAAGGCAGATCACAGACTTCTTCCCGTGGCTTCAGACGGATGGGTAGGAGCATCCGCATGACATCCCGTTTGCCAAGCGTGGTGAGTGGTGATTGTAGCAACCAACGCTCTTAAACCCTAATCAAAGGTTTAGTTTTCGATACACCGTTATTTATCGTCATCAAAAATAAATAAATTGCCCAAGTGCGAGTCGAACTCATACATGAAGGGTTCTGTACTACCGTAGACAATATTTAATTTTTAACTTTATTTAATTTTTATCAGTAATTGTTGTTGACCAAGCGAGCGAAGCGTCTCTGCATCAAGTCTGGCAAAATTTGCTTTCGTGTGTCAGTTTGTACGTACAAGGAGTACGTACAGGTCGTATTTGACAACCGTCTGGCATACAGGTTTTACAAATTTTTAGATTTTTTTGTCATCGGAGATTTTTGATTGGAGGGCTACTTCTTCCAAAATGGGGCAATAGGGGGCTACTGGATATCTCCGCCTTATTAGATCCAATTTCGATGTTTCTTTAAAAAAAGAAACATCGAAATCGGAGGCGGAGACTGGTACGATTTTGTAAGTCCACGTCATAAGCGCTCTACAGCTTAGTAATACTCCAAAGAGAGTATAAGACATAGGTCACGTCTAGGAAATATGCAGGCGCTACGTGATGTCTACGTAGTACCCACATATTGGGGCCTAGGTGGGTACGTACTCGCGACCGATTGCCCTCATAAAATATTAGGTAGCCTATGTGAACGGTATGTGGGTTATGTTCTACAGAAATGTGTTTGCGTTTCTGTTTAAGGCTCAGGCAGACTGGTGCGATTTGCGGCGTGAAGAATCGCGTGGCGATTCTGCAATATTATCGCCACGCAACACCTTTAAAACTAGCGCGCCGCGATATCACGGGTGCGATAGGCAGCGCGACGCGCAGTGCGATACCAACATTTTGTATGGCGTCTTGTATAAAGGCTCGTGCAGACAAGCGCGACGACACAAGCGAGTATTTTCTGTGTCGCGGCGCTCTTGTGTGTAGTGTCGCACGCGTTTTCATAGAAATTGTTCTATGGATATACCTATCGCAGAATCGCGTCTGACGAGCCTTTATTTGTTGTTGGTTTAATCTTTTCGTTAAGACTATTGGAATATTTCGTTTCTCATTGTGTCATCAATGTTATCATGTTGCTTATGGTGGTCATGCAAGAACCACTACTACTTACTTTTCCCGATGTCCTATATAGTGCCGGCTAAACAAAAACAAGGGAACGACCCTGCCCCTTAATTTATTATCTGTGAGAGAAAAAGCAGAGAAGGGAGAACTACTAGATAATATACTCAACATTTTCCACTCCACAACCACAATAAAAACATGCTATCCATTGTTCAAAAAGTCTTGCGATTTGTTATCCTCTGAGCACCCGAAGCAGCTGCGTGTTTTCCTTAACGTTCCACCATTTGCTGACGCTTCCGATGTACCTAATAAGTCAGCTCGAATAAAACCACTCGAGTCGAGGTGTAATGGTCCATCAACGAGATAAAAGGCATTCCCTACGATTTACCACCAGTTGGGCCCGTTCATATGTACCACAGTCACACCACATCGCAGCGACAAAATGTGGGCAAGCAGTGGTTACAATTTTACAATTAATAAGTCAGTGTGTGAGAAAGTAATCACAGAATGTAAAATCAATTGCGTATAATAAAAAAAAATACATTTATGTAAATTAGCAACCAGTTTGATTTGGTCTATATTCTAGATTATCCTATGGAGCAGGACCAGCATGTTTCCAAGCATTCTTATTTTGGATATAATCTAATATAATCTATAATTTGTAATTAGCTTGTTTACAAAGCGTACTTTTAATATGAGTTTTAAAATTTATTTCATTTAATTGCAATAGATCACAAGGTATTTTGTTGTAACATTTAACACAGTACCCCATAAAAGATGTATGTACTTTAGATAATCTGCAAAATGGTTAATCTATTTTATCTTTATTTCTACTATTAAAATTATGTCTAATATTACTATTAATTATTATTTCTAATATCACTTATTTTATTAAAAAGATTTAGTTTTTATTACATACATAATATTTTCATAAATGAATTGGCAAGGGACCGTCATAATTTTAATCTTTCTAAATAGTTCCCTGAGAGATTTGCGGCCACGTTGGGTTGAGCTCCACGATTACTGACAAATGCTTGCACTGACAGGACAGGTCCACTCAAATCTGTGTGGTTCTTTTCTCAAAAGACCATTTCAGACACTAATCTACATGGTCCTCATATGGCCTGACCAAGATTATGTCTGGACTTTAAAAGAGACTATGACCTCTGAGTTTGTTTCGGCCTTTCTTCTCAGAGTAGTCAGATAGGAAACGCCGAACTCATCTAGCTAATTTTTAATTATTTTTTTAAGATGCCGTGTAATTGTGATTCCAATATCCTATTTACAGAATAAACAATTTCATTTCATTTCATTTCATTTCGTAGGTTATAAATGGCTCTGACAGCTCTCTTTTGCATAATTCGCCGAACTCATATAGCAATATAAAAAATAAATGACGTGTAAAAGTGATTGCAATATCCTATTTACAGAACAAACAATTTAATTTAATTTAATTTCTTTTGCAAAATAAAGATGGATTCAATGTCAGCAGCCCTACCCCACAGTAAAATGCCATATGACATAATGCAGTGGAAGTAGATAAAATAGACCAAACGCGTATTTTCTACATTTTTTAACTGTCTTATGTTTCTAAGAGCAAATGCAGCCGAGCTTAGCCGCCCCGCAAGAGATGTTATATGAGGTCTCCATTGTCTCTTGTTGGTCTCTCGTCTAGCGTGATTCTTAGGAAAACCATTTTATTAATAAATTCCAGTTTTTCTCCATTAAATATGATGTCACATTCGCTACTACTAACATTAGGTAATTTAAATCTAATGCATTTGGTTTATTTTTATTTTATACCAAATTATTTACCGTAAACCAATCTTGTTCCTGAAGAATAGAGCTATTCACGTCGTCAAGATTTGGTGACGGTCGGTTGATTTTAAAGATCAATGATGTGTCATCTGCAAATAACACCATCTTCGGTTGATTTTGAAGTAATTGGGGTAAAACATTAATGTAAACTAAAAAGAGGAATGGACCCAATATCAAACTTTGAGGAAAGTCCATTGCCATTTCAGACCCTTATGAGTTTATGCCGTTTACTTGAACTTTAACCTTTCTATCTTTCAGGTATGATCTTAGTAAATCAAGAGCTGTATTCCTAATCGTATAGTGCTAGTTTCAGCAGAAGTGTCTCAAGGCCTATAATTGTTGGGTTCTGTACTATCACCGGATTTGAACAACGGAACTACTTTACTGTGTTTCATGAGATCCGGAAAGACTCCTTGGGCTACACTGGTGTTAAATATGAATTGTTTCGATAATAGATACATACCATATCTACAGACTTTTACAGACATTCCCCAGAGATCTCCTGTTGATTTAATTTTAAGATCTTTACAGCTTGGGGGTTTGTATGCTGAAACCTAAATTCCAAGAGCACGCCTTCACCATCTGTCTAAGTAAGGCAGCAGAAAGCGTAGGTGAAGAATATAAAGCTTCAGTAGTTTTTAGGTGAATATTAGCAAATTAGTTTTCAAATTCCTCTGCTATTTCTTCATCTGAGTTGATGGAGCCATGTGCAGTGAGAGTGCATGGAGGTATCGAGTTGAAATTAATATCAAATACGTAGGTAAGTCTACGGTCCCTTGGAGTTCTAAAAAAAAACAAGCTTCTCTAAGGCAACGCAATAAAAAAATACGATCATTTATGCGACTTATTTTAAAATATTACAAACTTACATTTGCAGTTGTAGAATTGTGACGTGTATGGGAGAACATGTTAGTACAACAAATACAATGTTTAGTTTGTTTTTGGGATAAATTCATCCCAACTACGGATCCTTTCCTTGTGCGTGATCCGACATTGCGTAACACACGATAAAAGACCACTAGATTTAACCTATGAAACTTGCGGAAAACTAACGATATGCTCTTGTTTTAATATCCCAAGAGCGATCACCAGCGGTGTACGCTCCATCCACCTCTGTTGAAACAACTTTGTATTTTTGAAGTATAAAATGGATAGACTGTGCAGTGTGTGCTGGCGTTGATGGCGCTGTACGTGGGGTTGGCGCACTCCTGGGGTAAGTACGTGGGGCGTAGTTTATTTTTAACCGACTTACGACTTAAGGGTTTTATACTCTATGATTTTTTGAAATGAGTGTGATTGCTTAATGCTATGATGATGTAGGTACCTACACATCGATCAATTGATTTGATAAAGCATATGCACTGAATAGTTTAAAAAAAAATGCTCGCAATATTTTTATTGTAAAAGGGGCCAAAACGTTGTTATAATTTTGAAATGACTACTAGGACAAATGGGGTATCATTATTATGAAAGACCTTATAATTTGCGTATTACAATTTTTTTTTTCAACTTATGCCGATTTCTAAGATAAGGTAAATAAGAACACAAATTAATCATCTCAGACACAGAACATAAAATAAACACACATAAATAATACGCAGTTACACATATATTAATAATGCTGAGATTTTTAGAAATAATCAATAGGAACCAGCCTCAGTACGCGAATCTGGCTCGCGCTTGGCCGGTATTTACAGTCACAATTATAATATTTTATTAACTTTGGTTATTTATTGGGTTACCTTGAATTTTTTTCCGTTACGGCGGCGGGGCTTGTTTGAAGTGAGCTGATATTAACACTTGATAGTTCTGATAGATCTATTTGCATCAAAAAGTATAAAGTTAAATGCATTCCAATACACGTCGAGAGAATTTCATGGAACGGCCATGGAATTATTAGAAAGATTAAAGTATTCCGTCAAGTTTAATTTAAATAATATCTAGAGTAAGTAAGTAGTTTATACATATTTGGGCCCTTAGTAAGTAAATTGGGAAACTGTAATGCTCACCACAGGAAATAAGTAAATAGCAATAAATAAATTAAATTATTACTTACATCCAATAAAAATTGATAAAATTATCTACGGGCTGTTAAATTCTGATACATCGCATAGTTGCGAGTTTGTTACGTTATCTGTCAAAGCATTTATGTCAGTGTAACTTGTTTTCGTAGAGACACTGACAAAAATTATGTGATAGATAACGCCAGCTTAGTCATATCAAGCTATACCAAGAGCTATAAGTTTCAAGCGATACTTATCAGCTGAACTATATTTTTCCCATCATTTATGTTAACAAAAAAATTACAAATCGTGTCACTGAGAAAATGACATGACGCTGGTGCAAAGCATTTTTATCACCCAAGTCAAAAAATATTTTAATTCACTGCAGCAAAGCAAAATCCTAATTATAGAACATGCGGTTTACTAATGAAAAGAGTTCCGAAAAAGAAAGAAAATCATAAAATAAATCGCTTATGACATTCTGTCAAACGAAATTCAAAAATGTTTAGAACGATAATTCTAATGCCGAAAATATAGTTTTAAGAATTTTTGTCCGTTTGTCTGTATGTATGTTCCAGCATCACGCAAATTCTACTGGACAGATTCTGTTAAAATTTTGCATAGATATTCCCTATAAGTTTGGTCAAACTGTAGGATATAAACAATCACGCTATTTGCTATGGGGGATGAGCAATGTTACATTATGTTCTTATTTTCCTCCGCAAATTGTAAAAGGACACGCCAAAAGGATAGGATATTGTAGATAGTTACCGATTTAAGTTTTTAAATGATTATCATCACGCTATACCTTTGTGGAACTAAGTAGTCAGTCATGAAATATATACCTGGAAACGGCTATTTTAACAAACTTTCAACAAAGCAAATAACTAAGCGGTTAGGTTAGGTTAGGTTGTAAGTTCGATTCTAAAAAAAAGAAAACTACGTAATCTATGGGAAACTGCTACGTCACAAGCAGTTTACAGTCACAAAGCATTCAAGGTTGTGTTCTGAACAAGCATATTTACAAATTAGAGGATTATATCCAAGATAAGAATGCTTGCTCCATAGGACAATTTAGAGTCTAGACAAAATCCAACTAAAAAAATCAAACAAATCAAATCAAACAAAATTTTCGAATCAATTGGCTTTCAGGGCTCGTTCACATATACATCAACCTCACTACATCGCAGCGACAAATTATTATAGTAATAATTTTACATGTCAATAGAGTAGCCGCAAGTTCTTGCGATGTGGCACAAGGACGCCGGCTGTCGCTGAAAACCAGCGCTGGGGCTCTGTCTCGCATAGGGTCGCAGCATTATGCTGAGCGATGGCCGTTTTGCGTGGATGTGACGCATATTTTCCCCCAATTTGCTATTCTCGTGCTTTTTTGTTTTCTTTAAAAAAAAAACAAAATATTTTATTTCACATAGGGCACTCATGAAA
Source organism: Xanthia icteritia (assembly GCA_949128155.2). Lineage (NCBI taxonomy): Eukaryota > Metazoa > Arthropoda > Insecta > Lepidoptera > Noctuidae > Xanthia > Xanthia icteritia. The sequence continues at coordinate 16,322,485 of OX421947.2, read as the reverse complement.
CGTCAGAAGCTAGGTGCACGGTTCCAATTGGTTGTTTCCTATGGAGAAGAGCCGGCAAGAAACTCCACGGTTACTCTTTTAAAAATAATGGGCTTTTACAATATTTTCAAATAATAGTGTTATTAGGTATGGGAGGACAGTGTAGGTCTTTCAACAAGTACCATCTTTGCGTCATATTTACCGCAAATAAAAGTATTTTCTTTCTTTCTTTTTCTTCTTTGTCGTCGCTAGTAGTTGCAATGTGTAACCACATTACATAGCCACAATGTGTAACCACACGTTGTGGCTATGTAGTGTTTGCAGAAAGACTGATCATTGTGTCCCCGATGAGGTCGGCCGGTAATGAGCGGTCTCGCTGGTGGTTGCGTTGGTCGGTATCACCCACACGGTTAGTTTTGCCGGTCAAATTTGATTCGTGTGAATAACCTATAAATTTTCATACAAATAAGCGGTGGGGTTGTGGTTCGTACGTGTGATCTCGCCCTAACTGAGAAAACACGACACGCAAATTTCCGACATGGCTGTCCAGATATTTGAGGATACAATTTTGAGCTAGCATTCCATTACCTCGTTTATATGCCATCTTATATAAGCCTTGGTGGTGAAGTCAAAGAAAGAGCGTAATGGATTGGGTATTCGTATTTGAGACGGATATTTTCGTGTGATAGTAAAGGTCGTTGTAAGGTAGCAGGCCCAACATAAATTGGTGCAGACAAAGGCCTTAAAATTGTTGTGACGTGAGTTAAGACTCACGGGGCCTAACTGTAGGTCTTTTGTACGGAAATTTTCAGATTGCCGGTTCTCCGACTTTGGTTTAATAAATGAGTTGGTTAGAGTATTTTACGAGCGCCGACAAAGGGCGCTTGTATACCTAATACTCTAACCAGCCGTGTAAAGTAATAAGTACCTCATGTACCTATTTTAGGATCGTAAAGGCTCGAGTATTCAGGCCACTGAGCTACAGTACACACATTCCGGTGTATGGCAACATTACCTACACGTCCAAACTGCCATGAAGTGTTTCAGGTATGCTTATGCTCGCTATAACGCCTCAGTTCTCATTTACGTAACTTCGAATATTCGAATTTCGCTTGTTTCTTGACGTCAAGACTGTCATAGTCAAAGAAAATTTAATTGTAACTTTAGTACCTACAGTAGAAATATGAAAAAAAAACAGGTGAAAGATGGAACTAATTCTCACAAACTCCATTTTTTTTGTGACTTGGATTTTTTGTTTAGATCATAGGTCTCGAGTTCGAACTTAAAGCACGCACCTCTGACTTTTCGAATTCATGTGTGTATTGTATAAAATTATCACTTGCTTCAAAAACGGTGAAGGAAAACATCGTGAGGAAACCGGCGGCATGCTTGAGACATATTTCTCGATGGCATATGAAGCCAAGTCAGAGGGCCATGGGCGGCTTTAAAACTCTGTCACACTCGTGTGGTTAGTGACTAAAACACTAAAACTACAACAAAATCATGGTTTAAATACTTCTTCTTTTCGTGTGGTTAGTGACTAACCACACGAAAAGAAGAAGAAGTATTTAAACCATGATTTTGTTGTTGTTTTTTTAATATTTGTATTGTAAGCTTTTCATCATGAAATTTTCCTTAATTTGATACCAACATGATTTTTTTATTTTCTCAATATGGCGGCATCTTCGATTTAAATTTTGACCTCACTATCGGCTTTAGCACCTTAGAAAACTTTAAAAACGACACCCATGACGAAACATTTTAAAATTTTCAAAGCCGCCGCATAGAACAGCATTTAAATGAAACTTTATCAGATGATTTGCAATTTTACGGTTCTATATGTATCCCAGTGATTCCCAAAGTGGTCTATGTCCGACCTGCAAGGGGTCCATGTCAGCGGGAAAAAAATGGGAGTTCATGAGATGTAAATCCCCCATTTACATCCCACGATAGTGGATCTCATTTAAACAGGTCGGGACTTTAATTTTGGCTTTCCATGAATGGAATAATCCATATTTATACACAGATAATAGGTACATATTTACTTCCATAATAATGTCTTTTAAATATATAAATAAACACAGATATCTATCTAACATAAGTTACGTGTTTATTTTCTCTGCGTGCAAGATTTTATTTAGTAAAAAAAATTTTTCCCCGTTAAATTGTAGCCTGTGTCAACTTTTTTGTTGGGTAGGCATCCAACTTTATCTGTGTAAAGGATCACGGACATTCATTGCTTAGTTTTTATGTGAAAACGTATCATACAGACCTACCTTATTACTACGGTTTTGTATAGAAACTTATTCTCGCAATTATAATATTAGTTAGTACCTAGCGAAGTAAGGATATTATAGTGCACAGAAAAAATGAAAATCTTAGCTGTCTGTGTTTTCTTGAATATTTATTTTTGTTTTTCACGCTACATTTCACTACATTTAGAAATTTAAATCTTTCAAAGTAAGTAGCACTATACCAGCTGTCAAGAACACAGTTAAAGTTGATGCATTTGTAAAAATTCAATATTATGTAAGCAGGGGTAGGGGGTTAAAGGTAATTAATGTAATTGGTGTTGTGCTTTAGTTATCATCGCTAATTATGACCTGTAATCGAGAATATAAAAGCTTTCACACGAAAACTTTCACTGGAAGTACCTAGTCTACCTACGTGCAATCGGCCGCATATTTACATAATCCATAATCGCTTGAACATCAACGGGAAATAAAAGGGTTCCATAATACGCGGCCCAACGGACATTGAACCCGTCATAATCCTTGTACAATACAGATCTACGGGATAGGCTTACGTGATATAGGTTTTACGTTCCCCATTGGCTTGTGAAGGTGTTAATCTGTCTTTAAATCATAGAGGGATTCGGAATTGTGGGCAGGTTGTGACGGTAAGCCTTGCTTCGCTTTTGAAACGAAATCTTTCGTCAGAGGGTCAGTTCTATGTCCAAAAATGGATTATTGTAATCCAATTGTAGCATTTTGGTAATACCGCGACTGACCCATTGGCGATTACTTACACAGAATAGTTTCGTAAAAGGTGTAAATAAATAAGTACCAATGCCACTACAACCTTTTGGGAATTATTTATTATTTAATTTCTCACAAATTAATTCTGATCATCATTTCAGCCGAAACGATAATGACCGATCCACGCTATCTGCATCCTGCGGGTGATCTCATAGTTTTACTGCAGTGTTTATCAAACATAAGGCCTATTACAGCGAGATATTACATATATAACATCACGTTCGTATTCCTCGAAGGTTTAGGCTGAAGTGTGCCAGATATGATACTAGTAACAGGGGACGCTCGAGATATTATGTGTTACTTGTTATTTCCCGAATCAGTATGATACTGATTACTAAATAACACTATTAAAAAATCAACCACAAATGGTGTTATTTGCTGACGATACTTTCTTAATTTTTAAGGTAGATAGACGTGCTACAAATTTTGACGACGTAAATAACGCCCTACTGTAGGTCTAAAATTGGTTCACTGCTAATAATTTAGTATTAAATGGAAAAAAAACTAAGTGCATAAAATTTTCTTTACCAGTTATGAAAAGTAGTAATTGTGAGATAGTATTGAATCAAGAGAAACTAGAATTTGTCGATAAAACTGTTTTCCTGGAGATCACGCTCGACTCAACGCTACAATGGGGTCCTCATTTTTGTGGTTTACAATAAAGAGTATTCTATCTATCTCATTTAACATCTCTTGCAGGATGACTAAGTTCAGCAGCATATGCTGTCAGAAAAATCCGTCCATTTACTGATGTAGATACCGCGAGGCTAATCTATTTCAGTTATTTTCATAGTATCATGTCTTACGGTATTTTACTGTGGGGACGGGCTGCAGACATCGAGTCTATTTTTATTCTGCAGAAAAGAGCGATCAGAGCCGTATATTATCTCTCTCTCGTATATTATCAGTTCTCTAAGGGAACTGTTTAAGGATATTGATATCATGACGGTACCTTGTCAATATATCTATGAAAACATCATGTACGTAAGAAAAAAATTACATCTTTTTAGTAAAAGAGGTGATAGAATATAATTTGTGTTTCCATGTTTCAGACTGGCTAAAGTATAAGTTTCATAGGGTATTGTTTAAAATGTTATAATAAAATTCCTCCCCACATACTTTAACTGAATGAGACGAAATTCTAATCTTGTACAAAACGCACACTATGCAGGCATGCATTTTATAAGTTAGGTGATTACATCACTGATAAAACTGTTTGGCTCATTGCTGGTCCTGCTCCACAACCACAACTAATTGATTAACATTTTGAAAATACTGTTGGAGTTGCAGAAGATTGTAAGACCATCTTTGTATTGTATAAACTCAATCTCTTTTGTATTATATAATTACATAGCACAGGTGTGAGTACTATGTACTAAAGACCATTTACCGGGTAATATTTCATTGACTTGAATGTGCCCTGGCGGCTGTGAGTATGTCATGCTCACTCAGATGTCTCGCTGATGGTGGCGCGTGTGTTGGATCATTTAGCTCCCTTCAAAATGGTTGAGCTGAATGGTGCTGATCCATGCGTCATGTTCGTGAACGGGCGCCGTCAGTTGGGACTGGTCATGCCTTAGTTGCCATGGCTTATTTTCAATTTTTGAATGTTTCTTTGTTTTTATCTTTTTATTGCGGACGCTTTTAACGTGCACGTCATTCTACATTGTTCTCACGTGTATAATTTCAACATGAATGATGTAACCAATATTTTTGTATCAAATTTTTGATTTAAAAGACTGTCCGTGGAGTTTCTTGCCCATTCTTTTCCATAGGTAGCTTGATATTTCTAACTAACCGACTCCTTGACAGTTCAAAAGTGCCTGTTAATGGTTTAATTGAAATAAATGCTTTGAGAGTTTGAGTTTGAGTTTACTGTGCAACAACGAAATTTTACCAACCCTTCTGCAAAGTACGATCACAATGACGTGTTAAAAACTTTTAAAATCTTAAACGTAGCTACAAAAGGGCTGTACTTAATATCGACAGGCGTAGTGCACTCTTCCACTACAGTTCCTAGTTATTAGAACTGGGTCACGCTCGCCACCTGCGCACGGGACACGAGTGTGTGTGCACGTGTGTGTGAGTGGTGTGTGTGTGTGTGATGCGAGATTTGTTTTGCTCTCTAGTGGGAATAGAGGTGATACTATGAGATTGTAAAAATTTCTTAATCGAAAAAATGAGGGTTCCAGATCTGGATAAACATATTTTTTTTTATCAATATAGAGTTGTCATTTCAAGAATAGTTTATATATAACCTTACCTTCCTACAAGGTAGGTACTATTAGAAATGTGAATTCTGAGTTTTATTAACTGCAGTGGTTTTAAAAAGTTTGTGACATGATTAGTAGAAGGACGCACTTTTAGAAAAATTTAGTGCATCCTTCAAAATTTGTAAGGACAGGAAACCGACATTTTCTCCAATGCTCTAGAATTCTATAGAAGCATTAAGATGAGTGTTGAGAAACCTCTGCAGTGGTGTGTCTGGAACTTTTCCGTCTATCACTTGCACTTCGACAATATGTATATATAATATGTTCAGGGTTCACTGGAGGTGGAAATAAATGTTCAAATAAGGAGAAACATTTATTTAAGTATTGTAATAAAAGGATGTAATTGCTTAAAATTTGGTATAAGTAGTGGTAGCTACTTGAAGTGTAAATAATAGTGCAACAATAGTGAGCAAAACATTGCTTCGTTAGGTACCTACTTCTAAATTAATAATAATCGTTTATTTATAAAATTTTAAATCCTATGTGTCTCTTTCGTTATTATAAGCCATATTTTAACTACTGTGAGCGTACTATGGGTAGTGCTGGTTATTGCGGAATGGAAAAACCGTTTGCAGTTCCGATCAAATTATAATTTACGATCACATTAATCACTACATGACACAACTATTCGGAATGCACGACAGTTCCTAAACGTCTTCACTGCTTGACCGCCACCCAGGAAGTCTGCTCAGCTCCAGCCAGTCCAAGCGCTAAGTTGTAGACTCTGTCGAGCGTCGCTAGGCGGTGCTGGCTGACATATATATATATATAATGTGTTGTGTGTTTTGTAATGAAACAATAAGCCGAATCGTTGCTCTGTAATCAAGAGAATTTATTTTATTCAATACAATGTTAGACCACAATATAACTTCTTGTTAACTAACTTATTAATTACAGATTAATTACATACCTGTAATCAAGAGAAACAAAATTTAAAACTATTTCTTCACTTTATTCCTTAGGAACCTGTGCTTCAGGCTAGGAAGTCCATTTAAACACAACTTTATTCTAAACCACACATAAATTTGTATTAATGTCTGTGTATTGTATTACATACATACTTTTTTGCAGAACACGAGCTAGAAGCCAGCGTGTTTCAGTATCGATGAGAGTACATTATCTTGCGGCGCCGCTGCACGCTGCTCGAAACTCAGGCCGAGGCTGTAATCTCGTTACAAAGAGAGTGGGCAGAATACATTACAGGATATGAGCTACAAAATGTGATGTAGATGGATACTTTTGTTTGTGATTACTGATTAGACATAAAATGTAGTTCAGAATTTTTGAGAAACTTTGTGGTGATTCCGAGTTAGTCCCAACGGATCAGGGCAGTTTTAAATGTGAAACGAGACAAAATCCTCGATAATTTAAAAATATTTTAAACGTTTTCTTTCGCTCAATCAGGGTTCTCTTTCTTTAGATATGCCCAAAGAACGAAAACACTAATTGAGCAGATATACCTATGTATACCTTCTCAAAGAAAATTCGATTACAATCTTCATTAGCGCGCTATTTTCGACCACCGCCATACGCGCCACTGATGGTTAATGCACAGTGGCTGTAGCAAATCAAGTGGATTTTTTAACGAACCGAAACAATAAAAAGGGTGATTATAGAAAGGTAGTAAAAAGGTTGACACATACATATAATCAGTCTATCCCACTCCTGGGACACGGCCTCCTCTCTGCGAGAGGGGGTGGGCCGTAATCCACCATGCGGACCCAGTGCGGGTTGGTAGATGTCACATGTCTTTGAATTTTTGGTTCTAGGACATGCTGGTTTCCTCACGATGTTTTCCTTCACCGTTTTGAAAGTAGGCAGTGGTGATGATATAATTTACACAAAGTAAATCGCCTACCTGGGTTCGAAACTACTACAACACGTAAGTCGCGGCCGTTATCACTGGGCTACCACTGTTATAAACAGAGAGCGATATACGAATTGACTAAACTAAACTTTTAGTGGGTAGAAATGGCTTAACCTTATAAAAATGTAAAGTAAACCAACCATGAATTAATAGTTCAAGTAATTTGCACAAAATTAATCTTGTAAATTAAATGTATTGGTATTAAAATTCGATATAGTTAATGATACAGAGCTGTTACTAACAATTTTAGTCAGCTATGTTTCCAACTGATAGCGGACACCTTACGATAATTCCGTATTTTTTCTTCCTTACCTAAAGTCATCTGGTCAGATTCAATTTGGAAGCCACATAGGTTGCTAAAGGAGAGTTTTGAAAGGACCTTGGAGAGATTTCACTGATACTAAGCCTAGTAGTATCTCCTAACAGCATGCCATTTAAAATTCTTTAACAATGGAGTTACCCACATTCATAATTTTAACTTTTTTCTGTTGTGTGCAACTGAAAGGTAGGTTTCCTTCATCTTAACTAGTGATTTTGAAAAGGAAGTTTCTAAAATAATTCTTTGGCATTATTTCAGCGAAACATAAATTGTCATGTAAGAAAATCCGTGCGTTTGTCGACGGCCACAATTCTCGACGTCTTCTACTTGCTGAAGGGAAGGTCCCAGGACATCCAGCTGCCTCCGAAATGAAGAAAGTGGTACGTATTTAGCATACTTTATATTATGAAAGTATTTCTTGAATGTCACTTCACTCCTTCATGATTGGGACAATGTATTCTTACCTGTTCACTCCTGTGGGAGGCGAAAAAGTGACTTGTATTATAAAAGTGTCTCTTGCAGATGTAAAAAAAGCATAACAAAAACTGACCCCGGTTTTTCCCCGAAGGGCTACGCAGGGGTGTACGCACACCTATAGTAGGTACACGCACTATTACACCAGTTGTAAAGGACAAGTAAACGACGCTTTCAGGTATGGGACGAGGAATTACATGAGAAAGCAGCAAAATGGGCAAATAGAAATGAGACAAATGAAGCCATTTTGCATAGCCACAACAGCGTCCGTAAGTACCTATTATGTCCATGTCCAATCGTCTTCAAAATTCGTGCGTATCACACATACAATAGCAATCGATGACAATGCTTTTCATTTTGACATCTGCTTCTGCTTCATAGGTTAGGTTTGAAAAATTCGTTTGCTCAACAATAGCGCAATAAACATGGTTGAACTATCAATTTCAAAGGCATTATTATTATTTGGTTAGACATCCTTCCAGCTAATTAGCTGATGCATGTGTATCAAATATTTTGGTGATATTTAATCTGTCCAGTTGATTCTTAAAGCAGTTCAGTGTGGGAGCCGTCACAACATTTTCCGAGAGCCTATTCTGTACTGTTACAACTCGCTTAGACAAAAATTACTTCAAAGGCTTTTTCTTTGATGAATTTTCCCATAACTTTAGGGAATGCCCACGCAAATGTTTGGTGGCATTCAGAGTGTAAAGGTCTCGAAGGCACTTCGTAGTGTTCTGTAAGTATTTTGTACGTCTCAATGAGCCTGCCCCTTTATCTACGCTGTTCCAGTGTGACAAGGCCGAGGTCTTAGGCATTGTTCATAAGGTAGATTACGCATGATGCGAACCATTTTGGTTGCCCTTCTTTGTATATTATCAAGTAGAGTGATGCTGGCTGTTTGTGTATGTGAGTTTAAATGTTTGTAAACGCACCCACGACACAGGAGAAATTCCTAGAGTGGGGCAACGTTTTTATTAAAAAAAAAAAAAAAAAAAAAAAAAAAAAAAAGTGTGTACCGTAATTACCCTGCTGCGTTTTTAAGTGTGTAACGTAATTACCCCGCTGCGTTTTTAAGTGTGTAACGTAATTACCCCGCTGGGTTTTTAAGTGTGTAACGTAATTACCCCGCTGGGTTTTTAAGTGTGTAACGTAATTACCCCGCTGGGTTTTTAAGTGTGTAACGTAATTACCCCGCTGGGTTTTTAAGTGTGTAACGTAATTACCCCGCTGGGTTTTTAAGTGTGTAACGTAATTACCCCGCTGGGTTTTTAAGTGTGTAACGTAATTACCCCGCTGGGTTTTTAAGTGTGTAACGTAATTACCCCGCTGGGTTTTTAAGTGTGTAACGTAATAAGCCCGCTGGGTTTTTATAGACACCTTTGAATGTTTACTTGGCTAGGATCTACAAACGGATATAGTGGTAATACCACCAGAATCAAGGTACCAGGCTCTTATAACTTAGTAGGAGGATTAGGTTCAGAATACAAGTTGATACCTTCCGGTGTATTCTGTAACCATCTCACCGTGAAAACACCGGAGTGAGCTGTCAGTCCCTAGCAGCAGGCGGAATGACAGTTCACTTCACCTAAGTTTTCACGGTGAGATGTTTACAGAATAGCACTGCTTATGTTTTCCATTACAGCGTCTGGAAAGTTCACAACAGGTGAGAATCTATACTGGTACACTACCACGGACCTTGATTACAAGCTGAACCCAGATAAAGCGCTGGAATACTGGTTTATGGAATATAAGAACTTCACGTTTGAACCCCTGCAAGAGCTACATTTCTCAGCTGACCACCCAGACATAGGGTATTATACTTAGGTTTGTTTTAAATTGTCATTTTAAATAAATATATAAACTCACGGCTTCTTGCAAGGGAGGTACGCAGAAAGTACGTGCGCCTCCTGCTACGATGAAGTCACACAAAATCCTGACGTCACACAAATTCTGCATCGCGCTATAGAGTTTACCGCGTGATTGACATATATAAGACTATCCGACATCAATCGTTGGGCAGTTGCCCGCCAGACACGACAACCGTCTGGTCAAAGGATCCTTCCTTTTCTATGGAGTATGAGTGAACTTGACTTATAATATATTATATTCATTATACTTTAATATACACTGATTTGCAGAAAGACTATACTTTTAACACAACAATTCTAATAACAAACTAACATTTATTGAGTAAAGAAAAACCGATTGAAAAAAAAAAAAACTATGTACGTCCGTGTGTCTGTAGGTATGGATCTCGTGTGTGGTCACGACAACGGTCGAAAATACTCCACATATATCGAGATCATGTTTTTTAAATTCTCTTTAGACTTGCTTCCCCTGATTTCGTATTGAAAATGGCTGTTTAATGCAATGTCGTTTAATTGATGTAATAAAAAACAATTGGTTCATATGTTCGAAAAATATGTCTGCTCAACTACGTAAACGCAATGAATGTTTTTGAACTGTCAAAATGAAACATTGTGATTGATTATGTGGTATGCAATTAGTGCAGGCCTCTACTACTCTAACTATTCTAAACAACTCTTCGTATGGATGTAACACATTTTTTTTTGTTAGATTTATAATAATAATAATATAATATTTTGTAATCTGTCTATAGTCCAAAAAGATAGGTTCTCTAAACGTCAACGAAATATAACGTTGCTATATTGAAGAGTACCTACAACTGTGACGTAGCATGACAAATGTAGTGACAGGTATTACGTTTAGCCGGTTACTTGACAGCTCTCTCGTCACTTGTCTTTTTTGTTTACCTTTATGTAACTACCTAAACCAACGGAGTATAGTGTAGCAACTAGTATTTCATAGTACTAATATTTTTATTGTTCAGATGGTGTGGTCGGATAGCATATTCATCGGCTGTGCTATATTGATATCGAAAACTTTGAAACGAGGATGGAAAAGTTTCTTCGTTGTCTGTGACTATGGGCCTCAGTAGGTACACCATTTCTTTTGCCATATCTGCTCCATCCAAAGATTTAAATCGTAGATTCACCTTTCCGCGTCAAAACATGGTCGCATTTCTATTTCGTGTTGACACCTCTGACACGCACAATGTCGCAGAGACTTGACTTGATTGTCATGGAAACGCCATTAATATTATGTGAGCTCACTCTTCTCAAATTGTTTTCACGTGACTTAGTACGGTAAGGGCAAATCTCACGATTTAAATCTTTGTTTCCACCTACTTCTTATCAACTGCTTCTTTGCGTTATCAACTGTCCTGATTGCTAACTATAGTCTATAGTAATAAAACCAGCCTATTATTGTCTCACTGCAGGGCAAAGGCATCTTCTCATACAGAGAAGGCACGAGCTTTGATCACCACGGTTGCTCAAAATGGGTTGGCGATTTCAGACTTAGGTCTTTACCTATGAAATTGCCGTTCTGTAGTACTGGCCATTTCAAATCAAAATAATTTTTGTTTGGCTAAGAATTATAATTTCAAATTAATTTTATTTTAAAAACATGGATTTTTTTTTCCAAAAGTAGTCATATGTTTATTGATTAGTGTTACATTTTCATCGCATTTCAATCTTTTTCGTCATCATGGATACGTTAAAAATTCGAGTAATTTTGGAATATGAGTTCCGTCGTGGCAGCAACGCGGCACAAGCGGCACGCAACATCAACGACGTTTACGGAGCTAACACTACAAACCAACGCACCACCTGTAATTGGTTTGCTCGCTTCCGTTCTGGAAATTTCGACCTAAAAAATGAACCTCGCGGTCGTCCGAAGACTTTGGTCGACAATGACGAATTAAAGGCGATTTTGGGAGCTGATGATACACAATCTACGGCTGAATTAGCAGCAGCTTTCGACGTTAGCGTCAAAACAATATTAGTCCATTTGCGTCAAATTGGCAAGGTAAAAAAGCTTGACAAATGGGTGCCCCACGAACTCAATGATCGCCAGCGCGAAGTACGCGTCGAGACGTGCCTTGCACTGCTCAACAGACACACAAATGAAGGAATTTTGAACCGCATTGTTACCTGCGATGAAAAATGGATTCTGTTTGATAACCGCAAGCGCTCAGCAAATTGGTTGGATCCTGGTTCAGCACCTAAACAATGCCCTAAACGAAAACTTACCCCTAGAAAAGTGATGGTCACAATTTGGTGGTCTAGCGCCGGTGTGATTCATCACAGCTTCTTACCAAACGGGGTGAGCATTACTGCAGATGTGTACTGTGAAGAAATGAACACAATGATGGAGAAGCTGACACATCTCCAACCAGCATTGGTCAATCGCTTGTCTCCGCTGCTCCTGCACGACAACGCGCGACCTCATACTGCACAGAAGACGGTCTCCAAGTTGCAAGAACTGGGGTTGGAAGCTCTCCGTTATCCGCCCTACTCACCAGACCTTGCGCCTACAGACTACTACTTTTTCCAGAATTTGGATAACTTCTTGGCGGGAAAAAAATTCAATACCCGAGAGGCAGTACAAAATGCCTTTGAAGAATTTGTTGCCTCCCGTCCAGCTGATTTCTTTAAGAAGGGCATCAATAAACTGCCACTGCGTTGGCAAAGATGCATTGATTGCATGGGTGATTACTTCGATTAATACAAATAAAAAATACATGAAAAAAAAAATTTTTTTTTACGTTTAATTTTTTTCATACAAAACGGCAATTTCATAGGTAAAGACCTATTATTAACTATTAAAGTCTATAGGTATCCTAACTAATATTATAATTAATGCGAATGTGAGTTCGTTTGTTTGTTACGGTGAAAGCGTAAAAAACTAAAAACTAAACGTTAAATGATTGAACCTATTTTGATGAAATTTGGTATGGGGATACTTTGAACCCTGGGGAAGGACATAGGATACTTTTAAGTCTACTCTATAATTATATATAAATGTTTTCAGAGGAAATTACAAAGGAGAGAAGCCATACAAGACGGAAGCTGGTGCTGGTGGTAAACTCTTATGTGATCACGAAATTTGTAGCCAGCCGCCAGCCGCCGCCAGCCGTTACGGAAGCAAATGTTGAATTGTAAATGAAATGAAAAAAAAAGGAATAAGTCAAAACGAAAAGGGATAACGGTTTCGAATGTGTTGAGCAATTAAGGCGAGGTTGTTAGACTTTCAGGCCTTCACTAATTTATTTATTTACTAGCGAGCCGCCCTAGCTTTGCACGGTTTTTACGACTAGACAAAATATCGAGATTTCTTTATTATATGTAAGTTTAATAATAATTTATTATACTCATAAAAAATATGGACTAAAGTAGCCTGAATTAAATGTTTTATTTTTTTATTATAAACCTATATAAACGGAATAAATTCTCTAAATGACGGTGCAAACCGGATCAAAATGAGTTGCGTACTTTAGCAGAACGACAACATAGATTCTACCAATATAGGTGATACAACAAGTACTACCTGCAGGTAGTTACCATGACATACTTTGGATCCAATCTGGATGGATAAGATCTCTAGTTATCGAATGGCGTCGTGCCAACAAGAAAATCTTTCACTATGCCAAACTTTTCCATATCTCGATACTTCAAGCTTCATACCTACCTATTTCATGAGTACGAAAATGGTTTTTCCTTATTTTCTGGATTCCTGAGTTTTAAAAGCTGAAAATATTGGAAAATTGCTTCTGACCTTTTTCATCTTATTATTATAAGTGAAAACTTTTTTACAAAAAAAAAAACAACCGGATTCCAACTAACTGACTTTTAATTGTAATTTTGATGGTTATTTTAATTTTAATTTTATTTCTAAATGTTATGCCGTCTATGTTACTTTAATTAAATGATTTGAATTTGAAAAACATTACAAAGTGAAAAATGACTAATTTCGGAAGTCGATGCCTTTCCCAAATTTTTCGAAGTCGGTTCATGAGTTCTAACTATGGTCTTAAACCTTTTAGCTAGTTTTTGTATTTCACACCATATTGCGACCGAGGTAAAGTTCTAAATACAAAATTGACAACTTACACTCGGGTTTATACTTAGTTTTTGTATTTGGAACTTTAATATTATGATTAAACCTGTGTCTGTAGAAAAATCTTGTTTTGTACAGCTTTAGTTTCCTACGAAAGCGGCGACCATTCAGTCACACAATACCAGCTGTCCAAATACAGAGCGTTTTGTGACACCTTAATGTCAAATACTGGTGAAAATGACAGATTTTTATGACGGCCGCTGGCCGTTATAATATGGCGGAACCACTATCCTAAGAAACCGAAACTTTATAAGGCCGTCTTTTTTTATCGGAAGTCTAGCTACGGGTCCGTCTGCATGGTAAACTTTTAAATTCTTGGTTTGAAACTTCTAGAAATCGTTTGGTCGGATGTAGGAACAGGAAATAAAGTTTTAAAATAAAAGTAAGGTAAGTATGATACTAGGTACGTGAATGTTTGTGGTTTACGTACAAGTTTTTAAATACTCTAAGGCTGGTGTCACAGGTGACCGTGAGACCCGTGCGGGCTGCCCGTACGGGTCTCACGGTCGGAGCGGAGACACACGTGAGGCGCTAGAACATTGTTTCACAGCGACGCGGATTGGTCTGTACGCAACCCGCTCCGGGTAGATCCCATTAAACTTATCTTACTACTCCCTCATTTCAGAGCACTACCCGCTACGCTACCGTTACGGGCGCTACCCGTACGGTTCTCCAGTGTACAGACGGCCCGTACGGGTCTCCTGGACAGCTGTGAAACCAGCCTTAGAAATGTATAAAAAACTTTCTTCGATTTTCTGAAAATTGTGCACTGACCTAGAATATGGTTATACATAGGTAATAATATCGGTAAAATTACACAATATTACGCCTGTAATCCCGAAGGGTGCATCTAGTAGGTGCACCCATAGTACACCGCCCCTTCCCCAGTTATGTTTAAGTCCCATGTAATAGGGGGCGAGGTTATTGCCAACAACCGGTCACAAATCCAGAGTCCGGGCTGCTACGGAGAAGTTCGAAATGAAAAAACCCAATAACACTTTGCCCGACCCGGGAATCGAACCTAGGACCTCATGCTCTGCAGTAGCGCTTGCGACTACTAGACGAATGAGGCGATCTAGGTAATAATATAGGTAGGTATTTTAGGATTAAAGCCAAATCTCCAAAACAAATTGTATTCCAGTTCTTGCCAAAGTGTACAGAAGTTCAGCCAGTTAGCACAAGATTAACTACAAAGGTTTGTCCAATTCGATTGCAATTAGCTTTGAGACCTACTACCGAGCTAACTTGTACCAACCAAAATGTAATTTGGGTTTTGGGCGAAACGGGCGAAACATATTTCGTAGTATGATTTCACATACAACCTATGCTAACGAGTTCGCTCCTATGATGGTCAAGAATAAAAATCGGTCAAGTGCGAGTCGGACTCGCGCACGAAGGGTTCCGTACCATTTTCTATAAAAAACCGCATAAATATCATGTCTGTTGTATTGGAGCCCCACTTAAATATTTATTTTATTCTGTTTTTAGTATTTGTTGTTATAGCGGCAACAGAAATACATCATTTGTGAAAATTTCAACTGTCTAACTATCACGGTTCATGAGATACAGCCTGGTGACAAACGGACAAACAGATGGACAGCGGAATCTTAGGGTCCCGTTTCACCCTTTGAGTACGGAACCCTAAAAATTATATCAAAGATAAATCAATAATAACTCTTTATGAAAGAAAGATGAACAAAGGTAACTATTAGAGCAGCCGATCGATTCTTTATAAATCTGACCGTAAAAACCAGCGTTGCCATCTACATCGTAATTACGGTAAAAACACCGTATCCAGGATTCCAGATTCACCGTCTACCGTTATAATGTAATTACGGTGTCAAAAAACACCGTAATGAGAGTTAAAGCAGATGGAATATTGAGCGTATTTTTTGTCATAACATGGCAACAAGCGGAAGGAAGTAGACGAAGTGAGCGTGGCGTGAGCTGTCAATATCGTCAAGCCCTAGCGTCAGCCGATCTATTCTGTAAGAATCTCACCGTGAAAACTTACGTGAAGTAAGCGTGAAGTGAGCGTGAAGTGAGCGTGAAGTGAGCTGTCATTCCACTGATGCTAGGGATGGACACTATTGACAGCTCACTTTACCTAAGTTTCCACCGTGAGTTTTTTTACAGAATAGCACTGTTGGTGGAATGATAGCTCACTTCACCAGTTTTCACGGTGAGATTTTGACAGACCGTCAGATGTTTGAATCAAGGTTATGTTCCAGTATTTTGATAACTACTGCTTTTTGCATCAAGCCCCTTCAGACACCAACATGTAGGTTAGGTTAGGTAGTCGGTTAGGACTTTAAAAGAGACTGTGACCTCTGAGTTTGTTTCGGCCTTTCTCCTCAGAATAGTCAGATAGGAAACGCCGACCTCATCTAACAATTTTTTTTTTTTTAATATGGCGCGTAATTTTTTTTTCAATTTAATTTAATTTCACCATTTTATTTCGCTGATCCCTAAAGAGAAGTCTCTAGGAAAGTTCGTTTTTATGCTCCACATTGATGTTTTTTTTCCACATGCAGTTACGACCCGTTTGTCAAAGCAATGTGGGGTATAGCTCAAGGTGAAAGGCGGTTTACAGTACAAAGCGACTTAGTACTCTCCCGGCTTAGCTCAAAATACCAACGCATACAGTCGGGAAAAGAGATAAGTAGGCAGGTGGCACGTTATCGACAAATGCTTTTTATGTTATGCGTTTGCCACCAGTGACATGGCTCTTTTAAGTGTATCTTAAACGTAAATACGAGTAGTATATTATGCAGTTAGTGAATAAAGGACGGATTTAAAGCGAGGGCTATGGATGAATCACGAGCAAGTGAAGGATTCTAACGACTGGATCACCGTACCGACCGTAGGTATTCAAGTGTTAGAATCCTGAGCGACGCGAATGATTCATGGCCCTCGATATAAACCCGTCCTTTATTCACTAATTGCATAATATACTTTATACCATGACTACGAGAAAAAGAAAGATTTAAGCGAACATACACACACACACACACACATTTAACACACATACATTTAATGAGGAAAAAAGGAAGGTCAAATTAATTAAAATGCACATTAAAATTGGAAGGAAATTGGAGTATTTTTTCGCAAGGAAGTTGTATAGCATTGAGAATATGGAGGTCGAATATATTGGTGTGTTCTAAATTCAAACACCAAAATAGTGATTCAAAGTGCTTTTTATTCACTGTTTTCAGTGAATGAAATAAGCTTTTTAGAGAGAGTATGGTATAAAAGCAATAACCATGAATGCAATAGGCTCGACCCCTATTACATGGGACTTAAACACAACTGGCGAAATGTGGGTGCACTATAGGTACACCTCTGCCTAACACTTCGGGGAGTAATGCCCGCCGGGTTAGGCAGAGGTTAACATAACATCACGTTGTTAAACATAAATGCTTATTGCCTGATCCTGCAAAGATGTATTTTTTAACCTGCACACCAAACTCTTTAGGCACGTGTACGTACACATATCCATTCTTTGTTCACCTTGCCGTCACAAAAGACTACAATAAAACATTCATATAGGTAACGACAGAACAAATGCGGAACATGGCTTTTACGGCTCAACCTACTTAACCGGAAGAGGAAATGCTTTGAGGGCTTGAAAGCGGGTTAATTTAAATAATTCGGGACCGGTAGAGAGCTCGTAGCGGGGAATGGCACATAATTAGGTTTAATAAAAATTATAGGCCCGTTCCTGAGGTTTATTTTATCATGATTTGTTGTAAAAGTTCATTGGACCGAGCGTTGGTTCGGATTCAAGTGCAAATTATTGTTATCTTGCTCTGGGGCACGTTAAATGCGATGTTTTGTCTTGAGTTAGCGACTTGTGGTCTCAGTGCGTTGTCTTGGGAACATTGTGAGGTGTTATGGGATGCGCAATGAAGGTAAAGCTTTCTTTGTATGTATAGGTCTGCTAGGTAGGGGTACGTGTGCCATCAACTCAATAGAACTCACCAACAAGATCATAGTGGTAATTTTTTAGGGTTCCGTTTGGCACCCTTCGGGTCGGGAACTATTACTAAGCCTCCGCTGTCCGTCCGTCCGCCCGACCGTCCGTCTGTCTGTCAGCGAGCTGTATCTCATGAACCGTAATAGGTAGACAGTTGAAATTTTCACAGATTGTGTATTCCTATTTCCGTTACAACAAAAAATAATGAGAATTAAATAAAATTAATAATTAAAGAAATGTGTTTTATTCGGATTTTTTTGCTCGAACGGTACGGAACCCTTCGCGTGTGTTATATGTTTCAATTTTTAGCACTATGTTTTTGTTTACCCACATTAATTATTTAAGTAAAATTGAATTTGCTTGATTCCGGAAGTTGTTTCGGTTGTGATTCAAATCATAAAATTATTGTTAAAACTACTTTTACACCATTTAATTATTATGATATTTATAATTATAGTTTTTGATACAGTTATATCGCTTTAGTTAAGTAAATTAAGTAAAGAATGGATCGGATGATCAATTTTGAACACGTGTTCTTTGTACCGACGGCTCGATGACGCCACTTGTTTGTCACTGCGTATAAAAGCTAGAGCCCAACCGCTTGGGGGGCAGTCCGGTTAAGCAGCCACGACCTTAGTGGTCACCTGCAAGATGCCCTAGATCAAAAAAAAAAAAAAACTCTTGGGGGGCATTCTTTGTCGAGCCTTCGGACCGAGCAGATCACCGGTTAAGTATATTCTTTCCTGTTTCTTATTGTTGTATATGTATGACTATAAATATAATATTGCTATGTTGTATTTCTCCTAAAATATGTGTGAAATAATTGAATAATGGTATCAGTTATACTTCTGATATCGTTATATATGTGTTAATTAAATTGTACTGGTTTATTTAAAGTTAATACTGGCCATTAATTAATAATTTGTCTAAAATAAATATTTGCTATTATTTAATCCTTATTTTTTATTTAAAATGGTTTATTTAAAATACTTTCCATTTATTAATCTTTATAAATCATAAGAAAATACTTGTCATAAATGAATCTTAATTATACTTTGATACATCTTTATTATACTGAAATGGTATATTTAAAAATAAATACTTGTCATAAATTGCTTGAATATTATTTTCTTAGTATTAACCGTCCTATTCCTAACAAATGGTATATTTAAAAATAAATACTTGTCATAAATTGCTTGAATATTATTTTCTTAGTATTAACCGTCCTATTCCTAACAAATGGTATATTTAAAAATAAATACTTGTCATAAATTGCTTGAATATTATTTTCTTAGTACTAACCTGCCTTATTTCTAACACGTGCAAGTCCGACTCGCATTTGGCCAGTTTTTATTGTTGTCTGCCTTGATAGAGTAGCTGTAGTAGGGAACAAAATTTTGACTGCGTCGTAGAAATTATTTTCCAAATAATGGGCTATACATTCACTGTAATAGTTATCTCTTAAACTACTCGCGAAGGTATTCTATAGCCACCATTTTTATTATTATTTACACCGCAATCAAGCACACTCTAATTTAAATTTATCATTTTTTTCTCTCTCAAAGGCATCCCCCCTGTAGCCACAAGCTACACAGCCAGCCAGTAACCACAAACCCATTAAAATAAAATTAAATACGTTGCGGTCGCGCCTCGTTTGTTTTCTATGAATATTCCATGGATATTTGTTAACATTCGGACTCGCTTCCAACACTATAATCCTAGTCCTTTGCACTTTAATTTAAAAGATTACTAGATTATAAATGTGTCTAATTTTGGTGACACTTTTCGTTGTGCTGCTTGTTAGTTTGCAACGTTGCGTCTTGGTTCAGTATTACAATTCTTCTTCTTTTCGTGTGGTTAGTGATTAACCTGGTGTCAGAGTTTTAAAGCCGCCCATGGGCCTCTGACTTGTCTTCACATGCCGTCGAGAAATATCTCTCAGGCATGCCCGTTTCCTCACGATGTTTTCCTTCACCGTTGTGCGTATGGACAACAACATAAATCCGAAAAGTCTGAGGTGCGTGCCTTGGGTTCGAACCCGAGACCTATGACTTAGCCTCTGACGGTCACACCACTGCTTATAGTATTTTTTATTATACATATAACTAATTGGTATTTAAGACACGAAACATCATATTTTTGATATGTCACTATGTTAAAGATATTAACCAAGTAGGTAATCAATTATACCACGGTTCGTCATACAAATAAAAACATACTTTTATGGAAACATTTCGAGTAGACAAAGGAGATTATTCCGCCATGTTGGATTCGGAGGTACAGCTCTAATAGTAAGTGACCCAAACCGCATTAAATTAGTGACGGCATCTGCCGGTGTTTGTCCACACAGTGGAATTGACGTTCAAAAGTGCCTTATAAGGGCCTATTTGAATTAAATGATTTGATTTTGAATTGGGCCGCATCTTAATTTAATAACAGCCTGACCTCCCTAGTACTGGCAGGAAAATTTCATAAAAAAATGTGTTCCAAGTGGGGATAACACTTATTTTTTATTTCAGAGGTTAGATACTTATAATATGTAGAATAAAACTTTGGTATTTTGTGAGTATTTGATAGAATCATAAGTAAACATAGGCTCCTAACAAATACCAGTTAATTTAAATACAGGGTGTAAAAAAATTCTTTACGAAGCCGTCATCTACGCATTTTGTACATCAAATTATTTAACTTTGAAAGACGACTTTTATTTTTGATGAGAATAATCACTGTTTAACGGTAGTGCGTAATGTAAAGTAACGTAAGGTACAGGAATCGTGGGAGTATTTAAAGTTAAGTTATATCACTGTTATTATACTGTGGTTATATCATTTTAAAATTGTTTTGGTAAAAAAATCTCAAAAAACGTTGGAACTTTGACCATTAATATCTCCGTAACCAAAAGGTTCCCAGCTATGGTCCAGTAAAAAAAAAGATCATAATAATGGGAAGAATAAGTGACTCGGCTTCGTTAAGGGTATTTTTACACCCGTTACGATATTTATCATTTTATTTTTCAAAATGTTGGGAGAAAACGCTAATGCCACATAATATCTGGAACTGCAATGGGATATTACAATATTTACAGTGCAGTCATTGTAATAGTATCTCTTCGAAATTAGTGCACTTCAGTCCACGTAAACATACGTTTATTATTCTGCTTTTAGTGTTCGAAATTGACCATGACACGTCCCTTAAGTTAACTCAACAGAAAAAAGGCAAGACCTGTCAAATCTGGGTGAATTTGGCGGTCATAGTTGGAATTTATTGTTTCGGAAACATTCCTCCCAAAGTTTCGATTATGTTTCGTGCAGGTTTCTGGCTGCATCGTATTGGAACTACGTGATTTCTAGTTTATTTGATTGATATTATAAAATTAAAAACTTAACACTATTGCGATTGCCAGTCGCAGTAACAGCAGCACCTGTCCTGTAGCCTCTTTAAGGAAGAATGGTGCAACTTCTCCAGTCCGACGAAAATTATTTAGGGGTCCTGCCTGGGTCAACAAAGGTTGCTCTTCTCCACAATAGTGAAAATCTTGTTATTATCACATCTATTCAAAAAGAGCTAGTTTATTCTTCGTAAGCAGGAGGACTAAAATAGCTTTTTAATCCCTAGGGACTAAAAGTGATTTGAATTTGGAATGTGGATATTTATTTATGTATTAAAATCTTCCTTAGAACTATCATCACAGGTGTATTTACCCAATGCGACAGTGCGGTCATTTACAAATCTATACTTATTGAATTATTTATAATTTAAATATACTATAAAGGACTAAAACAACTTGTAAAATAATAGGAACTTTAGCACAATACAACGGAATAACATACTATCTACATTAATCTATATTATAACATAAAATAAATAACAGTGTCCTTGCGAATTCACTCAAATGATCTTAATTTCCTCGGGTCACAGGTGTTTTGGCGAGTTGGTTGGTCCATGCCGTCGGCACGGCCAGCAGTGGCGGGCGCCGCGGCCGCCGCCTCCACACATAGCGATCTGTTATGCAAAAACTTAAGCGCTGCAGCACTTCCGGATTATGCTCGATGCCACGAAGTAATTTAACAAGATACGCGACAAGTGTAAACTCCCGTCGCACCCTCAATTCATTGTACCCGACCATACCCAGTACAATCAAAGTGGGGTACATCAACGGGTAAAACGGATATACTCCATAAAGCTTTCTGTACAAGTGTCGCATAAACATGTTCTGAACGTGCTCCGACATTACAGACTATTTGGTCCCACGTGGAGCCCATATGATAGCACTATGTTCCAGATGACTCCTGACAAGTGCGTCATACAGGACCCTGACTGCTGCAATATTGGTGAAGTATTGTGTCTGTGTATCAGTACGAATCCCAAGTTTCTGAATGCCCTTTTGGAGATCTTAGTTATATGATCGCGAAACGACAATTCAGGAGTAACAGAAACCCCTTAATCCCGTACTTGTGTGACTCGTTGCATAGGCGCTGCGTCCACCACTTACTCACGAAGTAGAGGTGCACGTGTGCGGGTAAAACTCATGACCGAGCACTTCGATACATTGAAGTAGAGCTTGTTCTCGTGACTCCATTCCACTATCCTGTCTATGTCCTCCTACAAGCGATCGCCATCAGATTCACACTTGATCTCGAGCAACAATTTAAGGTCATCTGCAAATAGTAAACAAGAGCCATGTCTAACGACTTCCGGCTAATCGTTTACCATTATTATGAATTCGAGCCTGCCTTCTGCCTTGGCTCACACCGGACCAAGGGTCAGATTCACATCCATTGCAGTCAACGTACTGTTGTCTGTCTTGCATATCATAAAAACAACTTGCATATTAAAAAACTGCGATAGTTGCGGTGTGCATCCTACATTGTTAGTAAAAGTTCCAATCACCAAACAGATCAATCACGAACATTGTAAGAAAAAGTAACAGGCTGGCAAGAGAGAGAGAAATTGTGAATTTGGTCAAAATGAAAATCCAAGATGGCGGCTGCGAACATTTAATTTTTCTTTGTCATTCGTGTCGTTTTCATATTTTTTGAGGGCGCTAACGCTGATAGTGAGGTGAAAAAGTAAATCCAAGATGGCAGCTGCGAAAATTTTCAAAGTTTTCCTCATGGATGTCGTTCTCATAGTTTTCGAAGGTGCTAAAGACGATAGTGAGCACAAAATGAAAATCCAAGATGGCGGCTGCGAAAATTTTAAATTTTTTCGTCATCAGTGTCGTTTTCATCATTTTCGAGGGCGCTAAAGCTGATAGTGAGGTGAAAAAGTAAATCCAAGATGGCAGCTGCGAAAATTTCAAAGTTTTTGTCATGGGTGTCGTTTTCATAATTTTCGAAGGTGCTAAAGTCGATAGTGAGGTCAGAATGTAAATCCAAGGTGGCGGCTGCGAAAATTTTGTTTTTTTTTCAATCTTACGTTCCTGACGGGGATCGGACCGCACACGTTTTGTTTTCTTATAGAGGGTGATAAAAAGTAGAGTGTTCACTTCGGGAGCAACACTATTTTAAGCTTGAGTGACGTACTTTGAATTCTACTTTAGAATCCCTCGCTACGATTGGGATTCAATGAACCACTCTCGCCTTAAAAATAGTTGTTTGCTTCCTAGGCAAAAAATCTACTATTTACCAATCGAAAAGAGGCATTTTATCCATCGATAACAGTGAATAAAACTCTCTTATACTCAATGAGTGAATAAAAACATTTTGAATTTGGAACAAGCACGAATTATGTACAAAAAATAAATTATGGAACGTGCTGAAAGTATCTACTGGCTGGCTAGATGAAGCTATTCCATAGAAGCTATACAATTAAATTTAAATAAAATATCCCGCCAATTTTAGTTAGGTTCTTTTCGATCTGCTATCGTGGTTGTTTTAATGTCATAAAAATCTATTAACATAATTATGATAAAATGAGTTTTTACAGTGACGAAAATGAGACACTGACTCCGGAATCATTTCGTTCTAAAGCAGCAATTATAGTAGATAATTTGTTCAAATGTAGTCCTTCGCTGCTCTTAAGTTCCCACTTAGTCCCTCGAATTAAATTCCATTTTTTTTCCCTTGTATAATCTACAATTATTTACAAATCCTCTGTGATAAAAATGGGATTTCTGACTCGACACATTTGTTTAAAAAAATTGGGTCGTTTTTCAACCCGTTAGGGAACTTTAGGATAAATTAATGAAATTAATGCAGTAGTCATGATCTTATAAATGGTGCATAAGGAACTTGCCACATTATAACTTAATAGTGGATATCAAAGAACAGTAAAAACAAATTGTGCCAAGTTTCAAGTGTATTTACTCAAGGAATAAGATTTTTCATACAAACAAAATCACCCCTTTACGCCCCATTAAAAATGGAGTTTTCAAAAACCCCTTCTTAGTGCTTCTATACATTATAAAAGGAAGCTGTGTGCAAAATTTCACGTTACTAGTCCCAGTAGTTTCGTCTCTGCGTTGATATGTCAGTCAGTCAGTCAGTTTCTCTTTTTATATATATAGATTATCTTCTCCATTTACTGCAATGTCGCGAGACAACTTGTCTCGCGACATACACACATATATAGACATTGAGTAACAATATGGACGGCTATAAGATGTCCCAGGACACAATGAAAGGATTGCGTGAAAAATGATGTAGATAGGTTCCTAGAACAAAAATTGTGCTGCATCGACTCAAAATGAATTGCCATAAGGAAAGAAAACAACAATGATGATGATATCTATTAATTTTAAGGTTTTGCCCGATTGCCCCGCCAGTTCGATTAAAAAAACATATACGAGTATGTACGGCATACATGGTAGGTATCAAATGTGAAATTAGTTTCTCACAAAATAATCACCATAAGCGTCAAAGCGTGTATAAAGTGGCAACATTGCAAGCGTCGAATAACAAGATCTCTATCGTCAAAAAGAGATAGGTACTGCACCATAGACTATTATATATATACTAGTAGTGCACCGTGCGGTTATCTTGCACAAATTTCACCCATCCAAACAACGTAACAAAAATTAGTTAAGCACTGAGAGTGCTAATAAGTCGTGACTACTGACTATGGTCCGAACAAAACAGCGACGAATGCAATGGGTCATTAATGCATATCAAGAACCTACCTAAGCAAAATTTTTTTTATTGCATGGTAACCCTCATGCATTAGAAAAAAGAATGTTAACCTGGTTGCAGACTATGTAATTGAACATAATATAAACCTGCAAAGGGTAGCGCTTATAAGATTAGAGGCTAATTACCTAGATCTCGGGGACTTTCCGAGACTGACTGATAATTATGTACAGTCACGGACTTTAATTGATGAGCCACTTCCAAACTTTCCAATTTTGCAGTTTTGTACATTCACGAGATTACACGATTAAACACGAACTCAAACCGCATGCTCGTCAACACGAAGACAAAATTACTAATAATCGTAAATAGTCTTATCCATAGAGGTGGAAGGTTGACTAATAAGTTGTCAATGATAAAACAATACAATGTTGCATACGTTTATCCAACCTATTCGATATTGACCTCCTTTGAATTAGAGCTCTTTAAATACTGTACTTAACAGCGATGTATTTTTTAAATAAATCTCTACCTACGCTTTTTTTACATGAGTCGAAAGAAAATCATTATTATTATATATAAACATGACGATAATTTTTAAAGAAAGGGCTGTAACGATTTCAATGAAAGTTGCAATATAGGGTTTACTTAGTATGAATTATCCTATAGTATTAAATGAGCATTCTCTATTTTCACCGGAGCAGAGCTCGGTCGACAGGTACTATTCTTTAATCGAGGTCAGTTTTTAATAAGCGAGAGTACAGTAATATGACTGAGCTCTTGCGGTCTCTGATCGGAATTGATTCAATGACTCGTTCGGATATTTCATTTGCGTGCATCCCTCGGTCACTCCCCACTACAAGCCCCTGTTAAGCCTTTTACGCTACTCGAGGAGTCTTGACACTTTGTGCGAGTATATTATAACTAACATATTTTTTGTCTCATATCTACATATCCTATACTATTAAATGAGGAATATTTGTATATATATTTATATATATATTTGTAATCACGTTCTCGAAAACGGCTCTAACGATTTCGATGATAGTTGCAATGTAGGGGTTTACGGAGGCGAAAAATTGATCTAGCTAGGGCTCATACCTGGGAAAATTCGTTTTCTCCATATTTTCACCCGAGCAGAACTCGGTCGCCCAACGTTTAGAATAAGATGAATAATGACATGGCAGCATGGAATTAGTTAGTACCTACCACTCGTATAATGGCAGCATACAATTAGTATGAACTATACATGGAATAAGTATGAACTATCCTATACTATTAAATAAGCATTCTCTATTTTCACCAGAGCAGAGCTCGGATCGCTCAGGTACTTGTATATACTATAATACCGATTGTGTAACCGTTATGTGAGGTTTAGTTTTATCCTTTTCTTTCATCCATTTCTGCTCAGTAGCGCAACAGAGCTGTATCACCTCTGACGTCTTCTGTTCCTTTGAACTTCCAAGTAAAAATCACACTTCACATTTTTGCAATCGAATCTGGGACGCATAGCAATATTGTGAAAATTTACTTTACTTCAATCAAGAATAACCTTTCAAATTAAAGTTAATCATCTGTTTAGGTTTTTCCCAAGTATGTTGGGGTCGGCTACCACTCTAACCGGATGTAGCTGGGCCTATACATAAAATAAAACAAAGTCGCTTTTCGCGTTTGTCTATATGTCTGCGTTGTTCTTCTAAACCACGCAACAGATTTTGACGAAGTTTTCACCATCGTTTAGAGAATTTATTTTGGAAGGTTTATGTGTATGATACGTTAATATTAAAGTTACGTTTACCTAAGAAATCTCGGTGTTTTGTCAAGTCGTAAAAACCGTGCGAAGCAGAAGCGGGCCGCTAGTATTTTATATGGAGCATCTGCCTATCTGACCTCCACAATTCATTTACTGGAGAACACACTGGGGAATACCCCTTGGTAGGGCTGGTTTCAAAAACTTGAAAGTAAAAAAAGTGGGTACCTTGAATTTAACAATCAAGTATGAACACCATCCCATCGTAGTACAAATTGCATCTATTTTGGTGATGGCAATGGATTATAGGATTGGAATCCAGATTGATTATTGGAATTTCCGATCGCTTTGTTCAAGTTGACGTCGTCCACTAGCGATGTCAATATTACGCACGGCTTATCCCGATGGAGAGCGACTGCGTAATAAATTGATAGAGAAACACCCTTCGTTGCGAATCTCGCGGAAAATTAGTTAAATGCAATGCTAATGGGTTAATTAACTTTGTTTGTTTCACTGTATTCACGTTAAAGAATATAGGGTTGATGGTCTTTGTTTTGATGGTCGAGATATTCGAGTATTGTTTTAATATGACGACTAAAGAAGCACCTAATTTTCGTGTACCCAAAATTTGAATTTGATACTTGACAAATTAGTCAACGGCGGCGTCTTAGACAAACATTTTCAGTGTATATTTACGTGTTAATGACAGCCTGAAAATATAATTGTTCTTCAGCAAATACAGATCTAATTGAAACCACAAGCATCTGCCTACTTCAGTCAAGTAGGTGCGTGTATCCGAATTGTGGTGTACGTTAATTTGGCGCGAAATCCGTCAAACCCGTGCTGATGACGTCATGTCTCGTCAAGTGGGCGGTTACAAGCAGCTACTGAACCCTTTGATACGTCGCGCTATTCATTTTATGTTACAAGAGCGTGTCATATATTTAATTTACGCAAATTAGAGACACATCTAAAATTACTAAAGTGAAAATGTTTGTTTGTATGTTCTAATTTTAATTTAGTTTTTTTTTATCCACTACGGGGAAGATCTTTATGATCAGGCCAAAGATGGAAGCGTGCTTCACCCGAAACACAACAATGCTGTTAACATTGTTGTTATGGCGATTTCATTGATTGAGTGGCAGCTTTTCAAAATTATTTATTGCAGCGTACACCACTATTTAGGTACCTAGTTGGGTCATAAACAGAACAACCAAAAAAACTGCTCTTTATAAAACTGTGTGAAAAAAAACTTAACACAGTACAATTATTATTTTGTATAAGTTTACCGAGTTGTGAAACCACCGTTATTGATTGAAAGCCTAGCTTTATCTTTTCTGTTGATTTTTTTATCTTTTCGGTGGATACTGAAAAATTAACATGTGGCCAATTTTGTAGAAAATAAGGTTTTGATCTCTGAATTTAATCATAATATGATCCTTTTTTTACATTTGATAATAAACGTTGATTTTTTACATAAAAAGTAACTTTTTTTTATTTCCTGGTTTTGTTTCTCACATTTATGTATGACCCAGTTACTTTGTGTTACTAAGACGAAAGCAACTACAAGCTTACATAAATTTGGGCACGCCACTATTGCGGCGATAAGTCCCCTCTTTGAGGAGTGGCTAGAGAGGCGCCACGGCGTCCTCACCTTCCGCCTGACGCAGGTCCTCACCGGACATGGTTGTTTCGGGAGGTTCCTATTTCGTATCAGGCGGGAGGAAACGCCCGGGTGTCATCACTGCGTGGATCGCCCGGAGGACACGGTTGAGCATACGGTGGAGGTCTGTCCGGCTTGGGCAGAGCATCGCCGTGTCCTCGTGGAGGCGATCGGCGGCAGGGATCTCTCGCGTCCGGCCCTAGTCCAGGCCATGGTACGGAGCGAGAGGGCATGGGAGGCCGTCACCTCCTTCTGCGAAGCAGTAATGCTCGCGAAGGAGGAGGCAGAACGCGTGAGGGAGAGGCAAATTTCGCGCCCTCACGCCCCTAGCCGCCGCAGGAGACGCCCCGGGCGTCGGGAATCGCAGGCCGATTCCCGGCCACCGTAGGCGCGGGCTTGCGGACGGTGAGCAATGGGTAGCTAGGAGAAGTTATTTGATAATTTCCCACCCAAAAAAAAAAAAAAAAAAAAAAAAAAAAAAAAAAAAAAAAAAAAAAAAAAAAAAAAAAAAAAAAAAAAAGCTTACATAAATTGAAAGCTTGAATTACGTTACTGTGGACTTTATCAGCAAGTACGTAATCCCATAACTAACCTAACACCTTTCCATTAGCAGTGGGCCCATCACAGCAGATAAAACGAATGAAATTTAAACTTGCTGGCTATTAGTCGAATTCCTAGTTAGATTGGCGCTTCAAATTAATCGGAACTCACGTCAGGTGGATTAACTAGTGATGTAAAGGTTTACATAGACGAGGTGTGTTTATAACGAATGTTTGTTGATGACAGCGTCACGTCTGACGGGGCCTAATTATACAAACAATTGGACGGATTGAGCTTGTCGTGTGAGGGATAACACAAGCGCAACGCAAACTTTGCTTGCATCTGCGGTGTTTGGTAAAACACTTAATTTAAATTTATGTTGGTGTTGGCAACATAATAATTTAAGCTGGATTAAAAAAAAAAAAAACCTTTAAAAGTGTCTGTTATAAATTTCTCATTATGTGTTTTAGACGGTTTCGGGATCTGGAAACGAGTTCGAGGGTTTCTGAAAGTTGAAATATTAATCTTTTGTCAAACTCATGTAAAATGAGTTAATCGATAGTCGTTGTTTCGGAGAAACAATTACAGCGTTTAACAGTTTTTAATGTTTCGTACCCGAAAGGTGCCAACGGGAACCTATTACTAAGGGTCCGCTGTCCATCTGTCCGTATCTTTTGAACCGTAATAGGTAGACACTTGAAATTTGCACAGAGTGTGTAAGTACTACAATGGCCGCTATAACAACAAATATAAAAATTTAATTTAAAAAAAAAAAAAAAACTATTATTATAAAAATATAAAAAAGATTTTTTTCTGTTATTTATTTTTTACATTAGATTTCCATACAAGAAACGTTATTCTGGGCATTTTTTGCTCGATCTTAATAATGGAACCCTTCGCATGCGCCGTTTTTTTAATTCCCTATTTTCGTACACAACGCTTTCAGCAAGACATCTAAAACTGTAATTCAAGATAAAGTTTTAGTCAACGAAAATGTTTGTATTTTGTTTGTAAACAGCAGTTGTTGCTGACAGGAGCCTGGTTTTTATTCCAGTCTTTAGTGCAGTCGGAATGGACACGAGAAGTGTTGGGCGCCATTGTCCTTTCGTTCTAGGGTTGACAAACAAATGTCCGGTATTAGTCGGACATGTTTGTGTTTACCTTTCCCCGGACGAAAATAAGTGCGTCCGGTTTTGCTGAGGCTGTTAGGCTTTATATGAAGGACTAGCCGACCCGTCAGACGTTGTTCTGTCAAAATTTCGGTTTCGATTTTACGGCTGTTTCTTTGGGTTTTTCCTAATTTTCTTTTTTCCTTAACCGCCCCAGGATTCAGGGGAACAAAACAAAAAGAATAATATTCAAATCAGTCGCGCCATTTTCGAGTTTTTGCGAATCTAATGCACGGCCATTGATTTTTATATATACATTTGTATAACTATTTTGCCTATTAATGAATTAGTGGACTGTTCTTAAAAGTGGCATTAAAATAGTTCCCAAAACAGGCGAGGTTGCTTTTTGGGTGCCAAAAAAGTTGGTATCATTTACTTAACAACATACATAAATAAACTCACGCTTTCGTATCATGGGGGTAAGCAGAGACTACAGAACCACCTACGATTCTTACATACGCCTTTTGCTTCGTTTACTTTGATAGTTACATTAAATAGACATTTAGGTGTATTTCATTAAAATAAAGTCACGTTATAGGTAGTACACGTTAAAATTGCCATAGCTATTTTAGTGGTAGAGAAAATATTTTACCAACAGTATTTCTTTCAGTTTAGTTTTTGCATTCATACCTGGCAACCCTGAGAGACAGAGCAGGGATTTTACAAGGATACTAGATAGTGTCATTACTCGGTAGTCACTCTTTTATACCGGAATTGGTGCCTCCACCACTGTAGTGCCAACATTCTACACGAAGGCGCTTGGCCTACATTCGGACTAAATGAATATTTATTTTAATTTTACTGCCTTCATTTAGAAGTGAGGAAAACAAAGGACGAGAGGCGGCAGAGACTTGAGAGGCTTCAGGTGGCGTTGGGAGGATAAACTAGTAAGATTATATTACTGCAACTGGAGGAAGAAAGACGGGGTGGTGTGAACGTTATTTTATAGTAAAAGAGGATTTTTAATTCCGTGTTTTGGCATTATCTCCTGTCTCCTTCGAAATTGATAAGTTCATTCTGAATTTTGTTAAGCGGCCATAGTAATTCAGTTGGCTGAAAAGGCTGTACAGAAGTGGGTTACACTCACGGTGAAGATACTTTCTTATGGTAATCATCAATTTTACCAAACTATCACTAAGAAAAACGTGTTTGTGTGTCAATTTCAGAATGACGAGTACGATGAAGAAATAGTCGGATTTACCTACACATATTTTCAATAAGGCAAGTTAAAAAAAAAACAAGCGAGTCTTATAGTAGTCACATATGATGTGTAAAATCTGACATCTTGGCTGACAGCACCAACCTCTCGGAAAATGGGTTGGTCGCACCAACCCATTCTAAAGGCCAACTCTAACACCGCGCGCGCTCATTGGTCAAATCCAGTAGCGCGCGCTTCTCCGATTTCCTGTTACACACTTCCGTCCCTTTTCACGAAATCGCTCTCACAGATTGCAGAAAAGCGAGAGGAAAGATGTTACACATCAAAAAAAGATTAGGTCAGTTGTGTTCGAAAAATAACAGTATTTCTTACAAATCTGATCTCTTTTACATACAACACCTTTCACATTACTCCATCGACATGCATACCATATCCCACAGTCTGTAGGTACATCGTCGCCATTGTTTCCTCCACCTCGCACCTGCGGGTAGTCGCGAAATCATTTTTATTATTTGACGTCGCGCGACTCCCTGAATACATTTTAATGCATAATGTACGCATTATGCATTGAAATGTGGTTGTTACCGGCTGGCTGTGAATGGATATGAGGATATATGCAACGGCTTCGGTGGATCAGATATTTATAATAACGTAAATATTGATGTTTATGGGAATGTTAGGTTTTTGAATAGAAATAGGACTGCTTTGGTTGGACTGGGTTGTGTGGTTTTCGGTGACTCCAGGTTGCTACTGAGAAATTTCAAATGGAAAAAGCCAATAACACTTTGCCTGACCCGGGAATCGAATCGTTTGCAACCTTTACACCGATAAGGCAGTCACAGTCTGTCGAGTCAGGATGTTTGGCTTTTTACTAGTAAATATTAATTTCTGCGATAACAGCTTATCTATCTAGCAAGTGTAGAGCTGGCCCAGTGGTAACGGCCGCGACTTACGAGTTGTAGGTCGTTAGTTCGAAACCCAGACAGGCGCTTTATTTTGTGTAAATAATTTCATCACCACTGCTCTCAAAACGGTGAAGGAAAACATCGTGAGGAAACCGGCATGTCCTAGAACCAAAAATTCGAACACATATATATGACATCTACCAAACTGCACTGGGCTCGCGTGATAGATTACAGCCCACTCCTTCTCGAAGAGAGGATGTGTGTAATAGGCTGATTATGAATCCATTAATTGGAGCAGTTTTGGATGAATCGGATGTCAGAGCTTCAACCAGTGGGTAGACTGTTTACATGCTGACATTATCGTCATCTGCATCCACAGATCCACACAGCCTTTTTCGCCCTGACAGCAGGTTACGCGTTCTTACTTTTACAGGCTTGCATGAAAACAAACTCACATCAAATTACCTTTAGCGATCTAATCGAAAAAGCTGTAACCACGAAACATTTTTATATAATAGTTTATGAGGAAGTCCGAACACGAACACGTTTCCGGTCCGCGCCGACTCGCGCGGCTTAACTAGTTAAACTAGTTTCGCCAACTCTGAGGCTTTCCAATTTGTCCGTAACTATCAACCTACCCATTTAGTTATAAGTCACAATTTGTTCATACCTATATACGTATTCGAAACCTACCTCCCTCTAATGCCTAGGTTACACGATGTGAGCTAGCGTGCGAGCTGGCGAGACGAGTTACTGCAGTGCAGCAACTTGCACCGTGTGACCGTATCATGCGAGTTACGGTCATGTGCGAGTCGGTCAGTAGATCGCATCCGAGTTACTACATTTTTTTTACTCGCCATGCGCCTTCGCCTACCACGCCACTCGCATAAGACTAGGACGGCAACTCGCTCGTTTTTAACGAAATGACAATAGCTCGTACGCTTAGGCGCACTCCGGGTGCATTCTCTGCTGCTGCATGTGTTTATCTTGTTTGCCAGCAGCTCGCAATCGTGTGACCGGGTGAGGCGAATCGGGCTACTGTCATGCCAGTAGCTCGCACTGTGTAACCGTGCCTTTTTACACTAGACCATTTGTTGAACTATCGGTACCTAGTGCTGTATCTACTATGGCGCAATTTGGTACTTAATTTGAAGACATCTCAAATCATATTTTAAAAAATCACATCCCAAAGCCATCCCATGCTGTCTGTTAAGACAGCAGGGTACAGCCTGATTAGGTTTAAATCTCGTTTCTGGTTTAGGGGCTTGAGGAACGGGTGTAAAGTGTCGTGTCTGGCGGGCAACTACCCAATGGTTGAAGTCGGGAGCTTGTATATATGTCGATCGCGCGGTAACTATAATTGTGCGATGCAGGATTTATGTGACGTCAGGATTTTGTGTGACTTCAGTTCGTTGATGCGTAGTTCGTATATGGCAATGTGGATGACATCACACTGGAATAAATGCAATCGCAATTAAAGACAATTCAAATCTTATTTGATCGAATAAGTCATCGTTTGAATGCCTTATAAAATATACAGTCAAAGCAAGATAAGGTTCTCATATGAACGAAAAACGTGTCGGTACTGTAGAGGCTTTACTTCGTATGGTTTTAGAATAAAACTTTAGTGAGTTCTAATTGTTGGCACTCAAACGATACAAACATTGAATTTATAATTAGAAAAGAAGAAAAGGTAGACAGTGGCCCCATGGGCTGTCAAACAGGCGATTAGAATATAAAAATGTTGGATTGAATTCTTAAACCAATATAGTTAACGGTTTTACCGCAATAAGTCTTTTATTTGATATCGTCCCGGTACAGTAGACTGACATAGTGTCTATAGTACCTACGACCACAATTCATTCGATTGCCAAAATATTTAGAAATCGCGCTTCGCTTATTGCTACCATCCCTAGTTGTGAGAAAGTTTCACAAATTCTTCGGGCGCCAGACCGAATCCGGTCACCGCGGATCGATGCCAAGATATTTTGAAAATAATTTCAGTTGTGCATCATGTGTTTCAAATCCTGGGACAGATGACTTTTTAATCCGCAATGGTGGGCCTGCTGTCATGGCGACAACGTAAAGATAATGATCGATTCAATGATGTATTATAATTATCATTGAAAATTAATTCATGAGTTCCTGGGTTCGGTTCCCAGGTCGGGAAAAGTGTTATTTGGTTTTTCCATCAGAAATTTCTCAATAACAGCCCGGAGTCTGGACTTATGCTCGCTCCCTATTATATGGGATTTAATATAGGTACACTTCAGCCTAACCCTTCGGGGAAAAAAGGCGTGATGATATTACGTTATGTGTTCATGTTTATTTTCTTAGGAATTTTCGAGATTATCATCAAAGATTTATTTATTTATTTATTTATTTACTATTACCACTTACATTTGTTTTTACAGGTTGGAACCCAATACAACAATGTAGTCACAATTTCCACACTCAGAGACGTCACCCAAAAACCGATTAAACATCACCACCAACAAAAATGAAGTCTTTTTAAACTGTCCTATTTTGACCGACAGGGTCCAAATTTATATCCGTCGATTAACGTGGATAATCAATTAACAAGTCCCAAGTAACGACTCTGAGTACCGGCACTAGTTATACAGAGGACAATATGTTAAGTGTCCCTCTGGAATTCCGCCAATGAGCATGTAAAGATATCCACTTGCAGAGAGACGCTGTTGAGTATCTTTATTGCCCGCCCCACTGGTGCAAACTTTAACAAGTTTGTACGGGCCACCGGGAATTTAAACAGCCTCTCTCTCGGCCCTTGCCGCAGCCTACTGTTTGGAACGAGCAATCCCAAAGATTCTAGTATTTGAGGATTATTCAGCATACCACGAAAAACCATAAAAACATATTTAACCAGTGCCAAATTGCGCCTTACCTCCAACTTATAGTAATCAACCATCCCTATTACAAAGAGGGTTGGATACATAAGTGGATAGAATGGGTAGACGCCAAATTGCTTCATATAAAGGAACCGGGTAAATTAGAAGGTATATAATAAATAATGAAATAATATATGATATATATAATATGCATCAGCACTAAGTATCATCGATGCTTAGTGCTGATCGTTTTCTCATTGGTCGGTGCGGTATCGTTTCGGTATAGTATGCTCGGTATACCGAAACTATAGGTACCGCACTGCTTCCAGTTTTCCTCATTGGTCGGTAAGCAGCAGTGCGGTATACTCGTACTATGCTCTGTATACCGACACGATACCGCACTGCTATCATTTACTGACCTGACGTTGTTTTCGGTATAATCGGAAACACTCATTGAAATATAGGCGCTCGGTAAGCTTTCGGTACCGAGTATACCGAGCATGCTGTAAAACGCGTGACGTGAGCGGGTACCGCACTGGTTGTTTCTACCGAGACGCGGTACATCGAAACGATCCCGCCCCGCTCCCGCGTTTACCAAGCCAATCAGGAAACGCTCATTGAAATATAGGCGCTCGGTAAGCTTTCGGTACCGAGTATACCGAGCATGTTGATCACCGCTAACATACCGACCAGTGAGGATAGGGCCTTAGGAGTGTGGTCACCATATTATAACGCATGAGATAGAGTTCGAAGTGTCTTGTTCTATGGTTCGACTCCTAAGTTGTTAATGCCGCCTAAACTCAACTGGTAATTTGACATTTTGTATCGGGCTATCGGCATAATAGGTACCAGGAGCATCCTAAAGGTGAAGTGGCCCACCTCAGGCGATAGTTAGGCGATGAAGTTTGACAAAAGTAATATAAGTTAGTGAAGGCCAAGCGTTGTTGGTGTATGCTAATAGTTTTGTTACACTTGAACTTGGCTGCCATTTGCATTTTGTTGGTGGTCGAGGCTCGAGTGAAGGACATAACACAAGACAATGTTTATTAAAAGTGTTATCTTCATTTCTTGGAGATAGAGGTCTATTGTAAACATAACGTATGACGATGCAAAGTTGCGATATTATTTTGAACTTTTTACGAACAACATTCAATTGAAAATGAAAAACATTTTCAATTGAATGTTGTTCGTAAGGGTGCGTTTCCACTGAAGCGGAGACGAGTGGGGCTTAGTGGAGACCTGCAGGAATTGACCAATCACAACGGTTGAACTCCTCAACGCGTCTCTCGTCTCGTCTGTAATTGGACGATTCCTGCACGCCTCCGCTCAGCTCCGCTCGCCTCCGCTTCAGTGGAAACGCACCCTAAGGCTATCTATGCTTGTGCTTAAAATACCATATTTGTTCCCTACGTAGGTACATAATTGTTTTAAAAAGCTATTTATATCTAGATCTAACTTTAGAATGAACTTAATTAAGCGTAGACTTTATCGATTTAGAATTTGTATGTAACTTAGCCGCTTTGATGAAATTTTCTATTGATAACAGTATTTACTTAAACCTAAGCCGAATAATCTCAGGCTTAATTAAACTACACATGGCCTAAGGGTCAGTTCACACCGAGACGTGACGCGACGAGATACTTGAAGAGGCCAGAAGTTTAGCGCTGCGCAGCGCGGCGCCGCGGGACGCAGCGCGATGTCGCGAGGCGCATCGTGAAGTTGCTGGCAGCCCTACGCCTCGCTGCTTCGTGAAGCATCGCGCTATGCCGCGAGACATCTCGGGGCGCAGCGCGACGCCGCGCCGCGAGGCATTTTCGGATTATCTCAATTAAATGTGTACCTTTTTGAGTAGTAAATAAAGTTATATTTTGTATCACTATCTTAAAAAGTACGTACAGCGTCGCTTTGCGTCACGTCTCGGTGTGAACTGACCCTAACACACATAGTCTACTAAGGCTGTTTGTATTTGTGTGTGTATGCCTTATATACGTAGGTATAACGTACCTTTGTAGTTATTTTAGTACACACGGTTCAATAAGGCATAATGTTTACAATTATGGCGTGATTCTAATGAGAACATTATGCTTCGTAATAAACAACATCTGGTTCAGGCACAAGTTATTATAAGGAAAATTATAACGTTGAATATGAACCGGAAAATGGATCAACAAAGCGAACAAAAATCCTCCTTTTCAAAATTAGGTACCATTTGTGAATCTTTTACGAATATTTTCAAAATAGGACGCTAGTCCATGCTTTTGTTTAAGAGCGGGTGCTTCCAGTCATCATTAATCTTTTCAGCCGAAAGACATTCACTGCTGGATATAGGCCTCCTCGCATCCAGCTGATTCATGCAATCTTCACAAGGTCA
The DNA here is from genome assembly GCA_949128155.2 of Xanthia icteritia. Classification (NCBI taxonomy): domain Eukaryota; kingdom Metazoa; phylum Arthropoda; class Insecta; order Lepidoptera; family Noctuidae; genus Xanthia; species Xanthia icteritia. Next base: position 16,285,104 of record OX421947.2, on the reverse strand, counting down.
TAGATCCGCCTTGTGGAAGGCCTCCCAACGTTAAGCATTCCAGTACGCGGTCGCCACTCCACAACCTTTCAGTTCCATCGACCTTCCATTTTGCGAGTAATGTGCCCTTGCTTTGTCGGTTACCTTGGTTCTCCTGTCGATCTCAAGATTTTTAATTTGATCAAGCAGGGAAACTCCAAGCAAATCCCTCTTCATTGCCCTTTGGGTGACTTTCAGTATTCTAGGCCCATTGAGGCTACGTTTCAGTGCCATAAGTCTTTACTGGCAACACTCACTGGTTGAAGACTTTCGTTTTAAAACACTGCGGTATGTGAGACGAGAAGGTATTGATTAACTTCCCGAACGCTGCCAAGCCGAGTCAGATTCAACGATTGTCCTCGTTCTCGAAGTTGGACCTACCTAACTGGACTATTTGTCCTAGGTAGCTATAATCGAGAACAACTTCGAGTGTGTCTTCGATCTTCATGAGAGTAAGTGTTACATGGGTATTTGATATTACCGTTATTTTGTCCATGTTCATTTTGAGACCCACTCTGAACTCGGAAGCTCTACTCTGCTCTGCCATGAGGCCATCGAGCATTGTACCAGCCGCCACCATAGTCCTCCATAGTCTCAGCCATGACTATTTTATCGACGGCAAACCGAAAGTGAGTGATGAATGAATTATCAAAACACAGCTAAATGAAAAATTTCATGTCTTTTGTCTAATAATCCTGGGCTAATTAATGTCTATGGTTGACGTTAAGCAAATACACTCTAACAATATCTTATATCTTGTCCAGAACTTTATTTTATCATTAGGCTGAATTTGAATTGAAATGTCTATAAGTTATTATTCTACATTATTGAAATTTACAAAACGCTATTTTCCACTTTATTACAAAGATGTTAAGATTGTTAGTTGTATGTACTTTTGTTCATGGATACAACTCCATACGGACTTTGAACAAAATTTTAATATTACGGCTACGTTACAGAACTTTGTTGTACAATAGGAAGCAATTAATTTTGTCAAGAGTTGTGCGCTTGGTTGTTTAATTAAAGCAAAATACCAAAACCCTCTCTGAGTATCTCTGTTACAAGAGAACCGTTCTTTTGTGATAATTGATTTACGCGGAATTTTCATAATTTTACAAGGATTTCGCGAAAGTAGCTATATTATAATTAAACATTTCAAATCCGATTAATATATTTTTTGTTAAATAACATTTCTCCGCTGTAAATTATCGATGAAAAACTATTTTTGGCTCTTCGATTTTACTTGACGACTACCATTATAATTATTGAATTATTTTGTGTTATGTTGTGTTTGTGCTGAACAAAGATTGGTAAATTTTTCACAAAAATGGACCCTCTTTTATTTATTGATTGGTTCTTGAGTTCTGTCTGTACCTTCGGCGTGGCATTTTTTGACACTTAAATGTCAAATACTGCTGAAAATTACAAATTTTCATGACCACCGTTATAATATGACGGTATCGCTTTCCTAGGAGAGCTAGCATAACGATTGCAAAAATTATGGCCGACATCATGTTATTTAACTAAAGATAACTAGAAAAAAAAACAATTTAGTAACCTGGCAAAGCATGTTTTGCTGACCTTCCATTTTAATATTATAAATCATAAAGTCGCTCAGTTACGAAGGTACAAAGCGACCACTGCGCAACCACAGGGCAACCTCCTCGCGTGACCACCACCTAAAAAGTGCCCGGATGTGCCCGGGCATCCGTCGACCTTCGCCGCTATTCAACGCTTCAAAGGCAAAGCAACGCGGAAAAGTCGACTAGTGTGAATGATCGGTTTTGCGACATTGCGATTTGTCGGACGACTACTGAAGTCATTATTGTATCGATAAACGTCTTTGATTTGAGCTTGAGCCATACAGATAAATTATTAAAGAAAAAGAATTGTATCCATTTCAGGCCTGGAGTTTTTCTGAACATTTTATTTTCAAATCTCCTAAATTATCATTTTTTAAATAGACAAAATTTAATCGAGATTCAAAATCGTATCACCTTCAACTATCATACTGATGTTGAACTATCATATTTTGGCCAAATTAAATCGCAACTGCAATGCAAAAAAGCGCTACAACCTTCTAACATTCTCTCCAAAAAACGCAAATTCATAACTCCCTCGTTGGCCTAACACAAAATTTATGCGCGTACATAGGCAGAGGTAACAAAGCGAGACAACAGATGGTTGCATGAATAAAACAGTGGGGGCCGCCCTGAATATTTGACGTGGTGTGGACCGCGCCGCTGCCCGCCGAACAACAGTCGTATATACTATATATGATCTTACACGGGAAATCTTTTTGTTTCTCGATATTTTCTGTCACATATGCACTTGGTCAAATGGGGGACTAGAAAGGGACTAATATTGGAGTTACTATGAGTATTTTCAAAGAACAAGGAAACTTCTTCTGCGGCAGTATTGAACCCCTGCACACGTACCATGACCACTTCTATCTCTTTTGTACGATTAGTAGACATAATCACATCTCTTTCCATACAAAGTGAGCGTTCTTTTGTTTATTTTTGACATCGCGGCGCCGTCTACAATCTGTCATTTTGTCTTTTTTCTTCTTCTTATGGTGGTCATGCATCACGTGGCAGCTGTCTCTAACGGCTGAGTTTAAATTCATTAGTATCCTTTCAGGGGTTGAGGGTGCGCATGAGCATCTATGAACAATTTTTGAAGGAACCTCATTGTAACGAAATATTTCATTAAATGTTGCATCCTGTACCTATATATAGATCTACCGTATTAAATTGTTGATGCTGTTTGAGAATATTTTATTATAAAGGTCCCTGAAGTTTAAGAAATATTAATTTCTTCTTTACTTTTAGCAGTAGTAGTATACTCGTAATAGAAGTATTAAATATGCTACTACTTTTTTTGGTAGGAAAGAAAAATGATTTACCTATTCAGCATTAGACAGACAGTACAAAAAGACAGATAGTTAGAAAGGCAGGCATAAACAAACAATATAGGAAGGGACACTACAGGACTCTAATATTTGTCCTTTCAATAATAGATATAAATAACTACTACCAAAATCCTGAAATACAAAACTAGACCAACCCCAAAGTAGGTACTAAAGACAACAATAGATGATAGAAAGTGCGCAGTTTCCGAACAAAAACACTGTTTATCGTCTGACGGAGTCCGAATAAAACCGTTTGGGCATCATATGGGTCGATGAGTTTCAATCCTTCGGCCAACAAATCAACGCCTCACCGAAAGTTATTAATTTCGCTTCAGATACACTTTATTTCGGCTATTGGGTTGATGGTAATGGATTTTGGGGGTCTGGATTTTGAGGGCGTCCTAAAAATCCAAGTATATTTTAAGGCTTTATTTAGGCTGTAGCACCTACAGAGAGGTCACTTATGAGAGTAGGTCAAACAGATGAGTTGCCAGGTACTATTTTTAGGATTTCCTGAATATAATCTACCTGCCTGCTCATGTCTTTTAAAGTCAGTTAGATATTGAACAAAAAATAGTCATAATATTGCTTAATAGTACCTAATTATTAATAGACTTTATCTCTTTCTTACAAAAAAGAGAAAGTGATCAACTTCCAAGTCATTGCTGAAAATTCCCTAAAAAATGAAAATTCCCTAAAAAACTGACATTTGTCAAAATAGTATAACGCATGGAAAATGGTGATCCCACTTTGTGCTTACCCCGGATACCATAATATTTACTTTAGTATATTTTCATGAAACTAACGTATCGGTTTTGGTCCATATTTGCTGAAAAAAAAAAAAAACACCATGCAAGCATAATCACAAAAGCTCTGTAACTTTAAAGCTTATGATTTGCGCATCGGTCTAGACACTCTAGACAGGACACAGTAAACAGTAATAGCAAATATTCGAAGAGACAATACAGACAGTTCCCATCTCTATCGTATAAAAAAGTTTAATTACTTACGACGGACATGGAGTTAGGAGCACAGAGTGCTAACATGCGACAACCAGTGCTGGGGCTCTGTCTTGCATAGGGTCGCAGCATCATGCTAAGTGATGGCCGTTTTGCGTGAATGTGACGCATATTTTCCCTGAACTTGTTTCCATTTTATAATTTTGTGTTCTTTTTTTTACCGCAAATAAACGTATTTTCTTTCTTTCTTTTTTTCTTTCACTTTGTTCCTCTCAAAATTGCATTGTATTACGTGTGACGAACATCTTTAATTAAGCTTTAAAATTATTTATTTCGCATCCATCAATGGTCGCATCCGATTAGACTTGAAGCCGAACATACTTAGGCAAGGCAGATGATGATCCATCAACACACGATGTAGAATGACTTATGAGCTAAGATAGGTACTTCATAAAGATATAAGTAGGCAAATATGGAGCAAAAATTAGATGATTACCACCGTCGGCTTCTAACCATTCGTCAGTATATAAGACACTCTTCTACTGTATCCGATTTTCAGGTCACTTATGCACGGTGAACGATGGATGTCCTGTCTCAATACAAAGACCGACAATTTCTTAAAGCAGTTGGTTTAATGCTCTAAGGAAAATTTACATTCAAAGTCAAACTCATAGCATTTATGTATTTCAATTAAATCAATTATAGACACTTTTGAATTGTCAAGGAATCGTTATCAGAAAAATGAAGCTAGTTGTCCATTTCAAAGCGTAGTAGGTTTCTATGGAGAAGAACGGGCAAAAAATCCATGGGCACTCTTTTAAATCACAATATTGGTTGCATCATTCAAGTTGAAATTGTACCTGTGAGAACGATGTAGAAAGACAAGCACATTTTTCTTCTACAAAAAGATGATGTTGGTCGACAGAACATAAGCACTCCATTTCTTCATACTCTGTGTCTTCTCAGACGCTGCCCAGGAAAGCCGGTAACTGGATGCGGGCAGTAAATATTGCATCGCACGTGGACTCAGGGGACCCCCAGGAAAACATCTGAGGGAATATCAGGTTTAGAGCTAGTAAAATAACGTCTGGACTTTAATGTTAATATGCTGCTAGTCTTACTGATCAAATAAGGTTTCGGGTGACTTCTGTGAGTTTATTGCTGGTAGTGGATGGGAAGCAGTAGGTAGTTTTAGGCCGTTTTTAGGGAATATGCGGTCCAAGTCTGTAAATATAGAGAGTTTATCAAATGGCATCTTTTATTTCCGTTCTTATTGTTACATAGAATTCAATGTACTGTTTCTAACACTAAACTATATATTATGTATAAGTATGTAAAAGAAAAAATAATAAAAAATAAAGTGAATAGTTCGGCATCACACAAATCGTCCGCATCGCTGTCAGTGGGAAAAGTGCCCAAAAGGCTGGCAGCATTGCCACGTTTGATGGCAACGCTGATTCTTTGACCTAAAAATTGGCCAGCCCTCTGGTCACGTCAACTTATTTAAAAACAAATTGAAGACCTATTTATTGAGGAAAGGCTACTACAGTATCAATGAATTCCTAGATGACATATGACATTGTACCTTATGATTGATTTTATTACTTTGACATTTAATATGTATTTAAATTTTTAATTAACCGTTATTGTTTTATTGATGTTTCTAAATGTATTTAATGAATTTTATTTTAATTGCAATTGTATAATGTTATTTTTTAAATTTTCAACACAATGTAATTATATTGTTATGAAATAAATTACTTATGACTTATGACTTACGTGAAGAGTCGACCAACCGCTTGGCGATGCCACGTTTATTAAATTATTTACATAAATAACGGCTTAGGACTAGGTGGTGACTTTTGAGTCAGTGATAAATGGAAATAATTGTATTTTTTTATATATTTTTTTAAACGTTGCCCACTCTATGAATTTCTCCTGTATTGTGGGCGACAAACATTTAAATTCACATACACAAACAGCCAGACCCGGAACAACTATTTGTAGGTCATACAAATTTTTGTTCCGTGCGGGGATCGAACCCGCGACACGCAGTGCAGCAGTCAATCGCTTAACCGCTGCGCCAACCGTGCCGTCAAACATTCAATGATTCAGACTTTCAGATTTTGACAGTATTTATTTCAGTGAAAAATTACCTGGATAATATGTCTGCTCACAAGTAGGTACGTACTGTATAATGAAGAGGACCTTCAATATGGTTTGACTTATTTATGACCAGCACCAAACTATTGTCACATGGAACATTGCTTTCTCGATTGCATTTGGCTTGCTAGCTTAAATTACGATGTTTTATTTATTATTTATTTATATTTCAGACAACATGATCCATTTTGTTAGTAAAAATAGTGCTTAAAGCTATGTTAGTTCACACATAAACGCATACAATGTTTGAAGAACGGACAGTCATACCTGTCCGCTATTACACTCAGGATGCTGTTGTTACTCACACGCACTCTGTGCAGCAGTGACGCCACTTTTTTGCGAAAGATTGCCGCGAAAACAAAAAAAAATGAGAGATTCGTTTAGGTACCTAGCTCATGTATAAAAGGCTAATAATATCTGTCTGTCAAGAGTTTATTAACCGCAACAAAAAACAACCTACGAAACAATAGTAGCCACTATCATGTGGGAGTAATAAAAGGTTTAATTACGGCCTCCGAGAGTACGTGATGCCCCCAGTAAATATTGAAACCCACTTGTGGACACAGGGAGGCAAGCTCGTAAATATATAAACATCTCTGTTGAGTACACGGCTTTACATTTTTCGGTTAAATCTGAACTGAATTGTGTAGTTTGTGTATGCAGGGTTTTATGAAGTTAAGGGCCTGTGTCACAGTGTTCGCATTGGCAATCTACCAGATGAATAAAAAAACAGAACAGAATTTGTACGAAAATCTTTGGCAGTTAATCGAAACTCATGTGAAAATGGTTCAAAAAGAGGGAGGGGTACGCTTAAAAACATAGCCAATATTATAACACACTTTTCAATAACATTATCATTATTGGGATTGACTAAAAAACCAGCCAAGTGCGAATCCGACTCACACACGCTAGGATAATACCACCGTACAATATTTACCACTACTACGCTACTAGAAAACAGATGTTAAAGCAGCAAAACAAAAACCATCGGGAAATAATAATACCCGCATATGAATGTAATAAAACAATTCTGTGAAGAAAATATACCGACTGAGGATAATAAAAACCGCAGTATGTATGAGTTTGCCAAAGAAAAATATGTCATGTCAATAAATTATCTTATGTGGCGAGACTTTCTTTTGGATCACAAATACTTTTCTGATAATACTTATGAATTTATGGGAACAGGCGAGCGTCCTTTGGTTGTGCTATAAGATATAAGAGTCAAATGGTTACTAATTTTCATGGTAAAGTTAGGGAATTCTTGCAGCTTTTCGTCTTAGTAAACCAAGTTCTTTAATAATCAGTACCCTAATTACGTAACACATTTCGTAAACGATTACGACTAATCTGTTTCATTTTGACAGTTCAACAACATTAATTGCAACATTGATTGTCGAGCAGTTTTTTTTCGAACTTTTGAAGCAATGGATTAGCAATCTGTTTCAAAACGATACAGATTCTGACTGATCGTGTATTACGCAATTAGGTTAAAACATTATATTGCTGTCATCAACAAGCTTTTTTGTCCTGAAACTGTAATACATACATAAGGTTGAAACATAAACCGACGCCTTCATCCCATGGACCATAGGCAGAAACTACAGAGCGTCACCTGCTACGATCCTTTTTTTTTTGTTTTAGCTGGGAAATTACCAAATAACTTCTCCCGCTCTGGGTGGAGCGGGAGGGCGTGTCAGACTCTTACTGACTAAAACCCACGCGTGTTTCTCATTTGCCTATACGTTGCCAGGGGCCACGGTATCCCTTTTGGACTTTCCCGCAACCCCAGCAGGCATCGGTCCTATCGGACCCCTTCCGTTGTGCTGACATCTCTTTGAGGCGCGCGTGGAACACAACGCGCCGTCGACCCGGGCCTGGTCCTTATCGGCCGGCGAGCTACCCATTGCTCACCGTCCGCAAGCCCGCGCCTACGGTGGCCGGGAATCGGCTATCGATTCCCGACGCCCAGGGCGTCTCCTGCGGACCTGCTACGATCCTTACATACTTCATTTGCTTAGTTTACGTTCATACATTGGTCATACACACACGCACGCCGTTTCTACGCACCTGGCCTTTCTGAATTGTAATATCCGGTTTATAACAAAATAACATCATGCTTTTCAGGAACGTTTCAGGTATTCCTAATTTTCATTTTAAGGTAAGCTTACTAACGAGAGAAGCCAGTGGTAACGGCCGCGACTTACGAGTTTTAGTTTTTGGTTCGAACCCAGGGCGCTTTACTTTGTGTAAATTATTTCATCACCACTGCTCTCAAAACGGTGAAGGAAAACATTGTGAGGAAACCGGAATGTCCTAGAACCAAAAATTCAAAGAAACGTGACATCTACTAACCCGTACTGGGCCCGCGTGGAGGATTACGGCCCACTCCCTCTTAACGGGAGGAGGCAGTTGGAATATTATAGGCTGTTTATGCTTATAATAATATGCTTACAATGCTCAATACTAAAAGAGAGACTAAATAGTTAGTATAAAAATTGAATGTTTCAAAACAGATAAATCTAATGAAATGCACTATACTTATTCAGTTTTTTCGCCATTTCTTTTCCAAAAAAACAGACGGCAGCCGGTGGTTTTTTTACTAGATAATCTTCAGAGAGGGAAGCACGGAGAACAGATAATAAAATTTGGATCTAGTCCTGCCAGTGTCTGCAAGAAACAATGAGATTACCAGGATTTATTAGCGGGATCGAAAATTGCTTGTCCGACGAAACAAATGAAACTTAATCAGTATTACTTTGTAGTACCCTGGGTAGTTTGTATGGAGCAGTTTACTATCCTCTTTTTAACCTGGAGTAGGTTAAAAAAGGAGGAATCGTTTTTTTGAACTTTTGATTAAATTATCTATATTGTACGGTTTCTATTTTGCCATTTTTTTACTACATAAGTTATTTATTTACGCTCAAAGACGAGTTAAAATTAGTGTTGAAATATGGAAGTTTCGACGCTCATAACTTCCAAATTCAAATTCAAATTCAAAATCATTTATTTGCTAATATGGGTACTTAAATAAAGTTGTTAAAAAATAAATAGAGCAAAGTTCAACCATATTACGCCTTGAGGCATGCATATCTCAAGGTACGTACGTGTATCACAACATTATTATACAATATAATTACTTGCAACAATAATTTATGATTGATAACACAATTTTGGTTAATTTCACAGTGGCAAATAATAATGAAACATTAGCAAATAATAATGTCACTAGAAATTAAAAATTAAATGTCACGTATTAAATGAGAATGTCAAGATATATTTGTAAAAACATTTTGAATTAATATCTAATAATAAATAATTAATTAGTGCATTAATCCCATGTCACATCAACAACAATATTTCTGAGAAAAATATGTCATTACATCCTGTATTAAATAATCCTGAATACTATAATGACATTTAAATAGCAAGAATCTTTTTAATTTCTTTTTAAATTCATCGATGGATGGAGTTTCTAGTATAGACTTTGGTAAGTGATTGTATATACGAGTACGTGGTGCCATACTGAAAATACTTTTGGTATATAAGGCCCTCTTGTTGATTTGCAACCAATTTTACCACAAATTTTATGCCGCTTACTTCTGTACTTATCAAAAATATGTTTGTTAGTTCCTGCGAAGCTAGCAATCTCATAAATGTAGACACGCGGCAATGCTAATATATTATATTTGATAAAATATGATCTGCAGCTAACACTCTGGTTGATATTAAACATACCCCTAATACACCGTTTTTGCATCTTGAATATAATGTCCTTATTTGTGGAATTACCTCATAATATAATACCATACTTTATCAAGGATCCCATGTAGTCATGGTATGCTGCAAGTAAAGCAGAAGTGTCTACCGTTTTTGCCAGCATATGTAGGGCATATGATTGCTTATTTAATTTTTGATTAAAAGTATCAACATGTGTCTTCCAATTCAAATTATAACCAATTGACATGCCTAAGAATTTTGTAGTTGCTGTCTCATATTTTTTGTTCCCTGTATAATCTATATTAATGTCAGTAAATTGGGCTTTACGATTGCGAAATATCATCATTTTAGTTTTGTCAAAGTTCATTTTTGAATTTTATTAGTGTCGCTTTAATACTGTTTATTGTAGTAATATCATATCATAGTCATAATCGTATTTAGTAGCGAACATTTTTATTTATTCAGTTACTTGGCATAATTTCGTAATAACGCACACAAAGCGCACGCGGTGAAAATATAGAAGGTAGCACAAACATTTTTTACAGTATTCCTTTTGCAAGCTTTTTAATTAGCTTTAAAATGTTCAAACACTCCCGAAGTCAAAACAAATCCTAACAGCAAAAATAAAATAAAGATATAAATCCACTGACGCAAGCCAACAGCTAAAATTAAAAATAAAACACTTAACAATGAATGGAGAATTCAAGTAAAGCGTCCTATGTACTTTGCATTATGAAGCAAAAAGGTTTGAATATAAAATGTTTTCCTCTCAGTGCTTTGGACGACCTATTCGAGCGTTGTCCTGCAATTTGCTGGGACTGTGGCGACCGCTTCTTAGTGCGAACATGGCGACTTGTATCATGGGAACTCGACACGGATGCTACCATGCTTTCAAGGATATACATTTTGTTTAATTAAAGGGAAAATCCTGTAATAAATCTTGGATATTCTTGCGTAGTATTGTTCGGTTTGTATAGTTACTAAGTTGATAGGGAGCTGTCCACCACCAGCGAAACTAAGTTAGTTTAGTTCAGCCAGTTTTTCATCCATGTGCGTCCGCACACAAGCTTGTGCAACTAAGCCCAGGATCGCACGAGCGATTTTTTGCCGCGGCTATTTTTTTTCGCATACTGGAATTTCAACCGTTTGCTTAGCGCCAAGAGTTAATAATCCAACAGTGTTTTTCCGATCGCTCCCGCGCTGGGTTGCACTCTGTTGGATTGACAATGCTCAGCTCAACACCGAGAGTTGAAAATCTAGTGCGCGATAAAGTCCCGCCGCGAAATTTGCGAACGTGGGCTTAAGCAATTAAATTACTAACTAGTTAATTTACGGTTTGGTACGTTTAAACTACTCAGAGAAAATATTAAAATGTTTTCACATTCTCTATTACATGTATGTGCATTACATTATACATGTTCCGGAATAAATTCTCTAAACGCTATCAGTCAAGACTGCCTTGGTACTTGAAGACTAAACTTAGTTATACTGTTGAGACACTTTGCTGTGCCCGACAGGGTCCATAATTGATTTTATGTTTAACATACCAACTGTTTTTATGTACACATTATGGCATGCAATAAAGTATTGAGTATTGAGTATTGAGGGTTAACGAGCGCCACAGTAATCGATCCTCTCAATTACTTCCCACTCCTCGAGGGGTGGTCAGCTGACGTAGTTTTTCCCCATTCCATTTTCCCAACAAAATTACAACTAACAAGTGAGAAATAATTATTTGGAGTCCCTTATGTTTTTGTTAGTAGGGTCTGCTTTGAACATTCTGGTTAATGGTATGTCTTAATCATACCAACCTATAACTGTCCCCCTGCTGTTGAAAGGTTTGTTCTCATACAGAGAAAGCACAAGCATTGAACACCATGCTTGCATAAAGACGGGTTGGCGATTTCAGACTTAAATTAACGACTAGCTTCCGCCAGTGGCTTCCCCCGCATGATATCTTTATAAATCAATTTCTCCTTTGTTACTCAGTGATAATATAGCATTCTAAAGGTGAAAGAATTTTTGAAATCGGTTCAGTAGTTTTTGAGTTTTTTCATTACAAACAAACATACAAAAAATCAAATCTTGTCTCTTTATAATATTAGTTTAGATGAGTGCTCCCGCGCACTAGGCAGCCAAGTAGCAACAGCCAAGCTGCAGCAGCCGGAATATTAAGAAAATTCTTGGCCACCTAGTGCGCGGGCTCCAATTAGACATTATTATGTTGGATTGTCTGCCGCAGCCTGGCTACCTAGTGCGCAGCTGCCCTAAAGTGAAGGCTTCCACACGATGTTATTGTCAGTCAAATCCAAGATAAAATCAGAAAGTACATGGAAATGAAAAAGTCATATTGGTACCTACTTTTGCCATTGTATAAATCAACAACAACATAAAATCACGCCAATATTTCCCGACAAAATTGTCTAGCCCAGATAATTTTCAATTAATTTCACCTCCTGGAATCCTACTTTTCTATTCTGTCTGTATCACTTAGTAGTGGTTCAACACGACAGCACCGAGTTAACATAAACGCAGACAAAGGAGTAATCCTGTTATGTGTTGCCATTTTATAAATGAATTCACGGCGACGTAAATGTCAGAAGCGACTTGTTAAAAGATTTTTATAGAGAAGAGGAATAAACTAGAGTGTGTGATCAACTAAGTTGTGTGTGTAAAGGCAGCCGTTCGAGCGGTTTATAAAAGTGTTTGTGGCGTTTCATTCTTACACCATGTTTCATTACATCGTTTTTTAGGGTTCCGTACCTCATAAGGAAAAAACAGATCACTTCGTTGTCCGTCTGTCAGCCTGTCAAGACCCTTTTTCTCGGGAACGCGTGGAGGTATCAATCTGAAATTGCTATCAAATACGTAGATCTACGGTCCCTTGGAGCTCTAAATAAAGCTTCTAAGTCAACACAATAAAAAAATACTGTCATTTATGCGACATATTTACTTCCCGTTGACATAGAATCATGAAATTTGGCAAGAAGCAAGGTCTCACAGCACAATTACAGGAAAAGTCCGAAACTTGTTAATTTGTAGTTTTATCACATAATTTTTGTTTTCTTTGCGACTAAAACTACTATTTGCAGTTGAGGAATTGACCGTGACATATATTTCGATGTATGGAAGGACATGTTTTTCAACTACAACGTAAAGTTTGTTTTTGCGATAAATTCATCCCAACTACGGGACTCTTTAGCTTGCGTAGTCCGACACGCACTTGGTATTTTTATTTTTTCTTAATTTCACTAAATACACCTTCCTTCCAGTTTTCATCGATATAGTGCCAATAGTCTCCGCGTATAATGGCTGTGCTGTGTGACATCCAGACGGACAGACAGAAAGAAATTATGAGTTCCGTTTTTGGGTTGTACACCACGGTATATGTGTAATAAATAATCCAATTTTGATAACCATCATATTTTATTAAATCCTAGTGGAAAAAGTCACATCAGGGTTTATGCGTGCGTAATTTGCCCTACCAAAATCAAAGTGGACGTCAAAATTGTCAATACTCCACTTTGTCCCGCAGGTGGACAGCTTTATGGGGAAAAGTGTAATAATCCCCCTTTTGCCAATTGGTTGGTTCTGTTCATAGACAATTTTTACAATTTTTTTTTTTTTGAAACGTTGCCCCACTCTAGGAATTTCTCCTGTATTGTGGGTGCGTTTACAAACATTTAAACTCACATAAACAAACAGCCAGACTCGGAACAACTAATTGTAGGTCATACAAATATATTTTGTTCTGTGCGGGAATCGAACCCATTATACAGTTCATTGTGCTTGCTAACGTGTGTTCCCACAGACTGCTGTGTATGTGTGCAACATAACATAATGAGAAAATAAAATATAATTATCATTGTGATAAATGTGAATGTTAATAATTTATAAATGAAAATTAAATGAACGTAAGACAAAGTCCAAAACGAAATTACTTTTTCATAAACATAAATTATACCAGAAGCGTTTTATGAAAAAAGCTTGATAAAAAAAGTACTAATGTAGATTATAATTCAACAGTTAAAAACATTTTTGAGGTAGGTTTTCGCCGACTCCACAATAAATCAGCTAGAGTTAGGTTTCTTTTCATTGAGTCAAACGGGGTGTTGGTTAAAGTGTCATTTATGGCAGCTTCACATCTTGTTCCTTCGTGATTGTCAACACATTGACAGAATGGCTTATCTTCCTCGTTCAGGGAACAGATACCGTTATTCAGACAATAACCATGACACGCGTACACTTCACATCTTTCCCCTGAATAACCGGCATTACAACTGAAATAATGAAAATGTGTGTGTTTTAAACAAAATTTAAGAAGAAATTGGGCGGTGGCCCGATGGTAACGGCCCTGTCTTACATGTCGTAGGTCGTCGGTTGACTTTGTGTAATTTATTTCGTCACCACTGTACTCAAAATAGTGAAGGAAAACATGGTGAAGAAAGCACCATGTCCTCTTTCTAACCAAAATTTCGAACTCATGTGACAGCAACCAACACAAGCTGGGACGGCGTGGTGGATTATGGTCTACCCACTCTCACAGTGGGAACGTTATGAGCTGATTATGCTTATGCTTAAACAAGGAAACCATTAGAAGGAGTAGATAATATTTTACCTGCATTTAGGAAGTCCCTCATCATTGAAACTGCAGTCACCTTGCAAACAATAGTTCTCGCAGACTGAAACATCGCATCTCTCACCGATGTAACCAGGTGAGCATTCGCAAACAGATGTCTCACTAACCTTTGTACCATGAACACAAAACAGTTCGTCAACTGTCGTGTATTCTGTTGTCTGTTCTGTGTCTGTTGTCTGTTGAATATTAAGGCAGTTGTTGGTTACTGTGAGTTTTGGTATCAAGTTTGATAGGACTTCGCAATCTTGAAGACCCTGAATTTGGTCTTTAATTGTGTAGTTGGTGGCTATACCAATTGGACTTTCAGTGTAAAACTTACTAATCTCTTTAGGTTGTTCGCCTCTCATTGCGTTTTTTGGCATTTGCCAAACGGTTTTGTAGTCCACGCTACTGTTCATCCAGTATAAGTAATCATTTGAAACGGTCAACACTTTTGGTTCAGATATATATATATCACTTAATATATAATATTCGTTTTCACCATCTAAATCTCTTCTGTCCAAATACCAATGCTCAGTACCGTCAAAATTATAAATTTTTCGTGTTTGTGGGTCCATGGTCATGCAAAAAACTGGCGAAATTCGGTATATAACTTCTCTACCGAAACCATTAAATCGAGCCCTCTCAATGTACTCGCCTGTAATGTTTGTGTTGGTCCAATAAATGTACCTGCAATTTGAACAACACTATTGAATATCACAAAATGAAACAGATTTTGAGTTTTAAACTGTCATTGGTAACGTACCCTCTACAGCTATCCACGGCAATATCACTGGGGGTCCGGTCATCCATCTTGATAAAAAGATTTCCGTTAATATTGTTAACAGATCCAGGCTTTAATGAAATCCAATTAATGCTTCTGTCATTAGTATCAGTAAAGAATAGTGTATCTGTTGCCGGGTCGAAGGCAATACTGTGAATGTTACTACCGACTCTTTTCATGAAACATTGGTGCTCTTTGGATTGTAAGTTATAACCACATATAGCGTCGTACTCGCTCTGCTTGGCGACGTACAGCATCATGTTATGAACTTCGTCGTATGCTAACGCTCTGGGGTTGTGAAAAACAAAATTCACGGTGTTTGTTTTTATTCCGTCGGTAAAAAATATGAGTTGATCTCCTACACTAACGGCGATATCTGAAACAAACAAATAACAAGTTACTTTACTAAGCTGATAGCCAAATAAATGTAATCGCGAATTGAGAGTTGTGTAATAAGTCTTTAACATAACGGGGACACACGATGAAAAATTATTGCTTATATAGGTATATTTAAAGTTTAGTTTAAGCTTTATACAGGGTGGCCAGCTCGGAAATATACAAGTTTTATTTACACCATCGTGATTTGGCACCTTGCAGTTGTTTAATATCCATTATGTAGTTAAAATACGGCAAATTTGTTATAAACCGTCTATAAGACCATAACCATCGTATTTGGTTTGGTTTACATAGGTTTTTATTTTGCTAATAAAGTCTAGATAACAGATAACAAATGTGGAAAATTAAAAGTTAATTAATACTTAAACCCGTGAATAACGAACTGAAATATATTTATTAACTTATTAGCTGTGCCCCACGGTTTCACCCGCATACGTCTCGATCCCGTGGGAATATCGGGACAAAACGTATTCAATACTATATCTTAACCCAGGTCATGGTCTATCCATGTGCCAAATTTCATCCGAATCCGTTCCGCAGTTTTAGCGTGAAAGCGTAACATACAAACATACAAAAAATCAAATCGTTTCCCTTTATAATATTATTGTTATTATAGTTTAGACATGGTTTTGGTAAGCATTTCAGTTTATCAATTCGCTTACCTAAGGCCCTATAAAGTGCAATTGCTGTATAAATAAATTTATGATGTGTAGCATCATATAATTAAGAAATCGCAGATTAATCAGTGTACGTAGTTAAATCGTAGAATGAAAAACCTCTGCCTTTAAACCCTTAGTAGGTAAAAAATAAACTACGCTCCTCGTACTCACCCCAGGAGTGCGCCAACCCCAAGTACAGCACTGCCAACGCCAGCACACACTGCGTTTTATACATTTTAAACTTCAGAAATACAAAGTTGTTTCAACAGACGTAGTTGGTGTATCCGACGCTGGTGATTGCTTTTTAACCGACTTCTTTGATTCTGAAGCCAAACGCTAATTTCTCGCAACTTATATAGGACTTTTCGGAATGGTGATAAGAGACTGGTAGATAAGAGTTCCCGTTAATATGTACCTAAGTGGATATTCCACACAAAGATAACTCGGTAACCTATTCCTCTTATTTGCCAAGTGTCTCTGTAGGTTATCGGTTAGAAAGTTGCGCATCGGGAATACCAATTTATATTTTAAAATAAACATTGTAAATTACACAAACAAGTATTTTATCTACTCTGTGAGATGTTTTTATTAATAACTAGCTATTTCCCGTGGCTTCGCCCGCGTGGAGGTCAGAAATTATTCCACGGGAACATACTACCGGGATAAAAAGTATGGTGCTAACCGATCATGGTATATGCGCGTGCCGAATTTCATCTAAATCCGTTTAGCGATTCGGGCTTGAATAGGTAACAGACAGACAGACAGACAGAGTTATTATGCATTTATAATATTAGTAAAGTGTGGACGCCTTAGTCACAGCATATTATGGCTTGGTGGGTTCAGTTCTGAGTTATGGTGTTATTTTTTGGGGGAATTAAACTGATAGCGAAATAGTCTTTAAAGCACAGAAGAAGTGTATCAGGACAACGTTTGGATTACATGTAAACCATTATTTATTCAATTTAAAATATTGATTCTTCCATCCTTTATAAATTTTTGACGTTGCTGTATTTGTTAAAACCAATCCAAAGAAAAAAAAAAAAAAAAAGTTGTTTAAAAAAATGCCAGACATTAATAATAACCGAAGTCGACGGAATAAGTTGTTTTCATTTATTATTGACGTAATCTACTCTTTACACAGTTTTTATTTTTGATTTTTATGAGTTGTATTGTATGGTCAGCTAGCGACCTCGAAAATTGATGATATTATTCTTGTCTGAGCAACCGGCAGCAAGTTCGTCGTGCTCCCTTAGATGTCATTGCTTGCGGTAACGTCGTGGTTGAGTTGCCTCCTTCCCTCAAATATGGCGAGGGGGGTAATGGCTGATCTTTGCGTTGTGCTCGTGAACGCGTGCTACTTGTGGTGACTGGTCGTCTTGCTGACCATGGTTTTTGTTGTTGTTATTAGTAATTAAATGTTTATTTATTTTTACTACGATAGTTAGCTAGTTCGCTAGTTTATCATTTGTGATTTCCGAGTTACAGCTTTAATTGCTATATGTAAACGGGCACGCCCTTAATGCCTGGAGGCTTTCATTCGGGTATTAAGTTCTTTTTACTTTTTTTTGTTGGTATATTGGCGTGTGCTAGGTGACATATAGAAAAATAATTTAATTTAATGTTTTGTGTTGCCTTAAGTAAATTATTTTGCATAAGCACTATTGTATAGAATCAAGTTTTTCTAACTATTCAGACAGCTGTGCTGCTGGGGAGTTTGTTGCGCCACTTCTTCTTCCCAGCTAAAGCACTAGGAAGTGGTGAAGGGCGGGCGTTTTTGGGGGATTGTCTTATGTAATTTTGACGTTCGAAAAGTGCTGATTTTCAGCCTAGTTTGAATAAATGAATTTTGAATTGAATTGAATTAACAATAGCTTATGCGTAGGAAGGTCCCACACAGCGGCGAGCAGGGCTCGCAACTACAAGTCGAGATGTGTGCAAGGCTTCGTTCGGAATAATGCTATCTTTGTTTGACAAAAGAAGGCAATGGCGACGGTCTCAACTTAAAAAAAACTATGGCTTTTTCTGTCTTATTGCTATTGCAATAAGACAGAAAAAGCCATAGTTTTTTTGTTTGTTTACTAGGTATTCCTAGTAAACGGAATAGGTCCTTTTACTAAAGATAATTCAACCAAAATGTTTATTCCTTTAGCTTCAAAATATTGTTATTACTAAATAATGAACAAGTCAAATAATAAAACTGTTATGTAAAGTACCTATTAGTAAAATACAAATATTCCAATAATTTATATTTACGCAATGTCCGTAAATTCAGATAAATAACAGCGTTCCGAGATAAGAATCATAAAAAAACAATGATTTTGAATAAGCGGTATACCGCCGTTTACCCGAATTTTATTTGCCCTAATATCATTTGCCATAATAGTCAACAGCCATAATATCATACGACATAATACTCATTTGCCCTACTCTCATTTGCCATATTAGTCACGTACCAGAATCATTGTTTCCCATAAAGTCACTTACCATAACATCATTTGTCATAATCATTGTAAGCCCTAATTATCACATGCCCTAATTATCACATGCCATAATTATGATATGCCATAACATAATTTGCCATCGACATCGGGTGTGTAACGGTTGTTTATATCAAGAGAAATTGGATGCAATTGGGACTTTAGGACACCCCGACTCGGACAGGTTAGGTTAGAAGGGGATGGCGGGGTCGTGTGAGCGAGGGAAGCGAGCGAATAGACCCCGCCATCCCCTTCGTGGTTATTTTTTTATAAACCACACAGAAGTAGGAGCCCCGCGAAGCGGGGCTCCGTCGACCTAGCCCACCATCAACCATGCACAGAAAAAAAAACCATGCACAGAATAATATTTGTCTAATACTTGTTATGCCATTTAAATATTATGTCTAATAATTATTATGGCACATAAAAATAAGGCAAACAATACTTATGGCATTCGTATCTTATGGTATCTAAAATTCGGGTAATTAAAAGTATGTCATATGTCTTTTATTGCAAATGAAACATTCGGGCAAATGAAATTCGGGTAAATGAAATTCGGGAAAATGATGATTATGGCATATAATCTTCGGGCAAACAATAGACAACCTGAATAAGCATTTATTTAGTTATGTTCTTACATTCAACATTTAAAAAAACATGATTCGAAACGTGATAAAGTCGTGTAATATTATCGACCTCGTTCAAATAACAAAAAATAAAATTATGGTAATCAGAATACAGTGTCAAAGATCGACAGTAAATATGCTGATTTATAAGATTTGCCTTGTTACCATAGGTTATCAGCAGTAGCATACATACGACGATAATGCAGCACTGCAAAGTAAATGCGATACAATACGAAATGTATTGGTACTGAGCTCTGATTTTCACAGATAGTGTATATTTTTGCTACAGGAACAAATAATAAAGAAAGATAATAACAAGAAAAAATACACTATCTGTGATTGTGTGATTTTTGGCGTTTTTTGCTAAATGTTGTACGGTGGTACGGAAACCTTCGTGTGCGAATACAAGTCGCACTTGGCCGGTCTTTTTCTATGCTTTTTTTATGTATTTTCCTGTCTATTAAAATGATGCACAAAAACATTCGTTTTAAATGCGTACTAGTTTTTTTTATTGTTATTTTATTAGGGCCGTATTTGTAGTTCTTCTAGAAACAATGAATTCAACCCGTTAAACACTGCAGTCTTTTGAAACTGAAATAATCTCAATTTTGTCCCTAGCGATACCTACCATCAGTTACTGCGAGGCCGGCAGTAGGTAATTAACCAGTGCAATACCGGCTTGGAACAAAATCCATTAATTTCACGAATTCTCTACACTGCAGCTAGTGACCTAGTGTGTAGCGACACTCGCGACTATTCCGACACTCGCGACCATTCCGACATTTGCGACCATTCCAACCGTTGCAATGGTCGCACCACTATGCGGCACTTACAAAGAGACATTGTTTCTTAATTTAAATGGAATTAGGGCACGTGATGTCTTTGTAAGAAAGAATTTGGATCTGTTTACTGACTAGGCTTTTTAAATACCGAGTCTTGGTGATTTTGGAGTTTATAGAAATAAATAGTCTCAATAAAAATGATTTGATACATGTCGATCGAATGTGGTGTGTATTTATTTAATAATAAAAACTTTATTGAAAAAAATATTACAGGAACCACAAACTAGCCTGTATCTTGGGCACCAATATGGAGTGTTTGCTAATTAATCAATTATTTTAAAAAACATGTTGAGAATCTTAACATAATTTCCTACAAAAACACCTTTCATCGCTGTAACATGTCACAATTAAGATACAACGGCATGAGTAGGGTTGAATATATTGAATTGCTGACGAAATCACTATAATTTGTCATGCAGTATCATTTGCAGGAATAAAATAAACCTTCGCTTAATATACTTTACTCGTTCGCAATAATGAAATTGTTAAGGCTCGTACATACCAGCGCGACTTGTCGCGCGACAAGTCGCGTGGCGATTCTGCGATATTATCGCCACGCAACACCTCACACACTAGCGCGAATCGCGCGCGATTCGCAGCGCGACACCGACAAAGGAATATTCCTTTGTTCTTGTAGCGCCGCGATATCGCCGCGATATCGCGTAGCTGGCGCGACGCGAAACCAAGAGAGTATAAATGGCGGTGCATTCCGAGCTGAGCTCAGTAGTAGACGATCTTCGTCAGAGGACGAAGGCAGGTCTGTGCGTGTTTGCTGAACGTAGGGTCCTAGGTTCGTTTCCCCGGTCGGTCAACATAACCCAAGTAGGTACCTAAGCTTGACTACACAAGCACGGATGACGAAACTGGCGAATTAGGTCGTGCTTTTACGAAGTTTTTATTTAAAAATCAAGATTTTTTTATTTAGTTTTCAATTTATGCCATTTCGGAAAAATAACTTATATTCTACATGTAAAGTGTACTTTCGGCTCCAACCCGTTGGCCGTACGGCCTTTTTATGACTAGGTAGGAACTTACGTATCATTTTGAAATCATTTAAATTTACACACCCGTAAAGTTGACAACATGCGAGTAGGTATATTGGAACTAATTAGTTACTAGGACTAGATACGTATCTACTTACTTTTAATCTACTTATCAAACTGATTCCGTATCTCCGGGAATGTATCTCTAATAAAACTATGCTCAATATACCACAGGTAGGTACCTACACCTCTGCCTAATCCTTTGGGGATTACAGGCGTGATGTTTAAGAAATACTCGGTGATAACTTAATATGTGTGAACATAAAATTACTAGCTGCGCCCCGCGGTTTCACCCGTATAAGTCTCGATCCCGTGAGAATATTGGGATAAAAGTATCATATGGTCATGGTCTACCTGTGTGCCAAATTTCATCCAAATCCGTTCAGCCGTTTTAGAGTGAGAGCGTAATAAACAAACTGACTTTCGCATTTATAATATAAGTTAGGTTAGTAGGTAACTACTAACAAACTGAGGTCTTCAGACTTCCGAAATTAAAGAGAAAAAAGTTATTTTTCACTTTTCTTTTCTTTGGAAGTCGGTTGTTTTTTTTTGTAAAAAAGTTTTTATTTCTCGCTAAGTTACTTTAGTCTAATGTCAACTGATCATCACCTTTTACAAAATATTGCTTTTCCCCATGCAGGAACGTTGAGGAGTTCTCCAGGTACTTCACCATCAGCTCCACTTCTCCATACCTATGCATTGTGACGAGCAAATTGCTTGGCAACCATATTAAAGAAATCGAAACACAACCCGTGAAATACTTATGACTGAGTAGTTCCGGTGGCCAAGCGGCGCGGAAGTATATTCAAACAAAAAAATATTTTGCAAATCCGTCTCACTGGTGTCCGACCGGTTAAGGCGAAGCAATATGATAAATTTTATCGACGAATCCACCATAATAAGGCATTTTTTTCTTGTTTGTAAAATTGCGGAGATAATTTTGAACAATTATTGTAATCATTTTTGTGCCTTTTTAAATTAAAATTGTTATTATATTTATTATTTTCCTTCTACTTGTCAGGATCTTTAAAGAAAAGGGTCACCCGAAGGTTGACTGGTAGAAAATGCCTATGGCATTAAGTCCGCCTCTGTACATTTGTGTGCAACTCCTAAACTATATATTTGACTTAGAGCTTAGGTCTTGACATCAGTCTACACTACTACCACTTTTATGCCTGTAGGACCTCTACATCGGTAGATATTGCAAAATAAATGTAACCAAACCGCACTCAGTAAAAAAAAAATGGCGGCCGTTTCAAAATGCCTTATTATGGTGGATTTGTCAATAAAATTTATCATATTGCTTCGCCTTAACTGGTCAGACACCGGTGAGCAGACACACGATGTAGATAAGCCCGAACAAACATTAAAAAAAAAAACTTCTGAATTGATAACCTCTTCCTTTTAGAAGTCGGTTAAAAATGCAAAATATGGAGAAAAAAAACAGGCTCTGTATTCGCGCGGATGCGGACGCCGCACGCGCCTCTTTCAAATAGAAGACGGTCGCACCGATCTGCGTACGCCGCAGGCCGCATACGAGTATCACATTTTTGACTCCGCCAAGTTTAGGTATCTCAGTCGCAACAAAACAACACTACGCGCACGCACACTTTGAAACCGTTGCTGTCCGCTCGACTTTATACATTACTTAACTAATCTTGGTACTTGAGGCTATTATTTTTTTAATTTTTACTAGCATTGTTGAGTAAAATTTGTTGTTACTTTACTTAATTGCATATTTTGTTAAAAGTAACTAAGTATTATCTGCATGATCATCATGATATTAGCATTACGTAAAATTCATAGGTATGTACCAAATATAAGCCATATAAAACCGGATAAGTGTCAGTTGGACTCGCGCTCTGAGGGCTGACAACAAAATACTTTAAAAATATTCGTTTTGTCTACCATTTTTGGAGCATGACATTAATCAAATATTATAGTATCATTAACAGAGGTTTCGGGTCGGCAGAAGCCCGAAAGTCTGACAACCAGTCTTACCAACGGGTATCGTGTTACCCAGTAACTGGGTTGTGTAAGTCAGATAGACAGTCGCTCCACGTGAAATACTAGTATTCAGCTGCATCCGGTTAGACTGGAAGCCGACCCCAACTAGGGTTACCATCTATGTAAGGGAGAATGCCTGACTGGGATGTACAAAATGCCTGATTTTTCAGAAAAATGCCTGTTTATTGTAAAAAAAACTAAGTCTTAAAATAAATAATACGCAACAGATAGTTTCAAAGACTGACATTTATTCAAAATAAAAGTATAAACAATTTACGACCAAACTAATTTAGAATAAAGAAACTTACTACAAAGAGTGATATTTTTCCGAAGACATAATTTAAAAAAAGTTTCTCTGTCATTTTGAATTTCATAGTAGATAATAATTATTTATTCGTAATCAACATCCATTATTTATTTATTTCTAAACCAAATTCTGGTAATAAGTTTGGTACTCGTACACACGGCTACACATCAAGCTATACATTTCCAGTATAAGCTGATCTCGCATTATAGGGAAATCCTATACAATGCGAGATCAGCATAAACTGGAAATGTATAGCTTGATGTGTAGTCGTGTGTACTATTGTTCCAAAAGTATCAACTTTTTCTAACCATAGTATACAGCACGGCACTCGTTTTAATATTATTATTTTGATCGTATTTATTGTTTTGCAAACAGAACTTCAGCCGTACTTCCTATACTACTACTACTACTATACTAGAGCGCGTATGAGCGCGAAATGACAAACCGCGAGTAGAAAATGTATGAAGAGTTCTTTATTTTTAAGTTTATTAAGTTTAGTATACGTATAGGTACAGGACTGCCTACTAATAAGCCACAATTTCTTATATGGTAGGTACTTATTTTTAAGTTAAAATATGACTATTGGATCTTGTTATTCTGGTTCCTATTCAGTACTCATTTTCAGGGTTCCGCGCGTCCGATTGAAATAACGGAACCCATCACAGCCGATTTGCTCCGAATCTACCAATTAAGTTGAAATTTGGTTCACATACGAATTTCTGTGACCCAAACGCGACTGTGTAACGTAAATTTTGAATAAGTATGGGGTTCACTTTTAGGAAAAAGATTGCTTTTGTACCGTGTGACCATAGACGTATAAAAAACCTTTTTTATACGTCTATGCGTGACATATCAAATGAAATAGACAAAAATTTACCAATCCCCCTTATCTCCAAAACTACTGAGACAGTTTTGAAAAAAAACAGACAATAGTTCTATAGGTACTTACTTATAGATTACAGGAAAACCTATAAGAAGTCATAACAATAACATGGTAAATTACTCAAAATTGTGCGTACAAACTTACACTGGCAGTTGGAATGTATAATAATATAGTATGTAACATGTTTTTCAACTACAATGTTAAGTTTATTTTTGAGAGGTAAAGGCAAAAAAAAATATTTTATTTTATTTTACCACTTATTGTCGGCGTGAATAATACATATCCATGCATATCCATGCCAAATTACAGCTTTCTAGTACTTACCAAGAGTCTCTGGAGCTATGCCGCGGACAGACGTCTGTCTGTCTGTCCGCGGCATAGCTCATGGACATGGCGAAACTATAAGGGTTCCTTGATCACAACGGAACCCTAAAAAGGGGCCCCCGTTGGATACAAAAAAGCTTATGAACGTAATTTCTGCTGTAGGTCTGTATTATCCAAGGTTTTAAAAAATGAATGAATAGAAATAGGTAGGTAATAATTTGACAAGTACTTAGGTAAATACATTGGAAGGAGTATCTCCAATAAAATTTTAAAATCTCTAAGCAATAGAATAACGAAGGGCCGAAATTATAGAAAGCCGAAAGGATAGAAACCGAAATTAAATGCCGATCTCGCAATGTATAGGATTTCCGTACAATGAGAGGTTGGTCAGCTTATACATACTGGAACTGTATAGCTTGTTATGTATCCGTGCGTACCGGTAAACTGCCCTAACTTTGCCTGGCGTCCTAAGTTTGCCTATAATGAAAATGATGTAATATCTTTTTCATTTTACTTGTATGGCAATCGAAACTTAAAGCTGTCTATAAAATCTCAAAGTTTCGATTGCCATACAAGTAAAATGAAAAAGATATTACATCATTTTCATTATAGGCAAACTTAGGACGCCAGGCAAAGTTAGGGCAGTTTACGGTACTGTAATTGAATATTTTCATTCGATGAGACGTACATTCAATAAGTTAACAGTCTACATCGGTTTCGTTGCTGTGTGTGGCTCAGGTGGGCCAGCTAGATAGAAACATCAAAATCGGCGTGTGTGCGGCGCGTTGGCGGCAGCGACTGGCTTGCGGCAGCTAAAAAAGGTACGTAGTCCTTTGACCGCGCCGCCGCGCTGCCACCGCGCGCCGCCAAAGCCATTAAGTAGTCAGTGCAATGTAATTCTTATGAAATTGCAATAAGGTATAAATTAGAATGATTGACATTTGCGAGAACTTTTTTAGTTTGAAATGGGTAAATGATTATTTATTTGTAGTCAAACACCCTAATGTATACCTTAAAACAATGAGAAAAGAGACATAGCAGTCTGCCTAGCCTTTTCCCAACTATGTTGGGGTCGGCTTCCAGTCTTACTGGATGCAGCTGAATTTTACGTGGAGCGATTGCCTATCTGACTGGTTATCAGACTTTCGGGATTCTGACGACCCGTAACGACTGTCAAAGATCAACGAATGACAGCTGGGCCACGAGGCACGGAGGAGTCTCGGTATTTAAAGATCACTCATCCACGGACCAACCCCCGCCAAGCGAAGTACTGTTGTACCCGTGAGGCCGTTAGTATTTTTTGGAATAAAACGTTAAATAAAACTAAGCCCGCGGTTAGCACGGGCGTAAAAATCGCCGTTTGTGCTGGCGTGGGAAAGTTTAGGTACCTACCTAGGTTAGGTTGGGTTATGTTGACCGACCGGGGAATCGAACCTAGACCCCACGCTCAGCAAACGCGCACAGACCTGCCTTCGTCCTGTGACGAAGATCGTCTGCTACTGAGCTCAGCTCGGAATGCACCGCCATTTATACTCTCTTGGTGTCGCGTCGCGCCTGCTACGCGATATCGCCGCGATATCGCCGCGACACCATACAAAATGTTCCTATTTTTGGTGTCGCGCTGCGAATCGCCTCCGCTACGCGATATCGCGGCGCTACAAGAACAAAGGAACATTCCTTTGTCGGTGCCGCGCTGCGATTCGCGTGTCGCAATGTTATCGCATCACGTGACGCGATATATCTGTGTCGCGTCGCGCCAGCTACGCGATATCGCCGCGATATCGCGGCGACACCATACAAAATGTTCCTATTTTTGGTGTCGCGCTGCGAATCGCCTTCGCTACGCGATATCGCGGCGCTACAAGAACAAAGGAACATTCCTTTGTCGGTGCCGCGCCGCGATATCGCGTAGCAGGCGCGACGCGACACCAAGAGAGTATAAATGGCGGTGCATTCCGAGCTGAGCTCAGTAGCAGACGATCTTCGTCACAGGACGAAGGCAGGTTTGCTGAGCATGGGGTCCTAAGTTCGATTCCCCGGTCGGTCAACATAACCCAACCTAACCCAAGTAGGTACCTAAGCTTGACTACACAAGCACGGATGACGAAACTGGCGAATTAGGTCGTGCTTTTACGAAGTTTTTATTTAAAAATCAAGATTTTTTTATTTAGTTTCCAATTTATGCGATTTCGGAAAAATAACTTATATATTCTACATGTAAAGTGTACTTTCGGCTCCAACCCGTTACGTATCATTTTGAAATCATTTAAATTTACACACCCGTAAAGTTGACAACATGCGAGTAGGTATATTGGAACTAACCTAGGTATCTACTTGCTTTTAATCTACTTATGAAACTGATTCCGTATCTCCGTGAATTTATCACTAATAAAACTATGCTCAATATGCATAATACCACAGATGAATAAATACGCATAACTGCCGAAATGCGGGTGTACTATAGGTAGGTACCTATACCTCTGCCTAATCCTTTGGGGATTACAGGCGTGATGTTTAAGAAATACTCGGTGATAACTTAATAAGTATGTGTATGTGTGAACATAAAATTACTAGCTGCGCCCCGCGGTTTCACCCGTATAAGTCTCGATCTCGTGAGAATATTGGGATAAAAGCATCCTATGGTCATGGTCTACCTGTGTGCCAAATTTCATCCAAATCCGTTCAGCCGTTTTAGCGTGAAAGCGTAATAAACAAACTGACTTTCGCATTTATAATATAAGTTAGGATAGTAGCTAACTACTAACAAACTGCCTCGTTGGTCTAGTGGTCGCAAGTAGGTACATCTGCGCGTGAGGTCTTCAGACTTCCGAAATTAAAGAGAAAAAAGTTATTTTTCACTTTAGAAGTCTTTGGAAGTTTCTTTGGAAGTCGGTTGTTTTTTTTGTAAAAAAGTTTTTATTTCTCGCTAAGTTACTTTAGTCTAATGTCAACTGATCATCACCTTTTACAAAATATTGCTTTTCCCCATGCAGGGACGTTGAGGAGTTCTCCAGGTACTTCACCATCAGCTCCACTTCTCCATACCTATGCATTGTGACGAGCAAATTGTTTGGCAACCATATTAAAGTAATCGAAACACAACCCGTGAAACACTTATTATTGAGTAGTTCCGGTGGCCATCTATGGTCTTCATCATCATCATCCGCGTAGGCCGCATCGCATATCACATTTTGACTCCGTCAAGTTTAGGTGTCTCAGTCGCAACAAAACAACATTACGCGCACGCACACATTGAAACCGCTGCTGTCCGCTCGACTTTATACATTACTCAACTAATCTTGGTACTTGAAGGTATTATTTTTTAATTTTTACTAGCATTGTTGAGTAAAATTTGTTGTTACTTAATTGCATTTGTTAAAAGTAACTAAGTATTATCTGCATGATCATCGTGATATTAGAATTACGTAAAATTCATGGGTATGTACCAAAAATGTATAAGCCATATAAAACCGGATAAGTGTCAGTTGGACTCGCGCTCTGAGGGCTGACAACAAAATACTTTAAAAATATTAGTTTTGTCTACCATTTTTGGAGCATGACATTAATCAAATATTATAGGATCTTTGACACGGTTACGGGTCGTCAGAAGCCCGAAAGTCTGACAACCAGTCTGACAACGGGTATCATGTTACCCAGTAACTGGGTTGTGTAAGTCAGATAGACAGTCGCTCCACGTGAAATACTAGTATTCAGCTACATCCGGTTAGACTGGAAGCCGACCCCAACTAGGGTTACCATCTATGTAAGGGACGATGCCTGACTGGGATGTTGATGATGACTGGCCTGTTTATTGTAAAAAAACCATAAGGCTTAAAATAAATAAAAACATTCATTCAAAATAAAAGTATGAAGAATTTACGACCATTAAACTAATTTGAAATAAACAAACTTTCACTACGTGATATTTATTACACTACACTGAGTACACTGAGTGATATTTTTCCGAAGACATAATTTTTGTTCAAAAGTTATTTTTTGCCTAAAGTATAAATAGGTCTAAAAATCTTCAAATGAAATGAAACGTTTTTATAGTTTTCTTGGGTTACTAATAGGCGATTCCTTTCTTTATTCCACTGTGCATTTATTAGGGAAAGCATTCGCTCCACATTTGCATTGTGTGCGAATATAGAAAATACAAACTGACAGATTTTAATAAATTATGTGATGTCACCAATCACGTCCCTACTTTTCAAAAAATTGCACCACTGTGGCGTTTGACGTGAGTTACGCGTGTCTAAGCTTTGGCAATATTCTTTCGGAACTATACTTGCGAGATACCGCGAAATTAAAAATGTCTGTGCCAGCTTAGCGCCGGCCGGCCGCACGCACGCTTGTCTAATGCCAGTCAAATGCGGCAAATGCTTGTCAGATGGGAACCCTAACCGCAACATAGTTGGGAAAAGGCAGATTGATTGATTAATGATATTGAATTTCTAAATAACAAAAATTTGGCTCCGCCATTTTGAATTTCATAATAGATAATAATAATGTTTTCGTAATCTTCATCCATATTTTGTTTACCAAATGCTGGTAATAAGTTTGGTACTCGTACTATTGGTCCAAAAAGTATCAACTTTTTCCAACCATAGTATACAGCACGGCACTCGTTTTAATATTATTATTTTGATCCATCGGACGGAACTACCGCTAAGACAAAACTGTGTCCCGTAATGGCGGCGACTAATTTATGTGTGTGAATGATGCCATGTAAGCCAAATTTACCCATTTATTATTGCTTTGTTTTATTAAGACAAAAAGTCGTGTGTAGGCAGAATTATACCGTGCCATTTCAAAAAGTTAATGGTAAGAACCAATTATTATGAAAATATAAAAGAAAAAAAAAGATAATAAAACACAGTTAATTGAAAATATTTTAAATGTTTAAAATTTTACTTTTTAACCTAATGTTTTCGCACGGGCGTATTTTTATTGAGGCGATTTTATTTTCGCGAATTGGATTTTCGACGCTCTGTTTAGCGCCGAGAGTTGAATATCCAACAGTGTGTTTTCTTGACGCGCTAGGATACGCGCTGGATGCACTCTGTTGGATTCTCAATGCTCGGCTCAATACCGAGAGTTGAAAATCCAGTGTACAAAAGAAGATAACCGCGATAAAAATACATCTGTGCGAACCTGGGCTAAGGAGCCGGGGAGCACGGCTCGCAGCAGCCATCTTGGATTTTCATTTTAACCAAATTCACACTTTCTACCAATCAACCCATCATCATATACATCTTCCACACTTTATAGTTCATATAAATTTCCCATATTCCGGGTAATTTGAACACGTGAATATTGGCAACACTGGCCATGTGACGAATTTTATAGAATGAAGATTGATTTTGATGTATAAAATCGGGAATTAAATGATTGAATTATTAATTTACCCATGAAACGTGATTCCTGGATTTTTACTACGGTTTTTACACCATTTCACCACACAAGAAATGCTGTATCTTAAAAAAAAAATATCGCCGCATAGACGTATCGCCTGTGTTGACGTTTGCGCGTAAATGGCTGACTATTGTGTGAATGTGTGCTGTACGTACAGCGAGCTGGCTGACTCTGAGTGACACAGTTTTTTGTTAGCGAGAATCCGTCCGACCTTTTTTATACGTCTATGTTTTGATCGTAATTATTTTTTGCAAAAAAGCAATTCACCCGTGCTTCCCATCCTAGAGCGCGTATGAGCACGAAATGGATTACCTACTACCTATTAGGACTACCTACTGATAGCCACAATTTCTTATAAGGCGCTTATTTTGAAGTAAAAATGTGATTCGGAGCTATACTGGTTCCTATTGAGCGCTTGATTGAGGCTGGGGAACTACTGGATTTAGTGAAGTGCAATGCTGAGAGGTATGAGTCTTTGACTAATAATATCTCATGCAGCTGTGCCTATGAAGCACCACCTCCTCAGTCTCAGTCTGAGTTGCCTCCGCCGGTGTTGGCTCTTCCAGCAGAGACCTGTGTTAATACACAGAATAACAATAAATCAATATTTTTCTGTGACGAATTAGGTTCAGGCTTTGGAAAAATCTTACTAAATTACCTTAGCCATAGTTTTACCAATCATAGTTATCATAACATAACTTTCAAACAAATAATTAAAAGAATTGCAAACACAAACCTAGATAATTATTCTACAATGGTTTTGCTATTAGGTAATAGTACTGGTATTACCAGAAAGGACATAGTGGATGGTGTGGACACCTTATTAAAGTTAAATATAGGAAAGCTAATGTTGTGTGCTTTACCTTACTCTGATACTTTATCAGTTTATGAAAATAATTATATTTATAAGTTGAATAGTACTATTCACAGGCTGACATGTTGTCATAGTGACAAATTATTGTATTTTGACACTAACAAGTTTGTTAGTGGTTTTAAGTTGACTCAGAGAACTTTATCTCTGTCTTGGGAATGTAGACATATGATTGCTATGTTAATAGCATATAATATTAATGAGGTTATAGCTAATATAACAAATTGTAGTGTTAGTGACGAGTCTGTGTTGCCTAGTTATACTAACAACATAGTGATTAATTTTAAGTCATCATGTTGTACGAAGGAGAATCCACCTATAATGCCAACATCTTTGGAGGCCACTACCAGCCAGATAGGGAATTCTCTTCCTGCTAGAATTCATACAGACTTTCTAGACTCTTCCATTGTAGTTGTGGAGGTCACTCCGGATAACTTTTTAAACTAGTTAGTAAGACAACAGAAGTTACCCCTTCAAATAACCAATTATCATTAGTGAATAATAAAATGGTATCTTCTGGCAATATTACACATAATAAAAATCCAAAAGGGGGGCAACACTTTAAAATTATTCAATCAAAATATTCAAGTTTGCTCTTCCAAATTACTGGAAATAGAATTGTTTTTAGAAAAAACTAAGTTTGATGTTATTTGTATTACTGAACATTGGTTAAAAGATCATCAAGTAATGTCAATTAACTTTGAAAATTATTGTGTAGTTAGCCATTTCAGCCGAAAACGTATGATACATGGCGGATCATTAATATTAGTAAAAAATTCTATTCAATCGAAAGAACGAAAAGACATAATCGGACTCTCTGTTGAACACACCATTGAATTGTCCTGTGTTGAGCTCGATAAGCATGTTATAGTATGTGTATACAGACCTCCAAGTTACCAGAATCTATCTATGTTTGATTCTGTAATGGAAGATGTGCTAAAGAAATTAAATGCTAGTAGTAAGTCAATAATCATATGTGGTGATTTTAATGTTAATCTATTAGAAAATAACTCTAATACTGTCAGACTACTAAGTCTTTTCAAGTCATTTGATTTGTCAAATGTTTTTATTGAACCAACCCGAGTGACAGCTTCTTCTGCCACTTGTATAGATAATATTTTCTGTAATTGTGATTACTTACATAAACAAATTGTAAATAAGTTGCCATCTGATCACAGTGGACAATCAATAACATTTTGCTCCTACATGCCTTTACAAAAAATTCAAATAAGGTTTAGGCCAATTACATGTAAAAATCTAAAGAAATTAAATAATGCTTTGGCAAGTAGATTATGTATTCAGAGTTTTAATAATATATGTGACCCAAATGAGTTCTACGCCGAGTTCTTTTCACTATTAAACAAGCAATTTATTGACACTTTTCCACTAAAGACTAAAACTATTTACACAAAGTTCTTATTTAGTGATTGGGCGACTCCAGGTATTCGTAAAAGCAGGGAAAAACTTTTTGAACTTTATGGCCTAAAGCAACATATGAATAATACAAGATTTCATCAGTATGTTGCAAAATATTCTAAAACTTTTAAAATTGTGTGCAAATTGGCTAAAGCTCTTCACATTAGCAATAAAATAAAATCAGCTGATGATAAAATAAAAACTACCTGGCAAATAATAAATAATGAAACCGGTAGGAAAAAACAACGTAATACTGAATTTAATTTAGAGACTGCACATGGCCCCATCAACTCAGATGTGGAAATAGCTCAGGAATTTGAAAACTTTTTTGCTAATATTCCCCATAAAACTACTGAGGCTTTAAATTCCTCACCCGCGCTTTCTGCTGCCTTACTTAGAAAGAATGTAAAGGCATGCCCTTTGGAGTTTAGGTTTCAGCATACAAACCCCCAGGCTGTCATAAAAGCTTTTAAAGATCTTAAAATTAAATCAACAGAAGATCTATGGGGAATGTCTGTAAAAGTCTGTAGATCTATCATCGAAACCATTGCGCCTTATTTAGCTTGCATATTTAATACCAGTGTAGACCAAGGAGTCTTTCCGGATCTCATGAAACACAGTAAAGTAGTTCCTTTGTTCAAATCCGGTGATAGTAAGGAACCCAACAATTATAGGCCTGTGTCAATTCTGCCAGTTCTCAGTAAGGTGTTTGAAAAGTTGATACTCAATCAAATGTTACGTCACTTTAATAAAAATTCCATCTTTCATGATCATCAGTACGGTTTCACCAAAGGGCATTGTACCACTGACGCCGGTGTCACCCTAATAAAGAACATTTTTAACGCCTGGGAAGAAGCACAAGATGCCATTGGAATCTTTTGCGACCTCTCGAAGGCGTTCGATTGCGTAGACCATGAGACACTTCTGCTGAAACTGGAGCATTATGGGATTAGAAAGACAGCTCTTGATTTGCTTAGATCATACCTGAAAGATAGAAAGGTTAAAGTTCAAGTCAACGGCACAAACTCATTAGGGTCTGAAATGGTAATGGGCGTTCCTCAAGGTTCGATATTGGGTCCATTCCTCTTTTTAGTTTATATTAATGATTTACCCCAATTATTTCAAAATCAACCGAAGATGGTGTTATTTGCTGATGACACATCATTGATCTTTAAAATAAACCGACGGTCACAAAATCTTGACGACGTGAATAGCTTTATTGTTCAGGTCCAAGATTGGTTTACGGTAAATAACCTAACCTTATATATGTATAACATAACCTTCAAAATGGTTGAGCTGAATGGTGCTAATCCATGCGTCATGTTCGTGAACGGGCGCCGTCAGTAGGGACTGGTCATCTCTTAGCTGCCACGGCGATTTTAATTTAATTTATATTTTTATTTCTAACGGACGCTTTTAATGTTTTGCATCGTTCTCACATGTATAACTTCAACTTGAATGATGTAACCAATATTATGTAACCATCTTATTTTATTTAAAAGAGTGTCCGTGGAGTTTCTTGCCCGTTCTTCTCCATAGGTACCTACTACGCTTTGGAATGGGCGACTAGCTTCATATTTCTGACTGACCGACCCCTTGACTATTCAAAAGTGCCTGTAATTGGTTTATTTGAAATAAATGCTTTGAGTTTGAGTTTGAGTTTGAGTTTAACCTGGTACTAAATAAAAAAAAAAACCAAATGCATTAGATTTAAATTACCAAATGTTAGAAGTAGCGAATGTGACATCATATTGAATGGAGAAAAACTGGAATTTATTAATCAAACAGTTTTCCTAGGAATCACGCTAGACGAGAAGTTACAATGGGGACCCCATATAACATCTCTCGCGGGGCGGCTAAGTTCAGCCGCTTATGCTGTTAGAAAGATAAGACAGTTAACAGATGTAGAAACCGCGCGTTTGGTCTATTTTAGTTACTTCCACAGTATTATGTCGTATGGCATTTTACTGTGGGGTCGGGCTGCTGACATTGAATCTATCTTTATTTTACAAAAAAGAGCTGTCAGAGCCATTTATAATCTACGTCGTCGCGAATCTCTCAGGGAACTATTTAAAAAGATTAATATTATGACGGTACCTTGCCAATTCATTTATGAAAATATTATGTATGTGAGAAAAAATCTACATCTTTTTAACAAAATAAGTGATAGACATAATTTTAATACTAGAAATAAAGATAAATTAAATCAACCATTTTTCAGACTATCTAAAGTACATACATCTTTTATGGGGTACTGTGTTAAATGTTACAACAGAATACCTTGTGATATATTAGAATTAAATGAAAGAAAATTTAAAACTCATATAAAAAATACACTTTGCAAACAAGCATATTACAAATTAGAGGATTATATCCAAGATAAAAATGCTTGGAAACATGCTGGTCCTGCTCCATAGGACAATTTAGAATCTAGACAAAATCTAACTGGTTGCTAATTTAATTGTATAATATATATTTTTATTTTTTATATTTTTTTAATGTTGGTTTTACATTCTGTGATTACTCGAACTCACACACTGAGTTATATTACTTGTAAAAATGCTAGGAATATCGTATAATTTTACAATGTTTGTAAATATGTGAGCACCATGCATCTATCACATGATTAATTTATCTGTCATTCCTTAATTTTTCATTATTTTTACCTAACGTGGTATAGTAATCTTATTCTAGGTGCATCGTCTTCACATATAATGATATAATTGATGTATACAAGATATTGTGAAAACATTTTAAAAGAGTAACGGTGGAGTTTCTTGCCCATTCTTCTCCATACGAAAACTACCTTTTGGAAGGGGCAACTAGAATCAATTATTATTTAAATGTTGACGTTCAAAAGTGCCTTTTTGTGCCTAATTGAAATAAATTATTTGACTTTGACTTTTGACTTTGACTTTATTGAGACCTCATTTTTAGGGTTCCGCACGTCTGAATGAAATAACGGAACCCGACCGATTAAGTTCAAATTTGGTTCACATACTGTCTGTGACCCAAACGCGAATGTGTAACGTAAATTTTGAATAAGTATGGGGTTCACTTTTAGGAAAAAATTTGCTTTTGTACCGTGTGACATATCAAATGAAATAGATGAAAATTGACTCTTATCTCCGAAACTACTGAGCTTAAAATCTTGAAAAAAACACAGAATAGTTGTATAAGTACTTACTTATAGATTACAGGAAAACCTATTAGACGTCTATGGTCTTAAAATAACATGGTAAATAACTCAGTATTGTGCATAAAAACTTACATTTGCAGTTGGAATGTATGGAGGAACATGTTTTTCAACTATAATGTTAAGTTTATTTTTGGGAGGTGTAGTGTATGTAGATACCAATATATCACGCTACAAACCGATAACAGCATTATGACGTTGCCTCGGGCGCGCACGTCGTTCGGTTATAAATACCGGTCCGAATGGTGGGGAGGCCAGTCGTGCTTTGACTGTCGGCCTGTGCGGTGGTGCGTTGACGAGTCAACTTTAATATTAATAAATAGGCATATTTTACATTGGCGACGAGGAGGAAACAGTGAGTTTTACATTTTATTATTTAAAAAAAAAAAAATAGAGAGAAAATAACATTTATTTTTGAAGGTAGATTGAAAATAAAGTTGTTTTTCTTAATGTATTGTTTTGTAACTATTTAAATGCTATCTTAATTGTTGAGGAAAAAGCATACTGATTTAGTTACTTAACATAAAAACATAACATCACGTCTGTATTCCCTGAAGGGACAGAAAAAGATGTGTGGTGCAACTATGTTTCGCCAGTTATGTTGGGCATGCCTGTTGCCATTAACCGGGCGACAGTTTGGACTCCGGTCTGTTGTTGTGAGGTTCTTAATGGAGAAACTGAGTGACGCTGCCCGACCTGGGAGTCGAACCCAGGACCTCATGCTCAGTTATTTGATTTGCGCTAAGTATATGTTAGTTCTAAAATAATGAATCAAAGAGCACATAAATGTGAACGCAGTAGAATATACCTACTGGTCATTAAATTGATAAGTCATCAGAGAATGATAATAATAGCAGTAGAAAATACCTACTGGTCATTAAATTGACAAGTCATCAGAGAATGACAATAATAGCAGTAGAAGATATCTACTGGTCATTAAATTGACAAGTCATCAGAGAATGACAATAATAGCAGTAGAAAATATCTACTGGTCATTAAATTGACAAGTCATCAGAGAATGATAATAATAGCAGTAGAAAATACCTACTGGTCATTAAATTGACAGTTGGTCAGCAGTAGTGGTACTTTTATGTACATACTGGTCATTAAATTGAAAAATATTTTAACTTGCAGGTAATTCATTAATAACATGAGTTCTCAACTCACGTTAGAGAAATTTGATTGTGAAGGCGAACCTTCATCAGTAGGAACAAGATGGGAACGTTGGAAGCGGGCCCTCTTGATCTACCTGGAAGCTGCTGGCATCGAGAGTAGTGAGAAGAAACGTGCTTCGCTACTACATTTTGGTGGACTAGAATTGCAGGAAATATTTTATAATATACCAGATGCAAATGTATCACTAGTGGATGGAGGGGATGTCTTCAGAGTGGCTATCACGAAACTCGACGCATATTTTCTACCTAAACAAAGTAAGATCTATGAACGTCACCTTTTTCGATTGATCAAACAAGAGACAAATGAAAAGTTTGAAAAATTCCTAGTACGGCTTAGACAACAAGCAGACAAATGTCAGTTTAAGGACAAAGACGATCAAATAATCGATCAAATTACAGAAAAGTGTTCTTCTAAAGAGCTTAGAAAGAGAATTCTACAAACAGGAGACACAATAACACTAACAAACATAATTGTTGAAGCAAATACTCTTGAAGCTGTAAGTCGACAAATAGAAGAATTTGGAGGAAGCAGCAAATCAACTGAAGACATAAACAGAGTAAAGAACATAAATACAGAAATAAAGGAAAAAAATGATAAGAAGTGGAAAGGAAAATCAGGATGTGGAAGATGTGGGAGCTCAGGACACGCGTCTCAAGACAGCAAATGCCCAGCAAGAGAAAAAGATTGCCACAAATGTGGGCTAAAGGGACATTTTAGACAATTCTGCAGGACAATGACACGAAATAGAGCTAATAAAAGGAAATATGAAGGAAACAACAACAAACAAGATGAAAATAAAAGAATGAGAAGAGATAACAAAAGGAACAATACAAACCAGATAGATCAAACAGAGTCCGAAGACATACAATATGTGTTCAAAATCGATGATGACAGTATATTAGATTGCCATATTGGCGGCATAAAGGTTAAAATGTTGGTAGACTCTGGGTGTAAATGTAACTTGATCACAAACAAAACCTGGGACAAAATAAAACAAAATAAGGTACAGGTTAGTAACCAAATATTCAGTTGCAATAAAACTTTTTATGGTTATGGGAGTAAAAAACCCCTTGACCTAATAGGATCATTCGACGCAAATATTAAAATCGCAGATAGATCGGCAAATGCAACTTTTTACGTCATCGCTGATGGAACTAGAGATCTGCTTGGGAAGGAAACTGCCATGGCTATGGGTGTACTTAAAATCGGATTAGAAATCGACCAAATGGAAACTAAGACAGAGTTTCCGAAATTCAAGGATGTTTTAGTGGAGATACCAGTCGATGAGAAAGTACAACCAGTTTCTCAACCATTAAGAAGGATCCCCATTCCACTGGAAGAAAAAGTTGATAAAAAAATAAAAGAACTGTTGGAGAAAGACATTATTGAAGAAGTTCAAGGATCCTCGAGATGGGTATCGCCAATAGTGCCGGTTTTAAAAAATACTGGAGATGTTCGCATTTGCGTAGACATGAGGCGAGCCAATAAAGCAATTTTACGTGAAAATCACCCTTTGCCAACAATGGACAAGCTACTACCAAAAATGAAAAGTGCGAAGTATTTTTCAAAACTGGATATAAAAGATGCTTTTCATCAGATTGAATTACATCCCGATTCTCGACACATTACAACCTTTATTACAAGTAAAGGCCTGTTCAGATACAAAAGACTAATGTTTGGAATATCCTGTGCCCCGGAAATTTTTCAAAAAACCCTAGAACGAATGTTATTGAGATGTAATGGTACTATTAATTTTATAGATGACATTTTAGTATATGGAAAGAATTTAGAAGAACACGATCAAAGATTAGAAACAGTAATGAAAACTCTAGAAGAAAATAATGTGGTACTGAGAAAGGACAAGTGCATATTCAGGGAAGAAAAGGTTCAATTTTTAGGACACGAATTATCACATGAAGGTGTTAAACCATTGGATAAGTACGTGACAACCATTCAAGAATTTCGTCCACCTATGAATATAGGTGAGCTTCAGAGCTTCTTGGGATTAATAAATTATGTTGGGAAATGGATTCCAAATTTGGCAACAACTACTGAACCGTTAAAAGAACTGCTTAGGAAGAAACAGAGCAAAACCACAGAATTAAAAAGTCTTTGGAGCAGTAAACAGGAATTTGCATTTAATAAATTAAAATTGGCTTTGTCTAATATTCCTACTCTAGGATACTATGACGTCAAAGATCGGACTATAGTAATAGCAGATGCCAGTCCAGTAGGACTAGGGGGAGTATTAGTTCAGATTAACGATCATGGACCTCGCATTATAGCATATGGTCACCGGACACTAACAGACTGTGAAAGGCGATATTGCCAGACAGAAAAAGAAGCCTTAGCTCTGGTCTGGGCTGTGGAACATTTCTATGTTTTTCTGTTTGGAAAAGAATTTGAATTAGTGACCGATCATAAACCACTTGAAGTTATATTCGGTCCTAAATCAAAACCATGCGCAAGGATAGAAAGATGGATACTACGCCTTCAAGCTTATACATTTAAGGTAATATACAAGCCTGGCAAAGAAAATATTGCAGATAGTTTATCAAGATTATGTAAATTAAATAAAACATCACAAGACAAGTCGGAAAACTATATACATCAAGTTGTTGAAGGAAGCAGGCCAATAGCAGTATCACTGGAAGAAATTATGGAAGCATCAAAGCAAGACAAAGAAATATTAAAAGTAAGGGAAGGCCTGTATAACAACAAATGGGATGAAGAGGTAAAAAATTTTAAAATGTTTCAAAACGAATTATGCTTTTACGACGGAGTTTTATTAAGAGGCACTAGAATTGTGATTCCAAAAAAATTGCGCAGTCAGGTTCTGACAGCGGCTCACGAGGGGCACCCAGGAATAGTCCTAATGAAGGCGAGACTAAGAACCAAAGTATGGTGGCCCAGATATGACAAAGAAACTGAGAACTTGGTCAAATGCTGCAAAGGCTGTACGTTAGTTTCAGCTCCAAATCCTCCAAACCCGTTGAAGCGACGGGCATTACCATGTGAACCTTGGGTAGATACATGTATTGATTTGATGGGCCCATTACCAAGCAGCGATTACATATTGGTAATCGTCGATTACTTCAGTCGATACAAGGAGGTGAAGATTTGTCGTAAAATTACCAGTGCAGACATAATAAAATGTCTAAAAGAGATATTTAGCAGACTTGGTAACCCGATGACGATAACAGCTGATAATGGTAGACAGTTCTGCAGCGAGGAGTTCAAAAAATTCTGTACTGAAAGGAATATAGTTTTGCATAATACGGTACCATACTGGCCTCAACAGAATGGAGAAGTCGAACGTCAAAACCGAGACATTTTAAAACGACTAAAAATTAGTCAAGTTGAACATAGAAACTGGCAAGAGGCTTTGTTAGAGTATTTGGCTATGTATAACAGTACACCGCATAGTGTTACAGGTAAAACTCCTGCAGAATTATTTTTTAAACGACAATACCGTGACAATATACCTATGGCTGGAGACATTACACATACACATAAACCGGAAGATTCAGATGTTAGAGACAAAGATCAAGAAAAGAAAGAAACTGGAAAAGAATATACAGATAAGAAAAGAAGAGCTCGTGAATGTCAATTAGTGCCTGGGGATAAAGTTTACGTTAAGAATATGGTCAAAGATAAATTGAGCCTAAATTATGACCCAACTTCCCATACAGTAGAAAAGAGTAAAGGTGGAGACATAAGTGTTCGGAACGATGTTACTGGACAAGTATCTCGAAGAAATGTAGTTCATTTAAAGAAAATTGAAGGAAAATGGGAAGTTATAAGTGACCAAAATAAAGAAATTAACATAGGAAAAGATATAAATGAATCAGAAAAGG
The DNA here is from genome assembly GCA_949128155.2 of Xanthia icteritia. NCBI lineage: Eukaryota > Metazoa > Arthropoda > Insecta > Lepidoptera > Noctuidae > Xanthia > Xanthia icteritia. The sequence goes on along the minus strand of OX421947.2, from coordinate 16,244,433 downwards.
GAATAGAAGAAGAGGAAGGGTAAAAGGAAACACTAAATTAAACCATAATATGATATTAAATAATGTTGTAATGATTTTGTTATGCCAGAGATGTCAATTAATTATTTAAAGAAAATAAAATAAAAAAGTAAATATAATTATATAAATTAATATGCTAAATGTCTTATTAATAATTCTGGTTACTTATGTTAAAACAAGGAAGGGAATGTAGTGTATGTAGATACCAATATATCACGCTACAAACCGATAACAGCATTATGACGTTGCCTCGGGCGCGCACGTCGTTCGGTTATAAATACCGGTCCGAATGGTGGGGAGGCCAGTCGTGCTTTGACTGTCGGCCTGTGCGGTGGTGCGTTGACGAGTCAACTTTAATATTAATAAATAGGCATATTTTACAGGAGGTAAAAGGCATTTTTTTTAATGATTTTATTTTACCACTTATTTTGATTAATATATCCATGCCAAATTACAGCTTTCTAGTAACAAGAGTCTGAGCTATGCCGCGGACAGACAACAAACGGACATGGCGAAACTATAATGGTTCCTTGATCACAACGGAACCCATTGATATATTAGTATATCAATGACGGAACCCTAAAAAGGCCCTCCCGCTGGATAAAAAAAAGCTTATGAACGTAATTTCTGCTATAGGTAGGTACTACCTATCCAAGGTTTTTGAAAATGAATGAATAGGTAGTAATTTGAAAAGTACTTAGGTAAGTACATTGGAAGGAGTATTTCCAATGAAGTTTTCAAATCTCCAAGCAATTGAAAAATGAAGGGCCCCCCGCTGGGTAGAAACCGAAATTAAATGCCGTTTCTGTCTTAGTGGCGATGGCGAAGGAATACATTTAACATTTAAGCTAAACATGACAAGCTATACATTTCCAATATAGGCTGATCTCGCAGTGTATAGGATTTCCGTACAATGAGAGGTCGGTCAGCTTATACTTACTGGAACTGTATAGCTTGATAAATATAGCCGTGTGTACTGTAATTGAATATTTTCGTTCGATTAACGTACATTCAATAAGCTACATCGGTACAGTCTACATCGGTTTCGTTGCTGTGTGTGGCTCAGGTGGGCCAGCTAGATTGAAACATCAAAATCCGCGAATATTATAGGTACCTATAGCAGTGGTGTGTGCGGCGCGGTGGCGGCAGCTACTGACTTGCGGCAGCTACAAATGGTACCTAGTCCTTTGACCGCGCCGCCGCCGCGCGCCGCCAAAGCCATTAGTAAGTCAGTGCAATGTAGTTCTTATGAAATTGCAATAAGGTATAAATTAGAATGAACATTTGCGAGGACTTTTTTAGTTTGAAATGGATAAATGATTATTTATTCGTAAAGTTAGTCAAACACCCTAATGTATACCTTAAAACAATGACAAAAGAGTCACATTGCAGTCTGCCTAGCCTTTTCCCAACTATGTTGGGGTCGGCTTCCAGTCTTACTGGATGCAGCTGAATTTTACGTGGAGCGACTGCCTATCTGACTGGTTGTCAGACTTTCGGACTTCTGACGACCCGTAACGACTGTCAAAGATGACATAATGATAGCCGGGACCACGAGGCACGGAGGAGTCTCGGTATTTAAAGATCACTCATCCACGGACCAACCCCCGCCAAGCGAAGTACTGTTGTACCCGTGAGGCCGTTAGTATTTTTTGGAATAAAACGTTAAATAAAACTAAGCCCGCGGTTAGCACGGGCGTAAAAATCGCCGTTTGTGCTGGCGTGGGAAAGTTTAGGTACCTACCTAGGTTAGGTTGGGTTATGTTGACCGACCGGGGAATCGAACCTAGACCCCACGCTCAGCAAACGCGCACAGACCTGCCTTCGTCCTGTGACGAAGATCGTCTGCTACTGAGCTCAGCTCGGAATGCACCGCCATTTATACTCTCTTGGTGTCGCGTCGCGCCTGCTACGCGATATCGCCGCGACACCATACAAAATGTTCCTATTTTTGGTGTCGCGCTGCGAATCGCCTCCGCTACGCGATATCGCGGCGCTACAAGAACAAAGGAACATTCCTTTGTCGGTGCCGCGCTGCGATTCGCGTGTCGCAATGTTATCGCATCACGTGACGCGATATATCTGTGTCGCGGCGCTACAGGTCGCTCCTGTGTGAAGTGTCGCGCGCGTTTTCATACAAATTGTTCTACGGATATAATATCGCAGTATCGCGTCGCGCGACAAGTCGCGCTGGTCTGTACGAGCCTTTATAATTGGTTTTGTCGTGACTGAAATGGCACCGATATTTCGATGTAACTACTAATAGTAGGTAACTTAGTGTTACTGAAATTGATTATTTCAATTTCCATTTTAATTGTGTGTTCGGTGTGTTCCTGATACCGGAGGAAATTATTTAATCTATTGGAAATATTTAATCGTGTTTCTGTAAAGGTAAACTATTATACTATGGTGCATTTCAGTCACGCTTGTTTTTCAATGAACCGGTTGATCCCTGGGGCACAGTATAAATAAGTAACAGTATTATATCTTCAGAGAAAACGAACGAAACGACGCTCTTCGAAATCTTCTCAATCAGCACGCAAGTTAGTATCGAGTGCGCGGCATTTACGCACGGACGCGGAAGATTTAGGTATTTACCGAGCGGTCGTAGTTAATTATTTCAAGGTCACTGCCGTGACATAATACTGTTACTTTATTACACTGTGCCTGGGGCATTAAAATATGGGGCTATGTTTTTTTTTTGTTATTATGGTAAGATACTTAAGGACGCGTTTACAAATTTGATAGGTATAGAATCGAACTACTACATTGACAAAGGTCACACACACAAGTGTACGCACGGTTAATTGCGGGAATAGTAGTCAAGTGAACTAATTTTGGTACTATGAATTTTTTTTTTCTCTATAAATTCTTTATAATACATAGGCTGCATCTACAAAAAATATTTCGTATTGTGGTTTGTATTTTTACTAAATAATACTTAGATACAAATGCCTACTTCAGTGACTGCTAGGAGGCACTGGAAGCCCTCTTCTAGTAGAAAGATGTGGGCTGTGGACTTTGGGCTAGTTTTACTAGTTATGATGAGACTTTACCTCCGGACTTGATGGAGTGACCTGAAGGTGTAATTCGGTGACTGCTACTGGTACTCCTCGACTAGTAGAATTAGATGTGCCGAGTTTGGGCTTGTTTTGTAAGTTATGACGAGACCTTACCTCCGGACTAGATGGAATGACCTGAAGGTGTACTTCAGTGACTGCTACTTGTACTCCTCGACTATTAGTATTAGATGTGCCGAGTTTGGGCTTGTTTTGTAAGTTATGACGAGACCTCACCACCGGACTTGATGGAGTGACCTGAAGGTGTACTTTGGTGACTGCTACTGGTACTCCTCGACGAGTACAACTAGGTCTGCCGAGTGTGGGCTGGTTTTGTTAGTTATGATGAGACCTCACCACCGGACTTGATGGAGTGACCTGAAGGTGTACTTTGGTGACTGCTACTGGTACTCCTCGACGAGTACAACTAGGTCTGCCGAGTTTGGGCTCGTTTTGTTTGTTATGATGAGACCTCACCACCGGACTTGATGGAGTGACCTGAAGGTGTACTTTAGTGACTGCTACTGGTACTCCTCGACGAGTACAACTAGGTCTGCCGAGTTTGGGCTCGTTTTGTTAGTTATGATGAGACCTCACCACCGGACTTGATGGAGTGACCTGAAGGTGTACTTTGGTGACTGCTACTGGTACTCCTCGACGAGTACAACTAGGTCTGCCGAGTTTGGGCTCGTTTTGTTAGTTATGATGAGACCTCACCACCGGACTTGATGGAGTGACCTGAAGGTGTACTTTGGTGACTGCTACTGGTACTCCTCGACGAGTACAACTAGGTCTGCCGAGTGTGGGCTGGTTTTGTTAGTTATGATGAGACCTCACCACCGGACTTGATGGAGTGACCTGAAGGTGTACTTTGGTGACTGCTACTGGTACTCCTCGACGAGTACAACTAGGTCTGCCGAGTTTGGGCTCGTTTTGTTTGTTATGATGAGACCTCACCACCGGACTTGATGGAGTGACCTGAAGGTGTACTTTAGTGACTGCTACTGGTACTCCTCGACGAGTACAACTAGGTCTGCCGAGTTTGGGCTCGTTTTGTTAGTTATGATGAGACCTCACCACCGGACTTGATGGAGTGACCTGAAGGTGTACTTTGGTGACTGCTACTGGTACTCCTCGACGAGTACAACTAGGTCTGCCGAGTTTGGGCTCGTTTTGTTAGTTATGATGAGACCTCACCACCGGACTTGATGGAGTGACCTGAAGGTGTACTTTGGTGACTGCTACTGGTACTCTTCGACGAGTACAACTAGGTCTGCCGAGTTTGGGCTCGTTTTGTTAGTTATGATGAGACCTCACCACCGGACTTGATGGAGTGACCTGAAGGTGTACTTTGGTGACTGCTACTGGTACTCCTCGACGAGTACAACTAGGTCTGCCGAGTTTGGGCTCGTTTTGTTAGTTATAATGAGACCTCACCACCGAACTCAATGGAGTGACCTGAAGGTGTACTTTGGTGACTGCTACTGGTACTCTACGACGAGTAGAACTAGATCTGCCGAGTTTGGGCTCGTTTTGTTAGTTATGATGAGACCTTACCTCCGGACTTGATGGAGTGACCTGAAGGTGTACTTTGGTGACTGCTACTGGTACTCTACGACGAGTAGAACTAGATCTGCCGAGTTTGGGCTCGTTTTGTTAGTTATGATGAGACCTTACCACCGAACTCAATGGAGTGACCACCTAGGTCTACTCGTCAAGGAGAACCAGTACCAGTCACCGAAGTACACCTTCAGGTCACTCCTTCAAGTCCGGAGGTAAGGTCTCGTCATAACTTACAAAACAAGCCCAAACTCGGCACATCTAATTCTACTAGTCGAGGAGTACCAGTAGCAGTCACCGAAGTACACCTTCAGGTCGCTCCATCTAGTCCGGAGGTAAGGTCTCGTCATAACTTACAAAACAAGCCCAAACTCGGCACATCTAATTATACTAGTCGAGGAGTACCAGTAGCAGTCACCGAAGTACACCTTCAGGTCACTCCATCTAGTCCGGAGGTAAGGTCTCGTCATAACTTACAAAACAAGCCCAAACTCGGCACATCTAATTCTAATAGTCGAGGAGTACCAGTAGCAGTCACCAAAGTACACCTTCAGGTCACTCCATTGAGCTCGGTGGTGAGGTCTCATTATAAATAACAAAACGAGCCCAAACTCGGCAGACCTAGTTGTACTCGTCGAGGAGTACCAGTAGCAGTCGCCAAAGTACACCTTCAGGTCACTCCATCTAGTCCGGAGGTAAGGTCTCGTCATAACTTACAAAATAAGCCCAAACTCGGCACATCTAATTCTAATAGTCGAGGAGTACCAGTAGCAGTCACCAAAGTACACCTTCAGGTCACTCCATTGAGCTCGGTGGTGAGGTCTCATTATAAATAACAAAACGAGCCCAAACTCGGCAGACCTAGTTGTACTCGTCGAGGAGTACCAGTAGCAGTCGCCAAAGTACACCTTCAGGTCACTCCATCAAGTCCGGTGGTGAGGTCTCATCATAACTAACAAAACGAGCCCAAACTCGGCAAACCTAGTTGTACTCGTCGAGGAGTACCAGTAGCAGTCACCAAAGTACACCTTCAGGTCACTCCATCAAGTCCGGTGGTGAGGTCTCATCATAACTAACAAAACGAGTCCAAACTCGGCAAACCTAGTTGTACTCGTCGAGGAGTACCAGTAGCAGTCACCAAAGTCCACCTTCAGGTCACTCCATCGAGTTCGGTGGTGAGGTCTCATCATAACTAACAAAACGAGCCCAAACTCGGCAGACCTAGTTGTACTCGTCGAGGAGTACCAGTAGCAGTCACCGAAGTACACCTTCAGGTCACTCCATCAAGTCCCAGACGAATAGGCATTTATAAACTTTACTTACTTTTACCGAAATAAAAATGTGTGATTATAAAATTATCTTACCACAATATCAAGTAACCGCTGCAAACAGGCAACACAGGGTCCACTCACGACAGCGGTCGAGCGCGGACTGAGGTTTCTTTCGAAATGTTTGTGCAATAATCAAAACAGGAATCAAAAATAAAATAACCCTTAACGCAATCCATTAAGATTCATCCGTAATAGCAAAATATGTGAAAAAAATAGTTTTGGTTTTTATTTTTTTTGCGACTATTTGTGACATTTTGAAACATTTTTTTTTCTAAGTTTTAGAAATAAGTATGTTTTCCTACTTAAAGTATTTTTAAAATCTCAAAATATGTTGATAATAGAATAAAAACTGTACTGAAACTCGACCCAGTATCGTTAATTTTGTGGAAAATGGCATCGGAAGATCGTTTTTACAATATAAAAAACTATAATTTTTAACACAAAAGTTACTATAATTTGAAGATGAAGAACCAATCTATATGTGGTAGTTATTAGTTATATAAAATTCGGTTTAGTTTTGTCACAAAATGAACCGAAAAACAGCAGAATTTTGTCCGATTTGAAAATATTTAGTATCGTGTTAAACATAGTAGATGCCTATAGAGCTCGACTCAAGACTCGAGCTCGAGACTGCCTCGTTGGTCTAGTGGTCGCAAGCGCTACAGCATGAGGTCCTGGGTTCGATTCTCGGGTCGGGCAAACTGTTATTGGATTTTTCTATCTGAAATTTCTCAGTAGCAGCCCGGAGTCTGGATTTGTGCCCGGTTGATGGCAATAGGCTTGCCCCCTATTACATGGGACTTAAACATAACTGGCGAAATGTGGGCGTACTTGCTACAGGTACACCTCTGCCCAACCCTTCGGGGAAACAAGGCGTGATGTTATGTTATGTTATACCTATAGAGCTTTTATAACTCGCTTTAACATTACGTTCGGTATTTGGAACAACAAGTCCACAATTAGGAATTTTTCTTTTTCAGACAGAAATATCAATTGAAATTAAAAGTTAAGATAAGCTTTCAAATAGTCCATAAAATAAACTAAGATGAAAATCTATCAATATTTTTTCAGCCTACCCATTATAATGAAGTACATGTTTATAACACCAATTAAAGCTGATGTTCACAAATTCAAATTCAAAAGTCATTTATTCAAACTAGGCTGAAAATCAGCACTTTTCGAACGTCAAAATTACATAAGACAGTCCCTCAAAAACGCCTACCCTTCACCACTTCCTAGTGCTTTAGCTGGGAAGAAGAAGTGGTGCAACAAACTCCCCAGCAGCACAGCTGTCTGAATAGTTAGAAAAACATGATTCACAGACATACACACAAGTCCTAAAATATACACAAACTAGTGACCGGCCCTTCGCACGGTTTTTACGACTTGACAAAAGAGCGAGATTTCATTATTACTTATAAGTTGAATGTGAATATAATAAACATAAATCTTCCGGAATAAATTGTCTAAATGACAGTGAAAACCGAATCAAAATCCGTTGCGTAGTTTAGAAGAACAGACACTAAAAGCGACTTTCATTTATTTACATTAAGTATAGATACAGATGAAAATTATAAACGCAGTGTACACTGCATTTAGCACCATAGCCACATCTAACCTTCCACTACCACTTGCATAATGGAATGTCGAAAAAAAAAACACCGACAATTCTTATTTATAAGTTTTTTTCTGCCTTCGTACTGCAAAGTATCTCGCAGTATTTTCAGTCACGTTCTCAATCACAGGATTGCTTGCGGTCGGCTCCGTCCTTATTTATTTCCCACTATATTTTTACTACAATGCAGTGGGGGGTTGGATGTCGTATTTCGTTGTGCACTAGTGTTGTGCCTTGATTTTTATTGTAGTTGTTAGTTTATTGAGATGCGAGCGCTTGTAGGTTCCTTGTTAGTGTTTTGCTTTGACTGGGAATGTTGAACTGCACTACACGGTTTTATGAGTGTTTTTGTGTAGTGGTTTGCGAAATTCAAATTGTTGCCGATCATAAATTTCAATCCTGTTTATCTTTTGGCTAACTGCTGTGTTATTTGTTCTCATGGTTGTAAGATACAATACAAGCACGAGAAGTGCTTTTGTTGACTGGTACAGATTAAACGTATTAAACATACACTTTTACCCAACTTTAGTAAATTTGTCACATAAAAAATTAAATAGTATCTGATGTCAATTTTACTGAAAATTGGCATCAGATACTATTTAAATTTCTACAAATCTCTTTTTGTCGTGTTTAGATGTCGACACCCATCACGTCTGTGGAGTTTCCCTAGCTAATTTAGTTTGACCCTGTGCTAATGATCGTGTGAGAAAGAAGACGGATGCGACTATCTTCGTATTTACGCGCCCATTTCGACGCGTAGTGACGCCAATGTTTTAGACATAACCTCACTTCTTGTTTGTTGAAATCTGCGACGTCACAAGTTCCGTACTAATCGCGCCAATCGACGCAGAAGTCTCCCTTTATAGATCCACCAGCTTTCTGTAAAGAACTTATTCGCGTTTCAAGCACTTGCTATGATTCGTGTAGCTTCAAACAATCACCTTATATAAAACATCTTCACATCAATAACAATCCCACAGGATTGCTCATTAAAACGCGATGAAATCAGATCTCAAACCGAATGAAATATTCGCGAGAACGAGATTAAGAAACAGGATCGCTTGCCCCAGTAATCTCGCAAGTTTCCCCCGAAGAAAACCGGAGAGTTTCGGTTTAAAATATTCAATACAGGTAAAGTGAGATAGGTTCTGAACACGTATTCAATTTCCCGTTAACTTTTCGAAATGCTTTGACTGTGGCGTTGGCTGAATTAGTTGGTCTGCACGCGAGCGTAACGATTGCGACTGAATTTCCTGCTGCAGTCGGAAGGCGAAGGGTTAGATGTCGTATAGAGCTCGGTGCGACCGGTATTGGTCTGCCAACGTTGCATTGCGGGTGTGAAGACAGCCTTAGGCTTAAAAAAAACATAATATTTCAGAATTAGAGTAAAATCTACGCCGCGCCGCGCCGGTGCGGCTGCGTCACAGCGGCGGTGCGGCGCATGGGCGATATTCATTCGTATACACAAACATGCGATCCGGCGCCGGTGCGGCTCCGGCGTCGTGTACAGGAAGCCTTATGATACTTGACCTTTTGGTTTGCGTAGTGGTGTAGGTAACTATATTGTTGTTGGGACGTCAAGACTGATTAGTTTAAAGCGTATGGTCTTAGTTTTAAGGTCATGAGTTAGCCTACATTAGCATACGAGCGTACGTAATCAATGTGAGAAATAAATGTTGTTTGCCTAATTTTGTTTTAAGAGACAATGATAGACATGATTTTTTTTATTACTCTTTACTGTCCCACTGCTGGACAAAGTCAAAGTCAAATAATTTATTTAAAATAGACACATAAAAGGCACTTTTGAAAGTCAAAGCATGACCAAGTTCTAGAACCCTTTTTTTGAGGTCTACTTTAAATATTTGCATATTTTATCTGAATAAATAATACTCAATACTCATTCTTTGAAAAGAACTGTGAAGGACAACATCGTGAGGAAACCGATATATCCCATAACCAAAAATTCGTAGACATGTGACATCCGCCAACCCGCACTGGGCCCGCGTGGTGGAGTACGGCCCACTGCCTCTCACGGAGAGGAGTAGTGGGAACGTTATAGGCTGATCATGCCACACTCATTCCGTCTCTTTATAAATCTTTGCAGTTATAGACCGGTGTGATTGTGTTGTCAAACCTACAAACCAAGATGTCGTACAAGTTTCCCCCGATCACTTAACAGCTTCTCCTATCTCTGTTCCCTCAGCTTGGAGAGACGTTAAACTTTATGAATCAGTATCATGGACGGACAAATCGGCTAATGGCCGCTATAACATAGACCGCAAATATTACCAACAGCTCGGCAATATTGCCAACGTGCCGCCACCAGTTCTGCATTCATTCGCCGTGAGCTGAATATATATAGTTTGTTTGTTGTTAAGGTTGTTTAGTTAGTTTAAGTTGTAATGTCGCTTCAGTTGGTACATGTGGTTTCTAGTAAAAAATCATTTGATAAAGAATTAATTTAAAATATAGGTATTGAACAATGTACAGTACAACTATTTTCTTAATATCCCTCAGGAATCAGCTTCCGAATATAAACGAATTCTAATTTCCATGTCCAACAATTATTAGATTTATCGTGTATAATAATTTGAATTCAAAACTAACTTTATTGTTATTTTATACGTTCTGCGATCGGTCTGTTACTATAAAGAGCTGTAAACAAAACAACAATAAAGTACTTAGTTCTGAAATTAAATTATTATACATGATAAATGTAATCATTGATGGACATGGAAATTAGTATTCGTTTGTATTCGGAAATGCGATGATTCCCGAGCGACATTAATAAAATAGTTGTACTGTACACTAATTCAGTTACCAGCTGACGCTCGTGGTATCACTCGCATCTTGGTCCCTTAACATCCAATTGATTAATAGAATATATAGAACTAGCTTATTCCCCCGACTTCGTCCGCGTGAAATGTTCTGTTTCTCCGACTCACCCCTTTTTCTTTATTTTTTTTTTTTGGTGGGAAATGATCAAATAACTTCTGCCGCTCTGGGTGGAGCGGGAGGGCGTGTCAGAATCTTACTGACTAAAACCCACCCGTGTTCCTTCCGTTGCCTGTACGTTTCCAGGGGCCACGGTATACCTTTCGGACTTTCCCGCAACCCCGGCAGACAAAGTCCGAAAGGGACACCGTGGCCCCTGGCAACTCACCCCATCGCATTGCCTGCCCGCGAGCATATTCTTTCTGTTTTTTTTTTCCTTTGCTTGACTCCTTAGGGTCCTAGCGTGATGTTAAATAGACTTCCTTAAGAATAGGGCTACGAAAAGAAAAAAAAATAACCGACATACAGTTCCAGAGATTAGCGCGTTCAATCAAACAAAAAAAAAAACTCTTCAGCTTCATTATTAGTAGTATAGATTTTAACGATTTTAGCTCTGGACCCAGCAGAGATATTAGTTACAACTGTTATCTTTCGTTCATACTTATAATTAAACCAAAGATATATCAACAACTTTTTGTTTAAATTAACAAAATCAACTGATGTTGTAAGCAGAAGATAATTTTCTTACGAATATACCTACTATGACTATGATTTCAATTTTATTACCAATAGAATACACAGTCACATGAACGAAGACGCGGGCACAGCTAGTAGAATATATAACCATAAAAGAAAAACATACAGCTTAAGGTCCTAGGCGATTTGCGGGAAAGTCTGAAAGGGATACCGTGGCCCCTGGCAACGTACAGGCAACTGAAGGAACACGGGTGTGTTTTAGTCAGTAAGAGTCTGACACGCCCTCCCGCTCCACCCAGAGCGGGAGAAGTGATTTGATAATTTCCCACCCAAAAAAAAAATCTACCATGGCTAAATCTAAACTCAAACTCAGCATTTATTTCAAATAAACCACAGGCACCTTTTAATTGTCAAAGGGCCGGTCAGTCAGAAAGATGAAGCTAGCCCATTCCAAAGCGCAGTAGGTAGCTATGGGCAAGAAACTCTCGAAAGAGTAAAAATCGAAGAAACTAAAGCCTGCCTTACATCTTAATTTTTATCTGAACATGCCAGTCTGGCTTAAACAGAAGCGGCCGCAATATACCAACCAGCCAAACTATACGATAGAATCGTAGTTTATTTTAATCGTTTCAGGGTCTCTAGCCGCCGGATATACGGTCTAGATCTCGAGATCAAACTTCAAATAACTATACTGATTACGGATTTTTGAATCTGGACGGAAATTAGACTTCATGCATGATTAAAACAACGTAATGAGAATCTTTAATAAACATTTACTTTTGCTCGCGACTTCACTCGCGTGGATGCCGAAAACTATCCCATAGGAACGTACTAGCGGGATAAAAAGTATCCTATATCCTAACTCAGGTCATAATTAATCTGTGTGCCAGTTTTCATCCGGATCCGTTCAGCCGTTAAGCCGTGAAAAAGTAACTGACAGACCAACAGACAGTTTAGTTTCGCATTTATAATATTACTAGCTATGCCCCGCGGTTTCACCCACATAAGTCTCGATCCTGTAAGAATATCGGTATAAAAAGTATTCTATGTCCTTCTCCAGGTCATGGTCTACCCGTGTGCCAGCCGTTTTAGCGTGAAAGTGTAACAAACAAACAAAAAACTCACTTTTGCATTTATAATATTAGTTAAGATTACTAGCTTCTGCTCGTGACTTCGTCTGGTATAAACTATTTGTGTGCCAAATTTCATCAAAATCCAAATATACAAACTTTGACATTTATAGTCAGATAGCGTAGCAATCTATCCTGAATCCGAGCGAGAAGTTTCATGACTACTCACTTTTTATGTACCTACCGTTGTAATATGTCTGTACTAACATAGTTTGTAAGATATTTTTGTGACTAACAGTTTTGGACTGTGTCTAAATAAATAAATAAATAATAATAATATGCAACTCTGCGCACCTTCCTGATGTCGTGTATGGGGCAGTGGAGGACGGTCCTTCGCTATCCAGGATGTCGAAATATCCAGAGGAATAGCGAACCGATAAGGATCGAGCGAGGCATATTCCAGGATGATAGTTTAAGTCCACTTTGGTTCTGCTTAGACCTGAATCCTCTTAGCACACTGCTGGAGTATTCAGGCCTAGGCTATCGGCTGAGGAGAGGTGGTCAGGTAATATCTCACCTCCTCTACATGGATGACCTAAAACTCTTTACCCCCAACAACTTGCAACTGATGGAGCTACTGAAAGTAACTGAAACTTTCAGTAGAGCCATCAGGATGGAATTTGGTGTGGACAAATGTGCGGTGATGCATGTAAAGCGAGGGGAGATTGTGGAATCCGTGGGAACTCAGCTCGTGGATTCCATAAACCTTAGAGCCCTCTCCACATCCGAAACCTACAAGTATTGTCGGAAGCGTTGGGCATTAATGTTACTGACATGAAGCAATCGTTGAAGGAGCGCTTCTTTGGCCGCCTGAAGAAAGTAATTAATAGTCTTCTATCAGGCGGAAACAAGGTGCGCGCCTTCAACGGTTGGGTCATGCCGGTTTTGATGTACTCTTTCGGCATACTCAAATGGACTCAGACCAAACTCGACGCCCTGGATTGGAAGGTCCGTACGCTGCTAACTGCATATCGAATGCATCACCCACGGTCATCGGTAATGAGACTGTATATCCCGCGAAAGTGTGGAGGTCGAGGCTTTTTAAACGCTAAGACCCTCCACAATCGCGAGATATGCAGTCTCAGGGAATATTTCCTAGAAGCCGACGTGGGGATGCATCGAGATGTGGTCGCGGTGGACAAGGGCCTTACCCCGCTCTCCTTGGCTAAAGAGAACTGGCGCAAGCCTGTAGTGCTTGACACTAACGACCGCAAGGAGGTATGGCAGAGTAAGGAGCTTCACGGACGCTACTTCTAGGCCTTACATGGACCCGATGTAGATTTACTAGCGTCCGTAGCTTGGCTGCGTTTTGGTGACCTCTTTGGGGAAACCGAAGGTTTTGTCTGTGCAATTATGGACGAAGTTATGATGACGAACAATTACCGGAGATTCATTGTGAAGGACGGCACGATTGACATCTGTCGGGCATGCCAACGTCCGGGAGAATCAATCCGACACATTATCTCCGGGTGTTCTCGTCTAGCTAACGAAGAGTACTTGCATAGACACAACCTCGTAGCTAGGATTATCCATCAGCAACTTGCTCTGAATTACAGCCTTGTGGAATCGGAAGTACCGTACTACAGGTATGTGCCCGACCCAGTTCTCGAAAATGGAAATATCACATTGTACCGGGATCGATCCATCATCACTGACAGGACTATTGTTGCCAATAAGCCTGATATAGTGGTGGTGGATCGAGGAGAGCGGCGCGCAATGATTATTGACATAACGGTCCCGCATGACGGGAACCTCGTGAAAGCCGAGAAAGATAAACAAATTATGTATCTTGATTTGACTCAGCGATCATTGTGCCGATAATCGTATCAGCCAATGGCTTAATTGCCAAGAGCCTCGACCAACACCTAAGGAGGCTCTCGTTGGGCAGCTGGATTAAGGGCTTGATTCAGAGAGCGGTACTCTTGGACAAAGCTCGCATTGTAAGGAGGTTCCTCTCTCTGGAGCCCTGACCGCCGCCGGTAGCTTGGACGCTGTTCCCGATACCGGTGGGCTACTATTTTTTATATTTTTAAATGTTTTTGTTTTTTTATTTTATTTTATAAAAATATTTAAAAATGTAAATTATATGTGTATATATTAAATAAAGGAAATAATAATATTATAATTCAGGCTGGATTTTTGAGATGGGGCAGTAAGGGCAGCTACGTTAACCATTGTCGCTACAGGAAAATGGTCTTAGGACTTAACTTTTTGAGACACTTCGATCTGTATTCACAGATTTTGAAAAAAAAAATACAGTCAGCAAGAAAATGGGCAGTTTTCACAAAAACCTTTTTTTGATGCTAATCGATCCTGTCTTCTAAGGATCAAAAAAACTCTAATGGACCAATATTGAGGTTTGAGTACTAAAAAAGTCAGAAATGGCCAAAACTTTTCCCATACCTACATTTCGTAGGAAATGAGATTCCAACCTACTTACTATAAAGAAAAAAATTGTATTTCAAATTTCGAACGAATACGTGTTATAATTTTATTTGCTTTGAGAACAAAAGAGTTTGTCGCTTGTGATTTCCGACGTTCTGAGAAAAAAAATGCCTCAAATAATTATGAAATTTCAGACTTGTATGTGAAACGTTAAAAAAGACTGTCCGCTATAAAAGGCAGAAAACGAAAAAACTTTTGTAAGGATAAAGTTTTTTCAAAAGGAACAAATTTTGTTCTCAATTAAAATAAAATCATAATGCGTAATCGTTCGAATTTTGAAATACCATTTTTTTCTTTACTTTCGGCCAGTTTATTTATCGTAAAAAGTAGGTTGGAATCTCATTTCCTACGAAATGTATAGGAGAAGTTTTTTGCGATTTCTGACTTATCTAGTACTCAAACCTCAATATTGGTCCAATAGAGTTTTTTGATCCTTATAAGAAACAGGATCGATTGGCATCAAAAAAAGTTTTTGTGAAAACTGCCTATGTTGTAATATATTGTATAGTGTTTACGGCGCGGTTGGCGCAGTGGTTAAACAATTGACTGTTGCACTGCGTGTCGCGGGTCCGATTCCCACACGGAACAAATATTTATATGATCTACAAGTAGTTGTTCCAAGTCTGGCTGTTTGTGTATGTGAGTTTAAATGTTTGTAAACGCACCCACAATACAGGAGAAATCCATAGTGTGGGGCAACGTTTAAAAAAAATAAAAAAATAAGGTCCCATTAAAATAGATGGACAAAATTTTAGAAATCATTCAGGCCACCAAAATAAGGACAATGGTAAAAGAATAATAAGATAAACGCTTTAGATACTTACAAGAAAAATAAATCTGCTAACGAAATTACACTAAAAATGTTGGTTACCCAATGCCATTTATTATTTTAGGTCAAAATAAAATCACTGTAATCAGTGTTTTTTTTTTGCTTGGATATCTTTGGTTAGACGTACTGAACGCTATGTTAAAATTTGCCCATCTATTTTAATGGGACCTTGTATATGTATATATTAAGTTATTTAGTGACAAACATTTTGTTCGAGCCTTGTCCCAGCATAGTCGCTTTTAATAGTTAATATCCGCTGACCATCGGGTAATCGGGACGGCGTGTGCCTGGAATAGGTCACAGAGTGTGCCAGTTGAAAGCGTGGCGCCCGATGCATTTTAATTCCTTGTTTTATACCTTTGCGCTGCACTTTGATGTTTGATGCGTAACATCTTTCCTCTCGCTTCCCTGCAATCTGTGCATAGAACTTAAAAATATACCCTAAAAATCTGTGGAACTAATTTCGTGAAAAGGGACGGAAGTGTGTTACAGGAAACCGGGGAACCGCGCGCTAGTAGATTTGACCAATGAGCGCGCGCGGTGCTAGAGTCGGCCGTCAGAAACGACCTTGACGAGGCCCCGTCTCTTTAATGTTGCTTATTACCAAGGTAAGATGTCAGATGGTACACATCATATAAGGCTCGCTCGTTTTTTCTATGTACACACCTAGGAATCGTGCACAGATGCGTTTTCGACCACGAACCTCGCAGACGTAATAACCAGACGTCGTACAAAGCTATCTGCCGGGCGTTTCCTTGTAAAATCTCTCCGTGAAATCTTAAGTGAAGTGAACTTAAAGTAAGCTCTCATTCCACCTGATGCTATTGACAGCTCGCTTCAAGCTCATTTTACCTATGTTTCACGGTGAGTTTTTTGCAGAATACGTCGGCTGTACAACGTACACATTCAAGACAAAAACAAATAGTTTTACAGGGCGGGAAAAAAGAATCTGCGACCCGTAACGCGAAGCCAGTCTCTCTGCCCCTGTACTAAGCAAACGCGTCATTTGCTTTAACATTTATTTAATAACTCGCTGCGCCCCGCGGTTTCACCCACATAAGTCTCGATCCCGTGGGAATATCGGGATGAAAAGTATTCTATATCCTAATCCAGGCCTACTGTACTGTAATGTGAGGTGAGGTGGGCATAGTTATGCTCACCTCACCTCACATTACATACACAAAACGCACACTAAGTTATATTTAATTTAATTTTTTTTTTTTTATTGTAATAAATTATAAATAGTAAACAGTGGCATTTCTTGTGTACTTTATGTAAATTTAAGTTACGGAAGAGGGGAGTGTCCTAGTACAGGCATTTACTTGCTTAAAGGGACACTTCTATCACTAGTATGTAGTACAAGCTTGTTGAAGAAAATAAACTATTTGTAGGCCATAGTCTACTTGTGTGCCAAATCTAATCGAAATATGTTCAGCAGTTTTAGCGTGAAAGCGTAACAAACAAACAAAGTCACTTTCGCATTTATAATCCTAACTAATATTATAAATGCGAAAGTGAGTTTGTTTGTTTATTTTATATTCCCACGGGATCGAGATTCATGCGGGTGAAACCACGGGGCGCAGCTAGTATAATATATAGTTAGGATGTCAATCAACTCAGCCTATCCATCAGCCTATCCATATAACTGAAGTCCACTGCTGGACATAGGCTTCTTCCAAGTTCCAGTTTCCAACAGCACCCTGTCGTGCACCTTCCGCATTCTGTTTGTCCCAGCCATCTTTTTAAGGTCGTCGGTCCATCTAGCTAGGGGGTCAAGATACTACGCTTGCGGATACGCAGTCTCAGACAGTAAGTTAAACTGGAGTAGTCATTTAGACAATAAGCTAAACAGGGCCTGCATCACCTTCTGGCAGTGCAGGAAAATGATAGGTAAGAAGTGGGGCCTATCCCCCAAAATAATACTATGGCTGTACACCGCAGTGATCCGCCCCATGATAGCCTACGCGGCCGTGGTCTGGTGGCCCCGCACCCAGCTGGTTACAGCCTCCAGTAAACTACAACGCATGCAAAGACTGGCCTGCATGGCGACCACGGGCTGCATGAGAACTACTCCGACTGCAGCTATGGAAGCCTTGCTGGGACTACCACCGCTGCACCTGTTTATACAGCAGGAAGCGACGATGGCGGCAGTGCGTCTAAATGCAGTAAATCTCTGGGGTAAGAGAAACACACAACACACCGCGCTGCTTGAGGGACTCAGCAAGGAGTTCCCCATTACGAAAGCCATCAATGACCGGGTACCTAAACAATTTATCTTCGATAAAAAATACAAAATCCAACTTCACGAGGATCGCCGATGTGAGGGTTTGCGCCCAACAGAGCTGCGCATCTTCACGGATGGATCCAAAACAGGTAGTGGTACAGGTGCTGGAGTCTTCTCAGAGGACTTCAACATCCACATAGCTACACCATTGGGAGTCCATAACACAGTGTTCCAGGCCGAGTGCTTGGGTATTTCTCTTGCCGCTTCAGCAATTCTGGCTAGGAAAGTTAAGGACCACTCGATACGTATACTCTCAGATAGCATGGCTGTTCTGCAAGCGCTGAACAGTCACACTGTGGACTCTGGGCTGATATACGAGTGCCACCAGAACCTTAACCAGGTGGGTGACCTCAATAACATAACCATTCAATGGATCAAAGGACACAGCGGCTCGCTGGGGAACGATGCAGCCGACGAACTTGCTAGAAGGGGGTCGGACATGGCACCAGTGGGGCCCGAACCCATTGTACCACTCCCCTTCGGTTACCTACGCACTCTGGTAAGGAAACGAACTAGGGATCAGCATCACAAACTATGGTCGGACCAAGGTGAGTGCAGGCAGGCTAAGGAGGCACTGCCTACAATCGACGGCCGCCTCACGAAACAGGTTCTCCGATTAACTAAACAGCAGCTGCGTACGGTTACTGCAGCTATAACTGGCCATGGGTCATTTAATAAACACCTCTTTGTCATAGGAGTTACAGACAGTCCGCTCTGCAGAGCCTGCATGGAGGACGACGAGACAGCAGCTCACGTGCTGTTAAACTGCCCGGTGGTCGCCACTTACAGGGCAAAGTACTTCGGTAACCCAGGTACCCTACGCGAGATTGCCAGTAACACCAAGGCGTTGCTGGCCTTCTTTGAGGAGCTGGGGTGGATCGAATAACAGATTTTTCCCACCCATACGCAAAATACGCGCTTTGACGTGGAGTTGCGGAAACCAGCCCGTATTACCTATTACCTATTACCTATTACCTACGCAGTCTCAGAAAGGAAAAATAGAAAGAAAATACGTTTATTTGCGGTAAACATGACGCATAAAAGAAGGACACAAAATTAAAAAGAAACAAGTTTAGGGAATATATGCGTCACATCCACGCAAAACGGCCATCGCTCAGCATAATGCTGCGACCCTATGCAAGACAGAGCCCCAGCGCTGGTTTTCAGCGGCAGCCGGCGTTGACGTTATGACGTCGACCGGTGCAGCATACAATGAAATATAATTATGATATAAAAATAAAATAAATATGCAGTAATTAATTCTACATAAATAAATAAATTATAATATTTAAAAATGGCAACATTCCGTTAAACTCCACCGGCCACCGGTACTTCTAAAAACATGGCCAGCCTACTGCCACTTCAGCTTGCTTACTCTGCAAGTTAACTCCAGTTCTTTTCCTTAACCCTAGAATACAATCAATCTGCCTAGCATGTTCCCAACTATATTGGGGTCGGCTTCCAGTCTAACCGAATGCAGCTGAATACCAGTATTTTACATGGAGCGACTGCCTATCTGACCTCTACAACCTAGTAATTGGGTAATACGATACCCCTTGGTAAGACTGGTTGACAGACTTTCGGGCTTCTGACAACTGTCAAAGATCCATGAATGGCAGCCGGACCAACGGCTTAACGTGCTTTCCGAGGCACGGAGGAGTCTCGGTATATAAAGATGGTCACCCATCCACGGACCAACCCCAGCAAGCGTAGCTTAACCTGATGGATCGACCCGTGCGGCTGTTATTACTTAGCCACGAGCTCCTCGAGCTTCAACTCTAGAATACGTACTAACAAAACTTTATAAAAAGAAGATTAGCTCTCACCGAAAAACTTTCTGGTTTATACGGTTTCATTCATAACTGAGTAAGCACAAAGGCTCGGGAACTTGGGAAGTTCGGATGGATCCTATTCCTTTTATATTGCGCGTAATAGATCAACGGTTTAGGGGCCAATAGTGATCAATAAGTGGGTTAGTGTTGAGGCGATTGGCTCATAAATCACTAGTCATTTACTACACTATTCTGATATTTTTGTAGCAAGCAATATAAAATATAACACATAACATCACGCTTTGTTTTCCTGAAGGGTTGGGCAGAGATGTACATAGGCACAGCCGCATTAGCCTGCCACAGCCACATTTCGCCAGTTATGTTTCAGTCCCATGTAATAGGGGGCGAGCCTATTGCCATCAACCGGGCACAAACCTAGACTTCGGGCTGCTACTGAAATATTTCAGATGGGATAAAAAAAAACCGATATGAAATATACACGTGGTACAGTGATGGTGATTGCTATAACACAATCAACTGATGACCAATTACGGATGGACGTAGGTCTCTTAAAAAGCCATGGGTGGACACAATCTATTAATACCTAGACTACCTACTTTTAAGCAAAAAGCTCTAGCAAAAAAACGCCGAGATTTCCTTGGAAACCACATTCCAATAGCAGATTATTACTTATTATTTACTTTACACCCATGCTATAAATCCTCTATAAAAGTTTCTGAAACAGTTACTGTGCGTTTGCACTGGCGAAACATTCACAACAAAACATGTTGATTAGCTTATTGCCAACATTAAAACAGCC
Organism: Xanthia icteritia; assembly: GCA_949128155.2. Taxonomy (NCBI): domain Eukaryota; kingdom Metazoa; phylum Arthropoda; class Insecta; order Lepidoptera; family Noctuidae; genus Xanthia; species Xanthia icteritia. The sequence goes on along the minus strand of OX421947.2, from coordinate 16,224,099 downwards.
AGTGTTGTTGTAACTAAATTTGTGGACCGACTGTTGGACAAAATTTCATTATGCAACTCCAATTTCAAAAAAAGAACATTGTCATACACGCGCCTTTTTTATTTACATAGAGTTCTTACAACACTTTACAACACCCTTTGGTTTCAGAACCTTTTATAGACGATTCATATAATGGGTATAGATAAAGTCTTGTATGCAACTCTAAATAATTAGGTATTAAAACACTCATGTGATACTCTTATACCCACATTCGTGTTTTAATACCCCTTATTATACAACAGTTGCATACATAACTAATGTTAACCTGTAGGTTGTAATACATGAATTTATATAGCATACCCATACAAAACTTCAATACTTAGTCGATCCAAACATATGGACCGGCTTTGTACAGTGTGATGGTCTGTACCACACACCCTTAAATATGACCACTCCTTTCTGACACATGCTGTATTCATGAAAATGTATTGATAAACACGCTTGCTCACTGCGCAAAACATTGTTTTTTTTTACCACTTCGGGTAAGCTCTTGGCCTGCATCTCACCTGATGATAAGTGTTGATCAGGCCGAAGGTAGAAGCGTGCTTCACCCGGAATCCTCAACCACAGAGGAACCGGCTATCTTACCTCTAACTGCCGAAACACAACAGTATAGCTGCACAGCAGTATAGCAGTGTTAGCCTAGTGGTGTGAACGTCGGAGTGCCAAGTCATAGGTCTTTTTTTTTTTTTTTTGGGTGGGAAATTATCAAATAACTTCTCCCGCTCTGGGTGGAGCGGGAGGGCGTGTCAGACTCTTACTGACTAAAACCCACCCGTGTTCCTTCCGTTGCCTTTACGTTGCCAGGGGCCACGGTATCCCTTTCGGACTTTCCCGCAACCCCGGCAGGCATCGGTCCTATCGGACCCCTTCCGTTGTGCTGACATCTCTTTGAGGCGCGCGTGTAACACAACGCGCCGTCGACCCGGGCCTGGTCCTTATCGGACGGCGAGCTACCCATTGCTCACCGTCCGCAAGCCCGCGCCTACGGTGGCCGGGAATCGGCCTGCGATTCCCGACGCCCAGGGCGTCTCCTACGGCGGCTAGGGGCGTGAGGGCGCGAAATTTGCCTCTCCCTCACGCGTTCTGCCTCCTCCTTCGCGAGCATTACTGCTTCGCAGAAGGAGGTGACGGCCTCCCATGCCCTCTCGCTCCGTACCATGGCCTGGACTAGGGCCGGACGCGAGAGAAAGTCATAGGTCTCGAGTTCAAACACAAGGCACGCACCTCTGACCATTCGGATTCATGTGCGTATTGTATCTCATCTTTTGCTTCAAAAACGGTGAAGGAAAACATCGTGAGGAAACCGGCATGCCTGAGAGATATTTCTCGACGGCATGTGAAGCCAAGTCAGAGGCCCATGGGCGGCTTTAGACACCAGGTTAGTCACCAACCACACAAAAAGAAAGAAGAACAACAATGCTGTTAACATTGTTGTTATGGCGACAGAATTAGATAAGATGGTGGTAGCTAGCCAGACGGACTTAGAACAAGTCCTACCACCAACCATACCATGTTACTATAAACATCAGGTCTTTGCGCAGTACACTGAAAATGAGGTTATCACATTCAATGGTACCTCTGCGGTTAATTCTAGTTGATATACAGGTTTTTAACGAATCTTATACTATGTGTTTCTTAGCGAAAGTTGTATAAGTACCATGACATGTAGAATCATCTGACGGATGGTCACTAAATCGCCACCCGTAGGATGTCTGTTAAAATGATACATTGTAACAACGAATCAATTTTCACGCCTCCTAGGCCAAATATTTTTGGATATTGGGATAGCTCATGACCTAAAGAGAGTGCCAAAGAAAAGCGGAGAGGCGTGGGTTAAAGCTAGCAATAAGATAAACAATTATAGTAACTGAAAGTCGTTGACCTAGGTACAGACGCCAGCACATCAACCTTGTAGTAGGTTGATGTGCTGGCGTCTGTACCTATCCCATCGGTCAAATTTCTTTAATATATTTTCAACTTTATCACTAAAGCATAAGGTTCAAACTTGATTGGGAAAAATTGACAGTTTCGGGTAGGTTGACCTGCTGGCGTCTGTACGTGATGCTGTTAAAGATTAGGTTAAAAAAAAAGATGTAGGTGCCGCGAATATAATAATAATAATTTGGTTTGTTTGGTAGAGGAAGCTTGCGCGGTGATCCCATACATATTTTATTAACTTTGCTTGGTTAGTTTTTGAGTTAGCTTCAATAATACGTATTTTTCGCACTTAGTCTATGTGGATGTTGTTATAATAACTTCCTGACACTGTTATTTACATAACAGGTACCACAACTAAAAAGTTAAAAATAAAAAGGGTTTACAAAAAAAAAAAAAAACAACTTCCAAAAAGAAATACAACAAAGTGAACAATAACTTTAATTTTAGAAGTCGGCGGCCAAAAACGAAAATTCAAAACCAAAGACTTCCGAAATCAAAGTTTTTTTTGTTAGAAGGTTTTATATAATTAATCATTTTCTATACATATTATAAAACAAAGTCGCTTTTCGTGTTTGTCTGTGTCCACGTTGTTCTTTTAAAAAAAGCGACAGATTTTGACGAGGTTTTCACTATCGTTTTGAGGATTTTTTGATATCACTATTTACTAAAAACTCGTGGCTAAATAATAACAGCCGCAAGGGTCGATTTTCAAGGTTAAGCAACGCCTGTCGAAGTTGCTCCGTGGATGGGTGCCAATCCATTACATACCGAGACCCCTCCGTGCCCCGGAAAACACGTACAGCCCTAATTTATAGATATTTGACAGTCGTAACGGGTAGTCAGAAGTCTGAAAGTCTAACAGCCAGTCTTACCAAGGGATATTGTGCCCAACCCAGTAACAGAGTTATGGACGTCAGATAGACAGTCGCTCCATCTAAAATACTGGTATTCAACTAAATCCAGCCTGTTAGACTGGAAGCTGACCCCATCGTAGTTGGGAAAAGGCTAGGTAGATTGACTCCCTTATGTTAAGAGATTGATTTTCGCATGAAGTGTTTATATAAGGGTCTGTGCCAGAGACACTAGATGGCGCCACTGTTTCCATTACATAGAGTAAAAGCAAAGTGATCTTTTAGTTTTTGAATAGAACATAATTAATATTTTTCAGCTGTTTTGTGAGCGAAAAAAATAGCCGTGATTGACAGTTTTTTTATTTCTTTGGCACGCTTTGTAGCCTAAACGGCTTGATGGATTTGGCTGGGTGTCGTTAAATTCGTCTTAATTATCGAAGTGACATAGGCTATATATCATTTGTATATTGCATGTGCAAATATAAAAAGGGAGGTAAGGTTTTTTAAAAATAAATTACAACAATATTGTTTCAATCCTTTTGATATAGATATATCACCTTTTGCGATTTTTTGTGACCTAAAAAGCGTTATTATTTAAAAGAGCTTTTGTAAAGGACCGTGAAGAGCTCTTGAGTAATAAGGCTGGAAGCACAGTTATTTGATAAGGGCACTACCCTTCTGGACACACATTAGACCATCATAGCCTTATTCGGCGGCCGTAAGGAAATATTGACATTATCATCCTTATCAAGCAAATTGGTGACCCGCATACGTTACTGTATCTCATAATATGCTACACTGGTCGACGTCATCACGTCAACGCCGACTGTCCCTGAAAACCAACGCTGGGGCTCTGTCTCCAACCAATTCTGTATATCTGACCAATTTCCGTTTTGCGTGGATGTGACGCATACTCATGTCTTACCTCAACTTGGTCTTTTTGTTCTTTGCGTTCTTTTTTGCGTCGTGTTTACCGCAAATAAACTTATTTTCTTTCTTTTCGTCGAAAACATAAAATGTCTAATTCCTAGTTAAAAGGCTGTAGCCGTGCCAACTTTAGCAGCCGAACGTAAGCTAATGACATTACAACTTACAACTAGTGCCTTTAAAAACTTAACTTATATTAAAGTTCTCGGTTTGCTCGAAATGTACGTAGGAAGAGAGAATTTCAATTAAAATAAGTAAAATGCAAATGGTCAGGCGTCCACGGATTCTCAATAATCTCCGTTGAAAAGCGTCGTTAACAAAAGTCACGTAGTTGCCAACAATAAGGAAGTTATCTTCACAAGTATATACGTACGGATTTAAAACCGAATGACCGCTATTTTGACTCGTATGTCCTTCCAATAAGGTTGTTAATGCCAACACTTAACTGTTTGTAGACGAGAGCCCTTGATGTCCCTCGAATGTCTAGACTGAATGGGACTGTTAATTCTTTTTCATTGTTATACAGAAATTAATTGTGTTATATTTAGTTTTCAATGCTAAATATATTTGAATGAAAACCCTGTCAATTACGCCCACTTGTGGTAGAACTACAATCAAGGTTACACAGTGGAACAACAGTATAACTTTGTCTCTTTCTCCATTTTCGTTATTATGAATCACTAGATTTCGCCCGCGGCTCCACCTAGCCCCTGGGCTAGATACCTGGGCACAGGTAGAACTTGACCTGTCATGTTCCAAATTTCATCGAAATCAGTTCAGTCGTTAAGGCGTGAAAAAATAACAGTCATACAGACAGAGTTTTTTTCGCATTTATAATATTAGTATGAATTCCAGTAAGTACCTTTTAATGTATTGCTGTCTTGGTTAATTTTGATCCATCGATTAGATTTGTTTGAATACATAGATCGAACCCGAAAAACAAAATTGTCACGAAATATTGGACGGAACGTTTTCTGATGCTCTGCACAAAAGTTGGCGGAATCGAATTCTGAATATGTTTCAGAAGTTTGAAAGCCGAATCATACATTCAGAGGAGAACACCTAAGTACATTAAAAGTCGGAATTACTTATTGAAATTGGACTAAAGAAAAGTACTCTCAAATTCGACAAATTGTAAATAGTTTAACACTACGAAAATATACGTGGAAGAGTTCGAGTGCAAATTTCAAAGCTAGATTGTGCGTCTTAGAAAATTTAAGATAAAAGCCAATTTTTTACTTCATCATCATCATCATTTCAGCTAAAAAACGTCCACTGCTGGACATAGGCTTCAAGCACCGCCACTTCGACCGATTCTGTGCCTCCCGCATCCAGCAGATTCCTGCGGCCTTTACAAGGTCATCGGTTTTTTACTTACGACCGGATAATTTTCATTCAACACCTTAGGTACAAGTCGTGCCATTTAAGTTGAGACTTGACGAACCACGACGTTTGACTTGCGCAGTAGACGATTTATGGGTGTCTTTAGCGGTATGAGGTCTCCGCCGGGGCGTCATCGGGGCGGCGGAAAGAGCGGCGGGAGGCGCGGTCAAGTCTCAACTTTAACGAGGGAACAGGGCCTGCGAGGAATTTGAAAAATAGGTATTTGAAGAAACTATTGCTGTCGTCTTACCTCAAATTTGCCTCCGTATAGTGCGATAGGGACAGCTGCAGCTCAGACCGATTATATCATAATAAAATCGCCGACGTTTCATATTCACCTTTTTCTCCTCGAAATGTGAGCCAATACAATTATTTTTTACATTAAAATTTTAAGAAAGAATATGTCTAGGTTCCTATATTTTTTTTTAATGTTGAATACTTTTTGAATTTGTCTGGTAGTCCTCTAATCACGGGCGGCGGTAAAGATGGGGCATTTTTATAATTTTTGGAGGGTCACATTTTCTTTACCAATAAGTTGCTGAAAAAAATGAAATAACGGGGACGTGTCTACAGCAGACCTTGATTTTATGAAAAAAAAAAAGATTGCTCTAGAGGCAATAATCAGAAAGAAAAAAAGGGGATTCATTTGTATGGAGAATCGCAGGCCCTGTTCCCTCTTAATGACACGACTTGTACTCATTGTGTTATCGCAGTTTATTATTCCATAGTAAAAAACAAAAAGTCAAAGTTAAAGTCAAATCATTTATTTCAAATAGGCCCTTATAAGGCACTTTTGAACGTCAAAAACAACCCTTAGGATTGCGATACCCGCATTCAAATAAGAATACTTACCAAAAAGTTCGTATTATATTACGAGAATAAGAAATTGTTATTATAACTCCATAACCTCGTTTCTTCAGATACTCGCACGAATTCGATAAAATATTTTTCTTGTGAATCAAATTGAATTTCGAATTCCTATAACCCAGTTTCTTTGGTTCGTACGAAAATAATTTCCTTTATTTTTATTCGTGTAAAGAGTCTTCCAAAACGTAAGAATAAAATTATTTTGCTTTATGAGTATAGCAGACTTTAAATAAAAGCTCTAATGGAATTACATTGATTCGATTGTATTTTGTTTTCCTTTCTTTTCGTGGAGAGCATAATAATATAAGTAAAAAGAGACATAAAAATTATATAAATATGCAATGTTATTAGATTTAAATCATCATACATGCGAAAAATTGCTGCACGGTACCATCTACGGCGTAGCGGGCCGTGGCCTACGCCGTAGCCGCTCGTAGGCAGCTACGTGAACCAAGCGTAGAGGTCGCGTAGACCAGTGACTTTTGAATCCAAATCCTCATCTTTAATATAATTTTCTTCTTGAATGTATTTTTGTCTCGTTATGATTTTAATAAAATGTAATGAAGTTTTATGTAAATTGGCGTCGTAAAATTTAATATGTTTATGTTAATATTGTGTAAAGGTGTTCTTGGAAATCTTTATTACGTAGTTTGTTTTTCTTACCCAAAAAATCCTCTTGCTTTTTATATTAAAATTAACTCTTAGCAAATACTACGAGACATAATCAGAAAGTATGAGACATTTACGTCAAATACGAGTTTATTAAAGGTGGGTAAATAAAGTCTAAACAAATTATATTGCTAAGCCAATTTTATATGCTGGGTAGGGATTTACAATATTACACAGCAACCTATAATCTGTAAACTTACACAAGTTGAATAACGTATCACAAAAAAAAAAAAAAACAAACGCAAAATAAATAAAATTATCAAAAATAATCATTTCTCGATAAACTATTCAGTGTGCAGTTTCATTTCATCACAAAAATATGTCAACTACCGTCCGGTATAATCGACTTACCTCGATACCGGATAAAACAGGTCCGGTCCGGACGAAACCGGTTATCATTATTCATTGCAATCATCTGCGCTCTGCCTTATTGACTATACATGGCTCAAAGGATGTGGAGTTTATTTAAAATTGGTCGTTTAGAATTTTATTTCATGTTTTGTTGAGTAGGTATTATTCTCCGATAGTTCTAGGATCTTGAAGTGAAGACCCCCAAGCTATATGAACCTATGACTTTAAAAAGGTGGCTGGGCAGAGTGGCTGCAGAAGGCAGAAGACAGGGTATTGTAGCAGCCTGGGAGAGGCATTGATTGATATTGTACAATAAAAGCTATATGAGCCTATATATAATAAGGGTTCTTCTCATGCTGAGAATGGACGGCTATTGATCACAATGTTTGCCCACTACATGTTATAGAGATTTCAGATCATTAAACACAATATAACATTTTATTTTTTTTGATGGGAAATTATCAAATAACTTCTCCCGCTCTGGGCGGAGCGGAAAGGCGTATCAGACTCTTACTGACTAAAACCCACCCGTATTCCTTCAGTTGCCTGTGCGTTGCTAGGGGCCACGGTATCCCTTTCGGACTTTCCCGCAACCCCGGCAGAATTCAGTATACCTCACGCAACGATTAATTTACCTAACCCATGAAAATCATAAATAAACTAGTAAAATACATATACTAATAATAATATTAGGTGTTGTCCGCGGCTACGTTCGACCTTACTAAGGCTTGAAGGTAACACGGGTTACAGATAGAAAGACAGAGTTTTTTTCGCATTTATAATATTACTATGAATTATATTGCAATTTGTTATACATAGTTACACTAGAACATGTGTATGCTTTAACCACGACGATTTATTTGCTCAAGCACTCTTAAATTTTACAAATGTACAGGGGGCCTACCACTACCTCTTAAAGCAGTATTATTTTAATATTACTTTAGTGTGGGAAAGAGATACATCTCTACAGGACGTATAGCTCCATCTCTTTCCCCCACTGAAGTATGATTAAAATAATACTGCTTTAAGAGGTAGTGGTAGGCCCCCAGGCCCAGTTCACGCAGCGAAAACTAGTGACTCCATTTCGAAGCTATTTCCTCGCGTAGCAACTACAGGCAATAGATACCTATTTCGAGAGAGGCCTGTTTCCGATTGATTTGTAACTTAGTAAATTGTCGTACCCTTGTCATACACCGATAGTAATTTCCTTTGTGTGTAGATGGTAGAAAATATCCGTCAATCTTGATTTATAACAGACTAGCTTCTACCCGGGACCTCGTCTGCGTGGCCTTCAGAATTGGGTCCAGAGAGAAATGAAAAATGCATATAGACATACATGCATTTTGCTATGCAATACTATAGCATTGCTATGGTTTAATAGAACTGTTAACTTTCATATTTAATCAACATCATTATTGTATATTGGAAATATAATCAAATGAAACACTCGTTGATACCATAAACTATAGAAGAGAGTTTTATTGTCTATGAGTACAGTTTTGTACAGATTATATCATAGACATACATTGAACGAGATGGTAAGGCGGGAAATTTAAATACTAATTCAACACTCCTGCTAAATTGAAGCCTTCCATTTGAGTAAAGTAATTGATCTAAAATATGTATCGACTAATAACCAATTTGCTGATGTACTGAGGCTTTGCCTAGAGATAAATTTTCAATTCTTGCGAGATAATATTGGAATGTTAACATTGGATAAACTTAATAAGTAATATGTAAGTATCCTTTCTTAATGCTGTTTGTCAAATTGCCAAATTGCCTCCTTTTTTTCTTTAACATTTTTTTTTCTTTTCATTTTTTTTTAAATATTTAGTGCCTATATGTTTACATCTAATGTGAAAGTTTATATTTTTAATTCAAATTCAAAATATTTTTATTTCATATAAACCTACATGGGCACTTATGAAACGTCAGAAGCTAGGTGCACGGTTCCAATTGGTTGTTTCCTATGGAGAAGAGCCGGCAAGAAACTGCACGGTTACTCTTTTAAAAATAATGAGCTTTTACAATATTTTCAAATAACAGTGTTATTAGGTATGGGAGGACAGTGTAGGTCTTTCAACAAGTACCAGGTACTTAACAGAATAATGATGGTCAACAAATCTACAGTCCACTAGGCCTACAGCGTTCTCACATTCACAAAATTGAGAAGAATCTATATAAAGATAAATAAATTAATAAAAATAAAAACGTATTTTAAACGAAATGACGTGATTGCTATTACAGCTGTATCAAATCTCAATAATTATCATGTCCACAAAAGCCACTAATAAAGAGTTGAAATTAAATTTTAGGTATATAATGTCAAAAAACACTGATAGCACTCTGATTATCGATATTAATACACACTGGTTGTTGGTCAAGTTCACCCAGATCACGTAGTAGATGCTTAATCCAAATTGCCTCCTTTGTAGCAGCACATGCTGCCATGAATTCTACTTCAGTTGTACTTGACCATGTCACAGCAGTTCCATTTTTAATGAAGATGTATCCCGTGGTTGAACGTCTAGTTGTGACATCATTGGCGTAGTCAGCATCACTATAGCCAATCAACTCGGAGGGTTTGATTCTACTATGTAACATAAACCAACATTGATAGTATCTTTGAAATACTTAAGAACTTTCTTGACTGCTGTCCAATGAGTTTCATCATAGCGATTCAAATATCGACTCACCAGGCTTACAGCGAACATTATATATGGCCGACTTACTATGTCGACATGCATCAGAGAACCAACTGCATCTCGTTAAGGAATGTTCTTGTCAGGCTGATGTTCACTTTTCTCCAGCTTTGAGATTTTTTTTGTGAGCTTTGAGAGTGAGGATCAACTGGAACGCTGTTGGGGTTGGCATTTTCCATATTAAATTTATTTAATGACAGTTTAATATATTTTGACTGGTGTATAAAAAAGATGTACTTGTCAGAGATTTGAATGTCCATCCCAACAAAATTTATTGGTGGGCAAATTGTCATATAAAATTTTGTTTGCAAATCATTTCCTATTTGAATGCATGGAAAAATGCGTAGATTGTGTGTGTGATGGGTCTTAAACCTTTACAAATCTACAATTCTACAAAATTGTCAAATTGTAGAAAATATTGCGTAACACAGAAATTACAAATATGTAAATTGCAGACTTGTCACTACATTTTAAATATTTGTAAGTAGTTTTTTCGTTATAATTATGTGGCTTAGAGTATTCTGGTACAGACATTGTAAGATTTTCAAATTTGTAAATTGTAATTGTAAAGTTTAGTGGTATAGGGCCCTGGATGGTTAAAAATAGCACTCAACTTTGAATGAAAATTGAGAGCATAAAGTAATTTAATAGAAAGCGGACCAAAATATACTAAACATGGCCGCTTGGTTAAAATTTCGTGATATTGAAACCGACACAAGTTAGATTGCCTTCAAACTAAGGCGCTCTTCATATTTATCAAATTGACAAACAACATCAATTTGTCGTGCTATAACCCATTTCGAACAACTGTTAAACATAGACAGTTGTGATTTGAATACACGGAAAATTTAAGTTGACAGTCAATTTGTTAACCAATAAATTTCCCTTTTATACCGTGCGGGTCGGCATGATCAATGTGCTTTTGTTTTTTTTTGCGCGTCCTATTTAAATGCGATCGACGCGAATACGCGATCGACGCGAATACGCGATCGTCGTGTTCATTATGTCACTTATTGTTCTGAAAACAGGAAACCTCCCTTGTCGGCGCGACCACGCGTTTAGGTTCACCGAATAAAAAGTATAATAAACGGTAATGTTGTATGTATTTCTATGAAAGTGAGAAGTTCTTAAAAGCTTGACAAACTGCAGGCGCTTTACGACGCAGTCGGTATGCATTTGTTTTGATTGTAAAGGGAACCATTCCTTACCCGACCGCAGGCAGCAACTGCACGCGACGTGTCGCGGCGTCATGTCGCTGCAGTCATGATTCCGAACCCCACCGCAGGCGGCAGCAGCCCGTATTCCAGTCGGTAGATAGAAGACAGAAAAACGTTGGTGGCACTACTGGCCTGACAGCCCGACCGCAGCTGAGCGTGTCGCCTGTCACTCGCCCGTCAACGACGTGTCGCTAGCTACGGAAGGTATTTCATAGAAATTCATAAAAACTAGTCGTGTCGCGGCGACATGTCACCTGCAGTTGCCTCCTGCGGTCGGGTACGGAATGGTACCTTTATTATGATGTATTTCATACAAGAACTAAAAAAAAAAACTGCGACCGCACAGCGCTACGTGTGGAGCGCCCCTTACGCAGCTTCATTATAGATAGTGACTCTGTTTGGTTGTATTTGAGTTCAGTCTGTTGGTTTGTCTTGTGTTGTAACCCAAACGAATTCGGTATTCAGGACAAATCTGAGAGAGATGGCATGAGTAAAATTCTTCGTTTATGATACCTTCAATTTATAACTTTCTACAGAAAATATAAATCAAGCAACCTAAACAAAGTAGGCCCTTTTCAAGCAACGATTGTGCTTCACCAAGCCCGCGATCTTTGTCATTTCGTCAATCCTATAAAAGGGTACTCTAATAATATCCACAATATAACGCCAAAGAAAGGATATTCAAAGATTTATATGAAACATGATAATCCTTTCAAAGCGGAATAAATCGTATACAAAAAATCATAAAGCAATATATGGCTGATATTTCAAACATTGTTACATGTTTCCGATACATAAGAGTGGTTGAACTTTTCGTATTGCCTTTATCTTTTTGTTTATTGGCTCAAAATATCAATAAATAAAAACAGTAGAGGGCGAATGTTCGACCATAAATCCAAGATACAGCGATTTATCAAAATGTCTAAAGATGCACACACACCTGGTAGCTTCGACCTAATTCTAGTTACAGAATCATCCTTATTGGCAACCCTTACAAGGCAAAATGGACCTTAGTACCGCTTTATAACGTTTATAATGTATTTTATGGGGTGTTAAAAGAAATTTGGGGCATAAAATGTAGTCGTGAACCCCTAGAGATGAGTATCGTCATCATATTTCTGTTTTGACGTCTATTCTCGAGGTAGATCGGTTTAGAAAGAAGGCACACAAAGTTTTTTTTGTGTTGCATTAGGAGATTGGTACAGCGTGCCGGGCGGGCGATATTTGGGTCAATATAGGCACAATACTCAATACTTTTATTGCATTCCACATTCCTGACTGTGCTTCCATGAAAACCCCGGGTTTTTCAACCTAATATAATAATAATAGCGGTATTTTTAACTAACTTCAACTGAATGAATACAAGATTTCTTTACTTAAATAATATTCTTCCTTAAAACTAATAACCGCCATTACAAATCAATTTCGCTCATTCGTTCACTTCAGTACTTAATCGGATCGTTAAGCAATTGATTCGGTTCAAGTCGTTTTTCTTTCAGTCTTAGGTGGTAAGCTTATAATTCGATCATATGGAACCTGTCACAGCAAAATAAGTGAATTAGGAGAGAGGAAGCATTTTTAACTATATAACATTACTTAGCAAACTAATAATGATGTAAGCATGAACGAACAAAAAAAGTCGACGAAAAAAAGACGAACAAAAAAAAACTGTGTCTCTCAAGTCGGCCAGCTTTCTGTACGCGTAGACTGCATCTTCAATCGAAAACTTGGTAAGTTTAGCCTAGATCGGTATCTGAGTAGATAGCGCGATAGGTTCATAGATTACCGTATTTTTGAAGAGTCTATAACAAAACATATTCAGACTAACGCGAAATTTGTAGGTATCCTATCTTTTAAAGGTCTTGGGAATATGCTGTCCGAAGTAACGTGAAGGTACGATAGTAATGATGTTGTTTCGTCTTATTCTCTTAGGAACGATTTTCCTCTGGAAACCGTATCGTGTAATTCCCGAAAGGTTGGAGAACTTATTACTGTGCATGCAGTGTTCTGTGTTCTTAAAATATTAGGCTTCGTACGATCTGGAGTCAGGGTTTTTGATATAATACAAACATGATGAGAAGTATGTAAGTATAGTCAACGGCATGAATAGCTTACACCTACACAAAATTTAAGACTTTTCTCGTAAAATTAATATGTTCGTAACACCATACAATTTCTATCAATGCTTTAAGAGAAAACCTCTTTTGAGTCTTGCGTAATTGTAAGGTATTTATGCTCCTGACATTTTTTTATTATTTTTTATTATTTATGTACACACAGAAAAATAGACACAGATAAGACATAATCATAATTATGACTATTTTATTTTATATTATTCGGGAAACTTACAGCTAGTACAAATATTATTCTTAAATTATATAAATTTGAAGGCCATTTACAAGTTTCCACTGATAAAAATTTGAAACAAAAGAAAGACAACAAAAATAAAGGCAATTACAAAGCTATGCTTCCATTAAAACCCCAGGTTTTCCAAATAGCGGTATTTTTAACTAACTTCAACTGAATGAATACAAGATTTCTTTACTTAAATAATATTCTTCCTTAAAACTAATAACCGCCATTACAAATCAATTTCGCTCATTCGTTCACTTCAGTACTTAGTCGGATCGTTAACCAATTGATTCGGTTCAATTCGTTTTTCTTTCAGTCTTCCAGTGGATGCCAGCGTAGAAACTTTTAAACGTTACAGTACAAATACTCGTACGAGAAAATAAAGTAAGAAACCTTTGAAATATCTTAAGTGCACTGCAAGGCTGCGGCTTGTAAAGCGACAGCGGGTTGACAGTGGCTTTAAGGCGAGAGCGAAGGCGACGAGTCCTGAGAAAATATAAAACTGAGCTCAAACTTCATACAATGTCAAAGTCAAAGCATTTATTTCAATTAAACCATTTACAGGCACTTTAAAATTGTCAAAGGAGTTGGTCATTCAGAAAGATGAAGCTATATAGTTACCCATTCCAACGCGTAGTAGGTTCCTATGGGGAAGAACGGGCAAGAAACTCCATGGTTACTCTTTTAAGTTTTATGTATTGTTACAAATTATTATTTACTCTTTTACCCTTTGTATCCACACGTTTTTCTTGCCGTGAAAAACTACGGCTTATTTGCCGTGTGCAGGCACGGTCGTCAGTGTTGTTTGTATGGATCACTATGGAAGCTTGATGACAGACATGTTTTTTCTACGGCGCGGTTTATACGCTGTACTGTAAAAAAACCGTGCCGTGTACAAAGGGCCTTAAAAAAATACGTGCACGTAAAAATATTGGTGCGATAGCGACATGACTGCCGTTCTACAACACAAGTTAGTGCGTCTGTGACTAGTGTATAACGATAGCCTGTATGCATTGAAGAAAACAATAAATGCAGCGGAGCTTCTAGGTCCAATTGTACAGTACAAAGCGCGGTGATTCAATATGTATAGTACAAACCGGCTTACAGAGCGCACGATCTGCCGTTCCTAATATTTACTCATGTAGGGATGATGAAGGACATGTGCAATTGTGTACTGCTCGCCATCTTGTCGTCCCACTACTATTAAAGGCTAGCGCAGATTGAGGTGGGCCGTGCCGCAACGCAACGCATTGCAAAAACCCTCCTTCACTTTCGTAAATTTTCCATGAACCGACGCACACTACAGCCGGACCTAACCGCGGTTTTTGTATGAAAATGCGTTGCGCTGCGGGCCGTTGCGGCTGTTATTTTTTGGCGCGCTTGGCTTAAACTCCCTACGCACAGACTAACATTTTTTCATTTACAATTTTATTAAAGTATTGCAATTGCACCCGCTTTTTCCATTTCACAAAACGCAGCCTTAAAAACTTGTTCAGGAAAATGAATTAGCAGTACACCAACCTACATAAGTAAAGTATTACTAAAGGAGTATCGCAAACCAGGACTCTCATGGAGTGCGCATTTATTATGCGCTAAACAAACTGCGAGCTACTTATACATGAATGAGTTGCTGTGGAGGAAGCTGGACCGTGTGGCGATCTGTAATGTTGTTAGGACTAAGAATAATTACTGCAGGAGCTGGAATCGTTACTTATGTAACGTTTTGATCTTGAGATGGAATATGCCTGGCTTGGGATGATTTGAATACAGTTGAGATTGTGTACATTGTATAAGGATAACTGGTACTGGATCTTGCTAGATTCGTAAATCTACGATCTTGGATGTGTTACTGTGTTCTTCTAATATCATTGAAGTAATAGTATACCAAATTATTAATCGATCAGACCTGTGGAAGACGCTCACATCCTTTCATCAACTAGAAAAAAGCTGATAATCTTCAAACGGCTGAACCAATTTTGATAAAACATGTCTAAGAACCATCGCTAGCAAACCAGCATACATTAAAAAAGAAACTCATTCAAATCGGTTCACCCGTTTAAGAGCTACGGTGCCACAGACACACACACACACATAGCGGTCAAACTTATAACACCCCTCTTTTTGCGTCGGGGTTTAAAAACTAACAAGAAATAAGATATATAATTCAGGGAAATTCCTTCTTATAATTCGACCTCGGTAGATGATTTTTTTATTCTAGCCTTTCTAATTTCCCTAAGGAACTTATATTTTTATTTGATAAATATTATATACCTTATTTTATCCTCCTGTGGCTATATTGCAATCAATCTAATAAATGTAGGTACAAATATATTAAAAAGAAAAATCCGTTTGAATTTTAATGTCTCTTTTGGACCGGAAATTCCCAAGTGACGC
Source organism: Xanthia icteritia (assembly GCA_949128155.2). Lineage (NCBI taxonomy): Eukaryota > Metazoa > Arthropoda > Insecta > Lepidoptera > Noctuidae > Xanthia > Xanthia icteritia. Next base: position 16,208,406 of record OX421947.2, on the reverse strand, counting down.
CAAAATATACTGAGCCTTTTTTATCATTTGAAGACTTTTCCCGGAACACTCGAATAACGATAGAAAATCCGTTTCCCAACTCAATTGTGAACATAAATGAAAAATATTTGCATCAAAACCAATGGATATCAAAACAAAACCTTTTTTTACCGCCGGTCTAGCATGCCGCGGCCCGGTCACAGAATACAAAACCAACCAGAAACCGCGAACGCGCATAGGTAGCACTAAGAGAACAGAAACGGCTCTTATACTAAGTGTGTATTACTATAATTATTCGAACCCTTTCTTCTTAAATAGCAGTCTATGTTTTATATTATTTTTGCGTAAGACAGAAAGAAGAAATTATTATAATATCTCCATTTATTAAAAAATAATACGCGTGTGGAAAAAGAGGCAGGTGGGGTATATTTTCTTTGTTTTTAAACAGAGTGTGTTGCACGGAATAACGTTCGTAGGCGCCTTCTGGTTTGTTCTCTATTCCGTGGGCCAGGTATGCCAGCCCCCTAACTTTCACAGATCTGCCAGACTATTGCAATCGTCCGAAGCGTCCCGTCAATCATTTCAATCAGCTTTCAATCATTTTCGAGCCTCCCTTCCTCGCTAATACGTTTTGACGGCAATTTTTTCTATTTTTCGTTTCACATTCCGTTGAGTTTTCTTTTCAATTATAATTGCGATTCATTATGGCACCCGTTTTACGTCAATTCATTGGAATAAATGCGAAGTGAGGGTTTTTGTGAATCGTTGTTTGGCCGAGTGTAATAATTACGGGAAACTTTTTTTTTGTTAAAAGGGATTGTTGTTTTTAATGAATATTTTAGCGGTTAATTTCGGATTCAGGTTTTATTTGAAACTCGAAGTATAATAGCGATAACACGCATATCGCAATTAACTACAATTAATTAACTTTTCCTCATAGACTAGGTCGTCATGTAGATTAGCTCTTATCTCCACCAAGCCACAAACCCACAAGTCCTGATATAGGTCTGAACGAGTAAGTTACGAAGGCTACGCCCTATATCAGGAGGGCCTCGACACGAAACGGCCTTTAATTAATTAATTGCCTTGTAAATAGGACGTGGAATCAAGAAGTCAATCTATTGCCTTCAGGGGCCGCATTATGAAGTATTAATTCCATCATTATTCCACTGCGAAAAAAGGATGGTGCTATCGGTCTTGTATAGCTGCGTCTCTCACTCACACTGGAAAAATGGTGGCATTAACACGTTATAATAGGGCCCCTGGTGCCTTTAATACATGCTTTTGAAAACTCTGAACTTCCTAGCTACGTTAAAAATATGGATCTGACGTGTGGCTAGGAACTTGAGTGCTCAGAAATAAATATGTATAACAAGAAGAGGTACACCTATTTACCGATTACTTATTGTTTCTGAACTACCTTTTCAGGGTTCTGTACCAGAAGGCAAAACGGAACCCTATCAACTAAGCCTCCGCTGTCCGTCCGTCTGTCTGTCAGCGGACTGTATCTCATGAACTGTGATAGGCAGACAGTTGAAATTTTCACTGATTGAAGAATAAAGATTTAATAAAGTTAATAATTAAAGGGGGTCTATACGGTTGTAGTAGTCAACTCCGTACACCGCTTTGTCGTGAAGGTTTGTAAGTTTAGAGAAACACGTTCCATTAAGATGCGCCAAGTTGTGAAATTTATTTAAGGTAAGTAAGTTGCAGTACTAGAGTAGAATTATTTCTCTCAGTTGTTGATAGTTACAAAGTTATAAGTTCACTATATTTCATTTGTTAGTCATGTTGTTTTATTATGCTAAATTATGACGCGCATCGTTGGCCTAAAGTAGGTCACCGAATGAGCAGAAAAATGTACGGCGATGAGACCGTACAGGGTCCCATACAAGAAACGTGATTTTTCGGCGTTTTTTGCTCGATCTTAATATGGTACGGAAGCCTTCGTGTGCGAGTCCGACACGCACTTGGCCGGTTTTTTCTACTAGAATTTACTAGATTTAGCCGGTATTAATCTAGGACATACGTATAGATTCATATATATGCCAAAAATCCAAATCTCTTAACAGCTAAAATTTGTGATTGAGTTAAATAAATAAATTATTTATTGCCATACAGGATGCGATGCAGGATTTTCCGTGACGTCAGTGTGATGCGTAGTTTGTATGTGGCGTTGTAAGTGCCGCCACAATCTTAAAACTCAATAGCTAGGTAAACTTTAACGAAGAGTTAGATTCACCAAATTTTATTGACTGGTGAAACTATGAGAAACTTTAGAGACACACACTTTTATGTAATTATGTGAAAAATGTGGGGTCTATTAAATATGCCAAAAAAAGCGACACTGTGAAAGAAAAAGAAAAGAAAGAAAGAAATATGTTTAACCAACAAATAAACGCTGTGAATCCCGTGTGTCCTCTGTATTAACCTTTTATTTATTCTAAAGCATAACAAAAGTTGGTTACAGAAAAAATTGAGACCCTGGCTCCAGAGCTAGGTTAGAGTACCTGTATTTCAGGAGCCAGTGACTTCTTCCATTTAGGTTACAATTAAGCACAATCACCTTCCCAAACATTTACATCTATTGAACCTAGGATGACGACTAGTAGAGAAGTAAAATATATTTTGCGACAACTCCAAATAAATAGGGAAAAGGGCAGGAAAAAGATGATACCTAGGAACGCAATATTGGATATAAAACTAAACTCGATATTAAACTAACCAATTATAGTTAAACACAAAGACAAACACATTATTAAAGTACAGTAAACAAACAAAATTAAACAACTACTCGACAGTCATACGCTCATCTCACAATACTCCAGACATACTGACAAGATCTTCTTGCAATCATCCGCGAACACATCACAGTTAGGCTTAGCGTCCAAGAGCGTTGAACGCAGAGAGTGTGCGAGGGACAGGAGACGGCTCGAGTGACGGTTCGACTCTGAGGCACGGCGGACAATCTATGCCTCCTGCCACGGTTATAGTTTATAGGAGCAAAAAGATGGGACAGTAACTAAGACCTACGTAGAGGTTACCTAAGTAGAGGAGCTTGTGTCTACGTAATAACAGCCGCACGGGTCGATCCATCAGGTTAAGCTATGCTTGCCGGGGTTGGTCCGTGGATGGTTACATACCGAGACTCCACCGTGCCTCGGAAAGCACGTTAAGCCGATGGTCCCGGCTGTCATTCGTGGCTCTTTGATAGTCGTTACGAGTCGTCAGAAGCCCGCAAGTCTGACATCAAGGGGTATCAAATTCAAATTCAAATTCAAATTCTTCATTTCAGACGTAAGTCCATAGTGTTAGTAGCAACAAAATAACTTAATGACTAGTGTTAGTAATAAGGAGGAGATAATGGAAAACAATATCAATTGGTATGGATCCTCACCCAGTGGCGCAGCAGAGGTATCGTATTACCCAGTTACTTTACTGGGTTGTGGAGGTCAGATAGGCAGTCGCTCCATGTAAAATACTGGTATTCAGCTGCATCCGATTCGGCTGGAAGACGACCCCAACATAGTTGGGTAAAGGCTAGGCAGAGTAGAGTAAGTAATTAAGACCTACGAATATTATTCGGCCTCTGTAGGAACATTTAGACACAAATTTAGAAATTTTACATAGCGTGACACAATGGGCGGTCTTATCGCTTAAAGCGATCTTTTACAGACAACCTATGGATGGATTAAAGGTAACAGGAGAGACAATACTGCAGGTAGTCAGTGGTGTACCATTTACATATACAATAAATGCATACAAACATAAAGTATAAACTTATTCATATAAATATATATAAAGGTAAAGATCATTTATTTGTCCAAAACATGAGTGATGCACACACATGGCATGCAAGATGTTACAATTAAATTATATCACAGTCATGTTTTACCTTAACGTCGTACAAAATATAAGTAGGTAGGTTATTATTACATATAATCAAAGAATTATATATAAGAATTATAATACATATATATACTTATATAAAATTATAAACGTGAAACAAGAGCAAGGCGTTATTCTTATACGGGCAAGGCATTCCATAACCGTACTTCTTGAACTGTAAAAGACTTGTCATAAAATCAGAACAAAAAACCAGAACAAGAGCTGGAGCATTCTTTTGTTGATATTCTGGACATTTTAGTCGATAGAGATCAACGAACGAATGTTCTGTCCCTATTTACATAAAAAGAATGAGGTAAAGTGGGGATAAAATGTGCATTCGCTCGTTTGGTCTAAAATTCTTTACTCCATCAAGTAGAAGCTGTCTTTACTCCATTAAGTAGAAGCGGTCTTTACTCCATTAAGTAGAAGCGGTCTTTACTCTATTAAGTAGAAGCGGTCTTTACTCCATTAAGTAGAAGCGGTCTTTACTCCATTAAGTAGAAGCGGTCTTTACTCTATTAAGTAGAAGCGGTCTTTACTCCATTAAGTAGAAGCGGTCTTTACTCTATTAAGTAGAAGCGGTCTTTACTCCATTAAGTAGAAGCTGTCTTTACTCCATTAAGTAGAAGCGGTCTTTACTCTATTAAGTAGAAGCTGTCTTTACTCCATTAAGTAGAAGCGGTCTTTACTCTATTAAGTAGAAGCGGTCTTTACTCTATTAAGTAGAAGCGGTCTTTACTCTATTAAGTAGAAGCGGTCTTTACTCTATTAAGTAGAAGCTGTCTTTACTCCATTAAGTAGAAGCGGTCTTTACTCTATTAAGTAGAAGCGGTCTTTACTCTATTAAGTAGAAGCTGTCTTTACTCCATTAAGTAGAAGCGGTCTTTACTCTATTAAGTAGAAGCTGTCTTTACTCCATTAAGTAGAAGCGGTCTTTACTCTATTAAGTAGAAGCTGTCTTTACTCCATTAAGTAGAAGCGGTCTTTACTCTATTAAGTAGAAGCTGTCTTTACTCCATTAAGTAGAAGCGGTCTTTACTCTATTAAGTAGAAGCGGTCTTTACTCTATTAAGTAGAAGCGGTCTTTACTCTATTAAGTAGAAGCGGTCTTTACTCTATTAAGTAGAAGCGGTCTTTACTCTATTAAGTAGAAGCTGTCTTTACTCTATTAAGTAGAAGCTGTCTTTACTCTATTAAGTAGAAGCTGTCTTTACTCTATTAAGTAGAAGCTGTCTTTACTCTATTAAGTAGAAGCTGTCTTTACTCTATTAAGTAGAAACTGTCTTTACTCTATTAAGTAGAAGCTGTCTTTAACCTATTAAGTAGAAGCTGTCTTTACTCTATTAAGTAGAAGCTGTCTTTACTCTATTAAGTAGAAGCTGTCTTTACTCTATTAAAAGTAAAAACGCTTGACAGAGTAAAGACGGCTTCTACTACCAATCAAAAGAGCAACTATGCCTCCAGCCTCGTATGTATGAAGGGTTCCACCGAAGGCTCAGATAGTAAAAGTGCCGGAAAAATTCACAAGGAAGCTTATTGCTTCATCGAGTGTTTCTCTCGAGATCAAAGCGATACGGTTGCGGTACTGCTCTCGAGATGATTGGCGACTCTCAGGTGAGTGGTTACGAATGAAGCTCTAGTGTGTCGAGTATTTGAAACGAATATTTGAAATGGGACCCATATTTGGAGATAAATATATTTCAATATTTTTGTCACTAACTGCGTAAGTAAGGTAGGTAACATATATTTTGTTTTGGCTTCGGTTGGTAGCAATTAACGAAGTTTCTAACTATACAAACATCATTTTCTTTCGTTACTTAATAGGTAATTGTTATCTTTATCGTGGGTAAATGCACCTACGATAAAGATAACCAATACCAGTGAAATAATACTCTCTTGTAAATACCCATTCCCGGAACAGTTATCTGCTAACAGCAGATAACTATTCCAGGGGCCTTATTATAAAGTATTAATGCCATCATTATTCCTCTGCGAAAAAAGGATGGTGCTAGCGACCTTGTATAGCTCCGTCTCTCACTCACACTGGAATAATGGTGGCATTAATATGTCATAATACGGCCCCTGGTCGGGTAATTGGTGAAAACCAGCGCTGTTGACGTTAGCTTCGTCCGAAGTCACAGCATTTCGCTAAGCAATGACCTGTTCTTGCACAGATACGACGCACATCTTAATTTTTCTTATTATTTATTACAAAAGTAGTTTATTCTGCAATCGGTATTTTGTTTTTGTTGTCATTTGCCAATGTCGCAACCACAGAGTACAGACGCCAGCACATCAACCTACAACAATCTGTCAAATTTCTTTAATAGATTTTCAATTTTATCACTAAAACATAAGGTTCAAAGTTGATTGGGAAAATTTGACAGTTTCGGGTAGGTTGACCTGCTGGCGTCTGCACGTAATGTCGCAACAGTAATTACGCAATATTGTCTTTGGTCCATGGACCAATGTTGTTCATCGGTCAAGGCCATGGCCTTGACATAGACCGATGAACAACATTTTATTAAGTTAGCGTTTATTTGTTGAAATATATTTCTTTCTTTCCTTTTCTTTCCGGATACTGTCCATCCAAATATTTTATCAAAGTGTATATTTTTGGCACGAAATACAATCGCTGACTTTGACGTAGGGAACGTCAAAGTTTTTAATCCTTAAACACCACCAAGCTAAACTCGCACCAAGATAAAATCACAGTATTTATCTTCATTAGTACCACTTGTACTCGAAACAGTTCAAAGCTTAGACATTACAATTAGTGTACTTGTCATACTCCTATGTATGTGTTCCTAGCGATAAAAGTAGGGTGGTTCAAAAGAGAGAGTGTTCTTGAGATAAGTTGTTTCTTTTATGTACAAGTGCTAGAAATGGTACGGTACGTATTAGTAAGTGTACGGTAAATTGTTGTTTAGTTGAATTGGTATGTATGTAAATGTGTGGGAGGTTTTTTTTCTGAATAATGCTGATATCGTGTCTTTTTAATAATTTTAGAATTTTCTTTTTCACGGTTTAGTTATTGATCAATATCTCAAAGCATTAAATTGTTTATTTATTACCTAGTGAAGTTAACTGATATACTTACAAAAATCCTTATTCACGTTTATGTTAGGTAAAATATATAACTTAGGTGAAACCGTTTCTGTTTCATATTTATTTACGGTTTTTGAGGGTGGAAATTCTAGTCTAGATTCTAACACTAATTTAACAGTCACATTTAGTGTTATATTTGGAGACTACCTCTATATTGTGTCAAACTCTTTATCATACACACGCTACGAACACAGTGTTGCGAGTCGAACAGTGTGGCTGAGAAGCATTCCTTCTCTAAAGTAATAAAAGTATTTACAACGCATGTGCTCGAAAAGAGCGTTTTCCAAGCAGCCAAACTGTGCGGAAAGTGTCACATTTTTTTACTAGTGCTTTTTACTTTTCTGTTTTATTTTTAACACGGAGTTAAAAATAAAAAAAAACAGAAAAGTTGTCAGCCCGTCGCAAATAGTTTTTATTATTTGAGAAAAGTTTTACAAATTAGATGATGATGATGATGATGACAATGGCGATGGCAATGACGGTGGCGATGGCGATGATGATGGTCAAAGTCAAAGCTAAAGTCAAAGTTAAAGTCAAAGTCCAAGTCAAAGTCAGTCAAAGTCAAAAAGTCAAAGTCAGTCAAAATCAGAGTCGATTGGGGATGGCGATGGTGATGATGAATATTGTTTATATCATTTATATGTCAGCCAAGATGTCAGATGTTACACATCATTTGCGAGTAATGTAAGGCTCGCTCGTTTGTTTATTTCCTCGCACAATGCATAGTAAAACGTTGTATTATACACGTGCGTAAGATGATTTCCGACTCGTGTCGACTTATACACTCGCTCGCTTCGATCGCTCGTGAATAAAAATGCCTCTCGTCGGAAATCACCTATTTTCCGGACTTGTAGCATTATTCCCGTCTAAATGTCTGTGTGGTTTATTCAAGTGCTCATAGAAGTAGCACAGTGCACGTACAATATCTTCTATCGTGTCCTCGCTTCATTACACAAGTCATTTATTATCACGAGTGGGAGTTTCCTCACGATGTTTTCTTTCACTGTAAGACGGAAACCAAAGGAGGAAAACATGTAGACATTTTTTTTAAATAGTAATCTCTATACTCGAACCCTTACGACTGGGATTCCATTATTTTATTGAAGGATGTTTTGTAACGCATTTGTGTTTTGGGTTCCATCTCAGTGTCCGGCAACGTGTTATTGGGTTTTTCACTAAGGAATTCTCGGTTGCAGCCAGAGTCTAGTGTTATTCCTCTCACTGTCGTACAGCTGTCAAACTACAAGTGCAAGATAGAGACGGGAACATATTGTCTAAGCAAAGCACGTACTAATAGCGACACAAAGTCATTTTGGCGCGTGGACAAAATCGGAACTAACACCGCCATCTTGATTTTTTGAATACATTTCAGGTGACATTTTGACAAAACCGGGGGTTTTTGTCAACATCATTCGTGCGCCAAAACATCCTTGGCGCAGTGCAGCAGTGTGAGTAACGTTTAGTCTATGCCCGATGAATGGTCTTCTTGAATACATTTGATAAGCTTAGGGTCAATTCACACCGAGACGTGATGCGAAGCGACGCTGCGCGCATTTTTTAAGATAGTGATACAAAATATAACTTTATTTACTACTCAAAAAGATACACATTTAATTGATATAATTCAAAAATGCCTCGCGGCGTCGCGCTGCGCCCCGAGATGCCTCACGGCGTAGCGCGACGTATCACGAAGCAGCGATGCTTCGCCGGTAGGCGAGGCGTGGGGCTGCCAACGACTTCACGATGCGCCTCGCGCAGTCGCGCTGAGTCTCGCGGCGCAAAACCACTGGCCTCTTCGTCTCGGTGTGAACTGACCCTTAGTCCAAAGCTTTAATTCAACCAAGCCCACTCAAATACTACGTCTGAAATAACGTTCTTTCTAAAAAGTGATTCCCGGAATTTTACGAGGCAAACGACATTTCTTGCGTATCATAAAATCTCTTCATAAAGAGTAAATCTTTGTGTGAACCGTGTGGAAAGTAATGATTTTCTTTGCTTTTACAACTGTGTTTGTATTCATAACGGGTTTAAGAGACTTCTTAATAAGTTTGTAGGTGAATGGTTTTTATGGAGAAAGGAATCTATTAAAGTTTTGGAAATGGAAAGAAGAGTTTTATATTATTTTTGATATGGAAATGACAAATATAAATTATGTTATTTATTTTCTATCTTTGCCCCATCTTCGTGGGACAAAATAATAATAACTGACAATCACACTTTAAAAAGAAAGAAAAGAAAAAAAATATTTTGATTTATTTCGAACACGCACAGAAAATAGAACACAAAATTAACATTTAAAACAAAAAAAAAGTAATAATAAAACAACCTACTTCCAAGAAATTCACAACAAAATGAAAAATAACTTGACTTCCGAAATTAAAGTTATTTTTCACTTTGAAGTATTTTTTTGGAAGTCAATTGTTTTTTTTTTTTTGTTTTTTTTTTTTTGCTATTTCCCTAAGCAACAGTGACATGAAGTACCTATTATAATATCATTAAGATACACTAAGAGAGAGGGCTAACTCAAAAACTACCCAAGCAAATTTATTAAAATTTATATGAAACCCCCAAGCTTCGCACAAGCTTCGTCTACCAAATGAAAAAAAGAATTTTCAAAATCGGTTCATAATTGACGAAAATACGATGGGATATAGGATGAACATTAAAAAAAAAACATATAGACGAACATAACCTGCTCCTTTTTTGAAGTCGGTTAAATAACGACGTGTGTGAGGCCATAAGGCTCAATCTCAGCATAATGTTGCGATATTTAAAAAAACTCTCAGTGTTATCGCGTTATCAGTAAATTCTTATAGGAACAATAATAACTTCAAATATCTATGTCCCGAAGTCAATATGACACTGAAAATGTTTGGTCCTCTACGTGACGAAATGACAACTGATATTATTATTACGGACCTCCATTTACCAAGTGGGTCAACGGCCCCGTAAAATATTGCATAGAATATTTACACCTTGTGACAAGTTTACGTGATGCACCTTACCTTTTAAAGTAGGTTAGAGTTGTCTATGGGTGGCTATAAAGTATGTTGTTTAAAGAGTGGAACAGTGCATAAATAATGAAGGGAAGCTGACCTACAACCCTTGGGCCACATAGAACGTTTTTACGAGCATGGTGGAGAAACGACTGAAATATTCCGTTTACCATGTATTTTTTCAGTTGTATTTATTCAGTTGCTTGTCTTTGAGGCTGCTTATTTTTATAAGATTTTGTCTTTAAGTCGGTTAAAAAAATATTTTTGGTTACTTTACTATGTGGAACGTGACGGTAATATCGCCAAATTAAACAAAACAGCGAAATATTTAAAAGCTATTTGCGACGTAGACCACTTTCTGTTTAAACCGTTTAAACACTGTTATTATTATCAGCTCATTGCACGATAGAATCTGTTTTACCGACTGAGCACTTTTATATTTCGTCGTAATATCCATACCGGAAAAAGAAAAAAAAATGCTATCTTCTTTACTGACTGAATTAAAAATGTGACAGTGACAAACTCTAGCAATTTATATAATATTTCATAAAACGGCCAGTCATTTAAAAGGTATTAGGTTTCTGTCAACTCGACATGTTCAAAGATGTATGCTATTTTTTTATCTTTGTTATCAAGTAATTAAATATAGTTTTTTTATGCAATAATCGGCTCAGTGCCGCAGCTTCAAAGGTATAATGGCTCCGCAAATAGGCGCAACGCGATCGCGATCAAAATAGCATACATCTTTGATCATGTCAAGTTGACAAAAACCTGTGTGTCCTGACCTGATAAAGCAAGAATTAAAAAAAATATGAAGATATAAAAGACTTAAATGTACAGTACAACTATTTGCTTAATGTCCCTCGGGAATCATCGCATTTCCGAATACAAACAGCTTTCCTCCCATTTTTAAAATAAATTACATTAAGTTAAAAGAGTTTTTTTTTTTTTTTTTTTTTTTTTTTTTTTTTTTTTTTTTTTTTTATAAAACGTTGCCCCACACTAGGAATTTCTCCTGTGTCGTGGGTGCGTTTACAGACATTTAAACTCACATACACAAACAGCCAGACCCGGAACAACTAATTGTAGGTCATACAAATATTTGTTCCGTGCGGGAATCGAACCCGCGACACGCAGCGCAGCAGTCAATCGCTTAACCACTGCGCCAACCGTGCCGTCAACAACAACAACAACTCTATTAACAACTCTATATACTTCCAAGTCGATTGAGAGCGTCCGGTCCGCACCAAGTGCAGTAGAAATCCGACGACTGACGAAACACGAAGTATGCCGAGGGACATTAAGAAAATTGTTGTACTGTACTTAAATGTATATCTACCGCACCCTGGGCAGTCATCCTCGCGTACTTCATACTGAGACTAACGTTCGTACCGAAACCTTAAGCTTTATTGGGACGCAATTTTTTACGTCAACACGTAACAAATTTACCAAAATTTGCTCCTCCCTTATACAAAACATAATGCAGATTTATAACCATGACACAGTGAGGGCAAGGCGTGGGTAATTGTTTCCGGCTGTAAGACGACACGTGTTGACGTGGTGACGTGGGCGTCGGCAGAAGGTGAGCTTAATTAACTCCGTGACTGATGACCAGCCGCCCTTATAATATCTCAGTGACTACATGTGTCTATATTAAAGTATTCTGTCAAATATCAAGTTCCTAAGATGAAAAGTAAGAAAGAAAGAAAGAATAATAAAATATTTGGGACACGAACAGGAAAAAAAAACTATATAAAAATAAAATAAAAAGGAGCATATAAAAAACTAACAAAATAATAAGGACCTGTGCGAGGCCATAAAAGCCCCGATCTCAGCATTAAAAAAAAAAAACACCGCGCTGGTATTCTGATAGGGCCCATTGTGATGGATTGGACACATCTACGGACTTAGATAAATATTACATTACAAAAAAAAAACAATAAATATAATAATAAAAATTAAAAAACATAAATGAAACCGAAACTATGTACAATAAATAATCTGTGAATCCAATCACGCCCGACGTTCCAACATCACTTGTCCATGGTATAGACTATTATCTATGGTGACAAGCGAACTCTTTGAAGTAAAGTATCGGGTACCAAACTTGACTCTAATCTACCTACCAAGAACTTAGAGAGTCAGTAAATCTGCTTAGCCTTTTCCCAACTATGTTGGGGTCGGCATCCAGTCTAACTGGATGCAACTGAATACCAGTATTTTACATGGAGCGACTGCTTTTCTGACCTCCAAAATCCAGTTACTGGGTAACACGATACCCTTTGGTGAGACTGGTTGTCAGACTTTTGGGCTTCTGACTTCCCGTAACGACTGTCAAAGATCTACGAATGGCAGCCGGGAGCAGCCGTTCTTTCCGAGGCACGGCAATGTGTAATTAATGGTCACCCATCCACGAACCGACGCAAATGAAACAGGGATAGGGATATATACTGGTTCCATCAGAATTGCAAAATAATATACTCACATTTCACACCAGAGTACTTCAAAAAAACTATTCCAAAAACATATTTTTATATTTTAAAAAGCATTCGCGCACTTAACATGTTTACCTTAAAAAAGAATAACACAAAATGTATTTTTTTTTTCATGAAAAGCTTTCAATACAGGTATTGAATAAAAATTCGTCGAATGAATATATAAAACGCGATAGAGTTACAAAAGTTTTCGGCAAATAAAATATATTCCTTAAAAGGTAAAGTTAATTCTAGCACTAACTGACGTTGTAAGTGTCAGTTTATTTAGTAAATAAGTCCATTATAGGTTATGTATTTGGTATTCTGAAGCTTTGTTGTCAATGGTATCGAACGATACGCTGAAAAATAAAGCTACGGTTTCTTGGAAAACCGGTGGCCGCACTTGGCGGCCGCAGTGACGGCAGTCATGAAAATGATGACAGCGGCAAAGATTTAAATCGTTAGATTCGCCCTACCGCACCAAAAGATACTCACGTTTGTGTTTTGTTTTGACACCTCTGGCACACAATGACGCAGTGACTACACTTCTTTGTCATGGAAACGCTATTTAATAATGTGTGAGCTCACTCTTCTCAGTATGGACACTTTTTCCTGTGACTAAGTACGGTGAGGGCAAATCTAGCGATTTAAATCTTTGGGGGGCGGGGTTTGCTTTACGGTGACAACAACGATGTCTGGGAAACCACACCAACTTACTTTCATAGTCAACGTTTCAGTGACGTCATTCACCCGTAAATTGCGGACGCTACGTCAGCGGTCACCGCTCTTCTAGAAAACCGTACCTATAGCGGTTATTTGTTTTAAACTAGTTAAATCTACGTCTTAACAAGTTGAAACGGGGTACTGGTCAGGGAAATATTAAAAGAAAAGATTTTAATTTTTGTATTTTTGTATGTCACACGATCTCATGATCCCCGGTCCAAGTGTGGGAATGGAACCGGGTGGTTTTTATACAGGGCGTGGGACGTCCATGAGGATTATCCAACCTGGAACACAACAACAAAAAACCAAGTTAGAAAAAAAAAAAAAAAGGTTAGGTTAGCATGGTAAGGTCTCGTGGCTACCAATCTTGCCAAGGGGCATCGTGTTACCCAGTAACTGAGTTGTGGAAGGCAGATAGGCTGTCGCTCCATGTAAAATACTGGTATTCAGCAGTATTCGGTGAGACGGGAAGCCGACCCCAACATAGTTGGGAAAAGTCTAGTTACATGATAAAGATGAAATTAAGATGAAAAAACACGGCAAATTAACGTATGGTGTACCATCGAAGAACTTCATATCTATACATCGTAAGGACTATTACTGCTTGCAGCGGTCGGCATCTATAGAACCGGGGCGGTAACAGATGTGGCTATAGTGTTCACGGGATTTTGTTTTCAAACTGCTTAGATATGAAGTTCTTCGATAGTACCTCCTACCATCTAATCTTGGACGCCGATATACTCTAGGTAATATTATGTTCGTTAATTAGCCAAAAAGAAAACTTATAAGTAGGTGCTAAAACAAAAATATCGCTTTACATTCAAAAATAATAAATTGAGCTATGGTCTATAAGTACGAAAGGGATACCGTGGCCCTGGCAACGTACAGGCAACTGAATGAACACGGGTTGGTTTTAGTCAGTAAGAGTCTGACACGTCCTCCGCCCAGAGCGGGAGAAGTTATTTGATAACATTTTTTTTTTTTCTATAGACTTGGCAAAATCTTCCCTATACCTATAGGGAAGATTTTGCCAAGTCTATATGTCAATTCGATAACTAAAGAGAAACAATCCAATTTTTTTTTTTAAGAGTAACCGTTTAGTTTTTTGCTCTTCTCCATAGGAAACGACCAATTTTAACAGTGCACCTAGCTTCTGACGTTTCATAAATGCCCATGTAGGTTTATGTGAAATAAAATATTTTGAATTTTGAAAATACCCATTAATTCAATTACAATTAAACGGTAGAGTTAAATCTAATTATAATTTATTACAAATCGGAGCCCTTTTACCGACAAAGTGAATGTTTGTGACGGCTGACCGCGGCCCCTATGTACAGGATTATGCGATTCATACAATATTACACGCTTTCCGTTCGTTTGTACATTTTATATGAGGCAGGCCCAACACAGGTTTATTTTATTTTAATTGTAAAATGGAAAATCAAATGAAATTGTACGTGGTTTTTATGAATCTTTATGAATTGAAATTAAAACACTGATTTTAATTCGTGGATCTGGTGTAAAGAAAGTTATTTTTGAATTTCTTTGAAAAGTACCACTTGACGCTTCGTAAGAAGAGGGCAAGTCGTCAAGGTTACTGAATACGAGTGGCGCCATCAACTTGAACTGATGTGATCATTTTCTCGTAGAGAAAGTAACCCGTGAGAGCTAGTCTGTACCTACAAACAATTCAATCCTCGTCATAACATTTAGCCCTTTATTTATAAACATTGCTTAAGGCAGACGTACACAAATAGCGAGTGGCGCGGGCGTGGCGACGGTGTGGCGCGGGCGTTGCGCCGCCCGTTTCATACAAAATGTATAGGAACGACGTGCCGCGGAACATACACACAACGCCCGCGCCGCACCGTCACCTCGCCCGCGCCACGCCTCTTATGTATGTTCCGCGCCATGTCGTTCCTATACATTTTATATGAAATATGAAACGGGCGCAACGCCCGCGCCACACCGTGCGCCACGCCCGCGCTCCCGCCCCTTGTATATGTCCCGAGCCTAAAGGCGACTGTTACTATACATTTTTGACGTTACACGTTAAACGTCTTTTAACTTGAACCCTTCGTATGGACGTGGATCCACGCGAGACACGATGGCTTTTTAATTGTTTCTTACACGCATACGAAGAGTAGAACAACGTTTATAAATAAACCACTTATTAAAAACGATCAGTATCCATGTTGTAAGCCTGCACACTTCATACACCTTTGTTTTCGGAAATATAAACATTAAGATGTTTTCTCTGCTGTTAAAATATGTAATATTGTTATCCCGAAAAGGACACAATAGACATACGCACAATGAAACAAAAAAGTTACTACAGCTACTTAATCTAGATGTCATGTAACATCTACTACTAAGTAATATCAGATCTGATTAACATACAGCTCCATCCAACAGGAAAATATGCGACTTTTCCAATCAGTGTTACTCGGACGTAGTAAACGGGAACAGTTTGCTATCGGCATAACTAAATGTTGTTTGTGCCGTGAAGTTGGCCCATGTTAGTGCCGTCATGTTGGCTCGCCCGTCGTGACGCTCACTGCTGGATGCTGCCAACATGTCGGAACACACGGGGGAAAAGTTTGTACGAATACGCTTATTGGTATTGACAGCAATAGAGAATCATCGATTAATATGTGCTAAAAGGTAAATCAGTTTCTGTTTTGAATCGCTTCTATCCTGGCGAACCTAATCCATACTAATATTACTAATACGAAATAACTGTATCTGTCTGTCTGTCATCTTTTTACACCTAAGCGGCTGAACGGGTTTCGATGTTTGGCCTGGGTTAGGACGTAGGAAACTTTTCATCCCTAAAGTACTACGTTCACGTGGGATAATTTCCGACCTCCACGCGGTTGAACCTGCGAGCAAATGGTAGTCCTATTTTTATGGAGAAGACACTGGCTTGGTATAATACCATAAGTAGCACAAACGCATTGCTAATTTAATTTAATATATGTCGGAAATACGTTACTGAATTGACTAATCGGGATGCCAGCGCCACCTAGCGGCGTTCGACAGAGTTGGAGTTAAGCGGACCGGCTGGTCCAAACGGACTTCATGGGTGGCGGTCAAGCAGTGAACACGTTTAAAAACTGTCACGCGTTTCGAATAGTTGTGTCGTATACCTACAGTGTGTGAAATGCTAGTGTGATTAATGTTATCGTAAATTATAATTTGATCTGAACTGCAAACGGTTTTTCTATTGCGCAATAACCAACACTATCCATTAGTACGTCCACAATAGCCAGCCATCTGGTTAAATTAGCCAGCTAATTGGACGCCTAGGCCGTTCGTAAAACGCCGGCATTTAAATAGCTGAAGGACAACTAGCCAAGTCATTGAGCGCAATGTTTAACCAGATGGCTGAATGTCGTGAAATCATTTAGCGCTATTTCCAAGTTGCTCGCAGAATTTTTTTCACCATTTGAATCACTTGGCTGAGTCTTGGTCAGTCATCTTCAAAGGACTGACTTTCAATACGCCAAGTTGTTAAATGTTGAATGATTCTAGTCTTATTATTCAATTAACTATCGGCCTAGGCATTCAATTGGTTGCCAGCGTTTAATGAACGGCTTAGGCGTCCAATTAGCTGGCTAATTTAACCAGATGGCTGCGACATATACACTAGCCGTGCCCGTAAATACAAATAGCTTTGTCGTTAAAGATATAACCATATGAATTTAATTAGAATTACCTGATTGTGTTATGGCAAATAAAACTGAATTGTGTTATTAACTTTATTATTACGCATTCAAAATACGCCATTTACAGTAAATGGACAGTCACCGCATATCCGTTTTCAGTGGCATTATAACTGCATTATGTCGTTATATGATTGTGTCGGTTGATAACTGAAATAATAATTTTAATGTAAAAATTCCAGGGAAATAAATTGTTAAATAGTCCATGATATATTCAAATCACAAATCTCATTGTTCTTTGACAGTCTGACGACACGGTTGGCGCAGTGGTTAAGCGATTGACTGCTGCGCTGCGTGTCGCGGGTTCGATTCCCGCACGGAACAAATATTTGTATGACCTACAATTAGTTGTTCCGGGTCTGGCTGTTTGTGTATGTGAGTTTAAATGTTTGTAAACGCACCCACGACACAGGAGAAATTCCTAGTGTGGGGCAAAGTTTTATTTAAAAAAAAAAAAAAAAAAAAAAAAGTTGTGATTTGATGTATGATATTTGCCACTGAATAACATTTAAAAAAACTTGGTTACAACAATGTTAGCTTAGTCGGTCCTATAATAAATCATAAACACTAATAAAAGTCGAACAATGTCCCGAGGCGTATCCCTCTTGTTGTTTAAGCGTGTTTTTAGCGGAAACGCACACATTTCTACCTCGTATATTTACCCAGGTAACTGGAGCCACGCGAGACCGACGATTTGGTAAATAACGTCTTGAGACGATCTTGTGGTGACCAACGTTTCGCGAAAATACAGAACTTATAGCTATATAAATAGACTATTCTATTCAATTTTTTTCTATGAAAAATGGCGCCGTTGTCGACAATTCGGTCAATAATAGAAATAACATAACATCATGCCGTATTCCCCGTAGCGTAAAGCAGAAGTGAACCTTTAGCATACCCACATTTCACCAGTTATGTGAAATGGAATAGAAATGGTCTATTTTTTTTTTTTGGTTGGTTTATTATCAAATAACTTCGTGAGGGGAGGGCGTGTCAGACTCTTAAAGTCAAAGTCAAGTCAAATAATTTATTTCAATTAGGCACAAAAAAGGCACTTTTGAACGTCAACATTTAAATAATAATTGATTCTAGTTGCCCCTTCCAAAAGGTAGTTTTCGTATGGAGAAGAATGGGCAAGAAACTCCACCGTTACTCTTTTAAAATGTTTTCACAATATCTTGTATACATCAATTATATGTTCCTTCAGTTGCCTGTACGTTGACAGGCCACGGTATCCCTTTCGGAATTTCCCGCAACCCCGGCAGGGAAATGGTCTTCAGTCCTTCCCCAGTAATTTTACCTCTGATTTTGTACTGTCCAAAATCATAGTAATGCAATGAGATTTCTGTTGGATTGCTGCTTGGGTTTCTGCTTGGGTTGCTATCAGAAGTCAAATATCTTTAAAAGAACTATAGTAATAGAGGTGACGCTACAGAGTCTGCCTCGATCAACTTCCAATGTATGCCCATTATTTTAAATAGGTCGAGATTTTAAATCAGTTTACCGCTAATTGTACATAATTTGTGATTTGTGGTGCTAGCGGCCTTTATTTTTTTTTTAAACCTTAGCAAATTCTGTAAAAATACACTTTTACATGTTCATGACTTCATTAGCTTTAGAAATGACGAGACTATAGATGTAAATTCAAGCATGAATACTCAAATCAGAAGTGTTCATTTATATTTTACGTTCAAACTACAAGATAAGAAAATTAACCATTAAGTTATCGTAAATATTTGGCGGTGAATATAGTAAGTTACCTTAGTAATATTTGATCAAGTTCGCGTCAAAATTGTAATCACAAAGTGTGTCATTAAGGAGAGTGACTATGGGTAACGGAGATGAGGAGGTGCCTCGTCTAATCAATCTTAAGTTATTCGCTGACATGTGACGTCTTGATAAGTTACTTTGTTTTGTTAAATATATATTTAGTCGTGTATATTTATATTATACACACATTTTTATGTAGGTATCGAATCATGTAGGCAGGTTATATGATTTGAAATTAAGTAACTTGATATTTCGTATAACAATAAAAAAAATGTAACACATACTTATTAAAAGTGGTTTTCTGGGAATATGATTTCTTGAAAGTATAGTTTTAAGAAATTACTCTCTAATTTTAGGCTGTTTTTTCCATAAATTTACCAACTTCTTCTCCAAAACTCGGTAAACTAAAAAATGTTAAAATTCTTATGTATAAGTAATATATCCAGGACTATCCACGAAAACTGTTGTCTCCCTTACCCGCATCTTTAAGTCCGCAACCTCTTAGTGCGCGTTTTAGATAAAGCAATCGTTTTAAAAGCTTTATTTTCTTTCCCTTCTTACTATGCTTAATACAGCTAATTTTGTAGACATTGCGGTATTATTTATTAGGGATTGTTTAATATATAGTCCTCCAGACCGTATTTCGGCCACGGCGGCCAATCTCAACGGAGACTAGCCTTCGGCGCGGGAGATATTATAGTGCACAAGTGTGTGAAAACTAAAGTAAAATCCAACCTCTCTTCAAAGGCATACTATTCTATCAACGACTACTTAAATGATAAGAATAGTTGGTCGCTGTGATTAACTCAAGACAATGTTTAAATGTTCTTTCTCCAGAATTAGCTTACTTACTGACAGGTTATATGAGTTTATATAATTGTTTATAATTTTACTAATTTTACTTTATTTATTGTTGACATAATCTACTCATTACAATGTTTTTTTTATGAGTTGTATTGCAATATGTGGTTAGCTAGCAACCTCGATAATTTTTTACTTTACCTCAATGGTCCTAGTTTATCAATTATAACTTCTAGTTACAGCTATATGTAAGCGGGCACGCCCTTTATGTCTGGAGGCTTTTATTTAGATATTGTTTTCGTTAAGTTATTTTTATTTCTGCTTGAGTATAGTTCTCGATGTTTTTGGTTGGTATATTGGCGTGTGCTAGCTGTCATATGGCTATTAATTTTATAATTTAAATTATGTTTTGTGTTGCGTAATGTAAATATCATTTTGCATACTATTATATAGAATCTTTTTTACTGAACAGACAGCTGTGCTGCTGGGGAGTTTGTTGCGCCACTTCTTCTTCCCAGCTAAAGCACTAGGAAGTGGTGAAGGGTGGGCGTTTTGGGGGACTGTCTTATGTAATTTTGACGTTCGAAAAGTGCTGATTCTCAGCCTAGTTTGAATAAATGACTTTTGAATTTTGAATTTTTTTTTTGAAATTTTTGAATTTTGTGCGCAGACACAAGTGCACTCTCTCTTCCCTCACTCTCATAGTCCGATGGGACGGCAAACCGACACGACCGCAGAGAGATCAGGCGTAAGACCGACGGCTTAACATGCTTTCCGAGGCACGGGGGTATCACACCGCCAAGTTCCAAACTCCGGTTACTAAGAAATTCCTAATGGAAAAACCCAATAACTGCCCCGTTGGTCTCGTGGTCGCAAGCGCGACTGCTGAGCGTTCTGGTCCTGGGTTCGATTCCTGGGTCGGGCAAAGTGTTTAATATATTGAGGTACCAAATATTACAATAGGTACGTAATTATGGAAACAGAAAATGCCGCTGAACTCCCTGGTTTATGTAGTGGTCGCAAGCGCAACTGCTGAGAGGTCGGGCAGTGTTATTGGGTTTATACATCAGGAATTTCTCAGTAGCAACCTAGTGTCTGAATTTGTGCCCGGTTGGTGGCAATAGGCTCGCACACTATTAATTTCAATGGGGAATTTTACCGGGTTCATTACATTGGGCGCGGGGACCGTCGTTTAGCTGGTGTCTCCCACAAATCATAACTTATGACACCTGTTGAAAATTTGCTAGTTTTTAATGGATTTGGGGTAATTTTGGTTATAAAAATATGAATTTTAAATAGCAATAACTTTATTTTTTATTACTTTTTTATATTGTTATTGCAGTACCTATGTGCCCCTTTCGGATCGGACATAGATACACCCCTGCCTAACCCCTCCGGAGACACAGGCGAGATGTTATGTTATGTGTATAAAACAGAAAATATTGATTCTAAAAATAAAAATCGTTGAAATATATACTAGCCATATAATAGATTAACTAACAACCTATTAAAATAAAATTATAATAATCTAACCTTTTGTCACTAGTCATCAAATAGTAGCAGTGGTAGCCTAGTGGTGTGACCGTCAGACTGCCAAGTCATAGGTCTCGAGTTCGAATCTAAGAGACTCTGACTTTTCGGATTCATGTGCGTATTGTATAATAGGGCGTGTCAGACTGTTACTGACTAGAACCCACCAGTGTTCCTTCAGTTGCCTATACGTTGCCCAGGGGCCACGTTATCCCTTTCGGACTTTCCCGCGACCCCGGAAGGCATCGGTCCTAGCGGACCCCGTCAGTTGTGCTGACATCTTTTAGAGACACGCGTGGAACACAACGCGCCGTCGACCCGGGCCTGGTCCTTATCGGACGGTGAGCTACCCATTCTTCACCGTCCGCAAGCCCGCGCCTACGGTGGCCGGGAATCGGCCTGCGACTCCCGACACCCAGGGCGTCTCCTGCGGCGGCTAGGGGCGTTAGGGCGCGAAATTTGCCTCTCCCTCACGCTTTCCGCCTCCTCCTTCGCGAGCATTACTGCTTCGCAGAAGGAAGTGACGGCCTCCCATGCCCTCTCGCTTCTTACCATGGCATGGACCAGGGTCGGACGCGAGAGATCACCGCCGCCGATCGCCTCTACGAGGACACGGCGATACTCTGCCCAAGCCGGGCAGACCTCCACCGTATGTTCCACCGGGTCCTCCGGAAACCGGCATGATTGAGAGATAATTATTTCTCGACAACATGTGAAGCCAAGTCAGAGGCCCGTGGGCGGCTTTAAAACTCTGACACCAGGTTAATCACTAACCACACGAAAAGATCAGAAGAAATAGTAACAAAATATTTCTTACTATTTGAATATATATTTTATTTTTGGAAAGCTTTTCTCCGTCTATTATTAGCAACACTTTACTCCTAAGTACGTAAGTGAAGTTCTTGTAAGTCTTAAGTAGAGTAGCCCAAGAGACTTGTTAATTACGTCGGCCCATGTACGTATACTTATAAGCTTGAGTAATTTTCCTTACAATCCACGGCCTTGTAAGTTTATAAATAGTCAAACAAATTCTAATAAAATTAAATACTAAGAAAAGGAGGATTATACTACCTACTCAACATTGGTCAACAAAAGACTGACTTACTAAGAAAATTTTAAGAAAAACGTAGCTACATTTTTAATTTATTTAATATTCCTTGACTAACTTGCTTAGTTTTCTACTTTATATCAGCAATGTTACAAATGTCATATTTTAGACATTCACGTAAGCGAATTTTTAGGATGCGAATGTGCGAATGCTCGTATGTATAATATAACAAGACAAAAAAAAAAAAGTTTGATTCAGTTTGGTTTTATCAACGTTTAAAGTTACAAACTTTAAGTAAATTAGTAATCAATATATACACACATCAACACGGTCTAGGGATATTTTTAAAAAAAAAGCGAATTACTATCAATGTGTTAATTATTTATATGACATGTATATATTTAAAAGATACGTTATTTAATATTCTACCATTTTTTAATAATGGTTAAGGTACTTCGATTAAAATTTCAGGATTTTATGGAAAAAAAATGAAGCATAGACGGAAACCGTATATGAATTAACTTTTAATTTATGAGTAAAAACTGAAAAAAATAGAAAAATCATTTAATTTGTGTTTATAAACTTGAAGTTAGTAGTCTGAGAAAGCGCCCATGATGTTCATAACACATCGGCAACGATTCGGCATGCTCAGAACAAGGTTGTCAATGTCTTGCTGCGGAATATTGTCCCATGTCCTTCTGAGGTGCGCAAAAAGTTGATCTTCTGTAGCCAGATTTTCAGGAACTTCCTTCAGAGCTCTTCTTTGCAGCATATCCCACGCATGCTCAATGGGATTTAGATCTGGCGATTGAGCAGGCCAGTCTAAGGCCCTAACATTGTGTGTATGTAACCAAGCTGCTACCGTTCTCGCCGTGTGTGCCCGGGCATTGTCGTGCATGAGCAGGAAATCTTGCCCCATTTGTGTTCTGTGGGGCAAGATTACGGGCCCCAGCACCTGTTGGACGTATCGTTCTGCCGTCATATTGCCCCGCACCCAAACGAGATCCGTCCATCCTCCAAGACGAATTCCTGCCCAAACCATAATTGTTCCTCCTTGGTATGGGTGAACTTCCTGAGGGTTCTGAAGACGGCTCCATCGTCCAGGAACTCGCCAAACACGCGTCCTTCGTGAATCTGGATGGAAGCCGAACCTGGATTCATCCGTGAACAGCACATTGGACCATTGCTCACGGCCCCAGTCCACGTGGTTCCGAACCCATTCTAATCGTCGTCCACGATTGCCTCTCCGTAAAGGTGGGACCCGGAGTGGTCTACGAGAGCGTAGATTGCTTTCATGCAGTCGCCTTCTTACAGTTTGGTCACTCACAAGCACTTGGTGTTCCACTCGCAGCCTTTGGACCAATTGAGTCGCCGTTGCATTTGGTTGAGCTCGCGCAGTAATTTGCAAAAATCGATCTTGTCTGGGGGTAGTGATGCGACTTGGCCCCCGGTGCCTCTCCGCTACTTCACCTGTGGCACGATAGCGTGTCCACAATCTTGAAATTACATTTTGGTGGGTCCCTATGGCCTCAGCAACATTACGCTGAACAGACCCAGCTTCCAGCATTCCCACAGCTCGTAACATCTCCGCCCTCGTCAAATGTTGGCGTTGCATGGCTACAATACCTCAATTTTAACTTTATCATTCGTTTAAAAATGAAAAAAAACTGTAACTAAACGTAATTCGTATTGTTTTCAAAATTTCGCACAAATGAAAATTCCCTCTCCTACACATCAAGACATTTTTATGCCACCGAAACAAAAGAATTTTCAAAAATTTGAATTTGGAGTTAGTCTGAGATAAATTACAAACAAATCGGTGTATGAAAGATTACAATGCGGCCAGTACTTTTCGAGTTATTTAATTGAGTATGAAATATCCCTAGACCGTGTTGATGTGTGTATTTATAAGTAATATTAGTGATCAAATTTTAAAAGTGGCAAATTCTATTTAAATAATAATAACTTGGCTGCTTTCTGCCCATAAGGCGATTTCTCAGTGGCTCATACAAAAGGCCGGCTGGACATTTTCATTGGTGTAATTTGAAATTCTTAAACTACTCATAACATTAGTTTATCTGTACTTCTCCATATGCCGTTAACTGACTACCACAAAACTCTTGTCATCCTGCTGTTCCTATGATAATATCACTTTTATGACGTAGGAATAAACAGCCGTATGGTTAACAATTAAAAAAAAAAAAATTGGACGGTGTCGGCGTCTGCGTCTCTCTACTTGTCACAACAAAGCCACAGACAGTAAAAGCATACACAAGTAACTGATGTTATGTTGGGTGCTGACACGCGGACTACATTATGTTTTATTTTTTATTGTATTTAATACATCTATTTAATTTATTTTTATTTAGTATTTATTTATGTATCTTTCTATCCGTGACATCACTGCAGGCCCTATCAGAATACTAGCGCTACGACATTTATTATTAAATGTCGCAGCATCATTCGGCTTGAGCCTTTTGGTCCCGTACAGGACTTTCCACTTTATTTTAATTTTTACTTTGTTTGTTTTTTCTATTTTAATTTTTAGTGAGTGTGTGTTTAGTTTAATTAAGATTTCCTGTGCTTGTCCCAATAAATACTCATTCTTTCTTTCACTAAATACTTGCTCTTGGTACACTGGTAGGTAGATTGTTGAGGTACTTGCGAGGAAGAGGAAGGAGAACTTATGTCAATTCGTCATTTTTCGATTTTGTTTTCCACCAGTCCAAAGGGTTTTCCTCGATAGATGCTCATTTTTTCTTTCAAATATGCCTTCTTGATTGATCTTTGACGTGGTCACCCGTTAAGGGCCGCTCACTACTATTTATCGCGACGTGCATGGCACTCGCATTCGTTAAACATTCGCATCGATTGATGTTGATGCGAATGTTTAAAATGATGCAAATGCGAATGCAAACATTCGTAATCGTTACATAGCAAACAAGGTGAACACCACCGGTTATAGACATCTACAATACCTGAGGCATATCAGGTGCTTTGACAGCTAAAATGTTCCAAATTCGGTATAACTGCAATTACAGCGGTACCAAAGTCCTTCAACCTGAAACAGCAACGCTACTTGGCAGCAGAAATAAGGTATAGTGGTACTTTCCCGGACAAGCACTACTTACTACTAAAATTAACCCCCGCTGATCAGACTCACAAATAAGTAGTATGTTTCCTTTCTAATTGATTGTTATATGGAGAGAGTTTTATTGTTCTCCCGCGGTCCGTTTACGATCCAGTGTGAAATGTTATTGCTTGTTTATCGCAGATTTTAGCCGCTCTGGCTTGTTTGGTTGTGTTATTTGTAATATAAAGAGTTAAGATATGTAAGAAAGATAAATACAGATAGTTTCAGAAATAAGCTGTACCTACAATGTAAGAGCTTTGCATCCATTATAAGTTTTGTGGATTACATTTTGTCAACAGATACTTGAGGAGGGATACAAATACTACTTACCTAATTGTGGCTAAAGAAGTTTAATTAAGTCGCAGTCCCAGATTAAAAGGCGACTAACTGGATGACCAGCAGGCCTAACATGAAAGTAACATAAAATAACATGGCAGTTTCATAATTGTAATTATTTTATTTTACAATATATTAATAATGAAAATACTTAGTTTAAAACTACTATTTATAAAGGGGGTTGAAATTTTCATTATTTTTGCGATAGGACACACCATTTTCGAGATATAAGCAAAAGAAAAGAAAAAAAACGTCGAGGTGTTGGTGTGAATTTTAGTTCATGACAATTAATTCCACACCTTTTTAATCGCGATTAAATACTTAGACAATCAGGATTTTAGATGAAAAACGTAAAATTCTGAATAGCACAATTGCCATTTTCACTAAATTAATAACTCAATGCCATCTTAGTGCCGTCAAAACTAAAATATACCTAGTTAAGTTGTGTCACTTTAGTTTATTTCAGAATGGGAAATCATCGGTTGACAGGAATAATCTAAATTTTGATAATTTTTAGTCTAATTTAGAGGTATTTGTGACAAGGAAATCGGCACCATTGAATGAATGAAACGGAATCTCAAGCCGATGTTGCTATCATAAAAATCATTTGTTTTTAATAACTTGCAACATCGGTCTCTCGTGGCGAGATATAGAAGTGTCAAAATGCCTTTTTCGAGTTTACTCGTCGTTTACGGTCATGTTAGGGATTAGAATGACGTCAGAATCGTAGAAAAATTTCGAGAAAAAGAGCGTTCTCGCGTTTGTCATGTTAGCCCTGCTGATCGAAGGAGGAGGCAGCTCGCGAAGGAGGAGGCAGAACGCGTGAGGGAGAGGCAAATTTCGCGCCCTCACGCCCCTAGCCGCCGCAGGAGACGCCCTGGGCGGGCGTCGGGAATCGCAGGCCGATTCCCGGCCACTGTAGGCGCGGGCTTGACGGTGAGCAATGGGTAGCTCGCCGGCCGATAAGGACCAGGCCCAGGTCGACGGCGCGTTGTGTTCCACGCGCGCCTCAAAGAGATGTCAGCAGAAGTGAAGGGGTCCGATAGGACCGATGCCTGCCGGGGTTGCGGGAAAGTCCGAAAAGGATACCGTGGCCCCTGGCAACGTACAGGCAACGGAAGGGACACGGGTGGGTTTTAGTCAGTAAGAGTCTGACACGCTCTCCCGCTCCGCCCAGAGCGGGAGAAGTTATTTGATAATTTCCCAACCAAAAAAAAAAGTCCTGCTGATCAATTAAAAATGTTGTTTTTACTAACTGTGGCCCGCAGTGTCTGACCACAGACCATAGCACTGACATAAGGATAATCAGCCTATGATGTTCCCAATGCTGGGACATAGACCTCCTCTCGTTGAGAGGGAGTGGGCCGTAATCCACCACGCGGGCCCAGTGCGGGTTGGTAGATGTCATTCTAGGATATGCCCGGTTTCTTCACGATGTTTTCTACACTAGTCAAGCGGTATTACAAACCTTGTGAAGAATCTAACAAGAATGTTCTTTTATCCTTGACAAAAATTACTTCTTCTAATAAATATTTTACACAAAGAACCAATAAATACGAGCTACACGATACACCAATCCGACAATAAACCAGCAAACAAAGACATGTTCACGTTATCGGCAACAGGAAACAACAATTCACTTCCAGCAGCTATTGGCACCTATACCCGGTCCGTGATTTAATCGCCATCTTTGTTGCACGTGTGTAACCCCCTGAGACATGGTCCTTCTGTTTAAATATTTTGATTTAAAAGAGTGTCCATGGAGTTTCTTGCCTTCTCCATATGTATCTACTACGCTTTGGAATGGGCAACCAACTTTATCTTTGTCCACCTTGACAATTCAAAAGTGTCTGTAATTGGTTTAATTGAAGTAAATGCTTTGAATTTCAGTTGCTGCAAGTTGCTCTCTGTCGTCCATCGCTAAACATACAGGCCGGCTGGAATTACTATTCGTTACTTTTAGGTTGGTCTGACTTACGTGAAACACCTACTGGCATGGAAGGCTTTTATTCGACTTCTAAAAAAAGGACATAGGAGTACTTATGTACACCGATTTCTCAGTGAGATCACTGGGTCGATTTACGTGACTTTTTCCTTTGGTACGAGACGCCTGCGGGGTTGTCCCATATCAATTTGATTACTGGAATAGAGCATCAATATTACATAGTTTTTATCCAGCGTCTATGTTGATGATGGCCGTAGTGATACATGAATTTGTGTGGGGAACTACAACTAAAAAGTGTAAATTAAAAACTCTTTTTACAACGTAAAAATAAAGATGACGAAGACTCGCACTCAGTTTTCAGCAGTTGTTGCTACATCTTTAGGTATTTTCATTGTAACTTTATGTGGCCGTAATGAATTAATTGTAACACGCCACAGTTCGCCAGATTAAAATCACCCGTATAATAGGACTATAAGGGGCTCAGATATCGCTGAAATCTGCGATATTTGTGCCGAATGCCGTGCGGTTTCAATCCTAGCATAGTCTATTTTGTGTCAATGGATTTGAGCTGGTTGAATTGGGTAAAGCGTTAAGTAGTTTACGAGCATACATTGTGGAATGGGATTTGTTGAATGCATTCGGTAATTGTCGTGTTTATTCTCATGCATCTCATGCAGTTTGATCATACTAACTTTAATTTATGTGGCTTACTTGTGCTTCAGTGATCTGCAAGTGGTATGTAAAACTATTATTTTTGGCTTCTCTTTCTCAAATTGTTTAAACAAACTTATACCATCAAATCAATATTGAATGTGACTTTTTATTATTTCATTTGGCTTGTGGCTAATTAATAACAGCCGCACGGGTCGATCCATCAGGTTAAAATATGCTTGCCGGGGTTGGTCCGTGGATGGGTGATATTTACATATCGAGACTCCTCTGGGCCTTGGAAAGCACGTTAAGCCGTTGGTCCCGGCTGTCATTCATCGATCTTTGACTGTAGATACGGGTCGTCAGAAGCCCGAAAGTCTGCCAACCAATCTACCAATTCTCAATCGTATTACCCAGTTACTGGGTTGTGGAAACTGTAAGCTGTTAGACTGGAAGCTGACCCCAACATGTTTGGGAAAAGGCTAGGCAGATATAGACTTTTTAGGGTTCTGTACGTCCGAATGAAAAAACGGAAACCTTATAGAATCAGTCGTGTGTCTGTCTGGCTGGCCGGCTGTCTGTCCATCTTTCACAGCCAATTTGCTCCGAGTCTACTGGACTAATTTAGTTGTTTGGTACCCAAACACGGACGTGTAACGTAAATAAATGTATTTTGCATACAGAGGTCATTTTCCGGGGGCAAAATGGACAATTTAAAAAAATGTTTGGCAGACTGTACCGTGTGACATATCAAATGAAAGGGCTTGTTGTAAAAATTTTAAAATAAATACTTTTAAAGATATTTAAGAAAATCAATGAAAATCGAACATTTTCCCGACCTTTACTTATCTCCGAAACTACTGGGCCATTTTTTTTTGTTAATGGATAAAATAGTAAAAAACTTGTACACTTATAGGTTTACAGGAAAACCTAAGTAACCAAAGTCCATGGTCTTAAAATAACGTGGCAAATCTCTTAATATTGTACGTACAAACTTCAGTTGCAGTAGGAATGTATGGGAGAACATGTTTTTCAACTACAATGTTAAGTTTAGGTTAAGGTTAGTTCTGTTCTTAGGATAAATTCATCCCAACTACGGAACCCTTCATTGTGCGTGTTCCAACACGCACTTGGGCGGTTTTATTGTTTCAGATTGAGTATCGAAGTTCCTGCTACTGTGTAGGCCCTTATTTGAATCCAACATGGATTCAAATAAGGGCCTTTATCGGTGGTCAGACGTACAAGTTAAAGTTGGTTTATAAAATTCTATTGTTGTGAATATTAAATTACCTGTTTGTATAGCGACTGTGAAGAAGTCATTTATTTCCTTCTTGTAAATACATCTTTTGTAAAAGGCTTTACATAAGAATCTAATATAATCTAACAGACGCTTTTAATGTTTCGCATCGTTCTCACATGTATAACTTCATACATGAATGATGTAACCAATATTATGTAACCATATTTTGATTTAAAAAAATGTCCGTGGAGTTTCTTGCCCGTTCTTCTCAATAGGTACCTACTACGCTTTGGAATGGGCGACTAGCTTCATATTTCTGACTGACCGACCCCTTGACAATTCAAAATTGCCTGTAATTGGTTATCATGGTTTTACGTGAAAAATAATAAAATCAATGTGTTGTAGTTGCAAACATAACTTGTTCTGTTCAACTATTGTGTTCTTTAATTTTTATACATTATTTACATACATATTATAAATTAAAGTCGCTATTCGAGTCTGTCTGTGTGACCACGCTGTTCGTCTTAACTACGCAAAGGTTTGTGTGGATAACACTAATACATTAATAGCAAAGAAATCTCGATGTTTTTCCAACTCTTAAAAGCCGAGCGAAGTTCGGGCGAGTCGCTAGTAATAAATAACTCTAGGCATCTCACCTGTTCGTAACCGAAACAATAGCCCACCCTGTGATGTAATCTCCTCCTGCCAGTCTGTGGGGTCCCATGGGCCTGCCATGGTGTATCGATCCCGTCACGGTGCATCTCGCGTCACGGCGCATCTCACTTCGTGTCACGTTGGGACCGCTGAACTATGTCAGGGGTGTTAAACCAAACATATATTTTATGTCTTTTTTTTCATTTTTGGAATATAATAAGGCAAGCTTTGCAAGGACAGAGTCACGTGAGAACTTAACATATATATAAATTCAGCTCTCATAAAGTAAAATAAGTCTATGTTTATTGTTGTAGTATTATTTTAGTTAGCCCGAGAGACGAACTCTCAAAATTCTAAATGAATTAAGTAAGAGTTTTTTTAATCACAATTATGTCTATTAAAATAATAAAAGTAAAAATTCAAATCATTTTATTTACTATTTTCACCGTTTCGTTTGTTTCGTTTAAGAAAATAACAAACTAAAGTACTTATACAAACAACTTAATAACAAACAAAGATAAGTTTATTTTGAGGTTCAAATGTTATTTATTTGAACCTCAAAATAAACTTATCCCAAATTAATATTGAAACTACAAATTAATAGGTACCTACAGTCAGTCCCAAAAAGATGACAATACTTGATTTTTCATCGTCTAAAATTTGTGTTCCATAATACCTACTGTGTCTTTTATTTCTCGTAGATTTTACAGCTATCCATTTCGTTACTAATATAAATCTGCAATATATATCAATCTATGTATAATAATAGCAGTATTACAGTACATCTTTACCTATCTGTTTTTAGCAACTTTTTATTAAAACATTGTTTTTTACTTCTAGTATTAATATTCTTATATTTTTGTTAGTAATTATTAATATTAATCTACATCTACAAGAACCCCAGGGTGGGTAAAGGCCTCCTCCAAAGATCTCCATTTATCTCTGTCCTGTGCTGTGTTTTTATTTTATTTTATTTAATACTGTGTCAGTTTATAGCTACAATTATGTACCCATTGTGTAACATGATTTGTGGCTACACAATACATTGATACAATATTATGGAACAAAGATCAATTCAATTAAATGAGTACTTATTGATGTATCTTTTTAAGGCTGGCTGTACCTTTTTTTTTTTTTTTTTTTTTGGGTGGGAAATTATCAAATAACTTCTCCCGCTCTGGGAGGGCGTGTCAGACTCTTACTGACTAAAACCCACCCGTGTTCCTTCCGTTGCCTTTACGTTGCCAGGGGCCACGGTATCCCTTTCGGACTTTCCCGCAACCCCGGCAGGCATCGGTCCTATCGGACCCCTTCACTTGCTGACATCTCTTTGAGGCGCGCGTGGAACACAACGCGCCGTCGACCCGGGCCTGGTCCTTATCGGACGGCGAGCTACCCATTGCTCACCGTCCGCAAGCCCGCGCCTACGGTGGCCGGGAATCGGCCTGCGATTCCCGACGCCCAGGGCGTCTCCTGCGGCGGCTAGGGGCGTGAGGGCGCGAAATTTGCCTCTCCCTCACGCGTTCTGCCTCCTCCTTCGCGAGCATTACTGCTTCGCAGAAGGAGGTGACGGCCTCCCATGCCCTCTCGCTCCGTACCATGGCCTGGACTAGGGCCGGACGCGAGAGATCCCCGCCGCCGATAGGCTGGCTGTACCTACTGTTAGTATTCTTAAACTACAAAGTTACAAAGTTTCCCCGGCAGACAACCCTACTCCCTTAGATGACTGATGTTGGGTCCCAGAGGAACAAAAGTAGTTCAAGTAAATACGTTATTTTAACCTCAATCACTCTGGGGATCTACCCTGTGACTCTTGTGAGGCTGGGAGTATGCATGGCGCAATTTTCTTTTGAAATAGAAAATTACATTGAAGTAAAAAGTGATGAATAGATAGGTAGACATAATATTCATAATTTTATGTCGATTTATTTTACATTTTGGATGTACATTCCTTTTGTTTATTTATTTGTCCATATGTCTGAAGATTTGAAAAAAAAAAAAACATACTCACACACACACACACGCACACACACTCACTCATACATACACACGCACAGACACACACACACAGCCACACGCACACGCGTAATCACACGCCCGTTTATTTTTTTTTTTTTGTTTCCATTTATTGTTTAGTTTAATTACTACACTATTTCAATACCTACGAGTGTTACTTATTATTTGTATTTTATTACATAAAAATTGAAATGTTTATTGATGTAAGGCGGAGGACACTGACTCCTGTAACACAGGTTCGCCAAGCACGGAAGTCAAGGGTTGCATACGTACGGTTGTAATATTTGTATGCCATTAAAGTTTATTTATTTATTTATTTTTCATCTTAATTGTCGTTTTATTACTGACCTTTCATTAATAATATATGTGTGAATGTCATCCGAATAGTTCTAAATTATATTCGATCAAAAATGTTGTTATCCTTTACCAAAACATATTTACATACCTCTAAGCTTGTCTACTGAACGCCCTTTACACATAAAAGCTGCTTAGTAGAATCATTTCGGAGAATGTGACGCACCTTTACATGAATCGTGACAAATCTCTTGCGTATTGAGATGACAGCGTGACAAGAGAGATTGACGTGTGTCACGGCAACTCACTTGTAAACATGTGACATCTACGTATAAAACCTAATTATATTGGCGTGGCGCTAAACCTTTTAGTTTTTTCTAGTCTAGAATTTTAGAATTTATTTTAAAATTTTAAATATCTTTAGAGCTGATATTTCTAACGTCAGATGTATTTTAACCGTGGAATAAAGTTGAGTTCTGAAAGTTTTTGTGTCGAAAAGCTGTCAAAATGCAAAAACTATTACTGTGATAAAGATAATGGGCTATGAAAAAATCAACCCTTATCCTTATTAAATAACTTGAAAAATAATTGTATGAAACCAACCATGACATTGACAACAATTTGAGGTTACATCGTGAAGCGAGAGATGTCAGACTTGCAAACACTTTGCTTACGTTAAGAACTTTATTCAACTAGTGCTTTTTAAATTTAGATTCTAATTTTTTTAAATTTTTTTTTTGTTTCTTTACCTCTTTCGCACGTTTTCTCGTAACACCTCTGACAGTGGCAGAATTCTCGACATCGGCACCATTGCCATAGAGAAAAATAGAATAGAATAGAAGAACTTTATATCTCATACTCAATTATTATTATTAAAACACGCCTTTGAAATGACTAAATAATAAATTTGTTTAGCCAAGAGTAAGAGACTACGATTCAATAAAACTGACAAATACAACACTGATGTTGTGCGGAAATTAGCGTGATTTAAATAAAAAAGGCAGCAGGCACATGTAACGTGTATGAGTTTTAATTTTGAAGAGAATAATGACACATGAATGTGCGTACAAGCACATAACAAAAGTATAATAGTTTTACATAGGACAGAACACTTAAAGCTAAGACTAATTGCGTAGGCGCTCCAACATGCCCCCGGGCGTTGAAAGTCGTGCTTTCAACCAGACTGCGATTCGGAAGATACAGGTAATGGGCATAACCTGTTGAAGGCCCTCCTGGCCACTCCAGTAGAGGTCTTGATATCTGCTACCCGGACAATTCCATCAGTACCTGGATGTACGGCGATGACTCTTCCTAGTCTCCACTTCAGAGGTGGAAGATTCTCCTCTTTGATGACCACCAAGGAATCCAACTTCAAGCCATCCTTGCAAGAACGCCACTTTGTCCGTTGCTGCAATTCTGCAACATACTCTTTACTCCATCTAGCCCAAAAGTGTTGGCGGAGTTGCTCAATACGATGGTAACGACTGAGATGGGTTGCAGTTTGGTCCTCACAATTCTTCTGTGGCAATGAAGTGAGCGGCCGGCCGACGAGAAAATGACCTGGTGTCAGTGGAGTGCAATCCGCAGGATCTGACGACAGCGGCGTTAGTGGGCGTGAATTTAATATTGCCTCAATTTGGGCTAATGTGGTGTTAAGTTCCTCAAAAGTTAAATTACATTGTCCCAACACTCGCTGTAAGTGATATTTTGCCGATTTGACACCCGCTTCCCAGAGACCGCCAAAATGCGGAGTATACGCAGGAATGAAATGGAATTTGATTCCATCATTAGCTATGCTTTCACTCAAAGCATCAGAATTCGTTTTCAAGAATTTAGATAGCTCGTTATACGCACCAACAAACGAGGTACCGTTATCGGAGTATATGTGAACTGGCTTACCCCTTCGTGAGATGAACCGATACAAGGCTAATAAATAATTATGGCTCGTCAAGTCACTCACAAGCTCCAAATGCACAGCCTTTGTGGTAAAACAGATAAAAATTGCTATATACACCTTGACGAGTCTACATCCACGACCTTGACGACTAGCGCTCATAATAGGGCCCGCATAATCAACACCGGTACTTTCAAACGGGTACCCACCTGGAAGAAGGCGTTGCCGCGGTAGGTTACCCATCAATGGATTAAAAACCTTACCCTGCATGCGTTTGCACAGAACGCATCTATGGTAACAGGCTTTAGCTAAATTTCGTCCTCCTATAGGCCAATAGGATTCTCTAATCGATGCTAACAATAGTTGTGGGCCTGCGTGCATTAACCTTTTGTGCTCAAAATCAAATAATAATTTAGTAAAAATATGAGTGGACTGTAAAATTATAGGGTGCCGTTTATTATATGTAAAATCTGAATTATCGAGACGTCCTCCGACACGCATTAGATTGTTGTCATCTAAATATACATTAAATTTTAATAGGACGCTCTTTTTTGGCAAACTATGCTTATTTAAAAGTAATTTATGTTCGGGAAATGATTCTTGTTGACTCTGATAGAGTAATATATTTAATGCTTTCTTTAATTCGGCATCAGATAAAAATTTACTATGTGGCGATTGGTGTCTACACACCTTAATGAATCGCAACACGTATGCCATGGAACGTAAAAGTCTTAAATAATTAGAAAAACGATTAAAATCCATAATAAATGACTTATCGTTAGTGTCAAGGACAACATTTAAAGTGACATCAATTCGAGTTTCAGGGAGTGAGCCTAACTCTAAGCATTTAAATTGCGAAGGCCAACTACTTGAGTCTTGTTGGAGAAAGTCAGGACCAGACCACCACATATCTAAACCCTGCAGATGACTACTATCCACACCGCGAGATAGTAGGTCTGCTGGGTTTTCATTGGTTGGGACATGCCGCCAGATGCAGTGACCCGCCTGGTCTAAAATTTCAGCGACGCGATTGCGTACAAATGGCTGAAGTTTCGAAGGCAATATCTGTAGCCATCCCAACACGATGGTCGAGTCAGTCCAACAAAAGACGCGCGAGAACTTAACACGAAGTGAGTTTAACACCTTCTCATACAGACGAGCTCCCACTACAGCGCCACACAACTCCAACCTTGGGATTGTAGTGGGTTTAATTGGCGCCACTCGACTTTTAGCAATCAGTAGCCGAACGATGCAATCACCTGCATCATTAATACTGCGAACATAAACGCACGCACCATATGCGCGCTCAGATGCATCAGTAAATATATGGAGTTCCAACTCCTTGTATGAATGACACACAACAATTCGAGGAATATGAACTTCATTTAAAACAGGCAGAGATTTAATAATGGTCTGCCATTGTAATTTTATTTCAGGGGTCAATGGATCATCCCATGATAACTTATCCAACCACATTCTCTGTAGTAACATTTTCATAGTGATTACAAATGGTGACAACAGCCCCAAAGGATCAAAGATCTTTGCAATCACAGAAAGTAAATCACGTTTAGTATTACTATTGCAGGATATAGTTGAGCCTATGGAAAATACTAATTCATCTGAACTTGCATACCAACCTAGCCCGAGCAACTTGTCGGGTTCACTAGAACCTATATTTAAGTCAAGCGAAGATTGAGCAATTTCAGACAATAATTGGGGTTCGTTTGATTTCCATTTACGCAATGGCATGCCAGCCGATGCAAGTACATTTGTGACTTCCTGACGAATAAATCTAACCTCATCTAAATCATCACCGCCAGATAGTAGATCATCAGCATAAAAATCGTGCTTTATGACCTCAGCAACCTTCTGATTCTTACAATCGAGCCCTAATTGATGAAGGCACCGAAAAGCTAAAAATGGCGCACTAGCCGTACCGTAGGTGACGGTGTTTAATTTATAAAATTTAACGGGGTCAGATGCCTTACCTCGCCACAATACCTGCTGCAGATATCTGTCAGACGGATGGACGACTATTTGTCTGTACATCTTCTCGACGTCTGCTGACAAGACATACTTGTGCTGTCTGAAACGGAGAAGAATCGACAACAGATCATCCTGAATGGTAGGGCCAACCATCTGTAAATCGTTAAATGAAACGCCAGTTGAAGAAGGACTACTTGCGTTGAATACCACTCGAAGTTTCGTAGTGGTACTACTTTCACGTAATACGCCGTGATGCGGAATAAAATAGCCAGAATGGCTTAAATCGGATTGGTTGCATTCAGTCATATGACCTAGTAACTCATACTCAGACATGAATTCGTGATACATTTTACTAAAATCAGATTTCGTTTTTAACCTGCGTTCTAACGACTGTAAGCAATGAGTTGCTTTATTAATTGAATCTCCCAAAATAGAAGGATCTTGTTTGAGAGGAATCCGAACACAAAAACGACCATCAGACAATCTGCTCGTATTATCGAGATAATGCGTTTCACATAACTTCTCTTCAGGCGAATAATGAGAAGACTTCTTATTTATTTCTTCTAACTGCCAGAAGCGAGTTAAATCACTTCGAATTTTATCGAAATCGTCGTCAGATGAAGAATTGATTTTAGTAAAGTTACACCTAATGTTACTAGAAAGCAATGCAACGTAATCACGACTAACAGGACCGGAGACAATCCAGCCTAACCTGGTTTCACATAAAATTGGCTTACCAGTACCTAACTTGATTCTTTGTGACCCTAGCAAGTCCCAGAAGACATCAGAACCAATCAGAATATCCACATGAGCGGGCTTGTAAAAAGTAGGGTCTGCTAAACAGATATGAGACGGAATGTTCAGAATAGATAGATTTACTTCACGACATGGCACATCACTAGTTATTGATGGTAAAACGAAACAATAAAGTTCAGTACTGAAACTATTGTTTAATGACGTCATGTTAACGCGACACGTTTTACCTACGTGAGAGGTCACGTTATTAATGCCGAATATCGACCTGTCTACCTGCCTGGTCTCTAAATTTAACTGTCGACATAGTCTTTCCGTCACAAAGCATGATGTACTACCGCTGTCGAGAACTGCACGAACAACATGTTCTCGACCATTACAATCATGTAATTTAATTAATGCGGTTGACAATAACACATCATGACTCACACTACTGTGCGAAGATGTGACGTTGGCCGACAACGCGACGTTATTCGTCTCAGTCACAGAAGACGTCGAAGGCGATTGCGGTGACAAGGTATCACACGAGTGGTTATTTGTATTATTATGGCTATTTGCACTAGGTTTAAAATCAGCGACATGGATAAGAGTATTATGTCTGCGCTTACACAGCTTGCAACCTGGCCTTTTACAATGATTCGCGAAATGACCCGAACGAAAGCAGTTATAACACACTTTAAAATTTGGCAGCAATTTAATACGTGCTTCGTTACTTAGTGCGAGAAACTGTACACAATCACTCAAGTTATGGTCACCTTTGCATTTGGGACAGACCTTTGTGCCTAATTCTGAACCAGAATTACCACCACTTTGGACGGTAACCATAGACCTCAGCTTAGCCCCTGATTTATTAACAGATTGAGGCTGGTTATTACGCGACAATTCCAAAGTTTCAATTAAATCAGCGCGCTCACGTATGAATTCAAGGAATGCATCAAAGGTAATCTTTCTATCCTTGTCAATACGACCTTTGTACTCCTCCCACTCACGGAACGTTCTGCTATCCAACTTGCGAGTAAAAATGTAAATTAAAAGAGTATGCCAATACTTAACAGGCTCACCTAAGGTGTCTAATGCTCGTAAGTGTTTATTTATTTGGTCAATAAAATTCTTTAAAGTGACAGAGGATTCTTTTATAATTGTCTCCATGTTAAAAATAGCCGAAACATGATTGTGAATTAATAATCTCTTGTTGTCATAGCGCTCGCATAATACTTTCCATGCCACAGAGTAATTAGTAGCCGAAAACTCAATCGACTGGATCACTACGGCAGCGGATCCTTCCAGAGACGTTCGAAGGTAGTGGAATTTGTTGATTTCGTCTATTGCATCATTGGAATGAATGAGACTCGTAAAGGTGTCATGAAACTCCAACCAGTTATTGTAAGATCCACTAAACTTTGGCAATTGGATTGTGGGCAACTTAACTGGCTTATAACTACTACCAAAATTACTTTTATTGCTACTGACAGATTCATTATCTTTATTAAAGTTTTTTACAAATTCCTGAGCCTTAGACAGTGATTTATAATACAGGGACTCAAAATCCGAACGCTCAGAAAACTGTGCCTTGATATCATCAGCAATACACTCCATACGTAACTGTACCTCATCATATTGTTGGTATAACGATTCCATCTTGCCTATACGCAGCTGTAGTTCCGTTATATTGGAACTGGATAACGTTTTATCTTCCAGCGCGTCCAGATAATTGACAAAAGCTGTTAATCGGCCTTTGAAGCTACCTCGTTTCTTTATTAACTCCCTTTCGTCGGTCATTCTGGGATTCGAGCGCAAATCTGGAATTTATACAACAAAGTTTAAATAATATTATAAGTACGTATATCTTATGATTCAACCTACAGGTGATAAATATACTGATGTAGGTAACTGATAATTATCTATAATGACTACGGGCGCTAATTAGTGAATACCTACCTAAATAATACAACTCGTTTCTATTCTTATACAAAACTCAATAAACTAACAATGACTTGTATAAAGTACAACAACACAATAACTAAATAATACGGTAATAACACTAACAGTAAACACTAATTAACAATATCTAACACTCTTTAATTATATTGCTCCTAAGCACCTACCTACTACACCTATGCAAAATACTTAACGTGATTAGTAATCATTTCGGCCAAGACAATTAAATTAAAACAATATAATGTAATAAATCAATATCACTACACTTAACTAAGTATGATTTCCAATTTAATTGCTGGGAATACACAATAACGACAATAAAACTATCACAATGCAAATGGTAGGGTAAACAACGGAACAAACTAATTACGCAAAATACAATAGGTAATTAATAAGACTAACCTTATAGATCCTTAATTGGCGTTATATACTACCTGATTGAGTGTTGGGTGACGATATTATTAATACATTAGACTTAACACCGCTTTATTTTATGTACTTGATTCACATACCACACTGCCGGTCAAACCTCTTTCCACGAATAATTCTTTTTCGATTATTATTCGCTAATTCCACTATTAACTTCTTGATCTTCATAGAATAATAGCAGATCCTTGCTATTTAATCAATCCAGCTCGTAATGGACCAATATGTGCGGAAATTAGCGTGATTTAAATAAAAAAGGCAGCAGGCACA
The DNA here is from genome assembly GCA_949128155.2 of Xanthia icteritia. Lineage (NCBI taxonomy): Eukaryota > Metazoa > Arthropoda > Insecta > Lepidoptera > Noctuidae > Xanthia > Xanthia icteritia. The sequence continues at coordinate 16,168,828 of OX421947.2, read as the reverse complement.
TGTAACGTGTATGAGTTTTAATTTTGAAGAGAATAATGACACATGAATGTGCGTACAAGCACATAACAAAAGTATAATAGTTTTACATAGGACAGAACACTTAAAGCTAAGACTAATTGCGTAGGCGCTCCAACAGATGTAAACAAAAGCTTTCGCTCCAACTGTGTTAGCATTTTAGAAAGTCAAATAACAAAATACGGTTCTGGTGGTCATGGTCTTAAAATAACGTGGCAAATCTCTTAATATTGTACGTACAAACTTCAGTTGCAGTAGGAATGTATGGGAGAACATGTTTTTCAACTACAATGTTAAGTTTAGGTTAAGGTTAGTTCTGTTCTTAGGATAAATTCATCCCAACTACGGAACCCTTCATTGTGCGTGTTCCAACACGCACTTGGGCGGTTTTATTGTTTCAGATTGAGTATCGAAGTTCCTGCTACTGTGTAGGCCCTTATTTGAATCCAACATGGATTCAAATAAGGGCCTTTATCGGTGGTCAGACGTACAAGTTAAAGTTGGTTTATAAAATTCTATTGTTGTGAATATTAAATTACCTGTTTGTATAGCGACTGTGAAGAAGTCATTTATTTCCTTCTTGTAAATACATCTTTTGTAAAAGGCTTTACATAAGAATCTAATATAATCTAACAGACGCTTTTAATGTTTCGCATCGTTCTCACATGTATAACTTCATACATGAATGATGTAACCAATATTATGTAACCATATTTTGATTTAAAAAAATGTCCGTGGAGTTTCTTGCCCGTTCTTCTCAATAGGTACCTACTACGCTTTGGAATGGGCGACTAGCTTCATATTTCTGACTGACCGACCCCTTGACAATTCAAAATTGCCTGTAATTGGTTATCATGGTTTTACGTGAAAAATAATAAAATCAATGTGTTGTAGTTGCAAACATAACTTGTTCTGTTCAACTATTGTGTTCTTTAATTTTTATACATTATTTACATACATATTATAAATTAAAGTCGCTATTCGAGTCTGTCTGTGTGACCACGCTGTTCGTCTTAACTACGCAAAGGTTTGTGTGGATAACACTAATACATTAATAGCAAAGAAATCTCGATGTTTTTCCAACTCTTAAAAGCCGAGCGAAGTTCGGGCGAGTCGCTAGTAATAAATAACTCTAGGCATCTCACCTGTTCGTAACCGAAACAATAGCCCACCCTGTGATGTAATCTCCTCCTGCCAGTCTGTGGGGTCCCATGGGCCTGCCATGGTGTATCGATCCCGTCACGGTGCATCTCGCGTCACGGCGCATCTCACTTCGTGTCACGTTGGGACCGCTGAACTATGTCAGGGGTGTTAAACCAAACATATATTTTATGTCTTTTTTTTCATTTTTGGAATATAATAGGGCAAGCTTTGCAAGGACAGAGTCACGTGAGAACTTAACATATATATAAATTCAGCTCTCATAAAGTAAAATAAGTCTATGTTTATTGTTGTAGTATTATTTTAGTTAGCCCGAGAGACGAACTCTCAAAATTCTAAATGAATTAAGTAAGAGTTTTTTTAATCACAATTATGTCTATTAAAATAATAAAAGTAAAAATTCAAATCATTTTATTTACTATTTTCACCGTTTCGTTTGTTTCGTTTAAGAAAATAACAAACTAAAGTACTTATACAAACAACTTAATAACAAACAAAGATAAGTTTATTTTGAGGTTCAAATGTTATTTATTTGAACCTCAAAATAAACTTATCCCAAATTAATATTGAAACTACAAATTAATAGGTACCTACAGTCAGTCCCAAAAAGATGACAATACTTGATTTTTCATCGTCTAAAATTTGTGTTCCATAATACCTACTGTGTCTTTTATTTCTCGTAGATTTTACAGCTATCCATTTCGTTACTAATATAAATCTGCAATATATATCAATCTATGTATAATAATAGCAGTATTACAGTACATCTTTACCTATCTGTTTTTAGCAACTTTTTATTAAAACATTGTTTTTTACTTCTAGTATTAATATTCTTATATTTTTGTTAGTAATTATTAATATTAATCTACATCTACAAGAACCCCAGGGTGGGTAAAGGCCTCCTCCAAAGATCTCCATTTATCTCTGTCCTGTGCTGTGTTTTTATTTTATTTTATTTAATACTGTGTCAGTTTATAGCTACAATTATGTACCCATTGTGTAACATGATTTGTGGCTACACAATACATTGATACAATATTATGGAACAAAGATCAATTCAATTAAATGAGTACTTATTGATGTATCTTTTTAAGGCTGGCTGTACCTTTTTTTTTTTTTTTTTTTTTTGGGTGGGAAATTATCAAATAACTTCTCCCGCTCTGGGAGGGCGTGTCAGACTCTTACTGACTAAAACCCACCCGTGTTCCTTCCGTTGCCTTTACGTTGCCAGGGGCCACGGTATCCCTTTCGGACTTTCCCGCAACCCCGGCAGGCATCGGTCCTATCGGACCCCTTCACTTGCTGACATCTCTTTGAGGCGCGCGTGGAACACAACGCGCCGTCGACCCGGGCCTGGTCCTTATCGGACGGCGAGCTACCCATTGCTCACCGTCCGCAAGCCCGCGCCTACGGTGGCCGGGAATCGGCCTGCGATTCCCGACGCCCAGGGCGTCTCCTGCGGCGGCTAGGGGCGTGAGGGCGCGAAATTTGCCTCTCCCTCACGCGTTCTGCCTCCTCCTTCGCGAGCATTACTGCTTCGCAGAAGGAGGTGACGGCCTCCCATGCCCTCTCGCTCCGTACCATGGCCTGGACTAGGGCCGGACGCGAGAGATCCCCGCCGCCGATAGGCTGGCTGTACCTACTGTTAGTATTCTTAAACTACAAAGTTACAAAGTTTCCCCGGCAGACAACCCTACTCCCTTAGATGACTGATGTTGGGTCCCAGAGGAACAAAAGTAGTTCAAGTAAATACGTTATTTTAACCTCAATCACTCTGGGGATCTACCCTGTGACTCTTGTGAGGCTGGGAGTATGCATGGCGCAATTTTCTTTTGAAATAGAAAATTACATTGAAGTAAAAAGTGATGAATAGATAGGTAGACATAATATTCATAATTTTATGTCGATTTATTTTACATTTTGGATGTACATTCCTTTTGTTTATTTATTTGTCCATATGTCTGAAGATTTGAAAAAAAAAAAAACATACTCACACACACACACACGCACACACACTCACTCATACATACACACGCACAGACACACACACACAGCCACACGCACACGCGTAATCACACGCCCGTTTATTTTTTTTTTTTTGTTTCCATTTATTGTTTAGTTTAATTACTACACTATTTCAATACCTACGAGTGTTACTTATTATTTGTATTTTATTACATAAAAATTGAAATGTTTATTGATGTAAGGCGGAGGACACTGACTCCTGTAACACAGGTTCGCCAAGCACGGAAGTCAAGGGTTGCATACGTACGGTTGTAATATTTGTATGCCATTAAAGTTTATTTATTTATTTATTTTTCATCTTAATTGTCGTTTTATTACTGACCTTTCATTAATAATATATGTGTGAATGTCATCCGAATAGTTCTAAATTATATTCGATCAAAAATGTTGTTATCCTTTACCAAAACATATTTACATACCTCTAAGCTTGTCTACTGAACGCCCTTTACACATAAAAGCTGCTTAGTAGAATCATTTCGGAGAATGTGACGCACCTTTACATGAATCGTGACAAATCTCTTGCGTATTGAGATGACAGCGTGACAAGAGAGATTGACGTGTGTCACGGCAACTCACTTGTAAACATGTGACATCTACGTATAAAACCTAATTATATTGGCGTGGCGCTAAACCTTTTAGTTTTTTCTAGTCTAGAATTTTAGAATTTATTTTAAAATTTTAAATATCTTTAGAGCTGATATTTCTAACGTCAGATGTATTTTAACCGTGGAATAAAGTTGAGTTCTGAAAGTTTTTGTGTCGAAAAGCTGTCAAAATGCAAAAACTATTACTGTGATAAAGATAATGGGCTATGAAAAAATCAACCCTTATCCTTATTAAATAACTTGAAAAATAATTGTATGAAACCAACCATGACATTGACAACAATTTGAGGTTACATCGTGAAGCGAGAGATGTCAGACTTGCAAACACTTTGCTTACGTTAAGAACTTTATTCAACTAGTGCTTTTTAAATTTAGATTCTAATTTTTTAAAATTTTTTTTTTGTTTCTTTACCTCTTTCGCACGTTTTCTCGTAACACCTCTGACAGTGGCAGAATTCTCGACATCGGCACCATTGCCATAGAGAAAAATAGAATAGAATAGAAGAACTTTATATCTCATACTCAATTATTATTATTAAAACACGCCTTTGAAATGACTAAATAATAAATTTGTTTAGCCAAGAGTAAGAGACTACGATTCAATAAAACTGACAAATACAACACTGATGTAAACAAAAGCTTTCGCTCCAACTGTGTTAGCATTTTAGAAAGTCAAATAACAAAATACGGTTCACAAATTGCACTAAATCTCGTCGAAAAGCGAGCCTACAGCGTGACGCGTGACACGAGATTGATATGTGATGTGTCACGGCAACTTGTTTTTAGAACATGATGGTTATTTTTTGCAAGCTTTCTATGAGCTTGCAAAAAAATGTGGAATCAATGGTTTATCTGATTTCACGCTACATAGAATGAAATAGCGGTTACTAGGTGCTTATACCTACAAGAGATTAAATTGATTTGATTAAAAGATTACATGTTTTTTTTCTAATCAACGGTTTCAAAGCTATTGCGATTGTAAAAGCAAAATATTAGTTTCCTAATTAACTAAAACTCAAAACATTTATTTCAATTAAACCATTTACAGGCACCTATGAATTGTCAAGGAGTCGGTCAGTCAGAAATATGAAGCTAGTTGCCCATTCCAAAGCATAGTAGGTACCTATAGAGAAGAACGGGCAAGAAACTCAACGGACACTCTTTTAAATAAAAAAATTGTTACAAAAAATTGGTTACATCATTCATGTTGAAATTACATGTGAGAACATTGTAGAAAGACGTGCACGTTAAAAGCGTCTGTGATAAAAAGATAAAAAGAAAGAACCATTCAAAAATTAAAATAAGACATGGCAGCTAAGAGATGACCGGTCCCGTCTGACGGCGCCCGTTCACGAACAAGACGCATGGATCAGCACCATTCAGCTCAACTTTTTTGAAGGGAGCTAAATGATCCATCACATGCGCCACCATCAGCAAGACATCTGAGTGAGCATGACATGAGATTGCTTATTTAACCATGCGTAATAAACTAGCTTCTTCCCGCGACTTCGATCGGGTGGAAGTCGTAAGATACACACTAAAATAACAGCCACATTTTTATAAAACTCCCACGGCCACTGTCCCACCGCGTCGCATTGTATCGCCCGCCCGCGCTATAACTTCGTTTTTGGTTAGCGTTCTTTCTGACTTTGTTCTTGTTGCTAGGCTCCTAAGGTTCGTAGCGTGATGATATAACCTTCCTCAAGAATTGGCTTATCAAAAGCATATAAAGAATTTTTCAATTCCAACCGGTAGTTATTACCGCGCTCAAACAAAAAAACAAACCACCTCTTCAGCTATATTATAATACTAGTTGCACCCCGCGGTTTCACCCGCATATTTCTCGATCCCGTAAGAATATCGGGATGAAAAGTATCCTATGTCCTAACCTAGGTCATGGTATACCTATATGCCAAATTTCACCTAAATCCATTTAGCCGTTTGAGCATGAAAGCGTAACAAACAAACTCACTTCGCACTTAAAATATTAGTTAGGATTAGAATAGATAATATCAATCCTAGACTGTAAGCAACGAGACAAGACCCTCGAGCATTAATTTAATCTAATTCACCTTCATTGACTAATTTTCTGAACGTAAGTCAGGGTCAAGGAGACCTGGGCGTCGGGAATCGCAGGCCGATTCCCGTCCACCGTAGGCGCGGGCTTGCGGACGGTGAGCAATGGGTAGCTCGCCGTCCGATAAGGCCGACGGCGCGTTCTGTTCCACGCGCGTGTTAGAAATAAAGAAGGTTAATACTAAGAAAATAATATTCAAGCAATTTATGACAAGTATTTATTTTTAAATATACCATTTCAGTATAATAAAGATGTATCAAAGTATAATTAAGATTCATTTATGACAAGTATTTTCTTATGATTTATAAAGATTAATAAATGGAAAGTATTTTAAATAAACCATTTTAAATAAAAAATAAGGATTAAATAATAGCAAATATTTATTTTAGACAAATTATTAATTAATGGCCAGTAATAACTTTAAATAAACCAGTACAATTTAATTAACACATATATAACGATATCAGAAGTATAACTGATACCATTATTCAATTATTTCACACATATTTTAGGAGAAATACAACATAGCAATATTATATTTATAGTCATACATATACAACAATAAGAAACAGGAAAGAATATACTTAACCGGTGATCTGCTCGGTCCGAAGGCTCGACAAAGAATGCCCCCCAAGCGTTTTTTTTTTTTTTTTATCTAGGGCATCTTGCAGGTGACCACTAAGGTCGTGGCTGCTTAACCGGACTGTCCTGTGGCTGCCAATAGCTACTACACTAAGGGCCTCCAGCCAGGGGCATAAAAACTATTCTAAATTAAAATTAGGCGAATGCTCGCTAAGGGCACCCCCTGTGGGGTACGAACCTCGGCTTAGGGCATTCGCTGAGGGGAGGACAGCAAGTTCAGGGACAGGCTGGATCGAGGATAGATCATTATTATTAGACGGGGAATTTAAAGCTACACGCTCAGCTGCGGCGCGGGCTGGCGTTTCATCGGACAAGGGTCGGGGGGGAGTAATTACTCGGGGTGGTCGCGCACGCGGTGGACCTCTGCGGCGAGGTCGGAACGACGGGTGTCGGGTGTGCTTGTTTTTAACTGTACTGGTGGCCCTATTAGACTCCTGGAGGAGTGTGACTGGATCATCGGGATCGGACAGGATATGCCGTGGACGGCGAAATTGACTGAGGGTCGAGGGGGTATAATTGGCCGCAGCAACAATCAGGGGATTGCGGTGCAAGGCGGCGGAGTCAAAGTAACGCTTGGACATGCGTTTTAGAAACTGATGAATGGTGGGGATTCTAAAATCGAGATGGAGCATCTCGTTCCTAACGTACCAGGGCGCTCCCGTGGCTTTACGGAGGAATCGGTTTTGGATCGTCTGCATCCTATGGATAACGTGGGGCTTTGCTTGTGCAAAGACTGTACCCGCATAGGTCATGATGGGGCGGATGCACGCAGTATAAATGCGCAATTTGCCTTTAAGAGACAATTTGCTGCGTGCGTTAAGGACATAGTGGAGTCTACTGAGAGCGAAAGCGGCTCGCGAGCGAACCGACTTTATGTGCTCTGCGAAGGAAAGGTGGTGGTCTAGAATCACACCGAGGTACTTGGCTCGCTTCTCCCAAGGGATAGGCTTGCCTAGCATGGTGATCTTCTGGGAGGGTTGGGGGCGCTTAGATTTCGGTTTAACAAATAAAACCGCCTGACTTTTGTCGGGATTTACTTCTATCCTCCACTTTCTAAACCAGATGCCAAGTTTATTGGCAGCTGTTTGTAGTCTGCGGAGGATATTGGAATGGGTGAAGCCCCTATAATATATGGCCGTATCGTCTGCGAACAGACCTAACTCGACCTGTGGAGTTTTGGGAATATCGCTCGTATAAAGCGTGAATAGGAGGGGGGCTAGCACAGAGCCCTGAGGGACTCCGGCTCGAATAGGACGGGGGGAGGATAGGGCTCCCTCGATACGATAGCGAAAAGTGCGATTCGACAAGTAGTCCCGTAGAATGACTACGAGACGATCGGGCACACCGAGTTTGTATAGCTTGTATACCAACCCGTTGTGCCAGACCTTGTCGAACGCTTTCGCTATGTCGAAGAAGACCGCTCCTGTCGACCATCCACGGTAGTAACCACCATGGATGTATTCGACGATACGGTGGACCTGATGCACGCTAGAGTGCTCAGCTCGAAAGCCGAACTGCTCGTTGGGAATTAAGCCCTTGGTTTCGGCGTAATCCCTGAGACGCTTATAAATAAGCCTCTCATAGATCTTGCCTAGTACCTTAAGCAGACTAATGGGACGGTAACTAGAGGGTGCGGATTTGGGCTTTCCGGGCTTTGGGATGCCTATAACAGTGGCCTCTTTCCACGCCTGGGGAAAGATGTTGTTGCTAAGCGCACCATTGAAGATGGTGGCCAATAGCATTATGAGATGGGCGGGAAAGAGCTGGATCACCTTATTGGTGATGCCATCTGAACCGGGGGCTTTGCGAGTATGTAGACCCTTGATAATGTCGTGCACTTCGTCTGGAGTGACGGGAGGCAGAGGACATTCGGGGTCATCAACTGGCGGGAGGGAAGCTCTACGTTCGACTTCGGCGTCTACCTCAGTGAGGTGAGCTTGGTCTACTGGTAGGGAGCTGGGGGAGCATTGAGCCTCTAGACTGTCGGCAAGGCACTCGGCCTTGTCGTCGTCATCGAAGGCAATGGATTTATCGGGGCGTACTAGGGGGGGCATAGCGGTTTCCTTCCGGGACCTGAGTTTCCTCTGGAGTTCCCAGAAGGCCTGGTGATTTGGGGTCAAATCGCTCAACAGCTTATCCCAACCCGCTTCACGCAGCTCAGCTATGCGTGTCCTTACAGCACGCTGTAAGTAGCGCATGTGAGCCTTGTTGGCGGGGCAGGGGAAGTTGTCGTATGCACGGGTGGCCGCGTTCTTCTCAGTCAGCAGAGCACGTGCATCGTCCGGGAGTTTCAAGAAACGAGTATTCGTTTCCGGAACCTCCCTTGAACAATCGTTCAGGACGGTTTGAACGTGCTCCGTGAGTGAGTCGATCGCGACCGTGGTGTCAGCGATAGAATCAAAGATGTTGGGGATAGAGTCCAATTGGGGGGATGTGTTGGATTTCAGCTTATCGCTTACTTTCCTCCAGTCCGTCACCCTTTTGGTAGCTGGGGGTTCATTGGGGTCAGAGAGACCTATGCGGGGGGCCAGTCTTATAACTACTGGGCGGTGATCCGAGTTAAGCTCGTGAACCGTTTCTATTGACTCTAGTCTGAGATTGACGTTCTTAAGGAGCGCCAAGTCAAGGATATCGGGGGAGTGATTGGGGTCGTGGGGATAGAAAGTATAAGTCATCGGAGCGATGACGTCAAAGTTACGAGAGGAGGAGAGGTTGAACAAGTGTCGACCTCTATTGTTGACTACTGAGCTATTCCAAGAGGGATGTTTGGCATTGAGATCGCCTGCTATGATAACAGAGTCACTCAAGCCAAGAAGAATGTCTAAGTCGTCAGAGATGGGTTGAAAACTCTCTGCGGTACTACGGGGAGGAATATAGGCTGAGACTAAGGTAATCGGCTGATGGCCTGTCATACCTAGTCGGCAAATAGAGACTTCTACTTTAGATAGAGGGGGAGGGTCCATAGGGATGCAGTACAGATCCTTTTTATAATATATTAGAGTGCCGCCCTTGTGGCATCGCGTTCTATCGTTTCGAACGAGACGATAGTTCGCGACTGCCGGGTTGCTTTGAGAGGGTTTTAGAAACGTTTCCTGTGTGAGGAAAAGGTCAATGCGATGATCGCGGAGGAACTCCGCTACCTCATCGCGTTGACCTTTCAACCCATCTGCGTTGAAGACGCCTAGGTTAAGGGATCGGGGTTTGACTCTACATGGATTCGTATTATACATGATGGGGGGTTACGTAATCGGCGAGGGCCTGAGTGAGGTCCGGGTACGTGCGGAACACGTCCTGGATCCTCTTAATGTCACCGGATGCCCGAGCGACTCTAATATCATTCGCCATTTGAGTGGCGCGGGGGGTACAGAAAAGTACGAATGTGTCAGAGATGACATTAAAGTCCTCTGACATGGACATTGCCTTAGGATAGGCAGCCTTAAGGGCAGGCGCGGGAGCGGGTTTCGCGAGGGGCGCGGAGGGCGCGAGGGGCGCAGAGGGCGCGGGTGGCGGGAGGGGCGCAGAGGGCGCGGGGGGCGCAGAAGGCGGGGAGGGTACTTTGGCCGCAGAGGGCGGCGGGGGAGGGTGGGCACGGATGCGCGGATCCATGAGCGAGTAGAGAGGGGTGTGGGGGAGAGGGGGTCTCGCGGTTTGCATGGCTGGAAAAGCCTGATAGTGGTGGAGTTGATTCCACGGACTGGGTCTCTGGGGACTCAGTCGCTCGGGCATCTGGGAGGGTTGGAAGGGCATATAATCCCTTTGCTTTGTCTGGCGAGCGTCAAGACGCTTAGCCGGCTTCAGCGAATGTATCTTGGGGGCCTTGGGACAGCCACGGTAATTGGCCGTGTGGCCTTCTTGCCCGCATAGCACGCAGCTAGGCGGGCTCAGGCAAAGGTCGCGGTCCTTAGGGCGGGGACAGTCAGCAGTGCCATGGTCGCCCAGGCACTTTACGCACCTGGGTTTTGCATGGCATCCCCCCAAGCGGTTGGGCTCTAGCTTTTATACGCAGTGACAAACAAGTGGCGTCATCGAGCCGTCGGTACAAAGAACACGTGTTCAAAATTGATCATCCGATCCATTCTTTACTTAATTTACTTAACTAAAGCGATATAACTGTATCAAAAACTATAATTATAAATATCATAATAATTAAATGGTGTAAAAGTAGTTTTAACAATAATTTTATGATTTGAATCACAACCGAAACAACTTCCGGAATCAAGCAAATTCAATTTTACTTAAATAATTAATGTGGGTAAACAAAAACATAGTGCTAAAAATTGAAACATATAACACGCGCCTCAAAGGGATGTCAGCACAATTGAAGGGGGCCTTCCGGGGTTGCGGGAAAGTCCGAAAGGGATACCGTGGCCCCTGGCAACGTATAGGCAACTGAAGGAACACGGGTGGGTTTTAGTCAGTAAAAGTCTGACACGCCCTCCCGCTCCGCCCAGAGCGGGAGAAGTTATTTATAATTACCCAAACAAAAGAAAAAAAAAAAAAATTGGTTGCATTTCACGTCTGGTTATTCACCTTTGTTACATTATACTAACTGTCATTTACTTCATGTCATCATCATTTCAGCTGAAAGACGTCCACTGCTGGACATAGGCCTCCCCCAAGCACCGCCACTGCTATCAGTTCTGTGCTTCTCGCATCCAGCGGATTCCTGCAGCCTTCATCATTGTGTCAGTGTAAAAATATTTTATAATAATATTCGAATATTATTCAATGCTCTTTCGAATTCGTTGCATTATTTTTCTACAAGGTAGGTAAATTGCAAAATTAAATGGCACCGCACTTCGCTTAATCTGGTTTAACATTAAAAATATGAGATATGCTCCGCCGTTTCTTTAATGGAAATTAAAATTTGTCAGCGATTGTTGCCAAGAGCCAAGTTCGACGTTATTTTTGCAATCGAAAGCAAATCAAATAGGTGCACGTTTTGCGGGAAGCTTTTAAGCTTTGAAGTCGAAGTTTTTTTGGTATAGTGCTCAAAGGCGCAATCAAAGCTAATGCTATTAAAATATGTAGTGCAATCTTAGAATGAGTTACATTTTCATTTAGGTTCACGTTCTTCTTCTCTAGAATTGGAATAGTTCAAGACGTACTTTAGGAATGCTTACTTTACGTATTTCACCATAAAATAATTTCCAAATAAGCATTTTATTGCGTCAAGAAATTTTACTATTTACTTTTCGAACGTCAAAATGACATAAGACAGTCCCCCAAAACGCACCCTTCACCACTTCCTAGTGCTTTAGCTGGGAAGAAGAAGTGGCGCAACAAACTCCCCAGCAGCGCAGCTGTCTGTTCAGTTAGAAAATATTGATTCTATATAATAAACATAGGTAATAGTAACAAAAAAAAAACATAATCTCAATTATAAAATTAATAGCCATATGACAGCTAGCACACGCCAATATACCAACCAAAAACATCGAGAACTATACTCAGGCAGAAATAAAAATAACTAAATGAAAACAATATCTAAATAAAAGCCTCCAGGCATAAAGGGCGTGCCCGCTTACATATAGCTGTAACTAGAAGTTATAAGTGATAAACTAGGACCATCGAGGTAAAATAAAAAATTGTCGAGGTCACTAGCTAACCACATATTGCAATACAACTCATTAAAAAACCATTGTAATGAGCAGATTATGTCAACAATTCCATTCATTTCTATAAAAGATTAAATTCCATTCCATGGGCCAGCTACTGCAACATTCCAAATTTAAAAATTCTATTTGAAATGTTGCAATGGTTATTAGGAAAAATCTGTTTTCCCCGCTCTTCTACCGGTTGTCAGTCCCGGGGAAATCAGTTCGCAGGACTAATTACAGCGCCCGGGGTCCGGGACGGCTAGGGACGTCAAACGTGGCGTCTGTTCCCGGCGTTTTTATAGTGGCGGTGAACGTTACGGCTTCAATGAACGCTTTCAAAAAAGGTTTTTATTAGGATGTTATGATTTTTAGGTAATCGCTTTAGCGTAAACGTGGGTATCAGGTATTTTAGGTTTAGGTTTCATTATACCCCGTTTTGTTTTTGTAAGTTTTAATTTCCTTATCGTGAATAATGTTTAAAGTCTCTGAATGTGTTTATTGCCTATTTGCAATTTAAATGCAAACAAAAAGCTCATCGCTTTCAATAAAAACACAAATACATATTTTCCATTACTGAACAACTACCAATCCAGATAAAATGTCTGTATATTCATCATAATCATCATAATAACAACTCTCAATATTATTCTCTCTTTGCAAAAGTTAAAATGTTAATTAACGCCGTTAGCGCCATAAAAAAGATTTTTGCAACGAATCACTAAACAAAATGAAAAATACTTTAAAAATGTTTTTGTGAAGAAGTTATTTTTAGTAAAAATGTTTTTCTTTTTAAATTTTATTAGTAGATGAAGCGATGCGGCTTGGAATTGGGTGAAGTTTTGTAATTTGCCAAGAGGTGCTATTTGTACTGCCACTTAAGAAGTTTATTATGGAAGTTGAGTTTCGACTTCGGCTTGTTATTTGATGAATTTATGCCTCAAAAGTCGACGACTTTCGGATTTTAATTGAAATGTGATCTAGGTCTAGAGAGTTAACAAATAGACGACGCTACGTGCTTATTTTTTTTTACGACATGTCAGATTATTTAAAAAAGCCAAATTCAATATTCCATTGACAAATATTGACCCAGATCTCCGTTTTTTCAACTCAGTAATATTTTCATAAAATATTCATTGAAACGTGACGTCATTAAGTCAGATTTCAGCAGCGACTGGCCGTAGATTACATTAATGACTTGTCATCCGACGCCCCAAGTTTCCGTAAGCCCAGTTTTGAAACAAAAAATGGCTTTTACATTTTTATCCGGGTCTCCTCGATTAATTATGTATTAAGTTCAAAGAAAGTCAGTTAGCCAATAATTCTTTGGAGTGCCACCTTGGGTTTCTCGGGGCGATGAATTATAGATACATCGTCATTCATGTTTTTGTTCATTTCAGTTTTGATTCACTTTGAAGGTACCTAAGTACTAGTGTGGGGTATTTAGTGGATCGTGTGGGGGAACAAGTGATCCTTCAGACGGGAGGGGGTGGATGGTAAAGCTTCGTATATTTTACGTAATGCTCACAAATAAATATAAAGCAAGCTCTCGAGCACCTCCCTACGCAACTCGGAGCCGCCCGGGTAATATATGTTTACTGAAAAAGAAAAACTTGAAATTCTCGGAAATATTTTTATGAACTTTGATGTTTTTCCGTGCGAAAATGTTATGAATGATAAAAGTTTATACTTTTATCCGTTTATCATTTGCCTTTTTCCAAGTGTGTTTTTGATCTTACATAGATATACGCGTGTATTGTGCTTGTATCAATCAGTTATTAGAAACGACAATGAACTGATATCTGACCTTTACAAATAGTCCGATAGGAGAAATTTGGTGATCTAATTTTAGCTCCAGAAACTCTGTTCTAATAAATATATCTTTGCTATTTGCTGTAATTAATTATCCAGATTGCGTTTGACAGGATTAGTGATCAATCGTTGGGTTCAGGTTCGCTGAGAAGATTATCATTAAGACGGTTATAGGCCCTTAGACCTTTTCACCATAAAACACACCAGTAGGTAAATATTGTTCAGTTGTCTTTAAACTAAATTGAAATCAAAAGCTTTTTTGTTTTTTGAGAAACATTATACAGCGTGTGTCAAAATGGAAAAGTGTGGTCAAATTTAAGGCTGTGGTGTTTTGTATGCGACAGTTGATAAATTTTTCGCGAATACGATGTTGGTCCCATCGAGAAAGTGGTTCAGTTTGATGGTCTGTATACTTTTCTGATACATGCTGTAGAAAAGGGATCACCAATCCGTTTAATTGGGGTTCCGTTTTAAAAAATAATATGACTGTTGTGGCCCGTTTACCGAATAATAAACAAATAGGTATTAAGTAACGAACAAAAATAACAAATTAAGTAATTAACATTAATGTCAAAAATTTCATGTTTTATTTGGTACTATTTTATCTGAAGTCTGGAGTAAAGTTGGTGCAAGATAATTTGTCGTGTCGACAGCAGAAAACACAAAGCGGCAAAGGACTAAATTAAATTACTATGTTTTTAAATTAATAGTTATAAATTGTATTATAAGGTCCGCACAAAATAGGTTGGCAGTCCATCCATTTGGTGACTCCTGCTGTAGAATAGCATTATATTGATGAGAAAATATAGACCTATTTTATGAAATCAAATACACAATAGAACCCCATAATGAATAAAACGACAGGACGACAGGACAGGACGACTTGCAGGACGTGGTGTTCCGTCGCTTCCGCGGACAAAGTCCACAGGACAGCACAAAGTCGAGCTACTGCAAAGTGAAGTGCTACTAAGATAGTCTTAAGCCTTATGTTATTAATATAAGTATTGTTTATATTAAAATATGTATGTTTAGGTTAAGGTATTTTGCTATAGGCCTGAGTCGCCTGAAATAAATGGTATTATATATAAAGCTAAGCACAACAAAGAAAAGAAAAAGAGTCTACACCATATAAGTGAGTGGCTAAATGCTGCCGAAATATTTAATTTAGTTACGCAAGAAAATACCGAGATGAGGACAAAGATTAGGGGTAACCCGAGGTCATCCTCCTTTTAGGCGGATTATACGCACAAGACCAAAGTACCGAAGATTTAATCGTGAAACAGCCTCCATCAAACTGAGATAGGTATATGTAGGAAAATATTACCAGAATATATCATAAGCATACTATTTATATCATGTATTTTTTATACAGGGTTACACGATCTTTGTATAGGACAGTAATCGCAGGCATTTGTAAGGGTAGACTGTGGGTAGCGGATTTCATATAACGATAACATACTTTTTAGAGTACGTGATCTACGATATAGTTTGAATGATGCTGATCCATGCGTTATGTTCGTGAATGGGCGTCGTCAGTAGGGACTGGTCCTCTCTCTCTTAGCTGCCAGGGCTTATTTTAGTATAATTTTTTATTTCCTTTTTTATTACGGACGCTTTTACCGTTCTGCATCGTTCTCACATGTATAATTTTGACATGAATGGTGTTGCGAATATTTTGAAACCATATTTTAACTTAAAATATGTCCGTGGAGTTTCTTCCTCGTTCTTCTCCATAGGTACCTATTACGCTTTGGAATTTATAACTAGCTTCATCTTTCTGACTGTTCGACCCCTTGACAGTTCAAAGGTGACTGTAATTGGTTTATTTGAAATAAATGCTTTCAGTTTGAGCGAGTTTCACAGGTTTTTTTTGCCACAACGGGGAAGCTCTTAGCCTGCATCTCACCTGATGATAAGTGATGATCAGGCCGAGGTGGAAGCGAGCTTAACTACGCCGTTCGTGTGTTACAGAAATCTATTAAACACGAGTGGCGTAGTTACGTAGTATCATAGTGGAGCGTCGTAGAATAGCCGTAGTTTTGTAGTGAGAAAAACTGGCATTGAGTCACAATTGACTTTTTCCTATAGAAAGGGCCTTTTAGGTCTCCATTCAGTGAAGACATTACAGATATCTTGCCAAAGAGCCCCATTATTTTTTATCAACCTACACTTCACCAGATCACACACAAAGAAAGCTTCACAATAATAGACCCTTTAACATTATTTACCAACCAAGCGAAAAGGTGATTCGATAAAAAGCTTAGTTACAGTGTTGCCAGTAATCACGGACCATCCTCCCGCAATTTACCCGATAATGAGAGGAATCACCCCAGTACTGGGGAGCATTGTTGATGAACGAATGAACGAACGAAAATGATTGAACGCGGACATTGCAGCGTTCGCAAAGGGTAGGGGGTAATGGGATTCAGTTTCCTGTTTGTCGTACCGTAAATAGGTGTTGGGTATAATGAGTACTTCGTGATTTATTGAGTGGTAATTTGTAATTGGTTATTAGACGACAAGGGATGTTTGAAGCAAAAGAGTTCTGTCGGGCTGTGTCGCAAAAAATAAGTAACTTTTAAAGTTAAGACGGTTTTATCCACAGCGCTTTCATATTTTTCTTTGTCAGTTTTTCAGCCCTATCGCTATAATAACTAATAACCTTTAAAAAAAAACATGAATTAGGTAATAGGTACTTGGAAAATTAACCATCGCCCGTGTTGTTGACTGTCACAATTTGTTTAAATATTATTTAGTTTGCTCGATAATACTTTTGAATGCCGCCGGCCAATATTGTCATAACAATATCTGTACTAGTTTCTTCTTCTTTTTCGTGTGGCTAGTGACTACTGCACTAGTTTTAGCAGTACTAGTATCGTAATTAAATATTACTGGTTTCTTTAAATAATTCTCAATCACTCGCGGCCATGACAGTGACGTATCGGCGTCCATATTCGAACAATGATCGCTCAAATCGTCCGAATTTGTCGTCTGTTACGATATGACGCAAATCCTCCCGGGATTGTGGAAACATCACTACAAGTTGGACCGGGATTGCAGTTCCCAAGTACAATTGGCATAGACTAGTGTTCTGTCTGAATACCGTAGATACAAGCGAGATGCGGTAGATTTAAACTTTGTAACAATGTATGTAACAAAGCAAACAGGGAATGTGTATTAAGAAGTGAGGATTTTGGAGCTAACTTCTGCATTGCAGTTTAATAAACCAAAACAATGTTCTTCAAAAGGATTATCTGCGGTTGTACGAGTTTTATTAGTTAAACAAAGTAACCAATAGGGTAAAAACGCGTAAATCTCTAATAACTGGATCTACTACATAACATTCTTAAATTTTTTCATTCATTTGTGGCGGCATCTATCGCCACATGCGAACTACGCACCTGACGTCACACAAATCCTGCATCGCGCAATTAGAGTTTACCGCGCGAACGATATATATAAGACTATCCGACATCAATCATTGGGCAATTACCCGCTAGACACAACACCCGTCTGGTCGGAGGATCGTACCTTTTTTATGGAGTATGAGTTAAGTTTACAACCTGTTCCTCGCACTTCTAAACATTCATTCTATTAAGTCAAATAAACCGCTAGGTCTAGAAGCATGAAATTTTGCACAAGAGATCCTTATCAACATCGTTATCGTAAAAAAATTATCAACTGTCCCATACAATTACGATGTATGTTGGTCCCATAGAGAAAGTTGTACAGTTTGATGGTCTGTACCACAACCTTAAAGACCCACACCTTTCTGGTACATGCTGTATAACAAAAGCTAGTTTTTGAAAATTCATCTCTTAAAGGGGTTAAATTGGGATTAAAAGTTTGTATGGAAGTTCGTCATTTTTGCAAATGGAGGAATTCCCACAGTGCACATGACTTGTATTATAATATTATTCCAGTTCAACAAGATCTTTATTTTTAGTTTAAACTAGCTGATCGTCGGGTCGATATCCTGTCCAAACGATAATTCATACAACAATCCCATAGAAAATAGGTCTTCAGTTTCCCGAATTAGATTTTATTTCCAATTTTTTTTTCATGTAAACCTTATTCGGACTATTACGAACATTTTAAAACAAAGAAATAGCCAAATCGGTCCAGTCGTTTTCAAGTGATGCGCTTACCAACGAACAGCATTTAATTTTTGTTCTTATAGAAGAATAGATTACCTATCATATACAAACCAAAAACGGTATGTAGACGTAGGTTTACGACCCACTCACAGTCTATTAAACTAACCACACGATCCAATATTATACTCAATACTTAATACTCAATTCTTTATTGTATTCCATATGTATTACATAGATGGTATAGACAAGTAAAAGATCAATATGGACCCTGTCGGGCACAGCAACATTAGGAGAGAGGAAGAGGGCTAAGTAACGATTCATGCGATTAATATTATTATAAATTGAGTATTAGATGTGTTTAATTGGGTGTATAATTATTTATATACACATAATTATACATTATTATTTTATATTATTAGGTTTGTGAATATAGGTGTAATTTTGAAATTATGTATTTAGTAGTGGTAAGTATTTTGATTATTATTAAATTATGTTATTATTTATGAATTCATATTTTCATATTTATATTTGATTTTCTATATTCCATATTATATTATATATATTTCAAAATGTTTAGTGTTATTAACTCTCAAGTAATCACTTTTTAACATAGATAAGTATTTCGAATAAATTATTCTCTCTCATCGCCATTCCATCAGTTTCAAGGATTTTGATCAACAAAACAAGAGACGTATTTGCATTTTCTAATATACCATCGCTTTCAGCTTTGTTAAATTAAACTCTCAAGTTTATTGGACTACTTGATTTTCCTTATCTTCCCATCCTTTTCAATCCTACCTACCATTATCTGAGACTAGCTTCTGCACACGACTTCCGACCGCGTGGAACTCAACTATACCTACATTGAAACATATGCTGTAGCACTCGAAATTAGTCTAGCTTTCTGTCAATATTATAATGTTTATAATCAGTACCTACAGTGAGTTAGGAGCTTGTGGCTAAGTAATAACAGCCGCACGGGTCGATCCATCAGGTTAAGCTATGCTTGCCAGGGTTGGTCCGTGGATGGGATCTTTATATACCGAGACTTCTCCGTGCCTCGGAAACCACGTTAAGCCGTTGGTCCCGGGTGTCATTCGTGGATCTTTGACAGTGGCTACAGGTCGTCAAAAGCCCGAAAGTCTGACATCCAGTCTTATCAAGAGGTATCGTATTACCCAGTTACTGGGTTGTAGAGGTCAGATAGGCAGTCGCTCCATGTAAAATACAGGTATTCAGCTGCATCCGGTTAGACTGGAAGCCGACCCCAACATAGTTGAGAAAAGGCTAGGCAGATTTTGTATCAGTACCTACAGTATTCTCCTTATTTCTTTATTTTTCGTGTGGTAGTAACTATCCTGGTGTCAGAGTTTTATGCCGCCCATGGCCCTCTGACTTGGCTTCGCATGCCGTCGAGAAATATCTCTCAGGCATGCTGGTTTGTTGCGGGAAAGTCCCGAAAGGGATACCGTGGCCCCCGGCAACGTACAGGCAACGGAAGGAACACGGGTGGGTTTTATTCAGTAAGAGTCTGACACGCCCTCCTGCTCCGCCCAGAGCGGAAGAAGTTATTTGATAATTTCCCACCCAAAAAAATAAAGTCATGCTGGTTTCCTCACGATGGTTTTGTTCACCATTTGTGAAGCAAGTAATCCTGATCAATATACCTCTTACAAACAAACAAACAGGTTAGTTTAGATAGATTTTTATAATTTTATACATAGGTAAGATACAAAGTATAATACGCGTTTGCAAAAAAATTAAGTAAGTACTCGTAGGCACACCGACCGGGCGAGACAAATTAAATTGAAACACTATACGTAAGGCGATGAACAAGGGTATTGGTCAGGATTAGGGGAGAAATGTCAAACGGATAGCCTCAGGGGAGGGTGGACTCAACCTACCCTTATTTTATTATGCCGTATTTTCAAAAGTTCAGACAATTATGGTCTTTACCATACCGTAATCGTTTTACCGTGTTTGTTTTACACCGTTTGGGGCAAGGACAATGTATGGAGCTTATGAGAATTTATCGGTAGTAAAATATTACAATGTTTCAGTTTCAGCGTCTTGTGTAATGCACTTGTTTACAGTCAGCTCAGGTATTGCATGAAATAGCTCGTAAACTGTAAATGTAGTATGTTGTAAAATGTTCGAGTATGTGAATTCGTAGTCGCTTCTGTGTTGCTACGGTTAATTTGCTACGTCGTAGCAGATGCTACGGATGTCTACAGACTAAAGATTGTCGGTCGGTTTACTTCCGACCATAAGGTTTGGTCATCAGTATAATCAGTAGGAACTATATTATTGATAAGCAATGTTACTAAATCTACTCGTATATAATAATATATTTATATAAATTACTAGCTTATGCCCACGACTTCGTTCGCGTGGAAGTCGATAAAATACAGCCCGTGTTAATCACTGATAACGTAGCGGTGCTTTTTTTAAATCGGTTAAGTATTTTTTTAAGTTTATCCATTACAAAAAAACAAATATTTTTCCTTTTAAATATTAGTTTAGATAATTACGAGATGTTGTAGCTTATTCTAACCACGACATAATCTTGAAACAATCCTCACTTAATAATGTTATAAATGCGAACGTGAGTTTGTTTGTTTGTTACGCTTTCACGCTAAAACGGCTGAACAGATTTTGATGAAATTTGGCACCTGGATAGACCATGACATAGACTACTTTTCATCCTGAATCGCGGCAACAGCTAGTCTATAATAAAAATATTAAAGAAAGTTAAACTTTGCTTCTCAGTAAAGTATCTTCTAGTAGCAATGAAACCTTATCTTTAAAACGAGTTTTATTAACAAACTGGGCTACTAAATTTCAAAGACAATTCTTGAAGTAAACCCTAAAAAATAACCCCATAAAATAATCCGGCAGGCTTACCAATAAAGTAATAAAAAATTAAGGCGCCGTATGTCAAACAGCTAACCCTCGCACTCCTTGGGGTCACATCGCATCGGGGGCATATATTGTCGCAGGTAACGGGTTGACTATAACATTTAATATTTATAGCACTACAGAGAGATATTTTCCACTATTTATATTTAAAATCTATGTTCTGTTTTTTTTTTTTGAAAGGAACGGTTTCAGTTGAATTTAGTCGAACTTTTTAAGCACAAATACATTTTTCGTAGATTACCGCACGGTTACCGCGGTCAGTTCGTGGATGGGTGAGACCATTAATTACATACCGAGACCCCTCCGTGCCTCGGAAACCACGTTAAGCCGTTGGTCCCGGCTATCATTCGTGGATCTTTGACAGTGGCTACAGGTCGTCAGAAGCCCGAAAGTCTGACAATCAGTCTTACCAAGGGGTATCGTATTACCCAGTTACTGGGTTGTGGAGCATAGATAGGCAGTCGCTCCATGTAAAATACTGGTATTCAGCTGCATCCGGTTAGCCTGGAAGCCGACCCCGACATAGTTGGGAACAAGTTACGCCAATTGATTTGATCTACTTGCATGTGTGTTCCTATATAAAGAAATATTTTTGAATAAAACCAAGTATTTTTTTTTACATAAGTCAATATCAAAATTAATCAAAATCAAAAGTCATTTATTCAAATTAGAAGGAGAATCAGCACTTTTCGAACGTCAAAAATACATAAGATGAGCCCCAAAACGCCAGTCCTTCAAGAATATTAAAATTATTCAGCATAAATGCTACACACAGTTAAAGGAAGGAAAAAGTTATTTCCTTAAAACATACCGAATCAAATCACGTTATAGGAAAAATACGTATTTGCACAAAGATTTTTTTGTCTTAACTAATAAACCTTTACAGATTTCCTGCAATCGAAGACGGGAAACGAAAAAGAAAAACTTCAACTAAATTGCTATTTTACGTAGCTATAAGGAAAATATAATGTTTTTCTGCCTCATCACCAGACTTGAGATTAGGATATTAATCATTTTAAATCGAGCTTGCGTTGTAAGTAGGTCATCAGAGGTCACAGCACCGACGGCCGGCGCTCGAGAAAACGGGAAGGTTTGCGATATGATGGCAAGCTTTTTAGAGACATGCTTACTTGCTACGTTTCGCTAGGAAATGTGCATTTTACAACCTTTTATTTAATTTGCCTTGTTTGTTAGTCAGTTATTGCGTATGGGTCAAATCTTGGAAGCTGAGTTAAAACCACTTCCCCTTATCATTATCATTTCTGGTGGACATAGGATTGCCCCAAGCACCGCTGATTCGACGGATTATGCACTTCTCGAATCCAGCGGATTTATGCGGCCTTCAACAGGTCATCGGTTCACCTTGTGGAGGCCTTCCAAAGCTATGTCTTCCGGTACGCGGTCGCCACTCCAGAACCTTTCAGTCCCATCAGCCCATTGCCACTTAAGTTTGACAATTCTTCGGGCTATGTCGGTTACCTTGGTTCTCCTGCGGATCTCTTCATTTCTGATTCGATCACGTAGGGAAACTCCAAGCATAGCCATCTCCATTGCCCTTTGGTGACTTTTAGCCTTCTAATGAGGCCCATTGTGAGCAACCACGTTTCAGTGCCATAGACCTCTTATAGATAGACCTCTCATAGACTTGACACAATATTCGGATTAATTTATTATATCTAAGTTTAATATTCATTTATTATACACATAAACATACCAAAATAAATTTCCTAAAATATGATGAAAACTGCAACAAAATCCGTTGCGTACATAGGATTTTGTTGCAGTTATGACCGTGTTGTTATTCTAAACTACGGTTTACGAAACGATCTATGACACAAAAAGCAACTAGAATTTACAATATGTATACCTACTTGTATAGATTATGTCTCGCTGCTTCACTTCTTTCACTTACTTACAGATTTCATTGGTAACATAATTTCCTTATTAATTACTAAACTCTTCTCGCAACTGAGAAAACGATACGACAATATTATTTGTGTGTTTTGTTTCATTCTATTTAAGATACTACTAGCCGACAGACGTTGTCTTGTTCAAACTTTAGTAGTTCATACAAAAGATCCATTGAAAAAAGGACGTTCAGTTTATCCCGAATTCGAACTTTTTCCGGGAAACTTTTCCATTTCAACAAAAAAAAGGCCATATCGGTCCAGCCGTTCTCAAGTGGTGCACTTACCAACGAACAGCATATGTTGGGTGAAGGTAGCGCCTGAAGCCAGAGGCCCGATTTCCATTCTGCCACAGCCAATTAGGCGGGCACGCTCAGCAGTGTTTGTGGACGTATTAATGAGGTTATTCCGTACCAACCTGCAGAGCGGCTCATCCCACTGTCTCTGGGAAGACGGGTTCTCGGGCTAATCCGTGTCCGGACAAGCCACTTTCCAGGTCTTCATCGCATCAGTCAAACACGGCACTTCAGAGTCAACCTGGGAAGCGGTTAAGATTTTACGAGTATATAGAAAATTCTGTTACAACAATTACCTAATTAGCCTTAATTTTGTAGAAACGTCTAAGATTAAACAGTATTTAACAAGGTCTTAGTGTTATTAATACATTATTGAATGTTCCGATGAAGATAATATTTACATTATATACAAGGTCTCACAATTTATTACACATCGATAATTCAACTCCAATGCAGAGCCAGGACTGTGTAGGCAATATAACATGTTAGCTAAAACTACGTACTTAGACATCTGCGAGTCTCTGTCCAAATATAATAAGTGTTATTAGATTTAATTTAATTTCAGTATCTCTAAATGTTACATTTTCTTAATTTTTTGAACGTTCTTTATATAGAATTTTATTTTCCGTTTACCTGTTATTAATGTTTTAACTTTGTTAGCTTAGTTTTTAACTTTATTGTGCATGCTGTGGCCTCCTATAAGTGAAGGAGTACACCTACTCAATACCCGATGTTGCCGTTTAATTGTGTATCATGTATTGTGTACATCTTTTGTTGAAGATCTTAAATAAATATAAGAATTTACTCTTGAAATAACCTTAATTCCGTACCTACTCAAAACGAACTCAAAAGTAACGAGTACCTACTTATAGTACAAGAAGCTTTCAGTCCTGAACTAGACCCGGTTGTAAATATATCACGCCAGGCAGCCCTACATTTTACTGCTCAAGCATTCAAGCTTCGATTCAAAAGGTCACAGCCCTGACATAATGCTCGGACACAAAGAATGCAACGCGGGTGCAGCGCGGCACGTGTATAGCAGGAATATATTGCGAAGTTTATAGATAGTTATATTATGATTGAATTTTCTGTGAAACACTTTTCTGTGAAACAGCAGTTTTTTTTTTAAATAACTGACCAAAAATTTTAACTCAGGGGCGTTAAGAATCTTGTACTGAATCCATTGTAAAAGGATTCACGTCGATGTATGCCACCCTGTATTGTATGGCTAAGCTTATGGTTTTCTGAAAGAGGCGTTTTTATCGCCTAGAGATAATTTATGCGGTCTGCGGGTGGTAGGTAGGAATCGCATGCCATGAAGCAAAAACTATTTTGATTTTAAAAACAAGTGTTCGGAGTTTAAACGTAAATGAGTGCTCCATACTTATTTGTATGAATAAGTATGGAGTATGAATAAGTTTAAGTAGTTCATATTATGTGGTACTATGTTATTGTGTGGCTTAGGTCTCTTCATCTCAAACCTTACGCTATCTACGCAGCTATCTATGCACATAGATAGCTGCGTAAATAGCGCAGATGTCTACTCACGCGTTACTTCACTATTCTGTGCGAACCAGGCTTTATAAGTATTAATAACTACAGCTTGTCAATAACATGGCAAGGACATCGTAGACTATACGTTTTTCTTCAGTCTTTTTAACTAGTTCCAAGAACTGTACCAATTATTTCAGTTGAAAGTTTCTCTAAATAAAATAGATTCAGATTTCTCGAAACCGTAATTGACGTCCGTTTTATGTTCCGAAGCGATGAGTTGTTTGTAAACAGTAAAATAATATCTTACAACAGGTTAATAAAACATTGTTGTAGAAATGATTCTATTTGTGTTCTCTCAAATTGAGTTTTAGGAATTTTCATAAAAATATATCTCTATTCAGTTAAAAGCGATATTTGCTCATTGTTTTATGAGATATGTTTATTTGAAATTATGAAATTAATTTACTGACAGACAACGCTCAGCAGAAGTACATAAACGTTTACGTTACGTTTTACACGTGCAGACTGTGGGCTAGATATACCGTATATATATATAACGCCCTTCGTGTCCAATGCAACAACGCTTTCAGGGTATTGATGGGGCTGCCCCGTTTCTGTAGCGCATCGGGAAAGTTCGCGGACGCACGTATAAATTGCTTTTATCCAACGATGCGAATGAGGTGTGCATCCCTGGTGCGCAGGGTACGGGCCAGCTCCAACAATATCCTGAAAATGATCGCTAGCAGGCTCGATTGCATGTACATCAATGACTGCTGTGCCATCTCCCATGGAATAAAATAAAAGTAAAATAAACTAACATAGTTCTTAAGTTTACTAACACATTGAGTCCTTGTTGCTTGAATAAAGAATTTTATTATTATTATTATAAATAACGAAAGTGAGCACTAAGGAAGGATTTTTGAAAATTCATCCCTAAAGGGGTCAAATAGGGGATTAAAGTTTGTATGGAAGTTTATAATCATTCTAGCCGATGAAAGAAAAAAAAAAGAAAATACTGTTACGATGGAAAGTTCCATCAGGCACACAGCTTTTAGCTATACATATAAGAAACTAGCTTCCGCCAGCGGCTTCGCCCGCGTGATGTCTTTATAAATTATAGCCTATGTTACTCAGTGCTAAAGGCCTATTCAGAAATAAGCGATATCGCTGTCAAGCTCGGTAGCGATACTGGTCCGCCTTCTGGTTACTCACTTTGGACCAGTATCGCTACTGAGTACGACAGCGAAATCACGGTGATATCGCTTATATCTGAATAGGCCTTAATACAGCATTCTTCTGGTGCATTTTTTTAAAATCAGTTCAGTGGTTTTTGAGTTTATTCATTACAAACAAAAATACAAATCTTTATAATAAATATTTGTGAATATAAACAAATAAGACCGAGTGCCTTTGAGCCGTAGAAGGAAATTAGGTATAAAGACTAAATTGACGTTGATGGCCTGTCACCTCCAAATGTTACCAGTAACCAATTTACTTTCGCATCGGTTGACACTTCTCTGCGGTTTGACAGTTTTTGTCACCTAATGCCACGAATTCGTTGCGAAGAAGAATAATATAATAATTGAAACTGTTACGTACTTTTCTGACAAGGGTAAAGGGTAAATATAAGTTGGTAGAATTAAAGACATTTCCTATTACAAAATACTAATCTGTTACTTGTCTGCTTGGTCTAACTGGCCAGTTAGACCAGAGAGCATAAAGAGATAGACTGTGCAATAAGATGTAGTATACACCGTGAAATCTTAGTGGTTGTTTTCCCGCAGCGAAATGGTTTTGTCTTGGTAATACAATCGTTATATAAACAATTAAAATATTAGAAACAATTTTCAAAACAAATTTTGTGTTGTTGCGTGCAAACTAGTTTATGCCGTATCACCACGGGCGAGAGTTTATTTTTTGTGTAACGCTGTTCCCTTTGTCGGCGGCGCGTGCGATTCGAGTAGTACCTACAAGTTTCTGTTCGTCACAGAAACATCTAACATTTTACCTTTAAAAGATTGGAAAGTTTAATTATTTATAGGATCTTAAAATTTTAGTAATTATCTAGCAACGCGTAATTCTGTTGTAGATAACTTAGTTATAAGACATAAAGTTTGTTAAAGATAACAAATATCTTTACATTGTCTACTAATTTGATTATGTTTAAAATCAAGTCTGTCTTCTGTCTAACCTTCACCAAGGTTTATTGAGAAAAGTAATTTAAAAATTAATTTCATTATAAAAGTTTCGTAGTTGAACCGAAACCCTTTCCTATAATTTCGTCATGTCCATCTGTCTGAGTATGTCCGTCTGTCACACCCTTGCAAACTTTTAAACGAATTTGTATGAAACTTCCCTTTTCGTACGTCCATACAGTAGTGTAGGGAAATGGAACCTAACACTGTGCGTAGGCACTTTAACAGGCTTTTATCAAGCCCGTTTTTAGGAAAGCGGTCAAGTTGAAAAATTCTACGAATAGCCTTCTGTAATAATAAAATAGTAGTTGATAGAAGTCGTTTAAATTAGGACGAAACTACTTAGAAATATTATAAAAGCAATTTCCTTCAAAGGTAGAATTTAACTTCCAAGTCTATCAAAGAAGACCATTTTATATCAAAGATATTATAATCACCGAATTTTAATTAAGTTCCACTTCAGCTCGCTAATCCCTCGCAGATAACTCAATTTCGATCAAATTGTGGAAAGCTTTCAGGGCGGCACTATGTTTTAACCATAGATCGTAGAATGAGCGGAGCTACCTGTGTCTGGAAAATTCAATAAGTTTTGCATTTAGTATGAACGTTTTTATTTTTTTTATTTTAGTGAAAAATCTCCAAAAAGCAGGTCCTTCTTTTCACTGACTGGTCTATAACGTACGTACAGCATTATATGTACTGCTTGATCTCACCCAAATCACTACAATCACTTTTGGAAACCCTGCCAAGATAAACCTGTCGCAAAGAAATGACAATAAACGATCTTCTGTACGCTTATGAGAAGATATTATTCCTTCTTTTTGCGATAAATAAATAAGTAGGGTAGTCTAGCTGATTAGTTTTAAGTTAACGACTGCTGTGTCAGTCCAATATATGAGCTTTAAGTATCGGTTGCATTATTTAAACTTCCACCCCCTTCGGATATAACAGTTGGGGACGAGGTCAAAGTACGAGTTACGCGTAACAAAAAAATACTTTATTCAACACAAAAATGCCTATTCCAAAGCTAAAAATATATCTGTATAGACAGTCAAAGCTGTGAACTCGTCGAAAAAAGTAGCGTCCAACTGTTGGCCGCTAAAAGCACGTATCATCGAAGAAGTTCATATCAATACACCGTAAGGACTATTTCTGCTTGCAGCGCTCGACCGCTATAGAACCGGGGCGATAACAGCAGTGCTATTCTGTAACCATCTCACCGTGAGAACTTAGGTGAAGTGAGCTCGGAGTGAGCTGTCAGTCCCTAGCAGCAGGTGGAATGACAGCTCACTTCACGTTCAGTTCACCTAAGTTTTCACCGTGAGATTATTACAGAATAGACTGGCAGATGTGGTCATCGTGTTCACGGTATTTTGTTTTCAAACTGCTTACATATGAAGTTCTTCGATAGTACACTAGGAAAGCATAATGACGTGATGCGAGTGTTAGACGTAACTGCCACGCACACCAGGATAACAAAGATGGCGTGTTTGTTTCAGTTCTTTTACAGCGACACTCTATCTAGACTTATAAATAATCAAAGGTCAACCGCACCTAAGAGGTAGCTTTGACGCCACGTGGCCGCCATATAGCGTCTGCAATTTTACCGGCAAATGACGTCACTTAGACCTTACTCATGAAGTTGGTGTGTTTTCCTAGAGATCGTTTTTTGACACTGTAAAGTCAAACCCGCTACCATCATTTCATGACAGCTGTCATTGCGGCCGTTATGTGGATTGTGGCGGCCGCTCCTCTTCTAGAAAACCGTAGCTTTACCAGTTAAGGCGGTTTAAAAGCGTGGTCAATGTCTGGTTGTTACCGTGGATGTGTGGTTCACTGTTCGTCACAGAAACATCTACCATTTTGCAAAATTAAAATCATTTAAAAAAAATTGGCAAATGACGTCACTGAGACGTTATTCATGAAAGTAAGTTGGTGTGCTTTCCTAGGGATCGTTTTTTGACACTGTATAGTAAAACCCCGCTACCATCATTTCATGTGTCTGCGGCCATTATGTGGATTGTGGCGGCCGCCGCCTAGTTCGCTTTTCGTACGTCCATACAGTCGTGTAGGGAAAAGGAACCCAACACTGTGCGTTGGAACTTGTACACTTTAACAGGCTTTTATCAAGGCCGATTTTAGGAAAGCGGTCAAGTTGAAAAAATAAAGGTTAAAAAAATAAAGCGAGTTGTCCCTTGTCACACTTCCATGCCACATCTCCCGTATAACAAGCATCTTGGACATAACCCTCGCATGATACCTACATGAGAGATATCCCAGCTACAGGCATTGTTACTTAAGGGTTAATTGATCCAACGTGACTGGTGCTTTGTCGTAGCTCTGCGACTAACCGCAAAGTAATTGATTTATTGAGTAGCGCTGTGATATTGTTTGATTCTAGCTGGATGTGATGGAGGATAGCGGTCTGTTTGTAGCATAGGAATTAGATTATGTAAAGTTACTGGTAGGCTGAATTTGCATGAGTTTTTAGTGGCATGGGGAACTGGGTGTAGTAAAGTTCACTCATCCTCGTTAGAAAAGGGCGATCCTCCGACCAGACGGATGTCGTGTCTGGCGGGCAACTGTCCAACGATTGATGTCGGATATATGTCATTTGCGCGATGCAGAATTTATGTGACGTCAGGATTTGTTGTAACGAGGTCTTTGATGCGTAGTTCACATGTGGCGATGTACATGCCGCCACAAGTCCAATAAGGACTTTGATTGTGTAGCTTTGATATCTTTTACTGGGTGCAAATTTTTTATAATTTTTGCCAGTTATTTTCTATTATAAATTAGGGATTAGATTCATGTAGATTCGCCAAGGAAATCGCCAAATCTGGCTAAACTCGCACAATTATTTTAGGTTCACATTTTTGCTAAGAGAAAAAGAAATTAACAAAATACTCGCTTTCAAACTGATATAACAGTTAACGGTAGTACTATTTTATATTCTCATTGCAATCTCAATTCTCTTGTCGCCAACTTTAAAACTTGCTCCCAAAACAAAACTTAAATTCAAACTAAAAACAACAATCATTTCATTGTGAAGACGTTTGCATGTAACGGATCGTTATTAGTAATGGGAGAACAGCTTAATGGGTTCTTCTGCTATTTGTATTGTTGAGCTACTTCAGCTGTAACAGCTCGTTTTCATGCTATTTATGAATTGCGAATTGTCCCATGAACTACGTTTTTGTGGGAACAAGCTGCGCCCCGCTGTTTCACCCGCATAAGTCTCGATCCCGTGAGAATATCGGGATAAAAAGTATCCTATGTCCTAACCCAGGTCATGGTCTACCCATGTGCGAAATTTCATCCATATTTGTTCAGCTGTTTTAGCGTGAAAGAACAAACAAACAAACTCACTTTTGCATTTATAATATTAAGTTAGGGTTAGCATTACTGTTGGTTATGAATTTGTAAAGAAAAATTAAAACCGACATAATTATTGAGACATTTTATGTAGATTAAAATCTATTTCAATAATTATATTTGGTTTTTTAATGTATCTATAGGTATCCAGACACTCTGCCATTAGTTACTGTGATTATTATAATATACAAAGTTAAATGACAAATGATTTATTTCTGTAAGAAATACTCTGTAATGTGTTTTTGTTTTTTTTTAATCATTTATCGATTCAGTCATAATCACAACGTCACATTTAACTATAAGTAATTCTAAAAATCACAGCTACAGATTAGAAAGTTTTCTTAAAACTAGGATACAAATCACAACACAACATAATAAAGTTATATAAAAAATATTGTTCAACTTTTTTTTAAAGAAAATTTTTCGCTTTAAATCTTTCCCCCATTCGTCGACTCCGAAGAGATAAGAAACCTTCTCTGATTGGTCAAGTCCGGTGCGTAAGCGCAGTGTTGTACGTGATCCACAAATAAGAGAAAACGGCGGTGTCCGACTCTATGATAGGTACACACTCACACAAACACCTACTGTGTTTGTCTGTGAGGAACTAGCAACTATTGTGGTGTGGTGTAAATGGTTTTATTTTTAAATTACCACGTATTTTGCAATTTTCATTGAGAAAAAATCGCATACCCTGTTTTTAACTAAGAATTGACAACGCATAACAAGGTAAAACTGTATTAAGTTGTACATATTTGGGTAGCTTATTTTATTACAATTCCAACGACATAAGATTAAAACATAACTTTCATTAAAAAAAATTATATATCGTCGTCGTGATAGTCGACCCTGGGCGGCGTGCGTTATCCTTATCATGCAACATCATGCGAATCAAGCGCCATAAAGTGCGAAATAGCCTTGAGCATTTTTGACACACGAAATGAATCCATGGTAAAAAAATACTACGTATACATTTATATCTATTTGTGTATTACAATTTACATGACAACTTATGTTTGCCTTCCATGCTGACTCTACTTATTTTATTTTGGAGTGCTGTGGAATCATTTTGGTACTTATGATTTTTTAAATAATAAAAACTTGGAGCACAGTGGAATGCATTCCTGGAGCCGAATGGAACTACCCCATCTCTCGTAGGTCAATTTATCAGTTCAACGTAGATTAGGTTTAGAAGTGAAGTGCTAGCCAAACATCGGGCAAGCGGCAAGCGACGTTCAAACCCGGTACAGGCTACCAACGAGGTTTTCATTCTTTTTTATTTTTTCACGAAACAAGTGCGCAGTAAAACTTGTACATTTCAATTCCGCGGGCGACTGATGTGAACTAGGTTTGCGTACAAAGGGAATTTGAGTGAAAGTGGAGTTTTAAGTGCCTTTGCACTGCTTTTGGCTTAAAAATACGTTTTTTTGTGTTGTTTTTGAGAACGATGTCGAGAAGAAAATATTAATTTGAGAGATTTTCCTAAAGGGATTGTAAATCCTAATCCTTAATAATATTATAAATGCGAAAGTGAATTTTTTTATTTGTATGTTTCTTTGTTGCACTTTCACGCTAAAACGGCTGAACGGGTTTGGATGAAACTTAGCACATGGTTAGACCACGACTTGGGTTACGATATAGGATACTTTTATCCCAATATTCTTACGGGATCGAGACTTATGCGGGCGAAATCGCGGGGCGCAGCTGGTTAAATATAAGTACCTCTATTATAATTTTAAGAGAATTTCTTAAAGTCAGTAACGATTCATGTTGTTATGAGTAGATATGTACAGTCAACCGAACATCTGTGGGAACAATTTGACACTGTCAGCGCCTTCATTTCGTTGCAATTACGTTTCATAGCGCAAATGTTACCACAAAAATGTGCAATTGACTGTACCACAGTCCTTTTAATAATTATATTTTCTGATCTTAGATTTATTTTATTATTTTTATAACCGACGGCGTTAAAAATCCTTTTTCCCTTAATCGTCTTTGCCGCATTGAAATTCATAATTATTACATGCAATTTTTCTTTATTTACGAACGTAATTAAGTATCTTAAATAACTTCTTACTTCCTACTGGTAGATATAGCACCTAATTAAGACCCCCATAGATCGAAAACGCTAAAAGGCTTAATTTTCACACGATAAAGGAAACAATAACGTTCACAAACACTGTCTCGCATTCACGGAATGCAATAAAAGTCTACATTAACTACAGCAACAATCAATTAACGGCACCAACCCCAAGATTACTTCCCCTTAAAAAAGTAATCAAGCAAAAATACACTTTCACCTCCAGATTTAAAGTTCAAAGTTGAAAGAGGAAAGAAATATAATTTGAATTGGTTTTCCAGCCTTTGATTGTACACTGAGGCTTTTAAAGCCTAATAGTAAAGCTGTCGCTGTCTTTGGTTGAGATTTAAGCCTGGTTGGGACAATGTCCTTTGTTCGATAAGAGATCTTTGCTCGACAACAGCGATCGTCGCACTCTTTTTGATGACTACTATGACCTACTCGCGCGTTGTCGCGTTTGTAACTTATAGCCTGGTTCGAGGTGGCACAGGATAAACATACCTACCTAGAATCAGGGGGTGGCAAATAATAACAAAATTGGCAATAGGTATCTTCTGGATTATTGATAATTAAACTTGGCTTAGGTTCTTGTGCTTGATCAATATGAGAAAAAAACCTACGGTGAACCCAAAAAGTAAAAGTTTCGGAGCCATTGAATTTAAATTTTGTTTTAGGGTTTCGACCTTGAAAGGAAAACGGAATCTTTATAAGATCACTTTTTTTTTTGGCTGGGAAATTATCAACGGATTGGAAGAATTGGAATTGTAATAAAATAACTCTTTGAGGCGCGCGTGGAACACAACGCGCCGTCGACCCGGGCCTGTCGGACGGCGAGCTACCCATTGCTCACCGTCCGCAAGCCCGCGCCTACGGTGGCCGGGAATGTGCCTGCGATTCCTGACGCCCAGGGCGTCTCCTGCGGCGGCTAGGGGCGTGAGGGCGCAAAGTTTGCCTCTCCCTCACGCGTTCTGCCTCCTCCTTCGCGAGCATTACTGCTTCGCAGAAGGAGGTGACGGCCTCCCATGCCCTCTCGTACCATGGCCTGGACCAGGGTTATAAGATCACTTTCTTTACCAGTTGTCAAGAAGATTCTTTAAATCTCTATCGTAAATTAAATCTCCATTTTATTTCGACTAACAGAAACACCTAAAAACTCTTCAAAGAACCAAAGAAAATCCAAATTCAAATACGACAAATCAGGCGTCTGCAGGCGAAAACTAAAAAGAATTGTCAGCAGCCCGGGGCCGTTGTCAACACACTTTGATATGCAAAAGCTACTTAACGAGGGCAAGTCTTCAGAGGCTGCGTCTTCTGCCACAGTTAATGTTTGAGTAATGAATTCTAGAGTTCAATGTGGTTAGACGGCGATGAAGGTGGTGGTTGGTTTATTTAAACTTCATGTACCTACAGTAGGTAGTAGATACATAGGCCTACTTAATGCCTCAGAGCATTCTCTACCCTTTCTTTAACCTTTGGGTTAAAAACATTGTGTTAAGCGAACAAAAAATAAATTAATAAAAAACACTTTTCTTTTCGAAATTCAGAGCAGTGGTGGCCCAGTGGTAACGGCGGCAACTTACGAGTTGTAGGCCGTAGGTTCAAACCCTGACAGGAGCTTTACTTTATGTAAATTATTTCATCACCACTGCTCTCAAAACGGTGAAGGAAAACATCGTGAAGAAACCGGCATGTCCTAGAACCAAAAAATCTAACACATGTGACTTCTATAACCAGCCTGCTCTGGGCCCGAGTGTGGGCTTACGGCCCACTCCCTCTCACACAGAGCAGGACTGTCCCAGCAGTGGGAACATTGTATTATGTGATGCTTACGAAATTCATATCAATATTTATAGTAGGTATCAAGATTTTTATAGGGAAAGGTTCGTGGAAAGGTGTGTGAATTGAACGTTGCAAAACTGGCTTTTAATGGGCAATTAATAATTATTTAATTAATGATGAGAAAGTGTTACGATGGTAGGCTCATAGGTAGGTATTCAACATTATGCATGCATTGTCCTGGAGGACTCTGGAATAGGTGCACAGTTTAGCGATAAAGATTATGTATTATTAGTGTCTGTTTGTAATGTCAAAATAACAGCTTTTTACTCAATGCTTATGAAAGTATATAAGGTACTTATAACAAAAAAAAAACAAAAAAAAAATTGTTTGTCCGTCTGTTTGTTCCGGCTAATTTCCAAAACGCCTGGAACGCTTTAGACGGGATTGTCACTGGTAGATAGCTGATGTTATACGGAGTAACTTAGGCTTTTATTTTACCTACTAACTGAATAAAATATATCCTTCTTTGTTAAAGTAAATAAAAATAATATATACTGAAAATAGCTAGTATACCACATAGAACTGCTCTTCTGAACAATAGTTTTTTTGGAATGGCATCTAAAATTCACAATGGACACCTGTGGACATTTTAAGCACCATGGAACTGCCACTATTCAAATATAAATTGCATAATTTTTTAGTTGACAAAGCTTACTACACGATCCAAGATTTTCTACCTACTACAATCTGTCACTATTCACCCAATTGTTATTTTGTAAGATTTGCTTTAAGTGATACCTAAGAATTTTTTTATACTGCATGTTGACATAATTATTATATGCCTATTAGGTAGGACATAATGGAACTGTAATTTACCTACCTGACATTTGTCTGTATAACCTGATTTTATTTGAGCATGTCTAAATTGAGGCTCAATGATCAAAGACGTTGATTAGTATTGAGTCTTAACCAATTTTAATCAGTCAAGAAAATTAACAATGCCATACTGTCTTTAATGTAGTACCTACCAATCAATATAATTCACACTAAACACACATTCATCTATGTAGCAGACCTTCACCAATTGCTCAACCCCATGGGACAATTCAAAAAGTATTTAGGTTGGGCTATTCCGTATCTCCCGTTCACTCGTCCCAAAGCTTCCGAGCTCCTCAATTTGCCCTCTATTACCGAACTGAATGCCCCTATTTGCCCCTCTTTGCCCCTTTTTGCCCTCACCGTACTTGTTCTTAACGCAGTTGTCTCTAAAGGCATTTCTCTCAAGAAATAATAGAGATTTTCCGACGAGCCTAGGATTGGCAATATGGGCTTGTAAATAGATTGAGCTGAGCAATATTTTGCGAGTTAGACGCTCGTCGCGTCGTTAAGATTTGTTGAGTCTTGAAAATAAAAGGGGATAAAGTAGTAGTTTTCTTGTCTTGAATGGATAAAAAAGAAATGTAGGCTGAGCTGTTTGAGACACAGATGCGATCCCGGACATTCATTTCTTATAAAACCTTATTTATTACTTCTTTAATACTATTACTGTCTGTGCATGTTTCAACAATGTTTCAACTTTAGATGAACGTACACATTACAGTTGGCGCAGTGGTTAAGCGATTGACTGCTGCGCTGCTATTCGCGGGTTCGATTTCCGCACGGAACAAATATTTGTATGACCTACAAGTAGTTGTTCCGGGTCTGGCTGTTTGTGTATGTGAGTTTAAATGTTTGTAAACACACCCACAATACAGGAGAAATGCCTAGTATGGGGCAACATTTTTATAAAAAATTAAAGTAATAGTAAGTCAGTAATAACACTTACCTAAATATAAGTCTATCATACCATACCCACACAATCTATAACATCTGTAAAAAAATGTCAACTAAAAAGGTATAAACAAGACAACACACGCAATTTAATGACACTTTCCACTAAAGAAAGTATTTACACAAAGTTCTTATTTAGTGATTGGGCGACTCCAGGTATTCTTAAAAGCAGGGAAACATTATAACTTTATGGCCTAAATAAAGCAACATATGAATAACACAAGCTTTCATAAATATGTTGAAAAATATTCAAAAACTTTTAAAATCATATGCAAAATAACCAAAGCAATAAAATAAAATCAGCTAATGATAAAATAAAAACTACGATGTTTTTTCCTACCTGTTTCATTATTTATTATTTGCCAATAAATATTGAAACAGGTAGGAAAAAATTGTGAAATACTGAATTTAATTCAGAGACTGCACATGGCCCGATCAACTCAGATGTAGAAATAGCTCGGGAATTTGAAAACTTTTTTGATAATATTCCCCTTAAAACTAATTTAGCTAGCTTTAAATTCCTCACCCGCGCTTTCTGCTGCCTTACTTAGACAGAACGTGAAGGCATGCCCTTTGGAGTTTAGGTTTCAGCATACAAACCCTCGGGCAGTTATAAAAGCTTTTAAAGATCTTGAAATTAAATCAACAGAAGATCTCTGGGGAATGTCTGTAAAAGTCTGTAGATCTATTATCGAAACCATTGCGCCCTATTTAGCTTTCATATTTAATACCAGTGTAGACCAATGGGTCTTTCCGGATCTCATAAAACACAGTAAAGTAGTTCCATTGTACAAATCCGGTGATAGTAAAGAACCCAACAATTATAGGCCTATGTCAATTCTGCCAGTTCTCAGTAAGGTGTTTGAAAAGTTGATGGTTAGTCAAATGTTACGTCACTTTAATAAAAATTCCATCTGTCATGAACAACAGTACAGTTTCACCAAAGGGCGTTGTACCACTGACGCCTATGTCACTCTAATAAAGGTAATTTTTTCATCCGTTCGTTTCTTTTTTTTTTTGTTTGATTGCGTAGACCATGAGACACTTCCGCTAAAACTAGAGTACTGGGATTAGGAATACAGCTTTTGATTTACTAAGATCATACCTGAAAGTAAAAATTAAAGTTCAAGTAAACGGCATAAAACCACTTTTTTGATTTGTTGCATGCCGCCGCCATGATGCACAACAAGAACAAAGCGACATCAACGCCTCTACCGGTGGATAATACAACTATTTTAGGATATGATCACTAATGTTTGGCCACATCATGAAGTAGTCATGCGTTTAACTGTTCATATCGTAAAACGTTGAGTATTCAATGATCTGGCCAGGCCACATCATGATGTGACCAGTGGTCGATGTTCATTTCAGGAAATGATTTAAGATCTGGCCACGACACATACATATATACCAGTAAAAATCATAACTCTTATTTTTGCTTCACCGTATTCGGGTAATAAGGTCGCATTTAGTGTCTGTGTGACCGCTTAGATCTTCAAAACTCCACATTGTATTTTGATACGGCTTTCACCGTCATTTAGAAAATTTATTCCGGAAGGTTTATATGTATAATACATCGATATTTAACTTAAGTATAGCACAAGAATCGCGATATTTTGACATGTCTCAATGTGATGCAGGGGCTGGTCGTAAGTAATTTTAATAAAACAAGGCAACAGGCATAGTGCCTAAATAAACATCCATTTCATTAGCAACAAAATTACGAAAAACGAACATGGTTTCACACTAAGCAAGAATAGTTGGTGACAACAGCATTTAATATCAATGAAAACCATCACATAACTAACAATAATAGCCATATGCCTTCTAATAATAGCGACAAAAATACACGTATAAGTTTCGTCCAACACAGACTACCTTAATTTTTTCAGCACAGCCTAGAATGTCCTTCCACACAAGTGAAACAATTTAGGCAGTATACAAAGGTATAATGAAGGTTTTTTGTTATTCTGTGGTGTATAAGTTATGTGGGTGTATCAGGGCCGTAAGGGGACTTAATAAAATGGCAGTTTGTCGGGGCAACTCTCGCGGAATATTGATGAAAACGTTGTGAATAGCGCGAATGTTGACGAAATTGCACGATTTTTGTGGATTTATGTAGGACTCTTTGGGCGCATGGTAATATTATATTTTTTGCGAGTAAAGTAAGTGTCTTATTAAATGGATTATTTCTTTGATATCTTCAAATTAGTGATATTATTTTAGTTTTCGTAGAATTCGCCTCTCTCTGGCTACTTATTTATTGAACCCTAGCTATAACTACTTGTAATAAGCACTGTATATATAGCCATTAAAAATACCTATATACGTTCTTTTGATCCTTGATGGGTTTCGGAGGTAGGTATAACCTTGACAAAATGACGTTTGAGTACGAAAAGTCAACCACAACAAAAGAAACAAAGCGGCAAATAAAATTATACGTCAGCAGAATATATGTATAAATATTTGGCCGCACGTCGACGTCACAAACGAAAATATATTCCATATCTATGTTCCGAATGAAAAAATTCCTCGTTCGAATGAACGGAACCCATTGGTTTATCAACATCATGAATAATTACAGACACGTCGTCATTTAATGAAACTTTTGTGAGGTAAACATTATCTTCATTTATGGGTCTACCGCGGTTTGGAAACAAAAGAATGTCGGAGGAATGTTAAGGAGATGCAAATTGGTAGACATTGATTTCTGGGGACGTAAAATACACCTTGTTTATAGCTGCTATTTTAGAATTTTTCGTAATTATAAACCACTAGCTTTCGCCCGCGTGGATGTCGGAAATTATCCCACGAGAAAAAAAAAACGAGAGTAAAAAGACGAGAATAAAGAGTATTCTATGTGTCAATTAAGATTATAAACTATCTGTGTGCCAAATTTCATACAAATCTGTTCAGCCATTTTTGCATGATTGAGTAATAAACATCCATACACACAAACATACAAACTTTCACATTTATAATAGAAGTAAGTAGGAAGTAAGATCGGCAAAAACATGAAACAAACCAATAAAATTATTATATTACTAGCCCATGGCTTCGCACGCGTGTTTCTCGGAAAATAACCGAACGGGAACGTACTACCGGGATTAAATGTACCCTACGTGTTAATCCAGGTTATAAACTATCTGCTATGTGCCAAATTTTATCCAAATCCGTTCAGTAGTTTTTGCGCCACACGCACGCCAGTAAAGCTGGGAATTCTAGATGATATTTTCCGACATCTTCGACAACGACAATTATCGTCATATATCAGCCAATTTACACAAAACTTTGAAACTTTGAACAATGAATTATACACCTAACCTTCGTCATGAATCACTCTGTCAATTGGTGAAAACCGTTTGAAAATCCGTTCGGTAATTTTTGAATTTATCACGTTCAAACAGACAGACGCGGCGGGGGGACTTTATTTTATAACATGTATGTAGTGATAACATTTACTTAATCATTGAATACGCAACAGGAATACGGCTTTTTATTTAATTTAAATCTGTTTCAACAGAAAGATGCGAATTCCGATACGAACCAATTTAACCGCTAATCCATACTAAATTAAATATAAATGCGAAAGTAAGCCCAGGTTCGCACAAGCGTATTTATATCGCGGCCATTTTTTTTTCGCGTATTGGATTTTCGACGCCCTGCTTAGCGCCGAGAGTTGAATATCCAGCAGTGTGTTTTCTTGACGCGCTGGGATACGCGCTGGATGCGCTCTGTTCGATTCTCAATGCTCGGCTCAATATCGAGTGTTGAAAATCCGCGATAAAAATACGTCCGTGCGAACCTGGGCTAACTGTCTGTTTGTCTGTTACCTTTTCACGCCGTAACGGCTGAACGTATTTGAATGCAACACACAGATAGATCATGACTTAGCCGGGTTAGGACAAAAGAGAATTTTTATCCCTGTACTGATAATTTCCAACACGCGGGTAAAGCAGCGGGTAAAACGTATTGTTTAATATTTTCAAGAGTAATGTCCTCCTGACTCAGTTTACAGATATGAATGCTTTATAAGTACTTCGGCTTCATGGAATAAAAATGGGTTACCCGCCTAGAGCTCTACAGCTAAACTAGTTATATTAAGGGGCCGTGCACGAAATTGACCGATTTTGATCAATTTTGTGCATTAGTTGTATGAAACGGAAAAATAATTGAAATGAAACTATTTGTGATTTGAAAAGTCGAGGTCTTCGTTTTGCATGTGGCTGAAAGGTATTTTTCAAAGAAGTTAATTATTCATGGAAAATCACAAATATTCGCAAGAAGTTTTCCGAAAAATGACGTGACACGTTTGATCACTTTTTTACAAGAAACTACTTTTGATTTTGAACATTTAAAAATATCATCAACATTGCTACTTGCATGTAGCTGAACCACTTTTTTCAACTTCCATAGAAAATATAGCAGAAAAATAATGTTGAAAAAACCATTTCTTTTTCACCTTTTCAGTAAAGTATTTTTTCCTATTATTTAGCAAACCATATCAAGAAATTTAAAAATCACATTAGTCTTCAGCTATCCTTGAGATAAAATCATAATTTTATTTTATGATTATAGATAGGCCAAGGTGGAATCAAAAGCGGACTGTATTTTAAGGTTATATATTAGATTTTCTACAATGGTCAAAATTTTAATAAATAAAAACATGCGATCGTGGTCGCGTTGTTGAAAGGAGTGTGGAGGGCGTGCGAACCGTCGCGTTGTCAAGCCGCTGCGCTACCACGCCGCCCGCTCCCCTCTGCTTGATGATGCATGTGTGTATCAGAGGTGTTAACGTGTGCGTTAACAGATTATACAATATCTTCATTAAGTAAATCAAAGGCAAAATAAACCATATTTTTGAGAGCGCAAAAGTGATGCAACTAGTAACAGGTGCCGCGACTGACAAGAATGGTTTAGCACCACGAAAACTGTACGTTTATACTAACACAGACTTAATGTTTCAAGCTTTCTTACAATTAGATAAGTTATTGACGAAAAAGGTTTTTTTTCGTGCACGGATCCTTAATAAGTGCAATCTCGAATGACATTTATATATTTCTAACCAGACTGGTAATTGATGGCGACCGTAATAGGCTAATAAACGTCACGTCGCGTCGCTCGCCCATCTCCTCTTTTATTACTTTAAATTTTTAGGGTTCCGTACTTCAAAAGGAAAAAACGGAACCCAAGGATCACTTCGTTGTCCGTCTGTCCGTATGTCTGTTTGTCTGTCTGTGAGTCTGTCAAGACCTTTTTTCTCAGGAACGCGTGGAGGGAGGTATCAAGTTGAAATTCGAAAATCGTTCGTTTTAGCACATTTAAAAAAATATATTGACCGTGGCGTATATCGATGTATGGGAGAACGTGTTTTGTATCTATAATGTTAAGTTTGTTTTTAGGTTAAATTCATCCCAATTACGGAAACCTTTATCGTGCGTGGTTCGACACGCACTTGGCCGGTTTTTTATCTATGAGATAAATTGCTGCGCGACAAATTACGTCACACGTGACTCCCAACATTTGAAATTGCAAAAAATGTAATATCACGATAAATAAATAATAGTAGGTACCTACCTACAATGGTTTTTGCTCAAACAAGATATTAATATACGGCTGTTGCCAAAGAGTTTTCATATGTAAATTCCGCCGCGCCATTTATCCGGAGGGCAGGGGCACGCAAAATGTAATAAAATGCAATAAAA
Organism: Xanthia icteritia; assembly: GCA_949128155.2. NCBI lineage: Eukaryota > Metazoa > Arthropoda > Insecta > Lepidoptera > Noctuidae > Xanthia > Xanthia icteritia. The sequence continues at coordinate 16,127,220 of OX421947.2, read as the reverse complement.
ACGATTTAGTGCACTTTTTCCACCCTTTCGAGCACTCGTACACACCCCAATATTTTGTATGATTGTCGTTACTCAACCCGCTGTGGATTTATTTCTATGATAAAAGGTTTCGTGGGTTTTAGAGAAAAGAGAAGACTGCGAAACAAAGGCAGACTTGCTACGTTGCCCTAGGATACAACTTACAGCGGTGTCGTGGGAACGGTTAGTGATACAAATATCACAGGCCTTAACAACCAAGCCTAGAATAATTAAATACGTAAACCTAAAAGAGTAACCGTGGAGTTTCTTGCCGGCTCTTTTACATAGGAAATTACCAATTGGAACCGTGCACCTAGCTTCTGGCGTTTCATAAGTGCGCGTGTAGGTTTTTAAGTAGGTATGTGAAATAATATATTTTTTTTATTTATTTTTTACGTGCCTTTACTTTGTCATTAGATCTACAGGTAATTATTAAATGTGAGAATCGAACTCAGCCGTACCTAATATCGTTCTCAGCAGTATACAAGGGCCCATTAAAATAGATGGACAAATTATAACACAACTAATAGCAGCTAGCTAGCTAGCTAGCTAGTTATATTATAATTATATCCAAGCAAAAAAAACACTGATTAAAATGATTTTATTTTAACCTAAAATAATTAATGGCATCGGGTAACCAACATTTTTAGTGTATTTTTGCTAGCTGATTTATTTTTCTTGCAAGTACCTATCTAATGCGCTTTTCTTATTATTTTTTTATCATTGTCCTTATTTTTGTGATCTCAATGATTTCTAAAAGTTTGTTCATCTATTTTAATGGGACCTTATATATTAACTTTAAGCACGTCAAAAACCGTTACTTATAAAAGTTTCTCAAGATAGATTTTTATCTTCTTATCTTGGAAAAGTTTCACTACTTTTTCTCGAGACTAGTCAAGATAATACTTAAATAAATCCATTTATCAACCTCAACGACCACGCTGAAGACGAGGCAGCTTCAACTAACACCATTTTTCTTTTAGCAAACGACGCGTGAGAATTAGACAGATGTGAATACCCACACAAATATTTATAGGTGCAGACCGTAAGTACCTGCGAGCTAGACCCGGGTTAGCCCGAATGTGGGAGAAACTAAAATTGCTTTGCCAAATACCTGCCCGTAATAAATATAGAGTACTTGTCTACTATACGAGTATACGTCCTACAAAACGCCGCGCCCACTCGAAAATAATGATGCAAAATGGAATTTCATGCACACGCCGTCTTCCCGGACCCGGCTAGACAGAAAATGTGAAATATTGACTGCACCGGGATGCGCCCCGAGCCACAAGACGACGACTTGCTATATCCGCGATATTTCATGCAAATCGCTAAAATCCGTTTAAAGTCTCCAATTGAATTCATGGCGATTGTGATTGAAAGTCCCCAGGATTAAAGTCTAGGGAGATTCCATCAGAATTTTTGCAAGAAATCAAAAAGTATTCATGCTAACAATATTTTACGTAAACTTTTAGCTTTCGCGTTAAGTAGCTTAGGAATGGAAGAGAATCGAATTTATCGGGTGCCCTGTCTACTAACTTATATTGGACTGTCAACTAGCTGAAAGTCGGTCAACAGGGGGAAAATGGGGCTAAAGGACACTACACCGGTGCATAAGTGTTTAGTCCTGCGCTAGAAACCTGTCATATAGAATATTCGCACTTCGCACATTTGAATACTGAACGAAGCTGTAGGTACGAATCAAATCCAATTCCACGGTCTGTACTTTTTTTCTTATATCTATGATCTGTACCTTAGTTACCAAAAGTAAGTTCTCATTTTCATACACCTAAAAATCACTTAGTTTTTTAGAAAAAAAAACAAAAACCTTTGCCAGTTCTGAGTAAAGAATTTTCCCACAGCAGAAGTCATGGGCATAAACTAGCACATTGTAAAGAAGACGGGCATTAGTGCAATCTCATTCCTTTATTGAGCCATCAAAGTGTCAGCGGCAGGAAATTTCCCTGCCGCAGGAGGCCGCACCTGCCCCCAGGATACTATAAAGTCGTGCAAAGGGTTGGCTGTTAACGGCGGGTATACGTCGGGAGTTATTCAAATCACGCTAGCTAAACGCACACTTCGCGAGTACATAACTCATTTTTCGAACTGCGAGTGAAAACTACAAAGTTATGTCCGTGTACCAATGTATGCGCGCCCTTATACTCTATTTATTCTCCATCCAGGGAACGAATATTGAAAATAATATTGTCCCCTGTAGTTTCCCAGTGGGTGCAGTGATGGCGCAAACGTCGTTTTTATGCAGGTTAAATAACTGTTCTGCATAATCTGTTTGTGCCATGGTTTTATTTTGTTTTCGTTACGTTTGTTTTTGTTTCGAGTGTACGTTTATTTTTCTTGCTTTTCCTTTTTTATTTATGTATGTATTCACTGTATATGTAAATGGTACACCACTGCCTACCTGCAGTATTGTCTCTCCTGTTACCTTTAATCCATCCAAAGGTGTCTGTAAAAGATCGCTTTAAGCGATAAGACCGCCCATTGTGTTACACTATGTAAAATTTCTAAATTTATGTCTGTAATTTTTATGGTGTACAATAAAGAGTATTCTATCTATCTATCTTTGCAGGTTCCGGTTTAAACACGGTGAAATTTTAAGTTTTTGGTTGTAGAGTAGGCGACTGTAGAGGAGCCATTTGGGTAACTGTAAAGTCTGCGTATAGTAGGTATTTAGAATGACACCTATGCAATTATACTTGAACTGTAACGATGCCAGAGAAAAAAAATCTTAATAAAACGTAACTTAGTTAGGTACTTTTCTATTAGAGTGTGTTTTAAACCGATTCAATTTCTACTTTCGTGATTGAATATTATTTAAACAGACGGTCAAACTTATAGGTAAGTACGAGCAAACAAAATCCAACTTGTAAAATAACTGTATTATCATGGTTCATAATATTAGATGTCTTATTTTTATTCCGAAAGTACGAGCCATTCTTGTTTCGTATTTAATAATTTAGCGAACCAATCTGATCGTACGGCAAAGTCCAAGATAATGGAAAATTTTCCCGAGAGCATTTCAATAAAAAATAACTGCATAGTTATACTGGAGTTGTTAAGTTAGATGCGAGAATATTGAAAAGAGAAATTAAACTAATGAAAGCGCATTTTCTTGTCAACAATATTATCTAAGTGAAGACAACATCTATTAGCAAACTTTTGGGTAATACCTACATAGATGCATTAATTAATGTTTGTTAGCAAAACAAAAGTTCGAGAATGCTTTTCAGCTCCCCATAAAAATAAGCACGAATTTCAATAAAAATGCCAAAAGCATAAAATAAAATTCACGTCTCAAGAACGTCAATAATTAAAAAAGTTCAACAAGAATATTCAAATATTGAAAAAGTTTTCTATCAACTAGACTAGAATAATGAGTTCCAGAACTTTTTCCAAAACTTCGCTTCATAGCACCACCGTGCATTTGCATGGAAACAAAACGTAAAACGTTACAACTATGGCTAGTTAAGTTCGCACGCGGCGCCCGGTGCGCTTAACTGTTCGAATTATAAAGTGACTCATCCAGAGCATGCCGTGCCCACTCTCCTCTACTAGGAATCAATATTAATTAACGTGTTGTTCTTTGTTTTTAATATTTTACACACATACCTATATCATGTGTTTATATTATTATTTTAAGGTGAATGCAGACTTATGTTTACCTACATAGGTAGATAACTATTTAAAACATTGTTTTCAATATGGTGTAGGTATCCTATAATTCATGCATCCATTTAATTTATTTTTATTTATTTATGTATCTTTCTATCCGTGACATCACTGCGGGCCCTATCACAGAATACCAGCGCTGCGACATTTATTATTAAATGTCGCAGCATCATGCTGAGATAGGAGCCTTTTGGCCTCGCACAGGACTTTCCGCTTTATTTTAATTTTTACTTTGTTTTTTATTTTCTATTTTTATTTTTAGTGAGTGTGTTTATTTTAATTAAGATCTCATGTGCTTGTCCCAATAAATACTTTTTCTTTCCTTTCTTTCTATAACAGATCAAGTTGGACGGCACGGTTGGCGCAGTGGTTAAGTGATTGACTGCTGCGCTGCGTGTCGCGGGTTCGATTCCCGCACGGAACAAATATTTGTATGACCTACAATTAGTTGTTCCGGGTCTGGCTGTTTGTGTATGTGAGTTTAAATGTTTGTAAACGCACCCACGATACAGGAGAAATTCCTAATGTGGGGCAAAGTTTAAAAAAAAAAAAAAAAAAAAAGTAATTCGCGTACAGGTCAACGGTCAAAAGGTAAAGTTATGGATCTAAACTACCTCGTTGGTCTAGTGGTCGTAAGTGCTACTGCTGAGCATGAGGCCCTGGCTTCGATTCCCAAGTCGGACAAAGTGTTATTGGGTTTTCCTATCAGGAATTTCTCAGTAGCAGCCTGGATTGTGGATTTATGCCCGGTTGATGGCAATCGGCTCGCCCGTTATTACATGGAACTTAAACATAACTGACGAAATGTGGGTGTACTATTGGTACACCTCTGCCTGTCCCTTCGGGCAATATAGGGGTGATGTTAAATCTTTCTCACACGTAAAAGACGACCTTGACGCTCGGCTTCGTAGATCTTCAGATTCAGTATAAATTCCCAGTACACAACGAATCAAACAGCTTTGATATGACAGTCACACAAGTTCTCACAAGTCGTACAACGTGAGTTAAACCGACTCATTTGAACTCCTACCGTGACCACGTCACGGTACAGTCAGCCTCAAAAAGATGTATGCATCGACAAGAATTCAATGGATTGTCTACATTATTTGTTCTATACGTTATCAATGTCTCGATACTTGGCTAAAATCGCTTACATATGATGCAACTGAAAAACTTGTGGAAGTGTAACACATTCACACTCACACACGCTAACACATATACAAACACACCCTCATACCGACAGTCACACTAACACCACAGATTACTTATCCCATAATTTGGTTCTTTGTTTTTTATTATTTTCCGTTTTATTTTTAACTACCTATAATATATAGTTTAAAATATATTCTTCTTATCTGGAACGAACTACCCTCTCAATAGAAGCATGGCCAGGCCTCGTTTAACTATTTTTATGATTGTATCTGTTTTTGTTCCAAAATAAACGATATTTATTTATTTATTTTTACATAGATACAATATTATGGAACACAGAATTGTATACAATCAAATTTATACTTGTCGATGGATACATCTTCGAGGCTGACTGTACAATGGGTGACCTTCCTTAAGGTGACATCTTAATTGGGTCACCCTCCTCGTGACACGGAGAGAAATTCACGAAACTTGTCTGTAGAAGATGAAATGATTATGTTATTCAAAAGTAAGATTAGATTACAGACTTATGGAAGTGAACATTATAATTGGTTGCGAAAAATATGGATGGATTTTCGTTGGTGTGTCGTAAGGCGGCGTTTTTAGGGTGAAACGGGACCCTATTACTAAGACTCCGCTGTCCGTCTGTCACCAGGCTGTATCTCATGGAGGACACGGTTGAGCATACGGTGGAGGTCTATCCGGCTTGGGCAGAGCATCGCCGTGTCCTCGTGGAGGCGATCGGCGGCGTGGATCTCTCGCGTCCGGCCCTAGTCCAGGCCATGGTACGGAGCGAGAGGGCATGGGAGGCCGTCACCTCCTTCTGCGAAGCAGTAATGCTCGCGAAGGAGGAGGCAGAACGCGTGAGGAAGAGGCAAATTTCGCGCCCTCACGCCCCTAGCCGCCGCAGGAGACGCCCTGGGCGTCGGGAATCGCAGGCCGATTCCCGGCCACCGTAGGCGCGGGCTTGCGGACGGTGAGCAATGGGTAGCTCGCCGTCCGATAAGGACCAGGCCCGGGTCGACGGCGCGTTGTGTTCCACGCGCGCCTCAAAGAGATGTCAGCAGAAGTGAAGGGGTCCGTTAGGACCGATGCCTTTGGTTGCGGGAAAGTCCGAAAGGGATACCGTGGCCCCTGGCAACGTACAGGCAACGGAAGGAACACGGGTGGGTTTTAATCAGTAAGAGTCTGACACGCCCTCCTGCTCCGCCCAGAGCGGGAGAAGTTATTTGATAATTTCCTACCCAAAAAAAAAAAAAGGCTGTATCTCATGAACCGTGATAGTTAGACAGTTGAAATTTTCACAGATGATGTATTTCTGTTGCCGCTATTACAACAAATAATAAAAACAGAATAAAAAAAATATTTAAGGGGCTCCCATACAACAAACATGATTTTTTGCCGTTTTTATAGATAATAGTACGGAAGCCTTCGTGCGCGAGTTCGAGTCGCACTTGGCCGGTTTTTTTTTTAAACTAGCCTTTTCTGTACCACTGCTCGGCAAAGGCCTTCAAGTCCTGGTACCTACTCTTTGACCTTTCTTTTTTCTGTCAACACAGGTCGGGAAAAGAAGCGGATATTACTCCCGGTTTCACGTCTACGGCAGGTACATCAGCAGTTATCTGACAAGGTATTATAGAATAACAATTAAATGAAAATTTACTTCGTTTTATTTTTGTATTATTTTAATTATTGTGAATGTGAAGACTATGTGGGTCATTGTTTTTTTTCCCAGTTAGTTTTAATTATGGTCTGGCAGTTTGAGTAATTTTTGCGGCCTAGTCAAATGTCCTCTCTTTGGTATTGTTCTTTGAATCGTTGAGCTCCAAGTTCTGTGTTGCACGATTACTTGACAAATGCGTGCACTGACTGGACATGTCCACTTAATCTGTATGGTTCTTTCCTCAAAAGACTATTTCAGATACCAATCTACATGGTCTTCACATAGAGACCTCCGAACGGCCGAAACAAACTCGGAGGGAGTTTATTTCGGCCTTTCTTCTCAGAGTCGACAGATAAGAAACGCCGACCTCATCTAGTTTTTAAAATATCATTGACGTCTAAAAGTATTGTTGTCTATGTTAGGGGGTTTGGTTTCCGCACTTAGTCCGTCAGGTGGACCATTGTGCGTGGGCCATAGCGGCCGTTTGGTGGTTATTCCAACCAGCCCACCTCCCTCCAGAAGCTGATTAGGTCTCCTGGTCTGTTTAGAACGTCTGTGTATGATCTGGGTGACCCGAGGGTTTCTGTTCTAATCTGGGTGACGCCCGTACATTCGAAGAGCACGTGCGCAACGGTCTCCTCAGCCTCCATGCACGCCCTGCACAGAGGACTGTCCGTTATGCCTATTGTGTGGAAGTGCTTGTTTAGCGAACAGTGTCCCGTGATGGTCCCCGTCACCAGGCGCAAGCCGTTCCTGTCCAGGCGTAGCAAACGCCTGGTCAGCCTGCTGTCCAAAGATGGCATAGCCTCCTTTGACTGCCTGCAACCTGGTGTCGAGGTCCACCAGCGTTCCGCTTGTGTGTGGGTGAACTTCTGCAGCCACCTGCGTATTTGGTTGAAGGGGATGGGTACGATAGGCTCGGGTCCGCAGACTGCCGTGCTGGATCTACGTCTAGCAAGTTCGTCAGCCGCGTCGTTACCTAGCGATCCGCTGTGTCCTTTTATCCATTGCAGTGTCACTGTGTTGCGGCTAGATACCGTTATTTGTTCTAGTGCATCGTGACATTCTAGTGTTAGCTTCGAGGTAGTATATTTCTTCCGTAAGGATTGGAGAACTGAGGCGCTGTCGGAGAGTATGCGTATGTGGGTGTCCGTAACCCTCCTGGCTTCTAGGGCGTGGACCGCTTGTATGATGCCCACACACTCCGCCTGATAGACGGTGTTGAACATTCCCAGCGGTCTGAATAAATTTATGTTGAGGTCATGTGAGAAAACTCCGACTCCGGTACCTGAGTCGGTCTTTGATCCGTCGGTGTAAACTCTCATCTCTTTTGGGCCTGAGTAGTCACACTGTTCTTCTGTAAGTGTTATATTGTAGTGCCTTTGAAAGTGGTGTGTTTTCGGGGTTTTGTCGCAGGGTGATGCCATCATTGGCTCACGTTTGATCGCATCCTCCTTAATGCGTATGTGCTTAACTCTGGAGTCGTTGCATAGGGTTCCTGTTAAATGGAGCCTAGTCTAAAAGTATTTGTACAAACCTACTTACAGAAAAAAAAAATTATCATTACGTGGTCGACCGAGCTCTGCTCGGATAGAAATAGAAAAAACGAATTTTCCCAGGTACGAGACCTAGCTAGATCGATATTTTGCCCCCGTAAACCCTTATGTTGCAACTTTCATCGAAATCGTTAGAGCCGTTTTCGAGAACGTGATTACAAATATACAAATATAGGATATATCCTATACTATTAAATGAGCCAAGTGTATGTGAATAAAGGCAGTCCATATCCTATAGGATATGGACTGCCTTTATTGCCGGCTACTTTAACAATGTCAATCATGTTTTTTTTTCTGTATCAGCCTGCCTTATATGTCACCTGAACTAGGTAACCTAGCGTAATACCGACTAAAGTCTACCGTCGTCGTTAACGTCATTTTTCTGATTTAACCTTTTGGTCTTGTACGCTGGAAACAACTCGGATGTCCTGTTTAACAAAACACTTTGCTTCTACGAGTATATTATGTAGGAAGCTTTATGTTCAGTCACTACGTTTCATCATTTTTAATTTTCCATTAAGCCAATTTCCTGTCTCGTTTCCAATGAAATCGGTTAATGTCGCAACTGGTAACTTAGTAGCACGGTAATTATATTTTTGTTTCACTTTGCAAAATAACTGAAATTAACTTCTACATATTTGTGTTGGATTTTGAAAAGTAAGGATTGAACTCTAAACTCGAAATTAAACGTCATCTAAATCTATACCTACACCAAAATAAATACATTTGAAAGGTTTGTTTGCAATGTCAAAATAACAGGTTTTTACTAAATGCATATTAAAGTATTTCAACGGTACTTAAAACATTTTTTTTGTTTTTTTTTTAATCTTTCTGTATATCTTCTGTTTGTTACGGCTAATCTCCGAAACGGCGGTATCGATTTTGACGGGACTTTCACTGGCAGATAGCTGACGTTATAAAGAGTACTTAGGCTACTTTTATTTTAGAAAAATAATTAGGGTCCACGTTGGCGAAGCCGCGGGCACCAGCTAGATAACAATAGAATGAGTTTAAAAGAGAAACTTATAAGTCAATGTGTACTTACGGTACAACTATTTTCTTAATGTCAGTCGTCGGATTACTATCCGTTGCCTTTGCACTTGGTGCAGACCGGCCACTCTCAATCGACTTATAAGTCGATCACGAAGTGTGCCGAGGGACATTAAGAAAATACTTCTACTGTACAATAAACAATAAAGTGACGACACGGTTGACGGCACGGTTGGCGCAATGGTTAAGCGATCGACTGCTGCGCTGCGTGTCGCTGGTTCGATTCCCGCACGGAACAAATATTTGTATGACCTACAAGTAGTTGTTCCGGGTCTGGCTGTTTGTGTATGTGAGTATAAATGTTTGTAAACGCACCCACGATACAGGAGAAATTCCTAGTGTGGGGCAACGTTTTTTTCAAAAAAAAAAAGAAAAAAAAAAAAAAAGTGTATATTTACGGTTACATCATCACAGACTTATCAATATCCTTTAATTTTTTCTATTTCCACATATATCCGCCCAGACTTTTCCCAACTAAGTTGGGGTCGGCTTCCAGTCTAACCGGATGCAGCTGAATACCAGTATTTTACATGGAGCGACTGCCTAACTGACCTCCACAACCTAATACGGTACCCGTTGGTAAGACTGGTTGTCAGGCTTTCGGGCTTCTGACGACCCGTAACGACTGTCAAACATCCACGAATGACAGCTCCGGGAGCAACGGATTAACGTGCTTTCCGAGGCACGGAGGAGTTCCTCTATTTCCCTATATTTTATCGAAATCATAGTGATGGTTTTTCGTAATATAGTTCAATACTACGCATACACATGACCCACAACCAATTTCATTATCAGCAAACCACTTAGCGCCTGTTTTACTGACAGAAATAGCTATTCGTAGCAAAATAGAATGGAAGTCAATCATGTAAACTATTGTTAACCTCACCTACATTGATATACGTAGGTAGAATTGTGTTTATTTGTGGCATTTGCAGGTACGTTCACACCGATGTAAGGTTATTTATATACATGTTTCTTGTTTGGTTTGTGGAGCCTCTAAATAGGCGATACAATATTTTTAATTACATAAGAAACATTTTTTCGTACACGCGTACGACTATCCGCGGTGTTGTAGTTGAACATAATATAACATCACGCTTGTAATGCCCGAAGGGTTAGTCAGAAGTGTACATACCTATAGGATACCCACATTTCGCAAGTTATGTGCCATGTAATAGTGGGCGAGCCTATTGCCATCAACCGGACACAAATCCAGACTCAGGGCTGCTACTGAGAAATTCAATTCTTAGTTGAAGTGTTCCTGAATGCTGCTATCATCATGTGATTTTAACATTAATCAATCCTAGTAAGAGGTGACAATAGAGTAATGTGAGTGCGGCTTTCCTTGATTTACAGAATAAGTAGCTGAAGGATAGGTAGAGTGTATTTTCAAAACCATTTGATCAAAAATAACGTAAACTGATACAGCAGGAAATCTAGTAAAGTGGCGCATCTTGAAAGAGGGTTATATAGGTAAACAGAAAATAAGAAAATGTAACACTATTTGCTCACCTAGCTACAAGAACTACGTAGGTTAATAAACAGCTCGATTGTTTTTTGCAGTGGGGAAGTGATTGGCTTCTGCACTACGGCAGCCAGTTCAATTTCTGAAAGGAATAACATTTCAATGTGATTACATTGAAATGTTATTTCTTTCGCGGGGAAATTGCGTAACACACATAAAATGACTATTGATAGCATAATATTCTTTCATTTTAACAGTTCACCCTCGTTTATTGTGTTATTAACGTTGTTGAGCTGACGAATTTAAAACAAAAAACAACAGTAAAATACGCGATATATTTTGCGTGATTATCAGTTTTTTATCCGCGTTAGACATAACTTTACAAATTAATTTCACTATGTAATATAAACATAATCTAAAATATTCCTATATTAAGTTATTAAAAAATGCTCTAATTAAACATATATTAGAGAGTCAAAGCAAAATAATTACATTGTCCTTTAACTTCTGACTTTCCTAGAGCAGTTTTGTTTCATTTTAATTAAATGGCGACCTAGTGCACTTGGTACTAAAACTTTGCACACAAAAATAAATGACGGCTATGCAGCGAATTTATCCTTGAAAGTTTTTTATTTGAGTTATTCTAGTGCATTTTAATGCAGCTTTTTATCCAGAGCTCAGTGAGTTTTATTACTGAATGAGGTAGCTCTTTGAATTCTGTGCTTGATTTTCTAAACAGTCATCACTGTTTCGTTCAGGGATATCTGAAGCGCACTGTATTAAGCTAAGACATGGCCTAGGCATGTGAGTACTTATTTTCAAATGACGCACCTACAATTTCAGTGATGTTTTGCACATAGCAAAAAAAATAATTGCGCGTGATCGAATATTTGTAGCTGTAGAGCAAAGATCCCCAAACTTTTTTATGCTGTCGACCACTTGGCAGTGTTGTTGACAGCCGGTATGAGTATAGTGCTAGCTTTGAAAGATTTATTAAATTAAACTAAATAGTCAAGAAACAAGAAAAGAATATTTATACTACAGCTAAGTATTCCATTTTTTTCTGTGCACTATAATATTCCCACTTCGCTTGGTACCTACTAATATTATAATTGCGAAAATAAGTTTATATAAAAAACCGTAGTAGTAAGGTTACTACTACCTTACTACTACTACTAGGTCTATTTATTACGTTTTCATGTAAAAACAAACCAACAAATCTCCGTGATCCATTCATGAAAAGCCAAAATTAAAGTCACGACCTGCTTAAATGAGGTCCAGTATCAGGTCGTTGTCAACCCCTGGGGGTCGATATAGACCACTTTGGGAATCACTGCTGAAGAGTAAAATAGCTGTTAAGTCCATTTATTATCGCTTGTTTAGAAGCCCAACCGAAGGATTGATCACGTAGTACCGACGATCAAGCGACCACTTAGCATGATTAGTACATGGGAGCGGATTCATTACCGCTGCTCGTTTTTCCACAGCTCTTCCGATTTATGGTTGACCAATAGATGGAAGAGAAGGAAAGAGAATGCCTTTTGCTGTGAGAATGATAATTAACCTTCGGTAATAAATACTGAGAAATTATGAGATTTAAATGAAAGGTTTATAGATGAAAACATTCCCATATGTTTTATGAGAAACAAGGTGTAAAGTTCACTCATCCTCTATAGAAAAGGGAGGATCCTCCGACGATTTGGTCTAAATAGGTTTTTATTTTAATTATTTTATTTTGTTTTTATATAGATTCTGTTCTTTTAGATTTTGTGAATGTGAGAACGTTGTAGGCTTAACAGACTGTAGATCTGTCGACCATTTTCTATCTTGCTAAGTACCTGGTACTTGTTGATAGGCCTACACTGTCCTCTCATACCTATTAACACTGTAATTTGAAAACATTGTAAATCCCATTTAATTTTAAAAGAGTAACCGTGGAGCTTCTTGCTGGCTCTTCTCCTTAGGAAACGACCAATTGGAACCGTGCACTTAGCTTCTGACGTTTCATAAGTGCCCTTGTAGGTTTATGTGAAATAAATTTTTTTTTTTTTTTTTTTTGTATTGTTGTGGTTGTAAACTCTAATTGCGCGAATCAGGATTTTTGTGTGACGTCAGGTCTTTGATGGGTAGTTAGCATATGGCGATGTAGATGCCGCCACAATGTCATGCACATAGCCTTAGAGTAGAGTCAATAAATATATTTGGGGTCGGTTCGGCTTCTAGTCTGGCCAGATAAAGAAAGAAAAAAGAAAAAGAAAGAAAATACGTTTATTTGCGGTAAATATGACGCAAAGAGAAAAAAAACAAAAAAAAAAAAACACGAGTATAACAAATTGGGGGAAAATATGCGTCACATCCACGCAAAACGGCCATCGCTCAGCATAATGCTGCGACCCTATGCTAATAAGGCTGCAGATAAGGCTGGTTATCTGTATTTTACGAGGACCGACTGCCATTTGGCCTCAGAAACGATCTATATTAAACCTAGTTTAGGGCTTTCCTACATCTCTGTACTCCAATCGTGGTTCCAAAATATACTTTTTTCACTACAAAACAAACAATCTATTTCAACTATCGAATTAGCCTGTTCACACCCATCCGAAATTTTCATCAAAATAACATTAAAAACAAATATGTTCTCCGGATTCATAGATTTATAAAGAGGCAGACGTCTAGGAAGAGAATATTTCCTGTCGTTGATCGATTCAGCCAACAAATTGAATTATGAGGAGTACACACGAGCACCAGACGAGACGCCAAATTAAATGTTCAAACTGATTTTCACGCTCCGATAGTTCCATAAGGGATTCATAATATCTAGCACAACTTTGTACCGTAGTACAAGTAGTGTATAGTGTAGACAGAAACTTTGTCTAGCTGCCCAATCTGAAGCTCTATTTACATGACTGTTTGGAGAAACTTTAGTGATTCCACTTGAACCAGTCAATTTAGTAGCATGTTTTTAGTAGAGTACCTATATGTTACGGCTAAAGAGTATGAGTATGAGTTTATTTTTCAGGAGACGCTAATGTTCGACATAAAGCCTCGTGCAGACTGGCGCGATGCGACGTTGTCCGTCCTCCGATGCCCGGTCCGCCTGCTACGGATCAGGAGAGTGGTCTCAACCTCCCTCTGCCTTTTACAGACGCACGACGCCACGGTTTCACAGAAGGAGATCACCGCATCCCACGACACGGCGCTCCCGACCATCGAATGAGCGACAGCCGGCAGCGACAGGTCGGCTCCGACTTGTGATACAAGGTCACGACGCGGCTTCTCCTATGCGGTACACTCTGCCAGTGTATGCTGCGCCGTGTCCTCCCGACAGTGGATGCAGTGATGGCACCGAGCGTCCGGCTCCCTGTTGATGCGACACAGGTACTTACCGAAGCAGCCATGCCCCGAGAGCATCTGCGTCGCTTCAAACGACAGGGAGCCTTGCATCCTCCCGAGCCATTGGTCGAGCTCTGGTCGGATAGCGCCAACGGTAGCGAGCCGAGCGGCGGCGGTAGGGCGCAGAAGCCTGTTCTGCCATTCCGTCACCAGGACCTCGCGGAGCTGTGATCGACGAAGCTGGATCTCCCGCTGCATCGGTCCACCGCTCCTCGTTCGCGCCTCGTTGCGCCACCGGTACAGTGAAGCGAGCTCGCTTCTAGGTCCCAGGGCAAAGATCCGGCCAGTGAACAAGCCGCCTCGTAGGAGGTCGTGTGATATCCCCTGATAGCTCTGACGGCCATCGCCCTCTGCGGTTTTCGCAGTATTGCGATGCTGCCGGTCGTCAGGTCTGAAGCCAACACCCCTTACATGGCCATGGATCGCACGATCCCCAGTCACAGTTCTAACCTAACCTAACTTACTTTTCAGCCATTTGTAATCGGCTGCTAAAAAAGGCTGGGGATACGTAAACATCACTATCATAATACCTATTTAATAAACTTAGTTACTGACAAAGTTTTCATAATTTTATTCATTTTGTACAAAAACATTAAATACAGACAGCCGATACAAATCTATTGTGTAGGTACAACAAAATATATGTAGGTATCGCAAAACTTTTCGTATCAAATTCAATAGGGTTGTTTTTGCATATTTTTTGTGTACCAATAAGAGTTCCCATTCATCCCTTTTCTATACACTTATCAAAAACAAATTTCGCTTCAGAGGAAAATACATTTTTCGTATCAAAGGGAAGAGGGTGTGTTTTTTAAAATTTCCTTTATTTTCTCCGGAAGGGTCAATACATAGGCGCGTTGTGCGGAAACCGTTTCTTTTTACGGATAAACCTCTCTAATTTTCGCAGTCAAGCAGCCCCGGATCTAGATATTTTTTGAGGCGGGGCAAAAGCTGCCGTCTGCCGCCCCCCGACAACCGTTTATGGGGGATGCGCTAAGGTAGCCCGTTTTCTCGAAATGAAGATTTTGACAGCAACGTATTAATCAAATTTTATCGATCGATAATGAGCCAATCCAACAGAGTCGTCAAAATTGTTTTTTATCTCATTTTTTGCAAAGTTGCGGTGTGCTGGGTGGTGCAATTGTCTACTACGCTTGAAGTTGGCGCCCGGAGCATGGGCCCCAGTTTCCCCCCTAGATCCGGGGCTGGTCAAAGGGTAGGTATATTTTATTACTTCCTATTCATAATTATTATGTTTTTAATGAGCATTCTGTGTTTGAATTTTTGCCTTTCACAAGAAGGTCTGTATTTAAAACACATGTAAAATGATATTTATTCAAAAAAAGGTTCCGTTTATTTTCCTAGAATTCATAAACGTTTAGGTAAACGTATAAAATCGCCGGAACTTTAATGTGAGTTAAATTTTAGCTATAAAAAGAGATTAATGACAAAGTTATATATCAAAATGCGAGAGAGACTCCCGTTTTATATATTATTACAGATTATCACAGAGAGGACGAAGAGTAATATCGTCGTAATTATGAAACTACGTTATTCATTTTTTGACCAACTTTGACGCCAACGTTGGCGTGTTGGTTGATTAAAATTTTATTACAAAATGTCGGGGCGTCTGAAGTTTGGCGAATTGCCTTATAATTGAGTTCCCCGTTAATTTGTACCTACGTGACGTAATTATTACATTATTTCTGCATTGTTTTAAGATACTCGTCGGTGTTTGGCTGGTAGTCTAAGTAGTAATTGTGAAGACAACTGCGAATTTGGGTTCGGTTTCTGTTGCTGTTGTTTTTTGTTTTTAGGTTTCCGTACCCGTAAGTGCCAAACGGGACCCTATTACTAAGCCTTCGCTGTCGGTTTGTCAGGCCGTCTGTCTGTCAGCGGGCTACCTATATCTCATGAAATAGGTACTTACACAGAAATTTTCACAGATTGTGTATTTCTATTGCCGTTATAACAAAAAATTATAAAAATCAAAGAGAGTCCCCCATACGAGAAACTTGTTTTTTCGGCGTTTTTTGCTAAATATTGTACCTACGATGGTACGGAACCCTTCGTGTGCGAGTCCGACTCGCACTTAGCCGGTTTGTTAGCTCTTAAAATAGCCTTGGTCTGTCACTTAGATACTTGGTTATTGATGATTCAGGATTGTAAACCGAACTAGGTTGTCGGGTCAAGGGCAATTTTTCATATAGAAATCGTGACGAGTTAACTGTTAATTTTTATTACTACGACGTAGCGTTGGAAGGCCTCCCACAAGATGGACCGATGATCTTGCAAAGGCCGCAGGAATCCGCTGGATGCGGGAGGCACAGAATCGGTCGGAGTGGTGGTGCTTAGGGGAGGTCTATGTCCAGCACTGGACGTCTTTCGGCTGAAACGATGATGACTATAATTCCGTAATATTACCTGTTAACGGGTAAGTACTACCTTTTAAATGTACGTTAACTTATCACTTTTATAGCTCTACAAACTTTAATATCCTTCGTAGAATGTTGAAAAGAACAAAAGAGCGTCACTAAATTAAAAAACAACGCGTCAATATGAAAAATAGATTCACGGCATTATTAAAACAGGGTGACACGATGAAAACGTTAACGGAACGGGGCGGAGCGGAGCGGAGCTATGTTTTCCGCTTTTCCGGTAAGTACTTATGTAATAAAACTAAGCCACAAATATAAAAATATTTTTCGTATCATAAACTTGAGTCGTACTGCCCAACTTTTATGAAACAACCAAGTTTTGAGGAAGTTTCTTTTATGTGTAGGTTGCATATTACTTCAAAAGATGTATCTATCTTCCACTACGTTTGTAAGAAGGTAGATAGTACAGGAGAGGTCTATAGCTAGAAAGTTTTTGACAATCATGTTGGTACATTGAATAGGTACCTCGTAATATTGTTATTTTCAGTAATAGGCTGCCACTTCAAATTTAGCCAGTAAAATCTACAACTGAAGTTATATTAAAATTTAAAAAACACCCGACTCAAACATTTCCTCATTTCTCTTTCCTACACTATCACTAGACCCTGTTCATCATCTATCTATAACCTATTCATTGAAACCTTCCAATGAGCTCAAACACGATACCTGTGTTGTAAGTTGGTAAGGGAGTTGGGTATCCTGCAAGTTCCAGGTGATGCTGCAGCATCAGTTTAAGGTTACTATGTCCTTGTAATGTCAATGAAACAGAACACCAAATTTCAAATCGATCAGACCCGTGGAAGACGCTCACATCCATTCATCAACTAGAAAAGAGCTGATGCAAACGGCTGAACCGATTTTTAATAAAACATGTCTAAGAACCATCGCCAGAAAACCTACTTTCAAATAAAAACCGCATTCAAATCGGTTCACCCGTTTAAGAGCTACGGTGCCACAGACAGAGACACACACATAGCGGTCAAACTTATAACACACCTCTTTTTGCGTCGGGGGTTAAAAAGTAGTCAACAACCTTTCAATGTTATCCTAAAAGGCTGTCTTAGAAGAAGTTTTACTACCTAAACATACCTACTAGGATAGGCCTAATCTTAATATAAAAAGTTTCATAAGAAAGAATACGAAGAAGTACCGATCGTGGCAAGATATACTGAATAGCGTCTGCTCGTAAGTCGTCCAGTAGGTACGCGAGAAACCTCGCCACCCCCTAGGGCGACGGAGAACCCAGTGACTTACAAAATACTAAGAATAAAATCATAAATAAGAGAACAGCAATCTGCACCGACCTTCTTTCCTAGTTTATCATTGGTCTGACCGATTTACAGCTCTAGGTATTACCGTTTACATTCATGAATATGTATATCTTTCCGCGGCAGCCTTATTAACCGATTTCTTGCGATTATGAATTTCCTTCCACGTCCTTCGGATTGTGATTGCGATAAAATTGTGTTACGCTATTGGTACTGGTTTGTATAGTTACTTAACTGGGTAAGTTTTTGTTGGTTAGTATAGGCCCTCAATAATTATCTCTAAAATAAAGACGTGGCACCTCCGCCACAAGGTAAACCAAACCCATAATTGCGTAATACACGATCGATCAGAATCTGAATCGTTTTGAAACAGATTGCTAATCCGTTGCTTCATAAATTCGACAAAAAAAACTACTCAACAACGTAAGTAACGCAATGAATGTTGTTCAACTGTCAAAATGAAACCGATTAGTCGTAATCTTTTACGAAAATGTCTTAGGTAATTAGATAGCCGGTAGGTAGTGGATGAGCTAAAGGATAATAGTTTTATTTTTTTAGGTAGTTTTGCATCCTGGAAATGCGGTGTTAAAAGCTCTAACTCAAACAAACAACTAGTCGCAGAAAAACAACACAAAATATAATTTTCCCAAATATATTTTGCTACTTATTATAAGATTCCCTCTTGTTAATCCGCTGCGTGCGTGTTATTCAGCTATCAAGAGGATATTTACGCGGGATTAACGACATGTTCTAACCTCCCAACACTTTATTAGTTTGTGTTGCCATTATATTATCATCATAAGGGAAATGGGTTCGTTCGTGTTGCCAGTAAATGGGTTGTCCGTTAAATAAACTACTGCAATCGTCACCTGGAGAGTTCGGAACCATAATAAAATGAATTTATATCCTGCTGTCAGCATAAAATATATGGAACTACCTTCGTTTTATGTCCTTTAATGTTTTGCTTTTTTTTGTGAAACAAATCCTTAGATTTGCAAAATTCATTTTTACATAGACGGCTTTAAATTACACGAGCCGTTTCTTGATAACAACTAAGCAACTAAAACCTGAGATTTCTGCCCTTTCGCTACAATGATTTTACCAAAACACCGAATTTCAAAGACAATCAAAGGCGTCCTCACAATAGTTCGCGTCAATCCGACTAAGCTACGAACAAATTGGACTGCAACTAGTAACAATTAGGCAGGTTACCAGGATTTGTAGTGTATTTATATTGGAATTCTAACATTGCAGAGATAGGCCCTAGGTAAGTATTCAAAGCCCTCGAACCTGCAATAAACCAAGAAATAATTTCAATAAGTACGTAGTTTTGGTTTGATTACCTACATTGAAGTGAAGCCGTGTCTTTAATATAAGTAGGTACTTATTACGTGACTTCATCAGTATGATCAAAAAGTTTAGTTTTATACATGAAATAAGGTTGAATATGTCCGAATAATGTATCATCAATCGCTACAATACTGCATACCAGTGTTAAGTCTATCAAATTCTTGTTTCTAATTAATGTTATTTCCACTTAACACGTTCAGTGCCGGGAGCCCTCCTGGAGGGTTCACCTAGTCGCATATGGGATGCCGGGAGCCCTCGCGGAGGGCTCATTTTAAATGTAGGTTTTTCTTATTGTGCGTTTTCACTGGCGAAACATTCACAACATTTGAACAATACTCATGTTGAAATTTTTACTTTCTATCAATCTTCCATACAATGTTTGACACAACAATTTACTCACTAGGATAAAAAGAGTCACTCTCTCATTTTGATGTGCTACCACACACCACAGGGCACAGATTAGCTACACAGAACATTTACAGTACCGGTAAACTGCCCTAACTTTGCCTGGCGTCCTAAGTTTGCCTATAATGAAAATGATGTAATATCTTTTTCATTTTACTTGTATGGCAATCGAAACTTAAAGCTGTCTATAAAATCTCAAAGTTTCCTTTGCCATACAAATAAAATGAAAAAGATATTACATCATTTTCATTATAGGCAAACTTAGGACGCCAGGCAAAGTTAGGGCAGTTTACGGTACGTATTGTGAGTTTTGAACGAAACAAGTCACTCATTCATTTGCAAGTCTATTTACGATTCTAAGCAAAGGAGTTAAGGTCTAAGTTTAATTGCCGTCTTTTGCTTTTGTTTGACGACGTCTCTTAACCATTCTCAACTCTCTTTCCCTCATCATCACTCGTGCAAGCTGTGTGACGCGCTTAACCGATTAGTCACCGCGTGTGCCTACTCTAATGCAGGTGTGCCATGTCGTGTTGTCATCACTACACACCACACTCGCGACTCGCTCGGCGAGTCGACTCACTGACACACTCATAGCACGTAAGTGCTCACAGGCCACCGCAGCCTCGCCTCATTTGTGGTAGCACAGTGTGCTAGCACACTTTGTAAAAATAGTACCTCGCACGATCCTCATTTTAATAGACTGCTACCCATCTCTACCGGCAACCCTCCCGGAGGGTTCACTTCCAATATGTGTGTTAATCGAATATCAGCTTTATACCTTCTGTTATTAAGTCATAAAAAAAGAATTGAAGTTGTACTGCAAAGTAAAGTGCAAAATAATTTAAGTTGATATTCAAAAAACACATTCTATTTGTTTACATGTCTGGTAAATAAAACGCGAACGCAGTATAGACAGACCTTACGAAAGAAATAAAGCCAAGCTCTCACTTGTTAGTGAAATTAGTCACAGTGAGCGAACTTTGATCTATTTCAAAGCTTTAGCAGATACAAAACGAAATGAGAGACTCGCCAAAGAGCTCAGCGAACTGGATTAGCCACTATCTCCTTTATCTGTGAAAGTTAGGAGTTAGGAGCCACCTGAATAATTATGTTCAGTCAGACTCGTTAGTTTGAAAACATATCTATATCTCTATCTTCTTTACTTACATATTATCAAAGTCGCTTTTCGCATCTGTCTGTGTGTTCGCGTTGTTCTTCTAAACTACGCAACGAATTTTAATGCAATTTTCACCATCATCTATTCCGGAAGGTGTACAGTTATGAATAGTAAATTAATTTTACAAACAATAAAGAAATCTTGTTGTTTTATCAAGTCGTAAACCCGTGTGAAACAGGGGCGGGTCACTAGTCTACAGTATAGATACAATACAGTATTCACTATCAGTTCTTGTTAGCGTGTAGAGACTAATGGAAGTCGTTGTAAAAGTTTTATTTATAAGCTTTGTCTTGGATGAAATGAATTACTTACGGCAGTGTATCATCCCCATTTTGTGTAAGAAGATTCCCCTAGCCGCATCAAATAAATAAAGTAACACTGAAAAGCCCTAGTGGGCATGCAGGTAGAGTAAAAGCCAGCCAATTTTGCATGCCTAAAAATAAAACTAGGTACAGTAAGTAGATACTTAGGTATATTCCTAGGTACAAGTACTTATTGACAGTTACTTAGGCACATAAGTACCTACGCTATACGTTAATCAAATATTTATATTACCTTCTAACATACCAACGTCAATCGATCGTTATTAATGAGCCACAAGTTTTCTTGGAAACCCGTCCATATTACCTATATTTCAATCCAAATAATTTCCCTTAAAAATATTATTATAGGGGCCGAAACATAATGAAAGCTAAAATATTTTTTCAGTTAATAACTACATTTCCATCGCCCTCCTTCGAGGGGTGACAATTAGGGCGGATTCAAATTGCGATGGGTTTGATTGATAATGTCGCACGGTCGCACCCCTGCCTGGCCAGAGGTGAGATAATACTTTAATTTTTATTCACAGACTGGCAGATTATACTCTAATGAATTGTTGGAGTAACTGTGTAGACAATGCAATTGAAATCGTTGCTAACGCGACTTACCCATTTGCCGATACCACTACTTTTGTAGTACATTTCCTCTAAGGGCATAGACCGCAGTTTGACTTTACTTTGGTAAGTAAAGCTTCTCATACGACTGTGAACCTTATCTGTAGGGATAACATTAATATGTATAATAATGATGCCGATTCTCTTGTCACAAATGCCTCTAAACGACTAAAAATCACCAAAATTTTGTTTATTCCTGTCAAACGATGATTTCCCATTCTGAAATAGACTAAAGTGATTTTCCATACAAAAAGTGAAAAATTCCATACAAAACACGTAGAGGCTGCCCCCACAACGCGCCTCCGTCTCTAAATAAATTCAGGGTAGGGCAAACAAGTATCTGCCGGGGTTGCGGAAAAGTCCGAAAGGGATACCGTGGCCCCTGGCAACGTACAGGCAGCGGAAGGAACACGGGTGGGTTTTAGTCAGTAAGAGTCTGACGCCCTGCTGCTCCACTCAGAGAGAAAAAAAAGGGGCAAACAAGTATGTACCACGTGGAGTCGCGATTTTCAAATTCGATTTAGTTGTGTCAAAATATTTTTTAAATTTAGAGATTTTTTATTGCATAATATCGTTAAGATTCTCATAGCCAAAAGTAAGGAATATTAGTGATAGTTTACTTAGTTTAGTTCGGTGTACAAGGGAATCGGCACCAATGCATATGAAACGCAATAAGGTTCACAATCGTATGAAACGCTTACTTAATTAACAAAGTGCGGTCTGTGAATCTTGCCCTAAGTTTTTAGGGAGCCAAGACTCTCTTACCGAGCTCGTTTACTCTGCTCAATTCGGATGCCAAGCCATATTGTACCTCTACGTATTTAAAAATCCATAGCATTTGCAAGCACAGCTCGTATCAACGTTAAAATTCAGAGGCAATTTTCTTTTTATAATGTAGGTAGGTAGTGGGATTTTTTCGCTCTGGTTTTATAACTCGATGCCCGATGAAAATCTTAAAAGAGATCCTGTTTTGATTCTCGCGATGGACACCATTAGGTTTTCTCTGGGATGAAATTGACCCTGAAAAACATCCCAAAAATACAAAACTATTCCTATTTCTCAGGGAAAATTTTGTAATTTCGCCTGATACTATCAGTTAGTGCCTGCAACCTAGTACACACACCTTCATTGCGGTGACAGCGATTATTTAGCGGTAATTATACAAAGTAACTGAAGATTGTATAGAAACTTACCTACGATGCCTAAATTAATTAATTAAGCGTCCTTCATCTGATCGAGCCCTTACTTGATGTAATATGTGGAGCTCAGATGACTCAGACTATAGGTTCATTTATACGTGGCGCCGACTTTCATTGGCCGATTATATGGCTCAAACCTTGGCGACAAGCCAGCAGGCGGCGCCAGAAATTTCACGGCTCTTCACTTTGTGAATCAACCCAGAAATTATCATTTTATTTGTTTTAATATTATTCATGCAGCAGTTATAGTTCTAAAGTAATTTAACGGCAAAATGAGGTCGGTAACGTAGTAACAATAATAATTATAATACTATTAACGTTTACGAATCACATTTCAGCGGAATACCAACTTGACCCGTCATTATCATTTCAGCCGAAAGGCCACTGTTGGACATCGGCAGCCGCCTATGGTGCTTGGGGGATCCCAAGCACCGCCACTTCGACCGATTCTGTGCCTTGCCTAATTTAATGAGAGCGTCGATAAGTCGCTCTAATTAAACTCGTTATGAATGGAGTTTCAATCGCGCAGGAGCAATCTTGGAGGGAAGAAAACAAGGCATTTCATTAAGAAATAAAAACTTTTATTATTATCAGTTCAAATATCGTATTTACATTCTTTTAAACGAGTAAAAGCACATTGTTTATACATTACAAAAAAAATATTAAAAAATCGTAATTAAATCAGTAGCGGGACAATTTCGTGATACATAAAATAATAGAACATAGTTAATCGAAAATAACCTATGATAGTTAAAAATTAAAATAAATCTCATATCGTCCGTGTAATTCGGAACTCATACAATCGGCAATGGCAACTCGTATAGGACTGTCGTAACTAAAAAACCGTAACAACTAACTGATTAATTAATAATACCTATATACATTTCGTTCCTTCGCAACGAACGTTAGCCTTCCGGCATCGGTCAGTACATCGTACAAATGCAAATTATTATGTATACAATAGAATTTCCACTATTCTCAATATAAATGCTCGACGTAATCTCGTATCGTACATACGTGTGCCTCACTCAACGGGTGAATTATTTACTTTGCATCCCCTACTCACTAGAGCCGCGAGTGTGCCTGAACCACGAGTGCGCTCCGCACATTCAATTGCTAGCGAATTTTATTTATTACTACATTAAAACGGCGAATTCTGAAGACTTTCGTCGGATATTAGGTTATTCTATACATATACTTTATTAGATTAATGGATTAAACTTCGATATTCGACAATATCTACACACTTCACAAAGTAATACATTATCTAAGGCAACAGATGGCGGATTGCCTCGCCTTATTACAAATACGTTACCAATTCAACAATCAAATAAGGAACGTATCTTACAATAATCAATTATTTGACGAACCCGCCTTTATTACCTCCAAAATTCGCAGACTGCTTCTACCACACTCGCGTTTCAGTTACGCATCGCTGCCCTTCCTAAGCTACATACAATAAAACTCAACAAACCATATACACTGAAAATATTGCGTTTCACATACTATACAATTTACGTACTATTGGTGTTCGGAACCGTATTATGAATTAACTACTCGATAGTGCCGGGGGCGGCTCTTGAGTTTGTGACGTAACAATTTTGTGCTCAATTTAGTTAAAATTTTGTTTAATTCCGCTAAGTGCAGCCCCCAGCACTTAGTGTAAACGTCTCTAAAGCTCGGTAAGGACTACACTAAGTTGATCTAAGCTCACTAGTGTTTATTTTATCTCCCGCGCACACTGACAACTCGATTCTACTACTCGATTCTATTACTTATTATCGATTTTTTGTCGCGTATTTTGGCAGTGCGTTCAGTGCGATTCAATTATTATAAGGCTTTATTCGCTTAGTCTTAGCGTAGGTAACATTTAATTGATTTTTATTGCTATTCGTCACCAATTTTATTTACAGAAATGATATTTTTTTCGCATCTAGACTAGCATTATTTTTAAGACTACGTACGAAATGACCTTTATACCATACTAATGTCTTGATTAATTTTAAATTCCCGGATTTCTATGAAGCGTTTATTTTAATTGTTGGCACAATTTCCGTTCACGTTTCTGTAGGGCTACAATCTATTTTGAAATCACAGATAACTTGTTTGTGTCGCTTTCTAACACGACATCGAGGATATCGCATTTAACATTTTGTGTAATGTTAATCTGTCAAGTTGCCAATGCGCCGGTCCTACGTTACTTACACTGCGCTCCTAACCTTACGTCGTGGGGACCACTAAAAATTCACTAAACTGGTTAATTTCACTAGTCTTTAGTCTAGACGGAACCTATCTCCATCTACTCTACCTCGCCTCGCTCAGAACAATGATTAGTATATTATTTATAAATCGTCGAATTTCCTATCACGTTACAATTTACAGTAGGACGGTCCCACACTTGATTAAATTTGAGATCTGCGAAGATTAAATAATTTTGGTAATAGATGATCTCCGTTCAATTCACAAGGTATCACTGGAGGCGGCGCTCAGCCGCGACACATGTCCTCGCCACACTAACTTTACTATTTGAGCACCGTGGAAGGAATGTGTGCATAAGATTTAGATAAACGCCAAGATTCAATGGAAGAACCCCTACCATGAGTTACGATGACTCGATATCCGCAGTTCGAATAAACATCGAAAAGTAGCCAATAGAAACCAATATTTGATTCATGTCCAATCAGAAATCAATCGTAAACTCATGCTAGAAGCTCAATGATAAAACCGTATAGTTTCATAAGACTGCATTAGAGTTAATCACATCGACAATTATCCCTTAATAAATATAAATAAACATCTTCAAAATTTTTACCAAATTATGAGCATATATTTCCAGCATAAAAATCTTTTAAAATAATACGTCATACTCTTCTCAATTAGATATACATGGCACACTGCTCTGTTTATATATTTATAGTTATAATTCATACACTCGTTACCTATCAGTTTACCTTGTCACCATAGAATAATTGAATTATATGGATGGATATTCCGTTGGAAGCTTAACAAGCACTAATAGAATAATAGAAAGGACAAAGCATTCGACGGACGAACAAACAATGATTGGGGGGGGTGAAATCAACTGAATACTGTCGGCATTCGATGCCCGTTCGAGCGATTCATTTTTTTTTAATCTAGACGATAGAACTATCACGAAATGTTGGTCCGACGGAGCGAGTCAGTCAGAATGTGACGCCTCCTGGTGCAGTATAGGGATCGCGGCGTAGGCGCCGGGCAGAACGTAAAAAGCGTAATTGATTCGACTAAAGGGCTCGCGGGCTAAGTCTCACTTGATGGTCGCGTGCCGCGTCTCAGGGTGCAGGCACACTCCCTCCACTGTGAATATTGATACCTCTGTAACAATGGAAAACATGTTTTAGACGAGTGCTTTTACTGGATAAACTTGGTTCTGTTGTGAATGTGAAGTTGACTTTTTCTGAGAATGATAAGATAAAAATAATATGTACTACCGAAGAATTTCATATCTAAGCAGTTTGAAAACAAAATCCCGTGAACACGATGACCACATCTGTTACCGCCGCGGTTCTATATCGGTCGAGCACTGCAAGTAGAAATAGTCCTTACGGTGTATAGATATGAACTTCCTCGATGGTACAGATCGTAAATAGTTTTTTAAATCTTTTTTCAACGACGGAATTATTATAATGTGTGAAGTTAAAGATTGGTTATAAAATTTCAAGTCATTTTCTCCTTTTCATTTCTATATTATAGAGAAAACTAAAACACAGTTATAGTTATTAAACGATTACAAAACATGGTCGTCCTCTGTATTAGACGGACGTCCGCGACGGACAATCTGCGTGCGGGTATGTCTTTAAAAACAAAGGTCACTGGTACGTGGCGCGGATCGTCCGCGAAAGAAGTTATAAAAAGTCGATGGGAATTCTGTAAATACATATTTGTTATGGTCGCAAATTATATTTTGATCAAAATACAACTTGACACTGACCTGCAAATTGTAAAAAAAACTTATGAAAATGTGAATTTCGTGGGATACCATAGGGCCTAAATCAGTTATGTGTCGTTCGTCACTCACCGTCGGGCAGGTCCCTGAGCCGCGGCGGCAGCGACGCGAAGTAGGCGTGGTGCAGCGCCCTCTGCGCGGGCAGGCGGCGCGCCGGGTCGGGCTGCAGCAGCGCGGCGGCCACGCGCTCGGCGTCGCGGCCCGCGTCGCGCAGGCGCGGGAAGGCGCCGCCCAGCGCGCGCGCCGGCGCCGCGCCCCAGCGCGCCACGTGCGCGCGCAGGCCGGGCAGGCGGCTCACGCCGATCCAGCTCTCTTCGGTGGGGGTGCCCACCACCTGTGGGAGGCGAGGGTTACATACTTGTTTTTATATTAAACTGGTGAACCTCGTCAAATAGACAGTCGACGCGAGAGGGTCTTATCGTCGGGCTCCTTTCACCATTTATTATTTGAGTCGAGACATAATGCAAGAACCTAACAATATAAAAAATTATGTGCAAAAGTAAAGTCCAGTTTATACGATGGAAAAAATCACAACATGTCGACTTGCTATAAGTTACTAGTAAATTAAACTACGCAGAAAAAAACTGAATAATGGTTGTCCATGTCCTTAAGGTACCATTCCATAGCCGACCGCAGACGGTAGCAGCAGGCGACGGATCCCCGCGACACAACTGGTTTCTATGTATTTCTATAAAACCGACGTGTCACAAGCTACGGAAAGTATTTCATAGAAATACGTAAAAACCAGTCGTGTACAGTCGGCTACGGAATTGTACCATTGGCCTCTATTAAAAAGTTGCCAAGTGCCAGAAGAAGAAATACTTACACAAAAAATATTCATACCTTAAATATTTTATCTAGTTGGTCGTGTGTGTCCCTAACTCCAGGAAAGGTGGGCACTCCGCAGAGCATCTCCACAAATATGCAGCCAACGCCCCACATGTCCAGCGACGTAGAGTACTCCGTGCTGCCCAGTAACACGTCTGCACAAAACAAATGCTATTGGTAAATCGTCTATAAAGACTATTGCCTCTTGTAAAGGCTGTTGGAAAAGTGGCATGTACATAATAAAAATAGTAATTTAATTCATTCACTAAGAGACAATGCACTGTCTAAAGCGTGTAGAAACATGATATGTTGCACTAGTGTCTTAAGGTACTCCTTCACTAGGAGCTGTAATGTAATAAACCAACATTCGATTTTGTGCATTACGATATACCGGGTTCACACGGTTCGATTTTAGTTCATCAACTGTAGCTAAGTCGAAAGCGATTTGAACTGTCTGAACAGACTTTCAATCAAACTGAATTTTAAATTCAAAGTATTGTTTGTTGAACAACAAAAGTTGTTCAACTAAAATCGAACCGTGTGAACGGAACCGGTATTACAATACTGCCTCACTGACTGCCGAGCATTCGTCGCTGCCGTCTAGATTACTGAGCCTGCACCGCGACATGGTCATTACAAATGGTTAGTATTTATGTTACAAATTGTATCACGGGTGCTCCCGCTTATCGTCCTGTCAACCCACTCACTACTGTAATATTACAAATTGTATCATTACAGTTCGCTCCCAGTAATACTCGGTTCACCAAACTCGTTGATGTAATGCTCGAATCTGTACTGTTGCATTACAGGCGAATGCTCCCGGTGAGAGAGCGACTCTGTATAGCGTAAGGAAGGATTTTAAAAAAATGTATACCATACAGGTTACAAGTTAAATAGGGGGATAAAAGTTTGTTTTCAAGATCGTCAGTTTTGTCGATGGGAAATGTTATCGGGCACACGGCTTTTACCTATAATATTTCAGTTTAATATTGATGAGTGCTAAAAAGGACTTTCAGCGCTTTGCAGCATCAAGGTATGATTCCGAACAACGCTGCACGCGGCAGTGCTGCCGCAGCAGTGCTGCCGCGTCTCTTCAGTTTGGGGACCAGGGGCCGTATTACGACGTATTAATGCCACCATTATTCCAGTGTGAGTGAGAGACGGAGCTACACAAGGCAGCACCATCCTTTTTTCGCAGTGGAATAATGATGGCATTAATACTTCATAATAAGGCCCCAGTAGTTACGCGTCACGCAATAGTACTGACGCGGCAGCACTGCCGCTTGCAGCGTTGTTCGGAATCATACCTCAAAAACAAAGAAATCTTAAAAATTCGGATGGTTCATCGTGGAGTCCAGCTTATGAATGAATTTATCGAGGTTGTAGTTGACGTACTTCAGTCAGTTATCTAGGACGCCACTTTTATGTTGATACCGTACTTAATAGTAAATGTACCTACTTAAAATCTAAAACGTTACTTTTTTATAAAAATAAATAAACTGTCTTAAAACCACTCCACAACAATTTAGCAGACTGGGTAAGGGTCGTGAAAATGGCTAACTCAATATAAAAATGAAGATAAATGACGACTCGTGACGGTCATAAAAGTATATTTAGGGATAGTAGGCGACATTCAATTTTCACTGTGCCAGTGTACACCGTAAATTCACATTATATGGTTGTAATAATATATCACTATTATTGATATGTTTTCAGAATCTGAAAACAAACTATAAAGTATTCTTAATAACTTTAGCGAATGTTTTGAAAACTGTCCAAAAGTATGTAAAAGCAGGGCTAAATCATCACGCATTCAAGGCAAGGAGATCGACGCGCAACTTGTTACCAAGGATTCAAGTACATGATTCTGGAATCCCCTTAATCCAAAAAATAATTGTTGTTCCATAGATTTTGTATTACACTTTTCTTTGAAACAGTAGATTTTTTAATGTGTAACATCTGTCCTCTCGCTTTCCTGCAATCTGTGGGGGTGATTTCGTGAAAAGGGACGGAAGTGTGTAACAGGAAGCCGGGGAAGCGCGCGCTATTTTATTTGACCAAAGAGCGTGCGCGATGCTAGAGTTGGCTGTCAGATGGTACCAACCGAGAAGTTGGTACTGTCAGCCAAGATGTCAGGTGTTTTTTTTTTAATGACCGACCTAACAATTCTACGCTAGTGGGTTCCAGAATCATGTGCTGAACTCATGGGTACAGTTTGCGCGTCGAGGTCATGCCACCCTGTGGAGTTGATAGCATATTACATCTTCACATCATTTTGGTTGTCAATATTTTCGACTGTCATAGCTGATCTACCATCGCAATTATTTACAGAGCTTGGCATTTATTAAACTTGTGACTGTGGCAACTAGGTATAGTACTAATCGTAGAGTTTTTACCTTAAAATGGAAGCTTTATTAGATCACTTTCTGGACCTCAGAGGTTTTTCTCGAGACCTATACAACGTTGGAATTTAAATTTTGTTTCGTAACGTGTCGTGTATGCTATGCTCGCTTGAGCTTTGGCGTTGATGAGAACTCTGTGTATTTAACAATCATTTTGCCGCTATTCACAACGACCACTTAGAAGAATATCCAAAACGATGCTTAGCTGAAAATTATACAGGGTGTAAACAGCGACGCGCACTGTTATCATGAATTCAGCACATGATTTTAGGCCCGTTGAAATATTTCCCCGAATATTAAAAAATATTGACCGTACAGGTATTGCACTTTTGTGAAACAACATTTATTTTTATTTTTTATAACCGACTATCTATTTCTACGCTGACTAATATTGCAGGTTCGCGAACGGGCTCTTAGCGCGCTTAGAGCTATGACCAGTACGCTTTTAACGTTCTGCATCGTTCTCACAGGTATAATTTCAACATAAATGATGTAACCAATATTTTGTAACCGTATTTTGATTTAAAAGAGTGTCCGTAGTTTCTTGCCCGTTCTTCTCCGTAGGTACCTAACTACGCTTTGGAATGGGCAACTAGCTGCATCTTTCTGACTGGCCGACCCCTTGACAATTTAAAAGTGCGTATAATTGGTTTATTTGAAATAAATGCTTTGAGTTGAGTTTGGGGGTGACTAGAATCATAAGTGTTCCTTACACCGTGAAGTAGCATTGTTTTATTTTATCATCCGCACAAATATTTCAGCAAGGAGTTGTTTAACACATCACATCGCACAAATACCGCAGTCAAAATAACAAATTATGTTGCACTTCCCTCGTTCGCGTGACAATATTACGGGCGACACCCGTTAAACCATATTACAGTAAAGTTTTCAAGGAAAGCATTAGTTCTGAATATAAACAGAGCGCGTGTCACTTCTAATTTTACTAAGTCTGTTACTAGAAATTTTCATAATGGTTCTCTTGTTTTCTCCAGGAAGCTTTTAATAGTTGACTGTAAAATATTAGTGGTACCTATTATCGTTTTAAGTCAAGACAAATTCGTAATTGAGTTTCTGATGAATGAGTTAAAGGTCTGTTTGAAGGACTGTCTTTAAAGGCGAAAGAAATTTTGCAATAATAATATTCATTTGTAATCGACTATCTCGCATGTTTACCAAATAACTGTGGCGGCATCTACATTTCCACATACGAACTACGTATCAAAGACCTGACGTCACACAAATCCTGCATCGCGCAATTAGAGTTTACCGCGCGAACGACAAATATAAGATTATCCGACATCAATAGGTGGGCAGTTGTCTGCCAGGACACGACACCTGTCTGGTCGGAGAATCCTCAATTTTCTAAAGAGGATAAGTGAACTTTACACCTTGTTCCTCATATCTCTAAATAACTAACATTTTTCGTAAAGAGGTAGAATACAAGCAGTAGAATTAGATTCACCTCTAAGAAAAGGGACAATATTATCTTTTCAGTCGCTTGACTTAAAACATGCCCCTTTCCATGAAACATAACATAACATCACGCCTTTAATCCCCGAAGAGTTATCAGAGGTGGACCTGCAGTACACCCAAAATTCACCAATCATCTACTGGTACCAGTAATGCGCTTCGGTAATCTTCGTGTTTCCGAATTAGTACGAACGTTGCGCCACAGAGTAACCCCCACAGAGGCAATGCTTCTCGGTCTTGTACTACCCCGCTTTGTATTAGTGTACCTATCATTGCGCGTTTCTATGAAGTTTTCTTTCTGTCGTGTTACCTACTCCGTTTTCAGATCGTCAAGACTTTTGGAATTACATAGAGTTGTTAATCTATAATTTTGTAAATATAGTAATACAAAATAGGCAAATAATTCATGGTTGTAACAGCTCTTTATTAGATCTCATCATCGCGCGTTCGTATTTCCGAAGGTAGACGATGATTTCCGAAACGTATACTTTTCTTTGGAAAGCTGTACTTACCAGGTGGACGGTACCATAGCGTGACGACCTCATGCGAGTACGTGTGGCTCGGCACGGACTTGGCGCGCGCCAGACCGAAGTCCGCCAGTTTCAGCTCGCCGTGAGAACTTATTAATAAGTTCTGAGGCTTCACGTCCCTGTGACAAGGAAAAGGAATTGTTAGATACAATGTAAACTGAAAGAGTTAGTAACCTAGTATAAATGAATCTGTTGTCAAATCTTTTGTAGGCGTTGTTATTGGTTGGTCAAAATATCAATAAACAATAAAATAAGTTGCCAAGATCTGTTTCAAAAGAATCTGATGAAAATGTAAACAAACGGGTTAGAAACCGTACCAATGTGGATGCCAATTAGTAGCGCTACTTTCAAATTTAGTACTTTTATTTGATTATTCGAATACTTAAACCCGAAATTGTAATTTAAAATCAACTTAGAGAGGTTTTTCATTTGACGATTGACGTTAATTTTCGTGTCAAAGTCGATGATTTTTCACTACAGTTTAATAATGTTATTAAAACAATAATTATTTGAATAGAGAGATATAGATATTAAGTTGAAACCTTCTATAAATACAGATGATACAGATGTTATTAATTCCCTTTAGTGATTACGTAGGAATTTAACATAAACAAGGTTTGTTTACATATTTATCAGATACTTTTGGAACAGGCTATAAGCTTTTAGAAACGGAGGTTAGCCGTTTGGGTACCAACATATTAAGTTGTGAATTTAAGGTACGTTTTCAATGAACGAATGTGAGCACAAGGTCGTAATTTGATTACGAAGGGATCGTTGTCCAGTTTACCGTCAACGGCAGATAAATTGACTGTAATTGAATTTTTCCCTAATTTCTATTACATTATCGAACCCGTCATTAAAATCGGAATCTAATTTTGTAACAAAATACCGCTATTCTATTATAAAATCAACGCATTATTAGAAAACCTCTGACCATTTAAACGTTGCAGAGTCAGACCAAGAGAATCTCGGAAAAGCAACGTTCCGAACTGTCCTCCAACTATTCCATTTTTCTCATCTCCGCATATTAATAACAATATAAGCTAATACTCTTGTTATTACATTAAGTTTCGTTTTATTATTATTATAAACAGCAAACAGTATATGCCCGCCATTGTTTACCTTCGCCTCTTGGCGACGATATTAAAATAGCAGAGTAGGACCTAGGTATTACACTAGATAGATTTTTTAAACTAGACTGTCTGGCGAAATCTATGCATACAATAAAACAAAGTAGCTTCTCGCGTTTGTTTGTATGTCCGCGTTGTTTCTTCTAAAATACGCAACGTATTTTGATGAGGTTTTCAACACAATTTAGAGAATGTATTCCGGAAGGTCATACATTATTAAACTTATAGATAATTAAGGAATCTCTATGTTTTGGCAAGTCGCAAAAACCTTGCGAAGCAATGGGTTACGGGAAGTTACGGACGGTATGTCCTTGAGTCCGATGGAGCGCGAACCGTCCGTAACTTCGGTCGAAACTACGGATTTTGCTTAGGGAGTAGACCGCCAGGGGCGTGTCACTAGTTGAGAACATTTTTTTAAGCCAATGGCTGAAAAGACTGATTAAATAAAAATTGTTGGCATAAAGTGAAAAATATTATCAACAGTGTGGACTAAGAATTTCATTAATGATTTTGGTCACCTTTCCGTTTATCTTCTACCAGGTTTATGCACTAGCGTGCGCAGATACGGTGAATAAGTTCATTTAATACAACATTGCGTGTTCATTCTAAGATTAATAAAAAATCGGTTAAGTGCGAGTCGGACTCGAGCACGAAGAGTTCCTTCCGTACCACCAAACAATATTTAACACAACGTTTTTTACTTTAGTATGAAAAAAAAAACATGTTTCTTGCTGCTACCTATTACGGTTCATGAGATACCGCTGACAGACAGACAGACAGACAGACAGACGGACGGGCGGGCGGACGGACGGACGGACGAACAGCGGAGGCTTAGTAACGGGGTAGGGGGGGGGCTCCCCACCCCGGGCACGGCACGTTCGGGCATGGAACCCGAATAAGCATATTAAAATTTACTCAATCTCAGAGACGTCTTACATTGGAGTCTCTAAAATTATCCCACGGGAACGTAGGGAGAAAAAGTATCCTGTGTCATGTCACCTATGTGCCAAATTTTATCAAATTCCGTTCAGTCGTTAATGCGTGAAAAAGTAACAGATAAACAGACCGACGGACTGAGTTTCTTTCGCATTTATAATATTAGTATGGAGTCATTCAAATCAACTTTTTTGGTACCACACAGAGAAACAAGAATCACAAAAGCTTAAATTAATAAATAACCGGTACAAATAGTAAAACTTACCTGTGTAAAACTCTTCTCCTGTGACAGTATGAGAGTCCTCGCAGCAACTGGAACATGTACAGCCTCACGTTGTGGTGGTTCAGCCCGCCAGGATGCCTCTCCATGTATTGTGATAGATCCGTGTCCTGGACGAAAAAAAAAATTGTTAGTACCTATATTTTGTTCCATAGTACAGTAGGCCGCACATCAGTGGTCAGTATAAGCTGGCCTCGCTTTCTATTGAAACTCCGTACTACGCTAGACCAGCTCAAAGTCAAAGTGTTACCACTGACGTGCAGGTACGTTACACCACCTCAAACGGGATAGTAGATTTCACCTACAGAAGAAGAGTTGTATAAATGTTCCGTAGAAGATATTGATAGGCTAGTTTAGTGATTAAATGTTAAAAGAAATTGTTTAAGTAGGATATCGGAATCACTTTTACACGTTATATTTAAAAAAAATAAGCTAAACTCCATTTGAAATAAGATTAGACATTTAACTAAACCTTTTTACAGTCCGTTCAACCGATACAGACTCAGGTCTCCTATCTTTGAAAGGGAGTGGGCTCTATGATCTACCACTCGGGCCCAGTACGGATTGGTAGATGTCACGTCTTCGAATTTTTGGTTCTAGGACATGCCAGTGTCCTCACGATGTTTTCCTTCACCGTCTTGAGAGCAATGGTGTTATCACTGGGCCACCACTGCTAATGCATGTCATAGGTAAGCAATATGGTGAAGGTGTAGTCCTAATTCTTTTGTATACTGGCTAGCAGCATACAAAGATGATGAAGCCGAGACTGCTTTTTACAAACACTAGTCAAGGACTAGTAGTAGCTTATACAAATATTAATGTTGGGTGTGTCGCGACAATATAAAAGTGAAACTTGACGTAAAGCGTCAGTTCAAACAAAAACGATATTTACTGTTGACATTAGCCTGGACACTTTAGTTTCACTTTCAAGCACTACAAAGACGAATTTATTATACAAAAACGTAGGTAATAAAAATGAAGTAAAAACAAAATCGCATTTCCATCGTCGAAGTGCGTCATCTTGATGAGAAATAACTACTAGAGGTCGTTTATACACGAAATAAGCTTAGTTTATAATTCGAATAACACCCAATAGTAATCGAATTTCAATTGATATTGGAAAGAAAGATAGGCACGTCAAATGAAATTGGATTCGTGAACAGATTGCTGGTTAGAGATATTTGTTTATTATATTTTGGAGATAAAAGATCAATGAACTATGAAAGTGGAGGAATTTTGTCCGCTGTGTTATTTATTGGCACTTTTTTCCCTTGGCCTTGCAATTAAACTTAACAGGAAAATATCGGAATGTAATTGGGTAGATACACAATGCGTTGCATTTTGGGGTCATTATTTAATCCTAGTCAACCTAGAGGTAAAACATGATATTTAAAACAAGTGCCTATCACTTTGTGTATTAGAACATTCGGGAGGGGAAAAAAGAACATTAATTCCGCACACCACTAGAATATATTGCATGCGCAGTAAATGTTTGATAGCGATAAATAGCTTTCAAACATTGAACCAATCTTTCAATTTAGACAACTACTGAGCCTCTTTCAAACTTTGCCCCACTACTCGGTCTTCCTCCACAAAAGTAGAGGCAGACGATGAAAAGACGGCGAAAGTAGAAGAGTCCAGCCGAAGTATGGGTGGAGTAGTATAGATAAAAATCTATTCTACTCCAGCCATAAGTCGTGTAAGTAAAGAATCA
The DNA here is from genome assembly GCA_949128155.2 of Xanthia icteritia. NCBI lineage: Eukaryota > Metazoa > Arthropoda > Insecta > Lepidoptera > Noctuidae > Xanthia > Xanthia icteritia. Next base: position 16,091,189 of record OX421947.2, on the reverse strand, counting down.
CTCACCACAAATTCAAACACGAAAGTTAGCGTCTCCCTGGTGTGCACGATGTCGTGAAGTGTCACAATATTGGCGTGCTTCAACTCTTTGAGTAACGAAGCCTCCCGGATGGCTGTGAACGGCGCCCCTTCTTCTTCTTGCAGTCTGATCTCTTTCAATGCTACCACTTGCTGCGTTAAACTGCAACAAAAGAAATACTTTAGAATGGTGATTGGGTACTTTAACAACGGCTATAGATTTAGTCGCTTTTTGGAAACTCATACAGCGACTGATGCTTTGCACATTTCTTCGGATGCCATGACTTTGACATTACACAGCTCGATGCTCATTTTTTTTACCGTGACCAAAGGCAAATAGTATTGAAATTATGAAGCAGCATAGACGCAGTCGCCAGATCGTCGATGTTAAAAGTATCGGGTGGCTATAGCCCTAAGATAACAAGAGAACACCAATAACACGCCGATTGTTTCTGATTTTGAATAGGTAGCTGCTCGGGCCCTTTTGAATTAACCTCTTTGATAAAACACCTTATTGGTAGTTGTCAGATCGTGACAATAGTAATAGCCTTACTGATGCCAGACTCGTGAAACAATACCAACTACGTCCACAGCGTTTTGTTCTAATGGCACGTTTGATAAAATAAAACAAGTGTACGGATAATTTCTCATTGTTTATACCAGTCGTGGTCACGACTAGGCTAGTTCACACGTAAGTCTAGGTAACATAAATAATGCAACGCTATGCCTCATTTACATCGCATGCTCTAGCCATTGAAATTGGAGGCATGGAAAAGTAAACAATTTATCGCACCTGTCGACCTACGACAATGTATGAAGAAAAGTAGGATAGGAAGTCATTTATTACCGGATATACGTAATTATGTCAGTATGTCTGGCGCCCACTGATCAGGAAACTACGCTCATTAATATGCTAGACGTCTTGACATCGTTAAGTAAAGTACCACCGTGATTATGGCATTACAATTTAATAACTTTCCTTCAAGAGACAAAATTAAATTCTCTTCAAAGCTTTTTGTGAATGATGCTTTACACATTAATTCCTAGTTAGCGTCACTGTACTGCAAACTCCTTTCAGGACTAGATTTTAGCTTCTCAAATTTTATGGCATTTATGAGGTACGAGAATGTAGTTACCCGATTTCAAGGCATTCTTGAACAAATTTTGTAAAAGCTAGATGAAATACTCTTCAACTAAGTACAGAGGACGTGCAGAACTCGCGTTGAAATTGTTATGTTGTTGCCTCACCATAGCGATGTAAGGAAACTTGAACCGCCATGAATACGACAATTTGGAGTTGAACACGCTTATTACCGCTCAAGTCAGTCAGGTGAAGCACTTCATTCAATATTCACGAGCAATGAACACTGTAAGTTCCGTTTGAGTTGGCCCACTCGACCTGACCCAGCCGCAAACCACCGAGGTTTAGCATATTAATTCGTGAACTAAAATATACGAGAGTTTTTAACGTAAAATTTTATTTGGCGTGAGTCCTATATTAAAATTAACGAGCCGGAATGTTAAAGCCTGTAGAGATAAATAAAGCCGAAAAATATTCCGTCCGTTGGATTTTTGTAAACAAAAAAACATTATTTATAAAAGCCGAAGCCTTCGCTCCACTTAAATGTTTGTTGTATTTTGATACAAAATTGAATAACAGCTCGGTGGTTTAAATATCGAGTGAATTCGAGTGACATCAAAGGCCGATTTCAAAGTGGAAACCCAGGAGACGATGACAAGTGCGACACAAAGGTGACATTGTTGAGAAAACTACGAACTCGGATGCGGATGGCGAGAAAATGCGAGAAAAGATTTTTTTTTCATGAGGACGAGAATTGAAGAAATGTGAACACTCTCACCATAAAGTAAAAATGAAAACGAGATTGTAAGAATATTTGAATGTCTTAGAAAAGTAAAGATGTAGGCAGAGGGACTCCAATAACGGATGGATTTCATTTCAAATGACAAACTAAAGGTAGTTCAATTAAAGATAAAGTTAAACAAATCTTTAGTAATATTCGAACTGTTTAACGTCCAATCTATTTGAGTTAATAAAGTAATTAAAAGCAAGGCTTCTTGAAAGCTATTAGACAAGGAACTCTTTAGTAATGCGAGTGATAGCGAAGATTTGCTGAAATGCCTCGGCCGCATCCACTCGAGCTACTCCCCCGACGCATATTTAAATATTGATGTTCGTTACGAAATGCATAAATATTTATAAAGACGATTACTTTTACCGAGGAATAATTAATTTCCTTCAGTCCTTGTGTCAATTAGGCGACTTCCTCATTATGTTTGATTTTATTCAAAGGAAAATATTGCCTGAGTTTGTTTTTGTTTTGGTAAAACATGACTTATCCTTCTTCAATTGTGTAAGGGAACTACATGAGAACAACTCATTGTTCCGTAAAAAACATTCGCTAGCCACAAGGGGTGGTACTGGGGTTGACAGCCCAAGATTTGCTGGGCCACAGATTAATAAAGATGGGACACTCTTTAAAATCATTTAAATAAAAAGCGACTCTTACTACAACACAATAAAGTGCAATTCAGGTCGCACAGCGCCAATTACTCTCGATGTTTGCCTTCACCGTTTTGAGAGCAGTGGTGATGAAATAATTTAGACAAAGTAAAGATTGATAGATAGATAGATAGAATACTCTTTATTGTACATCATAAAAATTACAGACATAAATTTAGAAATTTTACATAGGGTGACACAATGGGCGGTTTTATCGCTTAAAGCGATCTTTTACAGACAACCTATGGATGGATTAAAGGTAACAGGAGAGACAATACTGCAGGTAGTCAGTGGTGTACCATTTACATATACAATAAACACATACATATACATATATATGCATTTACATATATATATATATAGATATACTTATTTAAAATTATAAACGTGAAACAAGACCAAGGAACTATATGCTAAGTGCATGCTTGGGTTCGAACCCACGACCTACAACTCGGTAAGTGGCGGCCCTTACCACTGCCACTTAAAAAGAAGATAACTGTTGTTGAACTAAAGATCTCAGAAACTGCATCAGGCAGACAGGCACGAAATTATTTTGTACCTTAAGTTAAGAGAAATAAGGTTGTAAATAATAAAAGATACTCACTTGCTATAACCCTTATACACTGTGGCATAGGAACCCTCACCAAGTTGCTCGAGCTTTATGTAGGCTTCGGATTTCCCGAAGGGAGAGTCACCCTGTTGACGGACAGAAAAACATTCATTAATCAACTGAACACGTTGAAATAATCCTGTAATTTGCGACACCGCACAAACATGCAGATATTATATATTACAGCTATATGTAAGCGGGCACGCCCTTTATGCCTGGAGGCTTTTATTTAGATATTGATTTCATTAAGTAATTTTTATTTCTACTTGAGTATAGTTCTCGATGTTTTTGGTTGGTATATTGGCGTGTGCTAGCTGTCATAAGGCTATTAATTTTATAATTTAAATTATGTTTTGTGTTGCGTAATGTAAATATCATTTTGCATACTATTATATAGAATCATTTTTTTTCTAACTGAACAGACAACTGTGCTGCTGGGGAGTTTGTTGCGCCACTTCTTCTTCCCAGCTAAAGCACTAGGAAGTGGTGAAGGGCGGGCGTTTTGGGGGACTGTCTTATGTAATTTTGACGTTCGAAAAGTGCTGATTCTCAGCCTAGTTTGAATAAATGACTTTTGAATTTTGAATTAGGATTATGAAATAAATTGGGTAAAGTTATTACCATGTTTCAGTTGCTATGTAACGTATACGTTGTAACGAGGAGGGTTGAAGGAGTTAGTTTCATGAAATATAAATATATGAAATATATAGCTGTAATTTATCATGCATTTGTATCGTACTCGAGAGAATAGGAGTTAAATGATCGTTTGTCCTCTATCAAACCTTCTACATGATGCTGAATATTATTGAATAACCTATAACATTTTTTATGTTAGCCTACACTGTCCTACTGTTGAGCAAAGGCCCCATATTCTTCCAAGCATCCTTTTCCAGGGCCACCTCGATCCAACCCTTGTTCTATAACGAAATTTTCTTGTATCAATAAATAATAATTCTAAGTAAAACACTATCGTAGCTGCGAACTTTGCCCATTTTATTACCGCATAAAATCCCAGTAAGCACAACAGAGGTTATTTGTAACTATTAGTTCAAATTGTGAAGTATAGCCACTTAGAATACTATCACTTACACTTCCATCAATACTATCACTTATTATCACTTATATTAGCACTGCTTTCTTCGTCCCAAACCAGTTTAAAGCTGGCTTTCAGCAAGGAAAGAATGCACCAATAGAATTGCTCTACTTTGAATATAGACCAATAGAATTGCTCTATTTTGAATATGGACCAATAGAATTGCTCCATTTTAAATATGGACCAATACTATTGATGGATTTTGCCTCTCTGAGGCTCTGGTGGCCAACTTGACTTTAAATATTTGGCTTAGCTAATGCTCTTACGTAGTCGTGTTGCATACTCGAATATAATTCTAATTATTAAGTGAACGCCTCGTAAACATTACCGACGGTTATGGATAACTAAAATACTTGAGTTCGTGTTAGAAACGTTAATTGGACGATTTTAAGTGGTTTACTCTTTGATAAACGTTGGTTGCACCAAATGGATTTAAATCGATCGTTTGATAAACTGGTGGTGTACGGATATTGCATGCAATTTAAGAAGTTGTTTCTCATTTATACACAGGGAATTTCGAAGTCTGTTGCTTAGCCAGTAAAACATTAATTTGAACTGTGTTACTTCCTAATGAAAAAATAAAAAATATTCTAGTTCCATTTTTTTTATGGCGTCGTTTAGATCAACAACAAACAATGACCATCGCCAACGACCGTATAAACGAAATTACAGGCGAAAGCACTTTTTCAAACGCAAAGTATCACAAATGACTGGTATCCCAGAGTGACTGCCAGATCTAATCGCACAATCTGTCAACGTCGCCGTAGGTCCTACTCGGCCTATTTGTAAGCTAGCAACACTAAGCCCCCACCCCCGCCGAACATACACTAACATTTATCATTATTCTTTTATATTTATGTGCATACGGACGTGCGAAATGGAAGTGAAAATAAATATGGAAGTGGGCGTACAATCTATTTGTGTTTACGTTGATACTTGATATACAGAAACAATAGTAAACAGTTTTAGACATTCTATCTGACAAAGATATGTAAAGAGAGTGTTTGTAATTAAGTTTGTATTGTATACTTTACGGCGATGTTTGAAAACAAATTGACTGAAATACCTGAGAATAAGTCTCTCGTTTTGTGGTTTTCTCTTTGCATGACGTGAACGTACTTTAGTTGTGTGACATTTTTCTTATATTATAACCTTCAGTTCTTTTACATAACAGGCCACCCACAACTATAAAAGATTTCATAGGTTACGTAATTTCTGCGAATCCTCTTACCCCAAAGGCACTAAACCGCTTGGTCCGTCGGTTGGAGTGGTCGTGAGGCCCTAGAAAGGCCTCGGATTTGGGCCTGGGCGGTCGCTTCGGCCTCATGACTACCCTCGCGTCCTCCCTGGCACCTTCGTCGAGGAGTTTCGAGTCCGAAGACACGGACAGCTGTCTTCTTACTCGATACTCGCCGTTGCCACCGCCGCTCCATTCTGTACAACAAAACATAAATTGCGTTCATTATAAAAGAAAAATCAACTTATATATTTCTTAAAAGGGATCGTTTGATATTTTAAAGAAAGTTTTGTTAGGTAAAACGAAGCTACACCGTCAAAAAATTCACGTGGGAAACAATCGGGAACTCCGGCATTGTTTGTTGGAAATATTGTGATATAAATCCTGTTCACGTGTTTCAAAATTACAGCGGGTGAGTAAAAGTAATAGCTCTTTTGATAAACCCATTACACCGCATCGTCATTGAAATGTTCGCTTTCTCTGTTACGTACATAATAACATGACGTAGCTATTAACCTCCTCCATCAATATTATGCCTCACGATATAATCATCAACGGCACTCCAAAATACAAACTTTTTCATTAAAAGCTTCGTCAATTGATAGAATAAAAATCCCGCAGGAAATTCCCCGCAAGCACTTAGTAAGCAAATTAATTCACGAGAAAATAAAAAATGGCGTGTTGATGCGACGTAGTTTGAAAGAAGCTATTTTTCTCGTGGCCGCCAATATCCCGGTATCGGGAATCGAAGCACTCCGAAAGCCCGTTAGCGTCACAAAGACACGACATCGATGCGATGGATGTAAACGAGAAACGAATAAATCATTCGCAGACAAAATCTTTTGAAGAAGAACAAATCGATATAGAGGCAATCGATCACTATGATTGAAACGAGCAAAAGATGAACGATAGTGTCCATTTGTTTATCGTTTCAAAAAGTTTTCATCGGATAACTTGACTCAAACAAAACACGCTGAAGCTCTAACGATAACTTTTAGATCATTACACTACACAAGAACCAATATTAATTTTATATTAAGAAAGTTACAGAACTCAAGGAACTTCCTCTTGTCGTCCAAATATAATTCAAGAGCTATATAAGCAGTGATGGATATGTCAATTTTGCATGCGGCATAAAGTGTATCCAGGGTAATGTATAAGTGGGTCACGGGGTGGCACGGGTGCGGTACTACCCCCCGTAAGGGACTACGACCGATTCAGGCAACCACGACGATAATTTTATTGGCGAAATCCCTATTGCCCGCTTCTATTAACTCGATTCAAATATCGGGATCAATTCGACTTTAAGGGACGAAAAATTAAGTAGATAAACAGGGGATGCCAATTAAAAGTTCTCGGAATTTTCATTTGGACGTATTTTTAAATTCCCATCTCCCTCAAAGTCAAAGTCAAATAATTTATTTCAATTAGGCACATAAAAGGCACTTTTGAACGTCAACATTTACAAAAAACAGTATTGATACTCGTCCCTTCCAAAAAGTAGTTTTAGCACGGAGAAGCATGGGCAAGAAACTCCACCGTTACTCTTTTTCATAATAAATAAAATGTTTTCATAATATCTTGTATACATTTATTTTAAATATGAAGACCATATGTGAAGACCATGCACCTAGAATAAGATTACTTTACCACGATAGGTAAAAAAAAATAAAAATGAAACAATGACAGATAAATTAACTATGTGATAGATACATAGTGCTCACAATATTTACAAACATTGTAAAACTATACGATATTCCTAACATTTTAACAAGTAATACTAATAATAAGTCAGTGTGTTAGTTCAAGTAATCACAGAATGTAAAATCAATGTTATAAAAAATAATATTATACAATTAAATTAGCAACCAGTTTGATTTTGTCTAGACTCTAAATTGTCCTATGGAGCAGGACCAGCATGTTTCCAAGCATTCTTATCTTGGATATAATCCTCTAATTTGTAATGCTTGTTTACAAAGTGTACTTTTAATATGAGTTTTAAATTTTCTTTAATTTAATTGTAATATATCATAAGATATTTTGTTTCATTTAACACAGTACCCCACAAAAGATGTATGTACTTTAGATAATCTGAAAAATGGTTAATCTATTTTATCTTCATTTCTAGTATTAAAATTATGTCTATCACTTATTTTATTAAAAAGATGTAGATTTTTTCTCACATATTCTGATTCTGATTCTCACTGATTAATGATTCGACGTTCACACTGTTTTGAAGATTCTGTTGACCACTTACTTAATTAGAACAAAATGAGCATCTTTTTATTTTGGGAATAACCACTAAAATAAGGGTTCATAACAAACGTAGATTAATAATAGAAATAGAAAACAAAATACCATTTGAGATGAAATTACAGCTCAGTTGGTCCAAAGGACGTTCCTGATCTACACATTTCATGAATCCTTTCACAAAAAGTTAAAACAATTTTCATGTATATTTTTCGCAAGCATTTCAATAAACGAGCCGTCGCGCGTACATGTTTTGCACTATTGACATGACACCCGTATTTAAGTATTTATTATCTATGCATGACACTCAACCACGAGAAATCCGTGGATGACAGCATGACGGAAGATACTTGGTCACTATTAGCATAAACAATACAAAAGAGTATGTAAGTACACCACACACATAATTTAGTACGGCAAGAGCAATAGCTCCGTCATTATTGCAGTATACAAAACGCCAGTATATCTGTTCTGGAGTAATTTTCTTCGAAAGTTACGGGTTATAAAACAGTAATATCACCATTATGCCTCTATTTAAGGGTCATGTGTCGTATAATCTTGTTTTACGAGCAGTCTTCGTGTCGGTTCGATGCATATTGGGTATTTACTATGGTACGTAATGTCATTTTTCATAAGGCGAAATAAAAAATGTTTAGAGGGCCCTAAATTGTCGTGTCATTCCGGCCACTCCTCGTTCAGTATTTTCGTAATTAAAACGGACAGGGATCTTTTACGCTATGACACGCGTTATGCACGAAACAGTGAAACAATTAGGTTAATTGTTAAAGCTTCTATGTTATGCTGGGTGTGAATTTATTCAGTAATCGTGTTGTGAGAAGAGTTACACTAGGCCTAGACACGACGGAAGTGTCCATCACAACGAGTATTATGACAGATTGTGTCAAAATTCAAAATTCGAATTCTGACATGACAGACAGGTTTATGCGGCAATACCATTAAAAATGGCCACGGAAACAGGCACAATTGTGATTTCTCTTCGTATCGCGTTGTTTTTCACAAGAAAGTTTTTATTTTTTTATTATTTATTAAAACTTTATGCACAAGTAAAAAAAAAATACTGTACAAAGGCGGACTTAATGCCTGAGGCATTTTCTACCAGTCAACCTTAGGGTGGAGCAGAGACAAAACATGGCAGGTGCAACATGAGTAATAGATAACTTAAAAATGAATATTTACTAATACATACATACATAGATACATACATATATTATAAACCGAATAAACTTTGTCAGGAGAAATAACGATAGGTAGAGAAGAAAACAAATCCACCAAATCAGCGCTGCAAAGATTCTGCCAACTTTTCACGAATATATTCACGTGCCTTCAGTTTGAAAGATAACCGACTGGTTGCCATCCTGATGTTCAGAGGAAGCGCATTCCAAAGAAATACCGCCTGGACAAAGAAAGAAGAGTGTATAAAACCAGAGCGGTGAGAAGGACATCGTAGAAGACGATTGTTGGTAGAACGAAGATTTTTACTATGGGCGGAGCATAGGTATTGAACATGGGAAGTCAGGTAAGAAGGAGAAGTGGGTTTGTCGAGTATAGAATACAACATAGACAGAGCCCTCAACTCTCTACGCTGACGTATGGGTAACCATTTTAAAAGCAATCGATGCGCAGATACATGATCATACTTTCGAAGATTGAATACGAATCAAATGCAGTTATTTAGAAGGCGGTCAAGTTTATTGAGGAGATCTGCATTCAGGTCATAGTAACACACATCACCATAGTCTATTATGGGAAAGATTAGGGACTGTACAAGCATTGCCTTTATGTGTGATGGGAGAAGGTTTTTCAACCGATAGAGCGACCGCAGCGTTCCGGTGACTTTTTTACTTACAGTCGTGACCTGCTTACGCCAGTCAAGACATGTGTCAACATGCAGACCAAGATCCTTAACATCGGAGCTAAACGGGATGACCGAGTTGTCAAACATTACAGGTGGCACAGTTAATCCATTCAGCTTCCTCATACTGTGGGTGCTCCCTACAATGACAGCCTGACACTTGGTAGGATTAACTGCCAACCCAAAACGATCAGACCAGCTTTTAACCACAGCTAAATCCCGGTTTAGCTCCTCAATCGCATCGGATATGTTCTCCACACTTGCCTGGCAGTAAAGCTGCAAATCGTCAGCATAAAGATGATACGCAGTTCGAAGTTCAGTGGTAATGAGATTAATAAAAATTGAGAACAAAAGAGGAGATAATATACCGCCCTGAGGGACGCCAGCTGCAAGTTCACACCAACCAGACGAAGAGTCTCCAGCACGAACAGACTGCTGACGCCCCTGAAGATAAGAGGAAAACCATTCCAATACCTCCCGAGAGACCATAAGATAGGAAAGGATGGATAAAAGGACTTCGTGACTGACGGTATTAAAAGCATTGGAGAAGTCAATTAACACTAAGACTGTAAAGTTCTGCATGATTAGTCTAATTAAATGCTTGATAACTTTCTTTGAACTCTGTATTCTAAGGCGTAGAATAGTTTCAGAAAGGTTCAGAATATTTCTGTCAAAAATCATATATTTATTCCTTTCGATCAAGTTACACAGTGGATCTCCCTAAAGAGTTAGTAGACTATACACAAAGAGGATTCCTTCTCCACGCTAATTCAATAAACGTGTTACTCGACACGATGTGACCCAATTAGAAAACTTTTCGAATTACGTGGGGACAACATACCAGGGTTTTACTTGATCTACATTATGTAATATTAATAACAACTTTCCTGACCTTGACTAGATTGAATGTTTTTCAACCGTCAGTCAACGTGAAAGTACCGACATCGTTAGACCACAGAGTAATAAATTTAAGCGATCAATTAATTAAATTTCGCCAGCGATTGTGGGTTAAATATTGTTGTACAAAACATATATTTATTAGTAAATTGTAATATGTAACGAGCCACAGACGTGCAGATACGCAAAATCGTAAATTTCGCTTTAATAATTGAGCGCATGTAATGTGATTAATTATCAAAATTAACTGTTGCGGCAACACGCAATGGTTACATTTCATGTTCGCTCGTGCGATCAATTTACGTACATTGGTATTATATTGTCTGTCTGATGCCTTATAATAAGAGTTGCGTGGAAAACGTAAAAACAAAACAGTACGGGTAGCGTATTTTTCATGACTCATCTGGTCTGGTACAAAAACATGGAATGTTTTAATTTATTGTCGAAGCAGTTTTTGCGCAGTTTCATACCAAACATAAATCATTAGGTACGTAAAGCCGCGCTTTTCGTTCGTAGCATGTTTGTTTATCTAATGGGACATCTAAAGAAAAATACACTGTAGTACAGAGCCTGTTTGTCTTCTGTACTGCTCCCTTCCCTTGGTCTCGCATGGAAAGTGTTATAAATGGGCAGATTCGTAATGAGGTTCACGTTACAGGAAAATTGTAAGGGGACTGTTTGTTTTTATTTTTGTTTGCTATTTATTTGCTATGATTATATACGAAACGCTAGGTCGATTAGAGCTAGATGATTTCTTTAAAACGTAATGCTGTTTTTATAGCGATTTTAATTGTGAATTGCTAGCAAATTAAATACCCATACAAGGTATAAGCCCGATTTTTTTTCGTGCACTGGATTTTCAACGCTCTGCTTAGCGCCTAGAGTTGAAAATCCAAGTGTGTTTTCTTTTTTTCAGCGCGCTGGAACGAGTGCGTCCCAACGCGTTGGATTCTGAATGCTCGGCTTAACACCGAGAGTTGAAAATCCAGTGCGCGTTGTAATCCCGCCGCGATATTTTTACGTCCATGCGAACGTGGGCTAACTGTCCAAAGTAAACTTTCATCATCTTAAGACACATTTTATAACTAGAAAAAATATGTAAAATAAAAATAAGAGATTTTATGCGGGTATACTATAGGTACACCGTACACCTCTGCCTAACCCTTCGGGATTACAAGCGTGATGTTATACTAAAACTAAAACTTTTTAACACATATTTTCTATCATGTATATAAACGTAATCATATTAAATTCTAATGACTTGTTCCTCGCCGTCTAAGGCTTATGTGTGTTCGCCTTTGAACTCGGATTTCGTCTACTTACCTAATTTTACCTACTTACTACATACTCAAGCCACAGATTAATATAATATAGATGAGACACTCCGCAAAATCATTAAAATAAAAAGCGACTCTTGCTACCACACAATAATGTGCAATTCAGGTCGCACAGCGCTAATTACCTACAGTTATATTCACCTAGAAGTTGCCTGTCTTTGTATCGCGTAACTCTTAGATCTTCTGACTACGTTACACTCACTGAATTGGCCCAGCAAGACGGGCCCGCCGCGTACTTGCAGCTTCATACCTAAGCTTAAGCGCAGATGAATACAGATGTATTCATCTGTGCTTAAGCTTAAAACAGTGTCCTCTGAATTCGCCCACTACTGTGTGAGACTCGACTCTTTGTGATCGTTCTTACATCACATAATCGTCTGGTTCATATTCTACATCCATGTAGGCGGGTTTTATCGTGTTTGCATTATTCAGAGAATATTAGGTCCCGATATGTTTAGATAAAGAGGTGTTTGGTAAGACTAAGAATCTTAACTTCACGTATCAGCTCAACATTTGTATTTAAAAGATTTTCATTCAACTTCATCAAAAAATAGTTTTATTTTTTTCAATGGTAATTTTGTAGGGTCAGGTTTGGTTAATATATGACGAAAAACAAATCTTAGTTAGTGCGTTTTAAAACAGATTTATATTATGCTATGCATTGACATCTTACATATGATAGCAATAAATTGAAGGTTTTTATGTGTCTCAGTTATTACCTCAATAAAGGGGTAAAAAAATATAAGACAAACAATGCCAAAAATAAAAAAACTTAGTTTAGTATTAATTTCACTAATAAATCACCGTTTATTAAAATCTTATTTTTCATAGTACATGTATATATAAAATGTTGTTCATGCAACATGTAAGCGACAATATCCTAAGGCTACCGAAGTGGCCTTTCAATCGAAAGGTCATCGGTTCGATTCGTTGAACCGTTGAGGTGATCACACTCCTATAAGCACATTCACCTATTTGAAGGCTAGCTTATTGTAGCCTTTTTTATTAGAAAGGGTATTATTAAAACATTGTGTGTTGATATGAGCGCTCATTAATATAATTATTTTTTGACGAAACTCTTTTAGGATCATTATCCATCCAACGAACAAGCAACCTGATATTCTTTAATTAGAATTAATCTTCCGTGTATAACCTATTTCTTTTTTAATGCTGCGTCAGCCATCTTCATCACGTTGTCAAAACATCACAAACCGTACTAACTCATTATTACCAAAAACATTGTATTTTGCCAGTTTGAGCTAACCTAACTAACACATCAATTTACAATAAACATTGTATGTTGCTTTGGTACACTATAATTTGCCCTGATTGTATCATTTCCTTAGCCATTCAGGAATTCGAATTAGGTTCCCATTCATAACTGGCATTAGTATCTACCTATCTAGCTAGGTGGGAAACTGGCAACACTGATTAAATTATCTGGATCGTTACCACAAAGCGCGCTGGTATCTGGAGTATCTATCAATCAATGGGATGATATAATTTGTGGGAACGGTGTATAATACACTAGGGATATGTCAACGCGGAAATAGTTAACTACCGTCATATGATTAACTATTATATAGCTATCTAATTACGCAACACATTTTCGTAAGCAATTACGACAAATTTGTTTCATTTTGACAGTTTAACAACATTCATTGCGTTATTTACGTTGTTGAGCAGATTTTTTTTTCGAACTTATGAAGCAATGGATTAGCAATTTGTTTCAAAACTATTCAAATTCCGTTCGACCGTGTATTAGTTAATTAGGGTACTGGTTGGTATTTAAGATGGGGCCGTTGCAGCTACAGGAAAACGTCCCCGATTTTTAGAGTAATTTAATTGCATTTACAGATTTTTGAAATTTGTACAGTTCACCTACCAATACCTCAATTTTAACTTTATCTTTCGTTTAAAAATGAAAAAAAACTGTAACTAAACGTAATTCGTATTGTTTTCTAAATTTCGCACAAATGAAAATTCCCTCTCCTACACATCAAGACATTTTTATGCCACCGAAACAAAAGAATTTTCAAAAATTTGAATTTGGAATTAGTCTCGAGATAAATTACAAACAAATCGGTGTATGAAAGATTACAATGCAGCCAGTACTTTTCGAGTTATTTAATTGAGTATGAAATATCCCTAGACCGTGTTGATGTGTGTATTTAAAATGATTTTACTGACAACAATCGTGTATTTCTGCTAGAATTTTCAAGATGCTGTTGGAGCTAGTCATAGTTAAAGATGCGGTCTTTTTTCCTTATTAAATATTGTCGTAGGTTTATAGGTTTGTAGATTGTATTTATATCATGTTCATTTTCACGGTTTAACATAGGACCATATTTCAATGGAACTGCTTTTGATTTGAAAGTTACTCAATGTAAAAAATACTGATGATACACTACAAAAAATCGTAACATCGATATCACCAAAACTTAAAGACCATACTACCGCATCTTTGGCAATTTTTGAAACACCGGACCTTACATTACCACGATATTTTATAATGAGAGATTAGACACAGAGTAGATTCAATGTACCTAACGTCGATAACACATTTTTGCACAAAAGTTTGACGTGATCATGTTCTTGTGTTATCCAAGATTAAAATAAGTTTTCTTCGTCAAAGAAACGCTTATAACGTCAGAAGATCACTAAGAACACAACACTGCATTATGAACAACACTAAAAAAACAAATCGGTGTAAACAAAGATAAAAGTGAAGCAAGACAGTGGGTGACGTGAAACACTCATTCTAAATAACGCAAACCCTGTGGTTGTTTACTCATTCATGAAGATTTATAAGAACCCCTTCGGCAGGAATAACATAAATTGTTTTCATAAACTAGCGGGCGTAGCGGCCGAGGGGTGGGTCTAGCAGACTCCAGGATTTTACGAAAAACCATCAGGAGGAAATAGCGCTAGGACGACCATCGCCTGTAGTGTTGTGTTGCCAGAACACGTGGAAATGGCAAAAATAAACGCGAAAATGTTTTAACGAACGAGTCTCTGGTGTCAACAAGTTTAAATGGAGAACCATTCGTAGTTCTAATAAAATCACATGTACCGATTACGTTTTAAAAGTGCCCAGGAGAACCGTAGAAAACACTATTCCCTCATATTAAGTTGCTCAACAGTTCTGTGATAGCGAAGCAAAAACGATTAAAACTTTAATAGTTTGAACTAACACATGTTTGGAGCGAGGAAACTCCGTAGGTTTAATACATTAAAAAGTAAAGATTTCCCTGTGCATTATGGTGGAGAACGTCGGAATACAACAAACTTTGAAATTGTGTAGTCCGCGTCGAGAGGCAAGTCTTTGAATACATTTACTTGTTGAGTAACACAAAATATTTCTCGTACTTGTCAAATCTTTGCAGTTACCATAAAACCATTAGAGAATGATAAAATTAATCTTCGAGTCTATGATTTTATACTTGATTATAGTATTACGAAATACACTTAGGAATTAAGTGTAAGATACTAAATTGAAGTGGCCTTTAGAGGATTTAATCTCAGTGTGGATTAGGTTTATCGCTTTAGTTGTATGGCACATGTTTGCAGTACCTACGTGTGTGGCTAAATATTGTATCTGTTTATAGCACAGCTCTGTGTACAAATACTTGCTTTTGTTACATAAAACATGGCGCATGTATTATGTAACTTTGATAACGGTATTTCGGTAACAGGTAATGTTATTTTGTACCTTTTGTGGTTTTACTGGTATCATGCACATATGGAATGCGCTATATTTGTGAAAAAGTGGGCGCAAATAATTTGAAGCTTTTGCTTGTTTCATTGTGTGCTTTATTGTGTGGCCTACACGAGAGGAACATTCCTTGTCGTGTTGACTCCTAACGCATGGAAGGCATGTGCACTCAGCCCTGCCTGTGTATTTGCCGAAGTTTATTTACATGCGTCATAACATCTTCGGCCCCATATACCATGCTTCATTTCGACGCCATTTATTTCAACAAACTCGTTTGTACAGACATACATAACTGATTGATAAATAAATCCGATAAGTTATGTATTTTGTGTTGAAACTAAGTGACTTTCGCAGTTTTATAACTCACGACGGTGACAGAATGAAGTAATGCATTTTTGAGAGTAATCGATTCACATCAATCTTTATTTATTTTTGAAGTTTATGACCAGCTGTGTTTTCTTATTGTTCAAAACTTATAAATTGAGTGTCAAGTTACAGCGTATTAAAGATTAATTAATCGGTTTTGACATTGCGAAAAAAAACCCAAAGGTAGTCTTTATCGATCGAGTAGAGGCACACATTTTTTTTTTACATAAGTATAAAATTTTCTATTAAAACTTATGGCATGTTGAAATAATTAACAGTATGAAAACCAACGAAAGGCTGAAGTTAGCAAATTACGCCAACATCGACACTTTGAAAGCAGTTAACTCATAATCGAATACCCGAATTATCGAACACGCTGTATAACAACATTAAAAACTTTTTCATTGATGTTGGTGCGAATATTTCGAATACCGTTAATTAATTTTATATTTTTGATGGAGTTTGAGGAATTTCTGATTCAGGGAGGAGTATCAATACAATAGCTGCTAATTCCACGATTTTTTTATGTGTAACATCTTTCTTCTCGCTTTCCTGCAATCTTTGGGAGTGATGTCATGAAAAGGGACGGAAGTGTGTAACAGGTAGTTTGGGAAGCGCGCGCTATTTAATTTGACCAATGTGCGCGCTTGGTGCTAAAGTTGGCCGTCAGATGGTACCAACCCATTTTCCGAGAGGTTGGTACTGTCTAAGGCTCGCTCGTTTCTCCTATTTTGTACAGCGACCCCTGTTTAGTTATGCTTTTATGACTTGATAAAACATCCGGATTTCGATATTATAAGTATGTAAGTTAAGTATTAAGGAGCTCGTGGCTACGTAATAACAGCCGCACGGTTCGATCCATCAGGTTAAGCTACGCTTGCCGGGGTGTGGTCTGTGGATGGGTGACCATCTTAACATACCGAGACTCCTCCGTGCCTCGGAAAGCACGTTAAGCCGTTGGTCCCGGCTGTCATTCGTGGATTTTTCAGTCGTTACGGGTCGTCAGAAGCCCGAAAGTAGGTACAAGGGGTATCGTATTACCCAGTTACTGGGTTGTGGGGGTCAGATAGGCAGTCGCTCCATGTAAAATACGGTATTCAGCTGCATCCGGTTATACTGGCAGCCGACCCCAATATAGATGGGAAAAGGCCTACAGATTGATTGAAGTTAAATATTTAATGTATTATATGATGAAAACCGACACGTACCTATTTTAAAACATATTGGTAATATATCACTTACAATTTTCTCCGTTAGCAAGCAAATTTAATAGCTGTACTAATTGTAGAAGTAAATAGTAGTTAATATGTACCAGTAATGATTAGTAACAAGAAGGTGGAAGTAACCAACATTACTCTAATTATCATCATTAACAGCTGCATGTAAATGTCCACTGGAGACCATTGGCCTCTTCTCGAAATATCTCCATCAGGGGATAAACCGGTTTTTATCTTCAGCGAAAACCGGGAGAATTATTTCTTAACGAGATTACGTAAACATGGAATATAAAGAGAAGCTCAGATAAAAAACTTTCTATTCAGGAAAGAAAAATCTTTTATGAATTTATCTCGAGGAACATATATTTTGTACACGAATGAGCGTGAAATGAGTTTCTCGCAAAAGATATCGTTTTCAAAATCAAATTCCCTATTGTAGAACTGTAGACAGCCCGAATAAAGGGAAGGAAATAATGAAAATAGCTGATTCAGTGAAAGTAACAATGAACTTTGCGACACGCTGTTTTGAAAGAAAGAAAGAAAGAAAATACGTTTATTTGCGGTAAATATGACGCAAAGAAAAAAAGAAAAACACGAGAATAACAAATTGGGGGAAAATATGCGTCACATCCACGCAAAATTTTTGAAATTTTTCATCGTTTTATTTTCTTTATTACTTGAATGTGGAAAAATCAGGAATGTTATTAATTTTAATAAGGTTTTCTACACTGCCTAAATCTGTTTCCTATATTATTTTGTATAATCTATTGACCATTTCTTCTCGAAACAACATTTAATCACATCGATCACTTCAAATTTTTAACTAATTAAGTAGGTACCCATAGTTTACCTCCAGTTTGCATACCTACTTCAAAACTAGGGCTAAGGGCCATTGTATACCGAGTAATTTGAGCGTAATGACCCGTAATAACACGCAAATCTGAACTGGCTGCGCTGTATCCGGAAACGACGATTAACGCGATTGTGCCCTTATGCAGTTTGCCATAAAGTAGCTAGTCAGCTAGTGTAGTTTGTACCTACTCGACGCACGCGGTGACATGTGTTCGAATATAGAATACGTCATTAATGCAACATGGTGTAGAAAGGAAATAGTTCGTTGTTCATTTAAATCCCACTCAAAAATTCTTTCGTCATTGGATGATCATTGACGACACTGTCAAATGGGATTCCCAATTGACCTATGTCGCGGTCCACTGTTTGTGCACACCTAAGGACTCCACTTTTCTTATTACTCCTTGGTGTGCACTTATTTTACTTTAGAACACTACACGTCTCGCTGACTCATTGAAACAAACACTTGTTTAAATGTGGGCCATTTCAGTACACAGTAGAGTGTAGTGTAACTGTAATCATCACTTTCAAATGTAGAACAAGGAAACCACTTCTAGTTAATTCTACGTATGATTTTGAGTCGATTGAATTTTATAGCGACGAGAATGTCCCAACTTTGGCGTGCTCGGTAATTAAGTTGAAATAATTTTATTACTAGGCTTGGCAAAGTCTGAACTTTCTTTAACTTTAAATAATTTAGTTATGTAGATTATGATTCACTCTGTTTAAGTCATTATTCAACGGCGGAAATTGTCATCAAAATTCATGAGAATCCATTCACACAAGGGTGAAATCACAAAAACAATAAGTAAAAAATATTTTTGTTATGAAACTAATCTAAAAAATTGGTGTAGAAATTGACGAAAGAATTTGGAACTTGGATCTTGGACTTGGAAATCACTTACAACAATAACCTCTTCCTCAATACTTTCTTCTATCGACAAACTGCTGTGCATTTTGGCATGACGTCTTATATTTAGGCTGTACTCACTACTAAGTTAGTTAAGGGTAGGTACTCACCATAATGGGGCTCTTTATCGTGTGGTATGTTCCCGTTGGGCTCGAGCCGATCGAGGCACTCTTCGGAGTACCCGTTGTAAGGCAACTTCCCACGACCGCCACCGTTCTGCTGACGCCCACGACACTCGCTGCCGTCGCCGTCAGGCTCGTCTTTTGTTGCTGCAACAAAATAAACACATGGTTAATAAAAATTTAGTCCCCCACATCTAAACAGCGCAGCACTTTGAAACAGAACCTAAATTAATTGAAACATAGTTTTCTGTACCTATTAACGAAAACTTTCAAAAAGCTTTAACGGAAAAATGGTTAGTTCTGCTGCAAATTATTTTATCGCATTGACTGCCGAAACTCATTCAGAATTTGGAAAGCAGAGTCACGACCGTATATAAAACTGTACATTAATTATGTACACGTACAAAACAGTGTTTAATGGTATTACTTCTCGACGCGGTTCAAAGCCAAGATCATTACGGGTTGACAAACGACATCTCGGGTTTCAATTGAGAGAAACTTCGGCAAAGCCCATTTCGGCCGCTCGGCAGATGAATTTAATAGCATTGTGAACCTAACAATGAAGCTAACTACAAATATTTCAATGCAGCGTCGGCTATTAAACGCAGAGCTATAATGATGGTCCCCCCACAAAGGCACGGAATTTACAAGCAAACTTTTACAAACTAGACTCACTCAAGTAACCCCAGAAACCAGAAACAGTAACGAGAGAAGCGGACAGTAATTTGTCTGCATCTAGCGACTCATTAGTGGAAATGGGAACTAGAGATGGAGAGTAAAAAGATAGAAAGGGCCAACTTGACCTAAAAATATGCATAAAATGTACAAGTGCAAAAAATAGGAAAGAATATGGACCAGTTGGCGATTTTATAAAAATGAGGCAACAAAAAATAATTAGGGAACGTTAAGTGGTAAGTTAGTGGAAGCCTCCTTGTCAGTCACGACGACGACGTGCAGCTGCCAACTATTTCTGTTCTGTGCTCGTGATTATAGATCTGTATTGTTTCTATTTCTTTATTTTTATAATTTTTTATCTTTTTGTACGCACGTGTTTCTGTGACAAAGAAACATATTTTTCTTTCTTTCTTTCTAAAATTGCAAGAAATTGTTGACACAATAATTCCATCCGTGTTGCGGTAGGTCGTGGTAAATAAATTGCACGTCATAATGTGCCAGAGTTCCCGATCGGACTCAATTGTCATAGTTTGAGCGGGCACCGTTTTGACAGGTTAATTTATTGAATAGCATCAATGAATATATTGGGCACCGAGGCGCGACCACGACATTTATTGCATTTACATCATGAATGTTTTAATTCAGCTTCATTCTTGATTGTTATTAATTAAATTATGGCCGCGGTGTGTTGTATGAATAATTAATCGATCGGTTAATAATTACTGGTTGTCTAATATTTATTTAGGTCATAATTATGATCTAGCGTTGGAGGAGTCAAAAGAATTGTTTTGGCCAGTTTCACATTGTGAGTGCATGCCGTGCACGGTGCGCGAATCAATCTATTTAGCTCATCGCTAAGAACAGGTTTTTGCTTGGACAGTTCCGTTTGTTTTCGGATTGCTTTTGTTTTTTCTTTCTTTTTTAATTCATATATGATAACTATTTTTATTTTTTTTAGGTGTACAAAAATTATATATTGGGTATGTTGAAACTGTTGGTACTCCCCGTAACTTGTCCATAAGGGTTCATTAGAAAACCAGCGTTGCGGCATTTGTCTCGCATTAATGCTGAAACTAACCTTTTTGACGCAGCCGTGAGGCACACACTATTATTGCTATAAGACTATTTTCACTTTTTATTTTGTTATTATGTGTTTCACGAGCTGTGTCCAAATAAATATTATTCTTTCTTTCTTTCTTTCACCCAATCGAAATATCTCAGGTAGATATTTCGATTGACTTGACCCAGTACAATAACCAATGTTCAAATAAGTTAGCAACTAATTTGCATATAACAAGCCTCCAACTTACCCTGGAGCCATACTGTTCTACAGACAGGATATGAAGTGACAACTGGCGCCAAAGGCCACCAAACTTTAATTAGCTGCACCCCGGAACTTAGCCGGCAACTTGGTACGGCTGTCTTATTATTTTATAGCACATAGTTGGAACATAAATTGTCTGCAAAGCATTTTATACATTAAAGGGGAAACTTCACCTTTGTTGAAACTCAAAAAATTTGCATAGTTTGAGAGTAAGAAAAGTTGTGAACAATGATCTATGTAGAAAATTTATCAACTTTACGACGAACATTCTATTAAAAATAAATACCGCATCCTCCAGATATATCTAATTTATTTTCTAATCAATATGCAGGACCGCAATTACATGTGGAACTCCATTATTACAGGGGACGCACACTTCAGCGCTTATTCATGACAAATTACGCGGACAATTTGCCGCTGCCTCGATTGCAAATTAGTAAATTAAGTGTACGCCTCGTGCACATTAATTATGCATTCCCCACAGTTTCGTGCATCTCCAAAACAAGAAGTAGCCATCTGGCGTCTCAAGGCAACACGAGCATACTTTCTTGACCAAAACATTATCCATAATTTTGGCGCCAGTAATAACTTTATACATTGTTTTACGCGACGCACATATTAATCTTGAATGCAAATTAGTGAATACTTCTGCGGCCAAGAACATGTGGAACATGAATATAACTTTCATGCAGAACTTGTGTCGAGATTGCGAACACAATCCTGGAACAACGAGGCTTAACTTTTGTCTCAAACGCTCACAATTCACATGCAGCCGTTTGCCGGGGAGAGAGACACAATTTCTATAGCACTATTTAACGTAGACACAAAGTAAGGCGACAACCGGTGCCCTGGGGCGGTCGGGTTTAATTGAGACGCGGTTGTGCATTCCTCTTGCGCAACTCACATGAAACAAATTTACACACACAATTTATTCTCTTTAGAGCCGCGTACCGTGCATCGGCTCAGCTTCGTAAGCCTCGTGAAGATCAGAACGAGCGGAAAGTTCCGAGTGAAATAACTCACGAGAGTCAGATTACGTTATTGAAATAGTAACAGCCAAGTGTTCACACGGATAATTCGTGCAAACATCCCATGAATGTAGCGTAAATATGCTAAGAAAACAATGGTTATTGGTTTTTTCCGGGTTGGATTATCGTGGGATTAGAAGTGAGTCGGCTAACAGCACGTGCGGCGGCGATAAGCTCCCTCTTATATGTGGTGTTGTTGAGAACAATGTGCACAGTGCGCACGTTCATGCCGACGCTAAAGTTCCGTCGTTCGTCTCGATGCAATTAGATAGGTGAGCTTTGTTTCCGAGTTTCACCTTCCTCAGTTCCGGCAGAGAAACTCTTTATCACTCCCGACGATCAATCACTATTTCCTCGAGTCAGATAAGAGATCGTCTGTGATTTGTCAAATAAGATTGCATTTTCAGAAAGGGAATCTCAGCCACCTAAATGAATGAGAAGTAATTGCGAATTTGCGACACTGAATTAGAACCAGGGAACCTCGCGTTTACTTTACCGCTTCCTCGCTACAAAATTATCGTTCTCATCAAGACAGCTATCTTGCATCAAGTGGCAGTCATGGATGTAATAAAGCGTAGATTTGCTCTCGGCTCGAGCTCTTGGATAAAAGGACTATTCCGCCGCCGCATTACTGCTGCGTTGAATACGAGAAATTCCAGCACACACAAAATAACGCGGTGCTTTATTTTATAAAATCACAGTCTTTGTCTTAGTTAAATATAAACGTTCTAGTAACGTTACAAGCTCGTTATGTCGACGTGACTCATAAAATATAATACCTCGATCACGAGCGTAACTCGGAAACTATTCGACTTGAGGTCATAACACATAACTTAGGTGTTTTATTGTCGTATGAAACAAAGGCACCGTATCGCACGTAACATAATGTTTAAGAACACTAAATAAACGCTCACTCCACCTACAAGTTAGTATTAAATCTACATGCTACGAAAATATTTGCTAAGCCGTACCTAAACTACTATTCCCCAATATGTGTTACAGCAACAATTTCTGATTCTGTCCCGAAGCTATTACATAAAATGACAAAACTTGCAAATTCTAGAGCAAATATAGTCAGTTGGCTGTTATGAGTGACAATCTGTTCTGCTAAAGTGGACGAAGAGCGGCCATAACACGGTAATATTGCATTTAATATCAAAGATGGTGTCCTATTACGGAAATGAATAGCATGACCAACGAGCTGCGACCTTGGGTACACTGCGGTTTCATCATTATTAACTGAAAGCATATGTAATTTTCGAACTGGTTCAGGTAATGGGTAACACAGTGGATTTATAATGTTCCCTGGATATTTATTTGGAATGAACAAAATAAAATGAATTAAGAATTTATTTTCTTAGTTGAAAACACTGGCTCTTTGGGGTTATGCGACACCGTTCAAGATGAAGGACATCGTAATTTCCAAATCATTGTGACTAAATGGATTCTAAGCCGTTTTATATTCAGGGACATAACAAAATTGAAAAACTACTCAAAGGAAAAAAATACGCTTTGAAGATTTAAACAATGAAACAAGTTTATTCGAATCTACAACCAGCCATTACTTAAAACAGTAACGTTGGTTGAAAGAGCAAACTTGGTAAGTTTGTTGGGAAACACTTTCAAGAAAAATAACACTCGACAACGGGCGTCAGAAAAAACAAGTTCGCAACAAAAAAAATCTCCCTTCAGCATACTAGGACGGGTTGCCGCAAGAGATTACATTTTTACTTGATTTAATATTAAGATGAGTTCCTGCAACATTCTACGCCGCATATTATTCTCAAAGATCCATTCGTTTGCTCGCTGCCAGATTGCATTTGCAAGTAAAAATGTTAGCTTTATAAACGATATATCAAAAAAATGTTACTCATACAGTTTACGATCTAAAAAAAATTACCCATATATCACAAGATGAATAACAACCGTCCATTGCATTTTATTTCCTCGATCCATGAAACTAATAAAATTTATGAAATGTTCCTTCCAAGACGATGATGCTGTAGAAAATTTTAAACCTAGTAAATATTTTAAAAGAAAATAGAAAATACTTTGTCGGTAGTTTTTTAGTCATTAGCAACTTTGCGTCGCAGGAACTAACGAACAGTTAACGTTCATTAATGAATCACTACGTCGACGTAATGGCCAGTTTTAGCACTTTTAATGAAGAAAAAATGTTCTAAGTTTTATGCAAAGGGTTTTAGAGGGTACAATATCAATATTCGTCCATGTCTGAGCCAGTGGGTTGTAAATTTGAGTAGGGTTCGAGACACGTCATCGTGTCAAAAATTGAGTCTCGATTTGGATCTCATTAAAGCATGGATATTTGCATGCATAAAAGTAATCATCTGCCAGTTAATATTATTGTCAGTTTGATAATTATCAAGATTTAACTCATCCGCTGGAAAATATCTGCAAAGTATCAAAATGTAGATCGTCAGTGATCTAATCTAGTCTTTAATTTACCTTACGTATGACTGATAAAATAAATCGCATGTCAGGTTTGCAATATTCCTCTAGTCTGATCGTGATCCTGTTCAGTTTCATCGAGATCAGACATTACCCATATGGCCAAGAACGATAAAAACTGAATCAAGTATTTATATAATCTGTCATTCTCCAAGGAAATAATTATACCTTGAAATTACGTAAACTTATGTAATAGTTGATTGCCTATTACGATAAGCAAAATGATACTTAAGTTGAGGACACATAGATTAGATTAAAAAACAATAGCATTTAAGAGCATAGTAATGATACTGGCGAAGACATACTCATAACATACATTCCTGCAATTTATTCAAGGCTTATAGATTTGAAAGTGAATAATACTGAAGAATACAATACAAATAAATTTTTACAATAAAATCCATGCTGTTTGCTATAGGCTGGATTACACGAAGTCGTACGACAGGATGTCAAATTTGACGAGGGTAGTAGTCGCGACCCCTGCGGTCAGCGTCGCTTTCAACGGCGACGACTTATCGCGAATTTCCGAATGGATCGATAGCCACGACTTGGTGATCTACCTTGCAAGTCTTACAACTCACTTTGTTGATTGTGCCAGTCGACAACATTGTTTGTTTGGATGGCGAGGATTTGTTTCGATAGTGGTGTCATAACTTTTGACATTGCTGTAATCGGGTTTAACGACTTTGGAGTTATCGAAGATAGAGAGATGGGGAGTGACCATGATATGCCTTAGCAATTAAAACTGAATATGTAGTACCACCAATGTTTAATGATTTAAGGTTTGGTATCGGCTCGAATCTTGAGCGTCCGATGAAATAGAGAGGGCTCTTTTTACCATAGGTTTACAATGCGCAAACCGATCCCCACTCTTAAATTGAGCGTTCAAGATTCGTGCCATTCACTGTAAGACTAGAAGCACTTAGGTATTGGTACTCTAATACACGTGCACTGTTATAGGGATACTAATAAACCTTCGCAGACCACAAGCCACAGAGTAATATTCATAACAAATAAAGGTCGATGTAGTGTAGTATGTAAACAGGAAGAAATAGCTAACATTACTCATGAACTAATAATTACGTGTTTCAAAATTTTACGAACTACTCGGAAAATAAACAACGCAAACTGCATTTTCTTTCTCCGACGCCATTCACCGTGGAAATACCAATTAGGTTGAGCTATAAAATGACAAACACTATGACCAAGGTCTAATAAATATTCTAATAATACCGAAAAGCCGTTCAGTATTTCCACGGGTCAGGGCGTCGGAAAATGTTAACAAAATTAGCTCAGACGTTTAACGGCTTGCGGTATCACAATTGGGTGGCACGAAAAGGCGGGGGGTGACATTTCGCGCGCTTTCCCCGTCACTGGCCATGTAGGTCGAGCCAACATCTAGACTAGACTAGACGTGTTTGCCTAACTCTATCTGAAGTGTGACGATTCACTTACCGCCATTACAAATATTTTCCCATAACTCTGACGTGCTAAATGCGTCCGCATTGTCGTTTTTATAACTAAATTAATTAGTACCTTGTTGTGATGTTAGAAGGCAAACACGATTCGTTAACATGTGTATACTATAATTTATCAAAGATCTCACCTATTGTTTCCAAGATATGTTTAAAAGTATTCATTAAAATAAAAGAAGCTCTGTATTGTCAGTTGTGCTAGGTGCCAGATCTCTCTTAGTGATTGCTCTGTTAGTTGGTATTGCAATAAAAAAGGAAAGTTTAATAGCTCTTGATAGTTTTTCCCTTTCCTACGCAATAAACATTCGAATGCCTCTGACTGACCTGAGACATCAGTAACGGGAAAGTGACTCGCTTAAATGAGATTTCTTTAATTTTCACATCTAAATTAAAATTAAAATGTCGATGGGAAAAGATAACCACCATAAGACCTAAACCATGTCAGTATAAAATAAACTCCATGATGGAACCGGAACATCTCGTTCGTTCTATTTTCCCCTTTTTGAAACGAACTCCCTACTCAATTGGGAAGATGCCCTAAAGAACCCTTCCATGGCGCTCTACTCGATAAGATTGGGGGCTATTCAGAAAATAAGCGTCAACAAACAGCAATAATACGGCAAAGTAAATGTCGGACGATAAAAAGTCATTCTCGTGTTAGGGTAACAGTGATAAGCTGATTGTACAACAGTTTGTTTGCGGTCACTCTGGTGGGCAAGAATTTATAGATGAAGGAGTAATGGTACAGGTACGTACTTTGCGTTAGAAATTGCAGAATATTTTTCTGTGGCCCGTATTACAGTGAATGATTAATCCTGTTCCCATTACTGCTCTAACGGTTGTGTTTTGACCAGTATTCTCTATTCAAAGTGGACGTAAATAAACCAACATAAAATATCACAGTGCCAAAACTCTAAAAAACTAAGGCGGAAGGAAGTATGTCACGGAACAGCACACTTTCCATATCTGAACACATTTCCATACGTCACATAAATAAAACTGGTCTAAGGATACACCCCTGAAGCATCCTTCAAGTAGCTTGTGGCAATACTAAAATCCATTACGTAATGTAGCCGACCTATTTCTCAGGAAGGGGGGGGGGACCCAATGTCGCAGACGAAAAGGTTAAACTTCACACAAACGCAACCCGTACGACTATAAACGACCGGTACAGCTTATCTAGCACAAGTGTGAGTTTGGGTAAGTGGACAAATTTACATGGGAGTCGTATGATTACCATAATTAAATTTCATCTTGGCAAATGATGTTGATGTAGGGGAAATTGCATGTTAGAATAACGAGCAGTAAAATTTAAATTTAGAGTTTGCTACTTAACCGTAGAACAAATTTAGCAAATGGGAAATGTGCATCTGTTGCGATGTGTTTAAATACAATAGTTCATTGTCGTA
Source organism: Xanthia icteritia (assembly GCA_949128155.2). Lineage (NCBI taxonomy): Eukaryota > Metazoa > Arthropoda > Insecta > Lepidoptera > Noctuidae > Xanthia > Xanthia icteritia. The sequence goes on along the minus strand of OX421947.2, from coordinate 16,063,792 downwards.
GAATGTCTATAGTAAAGTTTTGAAGAGCACAAATGTTTTCTTAAGGTATATCATTAAGAAATCAGGAATTTAAGTGGACAACAATTACCGTCTATGTACAAAAAGTAAGATAAGATAAGGCTGATAGATACACATGGTTTCCCTTGACGCCTACCGAGTGATAAATTGAGATATTTTTACAATGTCTATGGAATTTAATTTTGTTTTGCCTTGAACAGGGCAGGGTAATATCGATTTAGCGAAAGGTCAGATAAGGGCGTTCGGACAATGTAGATTTACTTTGTTCATCATAATTTCATAACAAAAAATCTAGGTTTCATTTACACATGTAAATGAACATAACTGAGGAATAATGCAAAATGTGTAAAAATATAAGAATGTTAATGCTTGGTTAAGTGTGAAGTGCAGTAGGTTCGTAAACCTGGTGCTACTCCCGTGTTACCGACTGTTAAGGATCTGGACCTCATCTTCGAATCTTTCAATATAATACATGGAAACCACGCTCCAGTGATTCGGAAACTCGTCTCCTTGATATTAATATCTAGTCATGTATTGAATTTGCTTATTGGACTCTATTCTGTCTCTTTCCAAGAAATAGTTGATATTCCTTTTGCAAAGACGAGATACCAAGATTAAAAAACCGCTCTTGGTATTTTCTTTTCCGATAAAATTACGTCAGAATCTACTTAACCACTCAATAACGGCTATAACCAAATTAGTGAACATCTTCTTGTGTAATTAACCGACTAATTTGATGAGTGATAGACGTTTAATGACATGCGTGGCAGCAATTGGTGTCGAGAAACTAAAAAACTTTCCCGAGAAAGATCCGCGTAAGAAGTCAGGGACAGTCATTAACCCGGCTGTAAACAATTCAGGCCAAACAATCGGCTCGATGATAGGAGGGGACACTTGGAGCAAACAGACGCTATTGCCGGAGCAGACGAACATGACTCACCAAATTAAAACGTACTGACAAACGGACATTTGCTCTGATCACACAGAACTTCGTCAACGAAGTTAATTTCATCAAAGACATGCTCATAATTGCTTCTAACGTTTGAATAACAAACCCAGAAATGCATCAATGACAGACAATTTGATTCGAAGCTAATTTTGTACTATGTTGATGATTTGCCAAGCAAATAGCGCAACAGCAACCAGACATAAGTACGATGAACTCGATAAAATGAAATCGACACAGAATATTACAATCGTAGCAAAGGGTAACTATTTCTGGAAAATTATAGAAGAAATAAATCAAGTAACGATAATTCAAGAGTAAACTGAGTAAGTTATGGAAGCAATAAATTCCGCTGGCCGGCGGCGATCACTTAGCGATTGCGCTTTGTTATCGTGCGAGCGAATAACAAGTTACAAGATATAAACACTATGTGTGACCTGTTACTTGATTCAAATCGACTGTTCATTACATTTTGATATTATTGACAGAAATGCCTGCTAACAACATCACAGTGCATAACGATAGCTGTCTGAATATCATTCATTTCTATATCAAGACCATTAGTAAAGATAATTGCAATAAAGAGCATTATAACATGTAACGGTTTGATCATCAAAAATGATGTCAGTGCATCGAACCCTACGCACAAGACATTACAAGGTGCTTACGTAATGACCGACAGTTGAGCAACAGACAATTGACTCAATAAAGACGAAAACACTCTCAAGTGGGCAAGTATCACTATTAATGTAGCATTAGGGACACAACCACTTCTCAACAATTGCAGGGAATTGAACACGTTGTCGTAACGCATTGTACTTTAACTAGGAAATAAACAAGTGAAGCTGAACCGATATGAAATGCTAAAAAGCAAAAAAATACAGTAGACGCCTTTACAAAAGTATCTGAATAGGTTGAAGACAATGGGGCGGGTCGACAAAAGGCCGTTCGTCCAGGCTCCGCGGTTGTGATGCAGGGAACACAATACAGTTCCTGTGCGGTCGAGTGACTCAATATACCCGCATATTGTGTTATAATAAGCGAAGAACATTATTACAACATAGTGAAACGTTTCCCTTTTAAAGTATTGCCTTGGAACTAATCGTCGGTGTGAGGTGCATTAAAATTGAAACAGCTATCTAAACAATTAAAATGTCGACGTCGATGTAACGAACGATGTTTAAGGAAACATCCATGATTACAAATACTGGAAATAGAAGCAATCCGATACAGGGTGTCAAGGAACTAATAATGCGAGTCGGTGTCTGGTCTCGTCCACCGACGACGTGGCTCCGTCGAGCACGTAGGGCAAATAGGGCAAATAACTATTATCAATGGACCGCGCGGAAGTCTGCTATCAATCAACGACCAGATAATGGAGATGTTGAACCCCCGTGACGCACAACGGAAGCTGGCTATTCGATGCGTCGTCGCTACTTTTCGGCAATTTTATTATATGTCATGACATGGAGATACATTTTGTTGAATAAGGTCAATTTTATATAAAAGAACAGGATTTTAGTAGCGAAGAACGGCATTTGTCACATTGTGCGCAATCTGCGGAACATCTCAGTCTGCTACTAGACTTGAACAAGAATTTGCGCAATGTGCTTAAAACATTACTGTTACAATTTTAATAAATTCTCATGCAAGTATAATTAATTCTTTCGCTCAGTTAGCCGTTGTCACACGCAGGCGGGTTAGGAGTGCCCCGACGTACTCCGATGTCTCCGTTTATGGAGCCGGCTCTAGTAGCGTCGCACGGCTGATTCACGACTCGAAGGTCGCTCCCACTACAACGTTTCCGTTATTACTCAGTGGGCTGATCACGTTCCGAACACAGAATCACACCATTGACAAAACGACAACAACAAAATTAATGTAGTTGCATGTAAATTCGATATGAAGGAAGCAGGCGACGCACAGTGTAATATTTTCAGAAACTAGACGGACAAAAGTCAATTTAGGAACATGTCTTAAATTATCCTTTTAACGGAATAAATTCAAAGCTAACGAGTTATACTACAATCTAGTACATTTTCTGGGAATCCACGCGAAACATAGCAGGAGTAAACAGGTCGGGACGGCCGGCTACCTGAGCCACACCGACCAACCGCTCGCTGCTACCGTTTCATTCTTCTGAGTTCGCTCGATGAATACGCTGTGTTTCTGTGTGCTAGTGGTGATTTTGTGTTGTTATCGTTTTTGTGGGACTCTCAAGGTAAATTTTCATATATTTTTTTGTTAGTATGTATATTAACTTAATCATAAATATTAAATTAACAGAGTAAGGTTTTTATTTGATCATAAACAGTACTTCCTTAGTTTCATCTAGGGTTTTAGTTAGTTTCCCTGCATTTCTCTGTACATTGAGTATATTTTTCTGAAAGGTATATTTATATACTACAAGAAAATTGTTCATTTGCTTGCGAAAGTTTGCGACACTCATACAACATTTTCTTATTTTCAGAATGACTTCGCATATTTCTCGTAGTTCGTTTTTTGACGTTTGGTTTGCTAACGCCAAAGAATCAAGACAAGATGCTTTGTTGCATTATACTTTACAAGAACTCGATGCCCAGTCCATTAAGGATGATATTCTGAAGAGTTTAAAAGCAACAATCAGTAGAGTTAGTCAAAAAATTGACGAAAAATGGTCGAAACCAGGAAGACATCGGGAATGCTTTCTGAAAACGAATTCTTCATGGTTGGAAGCGAACATATCATTTACTGGTATTGTCAGTGAAACTATCGTTGATGTTTCACTACCTGGAACAAGTAACCGGGCCGGAAGACCACTGAAAGACTTTGAATTATCCAGTGAAAAAACAAAGAGACGGCGAATTCGTCATCTTCTTGAAACTACGTGTCCAGAAGAGATATCGATGGCAAACGAAATACAGCTTCACCAGTCAGGCAAAAGGGATTTAGCAGCTATTGTTAAGGAGCTTTGCCTGTTTTCACCTAGAAAAGGTACGGAAATAAAAAAAGCACGGAGGTGTTTAATCAATCCAGAGAAATGTGGGCTTTCGATTGACCAAGCCCTGGCATTAATGGTTGATGCAAATTTGTCGACACACCAATATGGCATCATACGCGAGCAATCAAAATTGATTAAAAATTGCATTCCAATAGGTTAAATGTTCGATGAAGCTCAAGAGGCACGAAATAAACACAATAGGACATACAGGGAACTTTTTACAAGAAAATCTTGGAGAATTAATACAAATCAAGATTTACTGAATAGATTGTTAATTTCATCAGATCCGTATATTGCTAGTTTGCGTGCGGCTCCAAAAACAAAGCGTGGTAAAATTAAACCAGAGGTAAATGAGCTATTAGAAATATGAATTCCAAGTATTGAACGTGAGATACCAGTAGACGAAACAGATAGAGATTTTGGTGAATCTGAATCAGAATCTGAAGACTCGGATGAAAGTATTGAAGAATCTGACGAAGATTCTGAAGATTCTCAAAATTAAGTGTACTAAACTTTGTATAGCTTCCTTATTGTATTTACTTTTTGATGTATAGTTGTGAAAATATGTCCTATTGTTAAATTATACGTCTAAAACTATATTTTTTTTATATTTATTGATTTATATTTTACCACCGTAACATATAATACTATATAATATTTAATAATACGTAAATATGGGACAAAATAATTTTGTCCCGCTAGATTTTGATAATATCACACTGTGCGACGGAGCGAATGCGTATACGAAATCGACACAAAAGACACCATAGCGTAAATATTTAAACCGTTGTTTGTACGTCAGTCCTTAAATATGTAATGCAATGCGCAGTCTCATTTATTTCCTGGCGAACTGCGATGATAAATCATTCGATACGTAAGTAAGAAGTGCAGTAAATTTTACATATCAACGATTACAATCGAATAAAAATTTCGGAAATATTTCGTTGTATGCTCATAACCGTTTTATGGCGGGATGTATAACATATTTTGTGGTGTTGTTTCTTTAACGAATGCGAATTACGCTGAGTGAAGAGTGTGTGGCGCAGCGTAGGTAGTCGTGATGCGATGGAGCCTTACATTACATAACCGCTGTGATTCATACGTGGTTTGTGTCGCCTTGTTTTATTGTAGGTATTTTATGGCTGTTTACAACAACATAAACGTTAAGTTGTTAATAACTGTCAGTTTATAAACAATAGCCATGACGAAACAGCGGCGAAAAGAATATAAATAGAACACTCGTCAAGAGATTAGAATTGAACATTACAGCGTGTATTTTAACAATAGACCGCTAATTAATTTAACACGATCGATTGGTATTACTGGCAATGTTTTCGCGAACTCATTTCAATCTACTTGGATTGGAATGAGTTAGTGGCGGCATCTACATCGACCTGACGTCACACAAATCCTGCATCGCGCAATTAGAATTTACCGCGCGAACAACATATATATAACTTCCCCGACATCAATCGTTGGGCAGTTGCCCACCAGACACGACACCAATCTGGTCGGAAGATCTTCCCTTATCAATAGAGGATGATTGAACTTTACACCCTGTTCCTCACTCATACCTCTAAAACATGAAGTACTACTTCAATCAAGATCCATAAATAACTAACTACAGAACTATCATATAAACATTAGCAAATAGATTATCGTGACAAATATAACTGCCAAACAATTAGTAAAGCAATCAACATCAATATTCAACCAACTATTAGTTACTTAGCAAACCGTTTATTTTTTCGTCAAATACATAAATTGTGACCGCAGTGCTGTTCAAACAGTAGGAAGCTGGCGTCTTATTTATTGTTATGTGTAAATAACATGTGATAGCTGAAAAACATTGACGGGGAATAGTAACAAGTGAGTAACAGTACGTAAACAATCAGTAAAGTTTGTAAACGTTTCAAAACAATTCGTTTTGTTATGTATTGGACAATCTCAATGTTTCAAATCTCAACGTGGTATATTATACGTTTATGAGCATTCGAGTATTATTGTTATTGAAACTGAATAATCGAGACAGCTACTGCAGCAATAACCATTTTCATCCCAAATATACCAATTTAATTTTCAAATTCTTCAAACATTATGGATTTTTTAAGACAACCTAGTCATATTTTTACAGGATAGGTAATCGTTTTTAAAGTTCAACTGCCATAAAATCCTATGTTATCAATATCTCGGAATTCTGGTCGCAGTATCAAAAAGCGTGGCGACATATTTTCATTGAATGTGATAACATTCATCAACAATGTATGGTTATCAACTGTATCAGTACGGATTGTATTCTGCGAAACATAATTCCGTCTAAAATCGTGCCACAATGCTGTTTGTGTTATCATTTTAATGACTATTGTTAGACTGTCCAGCTGATCACATTCACAACGGATATAGCCAATCATAATATTGAAATGTCGCATTTGAGAAGAATGCTGTTTTTCTTGGTGGCAAAGCAAGTACTCCTGAAACAGAGACTGAAGACGGCGTAAAGTTTGAAGAAATACTTCAAGATATCTACGCTACGAATGAGACCACTTTTATTGGCTTTGAAAAAGCTGAACATGGGAACCAAGTAGTTACTCTGCTTGTATATTATTCTAGCGTACTACGTTAAAGTGCCTCATAATGAGATCTGAGTCCATCAATGGTGGTTTTCCAGATTATGGTGATATCGGTTTCGATATTAGAACATTAGAAACGGTTGAACTAACTTTAATGATATTGCCATCATATAATGGGCTGTAATAAGATACCGGAAAATTCGATAATGAAAACATTGGGTCGAGGGAATTGCTTGGTGCAACAAAATATTCAATAACGACTATACTGAATATACAAGGTGCACCTAAATCTGCAGTAACGTAAATATAGGGACACGAGGTCTATGTTATAAAGCGTTACCAGCTCACGCACAAATCCTTTGAAAAATCTTCATTAGCTGATGGATTTGCTTCCCGCAAAAGAGCGAATCGTCCAAATTTATCACGCTCGTCTGACCGTTGTCTGTATGTTATAGCTCTACATCTACGTATTTCACGTTTGAGGATTCTGAATGTGCGTTCAAAGCTTTTTAATACGCTCAGACGCGTCTATTTATATGTTGATAGTACTTGATAGTGATCCTGTTCCCGCTTACTTGGTACCTACCATAAACAAATTCGTACTTGAATAGTTGAATGATTCACAGTCGACTTCCTGCGTCACGTCACCATATGCGATCAACCGTGTCACTGCTCTGTTGTGACTGATAAGGGAGGGCCGAGGCTACAGCCATTGGATGCCTAATCTTTGATCATCGATCTATTACGTGATTCCGTTTTTGAAAGCTGAATATTAAATAGTTTGTATTTAAATGAAACAATAACAGGAACGATTCGTGATATGAAAACAAAATTGGAGAAGTGTCCTTTGTCTGCCAAGAGATTCTAATATCGCGTGGAATCAAATATTTGTAGAGGCAACTGATATCCGTGAATATTATTAATGTTCTACAATCTGTAAAGTTCTAATATATTATTTTACGATTATTACCCGAGAAGAGTAAACTATTACGCTAATGGTCCCTGTCTGGATAAACAAAGGTTAATTTGTTCCACAGCATAAGCATTACTCGGAATTTACATTCATTATTTTTTGTTAATTTAGACAGCTTGGCTTATCCATTAACAAAATACGACACGGACGTTTTAAAGGAAAACCAGTCCTTTGTAAATCTTCCTTAGAAAGATCATAATTGTATTAAAATGTTTCTTTATTGTTGGCAACAAAACCGTAATGTAATAAAAATAAAAAACGGTAAATAAGACCAATTTAGGACAACACAAGGTAAAACGGAACGAAACATTAGCAAAGGTCGTACATTTAAGTGGCAATCTCAACAATAGACAGAAAAATTGTTTGTTTAAGACAAAAATAGACATGACATTGACTTAAATACCCACTTTATTTACCGTTTAGTTGACTAAAGTAAAAGTAAACAGAGACAGTATTATTAAAGATACTTGGATGTTCAAAACCAAAGGAAAAAGCATATATCAATCAAGGTATCATTTATATTAGATTGATTAAATGGTGAACTACAATACTCTACAGTATGTGCTTCATTATGTATAAGTAGACTTCAACAGAACAAGAATTTCTCAAAACGCGACGAGAAATTGAAAGTTTTCTGAACTATAAATAGATGAGATAACAGATCGATGAGAACTTCAACTTTTGTACAGTACAACTATTTTCTTATCCCTCGGCAAACTTCGTTATTCGTCAGTCGTCGGATTTCTATCAGTTTCCTTTGCACTTGGTGCAGACCGGACCGGTAGAAATTCGACGACTGACGAAACACGAAGTTTTTTTTTTTTTTTTTTTTTTAATACGTTGCCCCACACTAGGAATTTCTCCTGTATCGTGGGTGTGTTTACAAACATTTAAACTCACATACACAAACAGCCAGACCCGGAACAACTAATTGTAGGTCATACAAATATTTGTTCCGTGCGGGAATCGAACCCGCGACACGCAGCGCAGCAGTCAATCGCTTAACCACTGCGCCAACCGTGCCGTCAAGGCAAGTTTGCCGAGGGACATTAAGAAAATAGTTGTACTGTACCTGTCTGTTATTTATAAATATACAAATGAAACAAACCGACGAAGGCCAGATATAACAACCAAGGGTAGTTCAACACATTAGATACCATCATTTGTAACATATCGTTGGCAGTTGAAAACCTGCCAAATGAAGTAATGGACGAATGGTACACTGGTAGCCATAATTAACTAACTGCTAAGTGGCGAACGACCTATTTCCACCAGTTTTCGGAAACGATCAGTTTCTATATTCAGCATGGTAGGAAGACAAGTGGAAATCATTTAACACTGATGTACTTGGCTGATGTAAAGCTATTGCCAACAAGTATTTGAAATAAATACTTTATCAATATGACGAAGACCACTAAAAAAGTTTATTAAAATAGGCGATTGCTAAAACAACGGAAATGAACACTAAATGTGCATTGTCTTTTAATGACGCGACACGAGATTACACAAATGATTAGTAGAACATAGAATTGGTCACTTCATTATTCATTCTGTAAAAGGAAATAATTGTAATAACACTCCACACTTCCTAAAAAAGATAGCATATAACAGTCCTAATGTAGATCATATAGCGGATCATATATAAGGTGTTTCAGATACCTACAAATTGTAGTAATTTATAGGTATCTGAAACACCTTTAATGTTTTCACAGCTGTAGTCACTTTCAATAATACAATACAAAATGCACGGCTGGTAGGTATCTGAAACACCTTTAATGTTTTCACAGCTGTAGTCTTCTCAATAATACAACACAAAATGCACGGCTGTATTGATATTAACTGACACATATAAAATAAGTACTGTGAAGTTAATATTAAGTTGCCAGCTAAATCGATTATACAGCAAAAATGATTTGCTCACAGTACCGCAAAGATGGAGGCAAAATAGAAACTACACGATAACAATATTTAATTAAATACCTAAATACAAAACGAAATACTTGTGAAATTATGCCTGAAAAAATGTAATCACTAAAACGTGAAACCAGTTTACAAAGACCTTTACAGTGGTATTCGAGATCCCTTTAATGATTTTGTTAGATAAAGTCTTCTTCTGATGTTTAAATCTCTTGGAGGTAAATGGCCCTTTGGGGAAAACGACTTCATATTTACAGAATGGCAGGGTTTGAGAAAAAAACAAAAACAGATTGTGTTGTGAAAAGATTACCGACCGTTAATGTACCTTAACCTGGATTTATTATGATGAAAACCTTCTCAAGGTATGTCGGTCACAGACACCATAAACAATAGCCATCTTTAACAATATTATGACACCCGATGAACACTTAACACTTAACACTAAGTGACTTAAAGAACTCCCGACGAGAAGACGAAACTTTACCTTTAACTTAAACATTGAGACAAAATTAACTGTGGCAACTGGGAAACGAGAGCCGAGTAAAAGATTATCTTCTCTTTACATTGGAATACGGAACCATTAATACTAGGAAAGGTAAGTAAACTATAACAGCAATAGACACGAAGCAAGGTGCATTAAACTACGTACGACAGAAGTGAGGATCTAAAAATATCACACAGGAGAATTTCATAACAAGGTTTCAGTACTTCAGTACTCCGATATCCGAGTAATGATCGTGTACTTATGTAACACTAGTAGACAGTACGACTTCAATCTGGGAATCCTTGGAAAAAGGTACGAGGCTATTTGTATTCTTGTAATATTTTCTGATATATCTTGGGAATTTAATAATACTATACTTATCACAGATAAACAACAAAACAGTCATGTAATTAATAAGTCTATTATGAGCTCAAATGAATACAGAATTAATTATGACAAACACAATCTTAACTGACCCTATAAGGATAGTGATAAATCATTACGCAGTCTTTAATAGATTTACATATTAACTCCCCGATGATGAAAGAATTACAAACAAAGATGAATCAACTGTTTCTTATCTTAGCGAGCAAAAAGCAAAGTTGTAAATGTACTGAACATCAATGAAGAATAAGAATGGCATAGGGTTATTGAGGCTTTAGTAGATGGGAATAGAGAGGTTGACAATTTCGCTACTGAATTCGATTTTATCAACTTTCGCCTCAGAATTACTAACCGCTTTTCCCCTAATGACAACTTACGAAATTGGAACAACCCTTTTGGTATCTTACACATTATGTAATCTGTTCTACTCGTATTCATACCCTGCTGGTATTATGTTTACGTATTATGTAAAGTGTTTTTCATGCTATACAGTTAATATAAGTACTTACGAACGATCGAATCGAATTACTGCACGAACATGCCTGTTAAAGTGGCGTGGGTGATCGAAGATGTTTATTTGCATCGTAGATTGCATGTGAGCATCGAGCATCTAAGAAACTCGCCCACGCTAGGTGAGCTTGCCGTGTATAGTAATATTCATATGAGAACAAGTGTACCAAATGATCACTATTGTGTTCATCTTGCTATGAAAATAGGAGCAAACGAGAAAATACAAAGCTGGAGTTGCGCTTCGCCGGCTCTATAAAATGAAAGCTAATGAACGATGACATTCTTTATTGCACGACCTTTGTTATTTTATTTAATGGGTAACGGATAAATTGTATGTACCTACGGGATTGATAGGTACATTAAAATTTAACTATGTTCCCTGTGAATGTGGATGGTTATAAACTCAAACTCAAAGCAATTATTTCAATTACACAGAAACAATAGATATGTTGTGTGAAAGATGATATGGCGAAAAGTGGGGTGATCACCGAGATGACGGCTAAAAAAGATATACGGAAAAAGAAGACAGACTGCACTGACGTCAAAAAATGGGATGAAGGCAGGAGGGCGATGATTCATGTTTACTAGTGAACACGGCCTATTCGCAAAAGTGTTCTCTCCCAAGTTGCGCCACACGCAGCGTAGTACGTGACGTGTGATTGATTACTTTAATTACCCAAATTAAAACAAGAGATAGCTAATTTATCATGGCTCTGAAAGCCGATGGGATGTTGGCGCGATCGCATACTAGGCCTAATTATTTAGTAACATACGACACGAACGATACGTTTGTCATACACCATCTAACACAAATTTCACGAATACTGTTTAGGAAAACAATACCTACACAATCACCCAATACATCCTTTGTTATTTATAATAGGTCTTTACCTATGAAATTGCCGTTTTGTATGAAAAAATTTAAACGATTTTTTTCATGTATTTTTTATTTGCATTAATCGAAGTAATCACCCATGCAATCAATGCATCTTTGCCAACGCAGTGGCAGTTTATTGATGCCCTTCTTAAAGAAATCAGCTGGACGGGAGGCAACAAATTCTTCAAAGGCATTTTGTACTGCCTCTCGGGTATTGATTTTTTTTCCCGCCAAGAAGTTATCCAAATTCTGGAAAAAGTAGTAGTCTGTAGGCGCAAGGTCTGGTGAGTAGGGTGGATGACGGAGAGCTTCCAACCCCAGTTCTTGCAACTTGGAGACCATCTGCTGTGCAGTATGAGGTCGCGCGTTGTCGTGCAGGAGCAGCGGAGACGAGCGATTGACCAATGCTGGTTGGAGATGTGCCAGCTTCTCCATCATTGTGTTCAGTTCTTCACAGTACACATCTGCAGTAATGCTCACCCCGTTTGGTAAGAAGCTGTGATGAATCACACCGGCGCTAGACCACCAAACAGTGACCATCACTTTTCTAGGGGTAAGTTTTCGTTTAGGGCATTGTTTAGGTGCTGAACCAGGATCCAACCAACTTGCTGAGCGCTTGCGGTTATCAAACAGAATCCATTTTTCATCGCAGGTAACAATGCGGTTCAAATTTCCTTCATTTGTGTACGACGCGTACTTCGCGCTGGCGATCATTGAGTTCGTGGGGCACCCATTTGTCAAGCTTTTTTACCTTGCCAATTTGACGGAAATGGACCAATATTGTTTTGACGCTAAAGTCGAAAGCTGCTGCTAATTCAGCCGTAGATTGTGTATCAACAGCTTCCACAATCGCCTTTGATTCGTCATTGTCGACCAGTCTTCGGACGACCGCGAGGTTCATTTTTCAGGTCGAAATTTCCAGAACGGAAGCGAGCAAACCAATAACAGAACAGAATAAACCAACGTACCACGCGTTGGTTTGTAGTGTTAGCTCCGTAAACGTCGTTGATGTTGCGTGCCGCTTGTACCGCGTTGCTGCCACGACGGTACTCATTATATTCCATAATTACTCGAATTTTTAACGTATCCATGATGACGAAAAAGATTGAAATACGATGAAAATGTAACACTAATCAATAAACAAATGACTACTTTTGGAAAAAAAAAAACATGTTTTTAAAATAAAATTAATTTGAAATTAGAATTCTTAGCCAAACAAAAATTATTTTGATTTGAAATGGCCAGTACTGCAGAACGGCAATTTCATAGGTAAAGACCTAATATTACACAATTCCATTCCATCATTATCATAACATTCATTACATAAATGCACCATGTTAATTGTTAGGTAGCCAGATGTCAATCAAAACGTCATAAAGATAGTTTTCGCGCACAGATTACTCTAAGCCGGCGGCGCGCGAGTCGTTGCCTTCTGAACGGAATGTTGCCATTTTAAATATTATATTTTATATTATATTAAAAAAAAAAAAAACATTATTGCATATTTATTTTATTTTTATATCTTATTTATATCTCATTGTATGCTGCACCGGTCGATGTTATAAAGTCAACGCCGGCTGTCGCTGAAAATCTGCGCTGGGGCTCTGTTTCGCATAGGTTCGCCGCAGCATTATGTTGAGCGATGGCCGTTTTGCGTGGATGTGACGCATATTTTCACCCAACTTTTTTTGTTTGTGTTCTTTCTTTGCGTCATGTTTATCGCAAATAAACGTTTTTTTTTCTTTCTTACTTTTTCTGATACAAGAATTTATGAAGTTTACAGTATCGAAAATCACAGAATTCTCCCTGGAATACCAACTTGCTCACTGAAAAACAATTCTCAAACAGTCCACATTTATAAGTGAATCGTTTTAATTTGTTTGTTGTTTATCATGAACGATATAAATAGGCGTTATTGTATAAAATAGTTTACGTAAACAGATCGAATGATCACGAACTATATTCATGACTATACGTTTTATTATATGTAATTGACCGCATTAGTGTCATTAGGGTTTATTTTTAACGTGGCCAGGAATAACGCTCTAATTATCGCGTCACGCGGTCATATTTACCTAAGCAGACTGTCACTGAAATTTATTTAATTAGCGCTTGTTAAAACGCTATTTTTAACAGCAGCTAAATAATATAACTTGTTGCTTACATATTTTGAAAGTAATTTTTCGCTCGAGATTTTTAATTTCTTTAGTATTTTTATTTAAAGCAGGAACTAAAAGTTTGCGCCTGTTCAATCAAGTTTTCTTTGTGCTTAACAGCCGATAAAATAATAAATGCGTTCGCGTTATTATTTTAAGTGGCAATAAACTACAGCACCTACTTAGTACTTTAACAAGATACTATATTGAGTAGCGTTATCAACAATAATAAAACACCTTATCTTTACTATGCACTGAATCACTGCAGTAAACACTTTTTGGCGCCAACGCAAACCATAAACATGTAAAATAAAAATAAATCGTTCTTTTTTTTTAATCTTAACTTTTTAAACTTCAATCTTTCACGAAGAAATTGAACCCGTCCCGCCATTTCTCTCGGGTCCTAACGTCTATGCGGTGTTTGATAAAATGCTTTTTTAAACTTACTCTTTTCCTTTTAGTTGCCGTCTGCAGAGAAACTTCACAATGTCTTCAAATTCACACAAGGATGCACAAAAAAAGTTATAATGTTGAGAAAAAAGGTTCTTGAAACTAAAAAAAAAATGAATTTATTATTTTCTAATGCGCAAAGGCGTGAGATAACCTACTTGGAACAGCACACAGAGATAACTAACCGGTAGTGCGTGCGAGATGTAGATGTAACTCGCCGTATCTTATCCGAGTTCTATATATAGGTAATCTGTGCTAATCGGTACGGAGTGACGCTCGCTTGTATATCCACTGAGCCGATACTGATACGATTTTACGGGGCATACCTAGGGAACACCCAGTGCTGTACTGAAAGTATAAAGGCTTAGATAAAAAAGAATCGACTTTAGAAAATTTGCGAGAAATTATTCTGTAAAAATCCAAAGATATTGGTGTTAATGAAAAGTCAGATTTTTCGAATAACTAAAATATATTATTGGGAATACCTGTCGGATTACCCAGTTAAATCCGAGAGGTAGTTTTTTTTTTGAGTTCCTATATAGATATCGTCACAGACTTTCTTGTCTTGTGATTTAAGAGTTTCACGTCCATTTTAACTTTAATGAGACGCCAGTCTGAGTCGATTGATTTTACTAATGTAAACTAATATTATATATAAGAGAAAAGATTAGATTTCTTTGTATGGTTGTATGTTACGCTAAAACAGCTGAAATGATTTGGATATTTTTTTTCACATGAGTAGACCATGACCTGGGTCACAACATAAGATACTTTTTATCCCGGTAGTAAGTCCCGTGGGATAATTTCCGAACTCCACGCGAGCGAAGCCGCAGTCAAAAGCTAGTAATTCATACACATTTTCCACTTTAAGACCCCATCACGTCAATAATCAATTACTTACATCAACATGACGAATCTCCGTGATAATTCAAGGCAGTACTAGCACTATTTGCATCATCTACCGGTTAAGTAAAAATGCTTAATTGATTTCAACCCGTGTGATGAATGTCATGACATCCCATAGACACGTTATGCCGTTAATACAAGCCAGTTCCCGCCAGGTGGCGTTGACTACCCGCAATCAATATCCATAGCTGTGGAACTAACTAGCTTTTTAATTAGCAAGCCGATCCGCAGAATTAATTTGTGTAATTATCAGTTCTATGTATATAGCTTTTACTGGGATAATTGTACTGTGAGATCTAGTCTTAGAAAGCATTAGGAATCAGTTCTCACGAGAGCTCCATGACTTGTATTTTGGTTCATTGTGAGAAGAATGTTTAACACTGGAGTACTAATGCCTTATTAGCGTGTTTTCCTTTGTAATCCTCGTGGCGCCATTCAAATTTTTTGCAGCGGAGACTTTAAAGTTTTATCACGTCAGACTTACTTAACGAAACTCTAATCATTACATTCCGTGAAATCTAAAAGATCCCAGTTTATTAAAACTTTAAGATAGTAGGTAACACACGTATTTTACGTAGAAAGCAAAATCCATTAAAGCGACATTCCTTCATTGTCGCGTAGACATCGGATCGATTTCGCAGCACATGCTACACACCCATGGGCAATGGCTTTATTAAACTTAGTGTCCTCCATTGTTAGCCAAGCATCAAATTAAAGAGATACGAACACCGATCAGGGAACATGAGTATCTAATATATTCTATTTATATTTTAGAAATAGCCATATTTATTAGGAGAAAATTCACAATTCTTCTCCACAGTAACCGAAAACCATAGATTTACACTACCTTGTGTCCATAAAAATTTACAACCATATTCCAAAAGTAATAAGAGAACTACCATTTAATTACTACAAAATAAATCTAAAAACATGGCTTCTCCAAAATATATTTTATACACTAAAAGAATTTTTTGATTATAAGGGTAGTACATATTAGATTTATTTAGTTTTATAGTATCTACAAATATTGTTGTTGTTGTGTTTTATTTTTATTTTATATTTTAATAGAGTCTAAATGTATCTTTATGTCTATAGTCCTAACGTTTTGTATTGTTATTAGAGTATAAGTAGTTTATAAGTTAGGTGTTATGACCATGTAAATGTTCGTATGCCACTTTTAGCGGCGGATGTGTCCTGAACATAATTATACCTAACCAACTTGTACGTACCATATCCGACGAATAAATATCTTTATCTAATAGGGGAATTACAGACGATTTCACATGTGAAAGAAATATTCACGGTCTGCCAGTCTTTCAATTCTATCTATCCCTTTCATAAGTGCTTGAAGGATGAACGCCTACTGATGTTGAATCGTGCCGGATATTGGCCTACGTTTCCGAAATATCCAGCTTTGAGAAGGGATCTTTTCGCATGGATGGATCTATATTAAAGTGTTGTAGTGCCACTGGAAATATATGATACTAGCTCCTGCCCGCGACTTCGTCCGCGTGAAATTTCTTTGGTAATTCTTGTTCCTTCGCATTGCCCGCCTGCGCTGTTACTTGTTTCTTCGCATCACCCTTCTGCGCTGTTACGTGTTCCTTCGCATCGCCCGCCTGCGCTGTTACGTGTTCCTTCGCATCGCCCGCCTGCGCTGTTACGTGTTCCTTCGCATCGCCCGCCTGCGCTGTTACGTGTTCCTTCGCATCACCCGCCTGCGCTGTTACGTGTTCCTTCGCATCGCCCGCCTGCGCTGTTACGTGTTCCTTCGCATCGCCCGCCTGCGCTGTTACTTGTTCCTTCGCATCGCCCGCCTGCGCTGTTATTTGTTCCTTCGCATCGCCCACCTGCGCTGTTACTTGTTCCTTCGCATCACCGGCCTGCGCTGTTATTTGTTCCTTCGCATCGCCCACCTGCGCTGTTACTTGTTCCTTCGCATCGCCCGCCTGCGCTGTTATTTGTTCCTTCGCATCGCCCACCTGCGCTGTTACTTGTTCCTTCGCATCGCCCGCCTGCGCTGTTATTTGTTCCTTCGCATCGCCCACCTGCGCTGTTACTTGTTCCTTCGCATCACCGGCCTGCGCTGTTACTTTGTATTTGCTTAGCGTTCTTTCTAACTTTTTTTTACTTTTGCTCGGCTCCTCAGGGTCATAGCGTGATGATAAACAACCTTGATTATAAAACTATTTAATTGTATAAGGATTAATATCATCATCTTTCGATTTTACTCGTGTTTTGATTCGACTTATTTAAATTTGAACACAAAACGGTTATTGTGATTTAACTATAAGAGTTAGACATTAGCCTCGCGGACTTTTTTGTGGGTAATTATGAGTACTATAAACAAGTAGTACATTATTTTATGTATCATCAAATAGTTTTTGCAGCGAACTCCAAATAATGTTGTTTATAGGCAAGTTTTTGATACTTTTACATTATTGCAATTTTCGCAGGAAAATATAACTTTTTGAAAAATAAAGTATGGGCGTACTTTATTTTCTCTTTACTCGTTGATAATGTAGCTTTCTATAGGTTTAAAAATTATTGAAATCGGTTAAGTATTTTTTGAGTTAATCCATTACAACCAGTATGTATGTTTGTATGTTTGGTTGTTACCAAACAAACAAACATACATACAAATACACAAACATACAAAAAAATCAAATCTTTTCTCTGATTATTATTAGTTTAGATAGAAAGAAAGAAAATTTGTTTATTCTGCACAATCAAAACGCACATTCAACAAAATGATATAAAATACACGTACAAAGTAGCCAAAAGCCTCGTATTCAAGCAGTAGAAGTTTTGAGTTGTTTGAGTTTGTTTGTTTTTTTTTAGATAGGATAATACTTACATAATCTACCGAAGCTAAGGGAGAGGCGCTTTCTAAGCTTTTGCATTTTGCTCATTGCTCCACCCCTTTTTTCTCTCATTGTCACGCCTGAAACAAAATAGAAAATACGTTTAGCTATGACAAAAAGTGTATACAAGTAAACATTGAAATATATGAGTCATAGGTAAGTACTAGGGACCAAAACAGGTATGATGAATACGGGTATTTTTTCAGTTACAACATTTATATTTTTTAAAGGTATTTTTAAAGGTTACCTTAAACTGAATACAACTATTATTAATACCGGTTACCGAAATAAAATCTTACACGTGCCGTCGGCATTAGTCAAAGAGCGCGCATCGCCTGTGTGTGTATAACCGGTATTAAAACGGTAACCTAAATGAGATAACATGTTTCTTCTTCTTGGTTACCCAGATAGCGGCAACCTTAGTCGTAGAAGAAACCAAAATTCTTCGATACCTGTTCCGTAATTTATAAAGGTTTTCGGTCCTTGGTAAGTACGTGTATCTCGGCCCTATTATCTAATCTATATGTCTTGAATTGACATGGCATCATCAATTTAAAACAAAACAGTGATATGAAACGGCGACTAGAATCAATTTTTTTTTTTGTAAATGTCGACCTTCAAAAGTGCCTTTTTTGTGCCTAATTGAAATAAATTATTTGACTTTGACTTTATACACCATAAAACAAAAACCCCGAGAGGTTCTTACGACCTCAATAAAAATACTATACATTGCGATTTAAAAAAAAATACAACTAAGTGCGATGGTAATCATTTTCTGATAACAATTAATCAATATAATCGCCACGCAACTGGGACACTAGTATGAAAGAACATCGTCCATTACGATAATTAGATAAACCGTAATAAGTGAAAAATTCAGAATGACGTTCGGAGCTATGACGTCAGCTTGCATTATAGTAAACCGTTTCCACCGAGATCCGGACCGAAACAGTTACCAATGGCTTTAATTAACATAATAATTGCAAACATTAATTAATAATATGGTATGATATAGAGGGGGTAACAAGCGTTATGGATAGCAGTTAATTACTCAAGTTTATAAGCCGCAGTCACGCCAGTCCTCTGGTTAAAGCCCGACTGTCATGCGGCTAGTTAGCAACCTAATAGACTAAGCGAACTCACCATACATGAGCCAGTACGCTTATGACAAGGCACTAGCTTCAAAATGCATCTTATACTGAAGGCCAGTAACGAGCTAGCGGCTGTCTCGTAACTGTACTAGCTTGGTGTACGGCACTAGCCTTTATTTGCGTCGCGTGTAAGCTAAAATTCCACGTTTTAATTAACTTAAGTTACCTCTCATGTGCTTTGTACATAGATTGCATGGTATACAGTATGTAACATAGCTAGCGACCATGTAAACTGTTATGCTGGTATTTAAAACGTCATTACGATAGAGATTGCCATCGTCGCTGTAAAAGAGATGGTTTATGCGATAAATCAAGTTTAATGTGTCAAAATATTTTTACTTGGATATAATCCAAGTGTTAAGAATAAGACAATTGATCCACTGAAATTTGAATAGTACGTTACAGGGAGCAGTATTAAAAAAAATTAGGTATGGGCGTTATTTGACGTCACTAGTTACAATAACTGGCTACGGGGCATGTAGCCGAATAGCTAGTTTCGAATTAAATAGTAAACACGTTATTTTGTAAGTAGTTACAGTTTCGGTACTGCATCGAAAATGTAACTACTTACAAAATAACCGTCCTAAGCCTGAATAAAGTATGAAGGGAAGTTTATTTGTGTAAGTATTACATTAATGATGTAACTGCATATGTAACGACAAAAACTTATTCGTTCCAAAAACTTAAGCTTGTGATAAGTAACGTATTACATAAGTAACCATCTATATTTTCGTTTCGCAAATAACTGTAATACTTCGATAGAATCACCATGTTGAATCACCGAATAGAATTTGAAAAAATAACTAGTTACTAAAATCACTAGTTTTCAAAACAGGTTACGCTTTCAAAGTCACTAGTTACTTTACGTTTCTGCGAAAATCACGTAACGACCCACACTTATTTCAATCCACATTATTTTTCAGAGAACTCGTAGCAGCCTTGCATTTTCCTGTGACAAACGCTTCCTCTAAGCTGTTTCACAATTGCAACACGAAAACTTTAAATAGTCCATTGGAACAGTTGCGAAAACGTTAAAACTAGGTATGTTATTATTCAAACCTTTTATTTTCATGGACGAAATGAATAAAATATGTAAAAAAACCATAACTGGTTTGAAATCAATAGAAATGAAGTCATTATACGTCGGCTTATTGAACGTTTAATATAAAAACTGGCTTAGGTAGGTATATTATAGACAGTAATAACAGGTGGGGTGGAACGTTTTCAATAGTGTTTGATTTGTTCAAAAGATAAGTAAACAAGAAGTCTTATTTATATCAAAACATGGTGGTATTGAGATAATAATTGAGTGTGGTTTTAATGAAGATTTTGTGAACCTTTTTTTCATTAGTCCCCAGACTTTCTTCTGTTTTCATTACATTCTATTTCTTCATGATTTGCCATTTAATATATTGTATTTATTTATTTTATAGATTTCTTATTACAGAGATACTAAGCGTAAGATCTATAGGTACCATTATCTAAAAAAAATCTACTTAAATAAAGAAAAATACAGTAGAAAATATACCTACAAAAGCCTTCAAAAACGCAAAAATCTTACGATTTCGTTTTCCTACTTCTTTTATGCGCGAAGTCGAATAGATTCCAGCTAACACCATAATATTATATTGCAACGCAATGAATATTTTATCATCTCACTCGTAGTTTTCACGTCATAATCGAATTGACGCAACATCGCACCTTGAAAATATATTAAATGCACTTTTGAGGTATGAGGATCCGGGTGTAAAATTCACTCATTCTCTATAGAAAAAGGAGGAACCTCCGACCAGACGGGTGTCTTGTCTGGCGGGCAACTGCCCCAACGATTGATGTCGGATAGTCTTAAATATGTCGTTCGCGCGGTAAACTCTAATTGCGCGATGCAGGATTTGTGTGACGTCAGGTCTTTGATGCCTAGTTCGCATGTGGCGATGTAGATGCCGCCACAACACTTACCTATGATAGAATATCAATGCAATCGCACTCACGCAATCACCAACACAAGGTTCACAGATAATAATCAATCGCGTAGTACAATATGTCTACCTAATGAACGAGACACTCCACTGACATAATTAATTAGGAGACTATGTCTCATAAATCATTCGAAGAAAAAGAATCGCCTAATTGAATTAGGTACTTCGCTGTAAGTATGATTCATAGATATAGGTAAAAGTTATAGTCATAATAGAGATCGATTGATTCCAAAATTCATATATTTTGAAAGATCGGTTTCAGGTACTGTACACCTTTTTTTTCGTAGATATTACTTCTTGTAACCAAGTTCCTTAAAACGCGGCTTGCAGTAGGAGTTGACTGGTAGAAATCGTCACGTAAGGAAAAAGCGTTATGCGACTTTCTCTCTCAATCTGTCTCTTTCTATTATACGTGTTTGCGTGCGGACCTTCGTTCCTGACGAGGGACCCCCACCGTATACATTTTTTTTTAACGTATTATCAATTACATTACATACTTGCAGCTTCGTCCAACTTTAGTTGCCTTGCCACTGTTCGAAAGTGCACGTATAATCGATAAGACAAATGCAAACAAAATGGCGAGTGTGGGCGTTACGCGTTCAATGCTCCTATCCTATATATGTCCGGACGTTATCGTACACAATTTCACGACATACCACGGAATTACTATTAGTGTCGTAAAATGGCGAACTTTTCGAACTTTAACGTAGCCGGCGACATTTTCTTTGTAATGATTGGGCGCTTGCTCATTGACGGTGTGCCAAGAATGCTGGGCGCCGCATCGTCGACGTCGCATGCATCGTCTTTGTCAATAACAACATTGTCAACAACAACTTTACTTCCATTTATTTCTCCGCAAATCCAAATTATTCAGTTTTCGATGCGCAATGCAATATCAATGACACATAATTTGGAATTTGGAAATCAAAATCCATAAAAATCAACGTTCATCGACCAATATTTATTTATATGGGTGTCATGAAGCAAGGTTAGCGTAGTGAAGTAAATTTCCTGAGAAACGAGCGTAATCCGTAAAATTGAATCGTAAAATTTACTCTCAAGAATTCTGTCTGGTTTCCTTCAGTGTGTTGGCTCAGGGCCCATGAGTGTAGTCCAGACCGCAGTCCGCAGTCATCAAGCTCTATGAGAGACGAAGTGAGCTCAAATTCTTACTGCACTGACCCAGAAAGGCGAATTACTGCTGTATGAACACCTACTCTCATCACATGTCGTCGTACTCAGTGATAAAGACAGATTTCATGAACTTGGCAAATGGAAAATTTTATAGATCCACTTGGATTTCCAATTTATTGGACAAGCTTCTTACTATCTTTACGGTGAAAACGGATTTAATAGTGCTTATAAATCACAGCGATATTACTCCTCAACGAATCGCCTGTTAGATTATACTTCGAGAGTGCTGGAAACGAATTTATTTATAGCAATGTTTGCAGACGTGGGACATAATAAGTTTTACCTGTCGGACCAAACACGACAAACAATGTTTGGGTTGGTTGTGCTACGAGATTATTACGGCGTGTTGATTTATGGTCGTGTTATCGAACGATAAGGTTCAGTATTGTATGACGAATGGGGTTAAATTCGTCCGGCGCCCGTCAACAGCCCTACGCTTCAGGCTGCTCAAACATGACCACCATCGGCAAACAGCCACGATGTCAACGCTATCTAATCTGGAAAGCGTCAGATGTATAGCGTGGGCTACACAAACATTACAAATATACAGTGTTACATCCATACTTAGCAAATAGATCGATAATCGCTAATGACTTCCATAAGGGCCTGAGAAATGGTGCTTTGGTTACTATAGTACAGTGCAGTACTCAGCAGATCTCTGAAATGTGAATATTGATGTTCTGATAGAGCCAGTTATTAACAGAACCATAAATAAGTTTATTATTCATGCGTGTGAGTGCATTTAATGATAATCTGCGTTCATATCGTATTTCACTTCACAGAACATTTTACCTGCCAATTGAAGACTATCCCATCTATTATAAACGATGTTAAAATCTCACATTACGTTTCAGTAAAAGTCGTTTATGAAAGGATTAACGATTCATAAATCAACCGCAGTGTAAGTACTCTTCGTTTTACCGCAACATCCTGGGCACTGAGAGGAATTGGGCCGATCTGATACACTGCTCTCTGGCAGCTGCACAGCAAACGTGTCGAAATATGACACAATTGAATAGGTGCACATCCATTGATAGTTTCGTTACAGCCGTCTTAGGAACACTCAATCCACTTAAGTCAATGGAACCGCACACGGATGAAATTCTAGGAAGGGTTATGTCGAACGTAAAGAAGTATATATATGATGGTAAGCTGTGTTTACATAGGACAGTCGTAAAGTTTGTTCCGGACTTTAAAACTTGTTTCTTAGAAAGGGGTACGGTTCCGTGACATGTGACAATATGTCTTACAGAGGTCTAAAAGTATTTTTGGAAAAGGGATTTTAGAGATAGGTACGGCATTTTAAATTGAAGTACCTACCACCAAGCATTTTGGCATACTTTTAAATATTACGTATTCATTTCGACGTAAGTATTATAGAAATCAGTAAATAGATGAAATGAACTAATAACAGTTCCGCATGCCGGGACTGTCCAATGAACTCATTCCCGACGCCCACGCCCTGTCGTCCACGCCCGTATATTATATACTATGCGACAAATATGAGAATACCCCTGCAGATAAACATTATTTCCGTGAATACTGCGTGATTTATATGAGCTCTAATGTTAGTGTCGTAACACACGAATATGACGTAAAAATATATGTAATACCTTGATTAAAAATTAAATTATCATATTTCATTGAATTCGCAGAAATTGCTTACGTGCAGTCTGTCACGTTACAAAAAACAACAGATGACATCAACTGTGCTAAAACATTCTGATTTCGGACTTGCACAAATCTTAGAACAAACACGTTCAATACTTAGACATTTTGATATAAACCAAGGACTTCTGAAGGCGACGAAACAAGAAAATTGTGAAAAGAATTGAAGACAAGCGCGTGGGACTACGCCTACATGTAGACCGTGAAATAAACAACATGCCGTTACAAGAATTACAACACAATAAAGGTACTTAGAAAATATCGTAACGTTGACAAATATGTAATCATCGGATGTGCGATAAACGAACACATTGATTCATATTCAATTTAACTGATAACACCGAATATTTGTGCAGGTTTATATCATCGATATTGGAAACCTTATCAGAACTAGGTATAATTTAT
The DNA here is from genome assembly GCA_949128155.2 of Xanthia icteritia. Lineage (NCBI taxonomy): Eukaryota > Metazoa > Arthropoda > Insecta > Lepidoptera > Noctuidae > Xanthia > Xanthia icteritia. The sequence continues at coordinate 16,039,360 of OX421947.2, read as the reverse complement.
ACCAATGATTCAAATTTTTGACCATTTGGACACCACTTAACCCAAACAGAGCTTGAAAGTTAGTAAGCGACACCAAAAGTGGTATTTTAATGAAGTTTACGGTAAGCCACGTACAAAGTATTGGATTTCTACATTATTATGCTCAACTAAAGACAAATCGTTATCCCATCGTCTGCAATTTCCGTAGTGACCTATTTCCCTCCAGTTCTATCGAGTTCAGGAAGATTAAGCAGCTGCTACCTTCCGTCTTTGTCTCTTTAGCAGATGTTACTCAGAATGATAGCCGCTATGCTGTTTTATGCAAGCAACTTTATATTGTAAATGTGATCTTACATCAATATTCTGATTATTAATCATATTTACAAACAATCATTCATGACTTCGAGCGCCTTTGGAATACACAAGTATTCTCATATTTTTTTTGACAAACTAGCCCAGTTTTACGACATTTCTACTGGTGGTATGCAGCAATAGAGCTTGACTAAGTAAACTGAAGCCAGCGAGTGTGACAAAACGCAGCGGGTTATCGTTGCCGACGTGCGAAAGTCGTTCGTCGACCTTGCCGTGAGCGTCGCGGACCGCGGTGCGCCCGCGCATGCCGCGTGCCATTCCGCCTACTGCACACGGCTGTACATCTAGCATAAACTTACCAAACCGCCTGCGCATACTGTCCTAAGTGACCGAGAAGAAAAACTGAAGACTAATAACATCGAGCAAGTGTTTCATAACAACGATGATTGAGCTGTGTAAACAAAATCTAAAAATAGGTGCCAAAGCAATCCATTATAACAAAGAATTTCCTGCATTACGACGTACTTACATACACGTCGTTATATCGAAATGTTTAATGACGTTACGACACGAACAAGCGAACTCGATCAATCAACTACGTTGAAACGTATTCTCATATAATGAGTATTTCTCTTTGCACTAATTATCGAGTTAACCAAGACAGCACGTCATTCATTCAATCAGGAAACATTCGTATCAAAAATATTATTTGTTAATTATGTGTTGCAGGCCTTGAATAAGAATATATAATAAATAAATAAGGTTATTTTAATCTTCGTCATAAATTACGTACCTCAAATATATCTTCAGCCCTCGGATTCGCTAGCGGGATTTGGAATTCGGCAGAGCATAAAAATAAACTTTTATGGTTTAAAATCAGTCCCTTATATCGATGACATAATATTAACTTGGTCGTAAGATTATTTCCAACTTTTACTGTCGAATGAGATAGAAATGCCAATATTTTCTTATAATAAATTATCAGATGTAAGTAAAAATGTACAAACAAAGCTTATTTACAATATATTTATAGTTGTAGATGAATATTAAGATATTGTGACAGAGCTAGCGCCAGTAATGCCAGCAACGAAAGAGCGTTTGATTGAACTGAAGCCAAGAATACGATTCCAGTAACAAGCACATAGGAACAGAAAGCCTAATATTATTACTGTGCCCCAGAAGTGTATTAAGTTGCTTAATGGAATAGCGCTGATCACTCAGGCAGTCGGAATGATATCATCTCTTTATTGCTTTCCCCAATGCAGCATAAATACGTAAAATCCCAAAATGTTTACCTCGTTTTGTGGGGACAAACGTCAATACCCAATACAACAGTATTTTCACAAACCGCAGTTCTACCTAAATAAGCAATTTAAGTTTTTATTAATCCCCTGATAATTAATCTTCCAAAATATCTATAACTTGTTTCGAAACCGAAAATTACTACAACAAAATGAACATAACTTTCTCAATGAAATAATTTTCATTCAACAATATAAATTGTTTGTTTCTTTAACTTTTTCTCTTTCCGTTCATACGAAGTGGGAATACCGTAGTTATTCAAATTTGCTGACATCATTATCTACAGTAATTAAATGAATATTCCAAGAGGTAGATTAGCAACAGTACTAGTGAATTGAATTTCCTGAAAGTTAATTGACTAAGCAAATTACTCATTATTTCTTTAGAAAAGAGTTTTACTAGACAATAAAAATACTGAGAATTTGTGAAAGGTCTCAACAAGTAGAACTTTTTAGACCTTTTCTTCACGTGGTATTTTTATTGACCCCCTCTCTTTTCCAATCACAGTGCATTTCGTTGGTCAAATATGGCATACAGCTCCAAGTCTTCTCCCTTAACAATAGTGGTCACTATAAAAACAAGGCTGATGACTGCATGCATCATTTACAGGAAAATAAAGTATGTTAGAGGAAGCCACAAATGATGAATGTGCTAAAACATGATGATGTGTCAAACGGGTTTCATGCGTGGGTCAAATCTGGGTCTTGAAGTCAACACATATTCGTTTCAAACTGATGATTCACGCAGTCGGTATTTCAAATAACGTAATACTGATTGCCCTGACTCATGACTTAGAAGCATGGTGATGATTCCCTTCAATCATTGCACGATTCTGTTTTTACTTCTTCTACCATTAGTCATTGCCACATAGACTAGTTAACGTGGATATAAATCTAACGTTCAAATAAAAACAACATGTACACTTTACTTTTAAAAATGTGGTTATCTGGTAGTATCAATTCATTCTTGAATGAACACGCTTTTATCAATAAAGTTTTCAGAATTGCTCGAAAAGTAATTGTATTTTTAAGTTGCATAAATAAACAGTAAATTAAAAAGACTGTACCGACATACCTTGCGCATTTGTTTGTAGGTTCTACATTTCAGCAAAATTTGTGTGAAAAAAACTTTATTATTTATGTGATTTCGCAACACTATCAAGGACATACAGATAGCATTGTTTTAGCAATGTAAAAAAATACGAAATATTACATTAAGAGCTAATAAAATAATTAAAAAAAACAAACAGTCGTTAACAAACACTATATTATTATCAAGGTCTGAAAATCCAGAGCTCATTTACAGGGATTTAATATATTATTTGCTCAGTGAATCTGTTACGACATTTCATGAAGTATTAGGTTTTTTTTTTTTGTTTTACAACGGATTTGATTTTAAGATGGCCGACTAAAACCAAGAGCAACACCAACGAAACAATAGGGAAGAGCCAATAGAAGCAACATAGAAACAATTGTCATACAAAATTCTATATACCGTCCATTAGGGGCAAGGTGACAACCGTAAAATGGTGGGGCTATAAAATGAAACGACCCATTCTTGCGGAGACCATAACTATAATAGAAGATGAAGAAAAAACGCGCAGTGTACCTGTTACGACATTTCATGAAGTTTCAGGTTTTTTATTTTTTATTTAACAACGGATTTGATTTTAAGATGGCTGACTAAAACCAAGAGCAAGACCTACGAAACAATAGGGAGGAGCCAATAGAAGCAACATAGAAACAATAATTGTCATATATAATTCTCTATACCGTCCATTGAGGGCAAGGTGACAACCGTAAAATGGTGGGGCGATAAAATGAAACTACCCATTCTTGCGGAGAGCATAACTATAACAGAAGATGATGAAAAAACGCAATTCAACTCGGAGACGCCGAACGTTACGTCAAATACGTCCGAAGAATATTAATTCGCTTCCATTTTAATTTCTGATTGAGTTGCAGGTGTTTCGGGGCCTCTCAACCTTTCATTAAATTTAAATCGGCTAGCGCACCACAATCGGTACCTGATAAGAATTGCTTAAAGGAAATGCTAATGCTCGCACACGTACCGGATCATTTATATGGTCAACGACCGACCGATTGATTTGACGAATACGGAATAACGGACTTTATCAACACAAGTAATAAAGTTTTATAATGATATGATAACAGTGACATACAAACATGAATAACAATAAAGCAGGAAGTTACAGATTGCGACTCCACGTTCGCATTTTAAATTCAGGTCAATCCGCATAATATCTTGTCATATCGCACAAACCAAGAAACATAAAAATGAAGACGAATGTATTCGTATGCTGAGCGAGATCTAGATAGGTACTGCAGCTTTATCTTACAAACGGGCCCATTGAGGCGCGAGTGCACAAGCCGCGACCTCGAACCTGTGACCCTGCCTGCACACAATGCGAACAATTGTAATGTAAATGCGGATTGAACCCGTTGTGCCACTCGTACTCTGGTACCGATTGTTGTCGAAGTTCGCACCGAATGAGCTCGTAAGTCATTTCACGTGGAAAACGACGTTGAGCCTCGTGAATCACAGATACGCACACGTATACTACCGTTACGCTTCTCTGTGTTATGGCGGAAGCTAAGTTATAACTTACCGGCGGTAGGTTTGAAATGTAACAATACATAGCAGTTGTTACTTAGTTTGTACTGTAAATACCTGGTTTCCCCGACATAGAAATAAGACTAAGACGCAGCTCATGCAGCTGCAAGAAATTACCCTATGAGTCGTTTAATTAAAAACAAAGACCGATGATAAACCGCAAAATCGGTTATAGTTCTCAATGCTGAGGCCAATAAACTAACTGATCTCAACCACTAAGTGCAGACAAACATTATTTACACCTGCGTCAAAGTAGACACAGCAAAACATAGTAAATCTGCATTCTCAGTCACCTCTCGAGCGTCACCCGCTTTCATAATTCCCACGTGCTTGCTAATAGACTCAATAATTGATGTCATGCATTAAATACATTAAGTTTCTCATTCATTCTTAGATCGGCGTGGAAAGTCACGGTGACATCAAAAAGTAACTCTTTTCTCATCTTGAATAATAAAAGGCAAGACTCACATGCTTGCATACAAAATAATGCTCGTAATTCCATAAATACCAACGTGTGTAAAATCTTTTTAAATCCGATTATATTTAGACAGGTTTAAAGAACACTCAAGAATGTCGAATAAATTACCGTCATAATCATTACGGAAAGATATTTATATATTCTTAAAGAAGTTCTGATACGCGATTGTAACGATTTGGATGATATATTGCTCATTTGAAATGAAGAAAATAAAGCAATAAAGTCGGGTGAGATGAACACACTTACGAAAACCAAGAAAGCGAAACAACGTGCATTAACTGTAGTTAGTTAAGATCATTCATTATCACGCGAGCTATATATCATTATGATAGGCGAGGCTCATTAACTGTTACTAAGGCTGATTTTCTGTTAAAATATTACACAGATTTACTTTACTACCACTAAGATAAGATAAGACAAACTCTCGTATTATATGCTACGCTATCTTAAAAATGATGATATTATAATTAGAACGTTAACAGTCATTTGCTTAACCTAAAACTGTCATAAAGCTATTTGAGCACACGAATTCGCCTGACTACTAAAATGCTACAACTTCACCGGGTGTGAAGATAAAATATAGCATATGAATAATAATTCAAAATAGATACAACTCAATAGCAAATATACCTACACTATCTGAATACAATAGGGCCGATTTAGTGTAGTATACGTAGCATTATTAACAAATCATGACAGAAACATTGCTTTGATTTACAGCACAATCTACGGCCTGTCTCCGTCCGAGCGCTATCTCAAATGCAACGTGCATTCGAACAAGCCGATTTCGTGGCTGGAGATATAAAGTATATTAATGCAAGTGGTACAATAGTTTCCATATCATTGTCGGTTGCCGGCGGGCCCGTCGAGGCGTGGCCAAGTCGACGCTGCCGCTGCGTGCCCAACCGACCGTTCTGCGCTCTTCCTATGGATTTCAGAATTATGGGATTACAGCGTTTACAAATCCGAAGGAGGATTACTCATTTGTAATTGACTCTTGTACGTTAGCGTGATTTCGATATTATTTCTCATTTCCGTCGACCTTCTCCGTGTAATATATATGATTAAATAAAAGAAATCTAACATAATTTATCTAATGTTGCGTTTAATTGCGTTTATATTTTTTGTAATGAACGAAAGTCACGTAACAGAGCAATAACACAAAAACTGTATGGAAAATCACGGTTTTATTTGTTCTTCCTTGAACTCGAAAAAACGAAATAAAACAAACGTAGGCAGACATCCAAGAATCGACCCTACTTTACATACCACATAATACCGAAGTTGTAAGAGTTCAAAATAGTAGGGTCTGTATTCGTGGACACTATTCCGTACGCAATGGGACATTTCAATAGTGGGTCCTTACATCGTTACAATATGTTCCACACTTGTGTAATGTGGGGACGTTATTAATATTCCGACATGCTACAAATAAACATTTGTACAGCTCGTTCAGAAATATCTTCAGTATTTATTCTCTCATTCGCTTAGGATGATACAGCATTGTTATAGTAACGTAAAACTAGCTGCACATCGGATGGAGCACGAACGAAGACGAGTTTTTGCTGTCTTGAAAAATTGCCTATAATTGCTCCTAACAACTTCCTAGAGTAACGTAAACGCGTGTCACGGATAAACAAACCAAGCAAACCTATGTAGGTAGATACCTGACTGACAACGTAGATGAGCTCAGATTGTTTCGACCTCCCAAGGTCCAATGTAATGAACATTTTTAAATCGAATGCTCAGAACGTGCTTAGATCACAGTTCCAAATCAGGCATAATGTAAAAAAAATATTTTTACAAAGGCATTTCATTGAAAACAAAGATCGTTAGTATTCGGAGAGATATTATTCTGTGAACGGTGCTATTTATTAATGTACGGTTTGTTTTCCATTTGCATATGCGATTTCTGGCCATCGCGAGGGTTGTCAGACAGGAAATGCAATTAGAGGAACCTTGTTTAGCTAAACAACATGTGGCGTGTTAACGGAATATAATAAAATTGAGAATGGAAAGCCTTCCTTTGTACTGCACTTCTTTTTGAACGGTTAAACTAAGTTTTGAAGTGTTCTCAAGGACCGATCGATTTTGGCAGGACTAAAGAAAAGTGGAAACAAAGCAAACTGAGAAGAGTACTGCCGAAGAACGTAGAAATACTAAGTATAATAATGTATGTTGAAGCAGGTAAAAACTACTAAAGCTTGCAACAACACATGTGTGTCGAATGCAACTGTGCAACTTATTAACGGTCGGTATGGCAGTGACAAAAACGAGTTGTGGCGGGAACTCGGCGCAAGGTAGCGGCCATTGGGAACGGCATGCGAGAATCTTTAGAAACAGTGATGATTACAGCCGCTTCACACTCGCGTAACCACTGTGTAATGGAAAACTTACCGTTTTGCGATATTAGTCGGAAGCGCATTGCAGTAACATTAAAAGTTTATCTGAGAATTCCTTGTTAAACAAAGAAAGATTTTTATTCAAAGATGAATTCTATGTTCTAATCTATACAGGATAATTTAGAATCAGATTCGAAACGATTAGGGAATATATCGTTAATTTGCGAGACTTAAAATTCGGTTCCTCTACAGAAGGAAATCGTGATAAGAACACCTGATTGAATTTACAGGTAAAAGGAATTAATCGTTCTCGTCCTCTCGGTCGTCGACCCGAGGCGCCGGCCGATCGCACCTGCGCCTGCGACGCCTGCTCCAAACTGCCGGATAAGGCGGATGCCACCAAGGCCGCGCTTTTTAGCCTCTGACTCACTCTCTACCAACTCCTGCCGTACAACGAGTTTTAACGATTTCCGCATAGCATCACCAAGTTATGACTATCTATGGGACGTCTGTCATACGACAAAAGCGGCATCGGCGTGAATAAACTTAATGATATAGACGAAACAGAACATGATGAATTATTTATGTTTATACTTCTTATAAACGGCCAATGGAACAATGCTGGTTTGTCTCCAAAGAAAATAAATACTTAAATATAATTTGAGTCGTCCGCACTCGCCATCCTTTTCCAGCCGCTTCGTATTGTTTTTGATATTAGCAAGTGCAAGATCTTTTCTCGTAATACAGACAATGCACCAGTCAAGAAAGTGTTTAAGCGTATTTTGAGTTTTGGATTCTCCTTTTGACAGATAACACCGTAATGAATTAACGTTGTTTGCAAAAAAGAAAGTAGGTACACTTTCACGAACTTTTCAACCAGCAATATCATCGTTCACAGAATACTACGAAATAATTCATTTGGTTTCTAACCAAACAATTTACTAGCTGCTAATAGATGCAAAATAACTTAAAACGAATATTGGCTAACAGGGACTGTCTTCAAATCTAGATAAAAGCAAGAGCTGTAAAATTCGGCCTTCACGGTACAAGAACTTCAACATTTTTGTTCTCATTGTGAATTATTATTGTTGAAATCACACACAAAAACCCCGTTTCTACAACAATAATAAACGGTCTGTAGTTCCATTCTTATAATAGCGCAGTACATTTTCACAGTTAATCATAATATTTATTAATAGCTTAATAATGGTTTATCAATACTACATTTACTACACTTACAGAACGTGAACAGTATATTACGTAAATAAAACAATAAACATGAACACGATTGTGTTCATTATGTAAGTATGGTAAGTACAGTTTGACACGTAATACTTGTAATAAGATAAATACGCATCGGGTATTTGAATCACCATAAGTGCAGCAGTAAACTCAACAAGAAGGGAAGCTACGTAAGTATACGTGCATCTAAATAGCTACCTGCCAAGAGATTGTTTTACAATCCTCGCAGTAGTGCAGACTCGTTTTTAAACAAAAGAACTACAATCAGTGTTATGAATTATGATTGAGTTATAACAATCACAGTGCTTCATCACACCGATGTGATGTGATGTCAATATATAACGAATACGTGCAGCCAATTGTCGGACTATTAAAATAACAAGCAGATATTTCTTTCTAGAATCAAGACAGAACATTTGATATTACCTTCGGAAATCGTGGGCAGCACGTTGACAAAGTTAACAATTCCGACGCCTGTTAGCTGACTCATTCACCAAAACTAACTTAAAACGAACACTTGAAAGTAACGTCTACCTATTAACGGCGATTCTTGAAAACAAACAACCGAAAACGGTAACACACTTTACACTTTATCACGTAGCCCACATAGATAAAGTGGTAAATTAAGTTTTTGGCACTTCAGATTTTTGCAATCATGTCAGCAACGGTTGCAATACTCAAAAAAAAAGTACAGTAAAAATTAGAAATTACTACAGTGGCTGACCACTGCGCACACTTTTTCCATAATAAGCGGGAGAAATGGTAAACTATAACATGAGAGCGGCCTAGATTTTTATGTAGACTCGCGTGGGATGCGCGTACGCAGTGTTGTCGATGCGAAGCGCCGGGGCTTACTGGCCGGCCAGACAGACAAGTCAAGCCAACGCCCGTTCACCAGTTCACCTACTCTTATCTCTCGATGACTGTGTATGTGGTGGTACTTGCTTGCTTATTCCTCGCTCGCTTACTTGACTGGTTACTTATACTGCATCGAATATAGTTTATGTTGCCGCGCATGGATTGCACTACGTTGAATATTATGCGAGAAAGGTGTTTTACAATTCTTTACCTCGTTTTCTTTAAAGCCTTTATTAATCACGATGAATCGACGATAAAATTAAAGGAATTTGTACGTAGAGAAAGATAAATGGCTTGATTAAAGTATCGATTTTCGAATTCTTTTAAACGCTGCTTTGTTGTCATTCCGAATTTATGTGAAACGGATTAATAAAAGTTCCAATAATTCGTTCCATCCATTTGAGATCGCTGGGAGAAATAGTTGAAGTTAAATCACGAGATGATTTTGCAAACTTCCTGTTTATAATCTAGTTACAACCAACTCAAGCTAAGTTCTGAATATAATCCTTATCCTTATCCTTACATATTATAAAACAAAGTCCCCCGCCGCGTCTGTCTGTATGTCTGTCTGAACGCGATAAACTCAAAAACGACCGAACGGTTTACACCAATGGACGGAGTGATTCACGAGGAAGGTTTTTGTGTAATTCATTAAGGTTTTATGTAAATTGGCTGAAATATGAGGATTATTGTTGAAGATATCGGAAAAAAACATGCCAACTGGGAGCTTTACTGGCGTGCACCGCGTAAACCGTGAGAGATAAATAAAAATTATATTCCACGGGATAATATGTGTTAAAAAGATTAACAAAGTCCGCGATGGCATATGTCCACCTTCTAAAGGATGACCAACAATAACCATTTGTATCTTTCGAAAATTTGATAAAAATTTCTTTGTTATTTCCGAAGCTATTTTGACCGGTATTATATTTATGGCATTTAATTTAGATTAAAATATGCCTTGACATCATATAATTAAAATGAATACTTTAAAAGATATCACAGATTCAAAATTACGCGTAACAAAATAATTATGGTTGACGACAACGCGGGCGCAGCGGTAGGAGTCAATGACCTTTTCCTCGGCTATTAGGTATGTAATCCCGGTAGTACATGGGATATTTTCCGACATCCACGCGGGCGAAGCCGCGGGCAAAAGCTAGTATTTTATAAAGAAGCTCATAGATCTCAGCAGATAATTAATGCAGTCTAGTAATTCAATCAACTAATCAAGTTAGCCTATCAGAGCCTACTGCTGAACCTAAGCTACTTCCGAATTACACCATACGCACCTGCACCTGGTAATGTGGTACTCTTGAAATAACTGTGGGTTTAGACTATCGATATCATCGATTATCGATATCCGTGGTTTAAACTAAAATTCTCTACAATCCACTAATCAATATTTTTGTGAAAATATAAAGAACATTTTTCCTTATTGACGATTGCTGGCAGATTCAGAATTCCCAGAAACGTTATCTACCCAATAAATTTTTCGTTGTTAATAGGACGATAACGCGAATCAGTCATGAACAATCACAGAGATCGGAGTCAATAAGATGATTAAAAATTAAAGTTATTATATGGCCGATAGACTCAAACTACGTTAATTTTAAGACTATTTACTATCTTAATCACAAATCGCTGATGCGAGGTCAGAATGGCAAACTAGACGCAAGTTGCTTTAATGCTAATATTATACAATAAGGAAAACATTAGGTATAGGACGCAAAGTTAAATAGCTTTATATACAACATAATTGCATCTAGTCATTTTTGTTGCGATTGTTATGATGAGTTGTTTCTATAAGTGAAAGTACAAGACACGTTCGGCTTTAGACATATTTTTCGTTCTATAGAGCGTGGCTTCACTTATGTATGTGATTTATTGGGTTGAGACGTTACTCAGATTCTTTCACATGAAAAAAATTGTGTTTAACCGCGGGCCCACCAGATCGTTAGTCATGTAATCCACAAACCAGCCTTATAACCACCTTTTCGCTGTACTTAAAGAGTACCAAGCCGCTATGGTCTGGAAATACAGATGCAAAGAATTTCTTTGTTTAGTTGTGCAGAGAGTGGCAGAGGCGAGCCACCTAGTTCATCTGTCGAGCTATAGATGAATTTAATGAAAGATTTTATAGGCAAACAAATAATCATGTATGAATTCATTCATTGCTAGCCGACCCAGAATCATTGATCACAAAACCGAAGTCACTTTGTTGTGACATCGATCTTTTGATTCAGGAAATCATAAAGATAGCGTTGGACGACACATTATTGAGGAAATGTCAAAAAGCTCGTAAAACTTAGATTCGATTAGCTCATAGTCGTAACTCGGAATGGACTAACTGTTACATAAAGTGGATACCGATACATTCGATAATGTTTAAACAATTAAGAAGAGCTCACGGTGATCCCTTGTTTCGCAGACAAAAATTTCATAGAATTTCATTTCGCAGCAAATTTGTCATATAATATTTGGTTCTTGTGTTTTTATTTCAAATATTATTATTTTAGCGATTATTTTTGATTGAAAAATTTTCCACAGAAACAAAATTCTATGAATTTTATAAACACAGTTTTTTATTTAACAAAGTTATGAAACAATACTTTTATTTTGTTAACGAATGGTGTTTGTTCGGTGTATTTGTCCATGGTTTTTTATTTCAACGAAAATGTAAAAATAGACGTTATGCTATCCATAATTTTATAAATAAATATGGTACGGCACTCCGATCAAATAGGTTGGGTTAGTTCAGGCCCCCACCAGTGTCGGACGGGAATGGCCAGGTGTTCCCGGCCATTCCCGTAGCCCCCGGCGATGTGGGAACACCGCTGAGTTTTAGTGGGTATACTGTCATTCTGACAGGAGTCCCACATACCCCGTCTCGTCCCCCACGAGCGGCAATGCATAAAGCATTTCTCAGCGACAGAAAAAAAAAAAAAAAAGGTTAGGTTAGAACTGTGACCAACTACGTGCGAGCCGAGCGAGCGAAGCGAGCGGTGCCGCAAGCGCTACGTCGAAATTGATCACAGTAACAAAATTAGGGCACTCCGACACTGTTTTTGTGAGCGCGGTGTTGTTATTTTATAGGAGGGTATGCATTCTGTCTAAGGTATGAATTGAAACTTTTAGAAACTGTCACTCTATAAAATGTTTTGCTTGGTAATAAGTTTTATATTAACTAAACAATATGAGATGAGGATAAAGAATATTTGATTTGTTAATCTATGATATGAATATCGAAACGATACAATTTTATTTGTAACAAAAATCAATGATTTAAATTTTTCAAAGTAAGTATTCTGCGTATTAATTAATTATACGAAACGATAATATGAGAAAAAAATATGTGAAACGAAATTCTATAAAACTGTTATCTATTAAACAACGTACAACCGGAGCTCACACTTGAAGATCCCAGGAGTACTATACTCCTGGGTCCCATTCCCATTGCAAGAAGCCGCGACAGACAATGGCGACGGACGAGCATGACGGGGATGGGACGAGCATGACGGGGACGGGTCGAGCATGACTGGGACGGGACGAGCATGACTCCTACCGAAAGAACCGAGAGCACCTTCGGGGAAAAAGCACATTATGAATTTTCATTGTTTAAGGAAATGGCCCCTGATTCATTAAAATAAGATAATGTGGGCGAAACAAATAAACACAAATACATTGATTTGATTTGATTGATTTGAAAAACAAGCAAGGCTTGGTTATTAAATTTATTGTCATTCCAGAAAAGGCAAAGCGAAGCCGAAGCGGTTAACCGGAGTACGTGGTACGGAGAACCGATTATGATGTTACCAATTTGATGAGAAACATAACCGTTGTTTAGTTATCGATCGCCGATACGTTTCATAGTATCATTAAACTTTCATGAGACGTCGAAGTGGCGGTGGTAAGATATTCCGCCTCTAGTATACAATATGGGCCAAGACGTTTATAAATATTTTATTTTCATTTGGTTTCTGAGTTGTAGGTGGTTCAATATCTAGTTATTGGTGTTTTAGATATAAAAACGCAAGGAAATCAAAAAGAAACCCACCAATCAGTTCAATTTTTATCAAACACACAACTGTTTGCAAGATGGGAGAATTTACAAATCTAAACTTAGTGCTTCAACATCTCTCTTTTTCATTCAAGTGCCGGTGTTAATCCATCTCATAACACTTCTTTTTTCCTTTGTTACAATGAAGAATATTATTTTAAGTCCCCATAATTCTACAATGAATACGTCTAATGTCGGCTTAACAATAAATAACTTAAGTATCTACATAACTCAATGGAGTAAGTACCTTTACATTTTTCCCCGGCCATAATTTTACGATACATCAAAAGCGCATCGTACCTGTAGGAGTGTAGGATAAACAATTTCAACACAAAATAACTTTATAACTCTATAAAAACATATACTACTCACTTCTCATCGAAGTACCGAACCCATCTTCGTGGCCATTGCACGTCCTATCTTCATCATATTCGTAAACCTTGAAACTTTCGAATGAATACAGCTTGACGCCTTTTCTTCTCTTCCTATTCGCAAAAGCTATCCCGGTTCAAACTGCTTAACAAATAGCCCGAATCAACTAATTACAATTTGATGATGTTTAACTGCACAGTTCAAAAGTACACACAGCTTGACCCTCGAAACCGAGGGTTTCAGTTCCACAAACCACACTGTTCACCAATAATGTCAAAGAGAACTTTCGTCAGCTCGTTACACCACTTGAGAGGCTAAAATGTTTACAATCACCTCGACAACTTTACTAAGATGGAAGCCGGCTTACGCACGAACTATTGTCAAACAGAACAATGGATCCGACGATAATGTTTGATATCACAACAGGAACGTTCGGAATTCCAAAGAAGTTATAAGTTCGCGATCGTAGGGGCTCGGGAGCTGTCAGTTGGGCGGGAGCGCTCGTGAGGGCGAGCGCGTGTCGTCTGGCTGGGCTGCAGTGCCCCTGCCCGCCGCGCCGGCGCCCGGAACTGTGTCAGCAGACGCGGCGCCCAGAGCACCCCAGCACCCCGGCCTTTCATGAATACACCTCTCTCTATGTTTGACGCATCAATACATTCGTTGCCGTAAGCTTGGCAAACTATAATTGCCGCATCAACGTGAATATCTTTGCGGTGAATTAGAAAGATAAAGGTAAATTCTAGCGTACGTTTAATGTCTAATTAAAATTTAATAGAGGGACTATAGTATATTCAAGGCGTAAGAAAGCAAAGCAGAATATGTCCTTTAGAATCAATGACTTCGGTAATGGGGCCATTTAAATCGATAAATTGCCTAATAAGCCTCGCCGGTATAATACCTCAAGCATTTTGAGTTTGTCTAATTTCCAACTGTCATATTTATGACGGCTCTAAGCGGAATTCCTCACTGAGTCCAAAAGCCGTTAAGTGAGGTACTTTCCGCGCCATTCCCCTCCCCCTCAATTTGGCTTATTATGTACTATTTTTAGACTGAACTTCGAATAAATCTCCTCTTCATTTTAATGAATAGCGTCTTCTCCAGCTTGATTTTGTAAAGCTAGGCAATCATCCGTCAACCCACCAGACATTTACTTAATGACGACTACATGTCACGAGGTATTTCACTTGAATATAAGTAAATACAACTTCAAGTATCATTTACATATGATCACATGCATTTTAATCACGTTAAACACAGATATTCTATAACAAATCCAAACAGGCGCATGTTTAGGATTGACCGTACCGATCACATGATGGTAAGCAAATAAGTTGAATTAAGAGTGCTTGGTCAAGTAATTTTTCCTGGAATGATAAGCAGATAAGTAAATGCGAAAGTGATAGCACAAAAAAGTGCCATAGTCATTTCCACTTAACACACTGCTTTTCAGAAAGAAATTAAATTAACGCTTGAAAGTGCTATTTATTACAAAACATAACATTATCCTACTCTTGTTCATAAGCAACCAAATATTAATAAGAAATTAATGGTACTACTTGTCGTTGACTGTAGCCATAACGAGTTTATTGGAGAACCGTTAAATAAGTCTTCAGAGCAATTTTATAGAGCAATATAATAGATCTAAAGAAATTAATTCTACTATAATTAAACAAATAGACTGGTAATAAAATCAAACTGGGCTTACGGCTGCCAAGTTTTAGTGTTGTTTTAAGGACCTATTTGATGTTTACAAAATTAAAAGAGTTAATACGTAATTGACGACTTGTACCGCTTTCTGTTTGGCAAAACCTGTGCAGCCAAACACTGAGTTCTGAACAGAACAAATCAAATCGCTATTTGATTTGTTCTGTTGCTTCCTGTTACACATTTCCGTCCCTTTTCACGAAATCACTCCCACAGATCGCTGGAAAGCGAGAGGAAAGATGTTACACATAAAAAAATAAAATGGTCTGTACTTTATTTATTTTTCAGACTTCTTTGAAACCCTCAGATATTTTTTGTCTCACTAAAGGCTTTTATTTCACAAAAGGACTGATTCACAAAGTATAGTGCTCTAGTGAGGACGAATGTGTCTTGTCTGCTGAAGTTGGAACGGATAAGTTGAATAGCACCCAGCAATTGTACACATAGTCTAACACAGTCCATTGTTGCCGGCTCAGCACCGACAATGACGTGTCTAGGCTATTCATTGTCTTTTATACAGACATTATCTCGGGTATATGTGTATTTCCAAAATAGACTGTACCTCTCTTAAATGTAAGTTCTTTCGTTCTATTATTCGTATAGCTTTAGGTCGATAAGTAGTTGGAATTCGAAGAGGCTGGCTAATTGATTACAATTTTCTTCATTGTAAGCTTAACAAAACTCATAAAGGTCTTACATTGCCACTTAAGCATTCATTTGTATTGTAAACTGCGCCCCGCAGTTTCACCCGCATAAGTCTCGATCCCGTGGGAATATCGGGATTAAAAGTATCCTATCTCCTAATCCAGGTCATGGTCTACCCATGTACTAAAATTCATTCAAATCTGTTCAGCCGTTTTAGCGTGAAAGCGTAAAAAACATACAAACTCACTTTCGCATTTATAATATTAAGTTAGTATTATTGTTACTGCTTAGAAACTTCAAATTACAAGAACTATTCCAAACTCCTAAACGAACAGGATATAACCCAAACAAATTGGAAAGCTAAATCCAGTCAAATAGCTCGTGCTCTTATAAATAAATAGCAATCTAGCCAACCAACTGGCCCAGATTGTATTACAGAGAAATATAAGAGCAATGAATTAATTTGCGGGTAGGTAAACCGCTATATGTAGGCACAGTCGCAAAAATCTTTCTATCTTATCAGACTAACAGATCGACCTCTGACATTTCGAAGCGAGCATTACAGGCCACCAACCTGGGAAATGTTATTTCAAACTGGGACAAACGCAGTGTTTACATTAGCAAGTAAATGTCGTCTTATTTTATACGTAAAGCTAATTTAATACTTGGAATTTCAGTCTCCAGCGATACATTTAATATTTAACGACTGACAAAGCTCTTTGTGTAACATACCTGCTTTTCACTTGCAATACAGCCGGATATGTAGTTACCGTGTTATAAATTTATAGAATATGTAAAATAGAAAATGTTTTATAAACGTGATGTAACAAAAATAAAGGAGCTAATAGTTACGCCATGTTTTATAGGTATTCCGGTTTTTAAGTATACAGCAAATTTCTTAGTGCGAAACTTGAATAGACTTTGCCCCTATACTTGCGTGCAAGGTCGACAAGTGTTGCGGCGACTATAGTATGCACCACGACAGGTGTCTGGGAAACCGCAACACGAAATCAGATGAGAGGAGCAGTAGTACCATCTATTAATATTATAATTTTCCTCACATATAAAGGGAACGAGTTTTGGTGTTTGTATACTAGCTAGCTATTGGGAGAAGTAAAGCGATCAGACAAAGGTTTGCCACTGCAAAATGACGGGTTTTAAGTGTTCGGTAAGGGCTCAGTCTTCAGTCCCCAGGACGCAATAGAAAGGCACATTCAATTTCAGCTTAGTATGGTCGAATCGTCGCTGGAATCGACGATTATGCGGAAAACTTAGTAGTATACACTTAGTAAGCTAAATCTGAGATTTAGGTGACCTGCACGTGTAGCATGACTTGTTTATCTGTTATTTTGTCTATTCTTTGTACTGGAAGAAGATTGGAGATGGTGATTGAAGTGCAAGCGAATGAGAGAGCTGCATTTCCGCCGAAAAGACCTTTGGCCGGCCACATTATTATAATTGTCAATATGTCAACGAAATACGTTCAACCCGTGATAAAGAAGTGAAGGTACTGACGTAAATGTGATTTGATTAGCTAGTTTTTGCTGCACATACGTAATGAAAGTTCACTATCTGAGCTGCTGACCTTTCGTGACTCGCTTTGTTCTCTTTATGTAATCACAGTTGACGTATTTACTTCTTCACTAATTACTATACTTACTAGAATTATTTTATAATTATGTTTATTTCCGCAAAGGGACGTAAGTATTTGTATACAAGTAGTATGTTTTAAACGATAAAAGCAATAATTATAAAGATAAAGAACTCGAGAGATAATCTGAGGCCGTTGTTTTTTGTTATTCCGTGGTCTATCTCACGGCTCTGCTGGTCCTGTCCTGAGGGGTAGGCTGCACGAAGTTGGTTTGTTTTTTGTGTAGTCTTTCGTGGTCAGTTACGTAATACTATTTTGAACTTTTAGTGGGTGTTTTTTACACCTTCCGTGCCTTAAAGCAGATAACTGCCATCGGTGCAAGTTGAACAGTAAGAGAATACTCGTTAGATAAAAGACATTCCATAAAATTCTGATATTCTGCCGCACCTGGGCGAAAGAAAAAATAGTGAAGTCGACCTCAATAAAGCTTGGAAAGGGCTTGAAAGCCAATAGCACTAAAACCCCAAATATGTTCGTGCTTCCCTTCGCCTATGCTAATTCGACACTAAAAGCCGGTCGTGATATCGAGCCTAAGAGCTGTAAGATCGATATGTCGGGAATAGACACGCGACGCGAATCAAACGGCCACCTTGACCCGGTTACCGCCAAATGTTACCCTCGCTCATGCGGTTCTGTTAACAATGACGCGACTGATATGACTAAAGAGCATTTAGCTGTCTTTTCGACCTGCCAGTCACTTGCCTGTTTTAAGGTGACTTTGCTTTACTATTGTTTGACTCTTGTTTATCATACAGCCGTAAGAATGGTGTCTCTAGATGTTCAGAGGCACTGACTGATCAATCCAATGTTAACCTAAAAGGACACAGTACTGAATTATTCAACAATTGAATTTTGACAGTTGTAATCAGACTACAAATAGACTAATTATTCATTACTAATGATTCAATCAATTGTTACTATTTATAATAGTCAGAAGGATGAATCATCATAATGATACCTACCTATGGAACATTATGAAAAGAGGAAATAATATTGATGACCTGTTAAGTAGGTATTACAAAACAAACCTAAATGTGCCCCTATTATGTACCATGTACCGACCAAAAGTACATAATAGGGCAGCATGGCATGGCTAATGAGAGGAGTCCACTTTAACAGTAAGAGGAATGCAACCATCAACAAATAAATGTTGCAGTATATGTACTATCAAATTTTATTATAATCCCTAGCAAGTAGTACGTTTTGGGGCAGAATCCGCTGAATACAAAAGATATATCAAGATATAAAAGATAAATCATATGACTTGACCGCAACATCAACTGATATTATAAACAATGCTTTTAACAATATTCAACTGCTTTTAACTTTGATATTTTTAATAATAGTTAAAAAACCAAATAATAAAAATATACTACATGTTTTGTACTTTTTAACACGCAAAAGGGCATTTTGGCTTTGTTATACTAGCAAGTTGTTTTTCACATGACAAGTTGCTAAATAGTATTTTGTTGGTCATGTTTACCAAAGGATTGTATTCAGTACATTATTTAGCCCCGACTAACCTGCAATCTCTGTAGTGATAAGAAGCCAGTTGTAAAATCCACACTGATTTACCTTTAGTGTTCATCCTAAAATAATACATTAATTGATAGATACTGAACAACTAGGTATAATAATTCTTAAATAATCATTAACAATTTGGGTCAGTGGGTCGTCCAATTGTTTAGGATATCAGAACAAGACTGATTTTAGTTATCTGTAAATGTTTTTATGCAATGCTGTCACTATGGGTATCATGGAACAGTAAAAATCACATCTTTCTATAATTTGTAAGTTTAGATGATACCTACTACAAAAAAATAGAATAATATCATAACTTGATTATTAATAGAGCAATAATACTGGCAAGAAAACAAAAAAAAAAACTTACATTACAATCCACTATGACCTGAATATTCAAAATGTGAATCGGACGTTAATCGCGTGCGTTACATTTTGAAAGTCTAGTGCCTGAAGACGAATGCATAGTAATAACAATAACTAGGACATTGATGATTGACATGTTTAGCACTTGTAGTATATAAACACACAATGCACTTACTAAATTAATTTAATTCCTAGGCTAAAGTTGTACACTAACAGCAAGTAGTGTTTTCTGTTAGGCATTCGAGAATTTTAAACATTAGTAAACTTGAAAAGTATCCTCAAACTTTTGGCATAAACAAAAAACAATAAGATCACCGGGTATAACGAACATCGGAAGCTATCTATGACGACAAAATGTTTAAAATTATCAAGCGTAATCGAAACTAACTAAATATTACATACAATAGCAAAATAAAAAGCACATATTATGTGACAACCAAACTTACCATCTTTGACGTTCTTTGAAGATTGTGACGATGACACACCGGGGATAGTTTTATCAGCACAGTACATTATAACTATTTCCACACGATTGTGTTAATAAGTCACTCTCACCTAATAAAATTGTACATATTAATATCAAGACGATTTGATAACACAATACATTTGCACTAACGCGAAACGCGGCGGCCATTCCACATTCCGGTTGTAAATATTCGTGTCATAGACAAATTAGACAATCTCTTATCACAGATTATACTGTTTTTGAAAACTTTCCAGATTTTCAAAAGCTTTATGATGAATTTCTGTAGAATTTCTTCAATCCAAAGGCTTTAGTTATTTATCTTCTAAATTTCAACAATATTTCAAACCATTTCCTTTTTTATTATCTGTACCTACCTATTTTGTCTGAGATCGGCTCAAAAACCATAACAAGTTTTGTTTTGGATACAAAACAATAATATATATATATATATATATATATATTTGTCTAATTTCAAAAGCATAGGGTATGTTTCGTACTCCTAGTGGAGAAGGTGGTATCATCAGTTAAAACAAACTTCATTTACAGAAAAAGATAGGTCTGGCGGCGGCGTTTCAAAATTTGCAAAAGATGTAAACAGCAATGGATGGCCGTTCGAAATTGTCTATCGTTTAGTTAGTGTATGGTGTGGTATGATTTTGTTGCTATCGATGTTTTGATGTTTTTATTAGTGTTTACTCAGTATTTCTCATATTCAGTCAGTTTTATCAGAGCAAATCAAAATAAATATGTTCCTATGTTAAGAGGCCGTGCACGAAACCGACGGATTTTAATAAATTTTGTTCATTCGTTGTGAGAAAAAGAAACAAAATTATTTGTGATTTGAAAAGTCGAGTTCTTTGTTTTACATGTGACTGAAAGGGATTTTTCAACTTCGATACAAAATATAGCAGTAAAATATATTTTTTAAGCCCTATTACTTAGCAAACCATATCAAGAAATTTAAAAAACAGAAAAAAAAACAGTTCAGTTATCCTTGAAATAAAATCAAAATTTTATTTTATATATACAATATCTATAAATAAATATATCTATAAATATATCTATAAATAAAAGGCGAAATAAACCATATTTTCGAGAGCGCAAAAGTGATGCAACTATTAGCAGGTGCTGTGACTGACACGAATGGTTTAGCACCACGAAAACTATACTTTTATACTTACACCGACTTAATGTTTCAGTTACCTATTTCAAGCTTTCTTACAAAATAAGTAATTGACGAAAACGGGTTTTTTTCGGGCACCTCCGTGCCCGAAAAAAACCCGTTTTCGTCTTAAGAGCGTTTATTCTGAAAGTTGTCAATGTCGCAAGTGGAATAAATACAATTAATTCTCAACGCTCAGCCGACCGAGAGTTGAAAATCCAGTTCACGAAAAAAAATCGCCGCGATTTTATTATGTCCGTGCGAACATGGGCTAAAGAGCTACAGTTCGCGTCAAATAACCACAGATAACTTTGCAGCTCTGAATTTAGGTTGCGCATGTGTGCTGGCATGCGCGCTATTGTTTTATATTCAAGGAAGATTGACTATTGCGCAGTCATTTGTAACCTACTTCAGAGCGACAAAGTTTTTTGATGCGAACTGTAGGCAGGTACTCTACAGATCGAAATGATAGATTTCCAAGAAAATACAAAAATTCGGAAGGTCCTTGAACATCTTTTAATCTTGGTTGCTAGTAGGTAATCGTCTTCCAAACGGACCGCGACAGTCATTTTTTTTTAATGGACCCCCAATGAAACATGATCTCTGGTGTAGCTCATTATTCTCTGTTCGTACTTCTTTCACTCGGACATGTTGAATTTCAAAGACAAAAACATTTTATAATTTGTATTTCGGCAAGTAACGATATATTGTATTCGTTTAGTTATCTCGGAGGATTTAAAAGATCACTTGAAGCGGATATGATTAGAGTTTCAATTCCCAGAAACAGTCTTCCTTTTGGCATTCGGTATTGAATGAGGAGTTGGGCATCCAACAGCATCTTGAAAATCCTAGCCTAAAACAAAGTTATTGTATTCATTAAATTTGTTTTTTTTTTCATTATGAGTACTAAATACTCCTTGAATAAACCGTCGATATTTAATATGTCAATCTTATGTCATGCATTTCAATATTAAGTTAAAAGAAGAGTTAAAAAAGAATGTCCGTCGTTTGACGTTTGTAAAAATTCTAAATCCATCCCAGTTTTCGCTTTTATTGCTAAATATAATAGTATATTTAAAAGTTTAGAAACTTACAGGATGTAAAAGTGGGTGTGATAATACGAGTAGGTATTCTATTTAGTGCGTACGTTTGGTCAGTTACACGCAGCTATCGCGTTCAATTCCCAGGGAAGTTCAATTTTGGCAAGTCTAGACTAAATCCAGTTACATTATAATTAGAAAGCGCACAATGTACTCCAAAAAAATAAACTTTTTGGATTTCAAGTGACTTTATGGAATTAATGTGAAAAAATGGAAAAAGCTAGAAATACTTTATTCTTGGCAACATTCTTTAAGCTCAGCTGTCAAAGATATTATTTTAAATGTCAAAAGTGTCAAACATTTCGGCTTGTATTGAATTATTTCAGTTTCAGAATTTTTAATTTACTTATATCTTACAGTGGAAATTCGTTTCTATTTCCAGTAAAATGATGCAACATCAGTACTGGGTAACAAAAAAGACTGTGCTAAAAAAACTAGGAACCAAAGAAGATGAGTGTATTGTTGCGTCCGATGCCGAGCTTGATGCTAAACTGGAATTATTTCGATCAATATCAGACAGCTGCTTACAATTACAGCGAGTATTGGACCAATATCAAGAACGATTGTGTATTTTGGCTCAAGAGGAAAATGCTCTAGGGAAGTTTTTGCGTGACTCTGGAAAAAATGCGGACGCATCGGGTAAACACATGGTATCTGCGGGCAAAGCAATTTCATATTCTGGACAACAGCGCTTATCAGTGCGGGGGCCGCTATTGAGGCTTTATCACGAAGTGGAGACGTTTCGAGGACGCGCTGTGAGCGATATGCGGGCGACTGTATCTGCTATGGAAAAAGCCCGAATCGAGTACCGTGCCGCTCTCAGCTGGATGAAATCGACGAGCGCACAGCTAGACCCCGATACAGGACGCGGCCTTGATAACTTCCGAAAGGCGCAGCGGCAAGTACGCGAGAGTAAAAAGGTGTTTGATAAACTGACACTGGATGTATTGCAAAAAGTATGATTTAATTTAATTATTTTAAGCATATTTATAAGTTATAAGTTGTTACACAACAACATAGTGACCCAAATCCTATATTGGTTGATATAGTGCAGCAACAAATAAATATAAATAATATTAGCATGATAGAAATTGGTTTTACAATACACAGACACATTAAACCTACAACTAACATAATATTCCCAACTTTCAGATTGACTTGCTTGCTGCAGCAAGATGCAACATGTTTTCCCATGTCCTATCGAACTACCAAACTTCCTTCGTAACATTTGCTACTAAAGTGGCACAAACTTTAGTAGCAACTGCAGACACAATGAATGCTGCACCCCTGTATGAATTTTCTATACTAAAGGAATTGTCTCAGACCTTGGGTGAGGCAGAAAGCAAGCAGGATGTCAGACCACAGGATAAGGATCAAATGTTGTTTTTCCAGGTGAGAATTACAGCTAATGCTTATTTTTTTGACTGTTACATAATACTGATTTTATTTCCACTGTGTTATTGTACGTTAGACATGTTGGCAAGGCAACCTTTATTCTTTTGTAAGTACTTCTATGTGAAAATCATTATATTTCCATCAATCAATCCATGCTTGTAATTCACTAAGCTCTTATTATTAGGAGGCACCTGAATTTTCAACCATTTACACAGTTTTATTAAAGCAGATATCACAAATACTTTAAAACACCAACTACTGATTAATTCCAGGATGAATTCAAAGATGATAATCCAGAGAAAAGTAGTGAACAGAAAAATA
This sequence comes from Xanthia icteritia, assembly GCA_949128155.2. Classification (NCBI taxonomy): domain Eukaryota; kingdom Metazoa; phylum Arthropoda; class Insecta; order Lepidoptera; family Noctuidae; genus Xanthia; species Xanthia icteritia. The sequence goes on along the minus strand of OX421947.2, from coordinate 16,015,450 downwards.
TGAAACCAAAACCAGACAACGAAAATGAAAACCAACCGTCCAATGAGAAGGAAGTCAAGCCAAGCACCTCAGTGAACCTGATTGATACAAGTTGTTTGGAATCTGAGTTATCCAGTGGAAATGCTGGAATACTGTCTGAATTAGCCGGACTGCAGATGGACTGTAGAGATGCGCAAGGAAGTTTTGGTACATTCTTGCCTTCACAATTGTTACAGGTAATTTATTTCTAATAAAAGTATTTTATTAAGCTTCCATCATTTCATATAGATTGGGTTTATCAGAATTTATTTATTTATTGAAAGTTAATTTACAACTGTGGATATTTGTACCACTTTTCACCCTTATGCCCTTAGTAATAAGGTTGAAAAGAGGTTCATCACCAGTGTCCGCAATGTTACATAGGCTATTATTAAATACATGCATCATCTAATTACCTGCTAGTGTGTCTTACCAAATAATAATAATAATAATAGGCAGACTTAATGCCTCCAGGCATTTTCAATCTTTGGGTTAAAAGCACAACATTGTGATATGTGCACAAAAACCCATTTCGAATTGTAATGGTTTATAATAAAATGAAGGAGAAAATTCTTGCTTTATATTATCTTAAAACCTGTGAACAGTTACTTAAATTTTTTATGATGCTTATTATTTAAGCAGGACACCAGGAATGGCCTAAATATCTTAATGAGTCAGCATTTCATTCTTATTTTGATTGCATATTGTATAATGTAAATAATTACATTGTACATGCTTAACATGTGGTAGTTCTATTTGAACTTGTGTTATCTAAAGTATATAAATAAAGTCTGAATCATCACCAATCATATCAACTTGCATACTCTATCAACACTGCAAAACATGAATCTAAATTCACGTCATATTACATACTAACTTTTACCAATTACAGAACTCGTCCAGTTTACTGCAAGATCCAATGGCTCCTGCCAGCAGCAAAAACAATCAGGTACTAAAGTCTCCACAGCAATCTTCCAAGCCCACTCCGAGTAAAGCCATCCCAAAGAAAGAAGATAAAGCAGCCTGGTTCAAACTCTTTGCTGAACTGGATCCCCTTGCCAACCCTGATAACCTCCCTGGATCCAACGCCAATCATAGTCATGCAGCCTAATCAGTTTAAAGAATATTTTTTTAGGCAAATGAGCTTAGATTTTATGTTCAAATACATTCTATTGGCTGAACACCAAAACAAAAAACATACAAAACTATATTTGGCTAACTTAGAACTCGGTTCTGTTAAAATGGATTATTTTGTTTGATATGGTACTATTTTGAAGGACCATAATGTCTCTCTTTCTTCATCTAGATGGTTATTGGTATGACGCGCCAGCCAAGATAAGTTATAGTTAGGAAATGTCTTGAAAAACTATACACAGTGATAAATAAGTGATTTAATTGATGTGAAAGGGAGTTTTAATAATACATATAGGAGAATTTTAAGAATATGTATAAACAAAAATGTATTTGGTTTTAGAGATAACTTCAATTAGTACAATGAATGTATTATGTAATATGCTCATTAGCTTACACTATTTATAATCATGTATTTTATGTACATTTTATATATTGTACTATGCTCTCTACATGAATATCTTATTCACAATGATCTGTTATTGTTACAAGTAAACTTGTAAATCTAATATTTCTTATTTGATCATTTATTATTCATAGTGTATAAGTTGTATTCATTTTGTGTGATTGAATTCCTATCTAAACTGTTAATTGATAGGTCTAGAATTAAATATTGTAACAATGTACTTAATTTTATAACCAAAGATTATCACTGAATTATACTAACTAATATTATAAATGCGAAAGTGAGTTTGTTTGTTTGTTACACTTTCACGCTAAAACGGCTGAACAGATTTGGATGAAATTTGGCACATGGGTAGACCATGACCTGGAGTAGGACATAGGATACATTTTATCCCAAAATTCCCACGGATCGAGGCTTATGCGGGTGAAACCGCGGGCGCAGCTAGTTCTTTCATAATGTAATGCTATAGTATTATTTAAAACTTTGATTAAATTGTTTTTAAATATCTGAAGCGAACTAATTTAATTCCAAACAAAGATATACAGACGCCAGCAGGTCAACTTACCCGAAACTGTCAGATTTTCCCAATCACTTTGAACCTTATACTTTAGTGATACAGTTGAAAATCGATTAAAGAAATTTGACAGATTGTAAATTGTAAATTTGTTGATGTGCTGGCGTCTGTACAATTATATTATGCACTGGTTTTTTGTTCAACAATCTAGACCAAGCATATTTGATAATAAATAAAAATTATCGTTCGAATGCTGTACTTTCCCTCTTATTCATAAATGTTGTTTAAAGTTAAGAATCGTTTAAACGTCAAAAATGTATGGTTAAACAGGCGCTAATAAACTAACTTAGGCGCTTATAAACTTAACTTTAAGCAGCGTTTATAAATAAGGGGATAAGTTGTAAATCATCAAGGAAAGAAAACCATATTTTGTGTTAACTATCTAGTTTTAATGGATCGTTTTTGTAATCAGTTTATAAATCTTGTCTAGTCATTTGAATTTTATGCTTTTAAACTTAATTATACCAATAATACTTTATTGTTTTTATTCTTTCAATAATTATATTGTTTTAGTTGTAGACATTTTATTTTAGTTATTAGTGTTATGTGCATTCCATTTTTTATCTTTAAATTAAACGTAAATGTAACTGCGTGTTTGATTTTATTTTATCCCTTATCTACCTACATACGAGCGTACATCCAAAAAGTTGGCAACGTCGCAAATAGCTGTCAAATATTTGCCTGTTTTGATTAATTTGGAAATATTACTGTATGGAAATAAGAAATATGGCTAACTAGTGCACTAGAATATTAATAATGAATTGCTATTATAACACTGAATTTGATGGTGTAACGTTTTGCAGAATAGGCATTTGAAAAGTTTCCAAATACTTTTACATCTAAAACTAAATAATCGGTGTTACGATATTAATTATTGGATTTCATAATCAATCTTTTAGTTCTATAGTTAGCCATATTTCATAGTTCCATACAGTACAGTACCAAATTAACCACGTAGCAAGAGTAGCGATGGCTATGGGCCCCGTGTATCCAAGCCCACCTGCACCTGAGCGTAATTTTTTTGTGAAACTTATATTAACGTGGTATATTGAATTTAGTTAGTGTCACAAAAACGTGAATCGTAATATCTTTTCCGACTAAGACAATTCAAAAGTAATTTATTCAAAGTTTCAAACTAGGCTGAGAATCAGCACTTTTCAAACGACAGTCCCCCAAAAACGCAATCCACGTCAGACGGTCGGTAACCGATTATTTTATTGGCGAAAATAAAACACAGAATTTCATACGGTAAACGCACAACTGCACAAGTTCTACAAAAAGTCGCTCTACAAAGTCTGATGTGAGCGAACAACTTTTCTTTTTTTTTTCGGAAATTATCAAATAACTTCTCCCGCTCTGAGCTGAGCAGGAGGGCGTGTCAGACTCTTCCTGACTAAAACCCACCCGTGTTCTTTCAGTTGCCAGGGCCACGGTTTCCCTTTCGGACCCCGGCAGGCATCGGTCCTTTCGGACCCAGTTCAGTTGTGCTGACATCTCTTTGAGGCGCGCGTGGAACACAACGCGCCTTCGACCCGGTGAGCGAACACCCTTACTCTACACTTTTACAGAAGACTTGCGCGCTTGTACAGAAGGTCCAATGAAATATTAGATAAGAACGGTCAAAACAAATCGAATAATGGTTTTTTAAAAGTACTTACTACAGTAACTTAGCATTGTTTGAAAAAAATCATTTGGTTGAATTACAGACGCCAGCAGGTCAACCTACCCGAAACTATCAAATTTTCCCAATCAACTTTGAACCTTATACTCTAGTGATAAAGTTGAAAATCTATTAAAGAAATTTGACAGATTGTAGTAGGTTGATGTGCTGGCGTCTGTACCTACTTGACTATTTAAGAACAGGAACAGAACGTATTTGTCTAGAAACATTGATTTCACTAGTTTATCATCTCCTAAACTTTGGAACTTAAAATTAACCAAGTTCTATCATAGGGGGCCCCTAGGTAAAATTTGATACAGGCCCCGCGCCGGCTTAATCCGGCACTGATACAGTAATATTGAATCATAACAGCGAAATATTAGACAGCTATTTGCGACGTTGCCCACTTTCTGTATATGCAAACAATAAAGGTACCTATTGATTTTGTTGAGGGGTTGAGACTAGTCGAGACCGTCGAGAGTCAAGACTCAAGATCAAAGTAAGATCATTTGAAATTGATTGCTGCCCTACTGCATGATAGTTTAATAAACTCGACGCAACGTAGAGTATTTCTACAGGTTCTTTCTTGTATGTAATTGTGTGCGACGAAGTAGTCTCAAAGCATACTAAGTTTTGAGAGAAAAAGGGCTAATATTTAGTTTCATTTTTATTATTCTCTCTGGTCGTCTATTTTTAAGCTTCAGTGTCACTGTCAATTTTACTTTATTTGCCAGTCTATAGCTGTCAGTCAATTCAATTGTCAATAATCACATCAGCTGGCTGACTTCAGCGCCAGAACTGTTCGTGTTTTTTGCAAAATTGTGTAACCAGTAAAATAAAATAAAAATTGGAATTACAATATTAATTGACTTCTAAAAATCCAAGTTTACATAATGCTAAATTCAAGTAAGTTTTCTTTATCTCGTAAATTTAAATGTATTTAGAGTCGCACGCAGTGAGATCCTTGTACTTATACATTATTTTTCTCTTGTCTGAAGAAAATATTTATCTTTCTGTAACTTGTTAGTTTTCCGTGGTCTTCTGGGGACGGAAGAAGCTCCGACTAAAGTAATAGAGGTGCGGTCAGACAACTACATTTCAAGGCCGATACATTATCGAGAAGACTCTATTTTACTGTATGGACCGAAGAATCCGCCCGATAGCAAGAATTCAAAAGAAAAATACTATGAAATAGTACTTCACAAGCCTTTTACTGAGAGCTTACATCAGATGTACAGGTAGGTATGATATTATTCATGTGTTTGACTCATTGATTTTATGCTAATTGCCAATTGTTTTTATCTTTTTGGCAATCTCTATAGCAAAAATTAACGAGAATAATATTTAAATTTTAATATTTTAGAACGAGAAGAATAAGGCAAAGAGCCCTAAGCTAGTAGTACCTAACTAGTGATGTAAAATATTTTTCTTTCAAATGGTCCTTGTGTTGAGAATGTTGCAGACTATTATTCAAAGATAAAGAATTTAAAAACATAATAATCATTAAATGCCTCAGGCATTAAGTCCGCCTTTGTACAGTATTTTTTTTTACTTGTGCATAAAGTTTTAATAAATAATAAATAAATAATTCCAATTCTATAGCTTTTGGTGACCAATATTTTGAAACATTCATTACATCAAAATGTATTATGTAAGAGGAAACTTGATGTTTTCTTAGTAAACAAGCTATGTGCCCGATGGGATATCCCATCGGCAAAAAATGACGAAGGGGTTAAATAGAAGATGAAAGTTTTTAGGGAACTACAAACTTTAATTTTAATATTTAATTTTAGTTATTTATCCAGACTTATTTTGCTGTGCCCTTACAGGTTCCATAACTGTATCTTTTACCGTAAGCAAAATACGCGCTTTGACGTGGAGTTGCGGAAACCAGCCCGTATTACCTATTACCTAACTGTATCTTAGCTTTAAGCCTATTTGTAACAACTTAATTCACATTATGGTATGCAAATAAATGAAATAAATAAAATAAATAATTAAATAAAACTTTCATCCCCTATTTAATCCCTTTAATGATTGAATTTAAAAAAAATCATTCCTTAGCATTCACTTTCGTATGATATCTTTTGAACTCGAGCACGGTGGAGGAGTATAGGAAGGATAGTTTTGGAAAATTTATTATCTTTATTATTTATCTAGATAAGTATTTGAGCCAAGTTACAAGCTTCTGAAACGAAGAAATGAGGTTTTTCGTAAAAACTATTTCCCCATTGCACTCCAACAGGGGTTGATTTTTGATAAATCTTTTAGTATGTTTCCATAGTCGCCCTAAGATTATTTATACCAATTTACGGTTTAATCGAAGCAAACAGTAAAATCCTCCCCAAAGAACTTTGACTTTGAACTTGAAAACTGAAAAAAAAAAAATATACTTATTTGAAACTTAGAAAATTTAAAAAAATACTACCATTTTGTTAATAAAGTTCTCTTACATTTAAACTAATAAGAATATCCCAGTGATTCCCTCTATGAGTTGGGCAAGTTTTTCTAGTATGTGGTAAACTTTCACTAGTGTAACTTTTTCCCATGAAAATCGCTCAAAACATGAATAAAATTTTTGTCAGACCATAAACTTTGCAGTAAATATTTTTTCTTATTGAACATATGTTTTCTGGGTACCTAGAAGCATTACTACAGGAAAGGCCCACTCTTTTACAAAGTGCAGGAAAAAAAAATGATAGCCATGAACTGTCATGGCAATTTTTTTTTTCCTGCACTTTTTCTTAAAGTTTTTTTTCTTTGAGCTCTATGCAATATGACTGAAATAAAGCAAAATTTGGTCATAACTTTTGAAACGTAAAAAATTGCACTGACTTTCTCCGGGTTAAAAAGTTTGGAAATTACCTTGGTCATGCCCCTATTCGATTTGATCCATACTCTAGTGTATAAGAAACTTGTGCAAAATTTCAAGCTTCTAAACCCAGTTATTGTCTGTCACTGAATGAACTTAAGATTTTTATGTGTGTAGAAAATTTAATTATATAATAACTCATTTATAATATGTATTAGGTTTACACAGATTTATGACACATAATACATTAATAAAAATAAAAAAAAGTGCAAATATTTGATAAAATTATATACAAAGAATTGAAATGTTATGTTACATAATTATACTCTCATTGCATCAGCCGGGTATCAGATCAATGTACTAACTTGATTTTAATTACTATTTCATTGGAATTATGATGATAATTATCACATGCTTTTATCCACATAATAATACATTACGGTTCGGTTATTTATTTTGCAGTCTATTTCGGGCTAAAACCTTAGAGGATGCAGAAGGGAAATTTATTGTTTACAAGGAGCGAATACCAGTATTTATCAAGCTTACCAGAGAAGTAAGTATTATTTTATAAAATAAATTTGTTTAATACTGCGTCAAAATTCGCGATTTTTATATTTGACTGATTTTGTTTCAATAATCTTCTATTAAAAGAACCCCTTGAACTGTTCTTTGCATGAAGCCCCCAGGAGTTCTATAATTTATTATTTGGCCAACCACACTAATAAGTAATAATATCATCATGACATTGTCTGTCACAATTAGATGGTGCACAAGCACTAATTAATAATACATTTATTGTATACATTACATAACATGAAATTAAAACAATAATATAATAATTAAAATAACACATTTAAATAAAATAAAATAAATATTAACTATGACAACTAAGCATAAAAGTATTATTTTAATTGCAATCTCAACATTAATTATATATTTTAAATGAATACTAATTAAACATTGTCTTTTGCAGTGCACAGTGGCAATTCTTCAGAAACTCTGCGACACATTATCAGAACACCAGTCGTGGACTATAGCTCATATGGTGGCTCACTTTGGCCTGAGTGAGCTGTTCAATGACCCTGAAGTCCAGAAACACATTGATGGCATTGATGCATTGACTGGAGCCACACCTTTGATGGTAAGTGAATTAACAATCACTAGTATCATTTGGCTGTATAGTGTTGGCCATTTATTTGTTGAAAATGCAGACATAGTTGCTGCTCTCAAATAGACTGGTTTAGTATAGCGTATAGTGACATGATGATGAATGATAGTCCGAAAAACTGTTGATTGGATCATAGGTAATACGGGCTGGTTTCCGCAACTCCACGTCAAAGCGCGTATTTTGCGTACGGGTGGGAAAAATCTGTTATTCGATCCACCCCAGCTCCTCAAAGAAGGCCAGCAACGCCTTGGTGTTACTGGCAATCTCGTGTAGGGTACCTGGGTTACCGAAGTACTTTGCCCTGTAAGTGGCGACCACCGGGCAGTTTAACAGCACGTGAGCTGCTGTCTCGTCGTCCTCCATGCAGGCTCTGCAGAGCGGACTGTCTGTGACTCCTATGACAAAGAGGTGTTTATTAAATGACCCATAGCCAGTTACAGCTGCTGTAACCGTGCGCAGCTGCTGTTTAGTTAATCGGAGAACCTGTTTCGTGAGGCGGCCATCGATAGAAGGCAGTGCCTCCTTAGCCTGCCTGCACTCACCTTGGTCCGACCATAGTTTGTGATGCTGATCCCTAGTTCGTTTCCTTACCAGAGTGCGCAGGTAACCGAAGGGGAGTGGTACAATGGGTTCGGGCCCCACTGGTGCCATGTTCGACCCCCTTATAGCAAGTTGGTCGGCTGCATCGTTCCCCAGCGAACCGCTGTGTCCTTTGATCCATTGAATGGTTATATGATTGGATCATATTAGATAGGTACTAGCGACCCGGCCCTGCTTCGCACAGTTTTTACGACTTGAGAAATCTATCAATCACTGTTTCTTTATTATTATGTAGTTTAATATTAATGTATTATATACAAACCTTCAGGAATAAGTTCCCTAAATGATTGTGAAAACCGCATCATAAACGTTGGGTAGTTTAGAAGAACAACTCGGTCACACAGACATACATTAAAAGCGACTTTAATTTTACATGTATGTATAGAATAGACGATGGGAGCAAGTCTGTAAAGTTTCGCCAGCTAATTTTATTTCATCTTGTACATTTGGGTTCTTATATTGTTAAAAATGATTTTTTTACACAAAGTTCTAGAAAAGTGATTTAAAAAAAAAAATATATATATACAGGGTTATTGGTTATATGTCGGTAATAGGGGATGTAGAAGAGGTAATTTACCACCAAATAACCCCTTTTGACTCCTGTACAAATGTCGAAAATAATCGAGTCATTTGACATTTTATATTTTTATTTCATACATTTTAAAATATAAAATGTCAGATTACTCGAAAATGGTTGACATTGGCATAGGGGGCCTGATAGGCTTACCAACATATAACAGCATTAACCCAAAGTCTGTCATAATATAGATTTATATTTTAAAATGTATGAAATAAAAATATAAAATGTCTGTCTGTGAAAGCACGACACTATCAATAGGGATGATGCGTGGGTCAAAAAAAATAAATTCTGCTTAGTCCGTTAGTTACATAATAATAAAATATTAGACTCGTATTTTTTTGCTTTATCATATTAATAAAAAATGACTTAGATACAATGCATTAAAGTTGGGGAGTGGGGGTTGATACGTCACAAGTAAGTATGAAATCCACATAGTCGTGACGTCATGGCATATTTTAACTCAATTTATCGCCGTAATCTTTTGGTAACGTAAAAAAAGAAAAAATACATGTACGTCATTTTTTTATAAAGTACAAGGACAAAAGATTATTTTTGTGTCATCATCCCTATTACTTGATTTCCCTGGCTGCTAAGGAAAAACAATTAATATACTATTTGGGTCTGATTCTTGGACTAGTGGTCAATTGGGTCAAATTCTTTGTGGCTTTTTCATTACTAATAAGAGGCAAATAATAGCTGAGTAATTTGTATTGGCAAGTTACTGGTTATTTTGTTGTTTTCCAAGACGACTAAAGAGGTCAAACGGGTCTCGGAAAACACTGTAAAATTGTGTCATAAAAAGGGTCGAGTAAATAAAATTGGATTTAGTTCTCAGTAGGTATATGTAAGTAATTATTTAGTCTTTCGTGACAAAGCAATACGTGCCGAAGTTTGCTCGCTAAAAAGTTATCGCGCTAATGCGGCGGTCACATAGTGGATTCCATAGTCCGAACTATTGCGATGATAACCGATAATGGTTGGTCATAGCTGCGTGTATCGTATCACTGTGCGAAGCTTCGTCACGATAAACGCAAATGCGGCCGCAGCATACGCGTCTAAAGGTCAGTTCAGTCTCAGTGATTTGAAATTAAGTTTTCAACTGTAATGACTCAGCCTTACTTGGTTTAGTGTACGTAATGAACAATTATTGTTTATAGTAGATGTGGAAACACAATTGTATTGCATGTTTTTTTTTGTTTCCTGTTCTTTTATATATACCTATGTGCGGTTGATGCAATTTTTTTCATTTAGTTAATAAAACATGTTTCTATTGTATCTTTATTACAGTCAGAACAAACAGAACTTATCAATAGTCATGGAATGGAATGAATAATAGCAAAAGCAATATTTATTTTTTCAATGTTAATAAAAGGGAAATTCCCTGAAGTCCTTTTCAGGGCTGATTTCTCCTATGAAACTAAACGCGTTCAGCACATCTAAACTGAGTTCAAGAGCTGTCAGTGTCAATATTACAAAGAAAATAATGACATTGACAGCTCTTAAACGTGTTTTATCTGCTGATCGCGTTCAGTTTCATTGGTTTCATACGTAGTAGTCGCTTTCGCAGTCACCTTAACTGCGAAATAGCGAGTAGTACTTTCAGAACTCGACTCAATAGGCGAAAACCATTACAATTAATTATAATTACCTATTGTAATTCACAACACAGTAGCATGTACGTCACGCCTGTGTTTCCAAATAGGGTAGACAGATATGGTAATATGATGTCATGTTTTGTTCATACAATATTTTCGTTGCTGTATCAATAATCTATTAAAAGTTGTAGCGAGCCTGAACCCTAATTACGTAATACACGATCAATCGGAATTTGAATCCATCCATTGATTCATAAGTTCGAAAAAAAAATCTGCTCAACAACGTAAATAACGCAATGAATGTTGTTGAACTGTCAAAATGAAACAAATTTGTCGTAACCGTTTACCAAAATGTGTTGCGTAATTATATAGCTGGTCTATGTCGCCACACAATACGGCAATTAGACTAGATTTTTTATTTTATGATTATTTTTGACGTTCAAAAGTGCGCCTTTAAAGAGCATATTTGAAATAAATTATTTGACTTAGACACTTTTAGTGGCCACGGGCCTATGTATACAGGCGGTGACAATTTTACACGTTTCTTTCTTACATTTTTCATTTAAAAATTTGCTGTGCCCGACAGGGTCCATAATTGTTTCTATTATTATTTATTTTATTTACCACCTGTAATTATGCAATAAACGATTTGAGAAAAATCAATCGGGAAAACGAATAGACAACAATGTTAACAGCATTGTTGTGTTGCGGTAGTTAAAGGTAAGATAGCCAGTTCCTCTGTGGTTGAGGACTCCGCGTGAAGCTCGCTTCCACCTTCGCCCTGATCATCACTTACCATCAGGTGAGATTCAGGCCATGAGCTTCCCCAAGGTTTTTTTAATTTTTTTATTGAAATAAATGTTTTTTTTTGTTTCAGGTGGCCGTGAAAGCATGTAACGTGCGCATGGTTCAAAGTTTAGTCTCTCTGAACAGTTCCCTCGACGTTATCGACCTTGAAGGAAACACGGTGTTCCACTATGCAGCTGCAAGCAACAAAGAAATTATTAATGTGAGTTTTCTATTATTAGTCATTACAACTTTTGTTTGTCTGTAACTCTATAGCAGGCTCTAAATTATATGCATTGGATCAGGACCCTTATTTCTATTTGATAAGGTACAGATTTTATTGCCATTAAAATAATGTTTTACGCTCTTTTCGGTAAGTTTAGTCGTTCTAAAAACAACTTTGTTTCAATGGGTTTAAAGTTGACTTTTGTGTAATAATGGAAATAGAAATACACATCATACCATTTATGACATTGAATGAAGTTTCCGCTTACATTTGACTCTCGGGAAATGTTGTATGCTATGCGTTGGAATTTCAGTTATTTGGCAAGTGGCCACGTTTCGGAACACTATGATTTTAACTAAACTTCAGGAAAGAACAAGGATTGGTCAAGTAATTTACTCCCGAATTTAACTGTGACTACCAATAATTCAACCGTCCACTGCTATAGTATTTTTATCTCACGAAGCGACGCGCGCTTTACTTATGGTTACCAAGTGTACAAACACTATGCTTTTATCTAGGCAATATAACATGTTATCTAAAACTACATATGCGAGTCTCTGTCCAAATATAATAAGTGTTTATTAGATTTAATTTAATTTAAGTATCTCTAAATGTTGTATTTTCTTAATTGTTTAATGTCCTTTAAAAAATAATTTTATTTTCCGTTTACCCATTATTAATGTTTTAACTTTGTTAGCTTAGTTTTTAACACTATTGTGCATGCTGTGGCCTCCTATAAGTGAAGGAGTACACCTACTTCATAACCGATGTTGCCCTTTAATTATGTGTCATGTATTGTGTAGGTACATCTTTTGTTGGAGATCCTAAATAAATAAATAACTAAATCTGTGTACGCGCAGGAGCTCTCGGTCCGTTCGAGACAATGGCGAAGTCAGAAGTGGCGAAGTCAGTGTGTGCGTGTGTGTGATATGTGCTGACGCTACTCGCCTTCAAGCACATATCCACAGCATGTTTGTACACTTGGTTACCACAAGTAAAACGTGCGTGACTTCGTGAGATAAAAATATTGCACGTAGGATGTACACGGAAAAGTCCCACTTTAGCTGCGCGGTTTAGTAGCGTAGCCCCCCTGGATAATCCCCCCTACATTTTTATACAAAGCGAAGCTAGGTACACCAGCGTAGCTTAGGCTTGGGCTATTGTGGAGCAGTGCCATTAATATTGATCGAAGGTGTTTTAAAGCTTGAAAGTTCGTCAAGCGTTTCGTCATATTCTCAAATCCTCGTAGCTTCGGCCTGGATAATGTTAGAGAGCTCAAATTCTCTGGATAAGATGTAGTTAGCAGACTTATAAAACACACAGTTTCATTTGTCTAGCTTTTATACTTCGGATTTTATTAATACCTAAAGCACGTCGATTTCGTTACACTCAATCACTCACTTATCCAAACCTCTAGAGCACTTTCCAAAGTCTTAGAAAGCTGAAATTTGCCATGTAAGCTAGGATTTGCACACTTACAACAAAAACATTAAGAAATCTGTAGCTTTCACCCTCCAACCCTCGTAATGGGGGGTGCAGGTCATTATATAAAACAAAACCTCTAGGGTACTTCCCGAAGTCCTAGAAAGCTGTACAGTACATCTATTTTCTTAATTTCCCGCGGGAATCGTCGCATTTACGAATACAAACAGTTTTCCTTGCATTTTAAAATGAAATGAAATGTTTATTCTGTAAATAGGATATTGGAATCACTTTGACACGTCATCTTATTTTTTTTTATTATGTTAAAAGTTTGGTAGATGAGTTCGGCGTTTCCTATCCGACTACTCTGAGAAGAAAGGCCGAAACAAACCAGAGGTCACAGTCTCTTTTAAAAGGCCAAAAATAAATTACATTAATTTAAAAGAGTATTAACAACTCTATATACTTCCAAGTCAATTGAGAGCGTTCGGTCAGCAAAGGGCAACTGATAACTGACGAAACACGAAGTTTGCCGAGGGACATTAAGAAAATAGATTTAGTGTAATTTGGTATGCAAGCTAGGATTTGCACACAAAAAACAAAAAAAAAATTGTATCTTTAACCCTCCAACCCCCTTTAAGGGCGGTGCAAGTCTGTATTTCTTACGGATAATTGGTACCCAGATGCCCGGAATCAAAATAATAATAAGTTAGCAGCTGGATGACATTTGCCGAGAATCGAGTTGAATGGCGTTAAATAAATAAATAAATTAGCTTATCTAGCAGCATTGTCGCCGGTCTAATGTTAACACGTGAATAAACAATAATTAACTAATATTATAAATGCGAAAATAAGTTTTTTTGTTACGCTTTCACGCTAAATCGGATAAACAAATTTGGATGAAATTTGGACCGTGGGTGGACCATGACCTGAAGAAGGACATAGGCTATTTTTCATCTAGGATCGCAGACGAAGTTGCGGGCAATAGCTAGTAATAAATATAATTCTGGGGCCTTATTATGAAGTATTAATGCCATCATTATTCCAGTGCGAAAAAAGGATGGTGCTAGCGGCCTTGTATAGCTCCGTCTCTCACTCACACTGGAATAATGGTTGCATTAATACGTCATAATACGGCCCCTGTTTCTTCATCATCGTCAAAGTTTCAGCCAAGAGACATCCACAATTGGACATAGGTCCTGCGCGAATAACATAACATACCTACCATCACGCCTTTATTCCCTGAAAGGGTAGTCAGAGATGTACCTATAGTACACTCACATTTCGCCAGTTATGTTTAAGTCCCATGTAATAGAGGACAACCCTATTACCCTCAACCGGGCACTAATCTTGACTTCTGGCTTCTCCTCTGCGAATACTTCTCAATAAAAATGTTTGCACCGTTGCCATACGACTGTATATTGAAATGAATAACAAAATCGTGACACAGACGTAATTAGGAATCACACTATATTTGTATGCATAACTTACTGTTAGATAAATGATATGCTCATATACATACAAATAAACATATCCATGTAGATAAGAAACTATTAGATAGATATGACTAATAGCAATATCTCGCCGATGACAGGGAAGTATGGATACTCTCTCTCTTTCACTCTCACGATAAATTGGCAGTAATTTATTGGACTTTGAGTTTTGATTTTTCTAACTGAGATAAGACAATGTTCAGAACGTTAATACCAATGTTAAAAATCAAAAGTCAGTTTTGATTTCTTTTCGAACGTCAAAATTCCCAGACAGTCCCCTACGACGCCTATCATAACTTCTTAGTGCTTAAGCTGGGATTAAGTGGCGCAACAAACTCCCCAGCAGCACAGCTGTCTGTTCAGTTAGATAATCTTGATTCTATACAATACTAGGTATGCAAAGTAACTAACATTACGAGACACAGAACATTAAATTAAATTATTTGCCATATGCCAGCTAGCAGACGCCAGTATACCAACAAATAAAATGAAAACTATACTCAAGCAAAAATGAAAAACAAAAAATGTAAACAAAACTTAAGAGCGTGCATTCTGAAAGTGCGCAACGTCGCAAATATTTCGCTGTTTTGATTAATTTGGCAATATTACTGTATGGAAATATGAAATGTCGCTCTATAGTGAACTAAAATATTGATTATGAAATTCAATCCTAACGAATATTATAAATGCGAAAGTGAGTTTGTTTGTTTGTTACGCTTTCACGCTAAAACGGCTGAACGTATTTGGATAAAATTTGGCACATGAGTAGACTATGACCTGGAGATGGACATAGGCTACTTTTCATCCTGGATCGCCGACGAAGTCGCAGGCTAGTAATTAATATGGTAACACTGAATATTTAGTTTTAGTCGTACAAAAAGAACTTATTTGGAAACTTTCCAAATGCTCTTTTTACACCTTAAATGGTTACAACATCAAATACAGTGTTATAATTGCAATTAATTGTAATAGCTATTTATGCAACTGTTGTGTAATAAGGGGTATTATACAAAATTGTGGGTGATAATAGTATCACATGACTGTTTTAATACCTAATTAATCTAATTATGTACATTGGCATACAAGACTTTATCTACACCCATGATATGAATCCTCTATAAAAGGTTCTGAAACCATCCCTATGGTTTCAGAACCTTTTATAGAGGTATTTGTTGTACAGTGTTGTAAGAGCTCTATCTAAATTCAAAACGCGCGTGCATGACAATGTTCTTTTTTTGAAATTGGAGTTGCATAATGAAATTTAGTCCAACATTATAATACTCGTTTGGATGACATTATGGTTACTATGACACTGGTTGTTTTAATGTTGGCAGTAAGCTGACTGATTCAGAAACTTTTATAGAGGATTTATAGCATGGGTGTAGATAAATTATTTTTGGTCATTATTAGTTAGCGATATTTTATTCGCTATATAGAACTTTTGGTTGGATGTGGTAGAGGTTCTATAGTGTGATGAAATTAAATGTTCATTCAATATAACACAATTAATTTAATAATGAAGTTACTGTAACTAAACACGGTTTATAAACTATAATAAAAATAGGTAGGATAATATAAAATGACGCGAATGACGCGGGACGCAGTAAGTGACTGACTGTGTGTCGTATCGTATTCTTTTTTTGTCTATGGCATCTCGTAACTGACCTCTGAGGTCATGACTTCTTAACCGGGCTTTCCTGTGGCTGCCTAAGCTACTACACTCAAAGCCTCCAGCCAGCGGCAAGAACTATTCTAATTAAAACTAGGCGAGCGCTCGCTAAGGGCAACCCCTGTGGGGTACAAACCTCGGCTTAGGGCGTCGCTGGGGGGAGGACAGCAAGATGGGACAGGCTGGATCAAAGATATTTCATGATTATTAGTCAGGGAATTTAAAACTACTCGCTCAGCAACGACGCGGGCTGGCACATCGTCGAGCAAGGGTCGGGGTGGAGTATTATTTACTCGGGAGGGTCGCGATCGCGGAGGACCTCGAATGCGGGTTGGTGTCTGTGTTTGTGCACTGTACTTGTGGCCCTATTGCTCTCCTGGAGGAGGGTTATGGGGTCATCAGGGTCGGTAAGGATTTGTTTCGGGCGGCGGATCTGACTGATTCTACTGGGGACATAATTGGCGGCCTCGACAACCAGAGGGTTGCGATGTTTGGCGGCGGACTTAAAGAAACGCTTGGAATTGCGTTTTAGAAATTGGTGGATTGTGGGGATCTTTAGGTCGAGATGGAGGATCTCGTTCCTAACGTACCAGAGGATCTGAACTCACAGACGGGCGACGTCTTAAGTAGTTGAGTTCCAAGTTTGTGTGCATGTGTGTGTTTCATACCACTACAGCTAGTTTAATTTCATCATTTGCAGCATATGTCCTCATTCTCCAGTTTATTCGTGTTTGAAATTAAGCTTTTACTTGTTCTAGGCGTTAGCTAGCAAGAGTCCTACATCCCTGAACGTGTACAACAAGCAGGGCTACACCCCCCTGCACACAGCATGTCTGGCCGACGCACCGGACTGCGTGCGCGCACTTATGTTAGCCGGCGCCGACGTCAACCTGACGGCCGCTAAGAGATCCACTAGCTTACTACCAGGTATAATAAAATAAAATCAGCGTATTTTTTTACTGTCCTGTCAATTTACACTCGCAGAAAGATAGGGTAGGCAGTAAAAAAAAACCTATGAGTACTGCTCATAAGACTGAGTGTGAGGCAGTCAGCTTTAGTCAGGCGTTGTTCATCCACAGGTAAATGTTTTTGTGTACTTATATAACAACAAAATATCTTATGCCTGCTTACTTTTTGGTTTTGGTTAACATTATTTCTTCTTTTGTATCGCAGTCCTTATGTAAATAACTTTCCTGTTTTGACCTGAACACTTTGTAGTTGTGCACTTTTTCCTTAAACCCTCAGCTACACGTTAAAACCACAGTCCAACTCCTTGCAGTAGTCCAACGCAAGCTGATTTTTGCAGCAGTCAATCGTTGATCCACTGTTTAGTAGTTGCACTATGCTTTAACGCTTTGTGTGTGCTTGATTCTTTCTAGTTCGTGCCGAAGGCAGCATGACGGTTCTTCAGAAATCTGCATCTATGTTGTCAGGTAGATAGCCTATAATATTTATTTATTTAGCAGCAGCGCCATGTATTAAGCAAAACCTGTCTAAGTCTCTACTACACAGTTACAGTCAACCGCACATCAGTGGTGACAATTTGTAAGTGACAGCGCCTTTATGTCGTAGCAGTAAGAGCGGTATTTGATGTGCATTGATGTATGGTTGACTACAGTAAGCAACATAAACTGTGTCGTACTGTAGCTATAGGTGCTCAACCCTTTCAGTCCTCGATTGTAAATGCTTTATTTAGTGAGTGAGCTTTAGTTAGGCGATGTCAACCTGATGACTGCTCAGAAATCTACGATTTATGAACACATTCGCAGGTAAAAGTTTGTTTGTCAATAACTAAAGTACCCTTGTTCTTGCTTACTTTTTTGTTCTTGGTATTTTATTGGTTTTGGTTAACTTTTCTTCTCCTTTCTAACTAATTTTAAATAAGACGCCTCACCGTTTCTATCTTACGTTAAATAGCATCTGTAGTTGTGCACTTTTTCTAAAACTAGTAGCTTTTAGCGTAGCAAAGGTACAATTCTGATGAAAACGGCAATGCCGCCATCAATGCAAGCGTTTTCGTAGACTTACAAACATCTTTTGGCGCTCGAATGACGTTGACAGGGTGGCGCCGTTGGTAAACATTCAAAGCAATTATTTTGTGAAATGTATTGATAAAACAAGATGGCGGCGTTAGTTCCGATTTTGGCCACACGCCAAAAAATCTTGTCATACGGGTGGTTTTTCTTGCTGCGGTTTGCCATTGCGTTCACCATCGGTATTGTACCTTATTTCAATTTATGTAATGCTAAAACCATTGCTCATTGCAGTAGTCCGACGGGCGCGGTTTTGTTGAACCACTGTATTGTAGTTGCACTATGCTTTAACGGTTTGTTTGTCCTTGATTATTTCTAGCATACGCAGAAAGCAGCAGGACGGCTTTTCAGAAATCTTCACCCATGCTGTCAGGTATATAGTTTATAATCTATACATATTATAATAAATAGTAACGAAGTCAAAACTGTGCATTAAATATTTTTGAAAAAAAGTAATTGCTGCGAAGTCTGGGAACGAGTCTGATGCCGAAAATATATTGATGTAAAAACGGCTGAACTGATTTGGATATAATTTGACACACATATAGTTTATAACTTGGATTAACACTGTTTTTCCGCCAATCCGGAACATACATCCAGACAAACGGACAACAATTGTTCGTTAGGTACTATCTTATTATTATGTATAGATTTAGCAGCACCAATGTACCAGACAAAACGGTTTTACTGCGCAGATATACGTAAGATATATGAACTGTATCGTAATGTCACCATTTGTAAGTGACAGCGCCTTTATGTCGTAGCAGTAAGAGCGTGTGCATTGATGTATGGTTGACTACAGTAAGCAACATATACTGTGTCGTACTGTAGCTATAGGTGCTCGCCCCTTGCAGTCCTCGATTGTAAATGCTTTATTTCGTGTGTGAGCTTTAGTCAGGCGATGCCTGCCGTGATGGCTGCTCAGAAATCTGTGATTTACGAACACATTCGAAGGTAAAATTTTGTGTCATTAACTGAAGTACCCTTGTTCTTGCTTACTTTATTGGTTTTGGTTAACTTTATGGCTTTTTTCTAACGCAGTATAAATAAAATACCTCACCCTTAGGGACCATACATACATTACGTCACACGTTAATGCCGAGGGAGGGGGTCAAAAAAGTCATATGATAAGAGGGGAACGAGTCGTAAGCTTCACATGTATAAATCTAGTAGTATTAAAACTGTAACGAAAAACTTGAAAAGATTACCAACTGAATTTTTAGAACCTTATATCAATATTGTTATAAGTCTTATAAGGTTCTAAAAATTCAGGCCGATTCCCGGCCACGGTAGGCGCGGGCTTGCGGACGGTGAGCAATGGGTAGCTCGCCGTCCGATACTGGCCCGGGTCGACGGCGCGTTGTGTTCTACGCGCGCCTCAAAGAGATGTCAGCAGAACTGAAGGGCTCTGTTAGGACCGATGTCTGCCGGGGTCGCGAGAAAGTCCGAAAGGGATACCGTGGCCCCTGGCAACTTACAGGCAACTGAAGGAACACGGGTGGGTTTTAGTCAGTAAGAGTCCAAAGCGGGAGAAGTTATTTGATAATTACCGACCCAAAAAAAAAAAAGTTTCTAGAAATTGCAGAATATGTGACGTTACACCAGGTCACAAAAATATGACAAGGACGCGGGTGCAAAAAAATCATGAAATTTGTGTAACCTAATTAATGGATGGCCCCTTACTAAATTATGTTTAAACAAGTTCTTAGTTGTGCACTTTTTCTTTAACTAACAACTTAATGTAACGTTAAAACCACTGCTCCTTGCAGTAGTCCAACGGGTGTGGCTTGGTTGAACTACTGTAAAGTAGTCGCACTATGCTTTAACGCTTTCTTTGTGCTTGATTATTTCTAGCTTGCGCCGAAGGCAGCGTGACGGTTATTCAGAAATCTTCAACCATGTTGTCAGGTAGATATACGCCTATATTTATAAACGTTAATGATTGAATGTATGGTTAGCATAAGCAGAAACAGCCTATAATGTTCATGTTGGCTGGGAAACAGGCCTCGTCTCTGTGAGAGGGAGTGGGCTGTTCACAACGCGGGCCCAATGCTGGTAGGTAAATTTCGCATGTCTCCATTTTTTTTTAAATCTATGGTTAAGCAGACGTTAAACTTTACAATGTTTATAAATAAACCCAGTAAGCCTTATTTTTTAGCAGCAGCGTCATGTATCAATCAAGGATCACTGACAGAATTTATCAGCTCAGGTCTATAATTTGTGAAGTATTATTTGTTATCTGATCATACTATTTTGAGATGGTTCCAGACCAGTAAATTGCAATAGAAAGGTGAAATTACCATGTTTCTGTAGATTATGTAGAATAACCGATTTATTCTACATATTTCACATTCATGTTGCGAGAATAAACGAAAGGCGACTAAAAAAAGGTAAGCCAGCGCTGCGTTGCAAGGTGGTCCTTACAACGTAGATGTGAGTGATGTCGGAAGGGGGCGCCCTAGAAGGACATATTGGTGATGTTCTTCAGAAAGGTCAGGTGCGTACTCGCAACCGGCGTGGGTGTATGACCAGATGTATGAACGTATACGAAGCAAAAGGAGTATGTAAGGATCGTAGCAGGTGGTGTTCTTTCGTTTCTGCCTACCCCCATGGCAAGCAGGCGTGAGTTTATGTATGTACTTTCAGTCTCTCACATTACAAGATCACCTAAGCCATATTCATTGGTACTGTTATTTAAATTATCTATCTTTCAATCCGACCTAGTAACAGCAGTGATAGCCTAGGGGTGTAACCGTCGGACGCCTAAGTCATAGATCTCGCACCTCTGACTTTTCGGATTCATGTGCGTATTGTATACTTATCACTTGCTTCAAAAACGATGAAGGAAAACATAACAGACGAAGATGGACGATTACTTTGTCGACAGCTGTAAACCAACCATTTAAAAAAGACCATTATACAATAATTTTGAAATAATTGGAGCACCTTAACTCTTAATTCCAGGCATAGTAGGCGACCTTCTACACGACAAACAGCCCAAATTGTACCAACAAGACATGAAGCACGGAGGCACACCCATACATTGGGCAATATCCCGAGAAGTAATCGAGGCTTTAGTGGAGAAAAACTGTGATATAAACGCCCTTAACTTCGATGGGAGAACAGCCCTTCACATAATGGTATTACGTGGCCGTTTAGAGTGTGCTATAGCCTTACTATCAAGAGGAGCCGAACACTCCATTGGAGACAACGAAGGCAACACACCATTACACTTGGCCGTGAAACAAACGAATATCTTCATAGTACAAGCGTTGGTTGTATTTGGTGCGGACTTGGAAGCGAAGAACAATGCGGGGAATACCGCTAGACATATTTTGCCAACAGAGAGGTCGAACAGTAACCATGATAGAATATTGTATATTTTGCATGCGGTTGGTGCTAGACGGTAAGACTTTTTAGTTATTTTTCATTCTTTTTCTTCACTCAGAGAAAGGGTCAGAAAACAAATTTTCAAAATTCCAGCTCTATCTCGTCAAACTACTGACGAATCGACTTTGAAAGAACTGTAAAGTGTTTTCAGTTCTTTTCAAACTAGTTTTAACCTTAATGATAAAAGGGATAATGTCCCCTTTATAGCTTTATAGCTTTTTAAAAATGTTATTTATCTACCAAGCAACGTCTTGCTGATTTTGATAGATCTCAAGACTTGTTGTAATCCACAATAGTAAATTGAGATATGGGAAAACCATTCGATCCTGAATACACAAGTCAGACAATCAAATAGTATATTAGTCATTAGATTATTAACCGAAGTAAACAAAAATCACTACGAGATGAAAACTAAGTTTCGGAAGTCGGTGGCAAAAAATGAAACAAAATTAAAGACAAACCAAAGAGACTTCTGAAACTGAACTAATTTTTCACTTTGTACTGGTTTTTTGAAGTCGGTTGTTTGTTTTGTAACAACTTTTTAATCCTTGTCGTTATTCCTCAGATGCGCCCCAGAAGTGCCAGGCTGTGGTCCTAGCTGCTCCGCTCGCGGTGACTACAATGGAGTGCCCCCCCCGCCTGTCGCCCGAGGCTCCACTCGAGACCTTGTCACTCAGATGCTAAACGTGGCGGCCATGGAGAGAGCTGCCTGTTTCGATTCTAATCAGAAGCAAGGGCGGTAAGATCGAGAACCGAATTCAATAAACATGGTGTCCATTCCCACTCACATCACATTAATCGCGGCATCAATGGCATTCTTTACACCCGCTAAAGACTGCCGGCGTTGGGAAACTTTGAGCACTCTAGCAAGCCAAAGCTTGGCTGATGTAGCGTCTTCACGTAGTCTTGACTCAAACAGAGCATTGAACGTTTTAAATACGAGGGTTGGCCCACTGATTGCGCATTGTTCAAATTATGAACCTAACCATGTTTGAGTCAAGACAACATGAAAGAGTTGAGCTTGCTTAAGTTCTGAGTTGAGCTCCACGATTACTGACAAATGCTTGCACTGACAGGACAGGTCCACTCAAATCTGCGTGGGTCTTTTCTCAAAAGACTATTTCAGACACTAATCTACATGGTCCTCATATGGCCTGACTATGATTATGTCTGGACTTTAAAAGAGACTGTGACCTCTGAGTTTGTTTCGGCCTTTCTTCTCAGAGTAGTCAGATAGGAAACGCCGAACTCATCTAGCTAAATTTTAATATATTTTTTTAAGATGACGTGTAAATGTGATTCCAATATCCTATTTACAGAATAAACAATTTCATTTCATTTCATCAGCCAGACTTGGGCTTGTGCCCAAAGTGTCCCAACACTTCACTCAAACACCTACTGGGCCCAAGTACTATAGAAAAAAAGAAAAAAAATACCATTCTATTACTGTCCCACTGCAGGGCAAAGGCCTCTTCTCATATAGAGAAGGCACGAGCACTGATCACCACGCTTTCTCAAGACGGGTTGGTGATTTCAGACTTATATTAACTATAAGTCCATGTTTCCTCACGATGTTTTCCTTCACCGATATCAATAATGTCCAAGATAAACTCAGAAAGTACATAATAATATAAATTGAAAAAGTCACATTGGTACTTGCTCGGATTTGAACCCACAACCTCATGCATGAGAGGCGAGGCCTTAACCGCTGGGCCATCATGACATACCCACTGTCTTTAGAAAAGGATTATAATAATTATTAATTCGAAAAGAAGACGAGCCAGACTGAAAGAAAATTCACACTCACTAGAATTTTACTCACTAATTCCTTTACCCTTTCAGATTACTCTGCCTAGATGGTGGTGGCATTCGAGGTCTGGTCTTAGTCCAAGTGCTCATCAGCTTAGAAAAAGCTGTCGGAAGGCCAATCGTACAATGTTTCGACTGGGTGGCAGGCACCAGTACTGGGGGCATCCTAGCCTTGGCTTTAGCCAGTGGAAAGTCTCTCAGGGACTGCCAGAGACTGTACTTTAGGATGAAAGAGTACGCCTTTGTTGGCATGAGGCCGTATCCTTCGGAAGCGCTGGAAACTATTCTAAAGGATTGTTTGGGTAAGTTATTCATATCAGGCTGCGAATCAGCAGCTCTTTGGGCTTCTAATGAGCCTCTTTTTAACTTTCTAACAGTTGGTCGGGTTAGGTTATGTTAGAACTTCGACCAAACTACATACAAAAGTTGAACGCAGTTAGGTTATGTTAGAACTTCGACCAAACTACATACAAAAGTTGAACGCAGTTAGGTTATGTTAGAACTTCGACCAAACTACATACAAAAGTTGAACGCAGTTAGTTACTTGGCTATTTACTATTTTTAGGACATCGAAATATAAATTATTTGCGGTTCGATTAAATACATTGTATGCCCTATTTTATTTCCTCGTGTTTTAGATCTATGAGAAAATAATCTTCACTATTAGCGATAGATACTCAAAATTCATTTTTCAAACTAGGCTGAGAATCAGCACTTTTCGAACGTCAAAATTACTAAGACAGTCCCCCAAAACGCCCACCCTTCACCACTTCCTAGTGCTTTAGCTGGGAAGAAGAAGTGGCGCAACAAACTCCCCAGCAGCACAGCTGTTTGTTCAGTTAGAAAAAAATGATTCTATATAATATACTAGTATGCAAAATGATATTTACATTACGCAACTTAAAACATAATTTAAATTATAAAATTAATAGCCATATGTCAGCTAGCACACGCCAATATACCAACCAAAAACATCGAGAACTATACTCAAGCAGAAATAAAAATAACTTAACGAAAACAATATCTAAATAAAAGCCTCCAGGCATAAAGGGCGTGCCCGCTTACATATAGCTGTAACTAGAAGTTATAATTGATAAACTAGGACCATCGAGGTAAATTAAAAAATTATCGAGGTCGCTAGTTAACCACATATTGCAATACAATTCATAAAAAAGACATTGTAATGAGTAGATTATGTCAATAATAAATTAAAATAAAATAAATTGACTTATAAAGTAAAATTATAAACTCACTTAACCTTTAAACATTGTCTTGAGTTAATCACAGCGACCAACTATTCTTATCATTTAAGTAGTCGTTGATAGAATAGTATGCCTTTGAACAGAGGTTGGATTTTACTTTAGTTTTGAACGCATTAAAAGGCAAATCTAGCAAAGAAGAAGGTAGCTTGTTATAAAAGGTTATACTAGGCCCAACAAATGAGTTATGAACCTTATGAAGCCGGTGATGACAAAAAAATTTTTTTTTGTCATCATCTCTATTGAAAGCGATATCTACGTGTCACTGATTAAATGCGCACTAAATAGGATACACGTATTGTCACACCCACTTTTACATTCTGTGCGTGTTTCTAAACTTTTAAATATACTATTATATTATATAACAATAAAAGCGAAAACTGGGATGGATTTTGATTTTTTACAAATGTCAAACGACCGATCCTTTTTTTACTCGTCTAAATTTATCTTTTCATTGAAATGCCAGAGATTGACATAATAAATATCGACTATTTGTTCAAGGAGCATTTAATACTTTTATTAAAAAAAAACGCAATTTAATTTATTTATAATTATTATACTGACAACAATCGTTTTTTTCGGCTAGGATTTTCAAGATGCTGTTAGCTAGTCTGCGATTAAAGATGCGGTCTTTTTTCCTTTTTTCATATTGTAGGTTGTATTTATTTCTTGTACGTTTTCACGGTTTGACATAGGAACATATTTCAATGGAATTGCTTTTGATTCGAAAGTTAATCAATATAAAAAATACTGCTGAAACACTACTAAAAAAATTATCGATAGCACCAAAACTAAAAGATCATAATACCGCATCACTAAACCATAGACAATTTTGAGTGGCCATTGTTGTTTACATATTTGGCAAATTTTGAAACGAAGGACCTTACTTGCGGTGTACACTATCACACTATTATCCGCTTCCACCTTCATCATCATCATCATTTCAGCCGACAGACGTCCACTGCTGGACATAGGCCTCCTCCAAGCACCGCCACTTCGACCGATTCTGTACCTCCCGCATCCAGCGGATTCCTGCGGCCTTTGCAAGATCATCGGTCCATCTTGTGGGAGGCCTTCCAACGCTACGTCTTCCCGTACGCGGTCGCCACTCCAGAATCTTTCGGCCCCATCGGCCATCTGTTCTGCGAGCAATGTGCCCTGCCCATTGCCACTTAAGTTTGGCAATTCTTCGGGCTATGTCGGTTACCTTGGTTCTCCTGCGGATCTCTTCATTTCTGATTCCATCACGTAGGGAAACTCCAAGCATAGCCCTCTCCATTGCCCTTTGGGTGACTTTTAGCCTTCTGATAAGGCCCATTCTGAGCGACCACGTTTCAGTGTCATAGGTCGCGGTTCTGAACCCAGGCAGGCACTGTGTAATTTATTTCATCACCGTTTCTCTTAAAACGGTAAAAGAAAACATCGCGAGGAAACCGGCATGTCTTAGAACCAAAAAATTCGAAGACGTGACATCCACCAATCCGCAATGGGCCCGCGAAGTGGATTATGACCCCAGTCCCTCTCATAGAGAGGAGGCCTTCCAGCTGTGTGAACGTGGCTCCATGTGGCTGATTATATGAGCAATTTTTTTCGATTCCGTGCGTCTTACGAGTTAACAATGATGCTAATGTTTTTGTTACCTTGGAATTATTTGGTAAAAAGCATGAGCATTATGTACCCTTCAAATTTTCTTTTAGGCTGCTTAGGGTATAATTCTCTCGAGGTTAGAAGAAAAAATGACCACATTATTAATATGTGTAAGATACTTCACGGAAAAACGGATGCTCCTGAACTGCATGACGAACTGTCTCATCTTTTTTCTCCGATAAACTATAACCGTGGCAGGAGGCATAGATTGTTCGCCGTGCCTCGGAGTCGAACCGTCGCTCGAGCCGTCTCCTGTCCCTCGCACACTCTCTGCGCTCAACGCTCTCTTGGACGCTAAGCCTGACTGTGATGTTCGCGGATAAATGGAAGATCTTGTCAGTATGTCTGGAGTATTGTGAGATGAGCGTATGACTGTCGAGTAGTTGTTTAATTTTGTTTGTGTACTGTACTTTAATAATGTGTTCGTCTTTGTCTTTGACTTTAACTAATGTAATTGGCCTTGGCCGTTTTATGTTAAAGTAAAAATATTTAAAGAAATGAGTTGATAAAAATGTTACGTACGATCGAAGAACTTCATCGTAAGGACTATTTCTGCTTGCAGCGTTCGGCGGCTATAGAACCGGGCCGGTAACAGATGTTGTCATCGTGTTCACGGGATTTTGTTTTCAAACTGCTTGGATATGAAGTTCTTCGATTGTACGTTGCTATGTACATGTGTGTTTTTTTGAGTACTTTCGTGTGTCGGCCCGCTAAGACGTATACGTAAAATATTGACTTTGTGCTACTTTATGTTACTTTTTTTTTGTTATCAGGTACAGAAACTGTAATGGCAGATATTGAACACCCAAAGCTGATGATTTTAGCTGTACTGGCTGACCGAAAGCCTGTGGATTTGCACATATTCAGGAATTACAAGTCAGCACAAGAGATACTTGATGAGCACAATGGAACTACAAGTAAATAACTTATACTTGACTTATCTTTATTTTAAAATTAATTATGTTTAAAAGTTAAAAGTTCGTGCAGATATTTTCGAAGCTCGTATTTCCACGCTTGGATGATAAACGCAAAGTCAGTGCTTATAATAATTATGTACCAAAAAAACCTGTAACGGCCATTTTTAACCGCCAAAGATAGTGAAGATGTCAAGCAAAAACTGACGTTGCTCCATCTTGCTTGTACCGTGTATAACTAGGTACACACGTAATTGCAAGCATGACAAGCCTGCATGAACAATCATTTTGTGCAAGCGTGCACAACTTCCCTATAGGCTACAAACTACAAGCAAGCTGGAGCAGCATCAGTTTTTTTCTTGAGAGATGGACGACTACGACGCGCTTGTTTTAGCCACCCTTAAGGCGGCCACACACGTAACTGCAAGCATGACAAGCCTTCATGAACAATAATTTTGTGCAAGCGTGCTTGAGCGTCCGTATGATGATTTTGTGCAATCGGCATGACTAGTGTTAAAAAAAAAATATGCGGGTTGAACAAGCCACGCTTGTGTAAGCTTGATTGAACGTGTGTATGTAAGTTAAGCTTGCGTAATTATACGCACGCTAGTTGCACACAATTAATGCAGCTAAAGCAAGCCCGTCATCGTCTATCACTCAACCAAAAACTGATGCTGCTCCAGCTTGCTTGTACAGTGTGTATAGGGAAGTTGTGCACACTTGCACAAAATGATTGTTCATGCAGCTTTGTTAGTTGCAGTGTGTGGACACCTTAATACATCGTTGGAGAGCTCTTTTTGAGCTGAATAGAAGTTACAATTGTGCTTAGTCTAAATCCTTGAGCGTCCCGAGTTATACTGTACTATACATGTCAGTTTTGTTAGTAATTTTAGCTGATTCCAATGCAAGAAATATCAGTTTTCTGTAACCTTAATTCTAGCAACACATGTTTCTTATTTTTGAGAATGCCGGCGACTGTAACTTCAGTGGTAAGTATTACCTATATTTATGATATATTGTATATGGAAGCTGTTGGTAAACATTTATGAATAAATAAATAAAACTTGTTTCCAGGTCCTGGCGCCGAAGCCGGCGACCAGAGCTCAGTGGTGTCCCTGGCCGCCCCGCCCCCTCCGGCCGAGCAGCTGGTGTGGCAAGCGGCGCGAGCTACTGGCGCTGCACCCTCCTACTTCCGCGCGTCGGGCAGGTCAGTAATCTTCCTGAAAAAAAACCCCAACATCTCGCTTGTTTAAAATTAGCAATTACTCGGAGTCACGGTCCCATTAAAATAGATGGACAAATGTTAACACAGCGTTCCGTACGTCTAACCAAAGATATCCAAGCAAAAAAACACTGATTAAAGTGATTTTATTTTGACCTGAAATAATAAATGGCATTGGGTAACCAACATTTTTAGTGTATTTTCGTTAGCTGATTTATTTTTCTTGTATCTAATGCGTTTTTCTTATTAATTTTTTATAATTGTCCTTATTTTAGAAGTCTGAATGATTTCTAAAAGTTTTTGCATCTATTTTAATGGGACCTTATATACTCGACATTTCAATAAAAATATTACTTTTACTGATGGAGCAAGATATACAGGGTGTGGTTGTTACATTAAAGCTTTCTTCCTCTCTCCTACTTTGCTGTGGCCAACAGGGTGCACAATGATCATGTCTTGTAAACCTTACTAAATTCACATTGCGGAATATTGTAAATATATTGAGTATTCATTGAAATAATTCAAAACCCTGAAACATTGTACTCAATTACGAACAACTTTATACCAACCCAAACAAAAAACTGCGAAAAAAAAAAAACTGGTGATCCAAACATTTATGTTCAGATAACTGGACAAAATGTCAGTTATAGCAGTTTCTTTTTCGCGACTTTTAAAAGATTTTGAATAACAGGCGACGAGGCTCGATGGTCAGACCGCCAGACATACATAGCTTATTCGTACTAATTCGGAAACACGAAGATTGACGAGGTGCATAAATTTAATAGTATTTACTGCAGGTTGCGTGAACGCATGCTTCAACGAGTTTTTAACTTGATATCAATTTTCGTTACACTGTCATTTTTCAATGGTAAAATAAATATCTCATAAAATATAATCATAAAATGCCATTATAATATTTTTGCCATTATTTAGTTTTAAAAACATACTATTTCCCAACAGATATTTAGACGGCGGTCTGATGGGCAACAATCCCACATTGGACGTCATGACAGAACTGACGGAATTAAACCTAGCGTTAAGAGCCACTGGTCAACAGGAAGCCGCTAAGAAGACCACCCTTAAAGTAGTTGTGTCGTGCGGTACTGGTGAGTGAAGACTTGAGCCTTATTAACATTCCATAACATCATCACGCCTGTATTCTCCAAAGAGTAAGGCAGAGGTGCACCCACGTTCCGCCAGTTATGTTTTAGTTCCATGTGATAGGGGGCAACCGGGCCCAAATGCAGACTCCGGACTGCTACTGAGAAATTCCAGATGGAAAAACCTAATAACACTTTGCTCGATTTGGGAATCGAACCCGAGACCTCATGCTTCTGTTGTTGCTTCATTTTTAATTCTTAATTCTTTTTACCTATTGTGGAATAATAATTTAATTCTAGGTGCATCGTCCTCACATATAATGATATAACTAATGTACTTAGTCTGGCCATAAATACTGTTACAGTTAAAAATAAGAAAGATATTACATTTGAATTTGGAATCTGTCATTTTTATACGATTGTTCATTGAGTTTTCTAATTTTGGCGCCAATACATTGTACAATATTTTGCGATATTAAAATGGAGTGGGGTGATAAAGAGAACCGAATCGCTGTGATTGCATTACATAAAGTTGGTATGGAGCCAAATGCAATTTTTAAAACTCTCCATACGCTTGGTATTAGTCAAATGTTTGTGTACCGGGCTATTAATAGGTACAATGAGACCTCATCTGTTTGTGACAGAAAAAGATCTGGCCGTCCACGTAGTGTTCGTACGAAAAAGGTGGTCAAACAGTAAGGGAAAGAATTCGAAGAAATCCTGTCCGAAAACAAAAGATTTTATTTCGGGAGATGAAGATAGCACCCAGAACCATGTCGCATATTTTAAAAGATGACTTAGGACTTGCAGCCTATAAGAGACGCACTGGTCATTTTTTAACTGATAATTTAAAAAAGAATAGGGTGGTAAAATCGAAACAACTACTGAAGCGGTACGCCAAGGGAGGTCACAGAAAAAAATTGTTTACGGATGAGAAAATCTTTACAATTGAGCAACAGTTTAACAAACAAAATGACCGTATTTATGCTCAAAGCTCTAAGGAAGCTTCCCAATTAGTCGACAGAGTGCAACGTGGGCATTATCCGACTTCAGTGATGGTTCGGTGGGGTGTTAGTTATGAAGGAGTGACTGAGCCATATTTTTGTGAAAAAGGTATCAAAACATCGGCACAAGTGTATCAAGATACCATTCTTGAGAAGGTAGTTAAGCCCCTTAATAACACCATGTTCAATAACCAAGTATGGTCCTTCCAACAAGACTCGGCGCCGGGTCATAAAGCTCGGTCCACGCAGTCTTGGTTGGAAGTGAACGTTTCGGACTTCATCAGAGCTGAAGACTGGCCGTCGTCTAGTCCCGATCTTAATCCGCTGGATTATGATTTATGGTCAGTTTTAGAGAGTACGGCTTGCTCTAAACGCCATGATAATTTGGAGTCCCTAAAACAATCCATACGATTGGCAGTGAAGAATTTTCCCATGGAAAGAGTGCGTGCTTCTATTGATAACTGGCCTCAACATTTAAAGGGCTGTATTGCAGCCAATGGAGACCACTTCGAATAAGCTTTTTATATTTTAAATTGTTTTATATTTATGTATTAAATTAACACACTGTAAAAGTAATAAATATTATATGCAATAAAAAAAATCAAAATTTTCTTTGTGACAATATATATGGCAAGACTAGGTACTTATACAAAATATTGTAAAACATTTTAAAAGAGTAACGGTGGAGTTTCTTGCCCATTCTTCTCCATGCGAAAACTACCTTTTGGAAGGGGCGACTAGAATCATTTCAATTTTTTTGTAATTTTTGACGTTCAAAAGTGCCTTATAAGGGCCTATTTGAAATAAATGATTTGACTTTGACATGCTCAGCAGCAGCACTTGTCTTTCCAAGAGATATCGTGTTACCCAGCCCAGTTACTGGGTAACACGATACCTCTTGGAAAGACTGGTTGTTATATCATAATGTTAATAAGGAACTGCCTCGTTGGTCTAGTGGAGATCAAATAGGCAGTCGCTACATGTAATACTGGTATTCAGCTGCATCCGGTTAGACTGGAAGCCGACCCCTACATAGTTGTGAAAAGGCTAGGCAGATTATGCCACAGATAGTAAAGCTCCTATGCCTGAGGAGATACTGCCATCAGGCATGGTGGAGTAGCGATCTTCGCGGGATGATTGATGAAGATACTGTCATCTTCAATAGCATAATCAGTCTATAATGTTCACAATGATGGGACAAAGGACTCCTCCTAAAAAAAAAAGATTGTCTAATAATTGTTATGACGTCACTTCAACTTTTATCGTGGCTTGTTTCATGTGGAAGGGATATATGCATACATCTTAACAGCATGTTGCCACTGCATGTGCCGTGCGAAGCGGGGGGACTCGTTTTATAAAATAAATAGATAGAATACTCTTTATTTATGTACACCATAAAAATAAAAACTTAAAATAAAAATTACAGGTAAAATAAAATAATTTTATAAAAAAAGTACTACTCAATAATTACTATAAAATAATTTTATAAATAATTACTTAAATCAAAATAATACAATAGTAAAACAGATAAGTATCAAATTAAAGCTCTCTTGTCCACAATAGAATGTAATAAATATATTTAGTATCAAAATTATCTGCCATAAAGACTGACATCATCATCATTCTCTTGCCGTTATCCCAATTTATTTGGTGTCGGCGCAACATGTCCCTTTCTCCCATACTCCTCTATCAGTCGTCATCTCGGTAGTCACCCCCTTTCTAGCCATATCATCTTCCACACAGTCCATCCATCGTTTCTTTAGTCTTCCCCTACTTTTATAGCCATCCACATTCATGCTCAAAACTTTCTTCACGACATTTTCCTTTAAAGAAGTATTACCGTACAAGCTGCGCCCTGCGGTTTCACCCGCATAAGTCTCGATCCCGTGAGAATATCAAAATAAAAAATACCCTATGTCCTAACCCAGGTCATGGTCTACCCATGTGCCAAATTTCATCCAAATCCGTTCAGCCGTTTTAGCGTGAAAGCGTAACAAACAAACAGACTCACTTTAGTTAGGATTTCGGTTTAATTAAATGGCGTCAAATGCCAATGTAATTGAAAGCACGTGTGACATTTCTGTTTTGTTACTAAAACATCATCTATACGATATCATCGCGGCGATATGATTGTATTTGAAGGCACAGCGTGACTGTCGCCACGATTATCTTTTCCGTGGAGGTGGCGCCTAAGATTGGAAGCGTCTTTGCAAACGCCTTGGGCCTTATTGCTTACAACGCTTAAACTTACTCAAGATTCAAGCATTACTTAAAACAAGTTTAAAACTATCAAAAGGCTTTAAACGAGTTTTAAGCAATGCTTGAGTTTTGAGTGGGGTTCTGTAAAACGGGCCTTAGTGTTGTAAGCTATTTTAGGTGGCCACCATATGCTAGCTGGTATGCTGTCTTCCAGTTCATTAACTAACTTAACCAACTAAAGGCATTTTGTCTCATTCCCAGGTCTGATACCAGTATCAAAGTTAAAAGATATAGACGTTTTCAAGCCAGAGAGTTTGTGGGACACCGCTCGGCTCGCGTGGGGATTGTCAGCCATTGGAGGTCTACTCGTTGATCAGGTAAGACTATGTTATAATAAAAATAATAATACCAGCCTTTTAGGGCCTGCGCAGACTGGCGGACGGGAAGGCAGAGGATTTTAAATTTATCAATTGAATTTAATACTTATCCAATCGAAATAAGGTATATATTTCAATACTCGGTGATCGACGGAAAACTGCGCTGCGATGCTCCAAGCTCCAATCACCAAGCATTAAAATATATTATTAAAATCCTCTGCCTTCCCGTCCGCCAGTCTGCTCAGGTCATTATTGTCCCACTGCAGGGCAAAGGCTTCTTCTCATACATAGAAGGCACGAGCATTGATCACCACGCTTGCTCCAGACGGGTTGGTGATTTCAGATTAAAGTCTAGGTTTCCTCATGATGCTTTTCCTTCACCGATTTCAGTTCGAGATAAATTCAGAAAGTACATATGAATTTAAAAAGTCACGTTGTTACTTGCCCGGACGAACCCATAAACTCGTGCATTAGAGGCGGAGCCTTAACCACTGGGCCATCACGACTTACTGGGCCCTAAGACTATGTTATATTAATTATATTTGTTCTTTATCTTCAAATAGTCTGTATAATCCTCATCCCCGTATATTTGTACCTTCGCATAGCTGAATAAACGTAATTGAAACGTTATAAATACATATATTAGCCGCAATTTCAAGACAATGTCAAAAATGCTATAATTTTTTTGACAGATCGAGACTCGAATAGTTTTTATGAACATTGTCAAAAACAAACATAAAATTATACTTATTTTAAATATGTTACAGAAAAACAAACTATTTCTAAAAAAATAACTAGTAAGTCGGTGGAAATATATCTATCCTTGTTACGCCAAAAGGTCATTTATACTGAACGGCGCGAAGTCACTATGAGGGAGTATTGCTTTCTCCGTTTAACATAGATAATGATATAAGTAATATCTAGCCGCAACACTGTGACACTGCAATGGATAAAAGGACACAGTGGATCGCTAGGTATTGCTAGACGTGGATCCAGCACGGCAGTCTGTGAACCCGAGCCTATCGTACCCATCCCCCTTCAACCAAATACGCAGGTGGCTGCAGGAGTTCACCCTCACACAAGCGGAACGCTGGTGGACCTCGACACCAGGTTGCAGGCAGTCAAAGGAGGCTAAGCCATCCTTGGACGGCAGGCTGACCAGGCGTTTGTTACGCCTGGTCAGGAACGGCCTGCGCCTGGTGACGGGGACCATCACGGGACACTGCTCGCTAAACAAGCACTTCCACACAATAGGCATAACGGACAGTTCTCTGAGCAGGGCGTGCATGGAGGCTGAGGAGACCGTTGCGCACGTGCTCTTTGAATGCACGGGCGTCACCCAGATTAGAACAGAAACCCTCGGGTCACCCAGATCATACACAGATGTTCTAAACAGGCCAGGAGACTTAATTAACTTCTGGAGGGAGGTGGGCTGGTTGGAATAACCACCAAATGGCCGCTATGGCCCACGCACAGTGGTCCACCTGACGGACTAAGTGCGGAAACCAAACCACTTAACATAGAATATAAGTAATGAATAAAATAATTTTATGTTTTTATGAAAAAGAAAATCTAACAAATTTGCTCCTTTGGTCTTCGTATAGTTTTAACATTGCGTTTTGTCTCTACCTTACTTAGAGTCTCCATCTTTCGTATAGTTACAATCTTCATATCCGTTCCCTGTTTTAGTCTCGATTTTTGTAGTCACCGCTGCTCCAATATTACGGGCCATCAATCTACGTATATTATGTTCCCAGGCAACGCAATCAGACGGTCGCGTCGTAGAGCGTGCCCGCGCGTGGTGTAGCGCAGTGGGCGTGCCGTACTACCGCTTCGCGCCGCAAATGTCCCGCGACGTGGCCATGGACGAGCGCGCCGACGACACGCTGGTGACCATGCTGTGGGAGGCGCACGCCTACATGCACGCGCAGCGCGACCGCGTCGCCGAGCTGGCGGCGCTGCTCAATGATACTGGGTATGGTGAGCTACTGAATATATAGTTCATATATATACTGTTCCAAAAGTATCTGATAATAATGTAAACAAATGGATCAGAAAACGCACCTGTGGATGCCAATTTGTACGTGGCAATTTGATTTGATTATTTGAATACTTAAACCCGAAATTCTATCTTTAAATCAACTTAAAGATGTTTTTCATGTGATAATTGAGGTTAATTTTGTAACCTAAATTATCTTCAATGATTTTTCAGACTTTAATAATGTTATTCAAACAATAATTGCTGCAAAAAGTGGCGAGATATAAAATTTAAACTATTTAAATATAGATGAATGTGTTACTAAGTCCCTTTAGTGAGTGATTGCGTAAGAATACCCTGAACAAGGTATGTTTACACTTTTATCAAATACTTTTGGAACAGATATTATGAGTTAGAAACACTTTATTTACACATAGATATGTGAACTTTCGCATAATTATATTGTGAATTGGAAGTATTTTTGGGATGTGGATCTGCAGTTACAGCCTGCGAAATTCAAATTTTCTTACGTTTTTGCAATTTGCATGTCAGTGTTAGGTTGTAGCTTGATCAAAATATGATTCGCGACTACAACAGATAAGATAATATACAAGGTCCCATTAAAATAGATGGACAAATTTTAACACAGCGTTCAGTACGTCTAACCAAATATATCCAAGCAAAAAAAAACACTGGTTAAAGTGATTTTATTTTGACCTAAAATAATAAATGGCATTGGGTAACCAACATTTTTAGTGTATTTTCGTTAACTGATTTATTTTTCTTGTAAGTATCTAATGCGTTTTTCTTATAGTTTTTTTACCATTGTCCTTATTTTGGTGGTCTGAATGATTTCTAAAAGTTTGTCTATCTATTTTAATGGGACCTTATATACTCGACATTTGGATAAAAATATTAGTTTTACTGCTAGAGCCAAAATATACAGGTTGTGGTTGTTAGTGTTACATTAAAGCTTTCTTCCTCTCTCCTACTTTGCTGTGTCCAACAGGGTGCACAATGATCATGTCTTGTAAACCTTACTAAATTCACATTGCGGAATATTGTAAATATATTGAGTATATATTATCTATTTTAATGGGACCTTGTATGTATTTACAGAATTATAATCATACGAATCATTAATACATTATTCTAAGATAGATTTTTTCTTTAATAACAAAATGAAAAGTTTATGGAACAAATCTAACTTAGAGTATATATATTCTTTTTTTACAGAAGCAACTGCAAATAATTGATGTGCACCATAGAGCCAAGCAAAGCCGTACGTAAGGCCGTATAACATTGCTTTTTAGTGATATATACACATAATATTAAACTTAGTTATAATAATGATACAATTTTGGCTGTCATAATATAAAAAAAAACAAACATAAATTGGCAGGGTTTAGTTAAGTATACATATTAGTTGTATGTATATTTGTATAAGAAAATATTCTTTTTTTTTTTTGTTTTACTCAGACAACTAGAACGATTTCTCGTAAACAATATTTGTTAGTTTTTTAACATTCCTAGTAGGAATACAAGGTGTTTAACTTATTTTGTTTGTTTTGTTTCGATACTTAATGTAGGTTCACTTTTGTATCGATATCGATACTTACATCACTACGCTGCCTTCAAAACAATCACGCAGCGTATTTCTTACGAGTCACGTTTTACTTCTTCACGCTTTTATAGAAAATGTTGTTCAGCTAAATTGTGATAGAGCATAACTGAATATAGTCATTGGAAATCAAGAGCCCGCGTCATGTGACTTATGAGTATTGACATAAGATTCAAATTTCAATTTTTGACGTGGGCTCGTGAAATCCAGCAACTACAGACCGTTCACCATAACTTGTCCCTTGTCGTCATATTGGCACTGTGGCGGCATCTACATCGCCACATGCGAACAACGCATCGAAGACCTGACGTCACACAAAATCCTGACATCATACAAAATCCTGACGTCACACAAAATCCTGACGTCATACAAAATCCTGACGTCACACAAAATCCTGACATCACACAAAATCATGACGTCACACAAAATTCTGACGTCACATATACAAGATCCCGACTTCAACCGTTGCCCGCCAAACATGACACCCGTCAGGTCGGAGGATCTTCCCTTTTCTATAGAGGATGAGTGAACTTTACACCCTGTTCCTCATGACTTTAAAGCACCATTGCTTGTCAAGCATAGTTTCAATAATAATAGAGTTCAAAATACTACCAATCGCGTCTCGGGACAAGTTATAATGAACGTACTGTAGCTTTCTACTATCAAGTTTGTTCAAATGAAGTTTTATTTTAGGCAGCTTTCGAAAAGTTGATGTTAGATAAGTCACAATACTAATATGTGCAATATTTTTCTGTTATATTAATTTAAATTATACATTATTATATTAGCTTAGTATTTATTTATAGTGCTAAAAGTGTCTAATATATTCTGTTGTTACGTTAAACAAATAATAATAGTTGATGTATTATTTTATAATTCTTATGAAATATAAATTATTTTGTATATGGCAACACTGATTAAAATGTCCTACGAATTTTAATCACAGTGTTGCTATGCTTCGATGTTATGTAATTGTGATTATAACATGCATTCTTACTAAAATAGTGAGTCATCGTTGTCCTAGCCCTTTTTTGTTTTCGATGGCAAATTATCAAATAACTTATTCCGCTCTGGACGGAGCAGGAGGTCGTGTCAGACTCTTACTGACTAAAACCCACACGTGTTTCTGCAGTTGCCTGTACGTTGCCAGGGGCCACGGTATCCCTTTCGGACTTTCCCCGCGACCCCAGCAAGCACCCTAGCGAACTCCATCAGTTGTCCTAGCCCTGATGTTCGAACAATCGGGTCGCAACAAATTATAAAGCCATGTTCACAGTGACCATTGACGGTACATCCTCGTACGAAACGCTTGTGTCTTGGTCTTGTGCGACCCGATTGGTCGAGGGGCGGGGCTAGGCCGTCGGACAACGATGACTCACTATTTTCTTAACGCGAATGGACTATAGTGAGATTATATATGTTGACATTATGAACAATATAATGCATTCCTAATAGTAGGTATCCATACATAAGCATGTATTCCGCAATCGGTCGTAGTTATTATCTTTTATTTATACATTATATTGCCGTAATATATTGCATTTTCTTTATTTATAAAATAAATTGTTCCTTACCCATGTGAATAATCCTTGACAAACTAAAATAATAATATTTAATAATACGCTTTCCTTGTAATGACTTAGAAAATAATGATGATGGTCTTCACTAAGAGTAAGCGTGATTGTATTTTATAAAATAACATTGTATTTACCTATATTAGACTATAATATATAAACTATAGGTAATACATTTATGTACTAAAATTAAATGCAGTCTTATGCACCTAATTTCACGCCACATTTTACAAGTGCAAAAGTTATTAAATATATAATCACAAATAAAATTACAAAAATGAAATTAAAATTGAGTTTTTTTTTATTAATGCCAGATGCAAAACTGCGTGGGTTTAAAAAAAATATTTAATATAGGCTCAAAATTTATTATGTACAATTAACAAAGTATATAAATAATAGTAAATGTAGCAGAATGTTGAAGCCTGAAAGTCTGACAACCAGTTTTGACAAGGAGTATCGTATTACCCAGTTACTGGGTTGTGGAGGTCAGATAGGCAGTCGCTCCATGTAAAATACTGGTATTCAGCTGCATCTGGTTAGACTGGAAGCCGACCCCAATATAGTTGGGAAAAGGCTAGGCAGATTGATTGTAGTAGAATGTTGAATTTGTAATGAAATTATTTAACGCACATAAATTGCTGATTAGACCAGTATATTACGTAAAGAATACTTGTATTTAATTATTAAAAACATTGGTTGCGAGACTATTGAGAAATATGATGTTTTTTTAAAGATGAATGCAATATATTAAATTATAATATATTAATGACAAAAAATTAGTTGTAGATGTTAGGTGATGTCTCATATTAAAA
Source organism: Xanthia icteritia (assembly GCA_949128155.2). Classification (NCBI taxonomy): domain Eukaryota; kingdom Metazoa; phylum Arthropoda; class Insecta; order Lepidoptera; family Noctuidae; genus Xanthia; species Xanthia icteritia. The sequence goes on along the minus strand of OX421947.2, from coordinate 15,976,371 downwards.
AAAACTGTGTCTATAGGGTGACCGCACACGACCTCAAAACAACTAAAAGATAATTAGATTATTCGGATAACCATTTCCCCGTTATACAGCGGAAAGCAATTAATACAAAAAAATCAGTTTTGCAATAAACGCAAACAGCACTAAAAATGACTTACTCTAAGTAATTTTTCACAAAATGTCGAGGTTTTCGCTGTATAACGGCAATATGGTATCATTTTTGCAATAAACGCAAAGAGTACGAAAAATATTGTTAGTTAATTTTTCACAAAATGTCGAGATATCTGGTTTTCGTTGTATAACGGCGATTTTTAATCCGAGAGATGCATTTCAACAACACATAACATACTATAGATAGTGCCATCAACGAAGACATGCCCCACTCCGCTCCGCTCCGTACTAAAGTACAGACGCCAGCACATCAACCTACTACAATCTGTAAAATTTCTTGAATAGATTTTCAACTTTATCACTTAAGCATAAGTTTACTCAAAGTAGATTAGGAAAATTTGACAGTTTCGGGTAGGTTGACCTGCTGGCGTCTGTACAGTAATCGCGGAGTGGGGCGCGTCTTCGTAGATCTACGTAGACTATCTGTATCACGCCTGTAATTCCCTAAGGATTGGGCAGTGGTGTACCTATAGATGCATTTCATGCACTGTATACAGTATGTTAACTAACAGAGGGTGTTCCCGTGTTAACTAACAGAGGGTGTTCCCGTTAACCCGCAATAGTATAGCGTCAATACATGCAGCAAAAAAAATAACATAAAAAAAGAAAAGCTTTTTTATTAATATTTTTTTTTACATTTTTTTTAACGTGTAACGGGAGCACGGGTTAACGGGAACGCCTGTTAGTTAACATACAGTATATTAACTAACAGGGCGTTTTCTTTTTTCGATGTAATTTTTTTTTTTGCGGTCTGTATTGACGCTATTCTGTTGCGGGTTAACGGGAACCCCCTCTGTTAGTTAACATACTGTATGTTTGTAAATGCACATCTTTTTCTTCGTATAGGAAACAAAAGTTACACAACATGCTGCTTGTCGGTTCGCGTCAACATCCTGTTTAGCAACAATTGTTTACTACTCAACTTTTGTTTCCCTGAATCCACCTATTGACTGGCCCAGTCGGATTAATACGACAAATGTTTTCGTGCCAGTGCCCCCTCAGTCAGGACATATCCTAAGATCGATTTTGTAGTGAAAACTTCTTTAGGCGTTGAGCGATTTTTGGTAGGGGGTAAACTTATGGATTCGCGTTACCGACGCGCCGTAGTTTCACTATAGAATATAGATGGCGCTAATACCAGCTTTTAGTTTTCACTTCTGTAGGCAGTTCCCATGACTGCTCTTTTTTAACATACTTAAAAAGAGGAGGTCGTCGTAGATATTTATTTTACGATTTATTAGCTGGGCGCTGGGGGCACAGCATTTGATATAAAACTAAGCGGTCAAGAGGTTTATTCATACTTTAGGGCATTTAAAGTTTTCGTAAATGCTTTCTTGATTGTCTACGGTTCTCTTGATTGTCAATAGCGTCAATTGTGTTGTTTCGTGATGTCTTGTGCTTAGTTGTTGTTTATCTAAACATATTTATGTACTTATATGGGAACATGTTTATTACCCTGGATTGATGTTTCACGAAAAAAAAAAATGTAGAGAATTATATTATTAACCAAAGTATATATTCTATATGATAATAGTTCAAATAGAGGCTCAAGTCGTTTGTCGAGAAATGTTGGTTGTGTAAAGCACAACTATGTGTAATTTGTAAGCGATATGACGTTTTGGAGCCTTTAGTGTATGCACTGCTTTAAGTTTGTACTATTAAGGGCTGATCTCACCAATGAAACTGAACGCGATCAGCATTTCTAACACGCGTTCAAGAGCTGTCAGTGTCAAAATTTTTATGGCATATTGTACACTGACAGGTCTTGAACGCGTTTAGATGTGCTGAACGCATTCAATTTCATTGGTAAAATCCGCATTAAAGTGTTCTCCGACCAAAACGACCATGTGTCCGAGCCCTCAAGTTTGTATCTTCTTAGCTATATGAAATAAATGAAGTTGTCAAGTGAAAACGGGTTTTATTACAATGAAACAAAGTTGTTTATGCAAGCTCTTTAATTTAATATTACTATTAATCACAATAATCACTAACGTAGGCTTATACCAAGACTCAATAATATCACATTTCTGATGTGGATATTATCAATCCACGACTAAAACTAACTACTAAAAAAGTAATGTCTAAATTGTCTAAGTACTTAGCTAAGTACCTCCAATATAGGGCAAATTAAGTAATGGTGCCTCTCCATAAGTTCAGCTGCAAATATCATAAATTAATTTAATTATAATAGCAATCAGTAACTTGGTAAGTTAAATTAAGTGCACTGTTGGATTTTCAACTCTCAGCGTTGAGCCTAGCGTTGAAAATCCAACAGTGTACTTTTATTTAGGGATTCATTTAAGTGTCACTTAGTGAATTTGAAAACGGGCATTAGTCTACTAATTATTTTAAGTACAACACAAACCACAAAGGTCACTCTGTTATTCTTGTTAAAAGTCGTTTTCTTCCGACATTCACAAATATAAAATTCATATTTTAATTGTTTCTCACAACTAGGAGGTAAGTACAAATCAATTTTAAGTAACTCGAGATTCCGTAATAAACAAATTAATGAATAAGTACCGTCGGCACCAAAATAATATTTAAAAAAGCCAAAAAAAACATAACCTTACCCTACTACTGCACTAAAATATATTATTATATTTGTCACTAATTTGCAAGTTTACTAAATAAATCTTTTCAATAGATTATCTATATTGAGGTACTCCGATAAATATTTATAGAATTACTATAGGAACGCAAATCTTACACTAAAAGCCTAAATAAAGGTTACATCGTTCAAAACGATCCGAGGCTTGAACCTGGGACTACGGACTTATCGGCACATCACTAACATAACTTCATAATGGTATATTTATACCATGCATGCGTCCTTTATCAAAATTATAAAAAGGCCGATACAAGTCAGTAATCCAGGGTAGCTAACATTTAAATCGAGAACTGAGGCACCGCGCTACAAAATAATGAAACAAAACTATTCACACTGCTTACATAGCCACCAAACTAACTAGTATAATTTAGAATTTATCACTCATTTTTTCACATAATATTTGGCAAAAGAAAACAGTCTGCAAGCAGCCGACATAGTTTTATTCTTACAATAACTACAAACTAAATGAACAACCTCACACGTCCTATATGTTTCTACCATCAGTTTAAAGGCTCCCGCAAACAGGCGCGACGCCGGTAATTGTTCTACCGTGAAGTTTTCTTAGAAATTGTTTTATTAGTCGCGTCGTGCCTATTTGCGGGGGCCTTGAAACGTCGCTGACTGTACTAAAACTTTTGAGCCACAGTTTGACGTTCTAAAGGCAGTATTGTGTGACCTAAAAGGCAAGTTTGGGTTGGCGAGTTCCAAAAAAAAAATAATTAAAAAAAAAACTGCTTGTTATTGGTAGCCAGGATCATTTAAAACCACTGATTGAGATGATTCTAATTAATTTTCACTGTCAATTTAATTTTATATGTTCGTCTAATGCTGCGGCCGCATCTGCGTCTATCGTGACAAAGCAATGCGTGCCGAAGCTTCGTATGTTTTACACGGTAAAAGTTATCGCGCTAATGCGGTGGTCACATTAGCCGTTTCGCCACGTTTATTATGTACCGCCACCCGGGCGATTAAAGTGCTACGCAGCCCGAACTATCGCGACGATAATCGATAATGGTTGGTCGCATCTGCGTGTATCGTATCACTGTGCGAAGCTTTTTTGTCACGGTAGACGCAGCAGCGTAAGTGTTTTCAAGTTCATGAAAATTAGAAAAGATCATTCTACAGGTAAAACAGTATTGTTCACATTTTAATAAGTTTATAAATAGCCAACAATCGCTGTAGGTACTTTCAAAATCATGGAAGAACATATTTTCTTATGGAATACATAATGAAAAAAAAGTAGTTTTTTGTTTCGGTAGTTCTTAGAATGGCCGACGTTAATGTCCAAAATGGGCCATTGTGTGCACAAAAACCGTTAAAAGCTAAATGATGTCAAATTGGTGGTTTAAGATTGAACACAGAAACGGAATAAGACGTTTAAAAATAAGTCTCAAATTATTCTTAAAAACGTACAGTAAGTACAATACAACCCATTTAACTTAAGCTTCTTGATAATTTTCAATGAATTTTTACAAGACATGTCGAAAATGATCAAAAAAATATTAAATTATTAAATAATGTCCATAATAATTACTAAACAATTTGGTAACAGTAATTACAAAATAATAACAAAAATCTGTACATTCAGTACACTATTTTTATTTCTTTATAAATGCTACGTCATATTTTGTATCGAGACCATTTCACGTTATTTTATAGTGTTGCCGATTATATATTTTCTTTTAAATACCGTAAAAGGAAGCAACCAATGCTAAATACAAAACAAGTAAACTTTGGCACAAAGTCAATAAAACTAAATCGATAAAAAAAAGAACATAGAATTCGACATATTTTTCTAAGAACATACAATCATGTTTGAATAGAATTTACTAATAAAATAGCAAGGCAATTATTTCGAAATGAATAATGAAATAACGAAAAATCGACTCAAATGCTCATTTCAATAGGATCGCGGCTAAAATAGACATGTATCGGTAAGTTTTGTGTGAACTTAAACATCGATATGTAAATCGTAAGTTACAGCACTAAGTTAACAGGAAGGCACCTTGTGAATGCTAACAACATAACGACCTACCGAATGCTTGAAAATTTTTGCCAGGATCCTCAAGGTTTACGTATTCACGATATGCGCCTGATCCCTTTGAACCCAAATAAATAATAACACCTAAAATCTAGTTTCCATGCACTCAGATTTTAGCAATCATACACAGCCCTAAGATCACGCATAAAGATTAATGTAATCGTTTATGTGTATCTTTTTCTCACTCCTTAATCAAATATCACATATATGTAAACCTTTGGCACAATATTTTAAGGAAAATATTCGATTCGGAAGACCTATAGGTAAGTACAGTACAACTATTTTCTTAAATTCCCTCGGCAAACTTCGTGATTGCAGTGAGAGCGTCCGATCTGCGCTCTCAATCGACTTGGAAGTATATAGAGTTGTTAATACTCTTAATGTAATTTATTTAAAAAATGGGAGGAAAGCTGTTTGTATTCGGAAATAAGGTGAATCCCGAGGGACATTAATCAATAGTTGTACTGTATTTCTGTTTATATCTAGACATGCTTGGGTTATATTCTCGTATGTATAGGTTTACCATTGTTTTCTAAAATTGGAAAAAGTTTCTACATAATTCAATTTCTTATCGTCGTTTTGATTTTAATAGTTTATTTCTAAGTACAATTGAAGATAAATAAAGAACGTAATTAAAGTTCAAGTATTTAATTAAGTACACAGTATTTATCAGCCTGTATAAAATATGGCATGATGTATTTGTGCTTTGGACGCAAACTGACATTTCCTTGTATTTCATTTGCTTTAGCATCTGTAACCCGGTCTGCTTATAAAAAAAGCGGTAAATCTTTTCCATTCCATGATATCCCAGCAAAAAAATTGCTAGATACTGTAAGACGATATTTCCGTAATTTCCGAATAATTCCTTATGTATATTGTGCCTTAGTGTTATAGCCAAAGTATTGTACGCCACTCAAAAAAGATCCATAGATGTTAGTATGGATCGTCTGGATATTCCATATTCGCGATCAAGTTCTTCTTTTCTTCCTTGCCTGGTTTTGAGTCTAGTAAAGATGGTCGTATCGTTGATCTTGGTTCGAAACATGGCTGCAACAAAAAAAATTACAATAATTATTTTTGGTTTTTCAAGTCGTAAGTTTTTTTTCTCTCTGCAGCCCATAGAGCACGGAATAGCCGCGCCCGGTAGCGTCTGAAGATGGCAGTAGGTACTTATAAAATTCCTGTCGAAACTGTCAGTTTCTATTCGTCATTTGTGTCGTAGTGGGAGTAAACAGTGACACGCTTGGTTTGTTTATAAACAAAGTGTTGACAATGTCGGCTCTAGCGTTGGCCACCGAGGCGTCTCCGTGCTCTGTACTACAGCCTAACAGCGTAAGCGTAGCGCACTTATATCAGAATCCCTTTCATTTTGACTATTCAATGTTCATTTCATTATTTATATTGACGAAATAAAAAAAAATGCGGTAAGCAATGGATTTTGTTTTGTTGGTATTTTTTATCAAAATATAAGGGACTTGTTACGCAATTGGGATGCTGGTTGTAACAATCACCTTGGTTTGTGAGTAGGTATGTAAAGTCAGAGAAATTAATTTTTAACCAAATTGACTACGAAATTGTCCGTATAATCAATTGTTATTCTATGACAGTTATATGCTTTGATTATTTATATGTCTAGATAGAGTGTCGCGCTGTAATAGAACTAAAACAAACAAGCCAACTTTGTTATGCTGGTGTTCGTGACGCTACGTGTTATACTCGCGCCATGTCATTTTGCTTTTCTAGTGTCCTTTTAGCGGCCAACAGAATTTTTTTCGTCGAGTTCACTGTTTTGACTGTCTATCTAGACATATTTAAGTATATCTTTGGTTGTATGAAATTGCTGTAACATGGCTAATTAACGCAGTGACAGTTTGCTTAAATTAATTGCCCTGACTGTACTTAGAACTTAGTTTGAAATATAGGTATACTTATTTGAGTAGGTGTAGAATCACAAATGGTATTTACAAATGTAGGTACCTATTCATTACAGCTACCTATATAAATATCACATAAAAGAAATGTGCGGATAAGGTGACTTTTTAAACTCCGGGTTATTATTTAGTAACTAGAATATTACGTGCTACAAATACCTAAAGTAATTCATAATTCTTTATTACGTTTATGTAACATATAAAGCATAGTAACGATCGGCATTGGGTGAATTTGTTATTAAATAAGGTTATTCGTTAAAATGCAAAGTACGTATAAATGTGCTGACCCACTGTCAGCACATTTATACGTACTTTGCGTTTTAGTTACAATCTTTTAAACAAACGCAAGACACCTTGCATCTTGAAAATCATGCGACAAACAAAGAAAAAATCTGTAGGTACTATCTATAATTTAACTAAGTACCAATATTTTTTAAAGATTTTTTAGAAGGCTACATCATATTCAAAGACAAAAACCAAAAGCTATTGTTAGGTATGCAAAAAGTCCAAGAAATTTTTTTCAAAGCCAAGAATTTATTACAGATATTTTTTTTATTTTTTACTAGCGCAATGCGTAAATACACTTTCCTACGGATTAAATTTTGGCGATGAACCTGAACAGACTCTTCACATCATCACCATAGATATAAATGTAAAGAATAGAAGTAACATTGAACCATGTAGCCCACATAATGATTAGTTGAAAATCCATCAAAACCACTTAAAATACAACGGTAATTAAAATATTAATAGAGTTAGTAAGCAAGTGTACCCAAACCATGCGGGGCTAAGCAGTAAGATCAAAATGTGAACCTTAAACAGACGGCTCAAGGACCAAACTTCAAAAATCATTGCAGCTTGCTATAGCATTATCAACCTGTGTGGAATGTCATGGGCACATTAAAATCTGCATGCTAATTTATTATAGCACACTGGTTAAAAAATGAACTAGATCATATCCCTCATTAAGGCCGCGTCGTCGTAAGGGAGCCTTTAAACAGACACGCAATTAAACAAATTATACAAGGTGTACTTGAAATAACTGAAAACGTTAAAAAGAGTTATTATGTTCATCATTAAGAACAGCTTTTAATATGGGACCAACCCTCAAATCGAATGTGAGTACCTGTATTGAACCTTCAAGCATAGAAAAAAAAAAACATTATCGTTTCATGTGACCATAACGGGCAACAGCTGTTTTTTTTTGCGATTTTGGTTTTTGCCTATAGTAAAAGGTGCCTATAATGATGACAACTATACTGACCCCTTTTCGAACTTAGGGTAAACAAAAACTAGGCTTGTGTAGCTTGTACAGACGCCAGCAGGTCAACCTACCCGAAACTGTCAAATTTTCCCAATCAACTTTGAACTTTATACTTTAGTGATAAAGTTCAAAATCTATTAAAGAAATTTGACAGATTGTAGTAGGTTGATGTGCTGGCATCTGTACAGTACCCAACAATGGCTAGTATCACTACCACAGTACTATTTTTCAAGAATTCAGGACAAACACAATGAACAAAACAAGATACGAACATAACAGACACAGGAAGCATTAAGTATAAGCACAATACCAGATTACCCAGTATATCTCGGATGCATCCTTATTTAGTAACGCACTTGTAATTACAATCGCTTTCTTTTTTACCGTTCAAGACAACCATTAAAGCTTCGTGCAGACTAGCGCGACGCGACAGCGCGACGCGACACCGGTTATTGTTATACCGTGAAGTTTTTTTGGAAATTGTATTGTTCGTGTCGCGTCGCGCTGGTCTGCACAAGGCTTAAAGCGGGTTATTGAGAACATTTTTAAAAGGGGTGTCGATTTGTCACCACGAGATTGATATTGCGAGTATGTTACGTAATAAAAATGCGATTGTGAATGTTGACAAATTATTTATGACTGTGTTTGTTTTTAAAACTGTCAGGATGTACTACATTCTCTGTAATATTTATTGTTGGTGCTGTATTTGTATGCGTGCAGTTCAAAAACAAAGTACCTACAACTTAGTCCGGATTTCACTAATGAAATTGAACCGTTCAGCACGTCTAAACGCGTTCAAGAGCTGTCAGTGTACAATATTCCATAACAATTTTGACACTGACAGCTCTTGAACGCGTTTTAGCAATGCTGATCGCGTTCAGTTTCATTGGTGAAATCTGCCTTTAGTTTCCATTTAATTTGAAGTGGTTTTTGTATTTTTTCAAGAACTAAAACTATTAGAAGGTGAAGTCGTAGATAGCGTTATCTCGTTTACGAGGATTTCTTTCTAATCTTCTCATGGTATTTTTGTAAATTACTCAGATAGTATTCTACAAAAAAAACACGAACATAATTTTAATGTTGATTAAAAAAAAACAGCAAAAAATATGTTTGAAATCTTTCAATTATTATCAAGCGATTCTTATAGTCGTTGCTTTTCTCCAAAATATAATCACAGATTAGATAGACAACATTAAAAAAAAACAATTTTAAAGTATGTAAGTATGTATCGAACTTAATTACTTTTGTAGCAGTTTTTTTTAAATGAAATTTAATACCTAGATCACACGGTAATTTTCCCCACATAAAGGTTCCCGCAGCCAGGCGCGACGTACAGCGTAACGCGACGCTAGTAGAACAATTTCGTACTCTTTACTTCATAGTGAACAAATAAAAATTACACTCCTCTACTAAAACTGCTGTGTTTTCAACTTGCTTTTCAAATCAATGTCCAGCACCCCCCAATGGCGTTACACACTATATTTCACAATCCGAAGGATTTTGTAGGAAATTCCGAATCCATTGCTTCATATATTTGAAAAATTCGTTTGCTTGACAACGTAGGTAACGCAATGAATGTAGTCAAATTGTCAAAATGGAAAGCAATGGAATTGATCCGTAGCCGACTGCAGGCAGCAGCAGTAGGCGACTTGTCGCCGCGACACTACTGGTTTCTATGTATTTTTATAAAATACGACGTGTTGCTACGTAAGGAATTTCATAGAAATAACATAGAAACCAGTCGTGACGCGGCGATACGTCGCCTGCTGCTGCTGCCTGCCTGTAGACTTGTACCTTTAATGTGTTACGCAATTTAGCTGATTCCCGAACAAACGTAACAAAAACGCAGGTGCGGCGTGCGTTATTTAAGGGGGATGCGCTAAGGTAGCCCGCGAAATTGAAATTTTCTTTAGTTTTTTGCAATTTACAAGTCAGTGTCAGGTTACTTGTTGATTAAAATATGATTCGCGACTGTAACAACAGAATTATAATCACTAGAATCAGGAATACAACTCCTTTTATTAGCATAATAATTATTTTAATTATTATCTTTTCCTTTTTATTATTTTATTCTACTTTTTTACTACCTACCTACTAATATAATCTGACTTAATATGAATTTATGTGTGTTATTGTATTTTGTTTATTACTGTTAATTGGACATCATAACGACTGCAAGACAAATATTTAAAAAAAAAACTACTATGTATTGTATTGATTATGTAAATATGTTAATTTAATATCCATAAACTCAATAGCAAACCAATATTGTGCTTTGCACTGCCCTGACAGGGTTTATGTACAAAAACCGACATTAATATATTGTAAAATGTGTGATGTGCATGAGAGCAAATAAACAAAAAAATAAAAATTGTCATTCAATAGGATTACATGAACTTAGACAGTTGTATTGATGATTTTTATGATTATAATTCGATAAATAAACATTTGATACGGTCGCGAATCATATTTAGATCAACATACAACCTGATACTGACCTGCAAATTGCAAAAAAACGTAAGAAAATTTGAATTTCACGGGCTACCCTGACGCTTTCGCCTTAATGTAAAAACTACATACGCACAACGACATTTTATTTGGAAAATACGACCCGACAGTTGACTAATATACGTCGCGTTGGCAGTTTATACGCGACACGTGATTTTATTCAACAAATAAGTAAGCGTGGCAACAATAGGTAGGTAGGGATGTTTCTAAACATTGCTGTATCAATGACAGTACAGCATACTATGCAATTTTGCTGCATTGCGTTAAAGCATGCGTCAATGCGTCCTAAAAAAAAAGCAACGGGTTGCACTCCGGGAGTGCTAGCCGAAGTGAAAACTTGAATATTAACGTTGTGCATTTTTGATATTTTGGTTTTCGCTTCAATAATTTACGTCTAACACGGTCAACAAGTTATGCTCCGTTTCTGAGGTCTTCAGATACGAACTTGTGTTGCATTTCATGTTACGTTGTACCAATCTGTACGTTCCTAACCTGTAATAAAGCGTTCATGTGCAACATACAACTACGGACTACCCACAACGAAAACTTATTGAAAAATATCGACCGTTATCTAAACGACACGTGACGTTTTGTATACAAAAACTAAATTGTAGGAACTACACGGAAGCGATCAAATATTGCTCTATCAACGACAGTCTGAAAATTGTCAGATATTTGAACAAGTGACTGAATGTCGCATCAAATTGTATTAATTAATTGATGCGATTTTTCTTGTTATCTGCTGTTTAATCAAAAATACGTCGAATCATGCTTACGAATGTTATTGTTTTTTGTATCAGTAATGTGTAAGTATGTGTGATGATATTTAATGTTTAATGCTGTTGTTTTAATGTTTTTTTAATGTTGTTTTATAATCCGAATTTTTGTATTTAAAGCTAACTTTTCAAACTTACCGCATAATAGGACGAATTCGTCGCATTAAAAAAAAGATCTTATTCCTAGGTACAATTTCTATAAAAAGTTCATGGAAATTGTTCTACCAGAATCGCGTCGCATCGGCGCGTCGCGCCTGTCTGAGGCAGTCTTAATGAAAGTATTTCAATAAACAGGATGCATTTTAAATAGTTTCAAAACATTGAGTAATTTCATTTATTTTTCATGAAGAAACAGTAAGTTATTTTTGTTACACTATCTACGACTCCATGCCATTAGATTTAATAAGTTTTAACTTAAAAAAAAACAAGAAACTGTAATTATATCATTATGATTGTTAAAACATCTCTCTTTTTGTGCTAATTTGAAGTCCATTCAGATGCAAAATTAAAGGCGGTACTCACAGTTTCACAAATGTTCATATTACAGCAGTTCTCAATGGTGATCTCACACTGGTCGGGTCGCGCTGTCATCGGTGTCACATTTTTATTCACAATAATACGCTTCTTGATCCTGAAAACAATAAAAATATGATGTTTTAAAGTTTTAGATCAAAACGATTTTAACACGTTCAGTCCCGGAGGGTTCCAATATGTATGGCGGCTTGGCGTATGAGTTCTATGAAAAGTGGGTGGAGTCGAAAGTGTTAAGACATCGTTCTCTTTCTGTCAACTTGAATCTGACAGCATGATGTTTCTTGGTGGCAAGTGGGCCTTAATAACGAAGAAGAGAAGAAAATACTGTTGGGATTTCCATAAAGTAAATAAAAACAAGTACCTTAGTTAACGATCGCAAATTTCTTGTTATTGAATGTTTTATAAAATAAATACTAATGCAATATAGGTAGGTATTAAGTAAAATAAATAATTCGTCAAATTAAAGGCCTCTTCCTCTCTCCTAGTTTGCTGGTCATCTCTTTATAAACCTACTACCTAAGTTCATATTGTGGGATGCAATATATAGCAGTGTATAGAATGCCGCTAGCGGCACGCTATCCACATGGGATGAAGAGCCGCTAGCGGCTCTGCCTCGGCCCGGCTAAAGTGCCGTAAGCATTGCATTGCATTGTCACTATCACTGTCACTTGTTATTTCGTTTGATTGTTAGTTCTTGCGTGCACTTTATCCGACAGGGATAAAGTGCCGCTAGCGGTGCTCTATACACTTCCTAAGTATATTGAGTATAGCCCGAAAAGGGTAATTGCGCTTACCTACCTACCTTAGATGGTAGATTCACATTGTGGAATGCAATAAATATATTGAGTAGTTTAATAGCTGAAAGATGTTCATGGAACTTGGAAGCTCGCTGTGGCATATACCTAATGGATTGTAATTGCGAGTGTTATTTACCTACATTATTAGGCGCCTGTTTGAATATGATTATTAAAATATACAATTGATTAAATTATTATAAGGTACTCCTTGTGTTGGAGGCAAAAAAGTTTCCAAAAAACCGGCAACGTCATAAAAGTGGAAAAAAGCAGATTAAATAAATATTTTAACAATGAAGGACGCTTTAGTGCGCAAACGTAAACCACTTGCGTCACTTCGCTCACTATAAATGTGGTAATTTCTGCGTTTCAAAGATAACCGTGCATGCATACAAATATTAACAACATCCTATTAAAGAAATATCTACTGCCAAAACGGATATAAAGATAAACATAATTATCTAAGTAGTTTTTGTGATCATCAGCATAATTTCCCTCAGTAAAGTTCGTTTGTCCACTCTGAAATGACGCGCCCCACTACCGCATTACCCATAGAAATCGGCATTTACCGTGTGCGTAAAAATGCGGTATTGGGGCACGTCATTTTGCTTGTACTTACTCCTTCTCTGATCTAATCACATTCAATTATCTGCATAAGTATAGTAAATGAAATCGCTATCTACTTCTTTTGCCAGCTCTTGGGCCTTATTATGAAGTATAAATGCCATAATTATTCCGCTGCGAAAAAAGGATGGTGCTAGCGGCCTTGTATAGCTCCGTCTCTCACACTGGAATAATGGTGGCATTAATACTTCATAATACACGGCCCCTTGTCCCATGTTAATCTAGGTTCGCACAGATTTTTATCGCGGCGATTTTTTTTCGTACACTGGATTTTCAACTCTCGGTATTGAGCTGAGCATCGGGAATCCAACAGAGCGCATCCCAGCGCGTCATGAAAACACACGGCACAAACGTCTTCCATTTCCATTCTCCCCTGCCAGCTGTCACGTTATCATTCACTCCTATTCATTCATATCATCTAGGTGTACCTACAAATTATTGGTTTCAAATAAAAAATATGACAAACCTTGGCCTTCTCCTCAACTGTAGAATTTTGGTGATGAGCACAGCACAAGCCAAACAAAGCATTCCACATAGGATACCCAGCATTATGATGATAGGGTCTCGCACGGGATCCCAGCCATCGACACAGCCCTCTATGACTGTCTGAGTCGAAAGTTGATCTGGGTTGAAGTTATCTGAAGACGAGTGCGAGGTGAGAGGTTGAGTGTCATTGCACCTGAAAAGAAAGAATATAGAATGTTATTCGTTTCACTGGTTAACTGGGCTTAGCTAGAAACAACGGAAGTAAACTAGTGAAAAGAGAATCTAAGTACAGTACGTATGTCCATGGACCTGCACCTTTGATGATCTGGACAACGCCAACAACTTAGATGTACTGTCAAAACGAAAAGAAGAAGTACAGTACGAGGCTGTAGATAAGACACATGCAGTTTTTAACACAGACAGTGACACATGAATGAATGGCAGGGACGACGCTCTGCAAAGCCTAAAATATTTCATATATAAAAATTGATAATGGTAAAGTTATCAACGGTCCGGTAGTAGGTATTTGTATAAATAATTGTGAACAATCAAATGACAATGTGTTCGCAAGAAATTTTAAACAATGGATTCATTGCTCAGTGTTCATTCAAACTGTCCTCATGTCTGTTTTTCTCATGCGCTAGATAAAACTAAGCAATGCTACGTAAATAATTTGTTCTACTTACTGGCAGCTTTCATTTGTTTCTACTTTAGCTGGCGCTTTAGAGGCACTAGGACTAGTAGAAGCGGTGGCCTCGGTGGTGGTGGTGAAAATTTTAGCTGCCTCACATCTTGAGCCTTCGTAATCTCCAATACATTGACACCCAGGCTCACTCTTGTCGTTCAAGGAACAGATACCGTGGTTCAAGCAATACCCATGGCACGCGTTGACCTCACACCTCTTCCCAGAATAACCGGCATTACATCTGTAATAACGAACATATGAAACAGGGTAATTTAATTTTAAGCAAGGGCGCCAACAGAAGGTTTAAAAATAAAATGTTTACCTGCATTTAGGTTGTCCCTCATCACTGACACTACAATCCCCTTGGAAACAATAGTTTTGGCAGACTGAAATATCGCATCGATCGCCGGTGTAACCAGGCGTGCATTTGCATAGTGATTTTCCACTGACTTTCATGCCATGGACACAAAACAGGCCTGCATCAGTAGGAATGTTGAAGGAATCGTTGATCGCCGACTTGTTTTGTGGAAGACTTGTTAGTGCTTCGCATTCGTGAGTTCCTGCAGTCTGTTCCTCAATTTTATAATTCGCAGCAATACCGAAAGGTGTTGTTTCTCCTTTGAAGTTACTAATCTCTTTCGGTTCCGCATACTCGTATATAGGCGGATTCTTTGGTAATTGCCAAACAGATTTGTAGCCCCAGTCCACCCAGTAAATGGAATCTTTAGAAACGGTCAATGCATTTGGTTGATGATGTATTCCAACGACTAATGTTGTTCTGTTATTTCCATTTAGATCTGCACTTTCAATAGAATAGTGAATACCTTCTCTATCATCCGCCCAGTACATTTGCTTCGTCTGTTGGTCAATGGCCAAGCTGACTGGCATGTAAATATTGCTATCGATAACAACTTCTCTTTCAGAACCATTAAATCTAGCTCTCTCTATTGTCGGCTTCTTGGTGTTTATGTTGGTCCAGTAAATATACCTGTAATTTGTAAATCACTATAAATTATCACGTAATTCAAGATGTTTTTTCTTAATTTAACACTGTCATTAAGAACGTACCCTCTACAGCTATCCACGGCGATAGCTCTGGGAATCTCGTCATCCATCTTGATCAAAAGATTTCCGTAAACATTGTTCTTTGATCCAGGCTTTAAGGAAATCCAATATATGCTTCTTTCATTTGTGTCTGTCCAGAAGAGTAATCCTTTGACGGGATCAAAAGCGAGACCCTGGATATTTTCGTATGCTTTTCTCTTGACTAATGATTGGTACTTCTTACTAGATATGTTAAAACTAAATATAGAGGCGTTGTCGCTCTGTTTGTCGACGAACAGCAGCATGTTGTGTACTGCATCATAAGCTAATGCTGTGAGGTCTCTAAACTGAACGCCTTCAGAGTGTGTTTTGTTTCCATTCGTAAAAAAATCTAGTTGATCTCCCGTGGTCACGGCAATATCTGGAACAAGAAAGAAAAAAATAAGGATTCAAGTTGATAACACAATGATAGGTTTAATTACGACCACACAGACATCGACTTAGATAACGTACACTGATGATTTTCTAGACGTTTTGAAAGAGAATTAAGTATCGTGAAAAAATAGACTAATAAAAAATCCGTTATGTAATCTTGTAAATGCAAGTGCCAATTCTCGCATTATTTGGCAGCGGTGCAGCAATTGTCGCGTGACTTACAAACGTTGATTGCGGAGGTTAGTTACATCTTACATAATACCACCGTCTAGTTTGAACTCGAGTGGCTTGTGACTCAGATTTATGATGAGTGAATAGGGAACTAATTGTCTCTATTACATCGACAGTTGTTGCTATGGTATCTGTGAAGCTAAGTACGCCTTCTACGTTGCTTTGTTACTTTTTAACAAGTCCTTAGAAAGTACTAATATCGTTTCAATTAAAAATTATATACCTAGGTATTACTAGTTTCTTCCTCTGCGTGGTCTTTTGAATTGGGTCCAGAGAGAAATGAAAAATGCAGATAGACATAAAGCGTTGCTACAGTTTAATATATCTTTAAGAGGAAAAACACCGTAATACATTGTTTTCATATAACTCTATTGGTTTACGCGGCGCACGTCCATAAAGCTCCCAGTAGTCGGTATTATTTTTTCGACATCTTCAACAATCATCGTCATATTTCAGCCAATTTACACAAATCCTTAATAAATTATACACCTAAATTTTCCTCATAAATCACTCCGTCCATTTGTGAAAACCGTATGAAAATCCGTTCGGTAGTTTTTGAGTTTATCACGTTCAGGCAGACAGACGCGGCGGGGGGACTTTGTTTTATAATAATTATGTAATGATAATGATTATTTGTTTATTTATCCCTTCTTACAGGTTTATTAAATGCGACTGATGGGCGTACCAACCGGACGTAATGGTTCCTACTTGGCTGCGCACAACAAGCGATAACTAAATCGTGTTCAAGTATTTAGTATCTTCACTTCTCAATGAACGTCTGGCATTCTTGGTCGACACTCAGACCAAATAACAAACCAAGATATAGCACAGTCAACAGTGACGTGAGGCTGGTTTCGTAAACATGTGTCCCACTTAGTGAGGTGTAGTTTGATTGTAAATGACTGCGTGTGAGCGTGTATGCACAAGGCGGAGGTGTAGTTTTGGCATGCTTCACTGTATTGTTCGCAGCGCTGTCTTGATTTTTTATCTGGTCTGAGGTTCGACATAAATATCTTTGTGGGACTAGGCTATTGTCTATTTTTGGGTCTAGATTGTATAAGAAAGTGTAGGTTTGCGCAGGTTATACATAGGTACGAAGGTATTTTAAGTTTGTGAAGCACTCGATTAGCGGTCTCGTGACATTCTTGATGTTAAATAATACCAACGTCACACGACGACACACGCATATATTTATATTTTCTTCACGTCAGAAGCTTACGGCCTTTATTTGCATACGGTTTTATCTTGCCTGGAGAAATACGTAAGCGGTAATTTCCTACGACTAAAGATGGTAGGAATACGCAAACGTTTTGTTAAACTTGTACCAGGGGAAAAAGTTATAATATTTTTGAACGTAAATTGTTTCCACGTGTTTCCCATACCTACAGGTAAGCCAAAAAAGCTATACAATATGTACAAATCGATTACAATTTAAAATATGGTTGTAATTTCAAAGAGTTTCCATGGAGTTTCTTGCCCGTTCTTCTCCATAGGAACCTACTACGCTTTGGGCATAAGCAACTAGCTTCATCTTATTGAATGACCGACTACTTTGACAATTCAAAATTGCTTGTAAATATTTTATTGAAATAACTAAATGCTTTCTTAGTTTGCGATTGAAATAAGTTTCAAGCAAACCCAATAAAAAGATAATCATTGTTATTATTTGTCAAGTAAAGGTCTACCGGGATAAGGGCAGGAGAATGATGAAAGGTCTGCCGTTTTACTAAGTAAATAGATTTACAAGAAAAAGGTTACGACCTCGATCCACAACAATTTAAAATGGAGCGAAAACATTCACACAAACGTTGCATCGATTTAAGTGATTCAATTGTTCAGTATAAGGTTGCCCACTCTGAAATGACGCGCCCCACTACCGAACAACCATAGAAATCCGCATTACCGTGGGTGTAATTGGTAGTGGGGCGCGTCATTTCAGACTGGACGAGCTTTATCGTGTCAAATAATTGTCTTGCAGTTGACAGCGTCAATTTAAATCCTTAGTTACTATTGCCGGTCAAGTATTATGAATAATATAATAATGTAGTGAACCAATCGTATTAATTAATAGAAATGAGTCGGTATAAACCGACTTCGTGTGCGACACTCATTTATTTTAAAACTTTTTTTTATTAAAATGATCTTTCAATCAAGTAGATGATTTTGAAACACGCATCTCCAATTGTTTACCTATTTCCCTATATCATCAAAAGTTAGAAAAAAAAGTATTGGTCTTTAATGTTCCAATTTCAAGTAGTCACGTTAATTTGCCAGCTGTCATGTCAATTGATTTCTCTTATCAAAACATGTCGACCGCCACGATGCGATGGTCGCCAATCTTAACGATCAAGGTCGCAGGTCACTGACGGTATGTTGATAGTCTTCTTATAAATAATAAAGGCCTTATGCAGCCAATATTTTATGTGAGTTTTATATAATGTATGGAATCGGAGAACAAGAAAATTAACTTTTTTAACGACAAGAAATCACCTTTTGTCGTAACCAATGTTGTAAAGTTTCGTGGCCCGAAGGTTTGCAATTCCGGTATCAGCACGAGCTGGGAAATCGCAATCGGATTAATTTTAAAAATTCAGCAATAAGTGCAATAGCAATTCATTGTGATGACTTTCAACTGTCACTGGTGAACTAATTGAATGGAACTGTCAAAATAACTATGTCAATGACATTATGATTGAGAGTGCTTTACGTGATTAGACTGTTGAGTTAAATTATTATTAAAAATGCTTTACGTGATTCTTTGAAGCAAATACTGCAATGAATCTTTAATAATATAATAAAACAATGTAAAGTCAAAGCATTTATTTCAAATAAACCAATTACAGGCACTTTTGAATTGTCAAGGGGTCGGTCAGTCAGAAATATGAAGCTAGTCGCCCATTCCAAAGCGTAGTAGGTACCTACCTATGGAGAAGAACGGGCAAGAAACTCCACGGACACTCTTTTAAATAAAAATGTGGTTACATCATTCATGTTGAAGTTATACATGTGAGAACGATGCAAAACATTAAAAATGTCAGTTAGAAAAAAAAAAAAGAATTCCAACATTCAATTAAAATCGCCGTGGCAGCTAAGAGATGACCAGTCCCTACTGACGGCGCCTGTTCACGAATATGACGCATGGATTAGCACCATTCAGCTCAACCATTTTGAAGGGAGCTAAATGATCCAACACAACACAATGCCTCAAACAAATCGTATTGTATGCAAGTTATTGCTAATAAAACCTAAGTTACCGTGGGTGGCCAGACTGGCCAGTAGGTATGCAATGTGCATGATTATTTTATTTTACCTTTACGGCCGATTTATCTGCAAATCATTCTCATAAATAATATGCGATGACAGTTTTTAGGGTTCCGTACCCAAAAGGTGCCAAAACGGAACCCTATTAGTATTACTAAGCCTCATCTGTCCGTCCGTCTGTGAGTCATCGGACTGTATCTCATGAACCGTAATAGGTAGACAGTTGAAATTTTAACAGGTTGTGTATTTCTATTGCCGCTATAAGAACAAAAAATATATATAAAGTTAAAAATTAAGGCTACAATATAGGGGCCGCCTTTAAGGCTCCCACAGACAGGTGCGATGCGACAGTGCGACGCGATTCTTGTAGAACAAGTCCTCATCTATAGACATTGTTCTACGCGAGTCGCGTCGCGCCTGTCTGTGGGAGCCTTAAAGGCGGCCCCTATATTGTACGGTGGTACGTAACCCTTCGTGTGCGAGTCCGACTCGCACTTGGCCGGTTTTCTTTTATTTATATGTTTATTTATCAGAAAAACCAATTGATTTATTGTTGACTAGGTAACAGTCGTAAAGTACTTCATGTACCTACCTATTATCTTGAAAAACTTGAGTTAGTGGTACCTATTGAGAAACTCCTTATCCATAGGTATTTATTGCATGCTGCACCTATTTATTACTCAACATAAAATATAGTATAATTCCGGTTGTATAAATATGATAAATTGTTAACAATAGATAGTAAATCCACACGTAGCTACTGACACACCTACATGCCCTTCATGTAACAAGTACCTACATAAATAGTACCTATGTAAAGTCTTTCATAATATATATCTATACTTTTTATACATTAAAATCGCTTTAAGTACCTGTCTGTGTGACCGCGTTGTTCTTCTAAACTACGCAAAGGATTTCAACATGAATGATGTAACCAATAATTTGTAACAATATTATGACTTAAAAGAGTGTCCGTGGAGTTTCTTGCCCGTTCTTCTCCATAGGAACCTAGGCTTTGGAATGGACAACTAGCTTCATATTTCTGACTGACTGACCCCTTGACTATTCAAAAGTGCCTGTAAATGGTTTAATTGAAATAAATGCATTGAGTTTGAGTTTTGGGTTTGATGCGGTTTTCATTATCATTTAGAGAATTTATTCCTGAAGGTTTATGTGGACAGTTCGATTCAAACTTAATGGGGGCTCGGAAGTGCGCTGCTCGCTGCGCAGTACCCCACCCCTCACCCCCGCGGACCCATGAATTCGTTATTGCGCAGCGACTCGCCTCATGTTCCGAGCCGCCATTAAGTTTGAATCGGGGTGTACTTACTTATAATAAAATAAAAAAATCTCTATGTTTTGTCCAGTCGTAAAAACCATACTATTCCATTTATTATAGCAATAGAAAAATAATGGCAAAATAACGAAAGTTATTGTGTAATATTGTTGAATTTACTGCTCTTTAAGAGCTATTTTTTTATGTAAATGGCAAATGGGTTACATTACTTTGTATTTATCGTGATATGTATAGCTTGATGTGTAGCTGTGTGTACATATTATAATTAAAGATTTGGAAATAACATGGCTAGGTCGCAGGTAAAGGTTATCCCGGTGAGAGAGTGCCTTCCGCAGTGGTAGCGCTCGAAATTCAAATTTTCTTACGTTTTTTGCAATTTGCAGCTCAGTGTCACGTTGCATCTTGATCAAAATATAAGTAGGTACTTATCAGATTTTTAATTTTGGACCGTTTTTATTTATAATTCACACAAAGGCTCGTGCAGACTGACGCGACACCGGTAATTGTTCTATCGTGAAGTTTTCTTAGTAATTGTTTTATTAGAGCCGCGTAGCGCTGTCGCGTCACGCCTGTTTGCGGGAGCCTTAATTACTATTGTCGTTTGTTACTATCGTAAGATGTTTTGCTGAAGATTTCAATGGAAATCGTCAAGGTAGGAAACAATACTGTGAACGCGTACGTTGTCGTGCGTATGCTTACGCGCATACTTAGAAAATGCGATGTCACCGGGGCTGCCACCAACGCGACGGTGGAATATTTAAATTATTTACCTATTTATTTTATTTCGTCGTAAATTGTGTAAAATTATCATCTCTTATCTCATACAGATAAGTTTTTGTTGATAGTAGGATTGTCAATTTTAAGTACTTGAATGGTACTCTAAAATATTATCTGAGTATCAAATAAGCTGGCAGATTACAATAAATCATGAGAGGCATTAACTGATTTCCGCTATTCGACATTAGGTGAAAGTTAAAATACAAACAGTTTTTTTATAAAGTAACATGTTGACATAGAAACTCACTTTTAGTCTTTTGATTATTTTAGCACTTAGTTTTTGTTATTTGAAATTCAAGGTGTGTAACAGCTAAATACCTACTTTGTGGGGAACACAATGCGGTTGCAACACTCCAGTGCGAACTGAGCATTTTTAGCAACAACGTCTCAACTCAATGTCAAACTCATGCGCAATGTCACAAAAAAGTACAGATAAAAGACAAGATTTACGAGCTATTATTGACAATAAGTACATAATTTATTAAGAAATCACATGTCTAGATAAGCAGACTTATTTCAAGACAATTTGCTGCATTTTTACAAACGTGCACGTCTTTTGTACATTGTTCTTACATGCAAATGATGTAACCAATATTTTGCACATCAACCTACTACAATCTGTCAAATTTCTTGAATAGATTTTTAATTTTATCACTAAAGCATAAGATTCAAAGTTGATTGGGAAACTTTGACAGTTTCGGGTAGGTTGACCTGCTGGCGTCTGTACCTTCCGAATTTTTGATTTAAAAGAGTGTCCGTGGAGTTTTTTGCCCGTTCTTCTCCATAGGTACCTACTACACTTTGGAATGGGCAACTAGCTTCATATTTCTGACTGACCGACTTCTTGACAATTCAAAAGTGCCTGTAAATGGTTTAATTGAAATAAATGCTTTGAGTTTTGAGTTTTTCAGACCGAAAATTATATAAAAAGAAAACAAGGCCGTTTAATAAGGTACCGGTGATGTTATGTGGTAATATTTTTAGGTGCATTTGACAACCCTGACTTTTGAGTATCGAGTACATGAGTGGGTATTGACGTTCCTGGCGTAAGCGTCAAGGTAACCCGCGAAATTCAAATTTTCGTACTTTTTTTGCAATTTGCTGGTCAGTATCAGGGTGTAAAAAAAGTAAGAAAATTTGAGTTTCGCGGGCTACTTTAGCGCATCCCCCTTAACGTAAACAATTTTCTTTTCTTTACTACAGACATCGCGACAGGCGAAGATGACGGGACGAGTTTGACTCGTACTCGGAACTCGGAACTGGGAAGGACTGGCCGAAGGAATTGTGTGGAAAAACGAGAGGGAGGCCTTTGCCTTGCAGTGGCACAATACAAGCTAGTTCGAATATATTACTACAGAGTGCGCTATTCATCTTTTTCAAACGATTTCAAAAACATGACAGACATTTTGTTTTTTTTGTATGTTTGTTACGCGATTACTCCGCCAATTATCAATTGATTTTGATGATTCTTTTTTGTTTGGTAGGACATACTTCAGAGGTAGTCCCATATAAATTTTATTAACTTTGCTGGGGTAGTTTTTGAGTAAGCTTCAATAATACTTATTTTTCCAACTTAGTCCATATGGATTATGTTATAATAAGTTCCTGACACTATTATTTACATAGCAGGTAGTGGTATTGGAATTTGTGTGAGGTAGGTACCACAACTAAAAGTGAAAAATAAAAACTTTACGTTTTAATTTTTTGCCACCGACTTCCGAAATTAAACTTATTTTTCACATTGTAGTGTTTTTTTTGGAAGTAGGTTGTAATTTTTGGTAAAACCTTTTACGTCTAAGACTCATTCTCATTTTTTGTACAGTCCACCGCACGTCGCGTCGGTAGTAACACTTTGACTTTTAGCTGGCCTAGGGTAATACCGTTTCAATAGAATGAGAGGCCCTGTACCTAAATGAAAGGAAAAATAAAAGCTATAGGTAACACTTGTCTAAGCCCAGCTATCTTATTACGCAACACATTTTCGTAAACGATTACGACAAATTTGTTTCATTTTGACAGTTCAACAACATTCATTGCGTTATTTACGTTGTTGAGCAGATTTTTTTTTCGAACTTATGAAGCAATTTTGGTTTAGCAATTTGTTTCAAAACGATTCAAATTCCGATTGATCGTGTATTATGTAATTAGGGTACAGGTTCGCGCGGACGTGTTTTTATCGCAGCGATTTTTTTTCGTACACTGGATTAAGCCGAGCATTGAGAATCCAACAGAACGCATCCAGCGCGTATCCCAGCGCGTCAAGAAAACACACTGTCGGATATTCAACTCTCGGCGCTAAGCAGAGAATCGAAAATCCAATACGCGAAAAAAAATCGCCGCCGCGATAAAAATACGCCCGTGCTACCTAGGCTAACTATAAATGTCACTTATTTTTCCCTGTTCGTTCCTACCTAGGCTTGAAAAAGGATGAACGTTTTCGCCGCTTTTCGCAAATTGTGAAGTTTCAACTGTCAATCGGATTTGCGACAAATATTTGTATAGAATTCGCTGGCGCATCAACGTGCAGCTGCTTCGATCGAATTCTAAAGATCGCACCGTATCTATAACAACTAGGTTGGTACTTAATGTTTTAATATGGTTATCAACTCTTATTACAAAAGTGGGTTTCCAAGTACCACGAGCTGAGTAGGAACCTACTACTACCTTTTAATTAATAGGTATGTAACCAACACCACTCGAGTTCGTCACGATGTGGAATTTAACGGTTAAGACGCTGACAACAGCTAAACCGCGGTCACTGTCGGACTGCATAGAAAAGAAAGAGAAGCGCGATGACACAACGCCTGTAATTTATTGCTAAATATGAAGCAATTATCGATTTATTCAAAAATGAGTTGAGTAATCGGTAATAAAAAACAACCAAGTTCTGCATTCAAATAAGACGTTCTTATTATAATTATAATACCAACGTACGTTGCTATTTAATACAATTTTTTGGATTAGAACTCAAGGAAAAGGGTTAGTTTAACGTTAATTTGTATCGAGTTTTGGTGACAATCAAGTTCTGAGAAATATTTTCGAGATCCACATATATTTTTTCCGCTACCACAAACTATATAGATTTAGCAATTTTTTTGTTTAAGTCTAGACTACTTTTACCGTTTGCCTGTTGTCTGCGCCTTAATATGTAACCTACGGTTCGCTAGCAGTTATATCATAATAACTAACTTATTTGGTTACTGCCAGCGGATTTGTGGCTAATCTAAAGGGAAAACAAGTTTTCCTGTTTGTCGAGTAGTAGCACTTATAAATTGATTTTTTATAGAGGACCGTTATCGATATAATAAAGTTATCATGTAGGTGTATGTTATGCGACTATGCGTAGCGGTAACTATATAAAAAATATAATTTAAATAAAAATATCGATGACAATATATTTTTTAAATATTTCACTAATTATAATATCGTATAGGATTTATGTAGATAGATAAACATTATGTAGGTAGAAGACTCTCTTGTGTTTTACACTCGAATGTGTTCTCTTTAGGTGAGTAATATATTTTTTTTATTCGAAAAAAAAAAACAAAAGTTTCGGTAATATCTAAATAATTATTAAATACGTAAGTAGTAAGTCTGAACAAATATCGAAAACTGATAAATGTGTTCGGTAAAACAATAAAATTGCAGAATGAATATTCATTAATTGAAAAAAAAATGCAAGTCATTAATGTATAATTTCATTTTTAAATTCAATGTAGGTTGGTAAGTAGTCGACTTTCTCTTTCAGTTTTTGTAGTCATTTTATTCATATAGGTACCTACTTACCTAATGAATGTGTTTATCATTATTAATATTTTGCCATATTTACAACATCAGTATAAAAACGGCAAAATAGGTAGGTACCTATCTACCTAGTTTATGAAGGCCATCAGGGGCCTTATTATGAACTCTTATTTCCAGGCAGTTTACGGCGTAAACAGAACTGCCTTGCAATTTCGGATTATGAACTCGTCAAACAAGCCAGTCAGTGGTCACGTGACACCCTGGCCGGCTTCTGCCCGACTATTGACTGGAAATACCGTATTATGAACGTTCGTTTGACATTTCTTGACATATTAAAACTGATAATAAGTAACCTCACAATCAATTCAATTTACGTTGCTTCAGAGTAGCTTTTATTGAATTGCTTTGGTTTTTTTTTGCGAAATTATTCCTAAATGTTAACTACATAAGAAAATGTTACGTGTTTGAGTTTCTGGAAATTCTGGAAAGTGGCACTTCTGATCAAAATACCGAAATATCGGTAAACTTGAAAAACTCCCACAATGTTTACTACTAAACATAAGTTAGGCACCCCGCCGAGGGCGATAACTCTCATCCACTGAACTATAATAATTACAACTGCCTATTAAAGGGTGCACCATGATATTATTACCATGTTGAAAACTGGGTATTTAGTAAAAACACTCAAAAACACCACACCGCCATTTCTATCCTACCTACTAATATTCATTCATTATCCATATTTTTGTTTATACTCTGATACTAGTACTTACTTAAGAAGGAACATAATACCGCATTGTGTAAAAAGTATTGGGAATCGTTCAATAAAACCAAAAAAGTAATTTATTCGTCTAAATTAATTTGTTCGCCTTCAAAGTAGGCCCTTTCGCTTGCAATAAATACAGCTACGCCAGCGCTTGACCCAGTCCTCCATACATTTTTGGTAAGCTGATTGAGGGTCTTCAACTCCTTCAGCGAATTTTCTTTTATAGCTTCAACCGACTCGAAACGTCTTCCTCGAAGATGTAATGTTAGCTTCGGGAACAGGAAAAAGTCAGACGGAGCCATATCAGGTGAGTACGGCGCTTGGTCGATGACATTCGTTGAGTTTTTGGCTAAGATCTCTTGCACAATGATGGCTTTGTGCAATGGTGCAAAATCTATGAATTGTCGTTCCACAAATCTGGGCCGTTTTGAGCGGATATTCCTCGCAAACGCCTCATGACGCCTAAATAATACTCCATAATCACCGTTTGACCCTCTGGAAGAAATTCGTAGTGCACTACCTACACCGCGGTAATCGAAGAAAATTATCAGCATAATTTTCGCGGTACTTTTTACAGAGATTATATATAGATGGTATTATTTTATTAGTAGTTGCAACAATACACATTGTCCTTGAATGAAGTTATCAAATTCCCCGTCGAACTTCAAGTGGAATACGTTCGGAAACGTTATCGTTAAGAGAATCTCGCGTAACAATTTACAAAGACGGAAAAATAGAATAAAAGTTAATTATTTAGCACAATATACATTGCGTTCATATTTTCACCTACTTTTAGTAACTATATTAAGATATATTTATTATTTTTATCATAAAATACGTGATTTAAATAAAACCGTAACTTACCGATAAATATTTATTTGTGTTTCTGAATGTTACGGCAGAGAATTACAAGCCAGCCATAGCAAACAAGCCAGCGTGAATTCGGTCAGAATTACGGATGTCATAATACGAAATTTAACCAGCCAGGGAATTGAATTGCCTGGAACTTGCCTGGTTTTTTTAAAGTTCGTAATAGGCCCCCTGAACTGTACACTTAAGTACCTAATAGGTAAATTACAATATAAAAAACGTAATTAATATTAAAATTTTAAATTATTTTCATTGTAAGTAAAATAAAGTAAGTCAAAGTGTTACAAGTTAGGGTTACCCTCGGACCAAATGAAAAACCAAGATAAAGCACAGTCAACAGTGACGTGAGACCGGTTTCGTACACATGTGTGCACTTAGTGAGGTGTAGTTTGCTTGTAAATGATTGCGTGTGAGCATGTATGAGTATGCACAGAGTGTAGGTGTAGTTTTGGCATGCCTCACTGTATTGTTCGCAGCGTCTTGGTTTTTTATTAATTGGTCTGTGGGGTTACCATTTCGAAATTTGAAAGTTCTGACAAAAAAAAAACCAGTGGAAACAGAAAAAAATTGCTTCCAATGGGAATGTGGGATGTCAAATATTTTTTTTTATACTGATTGCGTTATAGAAGAAAATTCTAAACAATATACAGTGTCAGGCAATGATATTCCTGCCGGGGTTGCGGGAAAGTCCGAAAGGGATACCGTGGCCCCTGGCAACGTACAGGCAACTGAAGGAACACGGGTGGGTTTTAGTCAGTAAAGAGAGTCTGACACACCCTCCAAAAAACAAAAAAGGCAATGATATTCCATTAAATTAATAGAATATCATTGCAGTTAGGTTTTTATGCTGTCATAGTGATGTCAGATATTTTTGATGACAACGAGGTAAGTATCACATTCGTCTCAAACGGAGTAGGCAGATATTTAGGACGCAAAACATGTCCGTTATTATTGCATTCTAACAATAGACACATCTTTTTGAAGCCGATGCTGCATCCTTTATCTTGTCTCATCAGATAGTTTTGGTGTTCCTTCGATGTGAAATATTTGTGCTGCCACTTGTATTATGCCTTCCACAAATGATCACATATTTTTGCCGACAGATGTTAATGGATGAATCATGAAATCAGATATTATTGCCGAGCTGTCCATAGTAATAATGTTGACGCTCTGTACATATGAATTGAAAGAGTCACATATTTAATTGCCCAGATTTGTCTGCACAACTTCGTCCATGAGAGGCTGTAACCACTGGGCCATCACGTTAACGACATACAAAAATTAAAAAGCAACAGTTATTGTTGCTCTTTTTGAATTAAGTATTTGAAAGTGTAGAGACGCCAGCACATCAACCTACTACAATCTGTCAAATGTATTTAATAGATTTTCAGCTCTATCACTAAAGTATAAGGTTCAAAGTTGATTGGGAAAATTTGACAGTTTCGGGTAGGTTGACTTGCTGGCGTCTGTACATAAGGATTGGAGGATTTAATTATGTTTTCCTTATAATATTTATTAGGTACAAAATCTATACTTTATCCTGTAAGGTCTACAGGAAAATCGAAAAAATAAAGAAGGAATTAATGTTAAAAATCTACCTATTCCTATAAATTTTTAATATCTTTTCCCGGAAATTGATGGTGACGAGTAGCTAATCATTGATTTAAAAAAATAACATATTTTATATGTGCAAAATAAGGAATAATTTATCTCAATTAAAAAAACCTTATAAAGAAGGTACGATTTTAATAGCACGTAATTATTATTAAGTATTTTCATAGAGGAAATAAAGTAAATGAGTCATATTTACCAAATTATCGGTATCGATACCGGTAATTTGGTAAATGATTTATTTAGGTAGGTAGGAAATATTTGTGGTAGTAGTAGTTATGTTCTTAGTAGGTACAGTCACGAGCATAAATATCTTACACTTACGCAAAATTCAAAATCGATTTTCCTCTAAAGTATTAATTTAACTGTTATGGTGTTACGAGCATAATATCATTCTTGAGACCTTACTATTATGAAATAGGTCTTTTCTCAAAGTTGAAATCATTATTTCACGAGAAAATCACTTTTGAATGTTACGTAAATGTAATGGTGTTTATGCTCGTGACTGTACTAGTAGTAGGTATTTTACGCTGGGTTTCAAGGATATGGTACTATTTATGTCCGTTTCTTCTAATACATACGTACATATATATAAATTGTCGCCACACCAGTATTTCCGAGTGGGTACTATGTTAATTAGGGCTGCTAAGTTATGATTTTAAGAGATAAAAATGAATTAGGACCAATTACGTTTGTTAATTTTTTTATTTTTCACATATGAAAAAGTACTTGTTTTTTCTGCCTACTCCTATGGGAAAATGCGTGAGAATAGAACAGAATAGATATAAATACTCGTTACTATGTACACCATATAAATAACAGATATGTACCTAATATGTAGAAATTTTTCACTTTTAATCGCAATCTTTAAGTTTAGAAATCCTAATCCTCCTTCATGGGTTTGAAAAATACGTCTGTTCAACAACGTAAATAACGCAATGAACGTGGCTGAACTGTCAAAATGTAATTGAGAGCAATTTTAATTTTATGTGTTACGCAATTGCTTAACTGAATGTATATTTAGGTAGTTAGTTAATCTATACAAATAAATAAAATTGAAGTGTCTGTTTGTAACAATTTGTAATGTCAAAATAACAATCAATCAATCAATTAGTCAATTTTACTTTTATTAAAAAGAAACAGCTTTTTACAAAATGCTTAAGGACGCGTTTACAAATTTGATAGGTATAGAATCGAACTACTACATTGACAAAGGTCACACACACAAGTGTACGCACGGTTAATTGCGGGAATAGTAGTCAAGTGAACTAATTTTGGTACTTTGAATTTTTTTTTTCTCTATATTCTTTATAATACATAGGCATCTACAAAAAATATTTCGTATTGTAGTTTGTATTTTTACTAAATAATACTTAGATACAAATGCTTACTTCAGTGACTGCTAGGAGGCACTGGAAGCCCTCTTCTAGTAGAAAGATGTGGGCTGTGGATTTTGGGCTAGTTTTACTAGTTATGATGAGACTTTACCTCCGGACTTGATGGAGTGACCTGAAGGTGTAATTCGGTGACTGCTACTGGTACTCCTCGACTAGTAGAATTAGATGTGCCGAGTTTGGGCTTGTTTTGTAAGTTATGACGAGACCTTACCACCAGACTTGATGGAGTGACCTGAAGGTGTACTTTGGTGACTGCTACTGGTACTCCTCGACGAGTACAACTAGGTCTGCCGAGTGTGGGCTGGTTTTGTTAGTTATGATGAGACCTCACCACCGGACTTGATGGAGTGACCTGAAGGTGTACTTTGGTGACTGCTACTGGTACTCCTCGACGAGTACAACTAGGTCTGCCGAGTTTGGGCTCGTTTTGTTTGTTATGATGAGACCTCACCACCGAACTTGATGGAGTGACCTGAAGGTGTACTTTGGTGACTGCTACTGGTACTCCTCGACGAGTACAACTAGGTCTGCCGAGTTTGGGCTCGTTTTGTTAGTTATGATGAGACCTCACCACCGGACTTGATGGAGTGACCTGAAGGTGTACTTTGGTGACTGCTACTGGTACTCCTCGACGAGTACAACTAGGTCTGCCGAGTTTGGGCTCGTTTTGTTAGTTATGATGAGACCTTACCTCCGGATTTGATGGAGTGACCTGAAGGTGTACTTTGGTGACTGCTACTGGTACTCCTCGACGAGTACAACTAGGTCTGCCGAGTTTGGGTTCGTTTTGTAAGGTATGACGAGACCGTACCTCCGGACTTGATGGAGTGACCTGAAGGTGTACTTCAGACACTGCTACTGGTAATCCTCGACGAGTAGAACTAAGTGTGCCGAGTTTGGGCTCGTTTTGTTAGTTATAATGAGACCTCACCACCGAACTCAATGGAGTAACCTGAAGGTATACTTTGGTGACTGCTACTGGTACTCCTCGACGAGTAGAACTAGGTCTGCCGAGTTTGGGCTCGTTTTGTTAGTTATGATGAGACCTCACCACCGAACTCAATGGAGTGACCACCTAGGTCTACTCGTCAAGGAGAACCAGTAGCAGTCACCGAAGTACACCTTCAGGTCACTCCTTCAAGTCCGGAGGTAAGGTCTCGTCATAACTTACAAAACAAGCCCAAACTCGGCAGACCTAGTTGTACTCGTCGAGGAGTACCAGTAGCAGTCACCAAAGTACATCTTCAGGTCACTCCATCAAGTCCGGTGGTAAGGTCTCATCATAACTAACAAAACGAGCCCAAACTCGGCAGACCTAGTTGTACTCGTCGAGGAGTACCAGTAGCAGTCACCAAAGTACACCTTCAGGTCACTCCATCAAGTCCAGTGGTGAGGTCTCATCATAACTAACAAAACGAGCCCAAACTCGGCAGACCTAGTTGTACTCGTCGAGGAGTACCAGTAGCAGTCACCAAAGTACACCTTCAGGTCACTCCATCAAGTCCGGTGGTGAGGTCTCATCATAACTAACAAAACGAGCCCAAACTCGGCAGATTTAATTCTACTAGTCGAGGAGTACCAGTAGCAGTCACCAAAGTACACCTTCAGGTCACTCCATCAAGTCCGGTGGTAAGGTCTCATCATAACTAACAAAACGAGCCCAAACTCGGCAGATTTAATTCTACTAGTCGAGGAGTACCAGTAGCAGTCACCAAAGTACACCTTCAGGTCACTCCATCAAGTCCGGTGGTAAGGTCTCATCATAACTAACAAAACGAGCTCAAACTCGGCAGACCTAGTTGTACTAGTCGAGGAGTACCAGTAGCAGTCACCGAAGTACACCTTCAGGTCACTCCATCAAGTCCCAGACGAATAGGCATTTATAAACTACTTACTTTTACCGAAATAAAAATGTGTAATTATAAAATTATCTTACCACAATATCAAGTATCAAATTTGGTTTACAGAATATTTTGTATTTGTACAGCGATCTTTTCCACACGAACCGCTGCAAACAGGCAACACAGAGTCCACTCACGACAGCGGTCTAGCGCGGACTGAGGTTTCTTTCGAAATGTTTGTGCAATAATCAAAACAGGAACCAAAAATAAAATAACCCTTAACGCAATCCATTAAGATTCATCCGTAATAGCAAAATATGTGAAAAAAATAGTTTTGGTTTTTATTTTTTTTGCGACTATTTGTGACATTTTGAAACATTTTTTTTTCTAGATTTTAGAAATAAGTATGTTTGCCTACTTAAAGTATTTTTTAAATCTCAAAATATGTTGATAATAGAATAAAAACTGTACTGAAACTCGACCCAGTATCGTTAATTTTGTGGAAAATGGCATCGGAAGATCGTTTTTACAATATAAAAAACTATAATTTTTAACACAAAAGTTACTTGCATTTGAAGATGAGGAACCAATCTATATGTGGTAGTTATTAGTTATATAAAATTCGGTTTAGTTTTGTCACAAAATGAACCGAAAAACAGCAGAATTTTGTCCGATTTGAAAACGCGCCCTTAAGAAACTATACTCGTATATGGTAGGTAGAGTAGGTACTTTTGACAAAAAAACATTTTTTTAAATTTTTTTTTCTGTCCGCCTGTGTTCCAGCTTATCCCCGAAACGGCTGGACCGATTTTGACGGGACTTTCACTGACAGATATTTATTTTAGAAAAAATAATAGTAATTTTAATATAAGACCGCTTTCACATTTAGGCGACTTTAGCAGCGCGACAGTCGCACGACAGACGCACGGCCGTCGCCCAGTCAGAATTTCATATTATACACAGAAGCTCATCGCCATTTCCTCAGTCGGAGATGCCCAGTCAGTGTTGCAAGTGTTGGAATACAACCTCAATTTGATTTGATTTGATTGTCTATGCGAATATCTGTCTAACACCGATTTATTATTGTAATTGAAATCCCGTTGGAGTCCATTTTTTAAACGAAGTGCGCCACACTGATCTAAACTGCGGCACGGCCGCCGCGCTTCTATCGCGCGGCTCTTCTTATAATGTGAAGGCATTTGCTTCTGCCGCGCTACTATCGCGCTGTTAACGTCCTAGTGTGAAAGCGGCCTAAGTCTGAAAACGCCAACCCGTCTTGAACAAGCGTGGTGATCAATGCTCGTGCCTTCTCTGTACTAGAACAGGTCTTGCCCTGCAGTGGGACAATAATAGACTGGTATTATTATTTTTAATCAGATATTTGTTTGACAAATCAATTGAAATACTCAACAGCCCTAGTCACGGCTATTATGATAAATCATTCAATTGACGCGGAACTGTTCAATGAATAAATTCCATATCAATCGAGCTCTTGTACAGTAGTCGGAAAGTTGAACAACCGGACATGAGCAAAAAAATAACTGTATCATAAAATTCATAAACATATCTTAGTTGTTTAATACTTGTTTGATGACGCTATCAGAAAACCCTGGTGAATACCTAAGCGGAAACCATAGACAATTCATCGAAATTATAATAATTTATTTCGGAGTATCCACTCCTACCTGGTAGGTAAATTCACGGTAATGTACCAGGTAGGAGTATCAAATCCCCCGAAAACTAGAAAATTATCGTCGGAATTGTCGGTGGTTTCAGCTTATATTCATCTGGGTTTTGTGTTGAGATAACGTCCTCAGTATAATGAGGGTATTCCTACTGGCGAAAAGCTTGTTGATTCCAAAGATAACCATAAAGTTTCGACGGTCGCAAGTTTTACCTGACATTAACTGAAATATAGGTTTCCAAATACTTGTTTTGGTATTAATTATTGTATTATTAGATACAATATAAGAATAATATACCTAGCTGTAAGGATTGGGTAGATATGATAAATTATTGCTCCCAAGATGGAATCCAATCACACAAAATCTCATTTTTCACAAACGCTAAATTATTCATGTCGGTAACAAAATAGGTAGGATAGTCAGAATCAAATCATTTTGAAACAGATAGGTACGTAAAAGCTATGTGTTCGGAGTTCTATGAAGACTTTTACGGGTTGATTAAAGTGGTACCTACCTACCATGAGGTAATATTAAGACAACATACATATTTGAAAACACTACATTGTAACAGTCAATAATGTCGAGATCTTGAAAATAAAAACAAAGAATGTAGCTAGCTTTTAGATTTTTATAAAAATATAAATCCTTCTCAAAGAAAAATATAAATAATAATAAGTATAGCAGCTAGTCTCAACACTGCAAAGTCGATTCAATGTCACTCTGGGGTCACGTGCTCCGTAAATATATGTAGACTGCAAAAAACAAAAGCAGAACTACTAAATAACGGTATTTTATTGCAGCTCCATCTCTTATTGGGTATCGCAAAAAATGGGACACACTATTTCGGAATAATTTTCTCCTTTACGATTTTGGAATTTAATCAGACACTTCCTCGTATGTAATTGATAATATTATTAATCCATGAATGAATACCGATAATTATTTCGAAATAATACCTACTACAAATACAACCAAACACGAAATTTCCGTTTAGAAACAAAATGGTTTACATTCAAAATTAGAATTTGGCTGAAGTAAGACGTAAGTGGGTTGACGAGGGAATTGCAGAGATTCCCCGACTATTAATAATTGTAAGTTGTTTTTTTAGTTTACAAAATGAACAATAATAGTTACACCATGGGTTTTCCAAAATAAGTTACTTAACTTGTACCAAAATATCGCCAAAAAGAATAACAAATATTATCACAGTGTTGTAGGTATCAGTACCGAACTTCCCCGGATAGAAAATAACTAATTCATCATCAACCTACAGCAGCCCACTGTTGGACATAAGCCTCTCCAACTGTACATCATTCAGCTCGATTCTCAATAACTCTCATCCAACACCAGCCACCTTGCGAAGATCGTCGCCCAACTTTGCCTGAGGGCGGCCTACCTTACGTTTGCCGATTCGCGGTCTTAACTCATGAACACCTCTACCCTAATGGTCATCGGTTGTACGGCTAATATGGCCGGCCCATTGCCACTTCAGCTTACTTTTTCTGTGAGCTATGGCGACAACTTTGGTTATCTGCCGGATCACATCGTTACGGATTCGGTCCCTCTGAGAGATTCCAAGCATAAGCATTTCCAAAGCTCGTTGAGCACTTTGAATTTATGGACCAGCCGTACCGTGACTGTCCACGTTTCGGCTCCGTAATTCATAACAGGTACGACGCACTGATGCTGTTGTTCTTTAATCCTAACTATATATATTATAGCTAAATACTTTTATATTATTTTTTTATATATAATTTAATATACAAGTGAGTTTGTTTGTTACGCTTTCACGATAAAACGACTGAAAGGATTTGGATGAAATCTGGCATCTGGGATAGAATATAGGATACTTTTTATCCCGATATTCCCACGAGATCGAAACTTATGCGGGTGAAACCGCGGGGCGTAGTAAATAAATAAATAAAAATCAGGAAATCAGGATGGCAACCAACCGATTATCCTTTAAAGTTAAAGTTCGCGAGCACATTCGCAAGAAGCTGGGAGTATCATTACAACGTTAATGTTTTCCCATTGTTCGTCTTATTTGTTCTAGTATATTCGTGTATTTATGTATATTTATTTGTGCTTATATTTATATATAATTAGGCATAATATATAATATTAATAGTTTGTAATAGGTATATGTGTATCTTTATAGTTCCTTTAAAAATATTCCTCAATTTCTCGTAATTGCACCTACCACTGTTTGTCTCTGCATCACCCAAAGGTTGACTGGTAGAAAATGCCTATGGCATTAAGTCCGCCTCTGTACTTTTCTGTGCTTGAAGTATTAAATAAATAAAAAGCTTTTAATACAATTTCCAAATTGCTATCTATTTATAGGAAGAAAAAGCGTACACGTACGATGGCACGTATTTCAATCAATCAATCTAGACATTAGTTCCCTGATAAAATTGATTACAATTGGGAAATGATTGATTCATACTTGTTACTTAAAGTAATTAAATTTCGATACTAAATTTTACCCGTGTAATTTTATAACATTTTTATTGCTTGCTATGATAAAACCTTGACTTAACTGTCTGTGACATACCTATCGAAGAATCGATAGGAAAGTCTGTAATAATCATACAGTTCGCGTCAAATAACTATGCCGCTCTGAAGTAGACTACAAATGAATGCGCAGTGCTCAATCTTACTTATAAAACAGTAGTGCGCATGCCAGCGCGCATGCGCAACCTAACTTCAGAGCGGCAAAGTTATTTGACGCGAACTGTAAGAGGTAACGACTTTCTAAGAATGCTATAGTTGTTTGTATTTCAAGTCCCCCATGTCAACAAATTTCGAGTAATTTGACATTTTATATTTTAAAAAGTCAATCAATCTGCCTAGCCTTTTCCCAACTATAATGGGGTCGGCTTTCAGTCTAACCGGATGCAGCTGAATACCAGTGTTTTATATTTTAAACTGTATGAAATAAAAAATTATAATGTCAAATGACTCGATTTTTTTTGACATTTGCATAGGAGTTAAAAGGGGTAATTTGGTTAGTCTTAATCATTTACGGAAATGTGTTACACAATATACCTATATATTATAACGATTTAGGTATCTAAATCAAAATTGGCAAGAAATTTCAACTTCTCCCGAAGAGTAACTCAAGCACTCATCAACAATGTAAATATTGTTTAAGTACCTGGACCTCTATTAGACTTCATAGGACCTCTATTAAGGATTGCATGCATAAAGTCGGTACAGTTGGATTCAAACTTAATGGCGGCTCGGAAGTGCGCCACTGGCTGCGCAGTACCCCACCCCTCACCCCGGCTGACCCATGAATTCGTTACTGCGCAGTGACTTGCCTCATGCTCCGAGTCATCATTAAGATCGAATCGGTGTGTATCTAAAAGTACCTCCTAAAAAACCGCGTGGCCTTGACCACAAAGTAATTGACCCACAAATATAATGAACAAGTGACGGTCAAGGTTTAAAGCGGCATGGCATTCGTGCGTCAGACTTCATTTCAGTACCGTAAACTGCCCTAACTTTGCCTGGCGTCCTAAGTTTGCCTATAATGAAAATGATGTAATATCTTTTTCATTTTACTTGTATGGCAAAGGAAACTTTGAGATTTTATAGACAGCTTTAAGTTTCGATTGCCATACAAGTAAAATGAAAAAGATATTACATAATTTTCATTATAGGCAAACTTAGGACGCCAGGCAAAGTTAGGGCAGTTTACCGGTACCTACAAAGATAGATCTGTGTTCATCATCAGCCTACAGCAGCCCACTGCTGAAAATAGGCCTCTCCAATTGCACGCCATTCAGTTCATCGACCTCTAGGTGCATAGGTTAGGTATATCTAATATTTCTGACCGTCTTAAAACTTCGAGAAGTTTAAGAAAACCACCTTACCAGATCGCAAATTTGCATTAAATCTTTTATTGTTAAAACGACCCCAAATATTGAAAGTGTCCACACCACACATAGTACAGGCAAACTTAACATTTCACACCTAATTTGTTTGTTAATTATTTACAAAATAACATTGCTAATCTCCTTTCTTATCAACCTACCTACAGCTTACATAATTAAATGCACAGCTAATTAGCCTCAGGAAGAACACAATCTCTTATCAGTGTGATGTGTGACCCGTTGTTTCCCGTTTTCCATCGATCATTCGCCATGAGAGCGCGTCGTGGCGTACGTGACTTAGCTCATGTACACCGTCTGGTTTCATCTTCTCAAGCTTTTGTTGTCGCTAAGAAACATATTCAATTACACCGAGTCAACTAGCAGGCTACAATCAGTGCTTACGCCGAGGAATTGACTGTAGGTATTCAAACAATGGCAATTACTTATAGTTTTGTTTCGGCTTTTATGGGTGGTACATAATTATTTAAACTAGTACTTACCTCGGTTCCTTGCTATAAACAGAAACGAATCGTTTTGCTTAGCAATGGTAGCTTTTTATTGCCAAGCTGGGATATACGTAATAGATTCCATAACGGAGGGTCTAATATGCAAACCTATGAGGTAATTGTTTCATTATTGGTAACGATACATTTAATAAAGGTCCATAAATTATAGGAATCGGATATAAAACCGCCCCATCATGACGACATTAAGAGTCCTATTACATTTTTTACGCAAATTCATGATTTTTGACGTTGTGATTTTCAGCAGCTGTAACATATTTTAATTATTTGATTATGAATAACGATAGTGCCTTTCTGTTTCTTGTAAGTTGGAGTTACACGTTAGAATTTTTCCTTACGTGTAATTTACTGTAAATATTTTACGGACTCAGTTTACAAGAAAAACCGTCGATGATGGAACTGGAATAGGACTCTTAAAAAGGTTGTTATACGTACAACTATAACAACGAACTATGTGGTTGCAAAGTTGCGGGCAGTGTTATTGGGTTTTTGCATCAAAAATTTCAGGTTGATGTCACCAGGCTCGCCCCCTATTACGAAATCTGGGTGTACTATAGAAATACTTCTGCCTAACCCTTCGGGGATTGCAGCCGTGATGTTATGTTATGCGGTTGAATGTATTTTTATAATGTGCAATTTATTAGCCGTAAATTTTAACTTATGGCCAATAATAACCCTAATATAAATTAATTTATGAGTCGGTTTTGGTACTCATAAATAAATTTATAAAGGAACCATGCACGTTGATAATGGAAGAGGTTTCCACGTGTGGACACGCTTAATTTGTTTTTGTTGATAATACAATGTTCAATTTCGTGATATGTATCAAATAATACCTAAAGGTGACCTATGCTTATCTTTGTTATGATATAATTGTCAGCAATTACAAGCCATGATGACGAAACTTAGGTACCTACCTAGGTAATTTACAATACAAAATAAATACTTAGGTCGGTATAGTTGGATTCAAACTTAATGGCGTCTCGGAAGTTAGCCACTCGCTGCGCAGTACTCCACACCTCACTCCCGCTGACCCATGAATTCGTTACTGCGCAGCGACTCGCCTCATGTTCCGAGCCGCCATTAGGTTTGAATCGGACTGTACTTACAACAAATTGCGTAGTACGGTAAACAAAACCTAAGCACACAGATTGCAATGACGACAAACTTATGTGCCTAAATACAGTAAATATCTAGTGAGACTGCATTTTTTTTTATATTGAACAGACTAGCATCTTTAGAAAACAATATTTTGCAAATAGTGCAGTAAATAGATCTTCTAAAGTAGGTATTTCAATTACCAAAGTCAAAGTCAAATTGTTAATTTCAAATAATTAGGCACTTTTTTTTTTTTTTTAAAGACGTTGCCCCACACTAGGAATTTCTCCTGTAGGTATCGTGGGTGCGTTTACAAACACTTAAACTCACATACACAAACAGCCAGACCCGGTACAACTAATTGCACTTAGGTATAAGGCAGTTAGTGTGTACATAAATAATAAAATGATTGAAATGTTGCGGGTACAGTAGGCACAGGGTGCGGTAGGTACAGGGTATTTAAAGTTAAGTTATACCTATAAGTATATAACATATAAAGCTTATTTTAGTAAAAAATTGTTCGAACTTTTGACTCAGTAACCAGAGATTCGAGAGTTTTAAAGAATATTTTGACTCAGTAACCAGAGATTCGAGAGTTTTAAAGAATATTGCTAATCAATAGTTTCATAGGTTTAAAGAATTCGTCCGTTCAACAACGTAAATAACACAATGAACGTGGGTGAACTGTCAAAATGAAACCCATTGCGATCAATTGTAATTGTGTGCGTTAGGTACTCAATTAGTCCGCAGAACGTTCTCGGTATGGTTCAGTACAAAAAAATGTCACAATGACGGGGAGTATAATGTATTTAAGCGACTTCGTTATTAAGCGTCATTTTACACCCAATATAAGGAATTACTTACGTCAGTTGACATTGGCCATAGTGACGCCCTTTTCCCCCACTTGAGACAAGAGCAGTCGAGCATCGCCCGACAAACATTATTATCTGCCGCCTGTGACGTCAAGCTGGTAAGTTTCTACTAAGGTAGGTAATTACTTAAATGCTTATCTACCATCATAATACACCGACGAGCAATATAAAAAAGCCACTAACTTATTATGAAATATTTCCGAATCCACGCAAGAGAGCTTCTTGAAGAAAAAAGCAACATTAAACTGTATTCAAGATTTTTTAAATTCATGTGGCTAACTTGTGTGGTTTAGGAGATATTAAATATGTTTGTAAATGGCGTTTTTATATTGCTCGTCAGTGTCGTAGGTACTGCCTTCTATACTAATCTGCGTTCGCAATTTATTTGCCAAACGTGTAAACAAACACGAGTTTCCCGCAGACAAACATCAACTTTATGCGATTGTAAATAAAGTTGATTTTAGACCGACTAGTACTGTTGAAAAAGTCATAAACAATATTTAGTTGTAGAGAAAACTGAACCTTATTTCTAGGCATTACAGTTGTTTTTCTTAAAACTCGTGTTTCTTTGGC
Organism: Xanthia icteritia; assembly: GCA_949128155.2. NCBI lineage: Eukaryota > Metazoa > Arthropoda > Insecta > Lepidoptera > Noctuidae > Xanthia > Xanthia icteritia. The sequence continues at coordinate 15,936,045 of OX421947.2, read as the reverse complement.
AAATTAATTGCGAACGCAGATTACATATTCTATACTATGGTAGGTATTAATGAAAATAAGTGATCACTCTCCTGCCCTTATCCCATCCCTTTATTCGGGGTCAACACAATATCTCTTACAGTCTTTTTATTCCATACTTATGTATTAGTTGTCGCCTCGGTAGTCACTCCCTTTCCAGCCATAATTTTTACACAGTCCTGAGTCCATCCATAGTTTCTTTGGTACAGTAGGCGCTCGGTAATCCGGCGCTCATTAATCCGACACGTCAAATAGTCCAGTGTTTCCTAACTTAGCTCAACTACCATAGATATCCATCTCCTACTAACAGAGTAGGAGGGATACTTTTTCAAAGTAGTAGCTTTATTATTGGATTTCATAAACAATATTCTAGTTCGCTAGTTAGCCACATTTCTTATTTCCATACAGCAACATTGCCAAATTAATCAAAACAGGTAAATTTTTTGATATCTATTTGCGACGTTGCCAACTTTTAGGATAAACGCTCTTAACCCTTATCTGTGATTATTTAAGTTTTTTTTTAATACAAGTTATAAAATAAATAAAATAAAAATGTTTATTTCAATTAACATATTACTTGGTTTGCATTACATGATTTGAAAGTTACCGTTAATCATACTATATCCATAATTATGATAAATAAGTAGGTACAGTCACGAGCATAAATACCATAGAAATATATCTATGATAAATTCGTTACAATTACGCAAGATTTAAAAGCGATTTTCTCCTGAGGTTTTGATATAAACTTTATGGTGTTACGAACATAGTAAGTACCTATTCTCAAAACCACACTATTAGGAAATATCAGTCCTTTCTCAATGTGATCCATGCGTCATGTTCGTGAACGGGCGCCGTCAGTAGGGACTGGTCATCTCTTATCTGCCAAAGCTTATTTTAATTTTTGAATTGTTTTTATCTTTTTATAACGGACGCTTTTTACGTGCACGTCTTTCTACATTGGTCTCACATGTATAATTTCAACATGAATGATGTAACCAATATTTTGTAACAACATTATGATTTAAAAGAGTGTCCGTGGAGTTTCTTGCCCGTTCTTCTCCATAGGAACCTACGCTTTGGAATGGGCAACTAGCTTCATATTTCTGACTGACTGACCCCTTGACAATTCAAAAGTGCCTGTAAATGGTTTAATTGAAATAAATGCTTTGAGTTTGAGTTTTGAGTTTGAATGTTGCAATCGTTATTTAAGAGGGAACAAGGCCTGCGATTCTCCATACAAATGTATTCTCCTTGTTTCTTCCTGAATAATCATCAGCAAACATTTTTCATAAAATCAAGGTCTGCTGTAGTCACGTCCCTGTTATTTCCTTTTTTTAGTAACTTATCGGTAAAGAAAATATGACCCTCCAAAAATTACAAAAATGCCCCATTTTTACCGCCGTGATTAGAGGAGTACCAGGCAAATTAGAAAAGTTTTTAACATAAATGAAAATGATAGAAACCTAGACGTACTCCTTCTTAAAAATGTAATGTAAAAAATAGTTGAATCGGTTCAGTTTTCGAGGAGACAAAAGGGGAATACGAAACGTCGATTTCGTCAATTTTTTTTGTAATAAAATAGGTCTGAGCTGTAGCTATCCCTATCGCACTCTACGGGGGCAGATTTTATAGTAGCCTACTTCCTCAGTGTTCAGCATTGAAGCAAGACGATTCAATTTTATTTTACTTAAACCGTTGGGGGGGACGGGGGGGTACCCTGTGCCTCCCCCCTGGATCCGTGGTAGGTACAGTCACAGCGACAATACTTTTACCTTTATCGTATATTTAGTTTGTTTGTGTACACTTACAGCTAAAATGTTTTTAAGAATAGATTGGGATTATTAGCAAGAATACAAAATATATCGAATTATTGATTTAATAATAATTGTTTATTTTAAGTATTTTTTTATCACTGGTACCTACTACAAGTTATAAAACAATTTATAAATTATTATCAATTACATGACAAGCATTTTACAAGCTTTTATTCAACTTGTAAAAAATGCTTGTCACGTAATTAATAGACATTTTTTAAATATAAACATTTTTTGTTTGTTCGTCCAAAAAATCACCTTCAATAATCACTTACAAAACATTTAAATAGAGTTTATCACAAATAAACAATTTCGTTACGACCCCTCGTGACCTAGCATAGACTGAAAAGTGTTATGTAAAAGACGGTTCATATACCTATATACATAATGTACAATGATAAGGCTAAATAAACAATAAGACTGCGTCAGAGTTACACAACTCAAGTTAGGGAAACATGGCTTCTTTCGTGTTTGAAAAGCTTGAGTAGTGAAAATGAAAATTATTATTAGGTACAGACGCCAGCACATCAACCTACTAAAATCTGTCAAATTTCTTTAATAGATTTTCAACTTTTATTACTAAAGCATAAGGTTCAAAGTTGATTAGGAAAATTTGACAGTTTCGGGTAGGTTGACCTGCAGTGCTGGCGTCTGTACCTATAGATAAAGCATGAGAATAAAGCCTATGCCATGAAAGTCCTCTCTCTTTTAGATATTTTATTTTTATTTTTTCTCAGATGTTATCTTAGAGTTTATTGCATTGGAGGCTTGGAGTTAAGTATCTTCTTGTTCACCGACTACGTGACATTACTGCCAGGTTTTTTTAAACTTTTTTTTAATAATTTGTCTCCTATTTTATTTGTTTAACCTATATGAATGTATAATGTCTAAAACAATTAAAAATGTATGTTACGTCCATAAAAGTATACCAGTAGGTAGCACCAGCAGGCATTAAAAACCTACCTTTGAAATACCTAATAGATTTTTTCATTATTGTCCTTTTCACTTTATTTATTTAAATACTAATCACACTATCGTTATACATTAGGATTTCTCGCTCCTATGCTAAATTATAATATAAATATTAATGGATACTGATGGATTCCTATATTTGAATTGCATATATTGTACCAATAGAGATACTTATTATAATCATCTATATAAGTCGCTACAATTTGGATTAGTGGTTAGGTACATACTTTTGAATTTGCATAAGTTTTCGGGGATTTTAAAGTCACTATTTTGCAAGCTTTGGATTTTAAATGTTTGATTTTGGGCTACCACTACATAGGTAAATACGAAAAAAATAGGAGATTCTCGTAAAAATACAAATTAATTAATTTGAAGAAGAGTACAGGCGTACGAAAATGATGATTTGGGAAGATTTTTAATAAGGTAACCCTATTTTTAGGGCAGCCATGACAGTTCTGTTTGACATGACGTTTGAAGACTTTGACAGTTTTAAGTGACGTTTCGTAACGTGACGTCTTTCTTTGACTTTGTCTTTGCTACCGCAATCGACTAGAATAATAAATTATCCCATAGTCCTATTTCATTATTATAACTTTAACTTAACTCAAGTATTTTCGAAATTCGTGTTGTTTTTTTATTGCAGCATAGACACATCAATCAAACGTCATTGTCAAAATGACATTTCGCATCAAATAATTTATTACTCTGTTTCGCTTAATGCTGATCCACCATATTTACGTTGTGTTGCTCTCCTTGACAGAGTTAATTTGAATGTACATTAAAACGAAGTAATATTATAGAAAATTAACATTAAAGAACGGTTACTATATTGTATAGGGATATTTACATATAGTGTACATAGTGCTAGTACAGGCTCCATACATTTCTAGAACATCTCCTTTACCATTTTATAGAAGTAGGTAGTTTTCTATAGTAGCTATGAAAATCTCTAGGTTTAAATCACAGAAAAAGACGACATATACACCTGCGTCCTAATTGCGAAACACATTTTCAATCACAATCCGAAAGATTTTCCTAATCTATTGCTGCATAGGTTTGAAAAATTCGTCTGCTTAACAATGTAAATAACGCAATGAATACTATTGAACTGTCAAAATAAAAGCTATTGTCATAGTTAGTGTGTTACGCAATTACCCCACCGGTTTCTAAATTACGAATTTGAAGGTGAGAACTTGTCAAACTCTAGTTTAGCGTTACTTAAAGTGCATAGATTTTTACAAATATATTTTCAATTTCGCGGTTCGTACCATCATAAATACTTGAACAACCCTCACTAAAAAAATAAATTATTGATTAAAACTGGCTGATTATTATTTTTTAGAAGATAAAATGTGAATGAGTAACGTTGCGTGACACGACTAATCTGGGTGTGTATAACTCATAAAATACTGCAAATGACATCATAATTACCTACTTTGTTTCCAGTGACAAAATAATAAGAGGTTTATAATTACAAACCTCCAGTTCAATGCACTTGTAAGTTTGTGCCTAAAAACCATTAACAAAAAAAAAGGAAAAAACAGTTTCACTATTACACGTATTTTTTGCATTATTACATTAATAAAAGATACCTAGATAAAACGCATTAAAGTTGCGGAGGGAGGGCTTGCTACACCACAACTCAGTATAAAATCTATCATGGCGTGACGTCATGCCACATTTAAACTCAATGTATCGGCATAATATTTTGATTACTTAAAAAAACGAAAAGAACTTGTCCAATATTTTTTAATAATTTACCCAACGGACAAAAATCGGTAATTTTGAATGCGCATACTTTCTTTCACGTCAAATAAAGTCTTTACCCATCATGACACAGTGACGTGGCAGTCATATTTGTTGTTGACCTAGGCGATAAAAAGGATAGCCATCCCTTAGACCAGGTTTTTAATATAAAAAAGGGCAAATATATTTTTGGTTGGCAAACCGCGGCTCGCGAGCCGCATACTTTTTGGCCTATAGAGTGCGGCTCTGAACAAATGTCCATGAGTGCGAGCGTAGTCTATGCTATTTTGAATAAAACTTTAATTCAAAATTCAAACTATATTTCAAAGATTTATTTCCGAAGTATTTTCACCAAAAATTAATCTAACTTGTACCTTTCAAAGTTTTCTTGTTAACAAGTAAGATGCCTTCATCGTATTATTATCAGCCAATATGATGATGTTGATGAAGGCATCCTACTTCTTAGCGAGTGAAAGAGGATGGGAGTTTTAAGGATTAAGAAAAGTGTGTTGAGACAGTTGGGACCTTGGGACACACAGGAAGGATTGGCTCTCATAAGAAATCTTAGTCGTTATAGTATTGATATTTGGCTCTAATCACTAATGAGTTTGCCGACCACTGCCTTAGACTGTCATTGCGCATCCATTACGACACATCTTCACATAGGAAGCTACATTAGATATTGTTTTATTCTATTTATACGGTTTTTGCTCGTATTGGAAAGTAAATTACCTGCCAGGAACATAGGTAAAGAAGGAAAGAAAGAAAGAAAGAAAAATAGGTTTATTTGTCACAGAAACACGTGTATACAAAAATATCAAGTTAGATCGAAAAATAAAAAAAAATGGAAATATGTGTGTCTGTACCTCAGCATGATGCAGGTAAAGAATTTCATAAAATAATATATTGATATAAGTAGTGCTGTACAGAGGCCACAGCTCTATACATATTATTATATAATTATGTAGGTACTCCAGGTACCTATATAATTATTACATATTTAACGAAGTAATACATATTTAAACAAGAAATTAGAGGTAAAACGGTTTGTATTTGTTGTATAAGGTAAACCCTGTAACTATATGACAGACAGAAACCTACACTATTTCCGAATGACTTACTTTTTTTTGTTGGTTCAAGATTATTTGAAGCTGATAATCTCTTATTATCTAGTTTATTTACCTTGGTAATAAATATAATCTTCTAGAATCCTTATTTAGATTTTAATCAGCTTTTTTTCAGAAGATTATAAGTATTGATTGTGTGTTTGTATTTATATTTATGTAATTTAGTTTTTTACAAAGTTTACCTACTCATAGAAAAAACATGTTTTGTTACGTTTTTAAAACGCCACGCTACGGGAATTCCTCAACAATGGATATAATAAAGAATAAAATATAATTTTACAATTTTACCCTATATTAGGAATATAGCGTAAATGTAACCAAACAGCACCCCAATTGCGTAACACACTTTCAATCACAATCCGAGGGTTTTTAAAGAAATTCCTAATCCATTGCTTCTTCGGTTTGAAAAACTCGTCTGCTCAACAACGTAAATATTTTTGAACTGTCATAAAAAAAAAACACTGCGATCAATTGACATTTTATAAACCCCGCTGGTCAAATAAAATTAAGTATTTCAATAGCTTTTAATCTCACTACAGACTTAACATGTAATTAAAAAAGAAAGAAAGAAAAGAAAGAAAGAAAAGAAAGAAAGAAAAGAAAAGAAAGAAAAGAAAGAAAGAAAAATATTTTATTTTGGACACGCACAGGAAATACAAACCGTTAACAAAAGAAGCTCTTGAAACCTTTTCTAATCAATGTTTCACTTTTACTTAATTATAATTAATAGCACCTACTTAATTAAACTTCCTTCATATTTCAAGAGCACTTTAGAGGAACAAGTTAGTAACCTTGGACGATTTATCCCACATAAAAAAAAATTGTACAGTTATCTCTCATCTATCAGTGATAATACTGATAATGATAACGATAAGAAATAAATTACATGATAAGTAAGTAGGTTCCACTTGACTATGGAAGTACCGATAAGATGTGATTATACGTAGTAGTAAAACGTTTATTTATGAATCAATCATTGCTTTTTGTAAAGGCACGTACAGACAGACAACGCGAATATGCAAGAAGATGAACGTGTAAGGAAATACGAATAGACGCAAACAATACATTTATGTGAACACAAAATTAAATAATTATTTTCCATTTCGCAGAATGTACGTACGTACGTACGCCAGCAGGTCAACCTACCCGAAACTGTCATATATTCCCAATCAACTTTGAACCTTATGCTTCAGTGATACAGTTGAAAATCTATTAAAGAAATTTGACAGAGAAAACGAATTTTCCCAGAGACCTAACTAGAGCGAATTTTCACCCCCGTAACCATACATAACCAACTATTGCAACTTTCATCGAAATCGTTAGAACCGTTTTCGAGAACGTGATTACAAATAATATACAGGGTGGCCAACTAAGAAATGTACAACTTTAAATTAAGATTATTTTTATTACAAACGAAAATTACCGGATATTTTTCTATAAGTATATTATTCAGGCTTGGCAATTTTATACGGTGAATAAGATCTGCCTAATCTGCTCCTGTTTTATTCTTAAAAATGCGATCGCTTTACATCGTGTTTTTAATTAAATTCCATCATTTTCGCATACTTTATTAGGTATCCCAGTAACAAAATCACAAATATTCTGCTTTTCGTATTCAAGCTTGACCACGAGACGTCCCTTTAGATAACCCCACAGAAAAAAAGTCAGGACTTCATGATTTTTTAGAAACATTGGGTCGTTTTTAAATTCGTTTACGAACTTCAGGATAAAATTTATGCATAACAAATTTGCCGCATTTTAACTAAATAATAGACTCCAAACAACTGCAAAATTTGGCGTCAAATCAGAATGGCGGTTAAAAGAAGTTGTATACGTATACAATAAGTTTATACTTTTTTATATTATATTCATAAATCTGTTAATGCATTCGTATTTTGATTTAATACAAAATGTTGCACTTTTGTTTGTAACAGTACCGAAATACACTGTATTGACTATTTTATTATTTGATTTAGAATCTATATTCTGAACTATATGTATATTATACATTACGTAATTAGATAAATACATGTTTTATTAAAATCTCTAAAATTATAATTTATTTTAATAGTACCCTACAGTAATTAATCTTTTGGGTTTGTTATATTTCCTTATTTTACAATGTGCGTGTATTTTAATAATTCTAATCTTTTCTATTATAATATTCTAATCATCTATTCTCGTTAACTCGTTTTTCAATCATTCTTATTAGTTCCACAGCCACTTAATATTTCCACAAATTAATACACAAACTGGAAAATTAACCAAATTCTTCCAGTGACCGTCATCATAGGTATAATTATTAGAACTATTATTGTGACATTGATGGCCGAGAAACAACGCGAGCACGCGAGGCGTCCTGATTTTAGAAATCCGTATTTAATTGCTCAACTATCAGTCTACAACCTTTAGCTTTTATTGTCATCAGAAATCATTAACTAACTGGGGCACGGCCGGTGCATAAATATTTGTATGTATTTATTGGATATCATTACCACTGAAAAGTCTCACAATAATTGTTCAAGTTTGTACTTGTGCCAATTTTTTATGTAACGAATGTCGAGTGTCGTGCGTGGTCAGCGTGACCGCCACTCGATTTGCGCGAATGAATACAGTTCCACATTTAAAATTGCGTTCGGGTATCTTCGGAAAATTCCGGTCGTTACCTGCGCGGTAATTGCTTAACACACCTACAGTGGCAATGTCTTTCATTTTGACAGTTCAATAAACATCCATTGCGTTGTTGATTGTTATTTAAATTGTGTTATGCAATTAGACTGTTGCTTCAATAAAAGATACCCAGAGGAATAGGATACTAAAAGCCAGTGTACAGCAGGGGCGATGACTCCAAACAACTCGATTCCTGCCGGCTTCCCTTCAGAAATTCGGGAACACTACCACTCTATCGTCATTGAATAATCATACACCATAAAATTAAAACATTACAAAACGCCTACACAATTTTTTTTGTCTTTATGTCCCAACAACAAAACATTTTGCTCTAAAATAACTCGTAGGCGCGTCCGGCTTATTGTGAATTCAATTTCTATAGAAAATAAAGTCCACTTGACGTCACTTCGGTCACGTGACACCACTGTTTCTTAGTAGCCGGGTAAGCCGGTCTGCGCCGAGTTACGATGTAATACGCATGCGCGTCGTGAAACGAAAATGAATGAGCTATTGTTCGGTCAGTTCGCTCAGTTGTTCGTTTGTTGTCGTTGAATTTCGTAATGCGTTCGGCTCGGAGTTCGGACATCATACATTCCTGTGATACATTCATCATTCGATTGACATTATGTGTGGTTGTTTTTTGATGTAATCGCATTAGAACCATATAATTTGTACAAATTAAGTAGTTAATTTGCATTTTGTTCGCTCCGTATGAATTGAATTCATTAGTTTATTATTGTAGGTATAGAATAGTGATTGAGATAGTGTTTGTGTTTTGAGTTTAGTGAAAGAAAAGATCGTTGTAATTGGGTATTTTGGGTAAGTAGATAGTTTAATAAGTTGAAATTATTTATTTAGAGTAGTTTTGAAAAGTAATTAGTACGATCAGTAGAATTAGGATGGCGGCATTAATAGTTTTATATTGTTGCTTGACAGATTATTTACTTTGTGAGGCTGTTGCCTCACAAAGTAAATAATCTTTATGCTTTTCAAGGTTGAGCTTTGAAAATAAGAAACACATCATAAAGTTAGGCCGTGCTCGTCCAGATATGATTATAAATTACAAACAACGTGATGGTTTTTTTCAAACATTTTAATGTTTCCCTTTACGATAAATATCCATGGCTGACTGGCAGTTGTAAATTAAATAAAATGTATTGTTTTCCATGTTTACTTTTCTCAGATTCTAGTAGTTTATGGAATAAAGGGGTTTACAGATATTAATAATCTGACGAATTCAACCAAAAAACATGTTCAGACTGAAAAACATATTCGTAGCTGTTTAGAGTTACATGAGTTTGGGACTAGTAGGATAGAATCATTTTTCGCTAATTCTCATGAAGCTCATAATAGAAAAGTAGATCGAAATAGGAATTTAATGAAACGGTTTATTGACACCGTTATTTTGTTAGGTAAACAAGAAGTAGCTATTCGCGGGCACGATGAAGGTCCAAATTCAAGTCCAAAGTAACTATCGAAACTTTGTTATATCTGAGCAAGTATGATACAGTAATGGACTCGCATTTAGAACTATGTTCTTCAGTTCAGAACCATGTCTTTTCTGGTCTCTCTAGACGTAATTGGAAAATTTTCGCTCGATTTATTTTTTATTCGACAATCATGTCTTTTTTAAAGACTATTTGAAAAAAAAACAAGATTCCTCGGCTTTTATGTCTAAAATAATTATTGACAGTAAGAAAATATAGTTTATTATCCAGATATGAGATATTTTTTCTCTAGATCAATTATTATTACTTGAATTATAAACGAAATAAGAAGTTATGTTTGTGTAGTGATTTTTAGTTCTGCCATTTGGCGATAGATGGTGTTAAATTCAGTTAACGAAAGAATTATTTTAAAATAAATAATCAATGTTTACTTTATTCATAAGTAAGCAAAGTTAGACCGGATCCGACTCTGCTTCGGCTTCCCTCTAATAAAGACTGACACTTCGCCGCTGGTGTACAGTCAATGCATTATGATTAAGCACCTTAATATTAATATTTACTTTCACTGTATTATGTTTCGGATGAGTACTTCAACAAAGTTTTTTTTTTTTTTCTATTAAAGGGACTTGTTAGTAGTAGATATACTTATCTACATTATATCGTAAAAAATATTTGGACTAGTATCATTAACGAAGAAAACAGCGGAATATACGTTAAGTATGGAATGAATGTCAACGACCACGTGACCGCGTTTCCTCTTAAGTAGGTAAGTAAAAGAATTTAATTTCATTGTGTCAGTAGACGGTTGTAGTACACACGGCTACATATCAAGCTAGAATTTCCAGTTTATACCGATCTCGCATTATATAGAACTTCCGCACAATGACAGGTCAGCTTATACTGGAAATTTACAGCTTAGCCGTGTGTACCTACTTACTGTTTCATATACAATGTGTTACAAAACGGCACATAGGTACTGCAATAACATTATCAAAAAACTTAATAGAAAAACTTACTATTATTGAAAATAAAAATGATTTTGCTATTTAAAATTAGTTTTTTGTACCAAAATTATCCGAATTCCATTAAAAATTAGTAAATTTTCAACAGGGGTCATAAGTTACGACTTGTCCCACCTCGACCCACTAAACGACGGCCCCCCGCGCCTCATGTTAATATCCCAGTAAAAGTCCCCGTTGAAAAAATGCGCATAGTTTTTATTTCCTTTTTTTGTAAAATATTACCACATAAATAGACTCTCACTATGATTCTTAACATCACTATCACGGATAGGACAGGTTTTTTGTTACTATTATATAGAATCATTTTTTTTTCTAACTGAATAGACAGCTGTGCTGCTGGGGAGTTTGTTGCGCCACTTCTTCTTCCCAGCCAAAGCACTAGGAAGTGGTGAAGGGTGGGGGGTCTGGGGGACTGTCTTATGTAACTTTGACGTTCGAAAAGTGCTGATTCTCAGCCTAGTTTGAATAAATGACTTTTGAATATTGAATTTTGTGAGTAAGGTACATACATATGGAGCAAAATGTCGCGAGTTCAACGACACGTTTGGCAATGAATAAAAATTTGCACTTAGCTACCTAGTTCAGAAACTGGTTCCCATATCGTGTTTTTTATACATGTAAATAAATAGTCTTTTCCTAAATAATTTTGTTCTTTCTTGTACCTAGTGCTACAAAAATATATTTCCCAAGGGTTAAATTCCAGGTCATGGTCTACCTATGTGCCAAATTTCATCCAAATCCGTTTAGCCGTTTTAGCGGGAAAGCGCAAAAAACAGACAAACTTACTTTCGCATTTATAATATTAGTTAGGACTAGTCCTAACTTATGCGGGAAAACCGTCAAATCAACAAACAAACTCAATTTCGCATTTATAATATTAGTTAAGATTATAAAAAAAATATTTAAAAAATAAGTAAAAATTCAGTGCACAAAAATACACTTATTTTTTAACATACTAACATACTATTCTAATTGGGGTGTTTGATGATGTGTGAACATTAGGGACACGTGGTACATTACGTTACGTACGTTACGTTATGAAAGCTAGAGTTTAAATAGATAAAATATACATAACTATATCTATGATAGATAAGGATTGATAACATTACTTCCTATTATAAAATAAATCCACGTCAGAGACACTTAAAATGATTATTTTAAGTGTATAATTAGTTATCTTAAGTAGGTGTTTATATTTGAAGGGCTTGTTTATATTGCGATGACCTTGACTTCTTTGCTCATACATGTCTACAAAAATACGCTCCTTTTTCCCATGGGAGAAAATTATGTTATTTTTTTGGCAATTAGTTTTTCGAAATTATATTACTTACATTTTTAAAGGTTTCATCCATTATGATATCATGAACATCTACAGCGTCTGGTATCCTAACTGATATTATAAATGCGAAAGTGAGTTTGTTCGTTTGTTACGCTTTCACGCTAAAACGGCTGAACAGATTTTGATGAAATTTGGCACCTGGATTAGACCTTTATATCCCGATATTCCCACGAGATGGATACTTTTGCGGGTAAAACTGCAGGGCGCAGCTAGTAACTTAAATAAAAGGCAAAATGAGAGATGAGAGGTGTCTGCCTTGTGGTGGTAGGCACTAGTAGTGCTTACCACTTCGAGGAATATAAGTGTGATGTACTTATGTTTTAAAAGAGTAAAGGTCGTCACTAACTGAAGATAATATAAAATATATATTATCTTCGATAAATCGCTCACCGTACAATTTAATGGACCACCACACACAGTGAACATAATTTTAAGCACTATAAATATTACCTTCAAATGTGTGTAATGAGCTTTACTGCGGAGTTTCTTGCCTATTCTTTTCCATACGAAACTACCTTTTGGAAGGAAGGGGCAACTAGTCAATCAATTCAATTTTCTTGTAAATTTTGACTTTCAAAAGTGCATATTTGAAATAAATGATGACTTTGACGGTCAAGAACTCGACATATTTAACTGTAAAATTGAACTGATTTCACAATCATCACTTAGTGAAGTCTCCTTGAACAAAATCGCAAGGTTCTGTTCGCGAACCGTCACATTTAGTTCACCTGACATAACTCGCGTAATTGGCAAATCATTTACCTTTTACATACTTAAATAAGGTGACACCTTCTTCGCATGGCGGTAAGCAGAAACTACAGAACGCCACCTGCTACGATCCTATCATACTCCTTTTGCTCCGTCTACGTATGAACGTAGACAAGGAGCATACAAGGAGTGTGTCAGTGTGTGTGTGAGTGTGTGTGTGGGTGTGTGTATGTATGTATGTGTGTGTGTGTGTGTGTGTGTGTGTGTGTGTGTGTGTGTGTGTATGTATGTATGTGTGTTACATAAAATGATATGAAATTAAATGAAATTGTTTATTCTGTAAATAGGATATTGGAATCACTTTTGCACGTCATCTTAAAAAAAAAAAAATATTAAAAATTAGCTAGATGAGTTCGGCGTTTCCTATCTGTAGAGTTGTGAGAGTGTTCTCTGAGAAGAAAGGCCGAAACAAACTCAGAGGTTACAGTCTCTTTTAAAGTCCAGACATAATCTTGGTCAGGCCATATGAGGACCATGTAGATTAGTGTCTGAAATGGTCTTTTGAGGAAAGAACCACACAGATTTGAGTGGACCTGTCCAATCAGTGCAATCGATACTACGTCATGATGATCTGCCATACTTACATACAACGTGATACGTAAGCCCTGTCCGATCCGTGAGGGTGTTGTTACGAATCGTACTGAGAGTCTATCTATGTGGTAATTTTCAAGAAAAAAAGAATATTTGAAAAAAACATTTTGACAGTTCAACAACATTCATTGCGTTATTCACGTTGTTGAGCAGATTTTTTTCTGAAGTTATGCAGCAATGGATTTAAGCAATTTGTTTCAAAACGATTCAAATTCCGATTGATCGTGTATTACGTAATTAGGATACAGTCGTCTACGAGTCATAACTTATGGAATTTGAATCATTTTGGTACTAAAAACATGAATTTTAATTAGCAATTACTTTTTTATTTTTTATTACTTTTTGGTAATGTTATTGCTATGTGCTCTTTTTGGATCGGACATGGTTTTTGTAACACATTTTATAATAAAATAGTAACGAAGTCAAAACAGTACAATGAATATTTTTGAAAAAAGATAATTGCTAGGTGTGGTGGAAACGAGTCTGATGTCGAAAACCGTTGTCCGGATTAGCGCAAAAACGTCTGAAGCTGAACGGAATTGAATAAATTTTGAGACTTAGTAGTAGTTTACAACCTGGATTAATACATAGGGTACTTTTAATACCGGTACGTTCCGGGATATTTTTCGACATCCACGCGAGTGAAACCGCGGCCAAAAGCTAGTATTACATAAAATAATTATTAGGTAGGTATCAAGTGAAATCAATAATCACGTTGCATGCAGTGAATCGACGGTAATTTTATTTATCGTTTTTCAATTTTAGGCCTTTGAAACTTGAGTGAGGAACTAATTTAAAAAATTTCGGAACAAAACATTGTTTTGCTGGCCTACTTATTCATGTTTTTGATCGGTAATTTATTTGCAGGTAATCAATTATTTTGTAAACGTAGCCGCGTCTCGTAATGCTCTCTGTCTAATAAATGCGACATAGGTATTTGATTTGTTTAATTATATTTCTAATTTTCAAAGGCTACTCTATATAGTAACCCGTCTCTCCACTAGTCCATTGCCTACTCTAGCATGCATATCCGGTACGGCTTGCAAATCCTTCCATATCCACACGCTTATGTAAATTCTTTTATTTTTCATCCCTCTGTTATATGTTCGGGGAGAACCACCAGTGTTTTTTTTTTAATTTCACTACACCATTGTTAAGCGGTGCATAGTATATTACATTTTATTTCCAATTTTAATCGATATATTACAAATATTCTCCGAGTAAAATGGCTGAGTAATATCCGAACCAACGGACAGACCGACAGACGCGGACGTAACGAAATTATAAGTGTTCCGTCTTGCCATTTGGCTACGGAACCCTAAAAAGGGACTTTGATGTCACTATTATAGGGAGAATTTTGTTATCCATGGTTGCTAGGCGACGCTAAGTAATCTGCACCGGTCGGGTCGGCAAGGGAGGAATTCTCTGTTTTTTTTTTTGTTGTTATAACTTCGAGAAAGCCCCACTGTGACCAATTGGTTACGCTAAATACTGGCTATTATCGTCTGTGGTCTATTTCACCCTATGGCCTGACGGATATTCTCGTCAATTAGACCTAAAATAATCAAAAAATTACAGGTAATAATACCGAAAAATTCTGAAAAAGTGACGTAAAGCGCGCGTCAATGTCAAATCGGGGCTTGAACATTAAAACGTCTGATTTTTTGAAGGCCAGACCTGTTAAGTACCAAACATTGCAAACTAGCAACTGCAAGTCCTTGCGATAGAATTATTTCCCTAGATAATATGTCATTATCATCATCATTAGCCTACAGCGGTCCACTGCTGGACCACCAATCACTGCTGGGCCTCTCCAATTGCACGATATTGAGGTCGATTCTCGGGAACTCATCCAGCTGCTACCAGCCACCCTGCGAAGATCGTCGCTCAATCTAGCCTGAGGGTGTCCTACCTTACGTTTGCCGATTCGCGGTCTCCACTCCACTCAAGAACACGTCTACCCCAACGGTCATCGGTTCTACGTCTAATATGGCCGGCCCATTGCCATTACAGCTTGCTTATTCCGAGGGAAATAAAAATTCGGTGTTTCTCTAATCATTATTAATTATTTTTGTAAGACCTGTAAGTACTTACTAAACTATCGAGTAGATATGAATCTGTTCAGTAATCAAAAACAGAGAGTCGTTTCTCAAAATATTAGGTCTTTACCTATGAAATTGCCGTTTTGTATGAAAAAAGTAAGTAATCACCCATGCAATCAATGCATCTTTGCATTATATCTTGAAACGGTCTTAGAATATGTTGTAGTTTCGTAATGGTACCTACTTCACGGACAGCATATTCTGTACAAAGGTTGATTCCATAGATATTTATTAACTAAGTTGCTAAGCATTTAATTATGCTTAATTATAAACACTTCATATTTCGTGCCGATTTTACTATTACAGGATACGGGTAATTATTTTTAACTCCGCTTGGGGCTCTAATAATCTGTAACTTTTATAAAAATAGCCTTTATAACTTTTGACATACGTGCTATTTTTATCTGGAGATACGACTTTTCGTATTTATAATGCCTAGAGCATTATAAATGCTTAGAGCATTATAAATACGAAAAGTCGTATCTCCAGATGCGTCTTTATTGTTTTGTTAAAAATAGCACGTATGTCAAAAGTTATAAGTACTTAGTTATAGTATTTACATGATTTTAGGGGTTAGTTCGAGTTGATAATATAAATATACAGGGTCAAATTAAATTGGCTAGCGAAACTGCGTATCGATATCTAAACACGATAAAATAAAAACAAAAAGGATTTTTTTGGGTGATCAACAACCGCTTGTAGTACACGAAGTGTGAGTTGACAAAATTTGTTTTATCGTGTTTAGATATCGAAGCCCACCACGTCTGTGAAGTTTACACAAAAAAAAACAGATTTTGTAAAGTGATATTTTCAAGTGGCTCACATCAAATTAATTTCTTTTTTGTTTTTATCATGTTGAGATATGCAACATGTAAAAAAACCCTGTCCGATCCGTCAGGGTGTTGTTAAGTATCGTACTACGAGTATAGTATTATGTGATAATTTTCAGAAAAAAAGAAAAAAAATCAATGGGACATTTTACCGGGTTATTACATTGGGTGCGGGCGGCCGTCGATTAGCGAGTGTCTACAATTCATTTTAATAAAGAAATTTGACAGATTGTAGTAGGTTGATGTGCTGGCGTCTGTACCTAATAAAGATTATTGTTCAGTAAACGAATATCACTCTAGAAAGTTATTTGACAAAGGGAGGTCAAATAATTTTGTTCCCGTATCAATTGACGACATTTGTATGTAGGTAGGTAGGTAGGTACCTACAATGTTTTGCGTAATTGCTGACACTTGGGTCAATACTTTATAAATATACATAATAATATTATATGTCGTTGGCGTTGTTCTTCTAAACTACGCAACGGATTTTGATGTGGTTTTCACCATCATTTTGACAATTAATTCCCGTCAAATTTCTTTAATAGATTTTCAACTTTATCATTAAAACATAAGGTTTAAAGTTGATTGGGGAAATTTGACAGTTTCGGGTAGGTTGACCTGCTGGCGTCTGTTATACACTATAGCTATAACCACCTAGGAGTAAAATTCGTACATTATCTGTGACAAAATGACAATATTATTACGCAAATAAGTTGTTTTTTTTTCTCGAAAACTTGGCGTTTTTGCAGTGTGAAATTTTGCGAAAGCGTTCTACATGAAGACATCGATACCCAAAAAAACTTTTTTGAAGCTTCACACGCACGGGTGATAAAGTGCAGTGGAGCCTTTAGCCGTAAACCCCTCCCCACCCCCTCTAACTCTTATTTGCATTCCTATAAAAAAAAGAAAAAAAGTACCTACATAACACGCATGTTTACCTAGAAGGGTTAGGCAGAGGTCTATAAGTAGAGGTGTCATCATCATTCTCCTGTCCTTATCTTTTCCCAATTTATTTGGGGTCGGCACAACATGTTTTTTTCCCCCATACATACGTGATTCTGATTACCGAGATGACGCCTAATAGAGAAGTACTTCTCTATTAGGGGTCATCTCGGTAGTCAGTAGTCACCCCCTTTCTAGCCATAACCATAACATCTTCACTTCGAATGAAGTGAAAGAAACCAAAGAAACATTGGATGGATACACAGTCCATCTAATGTTTCTTTGGTCTTTCCCTTCCCTACTCTTATTTATATACATCCAGACCACATTCATTCTCTAAACTTTCCTTAAGACTTGGTGCAGGTATATAAATGTAGAGGTTTATAAGAAATTAAAGTTAGGTACTCGGACGAAATATAAGTGTTTGTTTTTTTCACAAGAAACATATAGGTAAGAAACAAAACATAAATTCTAAGTACCTAACTACTTATTTTTTTGGAAAAGGAACGGAATGTCCAATTTATATGTCCCAAGAAAATCTCAAATCATGTCCCCGTGTAAGAATTTTAACAATTAATGTGACATTTCAGGATTAACGTCATACTGAAAGCCCGCCCGCCCACAGTCTGTAGATTTCCCGAACGCCCGTGACGGCCTACAGTCGTCCTCGGTATACCTACTCATTGTCATTTTACTACATTACTCTTATATAATACTTATGTTAAACGTATTAGTGCTATTAAACCTAGTACTTTCATCACGTTTAACTTATACCTACCCAACAATAACTACAGTTATGAATAATCTAGATTGTTGTAACGGAGAATTTCTAATTCTATTGGAATACCTACCGGTAAATTAATAAAATAGCTAACATATCTAATTTATTTGATGAACGTATCATATCATAACATTCTAACCTCAATAGACTTATAATAAATACAATACAACCTCAAAAACAACGCTAATTACTACGTCAGCGTTCAGTTTGTAGTGTTTTGCAGCTAATTCTTATCATTTATTTCCAAATTTCAGCAATGCAATACGGCTAAAATCAAATCGGCTACCGCACCGATGTTTTGCGACGCTTCGGAGAGCATCTTTACGCGGCAGGGTTCCCGTGGTACGCTAAAAGTGGCCTACGTGACTGAGGGCCGCCGTGCAATGGCGCCTGGTGCCAAGCGAGATACACCCTTATCGACACACTCGTGGCCATAACATTTGATACAAAAATTCTGTAAGCAATGAATAACCTTAACGTATAATATCATTCTCTATCGGAATAAACCTCAAGATGTTATATAACGCTGTAAAATATGAAATAACACGTGTTTAAAGTGTCCGATCAGCTGATTATCCCCTTGTACTCACCCCAGGAGTGCACCAACCCCACGGACAGCGCCACCAACGCCAGCACACACTGCGTTCTACACATTTTATTTCATAAATACAGATCCGTACCGTTAAATGCACATTTAGTTTGCAATACGTTGTACGAGTTTCACTGGAGGTCGATGGCGCGCGCGACACTCGCGACCACCTCCGACTGTTGCTATTGAGAAACTAAAGCAAAACGCCGGTTTGCCGCGTACCACGAAACGAAATCTAATAAATGGGTTCATTGAAAAAAAACTTGCAGCCAGTGATGCGATCTTATCAGAGACAAGGAGTATTGTCAAATAAAAATGTCTAGTCTTTCCGTTAGTATAAAACTGGCTTTAATATTATTGTTTAAATAATTGTGTGGATTGGGATTTCATTTAAATACAGTATCGTGTGAGAACTTGGATCTATGACTGAAATAATGTTTTTCATAGGTGAATTTTATCTATTAGAAATACCATTAACTATTGACTTATTTCATGGTTTCTTGAGCGTTGTTAACAGTTTTCATGAAACATTTTAGTAGGTAAGTAATTGCTATCTAATCTGGCTAAACAATGGTAACTAGGTCAAATTGATGGTCACCAATTAAAATAATATAAAACGGATCACTATCATTAAAGTTAATAAGCGGAAGTAAGTGAATGTTATATTAAAACAAACGGACAATGGTTAGCAAAAAAATCAAGGACTCATGAAATTGCAAAAACATTTTGGCACAGTGAATTGCAGTTAACTTTATTTGCCAAAGGCTGGGCTAAGCTTTATTAGTAATTAGATATTTGGGGGAAAACAATAGTCTTTTAAACATTACTTACTCTCTTTATCGGCTTCGCCGCAGTAGGGTAAGGATAAGCCAGATTGACATGAAAGAAAAAAAAACATGCAATAAAAGCGTAAGTCAACATACGACCTTACGCAAAATTAAAAAAAAATACAAAAAAAAAAACAGTATGGTTATATACCTATTATGGTAAGTAGGTGTAGGTAATGTTATAATATATTTTTTCCTTTTTAGGGTTCCGTACCGCCTCCGCCTCCGCTGTCCGTCTGTCTGTCAGCTAGTTGTCTCAGCGGGTTGTCTCGTGTAGTTATCTCATGAAACCCTAATAGGTCGACAGTTGAAATTTTCACAGATTGTGTATTTTCTATTGCTGCTATGACAAAAAATAATAAAAATAAAATAAAGTTAAAAATTAAAAGGGGTGTCCCCATACTAGAAACGTGTTTGTTTCGGCGTTTTTTGCTAAATACCATGAACATATATTAAAAAAAAAAAAAACTTTTTTAAACGTCCATGATAAATAACTATTGTACGGTGGTGTGGTACGGAACCTTTCGTGTGCGATTCCGACTCGGCCAGTTTTTTCATATTTCCGTAATCAATGGTTTAATAATGAGGTAAAATCTATTTTTATATAATTTTATGAGCGGGTTTTTGACCCCATTTAAATAGGTCACTTCAGACTTTATGATCTTGAATTAAAGCTCTGTCTAAATAAACATACAGTAGGTCGCACGTCAGTGGTAACAAAACCAGTATAAGCTGGCCTCTTATTCTATTGAAACACCGTACTACACAGATTACACTACGCTAGTCCAGCTCAAGGTCAAAGTATTTATTTATTTTCATAATGTACACTCAGTTACATGCTAGGCTAAAAACTTAATTGTAGGTACAGACGCCAGCACATCAACCTGCTACAATCTGTCAAATTTCTTTAATAGATTTTCAACTTTATCACTAAATTATAAGGTTCAAAGTTGATTGAGAAAATTTGACAGTTTCGGGTAGGTTGGTCTGCTGGCATCTGTATATGACCATGTCAGGGCGCAGCAAGTATTATTACACTTGTTTCATTTAATTTATAGCCAGGTTATGCTAATCTCGCATTGTATAGGATTTCCGTACAATACGAGGTCAGCTTATACTGGAAATGTATAGCTTGATGTGTGTGTTTTGACGTTCAAAATTGCCTTATACGGGCCTATTTGAAATAAATGATTTGACTTTGACTTTGTACCAATCCAACTTTAATTTGACGTTCCTATTAATTAACCGGATTTACTACAAGGTAATTATTATTTAAACTTATACTAAGTACATAAATATTAAATAAAACCGGCCAAGTGCGTGTCGGACCATGCACATTGAAGGGTTCCGTAGTTGGGATGAATGTATCCCAATAATAAACTTAACATTGTAGCTGAAAAACATGTTCACCCACACGGAATGTATGGGAGAACATGTTTTTCAAACTGCAAATTTAAGTTGGTCGATTATTACTCGTTAACCGGTGAAGCCTACTTAGCTGTGATAGTTTTCCTTTTAATTTCGTTATATATAAATACTGCTGTGCATTTTTTCACAAATCCAAGTACAATCTGGCAGGGGGGACACACTTGACTCTACCAAAAACTAGCACTTTAAAGCTTAATATTTCGCAAACGGATCCCTGAATTGAAAAATGGTTTTCAAACACACAATATTTTTGACGACCTTTCCAACGATACCCCACACCATGATATAGACAAGAAAAAAAAACATCCCCACTTTACGTGTAGGGGAGGTACCCTCAAAAATTGTTTGTCTTGAGTTTATTTTACCACTTTGTCGGCGTGATTAATTTGAATAATCATGCCAAATTACAGCTTTCTAGTACTTACCATCTCTGAGCTAAGCTGCGGACAGACGGACAGACAGACTGACGGACATGGCGAAACTATAAGGGTTCCTTGTTTACTACGGAACCCTAAAAAAGAGGTGAAATTTGTTTTTTTATCCGGTAATATCCGGAAGTACTAGTAGGATTTGAAAAGTTCCTTTTGCATTAGATAACCCAATTCCTGAGGAAGGTTATAGGCTATGTAACATCACGCTAAGACCCTAAGGAACCGAGCAAAAAGAAAAAAATCAGATAGAACGCTAAGCGAAAACGAAGTAATAGCGCGGGTGGGCGATGCGATGCGACGCGGACGAAGTCACGGGCAGAAGCTAGCTGTTATCAATATAATCCAAGCTTTTGTTATCAACTAGTCGCCTATCTCATCACTTACGCTTATCAGAAAATACGCGTAGTTACGTTGTTGACGCTTGAAAATGCATCGTATAGTTCGATTCAAAGTTAATGGCGGCTCGGAAGTTAGCTCCTCGGTGCGCAGTACCGCACCCCTCATCCCCGCTGACCCATGAATTCGTTACTGCGCAGCGACTCGCCTCATGTTCCGAGCCGCCATTTAGTTTGAATCGGGCTGTATCAATGTTGATATAACAAATTTATGGTTGCTGTAACGTGTGCTGTTTGTGTTTAGTCGCAAGAGACTTCAAGTCTTGTTTTTATAGCAGCACGTGGTTCTCTGGCTGGTCTTGCTGGTTGTGATATTACTGGGATCAATGATATTATAAAATTGACTGGGATACGCAAACGGTTTTTCTCTTTTACAAACCTCCGGGGCTCAATCCCGTATGCCCAAATAATATGTTATGCATGGATACTGAAGGTGGAGAACCGGGGGTTGTGGTCTTGTGCCACAATTTGCGAGAAAAATTGCCTAGCGGGGTACGTATTTGCGTAACACACAGTATGACAGTAGCATGGCTTTCATCTTGACAGTTTAACAACATTCATTTGTTGAACAAATTTTTCGAACACAATGAAGCAATGGATTAGCAATATCCTTCGAGATTTGCCAGATTGTGATTGATAGTGTGTTATGCAGTTAATGTGCGGCATTGAACTGCGATTGGTTGGCTAGGCAATTCTAAACGGATCATAATTGTCATTAGGTCCAGTAATTAGCATTATAGTTACATTATAGTTATTACTAGCTGCGCCCCGCGGTTTTACCCGCATAAGTCTCGATCTCGTAAGAATATCGTGATAAAAGATATTTTATGTCTTTCTCCAGGTCATGGTCTACCGGTTTGCCAAATTTCATCCAAATCCGTTCAGCCGTTTTAGCGTGAAAGCGTAACAAACAAACAAACTCACTTTTGGCACTCGTGGGTTGCAGCTGAAAATCAGCGTGAGGTGGTACACTTTGTGTTGTCATCTGACATTATGCTGAGCTGAGGCCCTTTTGGCATTATAATAATTTGTTTTCTGTATTTATAGATTGAAGGTGTATTTTTTGCAATGCCAATAAACGCATTTTTCTTTCTTTCTTTTGCATTTATAATATTGGTTAATAGATTTTCAGATAATTTGTCGATTGGCAAAACAATAAAGATTATATACAGTAAGTAGATGCCTACATAACAAAGTGTAACCCACCTAACAGTACCGGAAGACGTAGCGTTGGATGACCTCCCTCAAGGTGGACCAATGACCTTGTGAAGGCCGTAGGAATCCGCTGGATGCGGGAAGTACAGAACCGGTCGAAACGGCGGTGCTTGAGGGAGGCCTATGTCCAGCAGTGGACGTCTTTCGGTTGAAATGGTGATAACCCACAAACATAATGGATATACTTAGGTAATGACATGACACCAAACGTAGGACAATGTCACAACATAACATAAGATCTAGATCAGAACGATAATGGATGACGGACTTCCGGTCACGATTCAAGACTTCCGGCACCTTCCGGCTCCACTTCCCTATTGGTCCGAGATTTCCGAGAGCCAAGAAACTGGCTATTAAGTACCTAAAATAAAATAAAAGGTGCGACAAGTGCTTTGTGAAGGATTTTATTACGAACAAATACGACCGATTTCACCATAGCAACTGAACGCGATCAGCGGGATTAAAAAATTACAATTGATCGCAATTTATTTGACAGTTCACCCACGTTCACTGCGTTATTTACGTTGTTGAGCAGACGAATTTTTCTAACCTATGAAGCAATGGATTAGCAATATCCATCAAAACTCGCGGATTGTCATTGTTACGCAATTAGGGAGCAATTTAAGCTAAACTTTGGGCGAAATTCACCAAAAAAACTAAACGCTATCAGCACATCTAAACAACGTTCAAGAGTAGTGACAGCTCTAGAACGCGGTTCCGCTACCTAATTACGCAACACATTTTCGTAAACGATTGCGACAAATTTGTTTCATTTTGACAGTTCAACAACGTTCATTGCGTTATTTACGTTGTTGAGCAGATTTTTTTTTCGAACTTATGATGCAATTGATTAACAATTTATATCAAAACGATCCAAATTCCGATTGATCGAGTATTACGTAATTAGGGTACTGTTCTGTTCAGTTTCATTGGTGAAATTAACCAAATGAACGTTCATCTGCTCCTTTCCCTTCATTTAATTTTTCATCATTCTGAGCGGAGTGAAAGATGCCGAATGCCGAAATTCAACATCGTTGGATCGGTTGTTTACTACTAAATTAAATTTTCACTTTTTATTTATTTTATGTTCATACGTTTCACAGATGCGCCGGAGAAGAAAAAAAAAGAAAAAAAACCGGTCAAGTGTGTGTCGGACCACACAAAGTGGAGGGTTCCGTAGTCGGTATGAATTCTTAAAATATGCACCATTGATGTTAGCAACATCGAAAATAGGTTTGTATTTCTCAAAGAAACCGAAAAACAAAGTTATTTCTCCGTTTGTACCTATAAATATCCTATGTCAGAAACTATACGAAAAAGTGTGAAGTGTCTATGATGTACTATTACCAACTTATTCTTTCCGAATTTTCTACTTTGTAGTTGAAAAGTTAGAGGGGAGAGACACACATTTTTTACTACATCGCGCTCTTATGTGCATTGTTTTTTTGGCATCCTTCGGTTAAATCGCTTCGCGGGAAATCACTTATCACTTGCTTCTAATACGGTGAAGGAAAACATCGTGAGGAAACCGGAATGTCTGAGAGATATTTCTCGACGATATGTGAAGCCAAGTCAGAGGCCCATGGGTGGCTTTAAAACTCTGACACCAGGACAACCACACGAGAAGAAGAAGAAGAGAGGAATAGTGAAATAGCTATGTGAACATGGAGGGACGGATGGACAAACCCAGAGACGGTCAGACGGACAAGACGGCCATTTTTGCCATTAGCCTACGGAATTCTAAAAATAAATGTCATAAATGGTTTGTGCAGTTAGTTACCTAATGTATTATATATATTATTTATTGTTATTTATTTCTAAGGACATTGAACTTTGTACCTATCTACTTGCTTAAATTGCATTGTGAGTATGACGTATTTCCTACTTGAATTGCAAATTAAGGTTATTCTTAAGTGATTGTCGCTTAAGATTAAATATCTAATACGGAATTAAATTGTCACCATGTCGTAAGTTTAGATCAAGTGGGAATATAAATATTAATCTTTCGTACACACGCTATATATCAAACTATACATTTCCAGAATTAGTTGACCTCTCATTGTACGGCAATCCTATATAATGAGAGATTATCTTATACTGGCATAGATACACACGTATCTACCGAAAAGTGGTAGGTATGTACGAAGAAGTTCATATCTATACACCGTAAGGACTATTTCTGCTTGCAGCTCTCGGCCGCTATAGAACCGGGGCGGTAACAGATGTGGTCATCGTGTTCCAGGGGTTTTTTTTTCAAACTGCTTAAATTTGAATTTCTTCGATAGTACCTATTGGAAATGTGTAGAAGCTATACATTTCCAGAACGAATTAACAAGCTAAAGCTATATTATAGTACATACAGGTGCAGCTGCAGCTGTTGTGTACTGTACATTGTTGCAAGAAGTGTTGCAACGAACCCAAATTAATTGGATCCAGAACTTAGACCATTTATGGTCGAAGCTAAATCGGTAAAGATAACTTTTTGTAACTTTGATCTAGAGCTAGAAAAACCGGCCAAGTGCGAGTCGGACTACCGCACAATATTAAGCAAAAAACGCCGGAAAAAACACGTTTGGGGGCGTTCATAAAATACGTGAGATGTTTAAGGGGGGGAGGGGGTCGAGTCAAATCTCATCTAATCTTACGTTGGAGAGAGGGGGGGTCTCGGCAAATATCACGCAATTATTTTTTCTGATTGAAACAAAAAAATATATATACTATTTTGGTCCATTTAATCCAGATTGTACATGCTTAAGATTTAATCTTAACCGTTATCGTAATACGATTAAGATCATTCACTAATTCGTTCGAAAGAAAATAATTTCATTCATACTTCGACGTTATACATCTACTGACTGTCAAACCACCATATTTGTTTTATACCAAATAGCTCAATTTAATCTGAATTTACGGTACAGTGTAGCCCGTCCTTTGTTTTCGCGCCACTGTCAGCAATTTTTTTTTTCTTTTTACAATTGCAATCCAACGCGTTTACGTAAGAAACCCACATTTTGAAAAATCTCATGTGAGATTGGGGGATGGGGGAGGGGGTTGAATAAAATCTCACAACATCTCACCAGGGGGGGAGGGAGGGACAGAAAATTAAAAAAAACACCTCACGTAATTTATGGACGCCCCCTTTCTTGTATGGGGACCCTTTTTATTAGGGTTCCGTAGTAAACAAGGAACCCTTATAGTTTCGCCATGTCCGCCTGTCTGTCCGTCTGTCCGTCCGTCTGTCCGCGGCTTAGCTTAGATAATCATTGTACTAGAAAGCTGTAATTTGGCATGGGTATACAATACATATTAATCACGCTGAGTAGTTTCATTTTTAATTCTTAATTCTTTTTACCTATTGTGGTATAATCATTTTATTCTAGGTGCATCGTCCTCACATATAATTATATAACTAATGTACTTATACAAAATATTGTAAAACATTTTAAAAGAGTAACGGTGGAGTTTCTTGCCCATTCTTCTCCATGCGAGAAGGGGCGACTAAAATCAATTATATTTTTTTGTACATTTTTGACGTTCAAAAGTGCCTTATTTGCCTATTATCCTTATCCTTAGTGCCTATTTGAAATAAATGATTTGACTTTGACTTTGACTTTTGCCGACAAACGGTAAAATAAAATCATGTTTTTTTTTTTTCAGTGTAGGACCCCTACACTTAAAGTAGGGATGTTTATTTTTCTCATCTATCCCATAGTGTGGGGTGTCGTTGGAAAGGTCGTTCAAAAATATTGTGAGTTTGTGAAAACCATTTTTGGGTTCAAGGATCGCTTTGCAAAATATTAAGCTTTAAAGTGCTCATTTTTGTTAGAGTTAAGTGTCCCGCCCCCTGCCAGCTAAATGGTTATTTATTATTTATTTATTTATTTATTTAATACTTCAAGCACACAAATGTACAGAGACGGACTTAATGCCATAGGCATTTTCTACCAGTCAACCTATGTCTTTCTATGGTTGGTTTTGGATATGTGAAAAAATTCACAGAAGTAGTTTATATACCGAAATTAAAAGGAAAACTATCACAGCTAAGTAGGCTTTACAAGTTAACGAGTAATAATCGATCAACTTACATTTGTGGTTACAAAAACATGTTCTCCCATACATTCCGTTTGGGAAAACTCGTTTTTTAACTACAAAGTTAGGTTTGTTCTTGCGATATATTCATTCCAACTACGGAACCCTTCATTGTGCGTGGTCCGAAACTCACTTGGTCGGTGTTATTTAAATTATTTTGTTGTTATAGCGGCAATAGAAATACACAATCTGTGAAAATTTTAACTGTCTACCCACTATGGTTCATGATATACAGTCCGCTGACAGACAGACGGACAGCGGAAGCTTAGTAATAGGGTTCCCTTCGGCTACGGAACCCTAAAAGGTAATAATAATTAGCACATCAACCTACTACAATCTGTCAAATTTCTTTAATAGATTTTCAACTTTATCACTAAAGTATAAGGTTCAAAGTTGATTGAGAAAATTTGACAGTTTCGGGTAGGTTGACCTGCTGGCGTCTGTACATACACACAGATACAGACTAGGACTAAGCTACACGAGTGTCGCTGTCGCCTAATGAGTCGGTAGGTGTATTTATAACCCTGTCAAGGCGCAAAGTACCTTTGTACAGGGTCACACAGACAGACACGAAAAGCGACTTTGGTTTGTACTACCTACATAATTTATGTGTAGTTAAAAAATAAATACAGATGAACATAGCATCTCCTCCATTTTTGAAGCTGGTTTAAAATATTGCGTTAGAAGTAATATCGGGGGCTGTAGCTTGAGAACTATTAACATATTTAGGTTAGGGGATGGTTCTCAAGTTACAGTCTACACTCAACTCAACTAACAGATGTCGCTCTCATAAATTAAACGTATAATGGGGAATTGTGCGATGTGTTTTATTTATTCTCCTCCATTTTTGACAAAAATTTTGTTGATGGTCCTCAAGCTACAGCCTCCGTTAGTATTTCTAACGAACTATTTTAAACCGACTTCAAAAATAGAGGAGAATAATATTAAAAAACATCGCACAATTCCCCACTATTTGTTTAATTTATGAGAGCGACATCTGTTGGTTGATTAATCAGTTATTTGTGTTCCAATGCTGGTACAATCCGTTGGTTCGATCAGCAAAGGTGCGACTGCTGATACGGTTTTCATATGTAATAAATAGATGGCGTTAGTAGTTTTAAACAAACTTTTCAGTTTTTCAAGATATTTTAATATTATGGGTACACTAGTCGATGGCTCGAACTCGTTGGTAGACGTAACGAATATGCTTTCTAATTAGTCTAATTATTTATTTATTTAGTATTTATTTAAATATTTATTAATTACTATACTTAAATACTTTATTTAAATATTTATTATTAACGCGCTCGTTTTAGTTATAAATCATCTAGACGATGATTTATAACGAAAACAAGCGCGTAAAATATGAACAGACCTTCGGGCGTGAAGATATTATGAAAAAACTTCTGAATGTATTTACTCAAAATAAAATTGTTTGAACTATTGAATAAATTATTTATCCCTGTACGGCTTCTATTTTGCCATTTTCTTATAAATTAGTTATTTATTTACGCCCAAATACGAGTTAAAATTAGTGTTAAAGTATGGAAGTTTCGACGCTCATAACTTCCAAACCAATATATTTTTTCCAATTCTGCTTCCATACAGGGCTAGATAATGACAAGACAAATTGATATAATTTTTATTTTTAACGTACACCGTCAAACAGACGAGTAATCACCATACTAGGTTTGTATGGAAGATTGACCGACTAGCGTACCCTTAATAGGATCCGAAGTAAGATCGACCTTTACCCATCTGTTTACCGGATAATTATGTTTAATGAAATATATATATATAAGGTCCCATTAAAATAGATGGACAAACTATTAGAAATCACTCAGACCACCAAAATAAGGACATTGGTAAAAAAAAAAAAAAAAAACGCATTAGATACTTACAAGAAAAATAAATCAGCTAACGAAAATACACTACAAATGTTGGTTACCCAAGGGCATTTATTATTTTAGGTCAAAATAAAATCAATTTTTTTTGCTTGGATATCTTTGTTAGACGTACTGAACGCTGTGTTAAAAATTTGTCCATCTATTTAAATGGGACATTGTATATATTTAATATATTTTTAAAATATTTTGCAAATGGGTTGCCTAATTAATTAAGTACCTACTTAAATATGTTTAAGGCTATAATTAATCAAAAACACTGTAAGTAAGTATTTTGTCACTGACTTGTTTATCAAAGAATTAAATTCCAATTGAAAGTATTAAGTATACCTACCTGAACATGTAGGTAACACAGACACACACAGTTAGGTTGCCAACCTTTTTCTGGCCCTAACCTATCTCACCGGTTTAAGCTTCGTGCAGACTAGCGCGACGCGACAGCGCGACGCGACACCGGTTATTGTTATACCGTGAAGTTTTTTTAGAAATTGTATTGTTCGAGTCGCGTCGCGCCGTCGCGTCGCGCTGGTCTGTACGAGCCTTTATACCTGGCAAGGGCAACCCGCTAAAGGTACTAGAAAAAAACAGAGTCTAATTCATTTGGTAAACAAGTCAGTGAAATATATAATACTAATAGTCTTATAAATTAATTAAAGCCATGAATATATTTAATTAGGCGACCCATTCGGCGGTGCTTGGGGGAGGCCTATGTCCAGCAGTGGACGTCTTTCGGCTGAAATGATGATGACGATGACGAGGCTACGCATTTGCAATATATATTTGATAAAAATAATTTTCGTCCGGTAAACAGGTGACCATCAGATGGGTGAAGGTCGATCTTACTTCGGAAATTAAATTACGTCTACAAATAAGACAACAGTATTTTTTGTCTTTCGACGATAAAAAGGAGGAAGTTCTTAAGAGGGAACAAGGCGTGCGATTGTCCATACAAATGTATTCTCCTTTTTTCTTCCTGAATAATGCCTCTAGAGCAATAATTTTTTTTTCATTAAATCATGTTTTGCTGAAGTCACGTCCCTGTTATTTCCTTTCTTTCAGCAACTTATAGGTAAAGAAAATATGACCCTCCAAAAATTACAAAAATACCCCATTTTTACCGCCGTGATTAGAGGAGTACCAGACAAAATCGAAAAGCACACATAACATGAATGAAAATGATAGGAACCTAAACGTACTCTTTCTTAAAATTTTAATGTTAAAAATAATTGAATCGGGTTAGTTTTCGAGGAGAAAAAAGGGGAATACGAAACGTCGATTTCGTCAATTTTTTTTGTGATATAATTGATCTGAGCTGTAGCTATCCCTATCGCACTCTACGGGGGCAGACTTGAGGTACAAAGACGGCAATAGTTTCTATAAAAACCTATTTTTCAAATTCCTTGCAGCCCCTGTTCCCTCTTAAGTCGAAATGTATTGTTTGACCACGCATTACTTTTACAGAGTAGTCCGATTTTGACGATTTTTTTTATTGGATAGTGTATAACTCGAAGTAGGTCCCATTCAAAATTGAAAAATATAATTTATCCGTACTAAGGATAGAACAATAAGGGTTGATTGATTTTGAACCTACTGAATTTGAACCGATTCTATTGAAACTCGCACATATGTAGTTCTGATGATACTACACCATAATAGAGGCTAGCACGCGTAACAGCTCTACTGATGATTGAGTCGGAAGACAGTCGAGAGAGCTCCTCAACAGTTTACAGCAGCTAACATCGTGTTTGGACTTATTTCATTCGTCTTGATGAGAACTTTCGTCTTAGCTTGGGTATGACTGTCATCGAAGGTCTCATGATAGAGACTGAAGGCTCGAGGGAAGTTCTTATATAAAAAAAGAAACGAAAAAAAAACCTTTTGGTCTTTTGGTCATTGAATGGGAGCAGAGGGCATTGTCGGTTAGAGCGAACATGCTGGCTCGCAGGTTTGCTCGATGCTCACTTCCAGTTAAAATCACGCTCTTTCAAGCTTACTGTACTACTTTTTACACGTGTAGCCTGTGGGCTAGATATACGTAAAGATCGCACAGCGCTCTCCGCGTTCAATATAATAATGCGTTTAGGATATTGGTGCCCCGTTTCTGTAGTGCGTCAGGGATGTTCGCAGATGCGCATGTAGATTGCTTTTACGCAACAATGCGTAAAAGATGCTCTTCCCTGGTGCGCAGGGTGTGGGGCGGCTCCATCAGTGTCTTAAGCATGGTAGCGAGTCGCCTAGATTGTGTATAAGTGGGTCACTGTTGTGCTTCTCTCATGGGATGTCACAACGGTGACCAACCATTATTTGCTGTTATTTGTTATTTCTTGTATTGTTTTCCTTGTTTTTGTTTAGTGTCTGTGCTTACTAACAAATTTCGTTCGGCTGCAATCGGGGATGCAAAGGAAACCGAGATATAATTTACTTATACAATTTAATCAAGATAAAATTACAATTAAATCGGTAAAACTAAGGTGCGCGACGATTGTCCGATGTCAGAAACAAGAGCGATTCACCAATACACGAAATCAATATTCACTGCTATAGCACTAACTTCGATCCCACGCCTTCGGATTGCTGAGAAGGCGGTTCTCACGGTACGAGAGCAGGGTGGTCTTAGTCATTGTCTTAGGAATTTAGGGTTCCACAAGTAGCGACATAACAAACATAGTCGTAAGTTTTACTAACAATCTGGTTGAATCTTGTTTACTCGAATAAAGAAAAATTCTATTCTATTCTATTCTATAACCTGTTTTTTTTAACTGTGCGCCTGTCAACGCCAAAATATTACAGTGTATGTGGTCTAAATAATAACAAAATTATAAATTAACGAATAATAAGACAGAACTGTGGAGACGACACGAGTTGTGTAGACCGTATTAAGAGGCGTCGGGGCACTGAGGAGGTAGCCGGGCGGCTGAATTCAATAATAACAACCTACGATTATGACAGCTCCAAGCGTACAGTTATAAAATCGAGTTATGTATGAGTGTATGAGCAAACGTGTTTAGGGATCAAGTACATTTTTAACTATAAAAAATATCCAATTAATATTTACCAAATCTAGTCTTCCTGACTTATCCCTATATTTTGTAAAAATTAAGAAAAATTGAATTTTTTGCATATTGTGGGAAATTAACTTAAGTTAATGTCGTCAAATAAATGGCAAAAAAGGGAAGAATGAGGATTTTTTAAATTTTTATTGTAGAAATAATATAAAATGAATCATACAATCACAGCGATTTGGCATGCTTAAAATTGATTGATGAAAAGAGATTTTGAGATCTTAAAATATCTTTGAGGAATGGCCGCCCACGTTCTTTCTAACAAGTCAAAAAGTTGTTGTGGGGTATACATACTCGGCAGAGCACTTCTTTGGAGCATAACCCATGCGTGCTCAATTGGGTTGACGTCTGGCGATTGAGCAGGCCACGGCAGAACGTTGATGCGAGCATCGGCAAGAGTGCGTCTCGCGCTACTACTCTAGCCGTGTGTGGACATGCATTAGTCGAAACGAATCAGCCAACCGAGTTCGCAAAGGAATAATCACGTCTGAAGCAATCCTTTCCACATAAATCTGAGCATTCAGGTTGCCCCTGATCCTAATGAGATCGATTCTTCCACCGTTCCAAATACCGGCCCAAACCATTACCGTTCCCCCTCTATATCAATGAACTTCCTGACAAAATTTCAAACGTTCTTGACGTCCAGAGGTCCTCCAAACTCAAGTACGTCTTGTATCCGGCCTCATATCGAAACGAGATTCATGGGAAAAGCAAACACCACGCCACTCTTCTTCCTAACAATTTCTGTGTTCGCGAGCCCTGTGCTATAGGAAGAACTCTCAGTGGCCTTCGAGAACGCAGACGCACTTCACGTAATCGATTTCGGATGGTTTGGTCGCTTATCAGCAAGTCTGAAGAGCTGTGGAGCCTCGTAGCCAACATCATGGCGGTCATGGTACGATTTCGTCGAGCAGTACTTTAGATGTACCGGTCCTGTCTGCGAGTGAGTTCATTAAGATAGACTGAAGGACAATTTAAAGTTTAAAATAAATAATGAAACCTTAAAATAAAATAAATCACCAAAATGAGAAAAAATTACGACATGTGGAAATTGACCCTGCTTCTACGTTAATGTACGGCAAATTTTTGAGCTTTGGCGGGCACAGACGAACCAAAACCAGCGTGTTTCACACCTCGAACTTAGAATGAACAGGGCCTGCGAGGAATTTGAAGAAACTATTGCCGTCGTCTTACCTCAAGTCTGTCTCCGTAGAGTGCGATAGGAATAGCTGCAGCTCAGACCGATGATAACACAAAAAAACGTAACGGACGTTTCGTATTCCCCTTTTTCTCCTCGAAAACTGAGCCGGTACAATTATTTTTTACATTAAAATTTTAAGAAAGAGTATGTCTAGGTTCTTATCATTTTCTTTTATGTTAAAAACTTTTCGAATTTGTCTGGTAGTCCTTTTATCACGGCGGTAAAAATGGGGCATTTTTGTTATTTTTGGTGTCATATTTTCTTTACCAATAAGTTGCTGAAAAAAAGGAAATAACAGGGACGTGTCTACAGCAAACCTCGATTTTATATTTAAAAAAATGATTGCTCTAGAAGCATTATTCAGGAAGAAAAAAGGGGAATACATTTGTCTGGAGAATCGCAGGCCCTGTTCCCTCTTAAGTCTTAACTTCTTCTTAACTTATGTAACTCTTAAGCTTATTTCTGGCTTGGACGGCGGCAAGACGTGGGTTCCTACGTAAATATAACTGTACTGAACGTAACTGAATGAATCGATTATCTCTGCTCGAAGATGTTCTATTTCTGCCTTTCCCCGGTTGTCTCTCAAAAGCATTAAATTTACTTACTTATAAAATGTATTGAAAAAGTAGTAATTTCGTAAAATTCCATAGAGAATGACTTAAATGGCGTTTAGCCAATAAGTTAAAACGGTGTATTATTTTGTATTTTATTATCGAACAATGTAAGCATAATGTAATAAAACTGCTTCACTCTATAGGTATTTATTATTGTGGTACTTACTACAATATAACAACTCTGATAACTTATCATTATTAATGCAGATGGAGACCAAAAATGTAAAAGACCAATATTGTGCGTCCGACTTCGACGCGACAACCGAACAAGAAGGTTTGGTCTACATATAATGGGGTTTATGTTGTAGAAATGTTCATATCTTTGGATTTGTATAAGTCGTTACAATTATTCAAATATAAGCTTGACAGCACACGCATAACACACATTTCGCCAGTTATGTTTAAATCCCATGTAATAGGGGGCGAGACTATTGCCACCAACCAGGTAAAAATCCAGAATCAGGGGTACAAATCCGGGCTGCTGCTGTTGAGAATTTGTTATTATTATTTTATTTTATTTTATATTATTTTATTTTATTTGTTAGGGACAAAAAACAGTTACATGCCAAGCTTAACTAAAGATTCTTAAATTAGCAAAGTACTTAGAAATACATCTAAATATAATCTATTCCATATTTATGTTACTACACATGTAACCCACAACATTGTCCACGAATTCACAAAAAAAAAGTTAAAAGAAAACAGACGTACAGTACAGTGTGCATCATAAAATACTATTAAGAAGAAGAAGAAAGAAATAAAAATATATATGTGTATATATACTTAAGAATTTAGTAATTCTATTGCTCTCGCCCTGAAACTATGTTTAGAAAGAGTAAATATGTCAAGCTCCATAAAGTGAGTGTTGTATACATCAACGAGGCGACGAAGACGAGGCACGCGCACCCCGGCGTTAGTCCTGCACGAATTAATATATATTATTAATATATTATTATTTGGTTAGACAGTAGTTACGGGTCGTCAGAAGCCCGAAAGTCTGACAACCAGTCTCACCAAGGGGTATCGTATTACCCAGTTACTGGGTTGTGGATGTCAAATAGACAGTCACTCCATGTAAAATCTGTAGACTGGAAGTCGACCCCAATATAGTTGGGAAAAAGGCTAGGCAGATTGACACACTAGTAACTAGCTGAGGCGAAACGATGCGAATGTGACCTGATGCTGATGCTAATTCCTGATGGAAAAACCCAATAACACTTTACCCAACCTGGGATTCGAACCCAGGTCCTCACGCTCAGCAGTACTTGCGACCAATAGACCAACGAGGCAGTCACATAGCATCAGCCATGATATTATCTTGTCCTGACACAAATTGTAATTTTATGCCATACATATCTTTGTAATGTTAGTAGCATAGCATATTTTTTTAATTCTCATCAGTCTGATGAGAATTAAAAAAATATGTCATCAAGGCAAGGCTGGGGTTGCGGGAAAGTCCGAAAGGGATACCGTGGCCCCTGGCAACGTACAGGCAACGGAAGGAACACGGGTGGGTTTTAGTCAGTGAGAGTCTGACACGCTCTCCCGCTCTGGGCGGAGCAAGCTAGCAAGCTGTTTAATAATTTCCCAACCAAAAAAGAAAACAAGACAACGTGTAACCAATTTTCACATAGGTATTCCCTGTTTTCTCGAGTCATACATTTGTTGATCGTACACCGAAATTAATGAATTCTAGCCAATTGATTCAAAAATATAAGGTTACCAAATGAATAACTGACTTAATTTTAATGTTAACAATTTTTTTGTTAAGGTACCGACTGTTTGAGATTAATTGAGATAGTTTTAACTTTTTATTATTAAGTAGTAGGTACAGTTTATGAGATAAATAGTGTCTGTATGATAACGAGATAACGAGCACGGTTTGAGATTGTGATTTCTAATTTTAGTTTGTATAAGGCGGATTCACAAAACTTTATGCAAAACAGAACGCTTGCTGTCAAGTCGGAAGTCTGGGAGCCAGCATTTCCGGAAATCACACATCGCGACAGGTGCTAGTACTCGTTGTCGTTGCGAATCGATGGTGATAATGATACCTTTAAACTACTCGAAAATAAAATACCATAGATACATTACATGTAAATATTTATTAAAAAAAGGAAAAGGAAATGAATACTTCTCATGAGAGAATAAACCTATTCCGAGTGCTCTGTGAGGAACACTGGATATGAATGACGATCGAAAGCTTTAAAACGCATGTAAACAAACAGATAATTCCGTGTTGGATGGTTGCGTTAACCAGCAGGACAAAGAACGTCATAATAATCAATTAGATTATAATTTAACAGTAACAGACATTTTTACGGTAGGCTTTCGCCAATTTGACAGTAAATCTGCTAGGGTTAGGTTTCGTTTTGCTGGGTCGTACGTAGGGATGTTGGTGAAAGTGTTCTTCATATCAGCTTCACATCTCGTTCCCTCTTGATTACCAACACATTGACAGACTGGCTCATCCTCTTCGTTCAGGGAACAATCACCGTTGTTCAAACAATAACCATAACACGCGTGCACTTCACACCTTTCCCCGAAATAACCGACATTACATCTGAAATAAAATATAATGACAAACAGTGTAAATGAGTGAACTTAATTCAATTCAACAACAAAAACTACCTGCAGAAGAAGAAGAATATGTTTTACCTGCAGCTAGGAAGTCCCTCTTCATTGAAACTACATTCGCCCTGGATACAATAGTTCATACAGTCCGATACCTCGCATCTATCACCTACATAATCTCTTTTGCATTGACAGACTGGCTCACTCTTGTTATTTAAGGAACAGTCACCGCTGTTCAGACAATATCCATGACACGAGTTGACTTCACATCTTTCCCCTGAATAACCGGCATTACAACTGAAATAACGAAAATGTCAAACATGGTTATTTAAACAAAGAAACCGACACAATGAGTAGAAAATGTTTTACCTGCAGGTAGGAAGTCCCTCATCATTGAAACTGCAGTCACCTTGCAAACAATACAACTCACAGACTGAGACATCACATCGCTGACCGGTGTAACCAGGTGTGCATTTGCAACGAGATTGTCCATTAAATTTCACACCATGAACACAAAATGGCCCATCATATTCTGTAGCAATTTTCATTGAGTTGTTGCTCACGGAGTTATTTCGTACCAGTCTCGTAAGTGCTTCGCAATCCTTAATTCCCATAATTTGTTCTTTAATTGTATAGTTAGCGGCTATACCATTAGGAATTTCATTATCCAATTTAAATATTTGAATAGGACGTTGCAATGCATTTACATCATTAATCTCTTTCCATACGTGGCAGGTGGAGCACCAGCCCAACGAGATGAGAGAGTTTTTTGAAACAGTCAATGTATTTGATAAGTTCGTTAATATTTTTTCATCAAAATCTAATGTATATGATGATCTTATTGCCTTATTTTTTCCATTCAAATCTGCACTAAAAGTATGGTATCGAACAATATTTTCATGCTCAATCCAAAATATTTTCTGCGTCTGTTGGTCAATAGCTAAGCTGTGTGGCTCCAGTTTGTAAGTTGTGTTGATAGACACTGAAGTAGTTTTAATAACAATTTCTCTCTCGGAGCCATTAAATCGAGCTCTCTCTATTGTAGGTGTCGTCGTCATGTTTGTGTTGATCCAGTAAATATACCTGTAAATTGAAAAGCAGTATTGAAGAAATCACGAAGTAGAAATGATTTTATGAAATTATAAATTACTAGCGGCCCGCTTCAGGCTTGATCGGGTAATCAAAGAATATGGACAAGAATTTAAGTTTTTTAGATTCATTCATCCCTAACCGCGAGTGCTATAAAATAAAATAGAAGGTCGGGGGACTCGAAATAACCTGCTCGGGATTGATATTTCTACCAACTCGGGAGCAGAACCCGATGTTCTTCGCACGACCAGAATGTCTAGGCGTTTCTTAGCTGCTCCTGCTGAATAAATAATCTTTAAAAACATGTTCAATTATATTATGATTTGTAGACTATGTACCCAACTTTTGAGTTAATTGAGCCACGTAGAAAAAATCGTCCCCTGAAAATTTTACGTCACAGTTAGGGGTAATGTTCTAAAAATCCAAAAAAAACGTAATTCTTATTTATTTGTTAAGAATACTAAGTTTCGAATTAATTGAACAGCGCGTTTAGATTCTTCGATTTTTTTAACACCCTTTGGAAGGCAGTTTTGAAAACCTAATAATGGCAAATTTTGTTAGCTTGGGGTGGAATAAAAGAGTTAACTGTATTAAATATTTCTAACATCTTTATTATGATTTACTTTTGTACGTTTTCGTGCCAAGTTTCAAATTTGTTGATTTGACCTAAGAAATGAGACTTTTCATTCAAACGAAATTCCCCATTTTCACCTCTTTAGGTTGTGAAGTTTTCAAAATCTTTTCTAAAGCTTTGTACAGACTGGCGCGACGCGACTCTAACAAAACAATTTCTGAAAAAACTTCTCGCGTCGCGCCTGTCTGCACGATGCCTTATATCTCGTCTCCCGTATACATAGAATCTACTGTGGTTTTGTAAGGTACCATTCCGTATCCGACCGCAGGAGGCAACTGCAGGCCACGTGTCGCCGCGACACGACTGGTTTCTATGAATTTCTATGAAATAGGTACCTTCCGTAGCTAGCGACACGTTGGTGGCAGCTACGGGCGTAATTACGTCCTACACGATCAATCGGAATTTGAATCGTTTTGAAATAAATTGCTAATCGATTGCTCCATAGGATCGAAAAAAAATCTGCTCAACAACCTAAATAACGCAATGAATGTTGTTGAACTGTCAAAATGAAAGAAATTTGTCGTAATCGTTTTACGAAAATGTGTTGCGTAATTAGATAGTAGTAGTGCCAGCGATAACTCGTTTTTCTATCTTCAATCTACCGACTGAAATAAGGATTGCTGCCGCCTGCGGTCGGCTTCGCCGCGACACGTCGAGTGCAGTTGCTGCCTGCGGTCGGGTACGGAATGGTACATTACTTCTTTATATATTATAGTTTATTACAGATTAAAACTATGACTGGTAAACTTACCCTCTACAGCTATCCACGGCAATATCACCGGGTATCCCGTCATCCAACTGGATTAAAAGATTTCCGTAGACATTGTTCTTAAATCCAGGTTTTAATGAAATCCAGTTAATGCTTCTTTCATTTGAGTCACTGAAGAACAGTGATTCTGTGGCCGGGTCGAATGCGATACCCTTAATGTTTCTGCCGCTTCTTTCGGTAAAATATTTATATTCCATGGAAGATAAGTTATAACCACATAAAGCGTCGTTGTCACTCTGTTTGTCGACGTACAGCATCATGTTGTGAATTTCATCGTAAGCTAACGCTGCGAGGTTTTGAGAATTAAAACGGACGATGTCGGATTTGATTCCATTTGTATAAAATACTAGTTGATCTCCCATAGATAAAGAGATGTCTGAAACAAAAGTATAACATTCTTCTTTAACATGCTGATTGCCAAATAAATCCTTCCTTTTGTATAGAGGATTGGTGGACTTTGCACCATGTTCCTCATATCTCAAGAAACTTAATAAGCCCTATTGATGAACTCCTGTTTCATGAGCGGTAATAATTTGACAATAAAAAATTAAGGGCCTAAACTACTTCAAATTGCTTAGCACGATCCTCCGTTTTATCGAAAATACTGCAGAATTAATTTTGGAATAAATATATGTTAAAGTTAAAGATTAATGTTAAGTACGATGTTTGATGAAAACACGATTCCATAAAATTTCAAACAAACCAAAGTTACCTCCAAACCGTACATTGAACCGCTCGTATTCCTCGGGAAAGGGGAAAAGTTCCTCGGGCAAGGCCAGAAAGCCCCCAAACCGATTCCTCGTCCCCCTTCGAGGTTGCAGAGATGACTTTACGACTGGTCGTTGGGCAGTTGCCCGCCAGACA
This sequence comes from Xanthia icteritia, assembly GCA_949128155.2. NCBI lineage: Eukaryota > Metazoa > Arthropoda > Insecta > Lepidoptera > Noctuidae > Xanthia > Xanthia icteritia. The sequence continues at coordinate 15,896,187 of OX421947.2, read as the reverse complement.
CAACATCTATCTGGTCGGAAGATCCTCCCTTTTCTAAAGAGGATGAGTGAACTTTACACCCTATTCTCACGGGATAGAGGCTTATGAGGGTGAAACCGCGGGGCGCAGCTAGTAATATCCATACTAATATTATAAATTCGAAAGTAACTCTGTCTGTCTGTATAAACCACTGAACGGATTTCGATAAAAATTGGGAAGCAGATAGGTGGCATCTTGGAGAAGGACATAGGGTACTTTTTGTCTCAAAAACAATCCTAAAGGGGGTGATATAGGGGATGAAACTTTGTATGGGAAATCTAGCATTTCTTAAGTTAGGGATATGAAAATTCAAATTTATGCTTTTGGTAAAAAATAAAGAATTACGCATTTCAGCGTTTTTGTACAATCATCCCCCAAAGGGTCAAATGAGGATGATTTTAAAATTCACAGGTATATTGATTTGTTTGTCTTCGTTTCAAGAGATTTACGGCGTTGGAAATATAGTCTTAGTCCGTATCTTGAATTAACAATTAGTCTTTATTTCATTAAAATCGGCTCACTCTGTCAAAAGTTAATAGGTACAATTTACAGTCATAAACTAACTTTTCTAACATGTAGGTATTATGTGTTCAATTCGAGATTCGATACGAGAAAAATTTAAAAAAATTTACATTTTGACTGTAGCCTCACAATATACATTTGGAAACCTACTACAAAAATATATGAAATTTTAAGAAAATGTCCGATACATAGTTTAAGTACCAGGAATAAAAATAACCTTGCTGTACATCGCTCACGTCTCCACAGAGAGATAGCAACTCGTTCATGGGTAATGTATACGCTTTTACAACAAACTTCCCATTTATATTCGAAACTTACCCATTAAACGATTTAAAACCAAACTTTGTAAAAAAGGGTACTATAAAATTTCAGATTATTTAAAAGATAAAAAAGCTTGGGATTGAGCTGCTCGCTCTGATAAGTCTTGTGATAAAACCATAAAACTTGACATTATAATTATTCACTAAAATCGTCTAAATGTACCAGTTTTATATAATCGTTGACATTGTTGAATATTACATACAAAATGACATAATTAATTTGTAAAGTATTACATAATTAAATTTTTTGTGAATGGACTATGTGGATATTTTGTTTTCTTTCATTAATTGTTTCTTTCTCAGTTTGTTTTAATGATAACAAACTTAAATTTGTGGTTCATACTCGTATATTACTATAAATTACCAATTTTCGATTCCTCTTCACTTGACCTTGCTTCTCGCCAAACTTCATGCTGCTGAGCTAGCGGGAAGTATCAAATAGACTGGTTTATTTGCGAGTGTCAAAATATGCGGCATAAATGGCAGTATTATTTTATTGCGATGACTTGGAAGTTTTATTTTCATAATAGCTCCAAGAAACCATAGATCTAGGTTGTTGATATCTATTTCAACTTGATGCCTGTACAAGTTCCTGGGAAAAAGGGCCTTGACAGACAACGAAGTCATCCTTTAAGGGGTTTTTTTTTTACTTACTGAACCCTAAACCACATATTTTATTATCTGCCTGTTACCTTTTCATGCTGCAACGGCTGAACAGATGTAGATGAAAGGTATACGGATAGGCCATGACCTGGGCTAGGACATAGGATACTCTGAATCCCGGTAGCACGTTCCTGTGGGATATTTTCCGACATCCACGCGGACGAATCCGCGGGCAAAAGCTAGTAATATTATAAATACGAAAGTGAGTTTGTTTGTTACGCTTTCACGCTAAACGGCTGAATGGATTTGGATGAAATTTGGCACATGGGTAGAAAATGACCTGGATTAGGACATAGAATACTTTTTATCCCGATATTCCCACGGGATCAAGACTTATGCGGCTGAAACCGCGGGGCGCAGCTAGTACCTACGATGTTGTTTTATCCTCTACCTGAAAATAGCCTATTACAATTTTTTCTTCCTGATCTTTCTGTTTCTCTTTCCTGTTTTGTATGAACATAAAGTTAATTATATTTCACGGCTACCTATACGATAGATGCCTTCTATTATTAACGCCCAGATAAGAGATATCTGAAGCGGAAAATTCAAATTTAACTTAATTAATACTGAAACCTATCCTGAACCTCGTGAATAACGAACTGAATTTAACATAAGGAAATATCACGCTGTTTTTCCCCGTAGGGTTAGGCAGGGTAGAAGTGTACCTATGGGCATAGTACACCACATTTTGCCAGTTATGTTTAAGTCATATGTAATAGGGGGCGAGCTTATCGCGACCAACCGGGCACAAATCCAAACTCCGGGGTAATAAACATCATTACTATAGTATTTCCCCAAGGTACAGTAGACGTTCAAAAGTGCATGGGCACGTTAAGAGTCGTTTTGCTGTGCGCGGTATGGTTTATCTGTATATGTAAGCAACACGGTGCACACACCACAGAGATCGCAGTTTTGCATTTCACACACTGTCGTATCGCGGCGCACTACACGAAAAAAAAAATATGTCCATCGCTTTTGTTAGACACGGTAACACACATCTTTAACAATATGCATCGTGCACGTGACCTTGAAGAGTTTATTGAATTGCTTAAATTCGAACGAATATTAGAAGTGTTGATAGCAGTCAGGTGTAAGGCGTTGGACTGTGATGCAGCTGTCCTAGGTCCTGATCTCATATAGAACAGCGCGTTTTTCGCAAATATTATTTTAAAAAAATCTGCCTTTTTTATTAATGTTGTTATTACAATAAAGGTTTGAGAATAAAAAATGCGCGGTATGTGATAACAAAAATGAAAAATATGTATTCGTTATATTTATTTTACATAAAGTTAACAAACTGCTACAATTATTTATTATTACTTAGCTGAATAAGATGTGAAATAGATGTCAAGAAATTTAAGAAATTGTAGCAAATTGTATTATTTTTCCGTAATTAAATTATGAATTATTTTAAATGGGGTTATTTTACCATAAATAATAAGCTTCGATCATGATCGAAATAGTAAAATGTAAACAATCTACTTACAAAATAAGTGATTTTAAGGTTAAGTACGAGTATATATAGTTTTAAGGTTAATATTGTGTGTTCTCGCTACGAAACTTGAGCATTACGGACTTGGGAAACTTGCGCTCAGTTTAGTAAAATCGTATTTAAATGATAGACAACAGCAAGTTCAAATAAATGGTGTCAATTCACTCGATTTAAAAGTAGAAATGGGTGTACCACAAGGATCAATATTGGGTCCTTTCCTCTTTTTAGTATATATTAATGATCTCCCCCATTTGTTAAAAACTCAACCACAAATGGTGTTATTTGCTGATGATACTTCCTTAATTTTTAAAATTAATAGACGTGCATCAAATCTTGACGACGTAAATAACGTCCTACAGCAGGTCCACAATTGGTTCACTGCTAATAATTTAGTATTAAATGGGAAAAAAACTAAGTGCATAAGATTTTCGTTACCAAATGTCAAAAGTAGTAATTGTGAGATAGTATTGAATCAAGAGAAACTAGAATTCGTCGATAAAACTGTTTTCCTGGGGATCACGCTCAACTCAAGGCTTCAATGGGGTCCTCATTTAACATCCCTTTCAGGACGGCTAAGTTCAGCAGCATTTGCTGTGAGAAAAATCCGTCAAAATTCAAATTCAAAATTCAAAAGTCATTTATTCAAACTAGGCTGAGAATCAGCACTTTTTGAACGTCAAAATTACATAAGACAGTCCCCCAAAACGCCCACCCTTCACCACTTCCTAGTGCTTTAGCTGGGAAGAAGAAGTGGCGCAACAAACTCCCCAGCAGCACAGCTGTCTGTTCAGTTAGAAAAAAATGAATCTATATAATAGTATGCAAAATGATATTTACATTACGCAACACAAAACATAATTTAAATTATAAAATTAATAGCCATATGAAAGCTAGCACACGCCAATATACCAACCAAAAACATCGAGAACTATACTCAAGCAGAAATAAAAATAACTTAACGAAAACAATATCTAAATAAAAGCCTCCAGGCATAAAGGGCGTGCCCGCTTACAAATAGCTGTAACTAGAAGTTATAATTGATAAACTAGGACCATCGAGGTAAATTAAAAAAATATCGAGGTCGCTAGCTAACATATTGCAATACAACTCATTAAAAAAAAAATTGTAATGAGTAGATTATGTCAACAATAAATTAAAATAAAATAAATTGACTTATAAAGTAAAATTATAAACAATTATATAAACTCATATAACCTGTCAGTAATAAGCTAATTCTGGAGAAAGAACATTTAAACATTGTCTTGAGTTAATCACAGCGACCAACTATTCTTATCATTTAAGTAGTCGTTGATAGAATAGTATGCCTTTGAACAGAGGTTGGATTTTACTTTAGTTTTGAACGCATTAAAAGGCAAATCTAGCAAAGAAGAAGGTAGCTTGTTATAAAAGGTTATACCAAGCCCAACAAATGGGTTATGAACCTTATGAAGCCGGTGAAAGGGAGTACGTAGTTGGTCCTTATTTCTAGTATTAACATTGTGAATATCACTGTTTTTAGTATATAAGTGTATATTATGCCTAATATATAATATGTTGGCGAAAATGAATTGTGAATATTGTGATGCCACTGTGAGGATACCGATATCTTTGAAAAGATCTCTCAGAGAAACTCTGGCACCTAGCTGGTAAATTGCTCGAACAGCTCGTTTTTGAAGTACAAATATATTTTGAATATCAGCAGCTTTGCCCCACAGCAGAATACCGTAGGACATAACGCTATGAAAATAACTAAAATAGACTAACCGAGCTGTATCAACGTCAGTGTATTGTCTTACTTTCCTGACGGCGTAGGCGGCCGAACTGAGCCTTCCCGCTAGGCTCGATATATGTTGGCCCCACTGAAGTTTGGCATCTACTGTTATGCCCAGAAAAACTGCTGAGTTTACAGTTTCAAGCAACTCTTTATCTAAGACGATGTTGGGTCCTAGATTTCTAACATTTGGAAGGGCGAACTTTACACATTTCGTTTTCTTGCTATTGAGAACTAGGTTATTTGTCGAAAACCAATCCGTAACCATTGAGAGTGCACTGTTTACATCATCAAAGTCTTGTCTATTCCTGTCTACTTTAAAAATAAGTGAAGTATCATCTGCAAACAGTACAACTTCACAGATACCCTTTAAATAGAATGGTAAGTCATTGATATAGACTAAGAACAAGAATGGACCCAGTATTGAGCCTTGAGGTACACCTAACTGAACTGGTAGCCCGGAAGATTTCGCACCATTAACATCTACACATTGGGACCTATCATGTAAATAAGAATTTATAAGGTTGAGAGCTTCATTTTGCACACCGTAATGACGCAGTTTAAACGCAAAAGCGTGTCATGGTGCACGCAATCAAAGGCTTTGGAGAGATCACAGAAAACCCCAATAGCATTTTGCGAGTTCTCCCATGCGTTAAATATGTGTTTCAGCAGAGCAACACCCGCATCTGTAGTCGAACGACCCTTTGTAAAGCCATATTGTTCATTATGAAGGAGGCTATTTAAATTAAAATGTCTTAGCAACTGCTTGAGTATTAACTTTTCAAATATTTTGCTAAATGCTGGTAATATAGAAATAGGCCTGAAAATGCCAACGTCATTTTTATTACCTGATTTAAATAATGGTATGACTTTACTACGCTTCATGAGGTCAGGAAAAGTTCCTAAATCAACACATTTATTAAAAGTAACAGCTAGATAGGGGGCTACGATGTCTATTATATTGCTTAAAAGTTTAATGGAGATGCCCCAGCAATCACCAGTGTTTTTAGACTTGAGTGTGTTAAAAACATTAACTACATCACGCGGCGCTACATGTTCGAAGCTAAATAAGCAACTACTTTTAGACACACTACTAAGCAAAAGGTTTTCAGCTTTAGACGGGGACGAATTTAAGGAGCGAGTCGTAGTTATAGGTATGTTTGCAAAAAACTCATTAAACGCCTCAGCTACGTCAGCTGCAACTAATTTATTGTCGACCATAATCTCAAGTTGTTTATCTTGCTTAACCGATTTACCCATTTCATTGTTAATAATGTTCCAAGTGGTTTTTACTTTATTATTGGAATTTTTAATTGTATCGCTTAAAAATTTAGATTTAGCAAAAACACTAACCTTTTTAAATAATTTTGAATAATTTTTGACATACTCTACGAAAGGAGTATCAAACCAATATTTTTTCATACCATATAACTCGTATAGTCTCGCTCTACTTTTATAAATACCTGGAGTGGCCCATTGGTTAAAGCCAACGGAGGTGCCATTTATTTTAATAAGAATAAGAATAAGAATAAGAAATTTTATTTGCTCAAACATGTGTATACATACAGAATTAAAATAATACATGCATGCAAGATCTTAAATAAGAGCGGCTCACGACATGCCTGCCATATCTCATGGCGTGCAAATATCTTAGGTACACACAATTATTATTATTGAATTAATGATTTTTAAATATTACTCTTTAAATACATTAAATATCAGTCATTACATATCATATTTTTTAATATTCAATCATTTACATTATCAATTATTTATTTTCCTTGTCCAATATTACAGATTACAACTATCACAATGAAGATTTATATTACTTTAACAGGCATTCAATTATTATTATTATAAAATTCACAATATAGGCATGACCATAATACTACAATCTTAATTATATTTATTTATAATAGTCACCATGAGTCGTTTAAAAATTCTGTAATGCTATAATATGCTTTTTGTGCCAAAAACAATTTCATTGTTTGTTTAAATTTAGGTATAGGTTGCTCTTTCCAACTTTTGGGCAATTTGTTGTAGACAATTGGTGCCATGCAAAAAACACTCTTGCGCATAAGTGCAGTTTTCGATGTATGTACTATCAGTTTGCTATCATCACGTCTATTTCTTGGAAATTTGTCTGCCATACGAGGAAACAAGTGTGGATTTGTTTTTACGAACATTGCTATTTCTAATATATAAAGCGCAGGTAATGTCAATATATGATATTTAGTGAAATAATTTTTGCAACTATCGGTAGTTTTGAGGTTAAACATTGATCTCAAGCAGCACTTTTGTCTTTTAAAGATGATATCCCTATCGGTTGAGTGACCCCAGAAGATAACGCCATATCTAATGATAGATTCAACCAAACCATAGTAGGCCGTTAATAGCGCTTCTATATTTAGAGTACGTGATAATTTATGTAACGCATATGCACCACTGCTTATTCTTTTGGCTAGAGCCTCGATATGCGCTTTCCAATTTAAGTTTCTGTCGATTGTAAGTCCTAAAAATTTTGTAGTATTAGCTGTCTGTATTTTATTATTACTATATTCAATGTCAAGATTAGAGAATAATGATGATCGTTGGCTAAAGTGCATAATCAAAGTTTTATTTATATTAATTTTCAAATTATTATTATTCAACCACGTTACCGCGTCAATTAATGTATTTTTTATGTCCGTTTCATATGTATTCTTATTATGGCATGGTATAGTTATCGTACTGTCATCCGCAAACAGTGTCATGGGATGTTTAATGGATTTAGGGAAGTCATTAATATAGAGTGTAAACAGAAGTGGTCCGAGTACACTGCCTTGCGGAACTCCATGAGGGACGGTACGCTCGCATGACGTGAAATTCTCTTTACGTTTGTAGCTCATATTTATTCTACTAATTTGCGTTACTTGTTTTCTGTCATGTAGGTATGATTGTATTAGATTAAGTATGTTTCCTCTTATACCATATGCATCAAGTTTATTTAATAATATATTATGTTGGACATAATCAAATGCCTGTGTCATGTCGCAGAAAATGGCACAGACTGGTGTATTTTTATCCATGTTTGTAATAACCGTATGCAAGAAGTCGTATATAGCCAAGTTTATTGTTTTTTTCTCCCTAAATCCTTTCTGTTCATCACAGAGTATATGATTTTTTTCAAAATAGGTATTAAGTTCCCTGTATATATATTTTTCAATAATTTATTTTTTAATAGTTTTAGTCTTGAAAGTAGATTGGTATTCTTTTTGCACAACATCAAAAAGGCTCCATAGATTTCATTTGGATTCTCGTGTTCTACTATAGATGGTGTAATTCTATGAGCTATATTATTTTTAAACTTATTGCAACGACTAGCTGTATAAGGCCTACATTCTATTTTATGCGGCTTTTTATGTAATGGCATGGGGAAACTAGCCAATAAACCACAGTGGTCTGACGTTAAGTCACTTGACACTAATTTATTTTTGGCATCACAATCACTAAATATATTATCAAGACAAGTTGACGAGGTTGCTGTGATCCTAGTAGGTTCAAAAAACAAGTTAATTAAATTATAAGACCTAAAGAGATTAAGAAGTCTAGTACTTAATGGAGTAACATCTAGAATATTAATATTAAAATCTCCACATAAAATTATACTTTTATTACTTGGTTTTAACCTATTGAGTGAATCCTCCATAACCGATTCAAAGCTAACAAAATCACCAGAGGGGGGTCGATAAACGCAAATTATAACGTATCGCTCGAGTTCAACACAAGACAACTCAATAGTGCGCTCGATGGAAAGATTAACTAAATCTAAACGTTGTTTACATTTCAACTTGTTTGAAACAAGAACTAAAGATCCACCGCGAATGGCGCTTTTTCTTACAAACGCACTTTGTACAGTAAAATTATCATCATTGATAAATACTACTTCATGTTCTTTCAACCAGTGTTCAGTCAAACATAACACCTGAACATCATAGTTCTCCATAAATAAACTTAACTCTAGCTCTTTGCCGGACAGACCCTGCATATTTTGATGAACAACATTCAATATATGCGGCTCATCCGTTGTCGCTCCTAATAGTTTAAACTACAAGGCGTATCAAAAGTGGTGTTAGTACCACTACTAACAGTAATCGATGGTACAGTACAGGTACCAGTGTCACTATGTATATTGTATGCTAAAAGATTAGCAATTTGTCTTCTACAACTAGGTGGCAAATACATTGTATAATTTGTCAGTTTGTAATCAGTAATAAATTGATTACAATCAAAATATAAAATAGCGTCACTGTGACGACAAGTCCTATTATAAATTAACATGTTTAATTTATAAATGTGCCTATTTGTCTCATTAGACAAATATCGAGAATATGGCAAGGCACAGAAAATAAATTTACAATTATTGGTTTCATTGAGATGTAACATCAAATGGACACATTCAATTATGTCCTTTTTTCTTACAGTTAAACTGTCCCCATATAGTAATATAACAGTGGAACTGGGGTTTATTTTTGCCATTTTAATATTATTAATTAATTGGCTAATACTGGCACCGGGTAAACAATTATTAATTACATATTGTTGCGAACACTGATTAAATATACTTCCAAAACCTTGACCAAATTTGTCAGTAAATACATAAGTTGTTTTATTCTTATTATTATTTTTTATGCCATCCAAACAGCTACCTACAGGCTGAGCCACTGAGGGTAAAGGTGTAACCAGTTGAGATTCGGGCTCATGGGAGCAGGCACAGCTAAAAGAGAGGTTATTTGTCAGAGACTCATACCTCTCGGCGTTGTACTTGACCAGGTCTGCCAGTTCATTGGCCTCCTGCAAGCGCTTACTCAGGTCTTGTTGAGAAGCCTCATATTTACTAAAGATATCCTTTAGAGCATATTCCCTTACAAACAATTCATCTTGTAGGTGCTGAGTGTCTGTATCATACATAGTATTACATAATTGTAATTCACTATTACACTTCTTTAATTCTTTAATTAAATTTAGATTTTTTTGCCTAAGTTTTATATTTAATTTGTTCTTTTTGGCGCTTTAGTGATTTTTTTGAATTAATCTATTAATTTTAATATATTTTTTTAACTTATTATGGCTAGTAAACAAATTGCATTTAGTAATAGTATCATCAGTTAAGTCTATTGTTACAATTGGCTCAACACATGTGGGTCCAGACCCGCTACCAACCAACTCATCATAAAGACTGCAGGTGATCGCAGCGTCTTCACTGGCTTTGAGAGATTCCAAACAGGTTATTGTGTTGTGGGCCCTGCTTAATTCCAGTTCCAATTCAGAAATCCGTCTCAAAGCCAGTTCGTCAATTTACTGATGTAGATACCGCGAGACTAGTCTATTTTAGTTACTTTCATAGTATTATGTCGTACGGTATTCTACTATGGGGACGGGCTGCAGACATCGAGTCTATTTTTATTCTGCAGAAAAGAGCCATTAGAGCCATCTATGGCCTCCGCAGGCGCGACTCTCTAAGGGAACAGTTTAAAGATATTAACATCATGACGGTACCTTGTCAATATATTTATGAAAACATCATGTACGTAAGGAAAAATCTACATCTTTTTAGTAAAAGAGGTGCAAAACACAATTATATCACTAGGAATAGGGACCAATTAGTTCAACCGGGTTTCAGGCTGGCTAAAGTGGACTCATCTTTCATGGGGTACTGTTTAAAATGTTACAATAAAATACTTCCTCACATACTTCAACTGAATGAAACGATTTAAATCTTATATTAAACGCACACTATGCAGCCAAGCATATTATAAGTTGGGGGATTACATCGCTGATAAAAATGCTTGGCTCAACGCTGGTCCTGCTCCACAAGCATAAACTAATTGATCAGCATTTGAAAATACCGTTGGAGCTGCTGAAGATTTTAAAAACTATCTTTGCATTGTATAAATTCAATGTCTTAGCATTGTATAATTGCATGGCACATGTGTGGGTACTATGTACCGACTATAAAGCTACCATTTAGGTACTGGGTATATCTTTCATTGACTTGAATGTGCCCTGGCGGCTGAGAGTATGTCATGCTCACTGTGAGCATGACATACTCTATTTTTGTATTTTCAAATGCTGATCAATTAGTTTATGCTTGTGGAGCAGGACCAGCGTTGAGCCAAGCATTTTTATCAGCGATGTAATCCCCCAACTTATAATATGCTTGGCTGCATAGTGTGCGTTTAATATAAGATTTAAATCGTTTCATTCAGTTGAAGTATGTGAGGAAGTATTTTATTGTAACATTTTAAACAGTACCCCATGAAAGATGAGTCCACTTTAGCCAGCCTGAAACCCGGTTGAACTAATTGGTCCCTATTCCTAGTGATATAATTGTGTTTTGCACCTCTTTTACTAAAAAGATGTAGATTTTTCCTTACGTACATGATGTTTTCACAAATATATTGACAAGGTACCGTCATGATGTTAATATCTTTAAACTGTTCCCTTAGAGAGTCGCGCCTGCGGAGGCCATAGATGGCTCTAATGGCTCTTTTCTGCAGAATAAAAATAGACTCGATGTCTGCAGCCCGTCCCCATAGTAGAATACCGTACGACATAATACTATGAAAGTAACTAAAATAGACTAGTCTCGCGGTATCTACATCAGTAAATTGACGGATTTTTCTCACAGCAAATGCTGCTGAACTTAGCCGTCCTGAAAGGGATGTTAAATGAGGACCCCATTGAAGCCTTGAGTCGAGCGTGATCCCCAGGAAAACAGTTTTATCGACGAATTCTAGTTTCTCTTGATTCAATACTATCTCACAATTACTACTTTTGACATTTGGTAACGAAAATCTTATGCACTTAGTTTTTTTCCCATTTAATACAAAATTATTAGCAGTGAACCAATTGTGGACCTGCTGTAGGGCGTTATTTACGTCGTCAAGATTTGATGCACGTCTATTAATTTTAAAAATTAAGGAAGTATCATCAGCAAATAACACCATTTGTGGTTGAGTTTTTAACAAATGGGGGAGATCATTAATATATACTAAAAAGAGGAAAGGACCCAATATTGATCCTTGTGGTACACCCATTTCTACTTTTAAATCGAGTGAATTGACACCATTTATTTGAACTTGCTGTTGTCTATCATTCAAATACGATTTTACTAAACTGAGCGCAAGTTTCCCAAGTCCGTAATGCTCAAGTTTCAAGATTAAGGTTACGTGGTCGACACAGTCAAATGCCTTGGAGAGGTCACAAAAAATTCCTATGGCGTCTTGGGCCTCTTCCCACGCCGTAAATATGTGTTTTAATAACGTGACACCGGCGTCAGTCGTACAACGTCCCTTGTTGAAACCATACTGTTGATCATGTAAGATTTTTTTGGTGTTAAAACGATTGAGCAGTTGGTTAAGCATTACCTTTTCAAACACCTTGCTTAAAACTGGCAACACGGATACGGGTCTATAATTATTGGTGTCTTTACTGTCCCCGGATTTGAAAAGTGGTATTACCTTACTATATTTCATTAGATCAGGGAAGATTCCTTGATCCACACACAAATTAAATATTAAGGCTAAGTAGGGCGCTATAGTCTCAATAATGGAGGTACAAACTTTAATTGACATTCCCCATAGATCTTCGGTTAATTTGATCTTGATTTGTTTGAAAGCTTTTAGTACTATTAAGGGGTTTATATGCTTGAATTTAAATTCAATCGGGCAGGATGAAACATTTGCTCTTAATAAATCAATAGAACGCGAGGGCGAGGAATTTAGGGATTCAGTAGTTTTAACTGGGATACTGGTAAAGAAATTTACAAATTCTTGAGCAACTTCTTTGTTAGTGCTTATGAGACCACGTGAAGTTTCTAGTGTGAAATCATTATTATGTCTTTTATTCCTGTTTGTTTCGTCATTGATAATTTTCCAAACCGTCTTTATTTTATTATCGGCTGATTTGGTCTTGTTGCTAATGTACAAGGCTTTAGCTACCTTGCAAGTCTTTTTAAAAGTTTTAGAGTAAGTAGCAACGTATTTATTAAAAGATTCAGAGTTAATATAAGGCTTAAGGCCATACAGCTCAAACAATTTTTCCCTGCTTTTCCTAATACCCTTAGTTGCCCAGTCACTGAACAAAAAAATCAACTTTATTGTTTGTGCATTCGCTCCCGACATTATGTACATAAAAGAAAGACGTTGTAAATAAAAACTATGCCTCTCGTACTCACCCCAGGAGTGGGCCAACCCCACGTACAGCGCAACCAACACCAGCACACATTGCGTTCTACACATTTTAAACTTCAGAAATACAAATTTGTTTCAACAGAGGTAGATGGGGCGTCCACCGCTGATGATCGCTCTTGAGATATTAAAAAAGTTAGTTTAATGTAAGCATTTATCGCTTACGGAAAACTAACTTTATCGAGCGGATATTCTCTTATCGAGCGGTAATTCCCAGTTGCTCTATAGCTAATTAGTGCCCACAACGCAATTAACGATCTCATTTATTCGTTTTACTAAAATAGCATGGCGAATGTATTGGGATATCTCCCGTGTCTTCTTCTACCAAATAATAATACATTTTTTTTTTCAACCGTAAATAAACTGTGACAAAACCAAAACGACCTTCTTTAGGTGGCTTCCCACTTGTCGATTTTTTTTATATTTTAGTTTCGCTTATCGATCATTTACCTTCTTCATTACAACATAAAAAATATAAATAAATAAATACTAACATAAATCAGTCGGTTTTGAACATTAAAAAGAAATACGTATAGGTAACCTAGCGGTGAGCAGAATTCAGCGATTTTGTATATGTAATTATAAATAAAACACATTTCAGTCAGTTCTTTCATACTGTATTCCAGTTTGGGGGGGTGCAACGTTAAACGAATTTATTAGGCTTGAGCGTGCACAACGGGCGGTCTTAAAAGTTATGCGATCTCTACCTCGAAGATATTCCACAATACAACTATATGCTGAATGTGAAGTGTTAACCGTTAGGCAGCTCTATGTTCTCCATACGGTAATCCGTAAACACTCTTCCCGTCCCCACAAAGAACCTACAGGCAGAAATAAGCACAACATCTTTCCACAAGAATATCACAGAACAACGTTTGCCAGGCGCCAGTATTACATCACCAGCACAAAATTATATAACACTTTAAACAAAGTATTAAAATTATCCACAAAATCAAAATATCAATGCAAACACACGTTACATAATTACCTATTAACATTGACTCATCAACACACAGAGGATATTCTTTTAGGCAAACTTTAAAGTTAAATACAAATATTAAACTAATTCCAATTTTCCACACACAACACACACTTACACACATTCAATCCCAAATTAACGGCATACCTTCACTTCTTTTGATTTGTATAAGTAGGTATAACCTTTATTTTAATTTTTGCGATGTTTAGTAGCTGTCCTAGAGCTGTAAAAATTTCTGGCTTGTAACAATGTTGCGGAGGGACACTGATCTTCTAAGATACAGGTACTAACCTAGTTTAGAGGTCAGGGTTTCAATGTATTACTACCTAGCATAAGCCTCTCAATGTATGTACTTCTACTATACCATTGTAATAGTTTTAAGGCTATAGTTTCAATAAAAGATTTATTTATTTATTTTATTTATTTATTTACATAACCAGGCATTTCCATGGTATTCTTTTCTAATAATATTATTTGAAATACCTTTAATCAGTTTGTCAGTTTCTTAGCAAAAATTTTGGGTTTAAGAATCGACGGCTCGAATTCATTGAAATGAAATGAAATGAAATTGTTTATTCTGTAAATAGGATATTGGTATCACTTTTACACGTCATCTTAAAAAATAAATTAAAAATTAGCTAGATAAGTTCGGCGTTTCCTATCTGACTACTCTGAGAAGAAAGGCCGAAACAAACTCAGAGGTCACAGTCTCTTTTAAAGTCCAGACATAATCTTGGTCAGGCCATATGAGGACCATGTAGATTAGTGTCTGAAATGGTCTTTTGAGAAAAGAACCACACAGATTTGAGTGGACCTGTCCTGTCAGTGCAAGCATTTGTCAGTAATCGTGGAGCTCAACCCAGAACTTAAGGAGCTCAACTCGACGAACAATACCAAAGAAAGGACATTTGGGTAGGCCTCATAAACTACTCAAACTGCCAGACCATCATTAAAACTAAATAAGAAAGAAAAAATAATAATAATTAAAAAATCCACATGGTCCTCACATTGGTGGGCGTGACTAATATGCATGCTAATTAATCTTATTATTTAGTTTTAATTATTTGGTATTTATTTATCTAGTTTGTATTCATTTATTTGTATATTTATTTAGTGAAATAGACGATGATTTATAACGAAAACGAGCGCGTAAAATTTTATGAACAGACCTTTGGGCGTATAGATATTATGGAAATACTACTAAATATATTTACTCAAAATAAAATGATTTATAATATTGAATAAATTATCTATCCCTGTACGGTTTTTATATAGCCATTTTTTGACTACATAAGTTATTTATTTTTGCCCAAAGACAAGTTAAAATTTGTATTGAAATATAGAAGTTTCGACGCTCATAATTTCCACACCAATATTTTTTTTGCAATTCTGCTTCCATACAGGGCTAGATAATGACAAGACAAATTGATATAATTTATAGTTTTGAACGTACACCGACAGACAGACGGAGGAAGAATGACTAATTGGCGTCCCCTTAAGTTTAAAACTTAAAATATCTTTGTACTAATTTGTACATGTGTTATTTTCTAGTGCCGCCATAGCGCCCTCACCGGACAGCTTCGTTCTTCGACAGTAAAAACCACCATTTTCATTGGACTCTGATCTCCCAGCACTTGTTTTTTCTTCTGTGGTAAGTTCTATTTTCAAATCTCTTTCATTCAGAGTTGAGAACCAACATTTCGTGAAGAGATATCAGGGGAATGTCTTGTAACATTATTAACTCACTCAAGCCCAATTCGAGCAAAACCGAGTCTTGCACATTCCATCTCCGCAATAGAGAGGCGTGACGCAAACTTAACATCGTTTGGGGTCCATCGAGCACAGCAACTCTCCTAAATATCTTGGTGTTACTCTGGACAGGTCTTTAACATTCAGCAAAAACTGCAAGAACATCAAGCAGAAGGTGAACTCTCGCAACAGTTTTCTTCAGCGACTAGTCTCATCGAAGTGGGGTGCTTCGCCGGACGTTATATGGAATACTGAGCTGGCTGGCTCTATTTTTTCGCGGGTGAATTGCAGTGCTTTCCGAGGTACGGAGGGGTTTTGGTATGTAATGGATGTTCACCCATCCACAGATCGGGTAATTGAAAGAGCAATTGTCTTGCCTTGGTTAAAATACAACCTTTAAAGAATTCTCTTCTTTACTACCCGTAAAGAAGAGAAATCTAGTATTTATTTTCAGAGGCTAATAACATCTACTAGATGGCTCTGTATTAAAAAACAACTACCATTGACTTTTTCGGGAATAACGCTTTTTTGTTACGTGAAGATTTCTACCAGTCAACTCCTACCGCAAGCCGCGTTAATTCTTTGTTTTAAAAAGATAATTAAAAAAAACACACTAAACAAAAAGTCGATGCGTTAACCGGGTTCCAAAACCCAGACTGCACCTGCATTCGATACATTCACCACATAGTCCGGGAGGTAGCGTTGCATTTTCGGCAGTGATTTTACGCCGATTGCTTGCCTTCTTTTACTATTTATCTCGAATTGCTTATAACTGAACCAAGCGTCAGCTGGCGCACCCGCGGTGGGTGTGGAATTGGGAGGTTACGGAAGTGGTAAAAAAATAAAAAAAATAAAGTAATAGTACGCTGTAACTTTTTCCATAAATAGTTGACATTATACTGAGCAAAAAAAAAATCGTCAGCTGCATCGTGGAGGGGGGATTATGCGTCAGCTGGCCGAATGAACTTGTAATAAAAATACGTGGAATAAAGTCATAGTACGCCGGATGAAATTGAACTACGTGATTGTTTAAATAATTAAAAGTACGAAAATAACAATCAGCTGCGTGTATAGCGGTGGAAAGACCGTCAGCTGACGCAGTAAAGGTAAAGATTATTCTAGCAATGCACAAAATCTTTCTCGATATATTTTTGTCTCGTTTTATTTGTAACAAAATGCACGGTATGAAATTAAATCGAGTGTAAAATGAAATGAACCCAAAATAAAATGAAGGGTATAATATGAACAAAATCGAAATATAAAAATAAGAAGGTCGCAAAAGTTATTCGTTGTCGATAGTATCGCTATCGTCATCGTTCTCTGACGAATCATCGGCCGAACTGTCCTGCAGGAAATCGTTGTCTTCGTCTTGATCAAGTTCTTGGACTAGATTGTCTTTACCATCATCTGTAAATGTACATGCGAATAATCAAAATTAGGCTACTAGAAAGCTCAAAGAAAGTGTCACCGACAAAAATTCCATACCGCCAATATTTTTGCTGCTATCCGTTATACTGGCGACTGATAGGGGTACTTGATCTCCTTCGAACCATTTAAAGACATTTGTCGTCGTTTTCTTCCCATCCCCAGTCCGTGGGAGATAATTGAGACGGATCTTGAAGGTGAGCATGGCTCCAAAGGTGCGCTATGTACGAAGTGCGCAGTAAATGCTGGAGTAGTTCGGATTTATAAGGTGGGAAGATCGCCCCGTCTATACGTTTTTTCCACTTGAGCACATCGTTTTTATCATTAATTTGATAATTTTTCGTAAAAGTAGCAACTCGAGTAGCGTCGACATCGTTTATCGCTTTGAACCCGTACAAGCGACAAACAAATTCTTCAATCGTTATGAACGCCTCATCCAATTCACAACTCGGAATATTTCTGATTTCCCCCAACGCTTGCATATATGCCTGTGATTTTCGCAACAATTGTAAAGGCTTTTTTTCCTTTCCTGTAAAATGCGGGATTGAAATCGCAGCCTGTGAGGGCATGGAAACCTGGCAACGCGGAGCACAAATCCCAATTTTTCATATAATTTCGTGATGTCAACGGATCTTTGGGAATTTCCGGAACCAATGTGCATTGTTATTTTCATATCGTTGTTAACTGCATTCATATTGCCGAGCGTTATTATAAAAATATCCGTGTCTGAGCATCTTATTGTAACGTGAGCATCGAAATCTAACGCACAAACGTGAAATACAATTTTTGTATCGGCTTCTTCGTGAGCTGGACAAAATAAATTGTGATCGACGGTTCGTACAACTTCATATTTATAACAAAACTCGTAGTTAATATAAATCGTCTTATTGCCTATGTAGCTAGCCATATAATTATTATTATTATTAAAGCGGTGAATTGACGATAACACTTTGCGTGATATTTTTGAAAATCGTTCACTTCCAACGGCACTTTAACACTTTTAAAAGACAGGTTGTTTTTCTGTCCAATCTCCAATATCGGAATACATTTTTCTAAAGTTTTTTCAGAAAAAAGTAACAGTTTTTCTTTTTTTTTGCCACAGAATACACAAAACGGTCCAATCATCGACATATTTGGACTTGCGTCCGTCCGTTCGTTCGACGAGGAGAACCGAAACTGATTGTGTACGACATAGATCCACA
Organism: Xanthia icteritia; assembly: GCA_949128155.2. Taxonomy (NCBI): domain Eukaryota; kingdom Metazoa; phylum Arthropoda; class Insecta; order Lepidoptera; family Noctuidae; genus Xanthia; species Xanthia icteritia. The sequence continues at coordinate 15,877,815 of OX421947.2, read as the reverse complement.
CGGACAGGCAGATGCTGCTTTGAAATTTTAGGGGGAGAGGCTTAGGTAGCCCGAAGGTCGTGTTATGGGTTCAAGCAAGGCCAGAATGTATCGCAAAATATGTGTTTGAAAGCAAACAGCCGCACAGCAATACTCCAAAATTTTAAATCTTGACTGGGTCAGCTGACGGTTTTTCCACCGCTACACAATCAGCTGATTGTTGTTTTCGTACTCTAAATTATTTGAAGAATCACGTAGTTAAATTTCATTCGGCGTATTATAACTTTTTTTTTTACAAGTTCGTGCGGGCAGCTGACGCATAATCCCCCCTCCACGATGCAGCTGACGATTTTTTTTTGCTCAGTATGACGTCAACTATTCATGGGAAAAGTTTCAGTCAGCGTACTATTACTTTATTTTATTATTTTTTTTACCTCTTCCGCAGCCTCCCACACCCGCACCCACCGCTACTTGAGCAGCTGACGTTCGGTTTACTTATATTAGTCATATAAGATCAACTATCGATGTTAATATCAGCCGGCTTACTATGACTTTTGCATTTGCAATGCTACCTCCCGGACTAACAAGACCAAATCAACTTTATTGTTTTCTTGAAATTAGTTATTCCTTACGATGTTCAACACAATTCTGTAAAGGATTAGAACCTATATCGTTATAATTTATATCATAAAGTGCATCGCACATGGTCACAAAAAGCTATTAAAATATATCACGGAACTGGTATTTCGCAACGGGCGGCGCGCGGGGCCCGGCAGCGGCCGCCGGCGGCCGATCACACATAATGAAAAGGTGCCTAATTACGATTACAGTAAGATACAAATCCATTATTACTCGAGGGTGGTCATCCAATGTACGAAACAGCCTGTACTACTTAACTTCCATCGCTTGCCTGGGTAAGAACAGACCATTGTTTCCAGCTTCCAAAATATGATATTCCCAAAATATCACGCAGCACTTGCTTATCCTCTTGTCTTACCTCGAATTATAATTAATTGTTGGTATATTCGTACAAAACAGGAAAGAGGATAACGGACAAAAATACAATTAATGATGTGGTGTGTGATGTGGTGTGAGGTGTGTGTGTATGTGTGTTGTGGTGTGTATGTGTGCATGTTGTGTGTATGTGTGTGTGTGTGTGTGTGCGTGTGTGTGTGTGTATGTGTGTGTGATGGTAATGATGCTACGTACAGACAGGGGATTTATTTAAGTACAGTACATTCACTTTTTTTTTTACTTCTGGTAATAACAAAGGCGCAGTGTCCAATTTTAATTAATAGGAAAAACAGTGAGTAATAATAGAAAAAGTTGTTTCGGTTGTCATTTCTATCTAATTCAATGTTTTTTTCTTCACAAGGGAAAGAAGAAAGGCAGTTTTGGTGTCGCTTAATTTCAGAAGCGTTCATGAATGAAAGTATGTACATTATACGAAACAGTCACAGGGCTTTCCTTTTTATGCATCAGCTTTTTTTTTTAACCTGCACAACGATAAAATTAGAATAAACAAATATTTGATTAAATCTGACTACCAAACGCAATTATTTGCAATATCTAAACGCAGAACCTGGAATATGGTATTTTTGTATTTCTATAATATTATGCTTATTAGTAGGATTTTGGTGGTAGTGGTTTCATCGTTTAAACAGACTATTAAGACTTTCACTACCTCTTTTTTAATGAGGAGTATTACAGGACGAGACGTTAATTTATTATTGATAACTCAGTTCTGTTCCATCAAATCTAAGACATTTTGGAGAAGTAGACTCCTGTCCCTTGAAACACAAGAGTATTATTCTAAGTTTTGGAGCCAGTGCCTATTTGTATTTGCAACATGTTTTATAAATATGTATTAGCTCATTGTTGATGACAGTTAAATGAATCCATTATGTATACGTTAAATGAATCCATTATGTATACGTTAAATGAATCCATTATGTATACGTTTTTTGGAGAATTTAATGTCACTACTCTGTTTTTCTTGACGTGTCGTTGTAAATAGTTGTGTGTTAGTTTGTTGTGTGTCAGTTTTATTTGTCTTGTTTTGTAAAATATTTTATTTTATTTATACAAACGTATTTACATGATTTAAAAACAGACTTAAAATAATAATAATATGTACAAGTATATAGAAAGGGGGGGGGGGATTATTATAGGGCATCAAAAAATTCGTCCGCATCGCTGTCAACAGGAAAAGTGCTCAAAAGGCGGGCAGCATTGCCACGTTGAATGGCAATGCTGATTCTTTGGCCAAAGAATAGGCCAGCCCTCTGGTCACGTGAAGAGTCGACCAGTCGCTTGGCGATGTCTTGAAAAACTAAGTGGGCACTCGGACCCCATGGCCCTAGTGTTTCAACCCCAAACGGATCAAACATATAAGTCCCAATTAGATTGGAGTATTTGCGCCGTTTGAGGTTTTCCGCACCTGCAGCAGCAGCCCCAGCACAGCCCGCCGTGCTAGGAAGATGGGATGGCGCAAGGGTGTCGACACACGTTGCATCCCACACCAAAGGCCTACCTACCTTCAAAGGCATTATGGTCATTCCGTCTGGTCTCTTCCCACCGTCGCGTGCCAAGCCATTGGGTTCTAAAACAGCTGGCACTCCGGCGGTGACAAGAGCCCGACGGATGATGTCATTTATGCTGGCGTGCCGTGCTATCCGGCCTGCACTCTTACTGCAGGATAGGCCATGGTGTCCGAGACATTCAACACCTTCACCGCATTGGCAGCGATGCGGAGCCACACAAGGAGCGCCCAGACGCAGACAGGTAGCGAGCCGGAAGGTGGTATCACCCAGTATAGTACCTATGTTGGGTGACGGTAGCGCCTGAAGCCAGAGGCCCGACTCTCACTCACCCACAGCCAACAGGCGGGCACGCTCAGCAGTATTGATGGACGTATTAATAAGATTATTCCGTACCATCCTGCAGAGCGGCTCATCCCACTGCCTCTGGGAAGATGGGTTCATGGTTTTGTATAGAATACGAGGATTGTACGTAATCCAGGTGTGTAGAGATGATCTAGTCGAATGCAATGCCATAGATTACAGTTGATGCTTGTATGTGTGATGAGCATCGTATGTTGATGCCGACGACAAGCATGACGACCGCACCGGTTACTCAGTTATTCGAAGAAGTTCTTCTAAGATTAGAATGTAATAATATAATAAAAATGCTTTATTCAATTACCAAATAAATGTTTTATTTTTGTTTAATGCATAATAGGTAGGAATAAGCCGACCAAGATGGTAAGACAACATGATGGGATGCGCGGCCTTCCCAGCCTGAATACCTTCACAGTTCTTATATTCTACATTCGCCTTTGAACCTTGCATAAATATAATAAGATATTAGGTAGATATAGGCAAAATCATTTTTGAATACCTAGGTACCTAATATTGAATGAATGGGTCTACCCTTTATAGCAGTACTTTTTATGTCATAATATTATTTTGCATAACACGGGATAGCATAAACTTCATTTCGCAGAAAATCGTTTGGCATACACTCATTTATCATACATTCAAAACACTAATTTTCATCATCTTTAGGCATAAACTTCATATTCATAATAATTAAAAAGCAAAGGACTCCTCGCTGCCGATCATCGAGTCGACAACGGCCGGCAGCAACAGGTCACTGCCTACACCTGAGATGAGGGCACGGCGCGGCTCCTCCCAAGCGGCACACTTTACCAGCGTGTGCCAAGCCGTGTCCTCCCGACGGCTTGCTTCTCGACGCAGTGGTGACACCGAGCGTCCAGCTCCCTGTTTATGCAACACAGGTACTTCCCGAAGCAACCATGCCCCGAGAGCACCTGTGTCACCCGAAACGACAGGGAGCCGTGCCTCCTCCACGCCAGCTTAAATTATACTTAGAGGGGTTTAAATCATTCCAAATAAAATTCTGCTATCTAATTATGCCATTGTAAATTCGGACATATATACATTCGGTCAAACAATAATTATATAACGCGAGTACCTTCGCCTCGAGGTCCCAGGGCGAGGATCCGGCCAGTAAACAAGCCGCCTCGTAGGAGATCGTGCGATACCCCCTGATGGCTCTGACAGCCATCGCTCGCTGCGGCTTCCGTAGGATAGCGATGCTGCCAGCCGTCAGGTCAGCCGCCCAGATCGGGGCCCCATTCAGGACCATCGATCGCATGATCCCCACGTAGAGCCGCCTACAGGCGGCGCTCGGGCCCCCCAGATTGGGAAGCAGCGTTGACAGCGCCCCAGCCGCGCTCAACAATTTAATCCCACCAAGAAGTCAAGTAACGCCATTTTTAAATACCACTCCATCCTCAAGATAAAGTCAAGTCGTAAGTTGCACTTGGCATAAAATTCTGCTATCTAATTATGCCATTGTAAATTCGGACATATATACATTCGGTCAAACAATAATTATATAACGCGAGTACCTTCGCCTCGAGGTCCCAGGGCGAGGATCCGGCCAGTAAACAAGCCGCCTCGTAGGAGATCGTGCGATACCCCCTGATGGCTCTGACAGCCATCGCTCGCTGCGGCTTCCGTAGGATAGCGATGCTGCCAGCCGTCAGGTCAGCCGCCCAGATCGGGGCCCCATTCAGGACCATCGATCGCATGATCCCCACGTAGAGCCGCCTACAGGCGGCGCTCGGGCCCCCCAGATTGGGAAGCAGCGTTGACAGCGCCCCAGCCGCGCTCAACAATTTAATCCCACCAAGAAGTCAAGTAACGCCATTTTTAAATACCACTCCATCCTCAAGATAAAGTCAAGTCGTAAGTTGCACTTGGCATAAAATTCTGCTATCTAATTATGCCATTGTAAATTCGGACATATATACATTCGGTCAAACAATAATTATATAACGCGAGTACCTTCGCCTCGAGGTCCCAGGGCGAGGATCCGGCCAGTAAACAAGCCGCCTCGTAGGAGATCGTGCGATACCCCCTGATGGCTCTGACAGCCATCGCTCGCTGCGGCTTCCGTAGGATAGCGATGCTGCCAGCCGTCAGGTCAGCCGCCCAGATCGGGGCCCCATTCAGGACCATCGATCGCATGATCCCCACGTAGAGCCGCCTACAGGCGGCGCTCGGGCCCCCCAGATTGGGAAGCAGCGTTGACAGCGCCCCAGCCGCGCTCAACAATTTAATCCCACCAAGAAGTCAAGTAACGCCATTTTTAAATACCACTCCATCCTCAAGATAAAGTCAAGTCGTAAGTTGCACTTGGCATGTCTAATATTTGGAGTCATAAAGTACAAGCAGCCGTCCTACCTGTACAATAAACTGAGCTGGATCGCTAGTAAAAGAGAATGCGCAAGTAGAAAGTGTAAGAAAGAAAAGAAAGAAAGAAAGAAAAATATTTATTTGGAGCAGCAACTCTCCACTCAATCGCATAAGACAGCTGTTTTCAGGGGAAGTTTTAGATACGCCGCATTTTGATGTGGCGTATCTAAATGCTGGAACAATATTCCCCCGCCGATAAGGAATCTTAAATGTCTTGGCACCTTCAGAATTCGACTGCGGCAGTTTCTTATCGCTTCGCAAAAAAACTGAGTTTGACTGTTTCGAACACGTCCATAATAAAACTGGCTGTCGTGTTCTTGCCGAGTCATTCTTCTTTTATATTGCAACTCGTGGTCACACTATCTGTGAACAAAGGGAATAGTAATAATTTAATTATTTGTTGATCTATTGTTAGATAATGGTTATAATACATATGCTTATTTACCTATAATTATTTATTGCAAACACATTTTTACCCATTCAATTCGATTATTTTATTCACACCTATGCCACTATTATCAAAATAAGATTAATCATTTATACAATATACGATTATCCATTTAAATAATCAAGTAATCAGATACACAATCATCATTGAACAGGAACGTTTCCAAATGCTAAACTTTACTGTAGAATACAATATTTACATTTTTGATATACTTACATTTCACTCTGCACATTCCAGTTTTTCACAACACCAATAACTCGCATATTTATTTCATCTACTCGACGTCCGTATTTCACTGCAGGGATTCAGCAGAATATCAGCGTCGGGTATATTTGCCTGGCACATGCTGGGCTGGACTCCCATTTGGTGCAACCTTGAGACGCACACCGCACTTTTTTATGTTCGTTGATGCATTATTTTAAAGTGTGTCACAGCCAATAGTGTCATCACAATGTATTGTTTTTTTCCTTTTTATTTTTTGTTTGTTTGTATATTGGCATCTTGCAGCTATTTCCTAATAGCTAAATAGTAATTATTTAATCGTGCTTTTGTATGTTCTGCTGTTTTTTGTGTGCACTAAATAAACAATTTATCTATCTATCTATCTAAACAACAGATTCGTTATTGCACGAATTTGTGGTAAAGATTTTTTCAAGCATGTATTCAACATGGTATTTGTCGTATTTCTTGCAGATAGACCGAAAATGTTTACATTATTTTAGTAATATTATTATTTGAGGATTTAATATTGAGGTTTAGTTTCAATCTTCTTTTCGTAAAGAAAATGAATACTTAAGCTGTAACCTCAATACCTATCAACTCAATATTTACTAAAGCCAAATAAAATGTAAAATACTTAATGTAAACAAACACCCAATATTAACCTTAAAACTATAATATGCTCGTACTTAACCTTAAAATCACTTATTTTTTAAGTAGATTTTTTACATTTTACTATATCGATTATGATCGAAGTTTATGGTAAAATAAACCCATTTAAAATATTTCATAATTTAATTATTGAAAAATAATACAATTTGCTTCTAAGTTTCTTGACATCTATTTCACATCTTAGGTATTCAGCTAAGAATAATAAATAATTGTAGCAGTTTGTTAATTTTATGTAAAATAAATATAACGAATACATATTTTTCAATTTTGTTGTCACATATCACGCATTTTTTATTCTCAAACCTTAATGCAATAACAACATTAATAAAAAAGGCAGATTTTTTAAAAACAATATTTGCAAAAAACGCGCTGTTCTATATGAGATCAGGACCTAGGACAGCTGCATCACAGTCCAACGCCTTACACCTGACTGCTATCAACACTTCTAATTTTCGTTAGAATTTAAGCAATTCAATAAACTCTTCAAGGTCACGTGCACGATGCATGTGTGTTACCGTGTCTAACAAAAGCGATGGACATATTTTTTTTTTCGTGTAGTGCGCCGCGATACGACAGTGTGTGAAATGCAAAACTGCGATCTCTGTGGTGTGTGCACCGTGTTGTTTACATAAACAGATAAACCATACCGCGCACAGCAAAACGACTCTTAACGTGCCCATGCACTTTTGAACGTCTACTGTACCTTGGGGAAATACTATAGTAGGTAATGATGTTTATTACCCCGGAGTTTGGATTTGTGCCCGGTTGGTCGCGATAAGCTCGCCCCCTATTACATATGATGTAAACATAACTGGCAAAATGTGGGTGTACTATGCCTATAGGTACACTTCTACCCTGCCTAACCCTTCGGGGAAAAACAGCGTGATGCTATGTTAATTTTAGTCAAGTATATTTCCTTATGTTAAATTCAGTTCGTTATTCACGAGGTTCAGGATAGGTTTCAGTATTAATTAAGTTAAATTGGAATTGTCCGCTTCAGATATCTCTTATCTGGACGTTAATAATAGAAGCCATCTATCGTTTAGGCAGCCGTGAAATATAATTAACTGTATGTTCATACAAAACAGGAAAGAGAAACAGAAAAAACAGTAATAGGCTATTTTTAGGTAGAGGATAAAATAACATCATAGGTACTAGCTGCGCCCCGCGGTTTCAGCCGCATAAGTCTTGATCCCGTGGGAATATCGGGATAAAAAGTATTCTATGTCCTAATCCAGGTCATTTTCTACCCATGTGCCAAATTTCATCCAAATCCATTCAGCCGTTTAGCGTGAAAGCGTAACAAACAAACTCACTTTCGTATTTATAATATTACTAGCTTTTGCCCGCGGATTCGTCCGCATGGATGTCGGAAAATATCCCACAGGAACGTGCTACCGGGATTCAGAGTATCCTATGTCCTAGCCCAGGTCATGGCCTACCCGTATACCTTTCATCTACATCTGTTCAGCCGTTGCAGCATGAAAAGGCAACAGGCAGATAATAAATGTGGTTTAGGGTTCAGTAACTAAAAAAAAACCCCTTAAAGGATGACTTCGTTGTCTGTCAAGGCCCTTTTTCCCAGGAACTTGTACAGGCATCAAGTTGAAATAGATATCAACAACCTAGATCTATGGTTTCTTGGAGCTATTATGAAAATAAAACTTCCAAGTCATCGCAATAAAATAATACTGCCATTTATGCCGCATATTTTGACACTCGCAAATAAACCAGTCTATTTGATACTTCCCGCTAGCTCAGCAGCATGAAGATTGGTGAGAAGAAAGGTATAGAAAAGAGGAATCGAAAATTGGTAATTTATAGTAATATATGAACCGCAAATTTAAGATTGTTATCATTAAAACAAACTGAGAAAGAAACAATTTATGAAAGAAAACAAAATCACGACGCACGGTTGGCGCAGTGGTTAAGCGATTGACTGCTGCGCTGCGTGTCGCGGGTTCGATTCCCGCACGGAACAAATATTTGTATGACCAACAAGTTGTTGTTCCGGGTCTGGCTGTTTGTGTATGTGAGTATAAATGTTTGTAAACGCACCCACGATACAGGAGAAATTCCTAGTGTGGGGTAACGTATATTAAAAAAAAAAAAGTAGTCCTCACATTCACAAAAATTTAAATAATATAATACTTTACAAAGTAATCATGTCATTTTGTATGTAATATTCAACAATGTCAACGATTATATAAAACTGGTATATTTAGACGATTTTACTGAATAATTATAATGTCAAGTTTTATGGTTTTATCACAAGACTTAGCATTTTAAAGGTGTTAGCAGATAAGCCTGATTCCCCATCCCTGGAGCACTGGACCTGTATGCACAGCTGCAGGTCTGGTGCTGCGGGAAGCGGAATGAATTATAAGTACCGGTTTTTAAATAAGTTTTATTTTATTTTGTTTTAATTTAATTTAATGTCATTTTTTTTAATTATTTTTTTTTAAATTTGGTTTAATTTGATTCAAATTTTTATTGTATTTAGTTTAATTTAATTTCGATATTTTCTATTTCATTTGTATTTTTATCTTAATGTAACTCTTACTAACGTAGTTCATAAGTTTTATTAACAACAATATGAATCATTTGTATTTGATATAAATAAATAATAAAAATAAATAAATTAGCAGAGCGAGCAGCTCAATCCCAAGCTTTTTTATCTTTTAAATAATCTGAAATTTTATAGTACCCTTTTTTACAAAGTTTGGTTTTAATACAGCTTTTAAATCGTTTAATGGGTAAGTTTCGAATGTCAATGGGAAGTTTGTTTTAAAAGCGTGTACACTGACCCATGAACGAGTTGCTCTCTCTCTGTGGAGACGTGTGCGATGTACAGCAAGGTTGTGTTTATTCCTGATATTTAAACTATGAATATCGGACATTTTCTTAAAATTTTATATATTCTTGTAGTAGTAGGTTTCCAAATGTATATTGTGAGGATACAGTCACAATTTTTATTTCTTTAAATTTTTCTCAAATCGAATCTCGAATTGAACACAATACCTACATGTTAGAAAAGTTAGTTTATGACTTTAAATTGTAGATACCTATTAACTTTTGACAGAGTGAGCCGATTTTAATTAAATAAAGACTTAATGTTAATTCAAGATACGGACTAAGATATATTTCCAACGCCTTAAATCTCTTGAAACGAAGACAAACAAATCAATATACATATGAATTTTAAAATCATCCCCTTTTTACCCTCTGGGGGATGATTGTACAAAAACGCTGAAATGCGTAATTCTTTATTTCTTACATTTGAATTTTCATATCCCTAACTTAAGAAATGCTAGATTTCCCATACAAAGTTTCATCCCCTATATCACCCCCTTTAGGATTGTTTTTGAGACAAAAAGTACCCTATGTCCTTCTCCAAGATGCCACCTATCTGCTTCCCAATTTTTATCGAAATCCGTTCAGTGGTTTATACAGACAGACAGAGTTACTTTAGAATTTATAATATTAGTATGGATATTACTAGCTGCGCCCCGCGGTTTCACCCTCATAAGCCTCTATCCCGTGAGAATAGGGTGTAAAGTTCACTCATCCTCTTTAGAAAAGAGAGTATCTTCCGACCAGATGGGTGTCGTGTCTGGCGGGCAACTGCCCAACGACCAGTCGTAAAGTCATCTCTGCGACCCCGAAGGGGGACGAGGAATCGGTTTTGGGGGCTTTCTGGCCTTGCCCGAGGAACATTTCCCCTTTCCCGAGGAATACGAGCGGTTTATTGTACGGTTTGGAGGTAACTTTGGTTTGTTTGAAATTTTATGGAATCGTGTTTTCATCAAACATCGTACTTAACATTAACTTTAACATATATTTATTCCAAAATTAATGCTGCAGTATTTTCGATAAAACGGAGGATCACGCTAAGCAATTTGAAGTAGTTTAGGCCCTTAATTTTTGTTTCTCACATTATTACCGCTCATGAAACAGGAATACATCATCAATAGGGCTTATTAAGTTTCTTGAGATATGAGGAACATGGTGCAAAGTCCACCAATCCTCTATACAAAAGGAAAGATTTATTTGGCAATCAGCTTGTTAAAGAAAAATGTTATACTTTTGTTTCAGACATCTCTATGTATATATCTATGGGAGATCAACTAGTATTTTATACAAATGGAACCAAATCCGACATCGTCCGTTTTAATTCTCAAAACCTCGCAGCGTTAGCTTACGATGAAGTTCACAACATGATGATGTACGTCGACAAACAGAGCGACAACGACGCTTTATGTGATTATAACTAATCTTCCATGGATTATAAATATTTTACCGAAAGAAGCGGCAGAAACATTATGGGTATCGCATTCGACCCGGCCACAGAATCACTGTTCTTCAGTGACTCAAATGAAAGAAGCATTAACTGGATTTCATTAAAACCTGGATCTAAGAACAATGTCTACGGAAATCTTTTAATCCAGTTGGATGACGGGATACCCGGTGATATTGCCGTGGATAGCTGTAGAAGGTAAGTTACCAGTCATAGTTTTAATCTGTAATAAACTATAATATATAAAGACGTAAGGTACCATTCCGTACCCGACCTCAGGCAGCAACTGCACGCGACGTCGCGGCGTCATGTCGCGGCGACACGTCGCGGCGTCAGTTCAGACTGAATTTTTGAGAAAAGTAGATATGAATGGGCATAACGAAAATGTACTCGTATTATTTATTTTTGAGAAAAAAAAAATCTCCACCAAATGGATTGACCGTTTTAAAAGATTACTTATACTGGATGAACAGTAGCGAGAGCGACAAAACTGTTTGGCAAGTCCCAAAGAATGTTAACCGTTTTGATAACCCCAAGAAGATTTGTACGTTCAATAATGTCGGGCATATCGGTATCGCCGTCAACTATAGAATTAAACATGAAATTCACGGAGTAAAGGATTGCGAAGCACTAACGAGTCTAATATCAAATAATTCTGATGCGCCGTTTTGTGTTCATGGTATGAAAGTAAATGGACTCTATCTATATCTGTGAAATGGACAATCTCGTTGCAAATGCGCAACTGGTTACATCGATGAGAGGTGCGATGTTTCAGTCTGCGAGGTAGCTGTAGCTTTAACGTTGAGGGACTTCCTACATGCAGATAAAACGTCATATTCTATATACCTACTTCTTCTGATAGTTCTAATATAATCATAATATGGACATGTTTGACATTATCGTTATTTCAGTTGTAATGTCGGTTTTTCCGGGGAACGATGCGAACTCAACTATTGTCATGGATATTATTCGATTAACAATGTCTGTTCCTTGCAAGGCGCATGTAGTTTTAATGATGAAGAACTTCCTAAATGCACGTAAAACATATTAATCGCTTTCTGTTGGTTTCATTGTTTAATTAAATTACAATATTTCACATTCTCATTTTTTGAGTTGTTATGCCGGTTATTCCGGGCAAAGATGTGAAATGTACGCGTGTCATGATTATTATCTGAACAACAGTGACTGTTCCCTGAACGAGTAAAATAAGCCAGTCTGTCAAGTTGTTGGTAATCACGAGGGAACAAGATGTGAAGCTAAAGAAACATAACTCTAGTTGATTTATTGTCGAGTTGGCGAAAACTTACCTCGAAAATGTTCGTTATTGTTGAAGTATATTCAATACTAATCCATAGCAATAATTATTAATGCTAAAGTAATTCTGTCTTATGTCTGTTACCTTTTCACGCACTAACTAACGATTTTCTTAAAATCAATTAAGCAGTCAGGCTCAGAGCGGGCCAAAGGAGTAGTCACCAAATGGCGGACCGGGACACCCTGAGCTATTTTGTGCAGACCTTACAGTAAAAATAGCTAAAACTGAATCTAAAAATATTGGAAAAAGAATGCGTTTTATCTTGCGCCAATTTTACTCCAGATTTCAGACAGATAGTTCAAGGAAAGAAATTAGAAATACCAAACAACTCATTCAAAAACAGAAAGATTGTTAAAGCAAAAAAATAATATTAAATGTTTTTTATTAATAAAAATGAGACAACGACGTTATTATTTACAGACTACATAGGGATACTACGTGCATTGGTTAGCCATAGATTGTGGTCCAAGCGTAATATCCCTATGTTGTCTGTGGGTCCAACAGACAACGTCTGTCAACTGCAGTCACGGTACGATTTTTTCAGTAAACTGATTTTGTGGCTCGTATTTCATAATTGAGCGATTTTATTACGTCCGTGAGAACGTGTGCTTACTTCAAAAAAATTATATTTACCATATAACATTCTTTTTTTTTATTTGACTTTGACCTTCTAGGCGTTTGATATTGACCTTGAAATGTGTCTCCTGTATATGTATCTCCGGCGAGGGGGGAGTGGGGGGTTTACTAGTATACGAACCGTTGGTTGTAAACAATAAAGGAGGATGCAAATCCTGATCCCACCTTCCAATAGCTATGTGTGTTACATCGTTGGATAGGTATTTTTGAGCTGAATAAAAGTTACTATGGCGCCAAGTTCCAAATCTTAGTCCGTTCAGAGTTATTCTTTAATAAACTTACTTGGCTACTGATAAAACTATAACTCTGAACGGACTAAGATTTGAACTTGGCGCCATAGTAACTTTTATTCAGCTCAAAAATACCTATCCAACGATGTAACACACATAGCTATTGGAAGGTGGGACCAGATCTCATAGAAACTCTGGCATCATCCTTTGTCAGTGGTGTTTTGGTGAAACATTAGTGAACCATACAATAGTAGGTAACTATGGAAATAATGAACTAATAAATAAAGAATATTTTTACTGTGGCTAGAAAAACCTTATTATATTTTGCAAAACGTGAACATAACAGGAAAAGTTTATCTTTGTGTGGAATATCCACATAGGTACATAATAACGGGAACTCTTATTTTCCAGTCTCTTATCACCATTCCGTAAATACTTATTTATGATTCGAGAAAACTAAAAAACCAGCGTTTGGCGTTAGAATCAAAAGTGCAATCACCAGCGGTGGATGCACCATCTACGTCTGTTGAAACAACTTTGTATTTCTGTAATGTAATGATGTGTAAAACGCAGTGTGTTCTGGCGTTGGCAGCGCTGTACATGGGGTTAGCGCACTCCTGGGGTGAGTTCTATGTTCGATGATATAGGGTATGGTTTCCGGACTTAGTCCTTCAAGCGAACCGTTTTGCGTGGGCCACGGCGGCCGTCCGTGGTTATTCCAACCAGCCCACCTCCCTCCAGAAGTTAATTAGATCATCTGGTCTATTCAGACCATCTGTGAAAGATCTGGGTGACCCGTGGGTTTCTGTTCTAATTTAGGTGACGCCTGTGCACACATAGAGCACATGCGCAACGGTTTTTTCAGCCTCCACGCATGCCCTGCACAGAGGACTGTCGGTTATGCCTATTATGTGGAAATTTTTGAGTAACGAGCAGTGTCCCGTGATGGTCCCCGTCATCAAGCGCAGGCTATTTCTGTCCAGGCGTAATAATAAACGCCTGGTTGGCCTGCTATCCAAGGATAGCATGGCTTCCCTGGACTGCTTCCAGTCTGGTGTAGAGGTCCACCAGTTCTCCGCTTGTGTGTGGGTGATCTCCTGTAGCCACCTGCGTTGTTGGTTGAAGGAGATGGGTTCGTGTTCACAGACTGACGTGCTGAATTCACTCCTTGCTAGTTTGTCAGCTGCGTCGTTAACTAGCGGTCCACTGTGTCCTTTTATCCATTGCAGTGTCACTGTGCTGCGGCAAGATACCGTCACTCCTTATAGTGCATTTTGACATTCTAGTGTTAGCTGCGAGGTAATATATTTTTTCCCTAAGGATTGAATAACTGAGGCGCTGGAAGCCAGGAGAGTTACGGACGCCAGTCCGTAACTCTCCTTGGCTTCTATAGCGTAGACCGCTTGTATGACGCTTGTATGGAGCACACACTCCGCCTGATAGACGGTGTTGAACATTCCCAGCGGGCTGGATACCTATTATTTAGTTTCAAGCGACACTTATCAGGTGAACTGATATTTTTCCCCTCATTTATGAAAACAAACAAACCGGCCAAGTGCGGGTCGGACTCGCACACGAAGGGTTCCGTACCACCGTACAATATTTAGCAAAAAAATGAAAATACTTAACGAAGAATATTATTATTTTCCATCTCAAATTTAAAAAATCGCAGTCAAATTTATATTTCATAATGATACTATGAATTACAAACTTATTTTTTGGAATTGTGGAAAATCACCCATATTTAAATGAAATACCTTATGAATCGGCGTTTTTTGTTGATTAAATATAGTATATGGTTCATGATATACAGAAGTTTCAAATCCCTAACTTGTGTAGTTGTTGGGATAGACCGTGTATAAAAATTATCTGAAACTGATCATTTTGAGGCGCGCGTGGAACATAACGCGCCGTCGACCCGGGCCTGGTCCTTAACGGACGGCGAGCTACTAGGGGTCGCAATACTGGTCCCTCTCTCCGAAACCGGTATTTTCGGTATTGAGTCTAGCAAAATACCGGGATCCCGGTATTTCCGGTATTTTCGACATTTAGAGAAATTATATTTATTTTATTAGTTTTTCTTTCCGTTAAAGTCATTATAGTATAGTGAAATCTCTAATTTAAAAGGTATTATAAGTTTAAGTATAAGTTGTCAAACAATAAAAGAGCATTTAAGAGAAAATCAACTTTTAATCAAAGAAAACGAGTATCTCCTTCCTATCAAAATTGTAACATTGCAACGGTTGGTTACAACTCACATAAAAGTAATAGTGTAAATATATATCTATATATATATATAAAAGAAAGACGGGTTTGTTACAACACTTATAACTCGAGATCTGCTGGATCAATTTTCATGGTTTTTGATTCGTTGGATTTGTCTCCTCCCCGAATAGCAGAATAACTACTAAAACATTTGAAACATTCACGAGAAAAAAAGATATGAAGAAAAATCATGTTTTTATAAATTTTGCACTTATGATGTCCCGGTATACATACCATAAATCCTAACAAAAAGTACTAGGCTTGCATGAACACGATAGTATTGCATCATTAAACACTACTTAATTCATTTTGTATGGAACGGGTTTTTTGATGACATCTCGAGAACGGATTGACTGATTTCGAAGTTTTTTTTATCATTCGTCTCGGCCTAGATAAGAAGAAAAATCATGTTTTCATCCATTTTGCATTTATGATATCCCCCGTTAGAAGGTAGGTAGGTAGGGTAGGTAGGTATGTATGTAGGTAGGTAAGTAGGTATGTATGTAGGTAGGTAGGAGGTAGGTATGCAATTTTTTTATTTTAAATATTCCGTGAAGTTCGAGGAAGTATCTTATGAAGAGAAACTTGGAAAAATTGCCGGAAAAACGTAAAAACCCCACTTTTCTTTATCTAATACAAACTGTTCCTAGCTGTCGTTGCCATTAATCCTAACAAAAAGTACTAGGCTTGCATGAATTCACGATAGTATTTTAATTTTTGGAAAATCCACTGGAAAAGTAGGTAAGTAGGAAGGAAGTTTGAAAGCGCTTGGAAAAAAATGAATAAAAATTAATTAATTTAAAAATGAATCCCTATTTCCCTTGGTAACGGCATCGGCATCACGCGTGAACGGCTGGACCGATTTCGCTAATTCTTTTTTTGTTGTGTTCGTTATTCTCAGGACAAGGTTCTTATGATAAGTAGGTGAAGGTAGGGTAGGTAGGTATGTAAGTAGGTAGGTAGGTAAGTAGGTAAGGTAGGAATGTAAGTATGTAGGTAGGGTAGGTAGGGTAGTAGGTAGGGTGGGTAGGTAGGGTAGGTAGGTCGGGTAGGTTAGTAGGGTAGGTAAGTAGGGTAAGTAGGTAGGTAGGTAGGTAGATAGGTAGGTGCGCCATAGATAAGTACTTAGTGCTCCCGTGCGAAGCCGGGGCGGGCAGCTAGTAATATATAAAAGTAATAGTGACGCGTTAGAGCTCGTACAGGAAAAGAGGCGGCGGTGTCACTACTCGCATGGGAGGATTTGCGATTTGTAGCGTTCTGTGATGAATACCGAAAATATCGTAAAACCCGGTATTCAAAAATTCAATACCGGTATTGTGAAGGCTTCTTTTCGGTCCGGTATCCCGGTATTTTCGGTATCCGGGATCCCGGTTTGCGACCCCTACGAGCTACCCATTGCTCACCGTCCGCAAGCCCGCGCCTACGGTGGCCGGGAATCGGCCTGCGATTCCCGACGCCCAGGGCGTCTCCTGCGGCGGTTAGGGGCGTGAGGGCGCAAAATTTGCCTCTCCCTCACGCGTTCTGCCTCCTCCTTCGCGAGCATTTCTGCTTCGCAGAAGGAGATGTTTGATTTTTGAGTTTAATTCGCTGTAAAACACCACATTCCCAAAACATTATATTTTCTTGTGCCTAAACGGACCCTAGCACTCGCCGGGTGCTGCCGCGGCACCGCTCGTTTCGCTTGCTCGCCTTGTGCGTTGTGTAGTCACAGTTCTAACCTAACCTAACCTACCTTTCAGCCATTTTCATTTACATTTACACTTAAGTTTGCTTAGATGAAAGAAATTAACATTACCCTTTCCTCAAAAACAAAATAACAAGTGACAGTGATAATGACAATGCAATGCTCAACAATCAAACAAAATAACAAGCGACAGTGACAATGACAATGCAATGCTCAACAATCAAACAAAATAACAAGTGACAGTGACAATGACAATGCAATGCTTACGACACTTTAGCTGGACCGAGGCAGCGCTACTAATATGCAGCAAATAGCGGCACTTTATCCGACAGGGATAAAGTGCCGCTAGCGGCACTCTATACACTTTCTTTACACTATGTTTTTTTTTTTAATTATTTTGAAAATTCATAGCTTTTTGCGAACCACAAAATACTTTCTAAGATATAAAGAGAAGGCAGAGTCATTATATCAATTTCTTTGAATTTGTTTCTAAGGGACTCGCGAGGACCCATTTCATAGATAGCGCGGATTGCCCTCTTTTGTAAAATGAAAATTGAATCTACGGCTCCTGCCGATCCCCACAGCAGAACAGCATAACACATAATACTGTGGAATTAAGCAAAGTATACTAACCTAGCTGTAGCTATATCAGTCAACTGCCTTATTTTTATTACTGCATATGCAGCTTAACTTAATCTATCTGAGAGAGTTCTAACGTGGGCGCCCCATTGCAATTTTGAATCTAAAGTAATTCCTAAAAATATAGTTTCCGTTATTGCATCTAGTTTTTTGCCATCAAGTTTTAGATTTAGACCCACTTAAGGTCATTTGGTAATGAGAACGTAATACATTTAGTTGTGTTCGCATTAAGTAAAAGATTATTAGCTGCGAAACATTTCGAAAGAACCGCTAGACTATCGTTGACATGTAAGACATCTGTATCTTTTCTATCTATTTTAAAAATTATAGAAGTGTCGTCAGAAAATATAATTATATCCGATAAGTTAGCCATCATGTAAGGAAGGTCATTTATATAAACTAGAAATAAGAAAGGGCCAAGAATTAAACCTTGCGGCACGCCCACCCCGTGGACGTCGCCCCATTAACGTTTACTTTTAGTTGCCTGTTTGATAGATAGGAAAGAATAAGGTCAGCAGCTTGTCGCTTGTAGTGGTGTAATTTACAGATCAGTGTATTCTGGTCAACGCAGTCAAACGCTTTTTATAGGTCACAGAAAATGCCAATTGCATCCTGGGATTTCTCCCAGGATTCCAAAATGTAACTGATGAATTCTACTCCTGCGTTAGTCATCGACCCAAACCAAACTGGTGACTATGTAAAATCCCATTAGAGTTAAAATGTCAACATCTGGTCTAGCATGATTTTTTCACACATTTTACTTACTTAATGCTGGTAGCACAGATATAGGTCTATAATTAGAGGGATCACTCTTACTACCCGATTGGGAAATTGGTACTACTTTACTATGTTTAATTAAATCAGGAAACGTACCGCTATCTAAACATTGATTAAATATGCCTGTTAGGACAGGGGCAATTGTGTCAATGATATCTTCAAGAACCTTAACGGAAATCCCCCATAAGTCTTCAGTGTTTTTTATGTTAAGACTTGAATGTTTTTTAAATTGTGACAATAGAAATGGACTTGAATAAAAAATTTGGAATGTCTTTACTGAAGTTTTCTTTTAGAAGAGATTCAGCTAGTATAGATGATGAGGAGAGAGACTTCATAACCTCTATTGGGATGTTGGTAAATACATTTTCTATGTCTCATCAACTTTTAACTTATCTGAAATGGTGTCATTATCAATTTTTAAAGACAATACATTCTGATCTCGCTGTTTCGTGTTTCGTGTTTCCAGTTTCTTTGTTAATTACTTGCCACACAGCTTTTATTTTATTGTTAGAAATACTCATTTTGTTACTTAATATTTTTGATTTAGCTTGGGTGCAGTCTCTTTTAAATAGTTTCTTACATAATTATGAACAGTTTCATCAGAAATCAATGATTTTTCGTTATATAAATTATATAAAATACGAGTATCTTTGCTTTTTCTAATGCCAGCAGTGGCCCATTCATTAAATTTTGGTTTAGTATTGATTGTTACTTTTTTTTACAGGACATGCTTTATTGAATTCTTGGCATACTGTAGAAAATAATATACCGTAGTTTATTTTGGGGTCTTGTGAATCAAAACTAGCCGTTGAAAGATTGCTAAGGACATTATTATTAAACATTTCCAATTTATTTTTAGTAAGAGGCGGGGTGCCTCTTACTAACTACCTCTTACTCAAAATAAATTTTCACCAGGATGTGTGCCAGTGGGATTTAACCGGTTTGAATAGTTTTGTTTAAACGTAACTTTTTATCTGATTCAAAGGACATAAGTTGATCTTTATGATCAGACCTGACGCCACTAATTAGGGACATGTCTTTTATTTTACAATGAGTAAATACATTACCTATGCATGTAGTTGAGGTTGCTGTTATTCTAGTTGCTACATTAAATATACATTTTAAATTGAAACATTTAAACAATGAGATAAGCTTACATTTTTCAGGTAAATTTACTAATAAATAAATATTTAGGTTACCATAAACAAAAACTATTTTATTATTTCTAAAAAGTTTAGTATTTCTTTCATTATGATTAAAAATGATGACCAGTTTGAGGCTGGTGGTCTATAAACACATAAAAAAGTATACCTTCAACCTCCGCAAATGCTACCTCACATAAGCGATTAACAGAGCAAGCAGTGATATCCTTCTTTTCCTTATATCTGAAACAACTATTACATAATACCGAGGTGGGTGGTACCTCATGAAGACCTGTTGTACGCACTGGCAACTGAAAAATTATTTACATTAAACAACATGACGCCCAGGGCGTCTCCTGCGGCGGCTAAGGGCGTAAGGGCGCCAAATTTTCCTCTTCCTCACGCGTTCCACCTCCTCCTTCGCGAGCATTACTGCTTCGCAGAAGGAGGTGACGGCCTCACATGCCCTCTCACTCCGTACCATGACCTGGACCAGGGCCGGACGTGAGAGATCACCGCCACCGATCGCCTCCACGAGGACAAGGCGATGCTATGCCCAAGCCGGGCAGACCTCCACCGTATGACACCCGGGCGTTTCCTCCGGCCTTATCCGGAACAGGAACCTCTAGAAACAATCGAGTCCAGTGAGGACCTGCGTCAGGCGGAAGGTGAGGACGCCGTGGCGCCTCTCTAGCCACTCCTCAAAGAGGGGACTTATTGCCACAATTGTGGCTTGCCCAGCACTAGGTTGCGACAATCGCACTCTCCAAGGCGCCATGAGATCCCGCCGGCAGCGGAGTTACGCCCCGGCGTTTCGTCTCCTCGCACCACTCCCAAATGTGTGCGAGGACTTTTGTCTCCAAATCCCATGGCGGCAATCCGGCAAGGAGAATCGCCGCCTCACCAGAGACCGTGCGGTATCCCCGGACCAGCCAGATGGCCATGACCCTCTGGGACGCGTTCAACCGGTGGGCTGGCCGCCGCCTCAATGAACGCGGCCAGACCGGTGCCTCGTAAAGGGCCATGGACCGCACCACCCCCGCGTAGAGCCTCCGGTAGGAGGCGTAGATATGGAGCCGCTTGAAGGCAGCCCCGGCCCGTTCCAGTCAGGGAGCCAAACGTCAGAAATGCTCCACGAAGTTCCACCGGCTGTCGAGGACGAGTCCTAAGTACTTCATCGTCGGCTCGACGCCGTTGTGAACTCCTCCTGGCTTATTACCTAATTATAAAATTTTAAGAAAATCGTCTACTTTTAATATGTTTGTAAATATATAAACACTATGAATTAATTATGTATCACATAATTAATTAATTTGTCATTGCTTCATTTTTAATTATTTTTACTTATTGTAATATAGTAATTTTATTCTAGGTTCATCGTATTCATATATAATTATATAACTAATGTATAAACAGTAACGGTGGAGTTTCTTTCCCATTCTTCTCCATACGAAAACTAACATTATGGTAGGGTGAATAGAATCAATTCAATTTTTTTGTACATTTTGACGTTCAAAAGTGCCTATTTGAAATAAATGATTTGACTATGACTTTACAGGTATAATTAAATATTACGTAATCACACATCTAAATGAATTTTGACGATACCTAGTAAAATTAGGTAAATAAGTACTTGTACATTGGTCCCAAGCTTCGTAAATGTGACAGATATCATTATCCAACAAACAATATTTTAATATTATAATAACCTCAAAATCAACACCCGCGTAGATGTCGGAAAATATCCCACAGGAACGTACTACCGGAATTACATACCTAATAGCCGAGGAAAAGGTCATTGACTCCTACCGATGCGCCCGCGATGCCATCAACCATAATTATTTTGTTACGCGTAATTTTGAATCTGTGATATCTTTTAAACTATGCATTTAATTCAAATTCAAATTCAAATTCAAAAGTCATTTATTCAAACTAGGCTGAGAATCAGCACTTTTCGAACGTCAAAATTACATAAGACAGTCCCCCAAAACGCCCACCCTTCACCACTTCCTAGTGCTTTAGCTGGGAAGAAGAAGTGGCGCAACAAACTCCCCAGCAGCACAGCTGTCTGTTCAGTTAGAAAAAAAAATGATTCTATATAATAGTATGCAAAATGATATTTACATTACGCAACACAAAACATAATTTAAATTATAAAATTAATAGCCATATGACAGCTAGCACACGCCAATATACCAACCAAAAACATCGAGAACTATACTCAAGCAGAAATAAAAATTACTTAGTGAAATAAATATCTAAATAAAAACCTCCAGGCATAAAGGGCGTGCCCGCTTACATATAGCTGTAACTAGAAGTTATAATTGATAAACTAGGACCATTGAGGTAAATTAAAAAATTATCGAGGTCGCTAGCTAACCACATATTGCAATACAACTCATAAAAAAAACATTGTAATGAGTAGATTATGTCAACAATAAATAAAGTAAAATTAGTAAAATTATAAACAATTATATAAACTCATATAACCTGTCAGTAAGTAAGCTAATTCTGGAGAAAGAACATAAACATTGTCTTGAAATTATATGATGTCAGGCATATTTTAATCTAAATGAAATAATATATTTTATTGCATACAGATTAATATAATAACGGTACAATTAAACTTTTATCAAATTCTGAAAGATAAAATAGGTTATTGTGGGTTATCCTTAAAAGATAGACATAATAATATGCCATCGCGAACTTTTTGTTGAACTTTTTAATACTTATGTACAATCCTGTAGAACATAAATTTTATTTATCTCTCACGGTTTACACGGTGCACGCCAGTAAACAACCAAACTGGCCCAGACTCCACCAAAGCGGAGATATGCGGAGATGTCCGAACCGGAGACGAGAAGAGATGTTTTCCAGGTAGGTTGTATCCACCGAAGCTGTGCGGAGATGCGTACTGGCTAGAGTGGAGCAGAGATATGTGCTGGCTAGACCGGAGATGAGTGCTGGCTAAAGCGGAACTGTTACGGCGCCACTCACTGCACGCCGCTCACAACTATTCTCGACTCCGCTGCGCGCGTCTCCAGCTTGCAAGGCATAGCTCACATCTCCGCTTTGTACCGCTGCCCATTTTTGCGCGAGGCACGGCTCAATCTACTGCTACTAAATCTCCGTGCTATACAGATATGATACATCTCCGCTCAGTAGTCTCCACTGCAGCTGAGTGGTGACGAGATATGTGAATAACGAAATTCGATTGGTCTCGTCTCGCCTCCGCTTTGGTGGAGTCCAGGCCTTAAGCTCCCAGTCGGCATGATTTTTTTCGACATCTTCAACAATAATCGTCATATTTCAGCCAATTTACACTAAACTTTAATGAATTATACACCAAAAGTCCTCCCTCATGAATCACTCAGTCCAACGGTGAAAACCGTTTGGAAATCCGTTCGGTAGTTTTTGACTTTATCGCGTTCAGACAGACAGACAGACGCGGTGGGGGACTTTGTTTGATAATATGTAAGGATGTAAGGATAAGGATTGGCGTTTTGCGATCCATTTAAAAACTTCAGGATAAAACTACCTGTGGAACCGAACCATCGCAATATAATTATGTTCTTATAGATTCTTATTTTTCCTTATTTTAACGGACTATATAATGGATATTTCATTTCATTTCATTTCATTTCATTTCATTTCATTTCATTGATATCAAACAACTGCATTGCTACAAATCAAAAGAGTGCCAAAAATAGTTGTATACTTCCGAGCTAGTCACCCTGTATGAAGCTTTATAGTAAACTTTAAATATCCCCCGTTTATATTAAAGACACATCTGTGAATTAGCGGTTACTATTATTATTTGGCTATCAGTCTGGTAAAATAACTTGTGTTTTTTTTGTTTCAGACATCGCCGTAAGTGTAGGAGATCAACTCATATTTTATACCGACGGAAGTAAAACAAACACCGTGAACTTTTTTTTTCACAACCCCAGAGCGTTAACATACGATGAAGTTCACAACATGATGCTGTACGTCGGCAAACAGAGCGAGTACGACGCTATATGTGGTTATAACTTATAACTTACAATCCAAAGAAAACAAATGTTTCATCAAAAGAGTCGGTTCTAACATTCACAGTATTGCCCTCGACCCGGCAACAGATACCCTATTCTTTACTGATACTTATGAAAGAAGTATTAATTGGATTTCATTCAAACCTGGATCTTATAACAATGTTAACGGAAATCTTTTAATCAAGATGTATGACCAGACCCCCAGTGATATTGCCGTGGATAGCTGTAGAGGGTACGTTACCGATGACAGTTTAAAAATCATAATCTGTTGTATTTTATTCATATTCAATAGTGTCATTCAAATTGCAGGTACATTTACTGGATCAACAAAAAGGATACAGGCAATGAGTACATTGAGAGAGCTCGATTTAATGGTTTCGAGAGAAAAGTTATATACCGAGATGTACCAGTACATAGCATGGCCATGGACCCACAAACACGGAAAATTTATAATTTTGACGGTACTATACTATATCGATTTTTGGACAGTAGAGATTTGGATGGTCAAAATGAATATACTATATCCACGTTGCGTTGTTTACATTTTTCTAGACCAAAAGAGTTGACCGTTTCAAATGATTACTTATACTGGACGAACAGTAGCGAGAACTACAGAACCGTTTGGCAATTACCAAAGAACACAATGAAAGGGGTAGAGCCTAAAGAGATTAGTAAGTTCTATACTGAAAGTCCAATTGGTATAGCCGCCAACTACAAAATTAAAGATCAAATTCAGGGACTTCAGGATTGCGAAGTCCTATCAAACTTGATACCAAAACTCACAGTAACCAACAACTCCTGCAATATTCAACAGACAACAGAAACAGAACAGACAACAGAATACACGACGGTTGACGAGCTGTTTTGTGTTCACGGTACAAAAGTTAGTGCGACATCTGTTTGTGAATGCACATCTGGTTACATCGGTGAGAGATGCGATGTTTCAGTCTGTGAGAACTATTGTTTGCAAGGTGACTGCAGTTTCAATAATGAGGGACTTCCTAAATGCAGGTAAAAAAAAACTACGCCTTCTGATGGTTTCCTTGTTTAAGCATAAGCATAATCAGCCCATATCATTCTCACTGCTGGCCTGTGTTTCAGCAGTGAGAATGATATGGGCTGATTCTCAATGAAAAGGAGCGGGTCATAATCCACCACGCCGTCTCAGGTTGTGTTGGTTGCTGTCACATGTGTTCGACATTTTGGTTAAAAAGAGGACATGCGTCTTTCCTTTACTATTTTGGGTGAGGTGGTGATGAAATAAATTACACAAAGTGCCTGCTTAGTTTCGAACCCACGACCTACCATACAAAAGTCGGGGCCGTTACCACTGGAACACCGCTGTACCCAATTTTTCTCTGTTTTCTAGTTAGGTACATTTTGTTTAAATAACCATGTTTTCATTCACATTTCACATTATCATTATTTCAGTTGTAATGCCGGTTATTCAGGGGAAAGATGTGAAGTGTACGCGTGTCATGGTTATTGTCTGAACAACGGCGACTGTTCCTTAAATGAGAGGAGTGAGCCAGTCTGTCAATGCAAAAGAGATTATGTAGGTGATAGATGCGAAGTATCAAACTGTCTGAACTATTGTATCCAGGGCGAATGTAGTTTCAATGAAGAGGGACTTCCTAGCTGCAGGTAAAACATAATATTCTTCTTCTTCAGTAGGTAGTTTTTGTTGTTGAATTGAATTAAGTTCACTCATTTACACTGTTTGTCATTATATTTTATTTCAGATGTAATGCCGGTTATTCCGGGGAAAGATGTGAAGTGCACGCGTGTTATGGTTATTGTCTGAACAACGGTGATTGTTCCCTGGACGAAGAGGATGAGCCAGTCTGTCAATGTGTTGGTAATCAAGAGGGAACGAGATGTGAAGCTGATATGAAGAACACTTTCACCAACATCCCTACGTACTACCCAGAAAAAAGAAACCTAACCCTAGCAGATTTACTGTCAAATTGGCGAAAGCGTACCGTGAAAATGTCTGTTATTGTTGAATTATAATCTAATTTATTATTATGACGTTCTTTGTCCTGCTGGTTAACGCAACTATTTACAGAATTATCTGTTTGTTTACATGCGTTTTTAAGCTTTCGATCGTCATTCATATCCAGTGTTCCTCACAGAGCACTCGGAATAGGTTTATTCTCTCATGAGAAGTATTCATTTCCTTTTCCTTTTTTTAATAAATATTTACATGTAATAGGTAAATGTATCTATGGTATTTTATTTTCGAGTAGTTTAATGGTATCATTATCACCATCGATTCGCAACGACAACGAATACTAGCACGTGTCGCGATGTGTGATTTCTGGAAATGCACACGAAATGACAAGTGGGAAGCCACCTAAAGAAGGTGTTTATTTACGGTTGAAAACAAAAAAAAAAATGTATTATTATTTGGTAGAAGAAGACATACAGATAGACACGGGAGATATCGCAATACATTCGCCATGCTATTTTACAGTAAGAAACGAATAAATTGGATCGTTAATTACGTTGTGGGCACTAATTAGCTATAGAGCAACTGGGAATTACCGCTCGATAAGAGAATATCCGCTCGATAAAGTTAGTTTTCCGTAAGCGATAAATGCTTACATTAAACTAACTTTTTTAATATCTCAAGAGCGATCATCAACGGTGGACGCTCCATCTACCTCTGTTGAAACAAATTTGTATTTCTGAAGTTTAAAATGTGTAGAACGCAATGTGTGCTGGTGTTGGTTGCGCTGTACGTGGGGTTGGCCCACTCCTGGGGTGAGTACGAGCGGCATAGTTTTTATTTACAACGTCTTTCTTTTATGTACATAATTTAGAAAGCGAATGCACTCGAACCGCAAAATTCTAGCAATTGAAAGAGTCATCATCTGCCTAGCCTTTTCCCAACTATTTTGGGCTCGGCTTCCATTCTAACCGGATGCAGCTGAATAACAGTATTTTATATGGAGCGACTGTCTATCTGACCTCCACAACCCAGTTACTGGGTAACACGATACCTCTTGGTAAGAGACTGGTTGTCAGCCTTCGGGATTCTGACTACCTGTAACGACTGTCAAAGATTAACGTGCTTTCCGAGGCACGGGGGTTTCGGTATGTTATGGATGTTCACCCATCCACAGACCGAGTAATTGAAAGAGCAATTGTCTTGCCTTGGTTAAAATACAACCAAAGGTAGTAAAGAAGAGAAATATAGTATTAATTTTCAGAAGCTAATAACATATACTAGATGGCTTTGTATTAAAAAAACAACAACCTTTGACACTTGAAACTTGAGACCTTGAAACTGAGTTTTTCGGGAAAAACGCTTTTTCGTTACGTGACGATTTCTACCAGTTAACGCCTACCGCAAGCCGCGTTAAAAAAAATTGTTTAAAAAAAATAATTTAAAAAAACACAGTAAACAAAAAGTCGATGCGTAAACCGGGTTCCAAAACCCAGACTGCACCTGCATTCGATACCCACAAGACCAAATCAACTTTATTGTTTTCTTGAAATTAGTTATTCCTTGCGATGTTCAACACAATATTGTAAAGGATTAGAACCTTATAATCTATCTCATAAAGTGCATCACACACGGTCACAAAAAGCTATTAAAATATATCACGGAACTGGTATTTCGCAACGGGCGGCCCGCCGGTCCCGGCAGCGGCCGCCGGCGGCCGATCACACATAATGAAAAGGTGCCTAATTACGATTGCAATAAGTTACAAATCCATTATTACTCAAGGGTGGTCATTGAATGTACGAAATAGCCTGTACTACTTAAACCATCGCTTGCCTGGGTAAGAACAGACCATCGTTTTCACCTTTCAATTATATTCTCAAAATATCACGCAGCACTTGCATATCCTCTTGTTTTATCTAGAATTATAATTAATTGTTGGTATATTCGTACAAAACAGTAAAGAGGATAACGGACAAAAATACAATTAATGATGTGTGTGGTGTGAGGTGTGTGTTGTGATATGTATTTGTGTGTGTTGTGTGTGTGTGTGTGTGTGATGTTATGTACAGACAGGGGGTTTATTTAAGTACAGTACTTGGACAGCTATTTTACCTCTCTGCAAGCCTGTAATAATAAAGGCGCAGTGTTCCAATTTTAATTATGAAAAACAGTGAGTAATAATAGAAAAAGTTGTCATTTCTATCTATATGTTACTAATTATTATTACTAGAGTTTACTTACTGGCTTAGGTTCGAGACAGAAATGCTTCTTTTAATCAATGTTTTTTTTTTTCACAAGAAAAATATGTGACAATTAAAATTAGGGGCTTGGGACTAAGTAATAACAGCCGTACGGGCCGATCGATTAGGTTACGCTATGTTTGCCGCGGTTGGTCCGTGGATGGGTGACCATCTTTACATACCAAGACCCCTCCGTGTCTAGGAAAGCACGTAAAGCCATTGATGGTCCCGGCTGTCATTTGTAGATCTTTGACAGTTGTTACGGGTTGTCAGAAGCCCGACAGTCTGAAAACCAGTCTAACCAAGGGGTATCGTGTTACCAGAATTAAAGAAAGAGACAACTACTGCCCGCACATTCGCTTTGTCTCTGTCGTACTTTTCAGTTTGTATTCACTGCACAACTGAATACGGAACGCTCAGTACATTCTCTATGTCTATGGATATAAGCAACAGGCAACTTTATATGTATTTGAATTCAGAATATTAAATAATGTTCAAAGAAAACAAAAACTCAGTAACATGTTTAATGGGTGGTGGGTGGGTTAACTTCACCGCACATCTAAACCACGTTCAAGAGCTGTCAGTGTCATCATTGTTTCGAAACATTGACACTGACAGCTCTTGAACGCAGTTTTGTCCTTAGATTATGTAACGCTAAAGAAGATTAAGTTTCAATAATAATAATAACCCCAACGCCGTATCTGTACGTTGACGACGTGGTAGGGCTTGCGCGCTCCAATGATCTGTGCCTGTAGAGTTTACTGTGCCGGAACAGGTCTAGGGTGAGGCGCCAGACCAAGAAACATAAATAAGCCCACAGGGCAGCATGTGGCAAGCTGTTGGGCAGTAGCGACCCCACGGACCCTATCTCCCGAGAAAAGTCTTGTTCCTTGCCTTTATTGACTGGCTGGAGTGAACAATGACGAGGAACAGAGCTCCCACCTCTTCCTTGTCTTTATCGGTCGGTTTGAGTGGAGATTCGCAAAAGCCAACATGCTCGGAGTAAAGAAGTAGGTATTCCAGTGAGATGCTGGTGGGGATCTAGACCGTACTTCCGGGATTGTCGTGATAGTCGTGGAATACCTCTACACTCCTCAAACACCTCAGGATATGTTGACCCTATACACGCTCACATACAATCTATATAGTTTTAGAAACAACGACTTAAAATCGATTGTAGTGAACTACAAAACATGTAAATGATCTAAGCCTAGCTAATGCCTTTTTAATGCTAGGAACCTAGTCAAGTTTTTAAGAGCGCTATATTAAATAAAAAAGTAGAAATAGTTGTGAGCAGAAGAGCATGCTCTAATGTAATGCCTTTTAAAACTTAACCTATCGGTTACATGGTGGGACTGATGCTACTTAGAATGCTAGATTGACAAAAATGCATCGAACCGTCTGGAAGGGCCACCCTAAGCTGCAATCATGCATTTTATGCTCTCACAGTGATTACCCGTTGCAGTTCAGGTTGCATAACTACCTTTGTCCGGCTCGCACACAACAACATACTAAAGTTTAATCGCAATCGGCCGAGACATTAACCACGGCATAGTGAATTACCCCGCCTAGCATTTCTCAACTACGTTGGGGGTCAGTTTCCAGTCTAACCGAATGCAGCTGAATACCAGTATTTTACATGAAGCGAGTGCCTATCTGACCTCCACAACCCAGTTACTAGGTAACACGGGTATAGTGTTACACAGTACTTGGTAAGACTGGTTTTCAGACTTCTGTCAGGCTTCTGACGACTCGTAACAACTGTATAAGCCGGGTCGGCTTATTAACGTGCTCGCGAGGCACGGAGGGATCTCTGTATGTTAAGATGGTCAACCATCCACGGACTAACCGCGGCAAGCTAAGCTTATCTAGATCGATCGACCCGTGCGACTGTGAAGCTGTTGTGGGGGCATCTACATCGCCACATGCAAACTACGCATTAAAGACCTGACGTCACACAAATCCTGCATCGCGCAATTAGAGTTTACTGCGCGAAATATGATATTTCATATATGACGATCCGACATCAATCGTTGGGCAGTTGCCCGCCAGACACGACACCCGGACCTGGTCGGAGGATCCTCCCTTTTCTATAGAGGATGAGAGAACTTTACACCCTATTCCTCGTACCTCTAAACTGTTATTACTTAGCCACCAGAAAATATATAAAAAAAAAAAATGTCAAGTGTTTTTTGAATGGTTATATTTCGTTCTACTATTGCGGGTATAACGGGAACGCCTTTCGTTAATTAACATACTGTATCATATTATTATGTTTGCACACCATTAATATGAAATCAACTACAATATTCATTAACTTGTAATGATAATTCGTTATTTTCCTTGAAAAATGCTTGCTCAACACCCCGTAATCACCATACACAGAAAATCATACGGCTTAAGTTTTAATTACTTCTAGGTGTAACCCCAAGTTTATTTGCCTATAAGGATGAAAAATAATTTTTCTCTTTTCCAGACATTGCCGTGACGACAGGAGATCAACTAAATTTTTTTACCAATGAAGTCAAAACACACTCTGAAGGCGTTCAGTTTAGAGACCTCACAGCGTTAGCTTATGATGCAGTACACAACATGCTGCTGTTCGTCGACAAACAGAGCGACAACGCCTCTATATTTAGTTTTAACATATCTAGTAAGAAGTACCAATCATTAGTCAAGAGAAAAGCATACGAAAATATCCAGGGTCTCGCTTTTGATCCCGTCAAAGGATTACTCTTCTGGACAGACACAAATGAAAGAAGCATATATTGGATTTCCTTAAAGCCTGGATCAAAGAACAATGTTTACGGAAATCTTTTGATCAAGATGGATGACGAGATTCCCAGAGCTATCGCCGTGGATAGCTGTAGAGGGTACGTTCTTAATGACAGTGTTTAACTAAGAAAAAAACATCTTGAATTACGTGATAATTTATAGTGATTTACAAATTACAGGTATATTTACTGGACCAACATAAACACCAAGAAGCCCACAATAGAGAGAGCTAGATTTAATGGGTCCGAAAGAGAAGCTGTTATCGACAGCAACATTTACATGCCAGTCAGCTTGGCCATTGACCAACAGACGAAGCAAATGTACTGGGCGGATGATAGAGAAGGTATACAATATTCTATTGAAAGTGCAGATCTAAATGGAAAGAACAGAAGAACATTAATCGTTGGAATATATCATCAACCAAATGCATTGACCGTGTCTAAAGATTCAATCTACTGGGTGGACTGGGGCTTCAAATCTGTTTGGCAATTATCAAAGAATCCATCAATTTATGCGGAACCGAAAGAGATTAGTAACTTCAAAGGAGAAACAACACCTTTCGGTATTGCTGCTAATTATAAAATTGAGGATCAGACTGCAGGAACTCACGAATGCGAAGCAATAACAAGTCTTCCACAACACAAGGCAGCGATCAACAATTCCTTCAACATTCCTACTGATGCAGGCCTGTTTTGTGTCCATGGCGTGAAAGTCAGGGGAAAATCACTATGCAAATGCACACCTGGTTACACCGGCGAGCGATGCGATGTTTCAGTCTGTCTGAACTATTGTTTGCAAGGTGATTGTAGTTGGGATGTTGAAGGTTACCCCAAATGCAGGTAAAACGTGATTTCACTCCTTTTATTTCTTTGTGTATTGAGTTTTGTGTTAATACTTGTTTGACAGTTTATTGACAGTTCCTTTAAAAGGGAACATGGGGCCCACACCATGATAACGTTGGTGGAAAAGTCAAAACTATATTGGGCTGCCTGCCAGCATAAGATACCGAAAACCTTATCATTACGGTTGAAAGTCGCTGTATAAAATACGAAAAGCTTTGAAAGCGATTGTCACTTGTCTAGGCCCTCCAGTTATTGTGCTACTTCGTCTGTCTGTCATAATTACTTTTTCTCAAAATTGCTTGGAAATTCGAACATTATTTTGACAACCATCTTCGATATAAATCGAAATTGCGGTACTAGTCGAATATATATATATATATATTGCGGCCTGGCCGGCAATGTTTGTATGAAAATCCATACAAGTCATATGAAATAATAATATAAAAAAATGGAACGAACTTTTTAATTCAACACATGGCAACCAAGGAGGTAACTTATCTCATATTTTATTTAAATTTCGATTTGGCTGGAAAATGTAAAGAGGAAACATGGATTCTGGAGTTTACAATTAATTTACTCTGTTTGAATTTCCGCGCATTATTTGAGAAAAGTACTACGAGTATACAGCCTTGGCCGCAAACTGGCATTGATGGACTCACATATGTGTGTCTCGGCTCACATTTTCACGATCGTCCATCAATGCCCCAGTTGCAGGCCGCGACAGTAATATACTAATTATAGCCACTACAGGATGAGTTAGAAATCTTGCTTGCCCGCTAATATTCCAAGTGAAGATTTTAAAAATTCTTATTGTAACAGTGACCGAAATGATTTGATGTTGTAAAGTGGGATAAATAAGTCAAATGGGGTATCATATGAAACGACTTTATATACACTAAGTTTATAGAGGTAAAAAACCATAGATCTATACATATTAGAGCTCGTGCTTTATATATCACCTTGCCATGTAATCTAGTCCTAGTTAAACAATAAATCTTATTCTATTCTTATCTTATAGACAAGAGTCAATAATTTTTTTTTTTCAAAACTTATGAGTTGCACACTGAAAACCTAATGATGACTCGGGAGTTATTACTTAGGGAAGGTAACTAGGTATTGTTTGGCTTAACGTTATTGAAAGCGGGCATAACTACTAGCTCAGATTCTATGAAATCTGCTAAAATCCGTATTCAAAGTTAAGCGGTCCCAAAAAATTATTGTTTCATATAATATTGCACATTAATATTATTTCAGATGTAATGCCGGTTATTTCGGCGAAAGGTGTGAAGTGCACGCGTGTTATCGTTATTGTCTGAATAAAGGTGACTGTTCCCTGAACGAGAAGGACGAACCAGTCTGTCAATGTGTTGGTAATCACGAGGGAACAAGATGTGAAGCTGTTAAAGATGTCACTTTCGCCAACACACCTACGTACTACTCAGCCCTAGCTGGTTTACTGTCAGTTCCCTTCGTAAACATTTCTGCAGTTATCAATGGATAATGTGATTAATTAATTTGAGTTTTGCCGCTTATTTTATTTTGTGATTTTGTTAATAAGTGTATCCTATGTAGTTGAAACCAACTGAATGAAATAAAATGACATATATTAAATCATAATGCTTCCGATTCGTAGTTTTCTGAATTACAAATTCGTATCCCCTAAAAACTTATCATTTCTCTTCAACCAGTTAGGGTTGATTTTCGAAAAATATTTCTAAAGTGCGTAATTCTATTTTTAGGGTTCTGTACCACAACAGGAAAAAAACGAAGCCCTTATAGGATCACGTCGTTGCCCGTCTGTCTGTCTGTCAGTCTGTCAAGACCCTTTTTCTCAAATTGAAATTAATATAAAAAACGTAGGTCTACAGTCCCTTGGAGTTCTAAAAAAATCAAACTTCTAGGTCAATGCAATAAAAAAATACGGGCATTTATGTGACATATTTTGATACTCGCAAACAAATCAAAACCTAGACTTCCCGTAAAAGAATCAGTTTTCTTTATTTTCACAAACGTATTTACATGATTTAAAAATATAGACTTAAAATAATAATAATATGTACAAGTATATAGAAAGGGGGGGGGGGGGATTATTATAGGGCATCAAATAATTCGTCCGCATCGCTGTCAACAGGAAAAGTGCCCAAAAGGTTGGCAGCATTGCCACGTTGAATGGCAATGACTTCCCGTTAACCTAGAATCATAAAATTTGGCAAGAAGCAAGGTCTTACAGCACTAGTAATGGAAAAGTCCGAAAATAGTTAATTTGAAGTATTATCAAATAAAAAAGTTTTTGGGATAAATTCATCCCAACTACTGAACCTTTCATTGTGCGTGGTCCGACACGCACTTGGCAGGGTTTATTTTTATTAAGTCATAAAGATAAAGATTTATTAAGATAAAAGATAATTGATCATTAATGGAGATATTCGTTAAGATAAATATTATCTATCTAATCGATATTTATTAAGATGGTAATACCGATAGGGTATCGACCCAGTAACTGGTTTGTAGAGCTCAGATAGGCAGTCGCTCCATTTAAAATACTGGTATTCAGCTGCATCTGGTTAGACTGGAAGCTGATCTTAACATAGTTGGGAAAAGGCTAGGCAGATTGATTAAAAGAATATCGAGTTTCAGATTTTAATCGGACCGCGCGTTGGGACTTTTCCAAACAAACTATAACATTTAAAAATACTTAGGGGGTAGTTCTGCAAAACGAATGAAGGAAGGAGCACTAAAGCGGCAAAATATATGGGATTTGTGATGAAAATTTGTGTGGAAGTTCGTCATTTTTGCCTATGAGCCCCCATTCGGAAGCACGGCTTCTCGTTTATACATAAATGCTTTGAGTTTTAGTTTAGAAGAAAACAAAAGTACAGTCGAACAGATATCAAAGCGATTCCTATACGGATTTGTTCGATATGTAGTTAGTTGTTATTTTAGTGGTAAAATTAAAAATGTTTATTATAGAACATTGTACGCACTATCTGTGGATAACCGTAGGTAATATAAGCAACAGAGCTTATATTGAAAATGGGGGAAGGTCTGGTCAAGAGATGGGAAGGTTGATGAAGATGTGGAACGGAGAGTAAATGCGGGAAATAAAGTGAATGGTGCTATACATGCTATTGTGACCAACCAGTTGATGTCGAGATGTGATGTTGAAATGGTTTGGTCATGTTGAGAGGCGACTAAAAAAAATTATTTACAAGGCAGACTTGACTGGAAATGCCGGGAGGGGACGCCCTAGGAGGACATATATTGAACTTATTGGTGATGTTCTTCAGAAAGGACAGGTGCGTAGTACTTCCAACCAGCGTGCGTGTATGACCAGTTGTATGAACGTAAACGAGGCAAAAAGAGTATGTAAGGATCGTAGCAGGTGGCGTCCTATAGTTTCTGCCTACCCCCATGGGAAGAAGGTGTGAGTTTATGTATGTATGTATGTACTTATACGCAACAATTTCCACAATACATGTTCCTAATTGCTCCGCATCACATGCCATGCCATGAAAGCCGATTTTTTTTTTTTCTTTATTTAGGCAACCAACAGCGATACATACTCGTATAGTATGTTGTAGAGTATGTGTGTTACAGTATTGTATGGCTAATAATAGGTTTCCCTGTATAACTAGGATAAGTATAAAATATGCGAACGAACTACTTAGAAATATATAAATTAAAAGGTGCAATTTTAATATAATGTAATATTTGCTTTATTTTAGGTATATTACTTATAGTTTTATTAAGTTAAAATATTAAAGAAAAGAAAAAGTTTTAAAATTAAGAGATTTATAGTTTGTCATTTGCCTTCGTTTATAGTTTTTATTATTTGGTTTTTGAATGTAGGTTTTATTACAGTTAAATATATCGACTTGAGAGAAATCTGTGTTTTAAATTCGAGCAATACAGGTCAATACACAGTTTTTGGCGTAATTAGTCGAGTGCCGAGGTACGTGTAGCATCGTAGTGTGACGAGTAGGGGAGTGTTAAAAGTTACCTGTGCGATCAGCTCCGGGCAATCGAGGCGTCCATTAAGTATTTCATGAAGCAAACACATATCCATAACTTTGCGCCTTTCATCGAGTGTTAGCAGACCATGTGTTCGACAACTATTTTCATAAGCCATCGGAGGTATAATTCGGAGGCGATAGTTAAGATGGTTAATGGATTTTCTTTGAAGCCGTTCTAGTTGGTTCTTATAAATAATGTATTGCGGGGACCAGATTGGGCACGCATATTCTAAGACGCTGCGCACATATGCAGAATACACCGATTTAATAGCTTTGATGTTTTTAAATACCTTACATGACCTAATAACAAAGCTTAAGTTCTTATAAGCTTTTGTGCTAACAAAGTCTACGTGATCTGAGAATGTTAATTTATTGTCAAACATAACTCCTAAATCCCGAACTACCTTGAATATATTAATGACAATTCTATTTAATTTATATGAGCAAGCAATTGGGTTTTTTTACGTGTATAACTAATACATTGACAATTTGTGGCGTTTACTGTGATTTTGTTTTTTATGTAATAATTATTTAAGTTATTAAGGTCCTCTTGAAGAACAATACTGTCATCGAGTGAGCCCATTTTATTTTAAAAAAAATTGTCGCCAGCGTACATTAAGAAAGTGTTTAAAAGAGTCAGTGATATCAAATAAATATGCGTTGTAAAAGAGAGGTCCCAAATGGGAACCCTGCGGTACACCGCTAGGAATTTCCATAAAGTTAGAACGGTGTCTTCCTATTACTACAGCTTGTGATCTTTTAAATAAATATGATTGGACCCATCGTAAAATATCGCTATGTATGCCCAGTCTGTATAGCTTGTTGAGCAGGATGAGATGATCCACGCGGTCAAAAGCTTTTTCGGAATACGTGTATATCACGTCAACCTACCCACCTCCATCGGTATTCTCAAGGACAAAATTTGAAAAGCTAGCCAAATTCGATATAGTCGAGCGTTTTTTCAAGAAACCGTGCTGTTTGTAGGAAATGCCTCTGAGGATGTATGGATATTTCAAATACTTTGTCTATTATATTCAGTATCGAAATTCCCCTGTAATTTCTCATTATTATTCGCGAACCCTTTTTATGTATTGGAACAATAAATGGTTTCTTCCATTCATATGGGAAAGTGCCTTCTCTTAAAGAGAGATTACAAATAAAGCTAATTGGAGGTGCTAAAGACTTTGCGCAATTCTTCCAAGATACTGGAGGCATTCCGTCACAACCAGGACCCTTATCGGCGCTTAAAGCATTCAGTAACTTCTCCACGGTTAACATACAAATGCGGCCGCCGCAACTAGCCGCACAGTGGAATTGGACGTAAACGAATTAAATGACCATTAATGCTCAAATTAACTTGTGATTACTATATTTTAAAATCTTAACCGTTTCGATCCTGGAAATACCCTGATTTCATCCAAGAATCTGGTTTTGGCTTTAATTCCATCAGAGTACACCTAGCTCTCACGTAGCCGCATTTAACTTTAAGCTTGTAACGTTAAGCATTTTTTCTCTTGTTTCAGACATCGCCGTAAGCCTAGGGGATGAACTTGTATTTTATACCAATGGATCCAAATCCGGCACCGTACATTTTAAGTCTCAAAACCTCACAATGTTAGCTTACGATGAAGTTCACAACATGATGCTGTACGTCGACAAACAGAGCAACAACGACGCCATATGTGGTTATAACTTACATTCCAAGGAAAACAAATGTTTCATCCAAAGATTCGGTAGTAACATTCACAGTATTGCCTTCGATCCGGCAACAGATACACTGTTCTTTTCTGATACTAATGAAAGAAGCATTAATTGGATTTCACTAAAAAGTGGGTCTAATAGCAATGTTAACGGAAACCTTTTAATCAAGATGGATGACCGCCGGACCCCCAGTGATATTGCCGTGGATAGCTGTAGAGGGTACCTTCTAATGACAGTTTAATAATCAAAATCTGTTGCATTTCGTGATATTCAATAGTGTTTTTCAATTTACAGGTACATTTACTGGTCCTATCTAGAGATATTAGGATTGGAGTACATGGAGCGAGCTCGGTTTAATGGTACCGAGAGAGAAGTTCTAATCACATCGTTGCCAATATTTAGCTTTGCCATGGACCAACAAACACGGACAATTTATCATTTTGATGGTTGTGAAATTTGTTTTAATGAGTTTTTAGTAAGAGGAGATTTGAATGGAAAAAACAATCATATATATTTTTCACATAGACATTTTTCTGCACCACAACATTTGACCGTTTCAAAAGATTACATTTACTGGATGAACAGCAGCGAGAGCTACAGCAACGTTTGGTATTTATCAAAGAACCTTAGGGAAGGTGAAGAACCTAAAGAGATTAGTAAGTTCTATAACAAAAGTCCACTCGGCATAGCCGCGAACTACAAAATAAAAGATCAAATTCAGGGACTTCACGATTGTGAAGTCCTATCGCGTTTGATCCCAGTTACCAACAACTCCCTCAATATTCAACATACAACAGAAACAGAACAGACAATAGAATGTGCAACAGTTGACGAACTGTTTTGTGTTCACGGTATAAAAGTTGGTGAGACATCTGTTTGCGAATGCACACCTGGTTACATCGGTGAGAGATGCGATGTTTCAGTCTGCGAGAACTATTGTTTGCAAGGTGACTGCAGTTTCAATGATGAGGGACTTCCTAAATGCAGGTAAAATAATTTCTACTCCTTCTGATGGTTTCCTTGTATTATCATACCTAAGCATAACCAACCTATAACGTACGTAACGTAACTATAACTGCTAGGATAGAGCCCTCCTCCCTATGAGAGGGAGTGGGCCATAATCCACCACGCCCGTCCTATTGCAGTTTGTGTTGGTTGCTGTCACATATTTTCGAAGAGGACATGCCGCTTTCCGCAACGTCACGTCTATTGTATTTTTTTAAATGACACAAAGTTAAGTGCCTGCTGGGTTTCGAACCCACGACGATACGTAAGTTGGGGCCACCGCTGTACCCAATTTTTTTCTATTTACTATTAAAATTTCGTTTAAATAACCATGTTTGACATTTTTATTTCAGATGTAATGCCGGTTATTCAGGGGAAAAGTGTGAAGTGTACGCATGTCATGGTTATTGTCTAAATAACGGTGACTGTTCCCTGAACGAGGAGGATGAGCCAGTCTGTCAATGTGTTGGTAATTACGAGGGAACAAGATGTGAAGCTGCTAAAGATGACACTTTCACTTCTACCCCTACGTTCACAGCAGAAAGAAAACCTACCCTAGCTGATTTACTGTCAAAATGTCTCAACTATTGTCTGCAAGGTGTATGTAGTTTGACTGATGATGGACCTTTATGCAGGTAAAACATTTACTACTCCTTCCGTTTCCCTGATAGGTTTAAATAGCCATGTTTGACATTTATCATTCTTTCAGATGCAATGCCGGTTATTCAGGGGAAAGATGTGAAGTTAATGCGTGTCATGGTTATTGTCTGAATAACGGTATCTGTTACCTGAACGAGGAAGATGAGCCATTCTGTCAATGTGTTGACAATCACGAGGGAATAAGATGTGAAGCTGCCATAAATGATACTTTAACCAACACCCCGTTTGACTCAGTGAAAAGAAACCTAACTCTAGCTGATTTACTGTGGAGTTGGCGAAAACCTACCTCAAAAATATTTGTAACTGTTGAATTATAAACTAATATTGCATTAGTACATTCTTATTAAGCCTTTTTTCTTAAAACGCTTCTGGTTATCATTTGTTTTTATGAAAACGTCATTTGAGTTTTCGACTTTGTCTTGCATTCATATTTTTTTTTTTTGTATATTCTCCCATTTTTTAATTATTATTATACAATGATAAGAATTATGCAAGAAATTGTTTTATTTCCTCATTATTTTATGTTGCACACAGACCAACCAAATGGCAAAAGGGGATCATTACACTTTTCCCCATAAAGCTCCCACCTGTCCCAAAGTGGGGTGTTGATAATTTTGACGTCCACTGTTGGTTCTTATGGAACAAATCTAACTTAGAAAGATATATTAGTAATTTTAATGATTATGATTCTGTAAATACTTGACTGTTATAGTCGCGAGTCATATTTTGATCAAGATAGAACCTGACACTAACCTGCAAATTGCAAAAAACGTAAGAAAATTTGAATTTCGCGGACTACAACTGCGGAGTCTCCTAAAGACCTTTTCTTTCACTGTCTATACCAGTGGTGATGAAATTTAGTGCACCAGAATACGCGTGAAACGCGTTCTTGCATAACTTTTTAATTAGTCGAGATTCATATTCTTTAAGGCACTTCTTTAGGTCATGAGTTATCCGAACATTTGGCCTAGGTCTTAAGGGTGGCGTGAAAATTGATTGGCTGTTACAATTTATAATAGATGCCTGCTTGAGTTCGAAATTCAAATACTCGTATGCAAGCGCCGCCGGAGCGGGCTGTATGAGGGTGCACTTTCATCTCCCTGGCTTCAAAATAAAATAATAGGTGTAAAAACATTCAGAACTTTAAAATAATCCGAAAACGCCATTTTTCTTTTTATGAATATCAATTAGAGAACTTAACCTTTTCGAAGTGAGATCCTAAAATTTTCGCAATTTCGCATTCCGTAATCTCTTAATTCTAAATGCTTTTGTGGGGTCTATCTACCCTTTATAGCAGAACTTCTTATGTCATAATATTATTTTGCATAACAGCGCATAGCATAAACTTCATTTCGCAGAAAATCATTCGGCATACACTCATTTATAATACATTAAAAACGCATAATTTTGTAAGTCAGAATCATCTTTAGGCATAAAATTTCATCTCCATAATAATTAAAAAGTAGAACCATCATATTGCAGAAAGTTCACTGTCAGAATCGTCTTTTGGCATACATACATTTCATATCGATAATCATTAAAAGGTAGAACTATCATATTTCAGAAAGTTTGCAGTTAGAATTAGAATCATCTTTTGGCATACTTTTCATATCCATAATAATTGAAAGACTCATCTATCACATTACGGAAAATTCATAGTTAGAATAATTTTGCATTTATGTGGTTCTTATTTACCTGTGGGAAGCATGCAAACATGCAAACAAGCTTACACCATGCATGCATCAAGCATGTAGCATACAAATATGCAAAAAAGCACACACCATGCATGTATGCATCAAGCATGTAGAATGCAAACATGCAAAAAAGCACACACCATGCATGCAGCATGCAAGCAAACATGCAGCATGCAAGCAAGCATGCAGCATGCAAGCAAGCATGCAACATGCAGCAGGCATGGTTTCTGTCACGGCTCCGGCGCTGCGGGGCTCCGGTGGTCCCACGCAAGCTTCTCGTCGCAGACCTGCTCCTCAGCTCGCGGGCCGCCTCGCCCCTCCGCGCCTACGCGGGCTTAAATTACACTCTAGGGGTAGGGCAGACAAGACTACGTGCAGTCGGTTTTGCAGCGATTCGGTTCTGTCACTTCACTAACTTTTATAGTATAACATATTGACTTTTTAAGACAATATTTTAATTTGAATTTAAGGTTAAGAATATGAGGGATACCTTCTTTTCGCATAATGTTCTTTGTCCTAATATACTTCGGCGTAACGATTTTGGCACAATTTGTTTTGGTATAATAATACTTCGGCATAATTTTTTTAGGCATACATTTTATGTTGGCATAATCATCTTAAAGACTAATTTGTTTTGGCATAAATTTGATTCGCATAACGTTAGTAGGCCTAAGAACCGAATTGCTGCAAAACCGACTCCACGTAGTCTTGTTTGTCCTACCCCTAGAGTGTAATTTAAAATCGCGTAGGCGCGTAGGGGCGAGGCGGCCCGCGGGCTGAGGAGCAGGCGGCTGCGAGCGAGCCACCGCGGCTGAGGCTGGCCGGCGAAGCCGGCCAACAAGC
This sequence comes from Xanthia icteritia, assembly GCA_949128155.2. Taxonomy (NCBI): domain Eukaryota; kingdom Metazoa; phylum Arthropoda; class Insecta; order Lepidoptera; family Noctuidae; genus Xanthia; species Xanthia icteritia. The sequence continues at coordinate 15,836,469 of OX421947.2, read as the reverse complement.
CGAAGCTGCGGTGGTGAGCGAAAGCCGTCTGCGACGATTAGCACGCGTGGGGCCGCCGGAGGCCCGCAGCGCCGGAGCCGTGACAGAAACCCTGCCTGCTGCATGTTGCATGCTCGCTTGAATGCTGCATGCTGCATGCTTGCTTGCATGCTTTAACTTTATGCTTAATAAATGTATGCTTTAGAATATTATGCTTAATCATTATTATGGTTAGAGAAATTATGCTTAAAAAAATTATGCGTAATCTGTTATGCGTAATTATATTATGCGAAAATATAATTATGCCAAACAACATTATGCTAAGTTATATTAGGTCTTAAAATTTTATGCAAATGGATAGGGAACCAGAATATGATTACATTTTATAGAAATGACAATAATTATGCCTAATAAAATTATTCCAAATTCTTCTTAATATGCCAAGTGAAATTATTCCAAATAATCGTCGCTCTAAATAAACGTTATGTGAAACGAAATTAAGCTTTGCCAAAAGTAATTATGCCAAATAAAATTCTGCCATCTTAAAAGTATGCCTTTGTAAATTCGGACATATAAACATTCGGCCAAACAATAATTATATTAAATGATTTTTATGCCATATATATATTCGTTTAAAGAAGATTATGCCAAGTGTGTTATGCCAAATAAATTTCGGAGCATCAAAATTCTGCCAGATAGAGGGAACCCGCTTTTGTGCATTAGTCCACAATAGAATAATTAGTCCTAGATTCCCGAAAATCTAATAGACCCTGGGCGGGGTGTTAACATTATCGAGCTTGCTGCGCTCGCTCTTGCATCCTACTCTATCATAATAAAATAAAAATAAAAAATAAAATAAACTTTATTTTCTCACCACAATATACATGTTATTTTACATACAGATATACATGTTATTTGAAATATAATTCGATATATTGTGGGAGACTGGTGCCTAAGTTAGGCTCGTGGCCTGTGTTTCAGGACACCAGGATCCCACCCCTTTACATTTTCATTTTACAAATGTACTATGCGCGCTGACAGAATGTAGTAAGGTATGACATTTTATATAGTTTTATTTTAATTAATATCTAGATTAAGTATGCGAGACAAATGTTAGTAGATCTGTAGTATGTGTGATTGAGTGGGTGTGTGGGTGTGTAAGTGTGTGGGTGTGTTAGAGTGTGTGATTCTGTGTTTAGGTCTTTGTAAGGATATTTTCAGTATCATTATAATTTAAGTTTAGTAACCAGTCAGTTAGCCTCTTTTTGCATTTATGCTTTGTGAGACTATAGATATGTAACACCTTATTAGTTTTATTATATAAGTAGCCACCTAGATAGCAAAAGAAACGCTTTGCAAAAATAGTTTTGTGACGTAGATGATGGCGGTCCACTGGGTCATATCGTCTTTTCCCCCTGGACAGCGTTGGATTATAAACCAAGAGTGTATGTTGTTTCAACAGAATGTGCAATATAAATAGTTGGCGCACTGTCAGGACTTCATTTTCTTTGTATAGCTGTTCAGTGGGGTAGCGATACGGGCGAAAAGACGACACTTTCAGTATAGCTCTTTGGGTTCTTTCGATTTCTATTAGGGTAGTTTTTGGAGCTCCACCCCAAGAGGTGATGCAATAGCATATTATAGATTGAGCGAGCGTGTAGTATACTAATTTCATAATATTCTTATCGACTACATGTCTCAGCGTTTTGAACACATATATTAGTTTCCGTAGTCTGCTACTAAGGGTGGTAATGTGGTCTTGAAACCTTAGCTTACCTTTTTTATAATAATTAAGCTTCTTTGTATAAATCGACACAGTTAGTCCTGTTTCTCTATGAATGGTAAAAATAAAACCTATCCTACCTAATCTGCGTTCGTAATTTATTTGCCAAACATGTACACAAACATGAGTTTTAGGAAAAATAACTGTAATGTAATGTAATTACACATAAGGTTCAGTTTGCGCTACAACTTCATATTTTTTGTCTTTTTTAACAGTACTAGTCTGTTACTTTATTTACACTTGCATAAATTTGACATTTGTGTACCCGAGCATGCACTTTTTTCACTATTGGGTTTGTTTACATTTTTTTGGTTGGTTCAAAACTGGTATAATACGATGTTATTTGGCGCAAATATTATCTACCACGATGTAAAAACTACTTAATATTCTAAATAACACCACTTCCCGTCGATTTACACCCAAAAACAATAAAAAATACGAAATTCTTTGCCGAGCGGCCATTACGCTCCGCGGTCCATTGACGTACAAAAACTGTCAGTTGTCAACTTTTTTTTCTAGTGTTGCGTATTGATATTTTTGTATTTAGTCGATTTTGTTGACGAGAATATACGTCTGACCATAGAGTAAAAATACCCACAGACCAGATTAGCCTTTATTTCATTGTAGAAATAGAGTTTTAATGCCGCGTGAGTAGCAAATCCCGAATAGGGATTTGCTCGGGGATTACCGGTTAAGTGGAAATAACATCAATGAGAAACAAGGATTCAAATAGATTTTCTTATTTAATAAGCTTTTCTGCATAAGTCGACAAATTAGCTCCTTGTATGAATGGATAATCGATAACCTAACATATCCGAGGTGAAGTGCAACCCCCTGAAAATAAACTGCTGGCAAGTTTATTTTCCATGAACGGATGTAAGGAAAGAAAAGAAAAAAGAAAGAAAAAGTATTTATTGGTACAAGCACAGGAGATCTCAGTTAAACTAAACACACACTCATTAAAATAAAAATAAAAATGGCAATAAAAATATAAGCAGAAAGTCTTGCGAGGCCAAAAGGCTTCTATCTCAGCATGATGCTGCGACATATAATAATAAATGTCGCAATGCTGGTATTCTGATAGGGCCCGCAGTGATGTCAATGGTCTTTACCACCGGGCCAGCACTATTTTGATCATAGTTTAACGACAACAATCATTGACTTCATTACAAGGGTGAGTTTCAATGTTACCCAATGGAGAAGTCACATGATGCCCTAGGTATTTTTTGTGACTTGTCTAAGGCTTTCGATTGTGTTTCTCATGATACATTGGTCAGGAAATTGCATCACTATGGTGTTAAAAACACTGCCTTGGATCTTATTATTTCTTATTTGGATAATAGGATCCAAAGAGTGGACGTTAATGGCAAGCGATCCCCGGGTTCCCTTGTCACTATGGGAGTTCCTCAGGGTTCAATTCTTGGCTCTTTTTTATTTCTCGTATATATTAATGACCTACCTTGCCTTGTAAAGAACAGTCACGAAATAGTGTTATTTGCAGATGACACATCACTTATATTTAAGCTTAAGCGACAACAGACAGTTACCGACGATGTAAATAACGCTCTCTCTAAAATAGTGCATTGGTTTAGTGTTAATAATTTACTTTTAAACGAGAAAAAGACTAAATGTATTAGATTTCTGACACCTAACGTTCAGCAGGTGAAAACCAATGTATTAGTAAATGGGGCGGAATTGGATCTTGTGGACACCACTGTGTTCTTAGGTATTACCTTGGATTCAAAGCTTCAGTGGGGCCCTCATATAACCAAATTGTCGAAGCGGCTAAGCTCTGCAGCCTACGCGGTCTATAAAATTCGTCATTTGACTGATGTAGAAACAGCTCGATTAGTATATTTTAGTTATTTCCATAGTGTAATGTCATACGGCATTTTGTTGTGGGGAAATGCAGCCGACATTCAGACTATATTTGTGCTGCAGAAGCGAGCCATTCGAGCAATTTATAACCTAAGTTGTAGGCATTCACTGAGGGATAAATTTAAGGAAATAAATATCATGACAGTCGCATCTCAATATGTATTTGAGAACCTGATTTATGTAAAAAAGAATATTAATTTATATTCTAAACACAGCGACATTCATAGCATAAATACTAGAAACAAAGATTTACTTATTGTGCCCAGGACTAGGCTCCAAAAAATTAGTAATTCATTTAAGTGCCAAAGTATACGTTTTTACAACAAACTCCCAATCCATGTTAAAGAACTGAGCCTCAATAAATTTAAATCATTTATTAAACACAAACTATGTCAAAAAGGTTTCTACAAAATTAAAGATTACTTAGACGACAAAAAGGCTTGGGACTAGCTCTATACTACTCCATACTAATTTAACTGTTTAGTTCATTTTATTTGACTGTATAAGTCAATTTATTTAATTTAAATTTTGTTTATTATTGACGAAATCTACCCTTTACACAGTTTTTGTTTTTTATTTTTATGAAATATATTGTAATATATGGTGTAACATATCTACTACTTATTAAAATAAAAAGGTAAGCAGACAGTTAAAAATATATAATTTGAGGTAAAACACAGAAAAATAATTTAAAAAAATAACCTAACCTACCTAGCGCTCTCAGAAAAGAAAATATTTACAGAGGAAGTATGTTACGGCTTTCAGGTTCGAGTCGTCCTCTCAGTTCTGAAACATCCAGATTCGTTTCCCAGATAAATCTTGATAAATTCACAGGCAATGTAGAAGACGTCAGGCCTCGTTAGCTCTGAGGCCTGAAGATCCGCTTCCCAGTCTCTCAGACAGACCAGTCAGGACTTAGTAGTGGAAGGTCCTCCTGGCAAGAAACGTAGTCCCGTGAAGACAGAGTATGATTTCAGGGTGAAATGTATGTAGACCAATTTGCAAGACTTTTCTTGAAGAGATGTTTCCTTGAGCGCTTCCAGATCAGCTCTGCCGAATGGGTCCGTAGTCCCTCTGACGTTAATTTTTCAAATTATCTTTTTCTTGTTCTTTCAGAATTTAATTTCAAATTCAGAGATCGAAAAGGGCCAGACATATTCGTACCAAAAAACCTCTTTGATGAATTCTGAGAGCGTTTCAATTATTATTATAAAATGTAAGTTAGGATACAAATATTTTACAGTAAACAATTATAATTGCCTATAAAATACCATATTTCAGCTAAACATATTGATAAAAATAATTTAAATTATATAAATCAAAAGTAACCTTCATGGACTAAGCCAGTAAGAAAACTAGAGAGAAAATTAGAAGAAAAAAATAATGATAGCTTGACAGCCTGACGTAAGTGTCATAACATTGAAAAATATGAAAATTAAAGAAAACTAATCGTTTTAGAACGATTCGCAAAATAATAATGCAAAATCAATAAACGAGTATAATACATAATATTAATGAATGCATAGTGTAAGTATATGATGTAGTGTCTGTAGTATGTAGATACTATATTTCCCCAATGACCCCGAGAAAATTTTTGGTCTAGAACAAAAATTTTGTAAAGGTTAAAGTATTACAGCATTCACAAGACGTACATACTTCATTCAATCACACCGACATCTTACGTAGTTAGGTCAGGTAGGATTCACATTCAATGATCACTACACGACCTGATAAATCAATAACAGTAGGCTTTTTTTTTTGGAGTTGTAATCCGCTCACGTCTAAAACCACTAATGAGATGAAAAATAAAAAGATTTTTTAGTTTAACAAGGGCTTATTTTTATGGAGTTGTTAGCCGCTCCAAATAAACTTTAGTTGATATTTAACAAGGGCTTATTTATAAGGAGTTGTTAGCCGCTCCGAATCAATTTTAGTTGATATATAACAAGGGCTTATTTTTATGGAGTTGTTAGCCGCTCCAAATCAACTTTAAGAATTGATCCAATCAACTGCAGAAGTTGATGGTGACCAATAAGAAAGGTTAGGTAACCTATTCCTAAAAGCACATAAAGTAACTAAAAAGTAAGAGAGATTAAAATAATCTTCTTAATGGTTTAACAACCGATGAGTCTAATAAGAGGAAGAAAAAAAAGAACTCAAAAGTTAGAAGACGAAAAGAAGATGGAGATGAATCATGAGTAATGTGATGAATGAAATTATTTTCATAATTATATACATTATATTTTAAAATCTTTAATATGCCATTTAGCTTGGTTGCCATTAATATCCTCTAGTATATAAACTAATGGAGATAGTTTCTGCAACACAGTGGACTTCACATATTTTGGCGCTAATTTTGCGCTGAAATAAGTCCCAGCCTGACTATTTACATAATTTTTTCGCCAGACTGTATCTCCTATGTTATATTCTTTAAAGGTATGACTTTCGTTGTAACGAGAAGAGTTACGAGCATGAGCAATATGGAGGGCTATTTGGACTTTATCGAAAATTGCAGACAATAAACCTATGTTAGTAGCATAGATGTCCCTAGGTAAAAACACGATTTCATCAAGATTATTAGTTGGCGTATAAAGTGAGCCAGAATTAACTGTTTCACGGCCAAAGAGCAAAAAGTTAGGAGAGAAACCAGTTGTAGTATTAGTTGTACTATTCATAGCGTATTGGATTTTAGGAAGGTGGGTATCCCAAGATCTGTGGTCTTCACCAACCAAAGATGACAAAGCTGTGATTATAGTACGATTGTATCTTTCAGTGGGATTAACTTGAGGGCAATAGTTAGGAGAGAAACATATGAATGGTATGTTATATCTGTCCAGAAAGTTACGAAATTCATGTGATTGGAATTGCGAACCATTATCCATAATAATAGTCTGAGGTACTCCATGAACTAGAAAAACAAAATTTTCTAAGTTAGAGATGATGTTAGCACTAGTAGCTCGTTTTAGTGGAAAGATCAGGGAATATTTAGTGAAACAACAGTTAACTACTAAGATAAATTGATTTCTACGTCTAGTCATAGGTAGAGGACCCATTAGATCCAAAGAAATTGTTTGAAAGGGCCTAGAACAAATTTTTGGTTTACCCATAAGGCCAAAAGGAGAGTGATTTGCGTGTTTGTAAGTTAAGCAATTATCACAGATAGAAATCATTTTAGCAATATCCTTAAACATAGCTGGCCAGTAATATAGAAGTGATAATTTTTTATAAGTTTTAAAAATTCCTAAATGAGGCTGATCTGGGGATCCATGGTTATCTTTGATAAGGGTTTCCCGTAGATTAGGATGAGGAACTTCTTTCCACGAGAAATCTTCAGTTAACGCGTAGGGAGATTGAGTATAGCGGAATAATTTATTATCGCGAATAGTATAATTGGGAAATTGATCAGGATTGTTACGACATTCTAAAACTAGTTTGTTATAGTGTTCCAAAGCTGGAGATACGGGTTGAGGATTAAGTGAGATAGGATTAACGCCAAGTGGAAATGTAGAATTACGAGAGAGTAAATCAGGAACTAAATTGTCTTTACCTCTTTTGTGTTTAAGAATAAAATTAAAAGACGATAACCTAAGAGCCCACCGCGCGAGCCTACCGGATGGACTGGACAAATTTAGAAACCATTTAAGTGATGCGTGATCTGTATAAACAGTGAATTGTTTCCCATTATCGATATAACAACGCCAATGTTCTAAAGCTGAAATTACCGCAAGAGTTTCTCTCTCTGTTGTTGAGTAATTGCGCTCGTTTTTATTAAGAGATTTGCTCATATAAGCAATAACTACTTCTTTATCGTCCTTTAGTTGTGTTAACATACCACCGATGCCAAAGTTAGAAGCATCGCAATGTACAGAGAAAGGGAGATCATAGTCAGGACAAGCTAGTATAGGAGTAGTAACAAGAGCTTCTTTTAGTTTATTAAAAGCTAGAGTAGCATCTTTATCCCAAATGAATTTAGGGGCGTTTTTACCGGAAGAAGTTAATTTATTAAGTGGATTTGCAATTGTGCTGAAGTTAGGAATAAAACGACGAAACCAGCTACAAGTCCCAATAAATTTTCTCACTTCTTTACGAGTAGTAGGAGTAGGAAATTCGAGTATTGCTTTAATTTTAGCCGTATCTGAGCGTAAACCGTTTTCATCCACAATGTATCCTAAGTATTTTAGTTCATTTTTAAAGAATTGACTTTTATCGAAGTTAATAGTCAAATTAGCAAACGTTAATTTCTCAAGAACTTTAACTAGATAAGAGATATGCTCTTCAAATGATTCAGAAATGATTATTATATCATCTAAATAACAAAAGACTTTATTGTCAAACTCAGGAGTAAAGAGCATGTCCATAAGTCTTTGTTGAGTAGCCGGAGCATTAGTTAAACCAAAGGGCATGATAACAAAGCGATACATGCCTCGACCAGGAACATAAAAAGCTGTTTTATCTTTATCTGCTTGTTCTTTCAAAGGAATCTCCCAAAATGCTTTGGCAATATCAATGCTAGAAAGAAATTTAGCGTTTTTTAGATTATCTAAAATTTCATTAACAAATGGAAGACTGTAAGCGTCTCTACGAGTAACTGAATTTAATTTACGACTATCAACGCAGAAACGCCATTCGCCATTCTTTTTAGGAGTAATGATAACCGGAGAAAGCCAAGGACTTTCGCATTTTTCAATAACACCCAATTCTAACATTTTATCAACTTCTATAATGAGAGCTTTTTGTTTTTCAGGAGAAAGACGGTAACAACGTTGTTTAATAGGAGGTGTATCACCAGTATCGATATGGTGACTAATAAGATGAGTGCGGCCCAGTACTCCTCTACTTTCGAAGGATATAGCTTTAAATCGTTTAATCAAGTCATCAGCGATAGTTTTTTGCTCTAAAGAGAGATGATTATATGGGAGTACTTGTTTAGTAGTTTCAGTAGCCACTGAACATTTATTAATTGCTTTAAAAGCCGAAGAAAGAATATGTGGAATAAGATTAAACTTTTTCCAAAAGTCGACGCCTAAAATAATTGAAGGAGATATATTTGGAAACACGAAGGCTTGGATTAGATGAGTTTGATTATTGTATCTAATCGGAATGTCAATTAAACCAACGGATTCACTTTTATGATTACTGGCAGTAGTAATCGTCATTGAAGATGACTTGGATAACGTGAAGCCTAATTTTAAAATATCTAGATGGGAGTTATTACCAAGTATTGTAATAGAACTACCGCTATCTAGTAAGCCGGAAAATATTTTGTTATTGATAGAAATATCAATAAAAGGACGATTAAAATCTTTTTCATTATCATAAATTGAAGTTATTTTGTAACAATGAAAGAAATTTTTTATGGTTTGTAACCAATCATGCCAGTCTGATTGATTAAAGTTTTTATTACCCAAGTCATTGTTTAGTTTTTTGAGTTCTTAGTTTTATTACAATTAGGGCAATCAGTAGATTTAACATCTTTTAAACCACATTTGAAACAAACAATTAATGTACGAGGTTGCGAGCAATTAGTTAGTGTATGACCATTAATGCGGCAGCGTACACAAAAAGCATTATTATTAGTTTTGTTAATTGTATTAACTTGAGGTTTATTGTTAAAACGATTAAAATTTGTTCTAGAGGAAAACGCGTTAGAGGTTGAGGGTTTTGACGTTAGATTAGAAGGTTTATAATTAAATTCAACAGTTAAAGGATTATTTGTAGTTTGAGGTTCGCTGAAACGTTTCTCTTTGTCTAGGAATTCTTCATATTTTTGACAACATGAAATAAGCGCAAAAATAGAGTTAATATTATTATTTGCGATATAAGGTGAGTAACAAGGACGGATGTTACGAATAATGATTTGGAGTTTTTTAGTATCCGATAGTTTTACTGAAAGTCTGGAAAACATGCCAGACAGTATGGAAATAAAAATAACAATAGATTCATCCTTTCCTTGAGTTCGACTATTAATGGCTTCTAATAATTTATGATCATAGTCAAAACCGCCAAAGTCTGTAATCAAAGCTTCGCAAAGTTCGTCCCATGATAACAAAGAGTCACGTTTAAAACGGTACCAGTGTAAAGCGTTATCGGTAAGTAATTAGAACGCATGATCAAATAATTTGTTTGAAGAAATACTCCTAGAAATACTAAATTCCTGTATTTTCTGGATAAATGAACGAGGACAAGAGTTTCCATCGTATTTTATTCGTTTTAATTCGTTAAGGGAATTATTGGGAATAGAGTTTAGAGGTTGAGACTGAATGTCGGGGAGTATAGTATGAAACATCGTCTCATTGGGACTATTAGGAGTAGAAGAGGGACGGTTGACTGCTATAGGTTGAGGATTGATGTCGTTGGAAACAGTTGTTAAAGAAATAAATTTTGATTCTAAGGTGAAAAATCTCTCTTTAGTTTGAGTTAAACGATTTACCTCTGAGGGATCTGAATCAGTATCGATCCTCTCTAGTCGATGAAATAGATGATTAATAAAAGTTTTAATTTTTTTGTTGAATCTATGGTTACCCTGTTCTAACGATAGTATTTTTGATTCGATATAATTTAGTGAATTGGTAAGTTCGTCCAAATCAGTTTTAACATCCAATATCGAGTCTAAAATATCTTCAGAGGGAGTTTGAGGTGCGAGTTGAAGAATTTGTTTTTTAAGCTGTATTACTGTATCTTTTGGTTCCTCTAATCTTATTTTGATTTCATATTCTAGCTCAGCTTTGTTTAAAAGCTCAAAGAAAATAATTCTATCCATTATTTAAAATTAATTCAAAGATGATAAAAATGTGTGAAAGGAGGAAAATGAGGTAAATGAGGGTTAATGAAAACTCGAGAGAGTGAGTGTTAAAGAGGACTCAATATGATCAGATTAAATCATGCAACTATAAAAAAAAAATGTGTAGGGTAGTGAAGTATTTGAAATAGGTGTTATAAAGATGTTTAGGTTTGTATAAACGATTATAGGATATTCTCCTATAATACGTCGTAGAGTAAGCCAAACCCCAACTTGTAAGTGACCACGAATGGTTTTAAAAACACTCACAAGCGAAGAATGGATACGTTTACCAGTGGGTAAACGTTGTGGTGTGCAAGTGTGTGGGGTGCAGGGTAGTGAGGTATAAGTAAAGAGTTATGTGTGGGTGGTAACGATTATAGGATATTCTCCTATAATACGTCGTAGAGTAATCCAAACCCCAACTTGTAAGTGACCACGAATGGTTTTAAGAACACTCACAGGCGAAGAATGGATACGATTACCAGTGGGTAAACGTAGTGGTGTGCAAGTGTGTGGGGTGCAGAATAAGTTTGTTGAGTATGTGGATGTGTTGAGTAAAGAAAGAGGAGAGCTGAAGAGGAAAAGTAAGTTAGTATTAGACGTATCTGAAACCAAATACAAGTTATAAAAAAGAGACTAAGCCAAATAAGAGTCCAAAAGGAAATAGTACTAGTGATAGTTTGTTTTAGAATTTTGAAAAAGGGATTGGATAGAGCTAGCTTTGATTTTACGTTAGGGCGCCAAACTGTAACATATCTACTACTTATTAAAATAAAAAGGTAAGCAGACAGTTAAAAATATATAATTTGAGGTAAAACACAGAAAAATAATTTAAAAAAATAACCTAACCTACCTAGCGCTCTCAGAAAAGAAAATATTTACAGAGGAAGTATGTTACGGCTTTCAGGTTCGAGTCGTCCTCTCAGTTCTGAAACATCCAGATTCGTTTCCCAGATAAATCTTGATAAATTCACAGGCAATGTAGAAGACGTCAGGCCTCGTTAGCTCTGAGGCCTGAAGATCCGCTTCCCAGTCTCTCAGACAGACCAGTCAGGACTTAGTAGTGGAAGGTCCTCCTGGCAAGAAACGTAGTCCCGTGAAGACAGAGTATGATTTCAGGGTGAAATGTATGTAGACCAATTTGCAAGACTTTTCTTGAAGAGATGTTTCCTTGAGCGCTTCCAGATCAGCTCTGCCGAATGGGTCCGTAGTCCCTCTGACGTTAATTTTTCAAATTATCTTTTTCTTGTTCTTTCAGAATTTAATTTCAAATTCAGAGATCGAAAAGGGCCAGACATATTCGTACCAAAAAACCTCTTTGATGAATTCTGAGAGCGTTTCAATTATTATTATAAAATGTAAGTTAGGATACAAATATTTTACAGTAAACAATTATAATTGCCTATAAAATACCATATTTCAGCTAAACATATTGATAAAAATAATTTAAATTATATAAATCAAAAGTAACCTTCATGGACTAAGCCAGTAAGAAAACTAGAGAGAAAATTAGAAGAAAAAAATAATGATAGCTTGACAGCCTGACGTAAGTGTCATAACATTGAAAAATATGAAAATTAAAGAAAACTAATCGTTTTAGAACGATTCGCAAAATAATAATGCAAAATCAATAAACGAGTATAATACATAATATTAATGAATGCATAGTGTAAGTATATGATGTAGTGTCTGTAGTATGTAGATACTATAATGGTCAGCTAGCGACCTCGAAAATTGATCATACTAATCTTGTCTGAGCAACCGGCAGCAAGTGTGCGTTGTGTTGCGTAAAGTAAATTATTACTATTGTATAGAATCATGTTCTTCTAACTATTCAGACAGCTGTGCTGCTGGGGAGTTTGTTGCGCCACTTCTTCTTCCCAGCTAAAGCACTAGGAAGTGGTGAAGGGTGGGCGTTTTTGGGGGACTGTCTTATGTAATTTTGACGTTCGAAAAGTGCTGATTTTCAGCCTAGTTTGAATAAATGACTTTTGAATTTGAATTTGAATTTGAATTTGAACCCCATTTTATTAGCCCGATGTTATGTTCGGTTGTCTATTGTTTGCCCGAAGATTATATGCCATAATCATCATTTTCCCGAATTTCATTTGCCCGAATGTTTCATTTGCCCTAAAAGACATATGACCTACTTTTAATTACCCGAATTTTAGATACCATAAGATACGAATGCCATAAGTATTGTTTGCCTTATTTTTATGTGCCATAATAATTATTAGACATAATATTTAAATGGCATAACAAGTATTAATACTTACCTACTTATTAGCTTTCTGGCTGTCGATGTCGATGGGTGCGCAATGTTTGGTATAATAAGAATAAACTTATTTATTCTGTGCATGGTTTTTTTTTCTGTGCATGGTTGATGGTGGGCTAGGTCGACGGACTCCTACTTCTGTGTGGTTTATAAAAAAATAACCACGAAGGGGATGGCGGGGTCTATTCGCTCGCTTCGCTCACTCACACGACCCCGCCATCCCCTTCTAACCTAACCTGTCCGAGTCGGGGTGCCCTAAAGTCCCAATTGCATCCAATTTCTCTTGATATAAACAATCGTTACACACCCGATGTCGATGGCAAATTATGTTATGGCATATCATAATTATGGCATGTGATAATTAGGGCATGTGATAATTAGGGCTTACAATGATTATGACAAATGATGTTATGGTAAGTGACTTTATGGGAAACAATGATTCTGGCACGTGACTAATATGGCAAATGAGAGTAGGGCAAATGAGTATTATGTCGTATGATATTATGGCTGTTGACTATTATGGCAAATGATATTAGGGCAAATAAAATTCGGGTAAACGGCGGTATACCGTTATGTTCACATACAAAAATCGTTGACCGACAGTTGGATAATTCGAAATTCTCACGGGTGCTGATCTCTAGAGTATGATAGATCATAATTTTGCAATGTTGTAATAAGCTGCACTTGTTTGTAAGTCCCTCGGCGCACATGAGCGAGGGGTGACATAAAAACATTGCGCGTGCACCGCGCCACCGTACACGTGATAAGTGAACCTTCTTAAAAAATAAAGAATAAGAGAGATTTTGTGTGAGAGACAGAGAGAGTAATATCTTTTTTCTCTATCGTGTAACGTAATGTGCCTAATGTGACACGTCCTTGAAATTTTAGTTTTTTTATTGCTGAATGGGCCTGCTATTGACCGCGATTTCACCTGATGGAAAGCGATGGATGAGGTCTATGATGGATCAAACGTGCCCAGAAGATTCTCGGAGTTCTCTCTTGCTTGAAGGCAGACGGGCGGGTTATATGTGGAAGGGACTTTCAATTCTCGTCTTATTATCGAAGAAGTTTCACTTCAATAATTACTTTTTCGATGTGGACGATCGTTCCGAGTCAATTCTACACCATCGATCGATGTGAAAAACACTTCATTCGACGTCAATTGTTTTCACTAAGGTGGGTACACACGGGAGCATTGGCTTGTAATGTTACAGCTCGAATGTCGAGCATTACATCGTGAGTGCGTCTAGCCGAGCATTACATTGCGCTATTTAATTACAGATCTGTTTTTGTATTTTTTAATTCGATTTAAAACTTATCTTAGTTCAAGTGTTTCTGAGACAAAAAAACCTATTTTTCTTTCACTTTGCGGAGCATTGTCCGCACAACTTGTAACCCACCGTGTCCCTGGCAAGCCTATGTTCACCGACGTATCAAGTGTTTGTAACATGCACATGTTTTAAGATTTATTTAATCAAATAACAGTGTTAACATTAAATAGTATCATCTGTAGGTACACTTGCCTTAATCTAGTTAACAAAACAGTTAGGTGTTGCAACCAGCACCCTTACTAAGTTATAAAATAACTTGGATTAAGGGCAGTGGTACAAGCCCATTCATACTTCAGTTTCAAAAAAGAAATTTCAGGTAGAACAAGTGTTATTTAACATAAAACCATTGCAGAAATCAGAAATGACAATCTATCCATTTGACATTTGGATTATTTGTGTTTGTGTGTGTGTATGTATGTGTGGGTGTGTGTTTGGGTGTGTGTTTGTGTGTAATGTAGTACTGGAGCTTATTTGTTACAAAAATGAACGAGTTGTAATGTAATTTTTCACTTCGTAGTGTTTCTTTTTTTGTAATAAATTATTTTATTTTTCACTTTTTAGGGTTTCTTACCTGAAGGGTGCCAAACAGAACCCTATTACTAAGCTTCCGTTGTCCTTCTGTCTCTCTGTCTGTCTGCGGGCTGAACTGGCTCTCATGAACCTTAATAATATGATTAAAATATTTGTACGCTATTATTATACGGCTAAACATGATTGGACTATAATATAATTTATTATCATCTTACATGCTCTTGCCATGTTTATACGAATAAATAAATATATATAAAAAAAAAAATAGTCACTTGAAATTTTCACACATTGTGTATTTCTATTGCCGCTTTATCAACAAAAAAAGATAAAACAAAGTAATGATAAAAAATTAAGTTAAAACGAAAAGATATAATTTTTAACTTTATTTATTTTTACAAGACACGTGTTCTTTTCGGCATTTTTTGCTAAATATTGTACGGTGGTACGGAACCCATCGTATGCGAGTCCAACTCGCAATTGGTCGGATTTTTACTTCTTGTACCTACTCGTCACAAATTCGTATACCACTACTAGCTATTTATACACCATTGACAGGAAGTTTGAAATCATCATCAATATACACAAAGTGGAATTAAATACGTATTATTGGAGGTTACTGGAAAGCTACCAAAGTTAATAAAATTTATACAATACAGCGTGACGCTGGCTTGCCTGCCCTGCTCGCCGAAATACAAGACAGTACATTTATGTACACCGAGTACATAAATGAAAGAACTCGCCAAATGCATAACCTCTTCCTTTATTGAAGTCGGTTAAAATATGGCACCATACAAGGAAGGGTCACCGAGTGGAATATCCATTTAGGTATATTAACGGAAACTCTTATCAAGTAGGTTCTTATCACCATGCCAAAAATGCATATTTATGTTGCGTTTGGCTTTAGAATCAGAAGAGCGATCACCAGCGGTGGACGTGACATCTTCCGTTGATCAAACAACTTAGTACTTCTTATATATAAAATGTGTAGAACGCAGTGTGTGGTGGCGTTGGTAGCGCTGTACGTGGGGTTGGCGCACTCCTGGGGTGAGTACGAGGAACGTAGTTTATTTTTTACCTACTTACGGCTTGAAGAAAGAGGTTTTTCATTCTATGATTTTTTAAATGTATTTAACTACCTACACTGATAATCCACTATGTATTAATTCTATGATGCTACACATAATTATATCATAATTTTATTGAAACAGCTATTGCACCGAATAGTTTAAAAAAATGCTTGCGCGCAAGTATTTCAATATTTTTATTTTTAATGGGTCAAGACGGTGGTGTTATAATTTTGAAGTGGCTAGTAGCACAAAAGAGGTTGTAATTATAATGAGAAAGCTTAATTTGCGCATTACAATTTTTATTTTATTTCCACCTAAGCCAATTTTTTTCTCGAAAACAAAGTTTTAATCTCAGACACCAAAGATAACATAAATAAATAACACAAAATAATACACAGTTACATATGCATATCACAATAGTACTCATAAAAAAAAGTATTCTTAAGAGCTAGAACAAGTGAGTGATTTATGTATAGTTGGGCCTAAAGGTGAGCATACACTAGACCATTTTGTCGAGCATTTCCATGTTATGTTACTTTCTTACGAATGGTACAATACAAGCAAAAGCTCAATTTAATAAAGCATTTCCAGGTAATGCAACGTTCCTTCAAATGCTCGACACTGCGTTTGGTGACAAGATCCGACCCGTTTGTTAATGTGTATCATTTGTTTCTTGTAAACCAGTCATATCAGAACGTGGTTAGTTGCGCTTATTGTATAAACATTTCAGTTTTCGATTATTACTGTTAAATTGTGAATATACAGTGAGCATTGTGTGTTAAGCGAGATTTCTGCAGTTAATAGATTATTAAAAAATTGAATTTAAAATGCCATCGCCGGTGCAAAGCGACATTTGGAAAAAAATACTCAAGATCCGCAATACCTGTTATAAAAATAAGGTTCATTTTTGTATGAAACCTAGGTGTTCTATTTGTCATATCGGCCTTCCTTAGGGGCCGGCTAAACTACATCGTAATGACACTAAGTACTTGTTTTAAAGTGCCAGGCTAAACGAGAGACATTATTTTTACCCGGCCACGGCGAATCCAAAAAAGGAGAGTTATGTGTTTGACCTGTATGTATACATATATCTATGTCCGTCTCTATGTTCTCTCGGAATTTTAATATTCCCCCAACTACTAAACGGCTGGACTGATTTTGATGAATGATATGTCGTTAGATTCATCTTTATTGAGCGAGAGCTGGGTATTCAAATGTAATTTGGAACAAAAAATGATAAAAAACTAAAAAGCTGAAAATAAAAATTAATTATTAAAAAAAAATAACTGCAAAAAACACATAAGTAACTGAAAAGAGAAAAAACAAGCATTATAATCTATAGAAGTTCGGTATCGCAGGCGGAGGACAGACAAAAGTTACACCATATTTCAGGTTATTGGTTTGTACCCGACTTTTTTTTTTTTTTGGATGGGAAATTATCAAATAACTTCTCCCGCTCTGGGTGGAGTGGGAGGGCGTGTCAGACTCTTACTGACTAAAACCTACCCGTGTTCCTTCCGTTGCCTGTACGTTGCCAGGGGCCACGGTATCCCTTTCGGACTTTCCCGCAACCCCGGCAGGCATCGGTCCCTATGTAATACCGAAATTCTATAGAATATAATGCTTGTTTTTCTGTTTTCAGTTATTTGTTTTTGCGGTCGGATATTTTAGTTTTTTAAATAACTTTTTTCTTAGGTACGTTCATTTGCATGCATTTTAATCGTGTTGGTACTAGACTCAGTCCTTTTAAGTACGGACCCTTCGTTAACCTAACACCTTGTATTAATACTAGTTTATTCAACAACATTTTCTTATTTTATATTTTTCAGTTCGCTATTCACGAGTTTAAGTATTAATTAATTAAATTTTTCCGCATTTGTTATTTGTTATCTGGACATTATAAATAGAATTCATTTATTGCATAGTAAACCGAGAAAAATAATTAACTGTACCATATTCATGCAAAAGAGGAAAGAGGTAAACAAACAAAAAAATATTATTAATCTAGATGACCGACGCCAATTTTGTATAAAATAACGCAAAATTGGCGTTTTGCAATCTGTTTAAAAAGTTCAAGATAAAATTACCGATGGTATTGCCTTGCGTATGGTCTAATAGACGGTTTATAAAGCGTTTGCCGTAGTTTAACAATGTATATCAAACTACTGCATGGCGACAAATCAGAAGAATGCCAAAAAATTGTTTTATACTTCCAAGCTAGCCACCCTGTATGAAGCTTTAAATATGTGAATAACTGTGGAGCAGTTTGGTAATCCATCAAGCAATAGCTTTTTCATCGTGTGTCCTCGTGTATGTTAAAGACTTATTACACAACTCTGAATTCGCGATTACATTTATTTGGCCATCAGCTTGGTAAAGTAACTTGTTATTTTTTTGTTTCAGACATCGCCGTTGGTATAAGAAATCAACTCGTGTTTTTTACCGACGGAATAAAAACAAACACCGTGAATTTTTTTTTACACAAGCCCGCAGCGTTAGCTTACGATGAAGTTCACAACATGATGCTGTACGTCGACAAACAGAGCCACTACGATGCTATATGTGGTTATAACTTACATTCCAAGGAAAACAAATGTTTCATCCAAAGATTCGGTAGTAAAATTCACAGTATTGCCTTCGACCCGGCAACAGATACACTATTCTTTACTGATACTAACGAAAGAAGCATTAATTGGATTTCATTAAAACCTGGATCTAATAACAATATTAACGGAAATCTTTTAATCAAGATGGATGACCGGACCCCCAGTGATATTGCCGTGGATAGCTGTAGAGGGTACGTTACCAATGACAGTTTAAAAATCAAAATCTGTTGCATTTCGTGATATTCAATAGTGTCATACAAATTGCAGGTACATTTACTGGACCAACACAAACGTTGCAGTCAATGAGTACATTGAGACAGCTCGATTTAATGGTTCTGACAGAGAAGTTATATATCCACACTTGCCAGTGTCTGGCGTAGCCCTGGACCCACAAACACAGAAAATTTTTAAGTTTGACAGTAATAATGTATTTTCGTATTTGGACGGTTCAAATTTGGATGGCCAAGAGGAATATACTGTAACAAGTACTAAATATGATTCTGAACCAACAGAGCGTTTGTTGACCGTTTCAAATGATTACTTATACTGGATGAACGATAACGTGGTCTCCCCGACCCTTTGGCAAATAAGAAAAAACGCAACGTATGGAGTAGAACGAAAAAAGATTTCTACGTTCTATACTAAACCACTCGGTATAGCCGCCAACTACAAAATAACAGATCAAATTCAGGGACTTCAGGATTGTGAAGTCCTATCAAACTTGATACCAAAACTCACAGTAACCAACAACTCCCTCAATATTCAACAGACAACAGAAACAGAACAGACAACAGAATACACGACGGTTGACGAACTGTTTTGTGTTCACGGTACAAAAGTTAGTGCGACATCTGTTTGCGAATGCACATCTGGTTACATCGGTGAGAGATGCGATGTTTCAGTCTGTGAGAACTATTGTTTGCAAGGTGACTGCAGTTTCAATGATGAGGGACTTCCTAAATGCAGGTAAAAAAAACTATGCCTTCTGATGGTTTCCTTGTTTAAGCATAAGCATAATCAGCCCATATAATTCTCACTGCTGAAACACACTGCCTCCTCTCTATGAAAAGGAGCGGGTCATAATCCACCACGCCGTCTCAGTTTGTGTTGGTTGCTGTCACATATGTTCGACATTTTAGTTAAAAAGACGTCTTTGCATGCGTCTTTCCTTTACTATTTTGAGTGAGGTGGTGATGAAATAAATTACACAAAGTGCCTGCTTAGTTTCGAACGCACGACCTACCATACAAAAGTCGGGGCCGTTACCACCGGAACACCGCTGTACCCAATTTTTCTCTGTTTTTTAGTTACATTTTGTTTAAATAACCATGTTTGACATTATCATTATTTCAGTTGTAATGCCGGTTATTCAGGGGAAATATGTGAAGTGTACGCGTGTCATGGTTATTGTCTGAACAACGGCGACTGTTCCTTAAATGACAAGAGTGAGCCAGTCTGTCAATGCAAAAGAGATTATGTAGGTCATAGATGCGAAGTATCAAACTGTCTGAACTACTGTATCCAAGGCAACTGTAGTTTCAATGAAGAGGGACTTTCTACCTGCAGATAAAACATTTTCTACTCATTGTGTTGGTTTCTTTGTTTAACCTTGTTTAAATAACCATGTTTGACATTTTCGTTATTTCAGTTGTAATGCCGGTTTTTCCGGGGAAAGATGTGAAGTCAACTCGTGTCATGGATATTGTTTGAACAGCGGTGACTGTTCCTTAAATAACAAGAGTGAGCCAGTCTGTCAATGCAAAAGAGATTATGCAGGTGATAGATGCGAAGTATCAAACTGTCTGAACTACTGTATCCAGGGCGAATGTAGTTTCAATGAAGAGGGACTTCCTAGCTGCAGGTAAAACATATTCTTCTTCTTCAGTAGGTAGTTTTTGTTGTTGAATTGAATTAAGTTCACTCATTTAGACTGTTTGTCATTATATTTTATTTCAGATGTAATGCCGGTTATTCCGGGGAAAGGTGTGAAGTGCATGCGTGTTATGGTTATTGTCTGAACAACGGTGATTGTTCCCTGAACGAAGAGTATGAGCCAGTCTGTCAATGTGTTGGTAATCAAGAGGGAACGAGATGTGAAGCTGATATGAAGAACACTTTCACCAACATCCCTACGTACTACCCAGCAAAAAGAAACCCAACCTTAGCAGATTTACTGTCAAATTGGCGAAAGCCTACCGTAAAAATGTCTGTTACTGTTGAATTATAATCTAATTGATTATTATGACGTTCTGTGTCCTGCTGGTTAAGGCAACCATTTACGGAATTATTGTTTTTTTTACATGCGTTTTTAAGCTTTCGATCGTCATTCATATCCAGTGTTCCTCACAGAGCACTCGGAATGGGTTTATTCTCTCATGAGAAGTATTCATTTCCTTTTCCTTTTTTTAATAAATATTTACATGTAATAGGTAAATGTATCTATGGTATTTTATTTTCGAGTAGTTTAATGGTATCATTATCACCATCGATTCGCAACGACAACGAATACTAGCACGTGTCGCGATGTGTGATTTCTGGAAATGCACACGAAATGACAAGTGGGAAGCCACCTAAAGAAGGTGTTTATTTACGGTTGAAAACAAAAAAAAAAATGTATTATTACTTGGTAGAAGAAGACATACAGATAGACACGGGAGATATCGCAATACATTCGCCATGCTATTTTACAGTAAGAAACGAATAAATTGGATCGTTAATTACGTTGTGGGCACTAATTAGCTATAGAGCAACTGGGAATTACCGCTCGATAAGAGAATATCCGCTCGATAAAGTTAGTTTTCCGTAAGCGATAAATGCTTACATAAAACTAACTTTTTTAATATCTCAAGAGCGATCATCAGCGGTGGACGCCCCATCTACCTCTGTTGAAACAAATTTGTATTTCTGAAGTTTAAAATGTGTAGAACGCAATGTGTGCTGGTGTTGGTTGCGCTGTACGTGGGGTTGGCCCACTCCTGGGGTGAGTACGAGAGGCATAGTTTTTATTTACAACGTCTTTCTTTTATGTACATAATGTCGGGAGCGAATGCACTCGAACCGCAAAATTCTAGCAATTGAAAGACTCATCATCTGCCTAGCCTTTTCCCAACTATTTTGGGCTCGGCTTCCATTCTAACCGGATGCAGCTGAATAACAGTATTTTATATGGAGCGACTGTCTATCTGACCTCCACAACCCAGTTACTGGGTAACACGATACCCCTTGGTAAGATCATTTATTTCAAATAGGCCCTTATAAGGCACTTTTGAACGTCAAAAATTTACAAAAAAATTGAAATGATTCTAGTCGCCCCTTCCAAAAGGTAGTTTTCGCATGGAGAAGAATGGGCAAGAAACTCCACCGTTACTCTTTTAAAATGTTTTACAATATTTTGTATAAATTCAAATTCAAAATATTTTATTTCACATAAACCTATAAGGGCACTTATGAAACGTCAGAAGCTAGATGCACGGTTCCAATTGGTCGTTTCCTATGGAGAAGAGCCGGCAAGAAACTCCATAGCACATTAGTTATATCGTTATATGTGAGGACGATACACCTAGAATAAAACTATTATACCACAATAGGTAAAAAGAATTAAGAATTAAAAATGAAGCAACAACAGATAAACTAATTATGTGATAGATACATGGTGCTCACATATTTACAAACATTGTAAAAGTAGACGATTTTCCTAAAATTTTACAATTAATAAGTCAGTGTGCGAGGAATTGGTCACAGAATGTAAAATCAGTGTCATGTAATATAAAATAATAATAAAATATACAATTAAATTTGCAACCAGTTTGATTTTGTCTTGTCTGACTACCCATAACGACTGTCAAAGATTAACGTGCTTTCCGAGGCACGGGGGTTTCGCTATGTAATGGATGTTCACCCATCCACAGACCGGGTAATTGAAAGAGCAATTGTCTTGCCTTGGTTAAAATACAACCTTTAAAGAATTCTCTTCTTTACTACCCGTAAAGAAGAGAAATCTAGTATTAATTTTCAGAAGCTAATAACAAGATGGCTCTGTATTAAAAAACAACAACCATTGACCCTTGAAAATGAGTTTTTCGGGAAAAACGCTTTTTCGTTACGTGACGATTTCTACCAGTTAACGCCTACCGCAAGCCGCGTTAAAGAAATTTGTTTTAAAAAGATAATTTATAAAAACACAGTAAACAAAAAGTCGATGCGTAAACCGGGTTCCAAAACCCAGACTGCACCTGCATTCGATACATTGACCACAAGACCAAATCAACTTTATTGTTTTCTTTTAATTAGTTATTCCTTGCGATGTTCAACACAATATTGTAAAGGATTAGAACCTTATAATCTATCTCATAAAGTGCATCACACACGGTCACAAAAAGCTATTAGAATATATCACGGAACTGGTATTTCGCAACGGGCGGCGCGCGGGGCCCGGCAGCGGCCGCTGGAGGCAGATCACACATAATGAAAAGGTGCCTAATTACGATTGCAATAAGTTACAAATCCAATATTACTCAAGGGTGGTCATTGAATGTACGAAATAGCCTGTACTACTTAAACCATCGCTTGCCTGGGTAAGAACAGACCATCGTTTTCACCTTTCAATGATATTCTCAAAATATCACGCAGCACTTGCATATCCTCTTGTTTTATCTAGAATTATAATTAATTGTTGGTATATTCGTAAAAAACAGTAAAGAGGATAACGGACAAAAATACAATTAATGATGTGTGTGGTGTGAGGTGTGTGTTGTGTGTTGTGTGTGTGTGTGTGTGTGATGTTATGTACAGACAGGGGGTTTATTTAAGTACAGTATTTGCACAGCTATTTTACCTCTCTGCAAGCCTGTAATAATAAAGGCGCAGTGTTCCAATTTTAATTATGAAAAACAGTGAGTAATAATAGAAAAAGTTGTCATTTCTATCTATATGTTACTAATTATTATTACTAGAGTTTACTTACTGGCTTAGGTTCGAGACAGATAGACTTCTTTTAATCAATGTTTTTTTTCTTCACAAGAAAAATATGTGACAATTAAAATTAGGGGCTTGGGACTAAGTAATAACAGTCGTACGGGCCGATCGATTACGTTACGCTATGTTTGCTGCGGTTGGTACGTGGATGGGTGACCATCTTTACATACCAAGACCCCTCCGTGTCTAGGAAAGCACGTAAAGCCATTGATGGTCCCGGCTGTCATTTGTAGAGCTTTGACAGTTGTCACGGGTTGTCAGAAGCCCGACAGTCTGAAAACCAGTCTAACCAAGGGGTATCGTGTTACCAGAATTAAAGAAAGAGACAACTACTGCCCGCACATTCGCTTTGTCTCTGTCGTACTTTTCAGTTTGTATTCACTGCACAACTGAATACGGAACGCTCAGTACATTCTCTGTCTATGGATACAAGCAACAGGCAACTTTATATGTATTTGAATTCAGAATATTAAATAATGTTCAAAGAAAACAAAAACTCAGTAACATGTTTAATGGGTGGTGGGTGGGTTAACTTCACCGCACATCTAAACCACGTTCAAGAGCTGTCAGTGTCATCATTGTTTCGAAACATTGACACTGACAGCTCTTGAACGCAGTCTTGTCCTTAGATTATGTAACGCTAAAGAAGATTAAGTTTCAATAATAATAATAACCCCAACGCCGTATCTGTACGTTGACGACGTGGTAGGGCTTGCGCGCTCCAATGATCTGTGCCTGTAGAGTTTACTGTGCCGGAACAGGTCTAGGGTGAGGCGCCAGACCAAGAAACATAAATAAGCCCACAGGGCAGCATGTGGCAAGCTGTTGGGCAGTAGCGACCCCACGGACCCTATCTCCCGAGAAAAGTCTTGTTCCTTGCCTTTATTGACTGGCTGGAGTGAACAATGACGAGGAACAGAGCTCCCACCTCTTCCTTGTCTTTATCAGTCGGTTTGAGTGGAGATTCGCAAAAGCCAACGTGCTCGGAGTAAAGAAGTAGGTATTCCAGTGAGATGCTGGTGGGGATCTAGACCGTACTTCCGGGATTGTCCTGATAGTCGTGGAATACCTCTACACTCCTCAAACACGTCAGGATATGTTGACCCTATACACGCACACATACAATCCATATAGTTTTAGAAACAACGACTTAAAATCGATTGTAGTGAACTACAATACATGTAAATGATCTAAGCCTAGCTAATGCCTTTTTAATGCTAGGAACCTAGTCAAGTTTTTAAGAGCGCTATATTAAATAAAAAAGTAGAAATAGGTGTGAGCAGAAGCGCATGCTCTAATGTAATGCCTTTTAAAACTTAACCTATCGGTTACATGGTGGGACTGATGCTACTTAGAATGCTAGATTGACAAAAATGCATCGAACCGTCTGGAAGGGCCACCCTAAACTGCAATCATACATTTTATGCTCTCAAAGTGATTACCCGTTGCAGTTCAGGTTGCATAACTACCTTGTCCAGCTCGCACACAACAACATAGGTACCAAAGTTTAATCACAATCGGCCGAGACATTGGTTCTCTTGTCACAAATGCCTCTAAATTGAAAAAAATCACCAAAATTTAGTTTATTCCTGTCAAACGACGATTTCCCATTCTGAAATAGACTAAAGTGACACAACTTAAAAAAAAATTAGTTTGACAGCACTAAGATGGCACTGAGATTTTAATTTAGTGAAAATGACAATTTTGCTATTCTGAATTTCACGTATTTCACCTAAAATTTAAATTGTCTAACTAAATCTGACCATTTTTAATCGCGATTAAAATGGAGTATTAAATGTGGAATACTATTAGTTGTCATGAAATAAAATTCACACGAACACCTCGACTTCAGGTGCAAACACACAAAATACTGTATATATATATTTTTCGTTTCTTTTGCTTATGTCTCGAAAATGGTGTGTCCTATCGCAAAAATAATGAAAACTTCGACCCCTTCTATGAAACCCTTATACCCGTAATAATCAACACGTAGGTAATCATTTTTATTATTTTCCATACAAAACGTGAACAATTCCATATAAAACACGTCGAGGCTGCAACACATGCGCGCCTCTGGCTCTAAAAAAAATCACGGGGTAGGGCAAACAAGTATGTACTACGGAGGAAGTTCATATCTAAGCAGTTTTAAAACAAAATCCCGTGAACACGATGACCACATCTGTTTAACGCCCCTTTTGGCTTCGACCAATGAAACAAAAATACATAGTAGGTAATATTTTGCCGTTTTTGTTTTTTTGTTGTTCGTGTGTTTTGTAGGCTCGTTTACAATGATCACAGATGTCTGACCTTTTTTCAAACCACTAGGAACAAAACAAAAGAAAAAAAGATGAGAAAGTTTTTAATTTGAATGGTTTTATACTTTACATTTTGTTTCAACTATTTTCTCGGGATCAGTTGCAAATCGGCACAGCTTTCGGCTACAAGTAACAACTAACGTATTTACTTAGCGTTTGTGAACCATGTCTTCGTACCGTATTACCACAGAACAGAGGCATGAAATATTGTTTCTGCGGGCGCAAGGACTAAACATAAGTCAAATTGCCGAGGAGTTGCATACAACAGTGAGTATTTTTTTTGTTTTATTCATGTTTTAATAGGTTTAGTGCTTATCCAAATTGACTGTTCTCAATTTAAACTAATTACAATATTTTACTGAATTTATTTATATATTTTATAAACTAATTAATATACAAAATAGCAACAACAAATTGTTTAATTCCATTTCCGCACACAATCTTCTTATCTAAGCTTTCTTAACTATTAGCCCAGGATCGCACGGCAATTTTTTTTCGTACACTGTATTTTCAATTCTCGGTGTTGAGCCGAGCGTTTAGAATCCAATGCGTTGGGACACTCTGTCGTCCCAGCGCGTTGAAAAAACGCACTGTTGGATTTACAACTTTCGACGCTAAGCAAAGCATTGAAAATCCAGAGCACGAAATAAAAGCGACGCAATATTATTACCCACTGACTCACAGACTGTAAGCCCACCAGCGCCAACGTGGGCTTACAGTCTCAGGTAGAAATTATTGTAAATATTTGTGCAAAAAGCGAATGACTTATTTTGTGTAAACTAATAGGTGTAAAATTTTTTTTTGATGCTAAGTAAGGTCAATTTACTTTTTACAGAAATACTGTCAGTCTATGGCTCCGGCGGTACGACAATGAAGGACATGTGCGTAACCAACCTCCACCCAATACTCCGAACATTATAACCCCGCCACGATTGGAAAGAATGGTTCAGGTGTTCCAAGAAGAACCATTCACGCCCACCAGACTGTTTGCAGAACAATTTGACTGCACCACAAGAGCAATCCGAAATGCACTACATCGAGCGGGAATACACAGTAGAAAGCCCGCTCGGAAAATAGTACTTAGTCAAGCCCATAAGGAGGCGACAGTCCGGTTCGCACGAGATTATCGAGATTTCGATTTTTCACACGCAATATTTTCCGACGAAAAAAGTTTTAGGTCCAGCCAGATTGGTCGTCGGCATTTATGGCGTGTGGCTAATACTCGGTACGAGACGCAAAATGTTTTACCAAACTTAGAGTCAGGAAGAGTAGTGGTCAACATGTGGGCCTGGATATGTGCGGCTGGTCCTGGGGAACTAGTCTATATCCCCGGGAGGGCAAACGGTGAAAGTTACTTGCGTCTGCTGCAAGATACTCTTTTGCCAACAGTGCGAGTGGTGTATCCAGAGGACGAAGTGCCTGAAATTGTTTTTATTCAGGATAACTGTCCTATACACACTTCACGCTTGGTGCAAAATTGGATCCAGCAGCAGCCAAGTATACGATCGGTACCATGGCCTTCTCGTTCTCCGGACCTAAACCCCATTGAAAACCTATGGGGTATTATGGTCCAGAGATGGGATAATAGGAGCGA
This sequence comes from Xanthia icteritia, assembly GCA_949128155.2. Classification (NCBI taxonomy): domain Eukaryota; kingdom Metazoa; phylum Arthropoda; class Insecta; order Lepidoptera; family Noctuidae; genus Xanthia; species Xanthia icteritia. The sequence goes on along the minus strand of OX421947.2, from coordinate 15,809,355 downwards.
AAGGACCAAACCAGCACTAGTCGCTCATGTTGACCAGGTTTGGGAATCACTTCGCGGCTCGGACCTTTGCGAGAAATTGATAAAGTCGATGCGAGCGCGGTGTGACGCAGTCATAGATGCAGGTATTGATAAAGTCGATGCGAGCGCGGTGTGACGCAGTCATAGATGCAGGTGGGGCTTTTGACTTAGTTATCCCACTTTACAACATCAAATCATTTCGGTCACTGTTACAATAAGAATTTTTAAAACCTTCACTTGGAATATTAGCGGGCAAGCAAGATTTCTAACTCATCCTGTAGTGGCTATAATTAGTACATTACTGTCGCGGCCTGCAACTGGGGCATTGATGGACGATCGTGAAAATGCCGAGGCACACATACGTGAGTCCATCAATCTCTGTTTGCTGCCAAGGCTGTATACTCGTAGTACTTTTCTCAAATAATGCGCGGAAATTCAAACTGAGTAAATTAATTTTAAACTCCAGAATCAATGTTTCTTCTTTACATTTGCAAGCCAAATCGAAATTTAAATAAAATATGTGATAAGTTACCTCCTTGGTTGCCATGTGTTGAAGTAAAAAGTTCGTTCCATTTTTAAATAACACGACAGATATGAGTTTTCATAGTAATTTTGTTGGTCGCTAAACACGACTTGAATGGATTTTCATACAAACATTGCCAGCCAGGCATAAAGTCAAAGTCAAAGTCAAATCATTTATTTCAAGTAGGCCCGTATAAGGCACTTTTGAACGTCAAAAATTTACAAAAAAAATTAATTGATTCTAGTTGCCCCTTCCAAAAGGTAGTTTTCGTATGGAGAAGAATGGGCAAGAAACTCCACCGTTACTCTTTTAAAATGTTTTACAATATTTTGTATAAGTACATTAGTTATATAATTATATGTGAGGACGATGCACCTAGAATAAAATTATTATACCACAATAGGTAAAAAGAATTAAGAATTAAAAATGAAGCAACAACAGATAAACTAATTATGTGATAGATACATGGTGCTCACATATTTACAAACATTGTAAAAGTAGACGATCCTCCTAAGATTCCACAATTAATAAGTCAGTGTGCGAGGAATTGGTCATAGAAAGTAAAATCAATGTCATATAATAAAAAATAATAATAAAATATACACTTAAATTTGCAACCAGTTTGATTTTGTCTTGATTCTAAATTATCCTATGGAGCAGGACCAGCATGTTTCCAAGCATTCTTATCTTGGATATAATCCTCTAATTTGTAATATGCTTGTTTACAAAGTGTACTTTTAATATGAGCTTTAAATTTTCTTTCATTTAATTGCAAAATATCACAAGGTATTTTGTTGTAACATTTAACACAGTACCCCATAAAAGATGTATGTACTTTAGATAATCTGAAAAATGGTTGATCTATTTTATCTTTATTTCTAGTATTAAAATTATGTCTATCACTTATTTTATTAAAAAGATGTCGATTTTTTCTAACATACATAATATTTTCATAAATGAACTGGCAAGGTACCGTCATAATATTAATCCTTTTAAATAGTTCCCTGAGAGATTCGCGGTGACGTAGATTATAAATGGCTCTGACAGCTCTCTTTTGCAAAATAAAGATGGATTCAATGTCAGCAGCCCGACCCCACAGTAAAATGCCATACGACATAATACTGTGGAAGTAACTAAAATAGACCAATCGCGCGGTTTCTACGTCTGTTAACTGTCTTATCTTTCTAACAGCATAAGCGGCTGAGCTTAACCGCCCCGCAAGAGATGTTATGTGAGGTCCCCATTGTAATTTCTCGTCTAATGTGATTCCCAGGAAAACAGTTTGATTAATAAATTCCAGTTTTTCTCCGTTCAATATGATGTCACATTCGCTACTTCTAACATTAGGTAATTTAAATCTAATGCATTTGGTTTTTTTTTTATTTAGTACCAAATTATTTACCGTAAACCAATGTTGGACCTGAAGAATAGAGCTATTCACGTCGTCAAGATTTTGTGACCGTCGATTGATTTTAAAGATCAATGATGTGTCATCTGCAAATAACACCATCTTCGGTTGATTTTGAAGTAATTGGGGTAAATCATTAATGTAAACTAAAAAGAGGAATGGACCCAATATTGAACCTTGAGGAACGCCCATTGCCATTTCAGACCCCAATGAGTTTACGCCGTTTACTTGAACTTTAACCTTTCTATCTTTCAGGTATGATCTTAGTAAATCAAGAGCTGTATTTCTAATCCCATAGTGCTCCAGTTTCAGCAGAAGTGTCTCATGGTCTACGCAATCGAACGCCTTCGAGAGGTCGCAAAAGATACCAATGGCATCTTGTGCTTCTTCCCAGGCATTAAAAATGTTCTTTATTAGGGTGACACCGGCGTCAGTGGTACAACGCCCTTTGGTGAAACCGTACTGATGTTCATGAAAGATAGAATTTTTATTAAAGTGACGTAACATTTGATTGAGCATCAACCTTTCAAACACCTTACTGAGAACTGGTAAAATTGATACAGGCCTATAATTGTTGGGTTCTTTACTATCACCGGATTTGAATAATGGAACTACTTTACTGTGTTTCATGAGATCCGGAAAGACTCCTTGGTCTACACTGGTGTTAAATATGAAAGCTAAATAGGGCGCAATGGTTTCGATAATAGATCTACAGACTTTTACAGACATTCCCCAGAGATCTTCTGTTGATTTAATTTTAAGATCTTTAAAAGCTTTTATAACAGCCTGGGGGTTTGTATGCTGAAACCTGAACTCCAAAGAGCATGCCTTCACATTCTGTCTAAGTAAGGCAGCAGAAAGCGCTGGTGAGGAATTTAAAGCTTCAGTAGTTTTAAGGGGAATATTAGCAAAAAAGTTTTCAAATTCCTGAGCTATTTCTACATCTGAGTTGATAGTGCCATGTGCAGTCTCTAAATTAAATTCAGTATTTCGCTGTTTTTTCCTACCTGTTTCATTATTTATTATTTGCCAGGTAATTTTTATTTTATCATCAGCTGATTTTATTTTATTGCTAATATAAAGAGCTTTGGCTATTTTGCACACACTTTTAAAAGTTTTTGAATATTTTGCAACATACTTATGAAAGCTTGTATTATTCGTATGTTGCTTTAGGCCATAAAGTTCAAATAGTTTTTCCCTGCTTTTACGAATACCTGCAGTCGCCCAATCACTAAATAAGAACTTTGTGTAAATATTTTTAATCTTTAGTGGAAAAGTGTCATTAAATTGCGTGTTTAATAGTGAAAAGAACTCGGCGTAGAACTCATTTGGGTCACCTATATTATTAAAACTCTGAACACATAATCTACTGGCCAAAGAATTATTCAATTTCTCTAAACTTTTACATGTAATTGCCCTAAACCTTATTTGAATTTTTTGTAAAGGTATGTAGGAGCAAAATGTTATTGTTTGTCCACTGTGATCTGATGGCAACTTGTTTACAATTTGTTTGTGTAAGTAATCACAATTACAAAAAATATTATCTATACAGGTGGCAGAAGAACTCGGGTTGGTTCAATAAAAACATTTGACAAATCAAATGACCTAAAAAGACTTAATAATCTGACAGTATTCGAGTTATTTTCTAACAAGTTAATATTAAAGTCACCACATATGATTATTGACTTACTACTAGTACTAAGTTTCTTTAATACATCTTCCATTACAGAATCAAACACAGATAGATTCTGGTAACTTGGAGGTCTATATACGCATACTACAACATGCTTATCAAGCTCAACACAGGACAATTCAATGTTGTGTTCAACAGACAGTTCGATGATGTCTTTTCTTTCTTTCGATTTAATAGAATTTTTAATTAATATTAATGACCCGCCATGTATCATACGTTTTCGGCTGAAATGGCTGACTACACAATAATTTTCATAATTAATTGACATCACTTGATGATCTTTTAACCAATGTTCTGTTAAACAAATGATATCAAACTTGGTATTTTCCAAAAACAATTCTATTTCGAGTAATTTGGAAGAGCAACCTTGGATGTTTTGATTAAATAATTTTAAAGTATGTTGCACTCCCTTTGATTTAATATTATGAGTTATATTGCCAGAAGATACCTTTTTATTATTCTCTAATAATAATTGGTTAATTGAAGGGGTAACTTCTGTTGTCTTACTGCCTAGTTTAAAGAGTTATACGGAGCACCATCCACAACTACAAGCGAAGAGTCTAAAGTGCCCATATGAGTTCCAGCAGGAAGAGAATACCCTGTCTGACTGGTAGAGGCCTCCAAGTATGTTGGCATTGTAGGTGGATCCTCCTTCGTACAACATGTCACATCACTCACTATGTTGTTTGTAAAACTAGACAACATAGACTCGTCACTAATACTACACTTTGTTATATTAGCTATAACCTCATTAATATTATATGCTATCATCAACATAGCAATCAGATGTCTACATTCCCAAGACAGAGATAAAGTTCTCTGAGTTAACTTAAAACCACTAACAAACTTGTTAGTGTCAAAATACAATAATTTGTCACTATGACAACATGTCAGCCTGTGAATAGCATTATTCAACTTAAAAATATTGTACACATAGTGTACATATAATCGACTAGTACCGCAATTTCGATTCATATCGAAGATGGTTGTCAAAATAATGTTCGAACTTCCAAGCATGTTTGAGAAAAAGTAATTATGACAGACAGACGAAGTAGCACAATAACTGGAGGGCCTAGACAAGTGACAATCGCTTTCAAAGCTTTTCGTAATGATAACCGTAATGATAAGCTTTTCGGTATCTTATGGCAGGCAGCCCAATACAATTTTGACTTTTCCACCAACGTTATCGCTGATAGAATGTCACTTTGTCTAGGTGTGGTGTAGGCCCCATGTTCCCTTTTAAAGGAACAGTCAATAAACTGTCAAACAAGTAACCACAAAACTCAATACATAAAGAAATAAAAGGACCGTGTAAAAGTACCACGTGGAGTCGCGATTGTCAAATTCGATTAAATGTTAAACAATAAATCTTATTCTATTCTTATCTTATAGACTAGAGTCAATAATTTTTTTTTCAAAACTTACGAGTTGCACACTGAAAAACTAATGATGACTCGGTAGTTATTACTTAGGGAAGGTAACTAGGTATTGTTTGACTTAACGTTATTGAAAACGGGCATAACTACTAGCTCAGATTTTTTGAAATGCAAAAATCCGTTTTCAAAGTTAAGCGGTCCCAAAAAATTATAATTTCATATAATATTGCACATTAATATTATTTCAGATGTAATGCCGGTTATTTCGGCGAAAGGTGTGAAGTGCACGCGTGTTATCGTTATTGTCTGAATAAAGGTGACTGTTCCCTGAACGAGAAGGACGAACCAGTCTGTCAATGTGTTGGTAATCACGAGGGAACAAGATGTGAAGCTGTTAAAGATGTCACTTTCGCCAACACACCTACGTACTACTCAGCCCTAGCTGGTTTACTGTCAGTTCCCTTCGTAAACATTTCTGCAGTTATCAATGGATAATGTGATTAATTAATTTGAGTTGTGCCGCTTATTTTATTTTGTGATTTTGTTAATAAGTGTATCCTATGTAGTTGAAACCAACTGAATGAAATAAAATGACATATATAATTAAATCATAATGCTTCCGATTCGTAGTTTTCTGAATTACAAATTCGTATCCCCTAAAAACTTATCATTTCTCTTCAACCAGTTAGGGTTGATTTTCGAAAAATATTTCTAAAGCGCGTAATTTTATTTTTAGGGTTCTGTACCACAACAGGAAAAAAACGGAGCCCTTATAGGATCACGTCGTTGCCCGTCTGTCTGTCTGTCAGTCTGTCAAGACCCTTTTTCTCAAATTGAAATTAATATAAAAAACGTAGGTCTACAGTCCCTTGGAGTTCTAAAAAAATCAAACTTCTAGGTCAATGCAATAAAAAAATACGGGCATTTATGTGACATATTTTGATACTCGCAAACAAATCAAAACCTAGACTTCCCGTAAAAGAATCAGTTTTCTTTATTTACACAAACGTATTTACATGATTTAAAAATATAGACTTAAAATAATAATAATATGTACAAGTATATAGGAGGGGGGGGGATTATTATAGGGCATCAAATAATTCGTCCGCATCGCTGTCAACAGGAAAAGTGCCCAAAAGGTTGGCAGCATTGCCACGTTGAATGGCAATGACTTCCCGTTAACCTAGAATCATAAAATTTGGCAAGAAGCAAGGTCTTACAGCACTAGTAATGGAAAAGTCCGAAAATAGTTAATTTGAAGTATTATCAAATAAAAAAGTTTTTGGGATAAATTCATCCCAACTACTGAACCTTTCATTGTGCGTGGTCCGACACGCACTTGGCCGGGTTTATTTTTATTAAGTCATAAAGATAAAGACTTATTAAGATAAAAGATAATTGATCATTAATGGAGATATTCGTTAAGATAAATATTATCTATCTAATCGATATTTATTAAGATGGTAATACCGAAAGGGTATCGACCCAGTAACTGGTTTGTAGAGCTCAGATAGGCAGTCGCTCCATTTAAAATACTGGTATTCAGCTGCATCTGGTTAGACTGGAAGCTGATCTTAACATAGTTGGGAAAAGGCTAGGCAGATTGATTAAAAGAATATCGAGTTTCAGATTTTAATCGGACCGCGCGTTGGGACTTTTCCAAACAAACTATAACATTTAAAAATACTTAGGGGGTAGTTCTGCAAAACGAATGAAGGAAGGAGCACTAAAGCGGCAAAATATATGTGATTTGTGATGAAAATTTGTGTGGAAGTTCGTCATTTTTGCCTATGAGCCCCCATTCGGAAGCACGGCTTCTCGTTTATACATAAATGCTTTGAGTTTTAGTTTAGAAGAAAACAAAAGTACAGTCGAACAGATATCAAAGAGATTCCTATACGGATTTGTTCAATATGTAGTTAGTTGTTATTTTAGTGGTAAAATTAAAAATGTTTATTATAGAACATTGTACGCACTATCTGTGGATAACCGTAGGTATTTCCTGGTTAATGATAAGAGACCACTATTTATCGTTTCATATTTGTGGTACACCAGCGTTTTGCTATAAAATACAATTTTGAACAATGATTCGTGGTTCTAGATAAGATACCACTATTATTATAAATGCCAAAAATCTGCGTTTTGCTTTAATATTCCAAGAGCGACCAGTGGATGGTCACACCCCACCTACCCTAGCTGCAAAATCTTTGTAACCCTGAAACATAAAATGTGTAGAACGCAGTGTATGCTAGCGTTGCTAGCGCTGCACGTGGGGTTGGCGCACTCTTGGGGTGAGTACGACGTGCTTGTTTATTTTCTTATTATCAAAGTTATTTATTGTGTGGCTTGCAATGTACGAGTACTGTGGACTCCCTTGATAGTAGTGCGTGTGTGTTAATAATTAAACAACCCATAATAATATAGTCCATCTATACCATCTTTTCGATAAAAGACGTTATTTATTTCAATATAAGCAACAGAGCTTATATTAGTCGTATTAGTAGGGGAAGGTCTGGTCAAGGGATGGGAAGATTGATGAAGATGTGGAACGGAGAGTAAATGCGGGAAATAAAGTGAATGGTGCTATAGATGCTATTGTGGCCAACCAGTTGATGTCGAGATGTGATGTTGAAATGGTTTGGTCATGTTGAGAGGCGACTAAAAAAATATATTTACAAGGCAGATGTGACTGGAAATGCCGGGAGGGGACGCCCTAGGAGGACATATATTGACCTTATTGGTGATGTTCTTCAGAAAGGACTGGTGCGTAGTACTCCCAACCAGCGTGCGTGTATGACCAGTTGTATGAACGTAAACGAGGCAAAAAGAGTATGTAAGGATCGTAGCAGGTGGCGTCCTATAGTTTCTGCCTACCCCCATGGGAAGGAGGCGTGAGTTTATGTATGTATGTATGTACTTATACACAAAAATTTCCACAATACATGTTCCTAATTGCTCCGCATCACATGCCATGCCATGAAAGCCGATATTTTTATTTATTTATTTAGGAAACCAATAGCGATACATATAGTATGTTATAGAGTATGTGTGTTACAGTATTGTATGGCTAATAATAGGTTTCCCTGTAGAACTAGGATAAGTATAAAACATGCGAACGGACTACTTAGAAATATATAAGTTAAAAGGTGCAATTTTAATATAATATAATAATTGCTTTATTTTAGGTATATTACTTATAGTTAAGTTAAAATATTAAAGAAAACAAAAAGTTTGAAAATTAAGAGATTTATAGTTTGTCATTTGCCTTCGTTTATAGTTTTTGTTATTTGGTTTTTGAATGTATGTTTATTACAGTTAAATATATCGACTTGAGAGAAATCTGTGTTTTAAATTCGAGGAATACGGGTCAATACACAGTTTTTGGCGTAATTAGTCGAGTGCCGAGGTACGTGTAGCATCTTAGTGTGACGAGTAGGGGAGTGTTAAAAGTTACCTGTGCGATCAGCTCCGGGCAATCGAGGCGTCCATTAAGTATTTCATGAAGCAAACACATATCCATAACTTTGCGCTTTTCATCGAGTGTTAGCAGACCATGTGTTCGACAACTATTTTCATAAGCCATCGGAGGTATAATTCGGAGGCGATAGTTAAGATGGTTAATGGATTTTCTTTGAACCCGTTCTAGTTGGTTCTTATAAATAATGTATTGCGGGGACCAGATTGGGCACGCATATTCTAAGACGCTGCGCACATATGCAGAATACACCCATTTAATAGCTTTGATGTTTTTAAATACCTTATGTTAGGTTTCAATTTATTAATACATAATTATTGGATATTGTACTGGCAACACCAAAAGATTCGATATAAAAATTATGTTCTGTAAAAATTATGTAAATAATTATGTTCGGTATTAAATTAGTTATTTTAGAGCAAGGGTAGTTGTTTATTACACTTACATGACCTAATAAGAAAGCTTAAGTTCTTATAAGCTTTTGTGCTAACAAAGTCTACGTGATCTGAGAATGTTAATTTATTGTCAAACATAACTCCTAAATCCCGAACTACCTTGAATATATTAATGACAATTCTATTTAATTTATATGAGTAAGCAATTGAGTTTTTTTTACGTGTATAACTAATACATTGACAATTTGTGGCGTTTACTGTGATTTTGTTTTTTATGTAATAATTATTTAAGTTATTAAGGTCCTCTTGAAGAACAATACTGTCATCGAGTGAGCCCATTTTATTTAAAAAAAAATTGTCGCCAGCGTACATTAAGAAAGTGTTTAAAAGAGTCAGTGATATCAAATAAATATGGGTTGTAAAAGAGAGGTCCCAAATGGGAACCCTGCGGTACACCGCTAGGAATTTCCATAAAGTTAGAACGGTGTCTTCCTATTACTACAGCTTGTGATCTTTTAAATAAATATGATTGGACCCATCGTAAAATATCGCTATGTATGCCCAGTCTGTATAGCTTGTTGAGCAGGATGAGATGATCCACGCGGTCAAAAGCTTTTTCGGAATACGTGTATATCACGTCAACCTACCCACCTCCATCGGTATTCTCAAGGACAAAATTTGAAAAGCTAGCCAAATTCGATATAGTCGAGCGTTTTTTCAAGAAACCGTGCTGTTTGTAGGAAATGCCTCTGAGGATGTATGGATATTTCAAATACTTTGTCTATTATATTCAGTATCGAAATTCCCCTGTAATTTCTCATTATTATTCGCGAACCCTTTTTATGTATTGGAACAATAAATGCTTTCTTCCATTCATATGGGAAAGTGCCTTCTCTTAAAGAGAGATTACAAATAAAGCTAATTGGAGGTGCTAAAGAGTTTGCGCAATTCTTCCAAGATACTGGAGGCATTCCGTCACAACCAGGACCCTTATCGGCGCTTAAAGCATTCAGTAACTTCTCCACGGTTAACATACAAATGCGGCCGCCGCAACTAGCCGCACAGTGGAATTGGACGTAAACGAATTAAATGACCATTAGTGCTCAAATTAACTTGTGATTGCTATATTTTATGATCTTACCCGTTTCGATCCTGGAAATACCCTGATTTCATCCAAGAATCTGGTTTTGGCTTTAATTCCATCAGAGTACACCTATCTCTCACGTAGCCGCATTTAACTTTAAGCTTGTAACGTTAAGCAATTTTCTCTTGTTTCAGACATCGCCGTAAGCCTAGGGGATGAACTTGTATTTTATACCAATGGATCCAAAACCGGCACCGTACATTTTAAGTCTCAAAACCTCACAACGTTAGCTTACGATGAAGTTCACAACATGATGCTATACGTCGACAAACAGAGCAACAACGACGCCATATGTGGTTATAACTTACATTCCAAGGAAAACAAATGTTTCATCCAAAGATTCGGTAGTAACATTCACAGTATTGCCTTCGACCCGGCAACAGATACACTGTTCTTTTCTGATACTAATGAAAGAAGCATTAATTGGATTTCACTAAAAAGTGGGTCTAATAACAATGTTAACGGAAACCTTTTAATCAAGATGGATGACCGGACCCCCAGTGATATTGCCGTGGATAGCTGTAGAGGGTACCTTCTGATGACAGTTTAATATCATATAATCAAAATCTGTTCCATTTCGTGATATTCAATAGTGTTTTTCAATTTACAGGTACATTTACTGGTCCTATCTAGAGATAGGATTGGAGTACATGGAGCGAGCTCGGTTTAATGGTACCGAGAGAGAAGTTCTAATCACATGGCTGCCAATATTCAGCTTTGCCATGGACCAACAAACACGGACAATTTATTATTTTGATGGTTGTGAAACTTGTTTTTATGAGTTTTTAGTAAGAGGAGATTTGAATGGAGAAAACAATCATAGACATTTTTCACATAGACATCTTTCTGCACCACAACAGTTGACCGTTTCAAAAGATTACATTTACTGGATGAACAGTAGCGAGAGCTACAGCAACGTTTGGTATTTACTAAAGAACCTTAGGGAAGGAGAAGAACCTAAAGAGATTAGTAAATTCTATAACAAAAGTCTACTCGGCATAGCCGCCAACTACAAAATAAAAGATCAAATTCAGGGACTTCACGATTGTGAAGTCCTATCGAGTTTGATCCCAAAAATCACAGCTACCAACAACTCCCTCAATATTCAACAGACAACAGAAACAGAACAGACAACAGAATGTGCAACAGTTGACGAACTGTTTTGTGTTCACGGTATAAAAGTTGGTGAGACATCTGTTTGCGAATGCACACCTGGTTACATCGGTGAGAGATGCGATGTTTCAGTCTGTGAGTTGTATTGTTTGCAAGGTGACTGCAGTTTCAATGATGAGGGACTTCCTAAATGCAGGTAAAATATTTTCTACTCCTTCTGATGGTTTCCTTGTATTATCATACCTAAGCATAACCAACCTATAACGTACGTAACGTAACTATAACTGCTAGGATAGAGCCCTCCTCCCTATGAGAGGGAGTGGGCCATAATCCACCACGCCCGTCCTATTGCAGTTTGTGTTGGTTGCTGTCACATATTTTCGAAGAGGACATGCCGCTTTCCGCAACGTCACGTCTATTGTATTTTTTTAAATGACACAAAGTTAAGTGCCTGCTGGGTTTCGAACCCACGACGATACGTAAGTTGGGGCCACCGCTGTACCCAATTTTTTTCTATTTACTATTAAAATTTCGTTTAAATAACCATGTTTGACATTTTTATTTCAGATGTAATGCCGGTTATTCAGGGGAAAAGTGTGAAGTGTACGCATGTCATGGTTATTGTCTAAATAACGGTGACTGTTCCCTGAACGAGGAGGATGAGCCAGTCTGTCAATGTGTTGGTAATTACGAGGGAACAAGATGTGAAGCTGCTAAAGATGACACTTTCACTTCTACCCCTACGTTCACAGCAGAAAGAAAACCTACCCTAGCTGATTTACTGTCAAAATGTCTCAACTATTGTCTGCAAGGTGTATGTAGTTTGACTGATGATGGACCTTTATGCAGGTAAAACATTTACTACTCCTTCCGTTTCCCTGATAGGTTTAAATAACCATGTTTGACACTATCATTCTTTCAGATGCAATGCCGGTTATTCAGGGGAAAGATGTGAAGTTAATGCGTGTCATGGTTATTGTCTGAATAACGGTATCTGTTACCTGAACGAGGAAGATGAGCCATTCTGTCAATGTGTTGACAATCACGAGGGAATAAGATGTGAAGCTGCCATAAATGATACTTTAACCAACACCCCGTTTGACTCAGTGAAAAGAAACCTAACTCTAGCTGATTTACTGTCGAGTTGGCGAAAACCTACCTCAAAAATATTTGTAACTGTTGAATTATAAACTAATATTGCATTAGTACATTCTTATTAAGCCTTTATTCTTAAAACGCTTCTGGTTATCATTTGTTTTTATGAAAACGTCATTTGAGTTTTCGACTTTGTCTTGCATTCATAAAAAAAAATTTTTTTTATTATTATTATACAATGATAAGAATTATGCAAAAAATTGTTTTATTTTCTCATTATTTTATGTTGCACACAGACCAATCAGTGGGAAGACTCGTTAGTAATCATAATCAACTGTGTATCGAAACCAACCAAATGGCAAAAGGGGATCATTACACTTTTCCCCATAAAGCTCCCACCTGTCCCAAAGTGGGGTGTTGATAATTTTGACGTCCACTGTTGGTTCTTATGGAACAAATCTAACTTAGAAAGATATATTAGTAATTTTAATGATTATGATTCTGTAAATACTTGACTGTTATAGTCGCGAGTCATATTTTGATCAAGATAGAACCTGACACTAACCTGCAAATTGCAAAAAACGTAAGAAAATTTTAATTTCGCGGACTACAACTGCGGAGTCTCCTAAAGACCTTTTCTTACACTGTCTATATCAGTGGTGATGAAATTTAGTGCACCAGAATACGCGTGAAACGCGTTCTTGCATAACTTTTTATTTAGTCGAGATTCATATTCTTTAAGGCACTTCTTTAGGTCATGAGTTATCCGAACATTTGGCCTAGGTCTTAAGGGAGGCGTGAAAATTGATTGGCTGTTACAATTTATAATAGATGCCTGCTTGAGTTCGAAATTCAAATACTCGTATGCAAGCGCCGCCGGAGCGGGCTGTATGAGGGTGCACTTTCATCTCCCTGACTTCAAAATAAAATAATAGGTGTAAAAACATTCAGAACTTTAAAATAATCCAAAAACGCCATTTTTTCTTTTTATAAATATCAATTAGAGAACTTAACCTTTTCGAGGCGAGATCCTAAAATTTTCGCAATTTCGCATTCCGTAATCTCTTAATTCTAAATGCTTTTGTGGGGTCTACCGTTTATAGCAGAACTTTTTATGTCATAATATTATTTTGCATAACAGCGCATAACATAAACTTCATTTCGCAGAAAATCGTTTGGCATACACTCATTTATAATACATTAAAAACGCATAATTTTGTAAGTCAGAATCATCTTTAGGCATAAATTTCATCTCCATAATAATTAAAAAGTAGAACCATCATATTGCAGAAAGTTCACTGTCAGAATCGTCTTTTGGCATAAATTTCATATCCATAATAATTAAAAAGTAGATCCATAATATTGCAGAAAGTTCACTGTCAGAATCGTCTTTTGGCATACATACATTTCATATCGATAATCATTAAAAGGTAGAACTATCATATCTCAGAAAGTTTGCAATTAGAATCATCTTTTGGCATACTTTTCATATCCATAATAATTGAAAGACTCATCTATCACATTACGGAAAATTCATAGTTAGAATAATTTTGCATTTATGTGGTTCTTATTTACCTGTGGGAAGCATGCAAACATGCAAATAAGCTTACACCATGCATGCATCAAGCATGTAGCATACAAATATGCAAAAAAGCACACACCATGCATGTATGCATCAAGCATGTAGAATGCAAACATGCAAAAAAGCACACACCATGCATGCAGCATGCAAGTAAACATGCAGCATGCAAGCAAGCATGCAGCATGCAAGCAAGCATGCATGCAACATGCAGCAGGCATGGTTTCTGTCACGGCTCCGGCGCTGCGGGGCTCCGGCGGTCCCACGCAAGCTTCTCGTCGCAGACCTGCTCCTCAGCTCGCGGGCCGCCTCGCCCCTCCGTGCCTACGCGGGCTTAAATTACACTCTAGGGGTAGGGCAGACAAGACTACGTGCAGTCGGTTTTGCAGCGATTCGGTTCTGTCACTTCACTAACTTTTATAGTATAACATATTGACTTTTTAAGACAATATTTTAATTTTAATTTAAGGTTAAGAATATGAGGGATACCTTCTTTTCGCATAATGTTCTTTGTCCTAATATACTTCGGTATAACGATTTTGGCACAATTTGTTTTGGCATAATAATACTTCGGCATAATTTTTTTAGGCATACATTTTATGTTGGCATAATCATCTTAAAGACTAATTTGTTTTGGCATAAATTTGATTCGCATAACGTTAGTAGGCCTAAGAACCGAATTGCTGCAAAACCGACTCCACGTAGTCTTGTTTGTCCTACCCCTAGAGTGTAATTTAAAATCGCGTATGCGCGTAGGGGCGAGGCGGCCCGCGGGCTGAGGAGCAGGCGGCTGCGAGCGAGCCACCGCGGCTGAGGCTGACCGGCGAAGCCGGCCAACAAGCCGAAGCTGCGGTGGTGAGCTAAAGCCGTCTGCGACGATTAGCACGCGTGGGGCCGCCGGAGGCCCGCAGCGCCGGAGCCGTGACAGAAACCCTGCCTGCTGCATGTTGCATGCTCGCTTGAATGCTGCATGCTGCATGCCTGCTTGCATACTGCATGCTTGCTTGCATGCTTTAACTTTATGCTTAATAAATGTATGCTTTAGAATATTATGCTTAATCATTATTATGGTTAGAGAAATTATGCTTAAAAAAATTATGCGTAAGCTGTTATGCGTAATTATATTATGCGAAAATATAATTATGCCAAACAACATTATGCTAAGTTATATTAGGTCTTAAAATTTTATGCAAATGGATAGGGAACCAGAATATGATTACATTTTATAGAAATGACAATAATTATGCCTAATAAAATTATTCCAAATTCTTCTTAATATGCCAAGTGAAATTATTCCAAATAATCGTCGCTCTAAATAAACGTTATGTGAAACGAAATTATGCGAAATTAAGCTTTGCCAAAAGTAATTATGCCAAATAAAATTCTGCCATCTTAAAAGTATGCCTTTGTAAATTCGGACATATAAACATTCGGCCAAACAATAATTATATTAAATGATTTTTATGCCATATATATATTCGTTTAAAGAAGATTATGCCAAGTGTGTTATGCCAAATAAATTTCGGAGCATCAAAATTCTGCCAGATAGAGGGAACCCGCTTTTGTGCATTAGTCCACAAAGTACCGAACTCCTAGATTCCCGAAAATCTAATAGACCCTAGGCGGGGTGTTAACATTATCGAGCTTGCTGCGCTCGCTCTTGCATCCTACTCTATCATAATAATTAAGCTTCTTTGTATAAATCGACACAGTTAGTCTTGTTTCTCTATGAATGGTAAAAATAAAACGTATCCTACCTAATCTGCGTTCGTAATTTATTTGCCAAACATGTACACAAACATGAGTTTTAGGAAAAATAACTGTATTGTAATGTAATTACACATAAGGTTCAGTTTGCGCTACAACTTCATATTTTTTGTCTTTTTTAACAGTACTAG
Source organism: Xanthia icteritia (assembly GCA_949128155.2). NCBI lineage: Eukaryota > Metazoa > Arthropoda > Insecta > Lepidoptera > Noctuidae > Xanthia > Xanthia icteritia. The sequence continues at coordinate 15,793,638 of OX421947.2, read as the reverse complement.
TCAGTTACTTTATTTACACTTGCATAAATTTGACATTTGTTTAAGTGGAAATAACATCAATGAGAAACAAGGATTCAAATAGGTTTTCTTATTTAATAAGCTTTTCTGCATAAGTCGACAAAGTAGCTCCTTGTATGAATGGATAATCGATAACCGAGGTGAAGTGCAACCCCCTAAAAATAAACTTGCCAGCGTCCACGCACGGATGTAAGGAAAGAAAAGAAAAAAGAAAGAAAAAGTATTTATTGGTACAAGCACAGGATGTGCGTGAACTTGGCAGATCATTTCCCAGCAGAGCCTAAAAAAATGTGAGTTCTATTGGCATGCGGGCGAGTTCTAGAGTTCCTTATACTTAAAAAAAATAGTTCTGGCTTTTTTACCTAAAACAAGTCAAATGAAAATATTCTCTGCTAACTTCCGCTAGCAGATCATTTTTTCCAAAATTTAAATTTTAAAACTGATTTAGGTGCGCAGTGGTGAGCTCTATAGTTCCTTATACTTTTCCGAAAGAGTTCTGCTCTACTCAACCTAAAAAAAAAAAAGTAAAATAATGACCTATTACTAGAAAAAGACAATCATTTCGGTAAAATAGTCGTAAATGACGTAATTTGTGAATTTTCGTAGATTTTTCGGGCTATAATTATTAGTAAGCAAGATCTCAGTAACAGAAAAAAAACTAAATAACAGCAGAATTCCCACAACATTATCAGCAGAACCTTGTGAAAAAGATAGGTTAGGAAGAATCGAGATTTCATTCAGTGCTTAAGTTAGTAGGATCAAAAAAGAATTTGATTAGGATTGAGGAGCAGGAACTCCTCGTTTCCTGATGCATCTATAATATAACTATCTGACAATATGATAAAGAAACCCAGGAAGCTCACTCAGGTATCAGCAGAGCGTGGTTGAAAAGTAAGATTAGTTGAAATCGAGATTTAAATCGGTGTTTTAATTAGTAGGATCATAAAAAACATTAAATAACACTGAGGAACCGGAACTTTTCGTTTCCTTATGCAACTTTAAACGGACTATCAGAGAGAATGAAACAGGAACTAAGAACTCTGACTCAGATATCAGCAGAGCATGGTTGAAAAGTAAGATTAAAAGGAATCAAGATTGAATTCAGTGTTTCAGTAAGCAGGCCCATAAAAATATTGAGTGGGATTGAGTAGCAGGAACTCCTCGATTTTTAATGCATCTATAAAAGAGCAATGCGAAAACATGAATAAGTAATCCAGAACTCTCACTCAAGTATCAGCAGAGCAGGGGTAAAGATTTAAGTGAGTTGAAAGTGACATGTAATTCAGTATATCAGTAATAATAATCAAAAAGAAAAATTGGGTAGCATTGAGGAACCAGAACTCTTCGTTACCTAATGCATCTTTAAACGAGCTATCGGACAGCATGAAAGAGGAACCCAGAACTCTGACTCAGGTATCAGCAGAGCATGGTTGAAAAGTAAGATTAGAAGAAATCAAGATTGAATTCAGTGTTTCAGTAAGCAGGCCCAAAAAAATATTGAGTGGCACTGAGCAGCGGGAACTCCTCGATTTTTAATGCATTTATAATAGAGAAATGCGAAAACATGAATAAATAATCCAGAACTCTCACTCAAGTATCAGCAGAGCAGGGGTAAAGATTTAAGTGAGTTGAAAATGACATGTAATTCAGTGTATCAGTAAAAAATATTTAAAACAAATTCTGTAGGACTGAGGGGCCGGAACTCATCGTTTTCTGATGCAACAATAACAGGACAATGCAAAAACATGATTAATTAATCCAGAAATCTCACTCAAGTATCAGCAGAGCATGGGTAAAGATTTAAGTAGGGTGAAGTTGATATTTAATTCTGTGTATCAGTAAGAAATATCAAAAAGAAAAATTTAGTAGCACTCAGGAACCCGAACTCTTCGTTTCCTGATCTATCTTTGAAACAGTTATCGGAAAACATAAAACATGAACCCAAAACTCTGACTCAGGTATCAGCAGAGCATGGTTGAAAAGTAAGATTAGAAGGAATCAAGATTGAATTCAGTGTTTCAGTAAGCAGGCCCAAAAAATATTGAGTGGCACTTAGCAGCGGGAACTTCTCGATTTTTAATGCATCTATAATAGAGCAATGCGAAAACATGAATAAGTAATCCAGAACTCTCACTCAAGTATCAGCAGAGCAGGGGTAAAGATTTAAGTGAGTTGAAAGTGACGTAATTCAGTATATCAGTAATAATAATCGAAAAGAAAAATTGGGTAGCATTGAGGAACCAGAATTCTTCGTTTCCTTACGCGTCTTTAAAAGAGCTATCGGACAGCATGAAAGAGGAACCCAGAACTCTGACTCAGGTATCAGCAGAGCATGGTTGAAAAGTAAGATAAGAAGAAATCAAGATTGAATTCAGTGTTTCAGTAAGCAGGCCCAAAAAAATATTGAGTGGCACTGAGCAGCGGGAACTCCTCGATTTTTAATGCATCTGTAATAGAGCAATGCGAAAACATGAATAAGTAACCCAGAACTCTCACTCAAGTATCAGCAGAGCAGGGGTAAAGATTTAAGTGAGTTGAAAGTGACGTAATTCAGTATATCAGTAATAATAATCAAAAAGAAAAATTGGGTAGCATTGAGGAACCAGAACTCTTCGTTTCCTTACGCGTCTTTAAAAGAGCTATCGGACAGCATGAAAGAGGAACCCAGAACTCTGACTCAGGTATCAGCAGAGCATGGTTGAAAAGTAAGATAAGAAGAAATCAAGATTGAATTCAGTGTTTCAGTAAGCAGGCCCAAAAAAATATTGAGTGGCACTGAGCAGCGGGAACTCCTCGATTTTTAATGCATCTGTAATAGAGCAATGCGAAAACATGAATAAGTAACCCAGAACTCTCACTCAAGTATCAGCAGAGCAGGGGTAAAGATTTAAGTAGGGTAAAATTGATATTTAATTCTGTGTATCAGTAAAAAATATCAAAAAGAAAAATTGAGTAGCACTCAGGAACCCGAACTCTTCGTTTCCTGATCTATCTTTGAAACAGTTATCGGAAAACATAAAACATGAACCCAAAACTCTGACTCAGGTATCAGCAGAGCATGGTTGAAAAGTAAGATTAGAAGAAATCAAGATTGAATTCAGTGTTTCAGTAAGCAGGCCCAAAAAAATATTGAGTGTCACTGAGCAGCGGGAACTCCTCGATTTTTAATGCGTCTATAATAGACCAATACGAAAACATGATTAAGTAATCCAGAACTCGGTATCAGCAGAGCATGGTTGAAAAGTTAGATTAGAAGTAATCAAGATTTTTTTAGTGTGCGAAGTACGAAGGACGTTAGAAGTAACAAAAAAAAAAATTGAGTAGCACTGAGGAGTCGGAGTTTCTGGTTTCGTAATGTATGTATTATAGAAAACTTGTGAGCCAAAAATATCAAAAACAAATTTAATTTGAAAATGCTTTTAAATTTATTTATATTTTTGGGAAACAATTTCGTTAAAATAAAGCTTGATATTGAACGCGAATCAGACACGTCACGACTTTTAGACGACTTTGAAATAGTAATTCGAAATTTACTATAGACGTTAGACATAAAGTTTCGTTTTCGCAATACCAATACGAAAGGAATGGGTGTTGAAAGGAAAAGCACTGATTGATCCCTAATCAATGTGGCAGTATTCATAGTTCATCTACAATTTTTTTATTTATTGTAGGCACATACATAAATAGGAAATGAAAGCGTCTTCTTACGGGTGTCAGAGAAGACACATTTATTTTTGAAAAATTGTGTATATTATGAGGTGAGGAGTTATTGAAGTCTTTGAACTGATCGCTTCTCGTTTTTTGTAAAGGCCGTCGTATTTGTGCCAATATTCGCCCGTTAACCCGTAGGTTATATAATGTTTAGATTCGGAACATTAATGTATGACAGCAGTTACAATGTAAGTCTTATTACTGTGCCTCCTGTGATAAGTGATATAACTCGAGTTGTACCCTTTTTGTGATTTTCACATGAGCATTATCAAAAAAAAAAAACGTCTTTTTTGGTCTAACTCACGTTCTTCTATCTGCTATAGTTTCGGAGATAATTTTGTGCAAAGTGATACAACTATAGGGATTTTGGCAAAAAATTCGTTACAATCGATATTTGTCAAGATGTAACCCCAAAACCGGTCACTTAACACACAATTTTTCGTGCTTCGTGATTTAAATGCTATTGTATTTAATTTCACATTTTATTTTTCAGTTCATTTACCGTGAATTTTGATGTGACTAGAGTAATATCCCTTTAAACTAATTCTTTCGATATGCCTCTAGGATACAAATCGACATGTATCTACAAATCTGAATGTAAGGTATGCTCTTTTTTGTGAAAAGTGATACAACTTGACTTAAATCATTCTACACAAATCTATTTTTATGTGTAAACAGATATAAATGTAGTTGTATCTAAAATTCCAACCAATTGTAAAAACATGGTACAAAATAATAAATGTGCTAAGTGATACAAGTGCAGGTGGCGGGGGTTCGAGGGGGTAATCGGAGGTGCGCGGGACGTAGAGCCGTATTAGCTCACTCGTGTGCTCCGCAGTGTCGCTGCGACTGTAATGGAGTGAGTGAAATTCAATAATATTGAGATTTTTGTTATTGTATTGAATTAAATCACCTTACACCAAATAACGAAAAGTTGACACAATAAAAATTTATGTTGCTAAGTTGTAAGTATTGTTTTTAAGTAGGAGGTCAAAGTAATTTTCCCTCGTTGTAATAAATCTAGACATTTAATTTTATTATATGATATTATTTAAAGAATACCTATGGTTTTCTTACTCTTTATTTTTTTTTCAGCTTAAATCTCGAATTGATAAAATAATGAAATTGGCTACTAAATCGGATATTGAAGAAAAACATTTTGATACCAGGAAAATGGCTGCGAATCAAGAGAGGAGCAAGAAACAAGCAAAACGGTTGACGGGTCATGGCACCGAGGTCCAGTAGTTGCAGAAACAGTCACTGAAAAAGAAGAACCTAATGATATCCAGGAAGAAGGTAACGAGTCAATAGAGACGCAAGAAGGAAAAGAACCAGTTGAAGAATCGTGGAACCCTACAATTGTTGCGGAAACAGTTTTCAATAATAATAAGACGAACAAGACTCAAGAAAATTCTTCAAAAAATCTACTCGATGATTTGAGAATTTCAGAATCATCTGATGATGGCGATTTTGGATCTTCTAGCAGTGATGAATATATTTGCAATACTGATGAATTGTGTTCATCCACTGATGATGAAAGAGTACCGGTTAAAAAAAAAAGAACTGCTACGTCGTCATTGATGAGACAAACCTCCAATATTACGATTCCAGAAACACCACCGTCACCCAACATCAAAGAATTCCGTTCCTGGTTGCTCTTTCTGGGAACGCAACGGATTTAACAGTGCCGGAAAAAAGAAAAAAACGAGAAAAAGTGACAAAGAGAGAAGACAGGATAGAGCAAAGAGAAAACTATTTCGTAATACTGGCAGCTAAATCGTGCATTCAAAACATAAACGGCCGTTTTTGTTACAAATGCACGATTTAGCTAAACAGCTATATTTCAAGTGTTGACAATGTGTTATACAATTACGTTATTGCCTTTTCTACAGTAATAATAGACCACATTTTGTATTTTTGATTCTATTTACGAGTTATGACATTTTTTCGATTGGCGGCACTAGTGGACTGTAAAAGGCCCCTTAATTAATAGATGGAAAGACTATTTTTTTTCTTTACAATGTTAGTCTACCTACAGGTGGACATTTAAAAGGTTTTTAGGTTTTATTACAGGTTTTTGATTTAATTGTACTTTTAAAAACTATGTGAGATTATCTACCTCTAAAGAAAGTTTAAAGCTTTGTTTTTTTTTTTGTTATTTTTATAGATTAAAACTTTATTGTGATACTTTGCATTACACTGAGTAGGTCAATTGCTTGCTGTGATAGCTCATCAAAACTGATCTGTGCCATTACTTAGTTTTAAGTTTCAAACTTTTGTTTATGATATGTTCCTTTTGAGAATACCTAGTTACAATCGTATTGTCAGATTGTGATGATTTGATCTCCATTTAGTTGTATAAGAATTTTGATAAAAATGTGCCTTAACGACTGTATTTTTAGGTTAATAAACGTTGATTTTTATTTTTCTAAAACTTGTATTTATTTACACATATCACTATCTTTTTTTTTTGAGGGGTACATCTTGACTTACATCATTTAACATATCTTCTGAAAGACTAGGATTTTAGTAAATTGATACAGTTCAACTAAAATATGTAAAGAGGTGACTGATAAGTAAAAAAAAAAAATCTTAAGGGTTATATCTTCATCTTTTGTTTTAGCACATTTTGCTAGAATCATTATTCTAATGAGTTATTAGACGTTTTAACTTGATGTATATCAGTTTACACTAAGACAATTTATTGGTGCAAACTTGGTGCAACGTAATATAACTGTACAAGTATCATTAATAACTTAATTTTAGCACATACAAACTAAGTAAAAGTTACAAGTCGCAGGTTTTTCATGAATTACTTCCAAAATTAAATATCTATCAAAAAATCTAAATTATATAGAGAAAGAAAATGTTTTGTTCTACAAAAGAGTGCACTGATATTTTACCTAGCCCACTTAATTAACGAACTAGATTTTTTTAAATCTTGTTTTTGCTGTCCTGTAAAATGACGTTTTTTGACTTGTATCACTTATCACAGGAGGCACTTACTTAATGGTTTTGACGTGACAACGTCTTATAAATTGGTTTGCCGGGTGACACTTCAAGAAACTGCGTTACGCTCCGCTCACGTTATGCGCTCACAATGAGAGCGAGTGAGAGGCACGCGTCCCTTCCACTCGGGCATGGTTAGCCCGCCTAAGAGCGAGAGAGACAGACATAAAAAGTGAAAGGCACGCAAAGTCGTTGTCACGTAAAACTTTCGCCCGTATACCGACTTTACAGGCAACCAATTTTTTTTCTAGGGACTCTACCTGTGAACAATCAAAATTAATGAAAAAAGATGGATCAGGAAACGAATACTTCGGGTTCCTGAGTGCTACTAAATTTTTCATTTTGATATTTTTTACTGATACACAGAATTAAATATCAATTTCACCCTACTTAAATCTTTACCCATGCTCTGCTGATACTTGAGTGAGAGTTCTGGATTAATTAATCATGTTTTTGCATTGTCCTGTTATTGTTGCATCAGAAAACGACGAGTTCCGGCCCCTCAGTCCTACAGAATTTGTTTTAAATATTTTTTACTGATACACTGAATTACATGTCATTTTCAACTCACTTAAATCTTTACCCCTGCTCTGCTGATACTTGAGTGAGAGTTCTGGATTACTTATTCATGTTTTCGCATTGGTCTATTATAGATGCATTAAAAATCGAGGAGTTCCCGCTGCTCAGTACCACTCAATATTTTTATGGGCCTGCTTACTGAAACACTTATTTCAATCTTGATTCCTTCTAATCTTACTTTTCAACCATGCTCTGCTGATACCTGAGTCAGAGTTCTGGGTTCCTCTTTCATGCTGTCCGATAGCTCGTTTAAAGATGCATTAGGTAACGAAGAGTTCTGGTTCCTCAATGCTACCCAATTTTTCTTTTTGATTATTATTACTGATATACTGAATTACATGTCACTTTCAACTCACTTAAATCTTTACCCCTGCTCTGCTGATACTTGAGTGAGAGTTCTGGATTACTTATTCATGTTTTCGCATTGCTCTTTTATAGATGCATTAAAAATCGAGGAGTTCCTGCTGCTCAATCCCACTCAATATTTTTATGGGCCTGCTTACTGAAACACTGAATTCAATCTTGATTCCTTTTAATCTTACTTTTCAACCATGCTCTGCTGATATCTGAGTCAGAGTTCTGGGTTCCTCTTTCATGCTGTCCGATAGATCTTTTAAAGACGGGTAAGGAAACGAAGAGTTCTGGTTCCTCAATGCTACCCAATTTTTCTTTTAGATTATTATTACTGATATACTGAATTACATGTCACTTTCAACTCACTTAAATCTTTACCCCTGCTCTGCTGATACTTGAGTGAGAGTTCTGGATTACTTATTCATGTTTTCGCATTGCTCTATTATAGATGCATTAAAAATCGAGGAGTTCCCGCTGCTCAGTGACACTCAATATTTTTTTGGGCCTGCTTACTGAAACACTGAATTCAATCTTGATTCCTTCTAATCTTACTTTGCAACCATGCTCTGCTGATACCTGAGTCAGAGTTCTGGGTTCCTCTTTCATGCTGTCCGATAGCTCTTTTAAAGACGCGTAAGGAAACGAAGAGTTCTGGTTCCTCATTGCTACCCAATTTTTCTTTTCGATTATTATTACTTATATACTGAATTACATGTCACTTTCAACTCACTTAAATCTTTACCCCTGCTCTGCTGATACTTGAGTGAGAGTTCTGGATTACTTATTCATGTTTTCGCATTGCTCTATTATAGATGCATTAAAAATCGAGGAGTTCCCGCTGCTCAGTGCCACTCAATATTTTTTTGGGCCTGCTTACTGAAACACTGAATTCAATCTTGATTCCTTCTAATCTTACTTTTCAACCATGCTCTGCTGATACCTGAGTCAGAGTTTTGGGTTCATGTTTTATGTTTTCCGATAACTGTCTCAAAGATGGATCAGGAAACGAAGAGTTCGGGTTCCTGAGTGCTACTAAAATTTTCTTTTTGATATTTCTTACTGATACACAGAATTAAATATGAATTTCACCCTACTTAAATCTTTACCCATGCTCTGCTGATACTTGAGTGAGAGTTCTGGATTAGTTAATCATGTTTTCGCATTGTCCTGCTATTGTTGCATCAGAAAACGATGAGTTCCAGCCCCTCAGTCCTACAGAATTTGTTTTAAATATTTTTTACTGATACACTGAATTACATGTCATTTTCAACTCACTTAAATCTTTACCCCTGCTCTGCTGATACTTGAGTGAGAGTTCTGGATTACTTATTCATGTTTTCGCATTGCTCTATTATAGATGCATTAAATTCGAGGAGTTCCCGTTGCTCAGTGCCACTCAATATTTTTTTGGGCCTGCTTACTGAAACACTGAATTCAATCTTGATTTCTTCTAATCTTACTTTTCAACCATGCTCTGCTGATACCTGAGTCAGAGTTTTGGGTTCATGTTTTATGTTTTCCGATAACTGTTTCAAAGATAGATCAGGAAACGAAGAGTTCGGGTTCCTGAGTGCTACTCAATTTTTCTTTTTGATATTTTTTACTGATACACAGAATTAAATATCAATTTCACCCTACTTAAATCTTTACCCCTGCTCTGCTGATACTTGAGTGAGAGTTCTGGATTAGTTAATCATGTTTTCGCATTGTCTTGCTATTGTTGCATCAGAAAACGATGAGTTCCGGCCCCTCAGTCCTACAGAATTTGTTTTAAATATTTTTTACTGATACACTGAATTACATGTCACTTTCAACTCACTTAAATCTTTACCCCTGCTCTGCTGATACTTGAGTGAGAGTTCTGAATTACTTATTCATGTTTTCGCATTGATCTATTATAGATGCATTAAAAATCGAGGAGTTTCCGCTGCTCAGTGCCACTCAATATTTTTTTGGGCCTGCTTACTGAAACACTGAATTCAATCTTGATTCCTTTTAATCTTACTTTTCAACCATGCTCTGCTGATACCTGAGTCAGAGTTCTGGGTTCCTCTTTCATGCTGTCCGATAGCTCTTTTAAAGACGCGTAAGGAAACGAAGAGTTCTGGTTCCTCATTGCTACCCAATTTTTCTTTTCGATTATTATTACTTATATACTGAATTACATGTCACTTTCAACTCACTTAAATCTTTACCCCTGCTCTGCTGATACTTGAGTGAGAGTTCTGGATTACTTATTCATGTTTTCGCATTGCTCTATTATAGATGCATTAAAAATCGAGGAGTTCCCGCTGCTCAGTGCCACTCAATATTTTTTTGGGCCTGCTTACTGAAACACTGAATTCAATCTTGATTCCTTCTAATCTTACTTTTCAACCATGCTCTGCTGATACCTGAGTCAGAGTTTTGGGTTCATGTTTTATGTTTTCCGATAACTGTTTCAAAGATGGATCAGGAAACGAAGAGTTCGGGTTCCTGAGTGCTACAAAATTTTTCTTTTTGATATTTCTTACTGATACACAGAAATAAATATGAATTTCACCCTACTTAAATCTTTACCCATGCTCTGCTGACACTTGAGTGAGAGTTCTGGATTAGTTAATCATGTTTTCGCATTGTCCTGCTATTGTTGCATCAGAAAACGATGAGTTCCGGCCCCTCAGTCCTACATAATTTGTTTTAAATATTTTTTACTGATACACTGAATTACATGTCATTTTCAACTCATTTAAATCTTTACCCCTGCTCTGCTGATACTTGAGTGAGAGTTCTGGATTACTTATTCATGTTTTCGCATTGCTCTATTATAGATGCATTAAAAATCGAGGAGTTCCCGCTGCTCAGTGCCACTCAATATTTTTTTGGGCCTGCTTACTGAAACACTGAATTCAATCTTGATTCCTTCTAATCTTACTTTTCAACCATGCTCTGCTGATACCTGAGTCAGAGTTTTGGGTTCATGTTTTATGTTTTCCGATAACTGTTTCAAAGATGGATCAGGAAACGAAGAGTTCGGGTTCCTGAGTGCTACTAAATTTTTCTTTTTGATATTTCTTACTGATACACAGAATTAAATATGAATTTCACCCTACTTAAATCTTTACCCATGCTCTGCTGACACTTGAGTGAGAGTTCTGGATTAGTTAATCATGTTTTCGCATTGTCCTGCTATTGTTGCATCAGAAAACGATGAGTTCCGGCCCCTCAGTCCTACAGAATTTGTTTTAAATATTTTTTACTGATACACTGAATTACACGTCATTTTCAACTCATTTAAATCTTTACCCCTGCTCTGCTGATACTTGAGTGAGAGTTCTGGATTACTTATTCATGTTTTCGCATTGCTCTATTATAGATGCATTAAAAATCGAGGAGTTCCCGCTGCTCAGTGCCACTCAATATTTTTTTGGGCCTGCTTACTGAAACACTGAATTCAATCTTGATTTCTTCTAATCTTACTTTTCAACCATGCTCTGCTGATACCTGAGTCAGAGTTTTGGGTTCATGTTTTATGTTTTCCGATAACTGTTTCAAAGATAGATCAGGAAACGAAGAGTTCGGGTTCCTGAGTGCTACTCAATTTTTCTTTTTGATGTTTTTTACTGATACACAGAATTAAATATCAATTTCACCCTACTTAAATCTTTACCCCTGCTCTGCTGATACTTGAGTGAGAGTTCTGGATTATTTAATCATGTTTACGCATTGTCCTGTTATTGTTGCATCAGAAAACGATGAGTTCCGGCCCCTCAGTCCTGCACAATTTGTTTTAAATATTTTTTACTGATACACTGAATTACACGTCATTTTCAACTCACTTAAATCTTTACCCCTGCTCTGCTGATACTTGAGTGAGAGTTCTGGACTACGTTATCATGTTTTCGCATTGGTCTTTTATAGATGCATTAAAAATCGAGAAGTTCCCGCCGCTCAGTGCTACTCAATATTTTTTTGGGCCTGCTTACTGAAACATCGAATTAAATCTTGATTTCTTCTAATCTTACTTTTCAACCATGCTCTGCTGATACCTGAGTTAGAGTTCTTAGTTCCTGTTTCATGCTCTCTGATAGTCCGTTTAAAGTTGCATAAGGAAACGAAAAGTTCCGGTTCCTCAGTGTTATTTAATGTTTTTTATGATCCTACTAATTAAAACACCGATTTAAATCTCGATTTCAACTAATCTTACTTTTCAACCACGCTCTGCTGATACCTGAGTGAGCTTCCTGGGTTTCTTTATCATATTGTCAGATAGTTATATTATAGGTGCATCAGGAAACGAGGAGTTCCTGCTCCTCAATCCTAATCAAATTCTTTTTTGATCCTACTAACTTAAACACTGAATGAAATCTCGATTCTTCCTAACCTATCTTTTTCACAAGGTTCTGCTGATAATGTTGTGGGAATTCTGCTGTTATTTAGTTTTTTTTCTGTTACTGAGATCTTGCTTATTGATGATAGCCCGAAAAATCTACGAAAATTCACAAATTACGTCATTTACGACTATTTTACCGAAATGATTGTCTTTTTCTAGTAATAGGTCATTATTTTACTTTTTTTTTTTAGGTTGAGGATAGCAGAACTCTTTCGGAAAAGTATAAGGAACTATAGAGCTCACCGCTGCGCACCTAAATCAGTTTTAAAATTTAAATTTTGGAAAAAATGATCTGCTAGCGGAAGTTAGCAGAGCATATTTTCATTTGACTTTTTTTAGGTAAAAAAGCCAGAACTATTTTTTTTAAGTATAAGGAACTCTAGTACTCGCCCGCATGCCAATAGAACTCACATTTTTTTAGGCTCTGCTGGGAAATGATCTGCCAAGATCACGCACATAAGCACAGGAGATCTCAATTAAACTAAACACACACTCTCACTCATTATACAACTCACACTCATTAAAATTAAAATAAAAATGGCAATAAAAATAAAAGCAGAAAGTCTTGCGAGGCCAAAAGGCTCCTATCTCAGCAAGATGCTGCAACATATAATAATAAATGTCGCAGTGCTGGTATTCTGATAGGGCCCGCAGTGATGTCAAGGGTCTTTACCACTAGGGCAGCACTACTTTGATAATAGTTTAACGGCAACAATCATTGATTCCATTACAAGGGTGAGTTTCAATATTACCCCATTTTATCAGCCCGATGTTATGTTCACATACAAAAATCGTTGAACGACAGTTGGTTAATTCGAAATTCTCACGGGTGCTGATCTCTAGAGTATGATAGATCATAATTTTGCAATGTTGTAATAAGCTGCACTTGTTTGTAAGTCCCCCGGCGCACATGAGTGAGGGATGACATAAAAAAATTGCGCGTGCACCGCACCACCGTACACGTGATAAGTGAACCTTCTTAAAAAAATAAAGCATAAGAGATTTAGTGTGAGAGACAGAGAGAGTAATATCTTTTTTCTCTATCGTGTAACGTAATGTGCCTAATGTGACACGTCCTTGAAATTTTAGTTTTTTTATTGCTGAATGGGCCTGCTATTGACCGCGATTTCACCTGATGGAAAGCGATGGATGAGGTCTATGATGGATCAAACGTGCCCAGAAGATTCTCGGAGTTCTCTCTTGCTTGAAGGCAGACGGGCGGGTTATATGTGGAAGGGACTTTCAATTCACGTCTTATTATCGAAGAAGTTTCACTTCAGTAATTACTTTTTCGTCATATTTAAGCTTTATAAAATACGAATTCATTGATTCTTCCCTTGATTTGGTTAAAATCTTCGATCGACGTAGACTAGTCAACGTTGATCGCATCAAAACATTTTCGATAAATAAACCATAATTTACGATCGATGGACGATCGATGAACGCGACCATCGATCGATCTGGACGATCGTTCCGAGTCAATTCTACACCATCGATCGATGTGAAAAACACTTCATTCGATGTCAATTGTTTTCAGTAAGGTGGGTACACACGGGAGCATTGCAATGTCGCGCATTACATCGTGAGTGCGTCTAGCCGAGTATTACATTACGCTATTTAATTGCAATTAAAGATCTGTTTTTGTTTTTTTAATTTGAGTTAAAACTTATGTTAGTTCAAGTGTTTCTGAGACAAAAAAAAACAAATTTTCTTCTTTTCTTTTACTTTGCGGAGCATTGTCCGCACAATTCCAATCCACCGTGTTCCTGGCAAGTCTATGTTCACCGACGTATAAAGCGTTTGTAACATGCGCATGTAATGTAGTACTGGAGCTTATTTGTTACAAAAACGAATGTTCGTCCGGTCTGTACGTACTGTACAGACGCCAGCATATCAACATACTACAATCTGTCAAATTTGATTAATAGATTTTCAACTTTATCACTAAAGCATAAGGTTCAAAGTTGATTGGGAAATTTGACAGTTTCGGGTAGGTTGACCTGCTGGCGTCTGTACCGTTGTAATGCAATTTTTCACTTCGTAGTGTTTCTTTTTTAGTAATAAATTATTGAATTTTTCACTTTTTAGGGTTTTCGTACCTGAAGGGTGCCAAACAGAACCCTATTACTAAGCTTCCTTTGTCCGTCTGTCTCTCTGTCTGTCGGCGGGCTGAACTGGCTCTCATGAACCTTAATAATGTGATTAAAATATTTGTACGCCATATTATACAACTAAACATGATTGGACTATAATGTAATTTATTATCATCTTACATGCTCTTGCCATGTTTATACAAATAAATAAATCTTATCTTATCTTAAAAAAAAAAAATTGTTAGACACTTGAAATTTTCACACAGTGTGTATTTCTTTCTATTGCCGCTTTATCATCAAAAAAAGATAAAACAAAGTAACGATAATAAATAAAGTTAAAAAGAAAAGATTTAATTTTTAACTTTATTTAATTTTACAAGAAATGTGTTCTTTTCGGCATTTTTTGCTAAATAATGTACGGTGGTACGGAACCAATCGTATGCGAGTCCAACTCCTCACAAATTCGTATACCACTACTAGCTATTTATACACCATTGACAGGAAGTTTGAAATCATCATCAATATACACAAAGTGGAATTAAATACGTATTATTGGAGGTTACTCAAAAGCTACCAAAGTTAATAAAATGTATACAATACTACAGCGTGAGTTTCTTCTACCAAAAAATCACGTAAATTGGCCCAGTAATTACTGAGAAATTGATGAAGATACATTAAAAAAATATACATACGAATATAGAACTTCGTTTTTGAAGTCGATTAAAAAGGGGAACAGTGACGTAATACAATAGTGAATTGCTACTAAAAATGGTATTAAAGAGAATATAATAATATTACACTGATGATAAAATCTGTACGCTAAAGCATAATCAGCCTATAATGATCCCCTCAGATTACATTATAGCCCTGTCTTCGGGAGGGAGTGGGCTGTAATGTACCACGCGGGGCCTATGCGGGTTGGTAGATGTCACATGTGTAACACGTCTTCGAATTTTTGGTTCTAGGATATGCCGAAATCTGTCCGCTATACCTACTCACAACAAATGCGCTAAATCAGGCTGTGCTAAATGGGTTGTTTTTTTAGGGTTCCGTAGTAAACAAGGAACCCTTATACGTCAGTGTGGCTGTCTGTCTGTCCGTCTGTCTGTCCGCGGCTTAGTTCAGAGACTCTTTGTACTAGAAAGCTGTAATTTAGCATGATATACTCATGCTAAATTACAGCTTATTAATCACGTCGACAAAATGGTAAAATATAAACATTAAAAAATATTTTTTTTAGGGTAAGTACACGTAAAGCGGGGATGTTTTTTTTCTCATCTATCCCATGGTGTGATGTTGTCGGAAAGGTCATAAAAAATGACAGAATTTGTGAAAACCATTTGAGGATTCAGGAATCGGTTAACGAAATATTAAGCTTTAAAGAGATTTTTTTGTTATTCTAGTGTCCGGGACACACACTAGAATAACAAAAAAATCTCTTCCCTGCCATCTAAATGGTGGGTTGTGGATATGTGAAAAAATTCACGGCAGTAGTATATTATATAGCGAAATTAAAAGGAAAACTATCAAAGTTAAGTAGGTTTTACAAGTTAACGAGTAATAATCGACCAAGTTACATTTGTCGTTGCAAAAACATGTTCTTCCATACATTCCGTATGGGAGCAACTACAAAGTTAAGTTTGTTCTTGCGATAAATTCATCCCAACTACGGAACCTTTCATTTTGCGTGGTATAAAATTCATAAATATAAATTTAATTTAAATATTTAATCATTTCGTACTAAAATAAGTTCAGCGGGCGTTAATAGCATCTTTTATAAAACGGAAATGGAATTGTACATCACTATTACTCTTATTCATATTTAAGTGAATCGTGACAAGTCCTAACCCATTGTGTAACGTGACACAAAAATAATAGCACAATGGTCACACAAATGAACAAAATTAACGTGTCCCTTACCTACAAATAACAATATTCTTGTAATTTCACCCTCGAGTTACTCGTGAAAAATGCATTTGACTATAAAAATTAACCATCAACTACACTGACATGCTGCACTGTAAAGTATAGTACTTACCGAATTCATGTAATTTGGAACTTTTATACAAATTCTTACTGTCCTTTTTACGATGCGCACGAAGTGAACCCAACGATGAACGATGCGAACAAAGTAACAAGAAAGAATAACACAAAGGAATGGAATATGAGACACTAGTTTGTGGGCATATAAATAAATGATTTATTATAATAGCATTGTTTTAAAGTATATTCCATATAACTTACCCGTTCACCTGACAAATAGTTTTTAAATCAAGTTACTTATTGTGTGCATTAATTATTATTTGCTGCATTTTTTTGATACGAGCGACTGTGTACATTGCAATTTTGTATGGAAAACAAATTACGACAGGAATTAAATTTAGTTTTTTAAAGTAATAGAATCAGTTTCCACATAAAAACATTTCTATGTTTACTATTTTATTACTAATTAGTTTGAATGTTGATTTATATGTTTACATTTCGATCTGTATTTAATTTAATGTTATCAATGAGTATCATGGACACATAATTACGACAAAATGTACATTCATTTTGAAAACGACCCAAATTTTGTACATTTTGTTGTAATTATGTGTAACTAATGAACATAACAAAATCTTCTATACAATAAAAATAAATTGCTAAATGAGTTGCTAAGCGCAAACTCGAGAACGGCTACACCAAATTGGATAATTCTTTTTTTGTTGTGTTCGTTATTCTCAGGACAAAGTTTTTATAAAAGATAGGTAGGTGTAGGTAGGTAGGTAGGTAGGTATGTAAGCAGGGTAGTTAGGAAGGTAGGTATACATTATGGTATGTAGGTAGGTCTAAGGTATGTAGGGAGGTAGTTATGTAGGGAGGTAGGTAGGTACGTGCACCGTAGATAAGTATTTATTTTTTAATTTGCATACAGTCTTAATACAGGTTTTTGTTTGTTTTGTACCATTAAACCATTGTATTTGTACTCACATTCGCTAAAAGAACACTCCTTAATCACTTAAATATAACTTGTATTTACTTATTATATATTATTCATGTATATTATCCATGTACGTACATTATTTGCCTATATATATATTTATATAATATTATAAAAATACCCAAACAATGTAGGTACATGAACAATAATTTGCACGTAACTATTTAAGCCGTAAACATCTATTAGTAAGTACGTGAGTCACCCACATCTAATGTTTTGAATCTGAGTTGCTCGCTACTCGACCGGTTCTAGTCAACGTAACGAAATTCCTATACATGTTGCTTCGCTTTTGTTTATTATATATTAGTATTTAAAATTTGAAAAATATTTTATGAAACTAAGTTAAATAAGTAGATGTAATAGTATAAAAAAAAAAAATCTTATAGTTTTTCGAGTATATTTAGTTTTTTACAGATTTTGGTATTTCATTGTAAATTGTGGGTATTAAAAATTGTACAGTTCGCCTGTCATAATAATTTCTAGTCTGAGGTACTATTAATTTATTTCTGGTGATACTTCTTGTGATTATTTTATGTGATATCCGTATTGGAATGCTTTTGTTATCAAATTGCTTAGTGCGGCCTGTGTGAAGACGAGGCGGGCAGCCAGCTTAACTTAAAAACAAAACTAAACTTTATATTCACAGAATGAGTTTTTCAGCTTCTGGTCCAAAGACTTCCGTCGTGTAAGAGTACGGCCATGCTTCGTCCACACAAATTGCCAGCCGAAACGCTGGCTTGCCTGCCCTGCTCGCCGAAATACAAGACAGTACATTTATGTACACCGAGTACATAAATGAAAGAACTTGCCGAATGCATAAACTCTTCCTTTATTGAAGTCGGTTAAAATATGGCACCATACAAGGAAGGGTCACCGATTGGAATATCCACTTAGGTATATTAACGGAAACTCTTATCAAGTAGGTTCTTATCACCATGCCAAAAATGCATATTTATGTTGCGTTTGGCTTTAGAATCAGAAGAGCGATCACCAGCGGTGGACGTGACATCTTCCGTTGATCAAACAACTTAGTACTTCTTAAGTATAAAATGTGTAGAACGCAGTGTGTGGTGGCGTTGGTAACGCTGTACGTGGGGTTGGCGCACTCCTGGGGTGAGTACGAGGAACGTAGTTTATTTTTTACCTAAAGAGGTTTTTCATTCTATGATTTTTTAAATGTATTTAACTAACTACACTGATAATCCACTATTTATTAATTCTATGATGCTAAACATAAATCATAATTTTATTTAAACAGCTATTGCCCGAATAGTTTAAAAAAAATGCTTGCGCGCATTTTTAATGGGTCAAGACGGTGGTGTTATAATTTTGAAGTGGCTAGTAGCACAAAAGAGGTTGTAATTATAATGAGAAAGCTTAATTTGCGCATTACAATTTTTATTTTATTTCCACCTAAGCCATTTTTTTTCTCGAAAACAAAGTTTTAATCTCAGACACCAAAGATAACATAAATAAATAACACAAAATAATACACAGTTACATATGCATATCAAAATAGTACTCATAAAAAAAAGTATTCTTAAGAGCTAGAACAAGTGAGTGATTTATGTATAGTTGGGCCTAAAGGTGAGCATACACTAGAGCATTTTGTCGAGCATTTCCATGTTATGTAAGTTTCTTACAAATGGTACAATACAAGCAAAAGCTCAATTTAATAAAGCATTTCCAGGTAATGCAACGTTCCTGCAAATGCTCGACACTGCGTTCGGTGACAAGATCCGACCCGTTTGTTAATGTGTATCATTTGTTTCTCGTAAACCAGTCATATCATAACGTGTTTAGTTGCGCTTATTGTATAAACATTTCAGTTTTCGGCTATTATTGTTAAATTGTGAATATACAGTGAGCATTGTGTGTTAAGCGAGATTTCTGCAGTTAATAGATTATTTAAAAATTGAATTTAAAATGCCATTGCCGGCGCAAAGCGACATTTGGAAAAAAATACTCAAGATCCGCAATACCTGTTACAAAAATAAGGTTCATTTTTGTATGAAACCTAGGTGTTCTATTTGTCATCTCGGCCTTCCTTAGGGGCCGGCTAAACTACATCGTAATGACACTAAGTACTTGTTTTAAAGTGCCAGGCTAAACGAGAGACATTATTTTTACCCGGCCACGGCGAAGCCAAAAAAGGAGAGTTATGTGTTTGACCTGTATGTATACATATATCTATGTCCGTCTCTATATTCTCTCGTCATTTTAATATACCCCCAACTACTAAACGGCTGCACTGATTTTGATGAATGATATGTCGTTAGATTCATCTTTATTGCGCGAGAGCTGGGTATTCAAATGTAATTTGGAACAAAAAATGATAAAAAACTAAAAAGGTGAAAATAAAAATTAATTATTAAAAAAAAATAACTGCAAAAAAACGCATAACTGAAAAGAGAAAAAACAAGCATTATAATCTATAGAAGTTCGGTATCGCAGGCGGAGGACAGACAAAAGTTACACCATATTTCAGGTTATTGGTTTGTCCCTGACTTCTTTTTTTTTTTTGGATGGGAAATTATCAAATAACTTCTCCCGCTCTGGGTGGAGCGGGAAGGCGTGTCAGACTCTTACTGACTAAAACCTACCCGTGTTCCTTCCGTTGCCTGTACGTTGCCAGGGGCCACGGTATCCCTTTCGGACTTTCCCGCAACCCCGGCAGGCATTAGTCCCTATGTAATACCGAAATTCTATAGATTATAATGCTTGTTTTTCTGTTTTCAGTTATTTGTTTTTGCAGTCGGATATTTTAGTTCTTTAAATTACTTTTTTTTTAGGGACGTTCCCTGCATTTTATTCGTGTAGGTACTACACTCACTCCTTTTAAGTACGGACCCTTCGTTAACCTAACACCTTGTATTAATACTAGTTTATTCAAGAATATTTTCTTATTTTATATTTTTCAGTTCGCTATTCACGAGTTTAAGTATTAATTAATTTAAATTTTCCGCATTTGTTATTTGTTATCTGGACATTATAAATAGAATTCATTTATTGCATAGTAAACCGTGAAAAATAATTAACTGTACCTATAATATTCATGCAAAAGAGGAAAGAGGTAAACGAACAAAAAAATAATATTAATCTAGATGACCGACGCCAATTTTGTATAAAATAATGTAAAATTGTCGTTTTGCAATCTGTTTAAAAACTTCAAGATAAAATTACCGATGAAAAGAAAGAAAGAAAAAGTATTTATTGGGACAAGCACAGGAGATCTTAATTAAACTAAACACACACTCACTAAAAATAAAAATAGAAAAAACAAACAGAGTAAAAATTAATATAAAGTGGAAAGTCCTGTGCGAGGCCAAAAGGCTCCTATCTCAGCATGATGCTGCGACATTTAATAATAAATGTCGTAGCGCTGGTATTCTGATAGGGCCGATGGTATTGCCTTGCGTATGGTCTTATAAAGCGTTTGCCGTAGTTTAACTATACAATGTATATCAAACTACTGCATGGCGACAAATCAGAAGAATGCCAAAAAAAAGTTTTACACTTCCAAGCTAGCCACTCTGTATGAAGCTTTATACCAAACTTTAAATAATTGTGAATAACTGTGGAGCAGTTTGGTAATCCATCAAGCAATAGCTTTTTCATCGTGTGTCCTCGTGTATGTTAAAGACTTATTACAGAACTCTGAATTCGCGATTACATTTATTTGGCCATCAGCTTGGTAAAGTAACTTGTTATTTTTTTGTTTCAGACATCGCCGTTGGTATAATAAATCAACTCGTGTTTTTTACCGACGGAATAAAAACAAACACCGTGAATTTTGTTTTACACAACCCCGCAGCGTTAGCTTACGATGAAGTTCACAACATGATGCTGTACGTCGACAAAAAGAGCCACTACGATGCTATATGTGGTTATAACTTACATTCCAAGGAAAACAAATGTTTCATCCAAAGATTCGGTAGTAAAATTCACAGTATTGCCTTCGACCCGGCAACAGATACACTATTCTTTACTGATACTAACGAAAGAAGCATTAATTGGATTTCATTAAAACCTGGATCTAATAACAATATTAACGGAAATCTTTTAATCAAGATGGATGACCGGACCCCTAGTGATATTGTCGTGGATAGCTGTAGAGGGTACGTTACCAATGACAGTTTAAAAATCAAAATCTGTTGCATTTCGTGATATTCAATAGTGTCATACAAATTGCAGGTACATTTACTGGACCAACACAAACGTTGCAGTCAATGAGTACATTGAGACAGCTCGATTTAATGGTTCTGACAGAGAAGTTATATATCCACACTTGCCAGTGTCTGGCGTAGCCCTGGACCCACAAACACAGAAAATTTTTAAGTTTGACAGTAATAATGTATTTTCGTATTTGGACGGTTCAAATTTGGATGGCCAAAAGGAATATACTGTAACAAGTACTAAATATGATTCTGAACCAACAGAGCGTTTGTTGACCGTTTCAAATGATTACTTATACTGGATGAACGATAACGTGGTCTCCCCGACCCTTTGGCAAATAAGAAAAAACGCAACGTATGGAGTAGAACGAAAAAAGATTTCTACGTTCTATACTAAACCACTCGGTATAGCCGCCAACTACAAAATAACAGATCAAATTCAGGGACTTCAGGATTGTGAAGTCCTATCAAACTTGATACCAAAACTCACAGTAACCAACAACTCCCTCAATATTCAACAGACAACAGAAACAGAACAGACAACAGAATACACGACGGTTGACGAACTGTTTTGTGTTCACGGTACAAAAGTTAGTGCGACATCTGTTTGCGAATGCACATCTGGTTACATCGGTGAGAGATGCGATGTTTCAGTCTGTGAGAACTATTGTTTGCAAGGTGACTGCAGTTTCAATGATGAGGGACTTCCTAAATGCAGGTAAAAAAAACTACGCCTTCTGATGGTTTCCTTGTTTAAGCATAAGCATAATCAGCCCATATAATTCTCACTGCTGAAACACACTGCCTCCTCTCTATGAAAAGGAGCGGGTCATAATCCACCACGCCGTCTCAGTTTGTGTTGGTTGCTGTCACATATGTTCGACATTTTAGTTAAAAAGAGGACATGCGTCTTTCCTTTACTATTTTGAGTGAGGTGGTGATGAAATAAATTACACAAAGTGCCTGCTTAGTTTCGAACGCACGACCTACCATACAAAAGTCGAGGCCGTTACCACCGGAACACCGCTGTACCCAATTTTTCTCTGTTTTTTAGTTACATTTTGTTTAAATAACCATGTTTGACATTATCATTATTTCAGTTGTAATGCCGGTTATTCAGGGGAAATATGTGAAGTGTACGCGTGTCATGGTTATTGTCTGAACAACGGCGACTGTTCCTTAAATGACAAGAGTGAGCCAGTCTGTCAATGCAAAAGAGATTATGTAGGTCATAGATGCGAAGTATCAAACTGTCTGAACTACTGTATCCAAGGCAACTGTAGTTTCAATGAAGAGGGACTTCCTACCTGCAGATAAAACATTTTCTACTCATTGTGTTGGTTTCTTTGTTTAACCTTGTTTAAATAACCATGTTTGACATTTTCGTTATTTCAGTTGTAATGCCGGTTTTTCCGGGGAAAGATGCGAAGTCAACTCGTGTCATGGATATTGTCTGAACAGCGGTGACTGTTCCTTAAATAACAAGAGTGAGCCAGTCTGCCATTGCAAAAAAGATTATGTAGGTGATAGATGCGAGGTATCAGACTGTCTTAACTATTGTATCCAGGGCGAATGTAGTTTCAATCAAGAGGGACTTCCTAAATGCAGGTAAAACATATTCTTCTTTTTCTGTAGTTTTTGTTGTTGAATTGAATTAAGTGCACTCATTTACACTGTTTGTCATTATATTTTATTTCAGATGTAATGCCGGTTATTCCGGGGAAAGGTGTGAAGTGCACGCGTGTTATGGTTATTGTCTGAACAACGGTGATTGTTCCCTGAACGAAGAGTATGAGCCAGTCTGTCAATGTGTTGGTAATCAAGAGGGAACGAGATGTGAAGCTGATATGAAGAACACTTTCACCAACATCCCTACGTACTACCCAGCAAAAAGAAACCCAACCTTAGCAGATTTACTGTCAAATTGGCGAAAGCCTACCGTAAAAATGTCTGTTACTGTTGAATTATAATCTAATTGATTATTATGACGTTCTTTGTCCTGCTGGTTAAGGCAACCATTTACGGAATTATTGTTTTTTTTACATGCGTTTTTAAGCTTTCGATCGTAATTCATATCCAGTGTTCCTCACAGAGCACTCGGAATAGGTTTATTCTCTCATGAGAAGTATTCATTTCCTTTTCCTTTTTTTAATAAATATTTACATGTAATAGGTAAATGTATCTATGGTATTTTATTTTCGAGTAGTTTAATGGTATCATTATCACCATCGATTCGCAACGACAACGAATACTAGCACGTGTCGCGATGTGTGATTTCTGGAAATGCACACGAAATGACAAATGGGAAGCCACCTAAAGAAGGTCGTTTTATGTTTTGTCACAGTTTATTTACGGTTGAAAACAAAAAAAAGAATGTATTATTATTTGGTAGAAGAAGACATACAGATAGACACGGGAGATATCACAATACATTCGCCATGCTATTTTACAGTAAGAAACGAATAAATTGGATCGTTAATTACGTTGTGGGCACTAATTAGCTATAGAGCAACTGGGAATTACCGCTCGATAAGAGAATATCCGCTCGATAAAGTTAGTTTTCCGTAAGCGATAAATGCTTACATTAAACTAACTTTTTTAATATCTCAAGAGCGATCATCAGCGGTGGACGCCCCATCTACCTCTGTTGAAACAAATTTGTATTTCTGAAGTTTAAAATGTGTAGAACGCAATGTGTGCTGGTGTTGGTTGCGCTGTACGTGGGGTTGGCCCACTCCTGGGGTGAGTACGAGAGGCATAGTTTTTATTTACAACGTCTTTCTTTTATATACATAATGTCGGGAGCGAATGCACTCGAACCGCAAAATTCTAGCAATTGAAAGACTCATCATCTGTCTAGCCTTTTCCCAACTATTTTGGGCTCGGCTTCCATTCTAACCGGATGCAGCTGAATAACCGTATTTTATATGGAGCGACTGCCTATCTGACCTCCACAACCCAGTTACTGGGTAACACGATACCCCTTGGTACGAGACTGGTTGTCAGCCTTCGGGATTCTGACTACCTGTAACGACTGTCAAAGATTAACGTGCTTTCCGAGGCACGGGGGTTTCGGTATGTTATGGATGTTCACCCATCCACAGACCGGGTAATTGAAAGAGCAATTGTCTTGCCTTGGTTAAAATACAACCAAAGGTAGTAAAGAAGAGAAATATAGTATTAATTTTCAGAAGCTAATAATATATACTAGATGGCTTTGTATTAAAAAAACAACAACCTTTGACACTTGAAACTTGAGACCTTGACTTTCGGGAATAACGCTTTTTCGTTACGTGACGATTTGTACCAGTTAACGCATACCGCAAGCCGCGTTAAAGAAATTTGTTTTAAAAATATAATTTAAAAAAACACAGTTAACAAAAAGTCGATGCGTAAACCGGGTTCCAAAACCCAGACTGCACAATACTTGACCTGCATTCGATACATTGACCACAATACCAAATCAACTTTATTGTTTTCTTGAAATTAGTTATTCCTTGCGATGTTCAACACAATATTGTAAAGGATTAGAACCTTATAATCTATCTCATAAAGTGCATCGCACATGGTCACAAAAAGCTATTAAAATATATCACGGAACTGGTATTTCGCAACGGGCGGCGCGCAGGGCCCGGCAGCGGCCGCCGGCGGCCGATCACACATAATGAAAAGGTGCCTAATTACGATTGCAATAAGATACAAATCCATTATTACTCAAGGGTGGTCATTGAATTTACGAAATAGGCTGTACTACTTAAACCATCGCTTGCCTGGGTAAGAACAGACCATCGTTTTCACCTTTCAATGATATTCTCAAAATATCACGCAGCACTTGCTTATCCTCTTGTCCTCTTGTCTTATCTAGAATTATAATTAATTGTTGGTATATTCGTACTAAACAGTAAAGAGAATAACGGACAAAAATACAATTAATGATGTGTGTGGTGTGAGGTGTGTGTTGTGATATGTATTTGTGTGTGTTGTGTGTGTGTGTGTGTGTGTGTGTGTGTGATGTTATGTACAGACAGGGGGTTTATTTAAGTACAGTACTTGCACAGCTATTTTACCTCTCTGCAAGCCTGTAATAATAAAGATAAGATAAGATAAGATTTATTTATTTGCATAGAATGTAGGTAACGAATACATTTAGGTGTTACAATATTTAGAGATCCTTATACATTCGGCCTCATGGCATGCAAAAATTTTATTGCTTATATAAATTAATTATTAACTTATTACAGTTTCTTATACAATATATTATTTACTATTTTTATTATTTAATTTATTTAGAGGTACTTATTTGTTTAATACATGTACTTAGTTATTAAAAAGACTTGTCATTTAAGAAATCTGGTATAGAGTAATAGCATTTTTTTACTAGTAATATTTTCAAGTACTTTTTAAATATAGAGGTTGCTGTTTAATATTTCTAGGTATATGGTTATAAATAAGAGGAGCCATACACATAACACTTTTCCTCAATAAAGCAGTTTTATATTTACCTAAGCATAACTTGTCTTCGTATTGGGTTCTTAAACTTGTAGTCCTATTTCTAGTATTTTTCAAAGTCGGGAATAAGTGAGCATTTGTTTTAACAAAAATGGCCATTTCTAATATATATAGACATGTAAAAGTAAGCAGATTATTTTGTTTAAATACAGGTACACAGCTGTCGGTTACTTTAAGGTCAAAAATACATCTAATACAGCGTTTTTGCGCCTTAAAAATATTTTCTCTTTCACTGCAGTTGCCCCAGAATATTATACCAAACCTCAATACAGAAACAACTAGATTGTGATATGCTATCAATACTGTCTGTAAATTAACTTTTTTTGATAAACTATATAATGCGTAAGCGGCTGAACTTAATTTTTTGCATACGTCATCTGCTTGAGTTTTTCAAGTCAGTTGGCTATCAATTGATATTCCTAAAAATTTTGTAACATTGGCCTTCTCTATTGTTTGTCCATTATAATTTATATTCATATTTGTGTCTAGTATTCTTTGATAGAAATGCATTACTTTTGTTTTGTCTAAATTTATAATTAAATTATTTTCATCCAGCCAATTCACGAATTTATTAAGCGTACTATTGATATTAGCTTCATAACTATCTTTATCGTTACATTTAATTAGTAAAGTGCTGTCATCAGCAAAAAGGACCATTGGGTTTGGTATTTGGCTTGGTAGATCATTTACATACAGTAAAAATAATAAGGGGCCGAGAACGCTGCCCTGTGGGACACCAAATTTAATATTTCTGCTGGAAGAAGTGTACTTTTCTTCTTTTTTTGTTTTTGCGCAAACTCTAGAAATTTCTGTAAATTGTTTGCGTCCTTTTAGATAAGTTGTAATAAGATTATGCACATTTCCTCGTATACCGTATCTATGAATTTTATTTAAAAGGATGTCATGATTTACGTAATCAAAAGCTTTTGACAGATCCGTGAATAATGCACATATAGGTATTTTTTTATCAATACTTGGCATTATGATATTCAGAAAGTCGAAAATAGCCATATTAATGTTAGTGTTTTTTCTAAAACCTTTCTGCTCGTTACATAAGATATTAAATTTTGTCAAAAAGGCGTAAATTGAATTATATATTATCTTTTCTATTATTTTGGAAAAAATTGAAATTAACGAAATTGGTCTATAGTTTGTGATTTCATCTCTGGCGTTCTTTTTATATAGAGGCTTTACCTTAACGATTTTAAGTTGTTCTGGAAATTTGCCAGCTGATATGCATGCATTAATTATATGAGCCAAAGGTGCGGCTATATAACTATCGACATATTTAATTGCCTTTGTGGAGACACCATCATAGCCAAAGCTTTTTTTGTCTTCCAAAGATTTAATTATGCGTATGATGTCTTGAGGAATTACTGGAGGTATAAAAATAGAGTGTGGATTTTCCTTCACAACATTATTAAACTCACTTTGTGATACTGTAGCAACTTGATCAACGAAAAAATTATTAAAAGATTCTGCTAAGACATAAGGATCAGATAGGACTGTATTATTGTGTTTTATTTGCGAGATAGGATCACTTATACTTTTATTTTTATTTATTATTTGCCAGACTGTTTTAGGTTTATTTTTAGATTGATTAATTAAGTAATTATTTTGCGATTTTTGAGTTAATTTTATAATTTTCTTAAAAGTACGCGAATAATTATTGTATAATATCTTATTTTCTTTTGATGGTTTTAATCTCTGTTGCCAAAGTAGATGTCGTTGTTTCCGGCTACAAATACGTATGCCACGTGATATCCAAGTGATCTTTTTTTGAGATTTTATTGTGACTTTTTTAAAAGGAAAACATAAATTGTGTAATAAGTGAAAAATATCCATGAAATTATTATACGATTCATCAGGATCTTCTACGTTGTACACGTCACAAAATGATAAATTTTTGAGATGATTTCTAAAAGTTTCAAGATTTTCCTTGGAAATATCTCTTTGCATAATGTGCCAAGATTTTAATAAGCAAGTTTTGTTAGTTTTCACATTTATAATTTGTGCAGTATGATCTGACAATCCAAAATCCTTTATTTTATATTGACCACATTGTTTAAAATTGTGAGCAAAATTATCAAGACAGGTATTGCTAGCAAGTCGAGTTGGTTCATTAATTTGTAACTTCAAATTGTAGCTTATGAGAAAGTATTCAAATTCCAATGAATGTCTATTATTTTTTAAAATATCGATATTGAAATCCCCACATATAATTAGTTTTTTATTTTTAATACATATTTTTTTAAAAATGGCATCTAAAATTTCATAAAATTTATTTATATTTGTAAACTTGGGGGGTCCTATACACACAAATTATAATCAACTTTTGTTGCGTAAGTTCAATAGCGCAACACTCAAGTATTCCCGCTATAGAGAAATTCATAATCTCTGGTAATTCTTTAAATTCGTAACCGTTTTTGACCAAGATACAGGAACCACCTCGTTTTATATTACTCCTTGCATAACTCGCTGCAAGTTTATAAATCGGCAAATAAAGTAAATTTTCCTGACCTGACATTATGAAGTGCTCAGTTATGCATATAACATCTATCAATATTTTTTCGCTTGACAACTCTTGAATATATACAGTCAAAAGATCTGACTTGTTTAAAAGTCCAGCAATATTTTGATGAAAAATACATAAATTATTAGAGAAAAAACTGGTTAGAATTCAAATCAATTACATTGTCTTGCGGTTGGACAGCTTTGTTGTTGTTAACAAGTAGCAATAAATTATCAAAAACGTTTTTCATTCCTAGATTATTCAATTTTCTATCATACTTAGAAAACATAGTAAAATCGTATAATAGATCTAAATTAGAGTCCAATACCATGGCGTAATTATGACACTGCAAATCCAAATCAAGTAAGCTGTTAAAAGTTTCTATGCGCCAGTTAAACATTGTCGAATAATTGCTTAATTTAAAAGTTGGTACGCACAAAATTACATTAGTATGTTGTATCTTTTGCAATTCATTTCTAAGTGCTACTACAATCTCAACATAATTTTCAGTTCTTTTGAAGTCTTCTTCTCCTATTAAGACTATACAATAGTCGTCCATTGAAAAATCTTTAACTTTTTGATCCAAATTACGAATAAGATGAATGGTTCCACAATTTGGTGTGACATAATGACATACTTGCGAAAATTTAAACGTTTCCTCGGCAATTGATAAAACATCATTATTTTTATTAGAGCTAATGATGCAAATTTGATTTTTCCGGATTTTCATATCACTAATTTCTGTTTTTTCTTTTTGGACCGATGTATTTTGAGACGGTCTTGCACTCTCGCATATTAAAGTTGTTTTTTGTTTTGAAAGCGTCGATGTAGACCGAATTTGTTCGGTTGTTTGGTTGTCTGTTTGTTGACTTTGTTGTTTAGGAGGCTTGTTCTTATGAGAGCAACTACGTGGAGTTGACGATCGCGAATTCTTTCTGGGAGTAATCTCATTTGTAAGTTTAAATGTTGCTTTTTTAAGGACATCGTTTTTGGATGTCACTTCGCTCAACCTATTTTTCAGATCGCCGTTTTCTAAAGAAAGATTATTAATTTCTTCGTGTGCGGAATTTAGTTTTGAGGTGAGATCTTCTATTTGTAATTTAAGTTGTTGTATTAGTAAAGTATTCTCGTCAGCTGATATATTCGGTAAACTACAGACTGGTGCTGCCATCTACTGTTGTACTATTTGCATTCGCTCCATCAAACGATATTTCTGTTGTGGAGTGTCTTTGTTGTTTTCTAAACGTTATGTTCTCAAAGAAATTCATTCTAAGTGACAGATATCAATATTAGAATGAATTCAAAAATGGAAAAAGAACCTCTTCCAACTGGTCTCGAACTTGCCACAATACGTGATTAATATTCAAATCCAACACGCAAACCGCTCGACCACGCAGACATTAATATATGGTTTCAAATGATGGTTCTATAGGCGCGCAGTTGCAACGCTTTCCGTTATTTATAATTTTGGGTATACCGCCGTTTACCCGAATTTTATTTGCCCTAATATCTTTTGCCATAATAGTCAACAGCCATAATATCATACGACATAATACTCATTTGCCCTACTCTCATTTGCCATATTAGTCACGTGCCAGAATCATTGTTTCCCATAAAGTCACTTACCATAACATCATTTGTCATAATCATTGTAAGCCCTAATTATCACATGCCCTAATTATCACATGCCATAATTATAATATGCCATAACATAATTTGCCATCGACATCGGGTGTGTAACGGTTGTTTATATCAAGAGAAATTGGATGCAATTGGGACTTTAGGGCACCCCGACTCGGACAGGTTAGGTTAGAAGGGGATGGCGGGGTCGTGTGAGCGAGCGAAGCGAGCGAATAGACCCCGCCATCCCCTTCGTGGTTATTTTTTTATAAACCACACAGAAGTAGGAGCCCCGCGAAGCGGGGCTCCGTCGACCTAGCCCACCATCAACCATGCACAGAAAAAAAAACCATGCACAGAATAATTATGCCATTATAATAGTTATGCCATTTAAATATTATGCCATTTAAATATTATGTCTAATAATTATTATGGCACATAAAAATAAGGCAAACAATACTTATGGCATTCGTATCTTATGGTATCTAAAATTCGGGTAATTAAAAGTATGTCATATGTCTTTTAGGGCAAATGAAACATTCGGGCAAATGAAATTCGGGTAAATGAAATTCGGGAAAATGATGATTATGGCATATAATCTTCGGGCAAACAATAGACAACCATAATTTTGAATTGATGGTAGATTTTATTTTTTTATATTTTTGTTTTTGTTTTTTTATTAAAGTTAGTTTTAAACACTGAATTGGTTTATAATTATTGTTAATATAGTTAAATACTCACTAAGTGTTGAATAATTGTCACTAGTTCACCATAATAAACACAGTTTTCGTTCTATTTTGATCGACACAGAGCACTAGGTTTTTAACAGTATTTCACTTGTTAAACCGTGATTGTTGTCACTAGATAACAATGTCACTTATTTATTATACTCCACTTTCACTTAATTAACTATCAAATAATGTTAATTACTGCTATGAATATTTTTAAAGAATTAAATATGACGGAGCTATTGTTACTGTGTTGACGTTGGTGTTGCCAATCGAAGGCGCAGTGTTCCAATTTTAATTATGAAAAACAGTGAGTAATAATAGAAAAAGTTGTCATTTCTATCTATATGTTACTAATTATTATTATTAGAGTTTACTTACATTAAAATAGGGGCTTGTGACTAAGTAATAACAGCCGTACGGGCCGATCGATTAGGTTACGCTATATTTACCGCGATTGGTCCGTGGATGGGTGACCATCTTTACATACCAAGACCCCTCCGTATCTCGGAAAGCACGTAAAGCCATTGATGGCTTTACGTATCGTGTTATCAGAATTATAGAAAGAGACAACTACTGCCTGCACACTCGCTTTGTGTCTGTCGTACTTTCCAGTCTGTATTCACTGCACAACTGAATACGGAACGCTCAGTACATTCTCTATGTCTATGGATACAAGCAACAGGCAACTTAATATGTATTTGAATTCAGAATATTAAATAATTTTCAAAGAAAACAAAAACTCAGTAACATGCGTGACAAAGTTCAAATTCCATTGCAATTTAGGACCTTTTTATTACAAGCGGGCAATCAAAAACCAGGGTTAATTTCACCGCACGTCTAAACCGCGTTCAAGAGCTGTCAGTGTCATTATTGTTTCGAAATATTGACACTGACAGCTCTTGAACGCAGTTTTGTCTTTAGATTATGTAACGCTAAAGTAGATTAAGTTTCAATAATAATAATAATACCAACGCTGTATCTCTACGTTGACGACGTGGTAGGGCTTGTGCTCTCCAATGATCTGTGCCTGTAGAGTTTACTGTGCCGGAACAGGCCTAGGGTGAGGCGCCAGACCAAGAAACATAAATAAGCCCACAGGGCAGCATGTGGCAAGCTGTTGGGCAGTAGCGACCCCACGGACCCTATCTCCCGAGAAAAGTCTTGTTCCTTGCCTTTATTGACCGGCTGGAGTGAACAATGACGAGGAACAGAGCTCCCACCTCTTCCTTGTCTTTATCGGTCGGTTTGAGTGGAGATTCGCAAAAGCCAACATGCTCGGAGTAAAGAAGTAGGTATTCCAGTGAGATGCTGGTGGGGATCTAGACCGTACTTCCGGGATTGTCGTGATAGTCGTGGAATACCTCTACACTCCTCAAACACCTCAGGATATGTTGACCCTATACACGCACACATACAATCCATATACACACATCAACACGGTCTAGGGATATTTTTAAAAAAGCGAATTACTATCAATGTGTTAATTATTTATATGACATGTATATATTTAAAAGATACGTTATTTAATATTCTACCATTTTTTAATAATGGTTAAGGTACTTCGATTAAAATTTCAGGATTTTATGGGAAAAAAATGAAGCATAGACGGAAACCGTATATGAATTAACTTTTAATTTATGAGTAAAAACTGAAAAAAATAGAAAAATCATTTAATTTATGTTTATAAACTTGAAGTTAGTAGTCTGAGAAAGCGCCCATGATGTTCATAACACATCGGCAACGATTCGGCATGCTCAGAACAAGGTTGTCAATGTCTTGCTGCGGAATATTGTCCCATGTCCTTCTGAGGTGCGCAAAAAGTTGATCTTCTGTAGCCAGATTTTCAGGAACTTCCTTCAGAGCTCTTCTTTGCAGCATATCCCACGCATGCTCAATGGGATTTAGATCTGGCGATTGACCAGGCCAGTCTAAGGCCCTAACATTGTGTGTATGTAACCAAGCTGCTACCGTTCTCGCCGTGTGTGCCCGGGCATTGTCGTGCATGAGCAGGAAATCTTGCCCCATTTGTGTTCTGTGGGGCAAGATTACGGGCCCCAGCACCTGTTGGACGTATCGTTCTGCCGTCATATTGCCCCGCACCCAAACGAGATCCGTCCGTCCTCCAAGACGAATTCCTGCCCAAACCATAATTGTTCCTCCTTGGTATGGGTGAACTTCCTGAGGGTTCTGAAGACGGCTCCATCGTCCAGGAACTCGCCAAACACGCGTCCTTCGTGAATCTGGATGAAAGCCGAACCTGGATTCATCCGTGAACAGCACATTGGACCATTGCTCACGGCCCCAGTCCACGTGGTTCCGAACCCATTCTAATCGTCTTCCACGATTGCCTCTCCGTAAAGGTGGGACCCGGAGTGGTCTACGAGAGCGTAGATTGCTTTCATGCAGTCGCCTTCTTACAGTTTGGTCACTCACAAGCACTTGGTGTTCCACTCGCAGCCTTTGGACCAATTGAGTCGCCGTTGCATTTGGTTGAGCTCGCGCAGTAATTTGCAAAAATCGATCTTGTCTGGGGGTAGTGATGCGACTTGGCCCCCGGTGCCTCTCCGCTACTTCACCTGTGGCACGATAGCGTGTCCACAATCTTGAAATTACATTTTGGTGGGTCCCTATGGCCTCAGCAACATTACGCTGAACAGACCCAGCTTCCAGCATTCCCACAGCTCGTAACATCTCCGCCCTCGTCAAATGTTAGCGTTGCATGGCTACAATACCTCAATTTTAACTTTATCTTTCGTTTAAAAATGAAAAAAAACTGTAACTAAACGTAATTCGTATTGTTTTCTAAATTTCGCACAAATTAAAATTCCCTCTCCTACACATCAAGACATTTTTATGCCACCGAAACAAAAGAATTTTCAAAAATTTGAATTTGGAATTAGTCTGAGATAAATTACAAACAAATCGGTGTATGAAAGATTACAATGCGGCCAGTACTTTTCTCGAAAAGTACTGGCCGCATTGTAATCTTTCATACACCGATTTTTGTATATTTCATACTCAATTAAATAACTCGTTATTTAATTGAGTATGAAATATCCCTAGACCGTGTTGATGTGTGTAGTTTTAGAAACAACGACTTAAAATCGATTGTAGTGAACTACAAAACATGTAAATGATCTAAGCCTAGCTAATGCCTTTTTAATGCTAGGAACCTAGTCAAGTTTTTAAGAGCACTATATTAAATAAAAAAGTAGAAATAGTTGTGAGCAGAAGAGCATGCTCTAATGTAATGCCTTTTAAAACTTAACCTATCGGTTACATGGTGGGACTGATGCTACTTAGAATGCTAGATTGACAAAAATGCATCGAACCGTCTGGAAGGGCCACCCTAAACTGCAATCATGCATTTTATGCTCTCACAGTGATTACCCGTTGCAGTTCAGGTTGCATAACTACCTTTGTCCGGCTCGCACACACCAACATACTAAAGTTTAATCGCAATCGGCCGAGACATTAACCACGGCATAGTGAATTACCCCGCCTAGCATTTCTCAACTACGTTGGGGGTCAGTTTCCAGTCTAACCGAATGCAGCTGAATACCAGTATTTTACATGAAGCGAGTGCCTATCTCACCTCCACAACCCAGTTACTAGGTAACACGGGTATAGTGTTACACAGAACTTGATAAGACTGGTTTTCAGACTTCTGTCAGGCTTCTGACGACTCGTAACAACTGTATAAGCCGGGTCGGCTTATTAACGTGCTCGCGAGGCACGGAGGGATCTCTGTATGTTAAGATGGTCAACCATCCACGGACTAACCGCGGCAAGCTAAGCTTATCTAGATCGATCGACCCGTGCGACTGTGAAGCTGTTGTGGGGGCATCTACATCGCCACATGCAAACTACGCATTAAAGACCTGACGTCACACAAATCCTGCATCGCGCAATTAGAGTTTACTGCGCGAAATATGATATTTCATATATGACGATCCGACATCAATCGTTGGGCAGTTGCCCGCCAGACACGACACCCGGACCTGGTCGGAGGATCCTCCCTTTTCTATAGAGGATGAGAGAACTTTACACCCTATTCCTCGTACCTCTAAACTGTTATTACTTAGCCACCAGAAAATATATAAAAAAAAAAATGTCAAGTGTTTTTTGAATGGTTATATTTCGTTCTACTATTGCGGGTATAACGGGAACGCCTTTCGTTAATTAACATACTGTATCATATTATTATGTTTGCACACCATTAATATGAAATCAACTACAATATTCATTAACTTGTAATGATAATTCGTTATTTTCCTTGAAAAATGCTTGCTCAACACCCCGTAATCACCATACACAGAAAATCATACGGCTTAAGTTTTAATTACTTCTAGGTGTAACCCCAAGTTTATTTGCCTATAAGGATGAAAAAATATTTTTCTCTTTTCCAGACATTGCCGTGACGACAGGAGATCAACTGAATTTTTTTACCAATGAAGTCAAAACTCACTCTGAAGGCTTTCAATTTAGAGACCTCACAGCATTAGCTTATGATGCAGTACACAACATGCTGCTGTTCGTCGACAAACAGAGCGACAACGCCTCTATATTTAGTTTTAACATATCTGGTAAGAAGTACCAATCATTAGTCAAGAGAAAAGCATACGAAAATATCCAGGGTCTCGCTTTCGATCCCGTCAAAGGATTACTCTTCTGGACAGACATATATGAAAGAAGCATATATTTTAAGTCATTAAAGCCTGGATCAAAGAATAATGTTTACGGAAATCTTTTGATCAAGATGGATGATGAGATTCCCAGAGCTATTGCCGTGGATAGCTGTAGAGGGTACGTTCTTAATGACAGTTTTATAACAAAAAAATATCTGAATTGCGTCATAATTTATATAATAGTGATTTATAAATTACAGGTATCTTTATTGGACCAACACGAACACCAAGAAGCCCACAATAGAGAGAGCTAGATTTAATGGGTCCAAAAGGGAAGTTGTTATCGACAGCAACATTTACATGCCAGTCAGTTTGACCATTGACCAACAGACGAAGCAAATGTACTGGGCGGATGATAGAGAAGGTATACACTATTCTATTGAAAGTGCAGATCTAAATGGAAAGAACAGAAGAACATTAATCGTTGGAATACATCATCAACCAAATGCATTGACCGTGTCTAAAGATTCCATCTACTGGGTGGACTGGGCTTACAAATCTGTTTGGAAATTATCAAAGAATCCATCTAATTATGCGGAACCGAAAGAGATTAGTAACTTTAAAGGTGAAACAACACCTTTCGGTATTGCTGCTAATTATAAAATTGAGGATCAGACTGCAGGAACTCACGGATGCGAAGCACTAACAAGTCTTCCTCAACACAAGGCAGGGATCAACAATTCCTTCAACATTCCTACTGATGCAGGCCTGTTTTGTGTCCATGGCATGAAAGTCAGGGGAAAATCACTATGCAAATGCACACCTGGTTACACCGGCGAGCGATGCGATGTTTCAGTCTGTCTGAACTATTGTTTGCAAGGTGATTGTAGTTGGGATGTTGAAGGTTACCCCAAATGCAGGTAAAACGTGATTTCACTCCTTTTATTTCTTTGTGTATTGAGTTTTGTGTTATTACTTGTTTGACAGTTTATTGACTGTTCCTTTAAAAGGGAACATGGTGCCTACACCACGATAACGTTGGTGGAAAAGTCAAAACTATATTGGGCTGCCTGCCAGCATAAGATACCGAAAACCTTATCATTACGGTTGAAAGTCGCTGTATAAAATACGAAAAGCTTTGAAAGCGATTGTCACTTGTCTAGGCCCTCCAGTTATTGTGCTACTTCGTCTGTCTGTCATAATTACTTTTTCTCAAAATTGCTTGGAAATTCGAACATTATTTTGACAACCATCTTCGATATAAATCGAAATTGCGGTACTAGTCGAATATATATATATATTGCGGCCTGGCCGGCAATGTTTGTATGAAAATTCATTCAAGTTGTGTTTAGTGACCAAAAAGATTACTATGAAAACTGATATCTGTCGTGTTATTTAAAAATGGAACGAACTTTTTACTTCAACATATGGCAACCAAGGAGGTAACTTATCACATATTTTATTTAAATTTCGATTTGGCTTGCAAATGTAAAGAAGAAACATTGATTCTGGAGTTTACAATTAATTTACTCAGTTTGAATTTCCGCGCATTATTTGAGAAAAGTACTACGAGTATACAGCCTTGGCAGCAAACAGAGATTGATGGACTCACGTATGTGTGCCTCGGCATTTTCACGATCGTCCATCAATGCCCCAGTTGCAGGCCGCGACAGTAATGTACTAATTATAGCCACTACAGGATGAGTTAGAAATCTTGCTTGCCCGCTAATATTCCAAGTGAAGGTTTTAAAAATTCTTATTGTAACAGTGACCGAAATGATTTGATGTTGTAAAGTGGGATAACTAAGTCAAATGAGGTATCATATGAAACGGCTTTATATACACTAAGTTTATAGAGGTAAAAAACCATAGATCTATACATATTAGAGCTCGTGCTTTATATATCACCTTGCCATGTAATCTAGTCCTAGTTAAACAATAAATCTTATTCTATTCTTATCTTATAGACAAGAGTCAATAATTTTTTTTTCAAAACTTACGAGTTGCACACTGAAAAACTAATGATGACTCGGGAGTTATTACTTAGGGAAGGTAACTAGGTATTGTTTGACTTAACGTTATTGAAAGCGGGCATAACTACTAGCTCAGATTTTTTGAAATGCAAAAATCCGTTTTCAAAGTTAAGCTGTCCCAAAAAATTATAATTTCACATAATATTGCACATATTATTTCAGATGTAATGCCGGTTATTTCGGCGAAAGGTGTGAAGTGCACGCGTGTTATCGTTATTGTCTGAATAAAGGTGACTGTTCCCTGAACGAGAAGGACGAACCAGTCTGTCAATGTGTTGGTAATCACGAGGGAACAAGATGTGAAGCTGTTAAAGATGTCACTTTTGCCAACACACCTACGTACTACTCAGCCCTAGCTGGTTTACTGTCAGTTCCCTTCGTAAACATTTCTGCAGTTATCAATGGATAATGTGATTAATTAATTTGAGTTTTGCCGCTTATTTTATTTTGTGATTTTGTTAATAAGTGTATCCTATGTAGTTGAAACCAACTGAATGAAATAAAATATTATATTAAATAAAATATTACATATATTAAATCATAATGCTTCCGATTCGTAGTTTTCTGAATTACAAATTCGTATCCCCTAAAAACTTATCATTTCTCTTCAACCAGTTAGGGTTGATTTTCGAAAAATATTTCTAAAGCGCGTAATTCTATTTTTAGGGTTCTGTACCACAACAGGAAAAAAACGAAGCCCTTATAGGATCACGTCGTTGCCCGTCTGTCTGTCTGTCAGTCTGTCAAGACCCTTTTTCTCAAATTGAAATTAATATAAAAAACGTAGGTCTACAGTCCCTTGGAGTTCTAAAAAAACCAAACTTCTAGGTCAATGCAATAAAAAAATACGGGCATTTATGTGACATATTTTGATACTCGCAAACAAATCAAAACCTAGACTTCCCGTAAAAGAATCAGTTTTCTTTATTTACACAAACGTATTTACATGATTTAAAAATATAGACTTAAAATAATAATAATATGTACAAGTATATAGAAAGGGGGGGGGATTATTATAGGGCATCAAATAATTCGTCCGCATCGCTGTCAACAGGAAAAGTGCCCAAAAGGTTGGCAGCATTGCCACGTTGAATGGCAATGACTTCCCGTTAACCTAGAATCATAAAATTTGGCAAGAAGCAAGGTCTTACAGCACTAGTAATGGAAAAGTCCGAAAATAGTTAATTTGAAGTATTATCAAATAAAAAAGTTTTTGGGATAAATTCATCCCAACTACTGAACCTTTCATTGTGCGTGGTCCGACACGCACTTGGCCGGGTTTATTTTTATTAAGTCATAAAGATAAAGACTTATTAAGATAAAAGATAATTGATCATTAATGGAGATATTCGTTAAGATAAATATTATCTATCTAATCGATATTTATTAAGATGGTAATACCGAAAGGGTATCGACCCAGTAACTGGTTTGTAGAGCTCAGATAGGCAGTCGCTCCATTTAAAATACTGGTATTCAGCTGCATCTGGTTAGACTGGAAGCTGATCTTAACATAGTTGGGAAAAGGCTAGGCAGATTGATTAAAAGAATATCGAGTTTCAGATTTTAATCGGACCGCGCGTTGGGACTTTTCCAAACAAACTATAACATTTAAAAATACTTAGGGGGTAGTTCTGCAAAACGAATGAAGGAAGGAGCACTAAAGCGGCAAAATATATGGTATTTGTGATGAAAATTTGTGTGGAAGTTCGTCATTTTTGCCTATGAGCCCCCATTCGGAAGCACGGCTTCTCGTTTATACATAAATGCTTTGAGTTTTAGTTTAGAAGAAAACAAAAGTACAGTCGAACAGATATCAAAGCGATTCCTATACGGATTTGTTCGATATGTAGTTAGTTGTTATTTTAGTGGTAAAATTAAAAATGTTTATTATAGAACATTGTACGCACTATCTGTGGATAACCGTAGGTATTTCCTGGTTAATGATAAGAGACCACTATTTATCGTTTCATATTTGTGGTAAACCAGCGTTTTGCTATAAAATAAAGTTTTGAACAATGGCTCGTGGTTCCAGATAAGATACCACTATTATTATAAATGCGAAAAATCTGCGTTTTGCTTTAATATTCCAAGAGCGACCAGTGGATGGTCACACCCCACCTGCCCTAGCTGCAAAATCTTTGTAATCCTGAAACATAAAATGTGTAGAACGCAGTGTATGCTAGCGTTGCTAGCGCTGCACGTGGGGTTGGCGCACTCTTGGGGTGAGTACGACGTGCTTGTTTATTTTCTTATTATCAACGTTATTTATTGTGTGGCTTGCAATGTATTGTGGACTCCCTTGATAGTAGTGCGTGTGTGTTAATAATTTAACAACCCATAATAATATAGTCCATCTATACCATCTTTTCGATAAAAGACGTTATTTATTTCAATATAAGCAACAGAGCTTTATTGAAAATGTGGGAAGGTCTGGTCAAGGGATAGGAAGATTGATGAAGATGTGGAACGGAGAGTAAATGCGGGAAATAAAGTGAATGGTGCTATACATGCTATTGTGACCAACCAGTTGATGTCGAGATGTGATGTTGAAATGGTTTGGTCATGTTGAGAGGCGACTAAAAAAATTTATTTACAAGGCAGATGTGACTGGAAATGCCGGGAGGGGACGCCCTAGGAGGACATATATTGACCTTATAATGTTCTTCAGAAAGGACAGGTGCGTAGTACTCCCAACCAGCGTGCGTGTATGACCAGTTGTATGAACGTAAACGAGGCAAAAATAGTATGTAAGGATCGTAGCAGGTGGCGTCCTATAGTTTCTGCCTACCCCCATGGGAAGAAGGTGTGAGTTTATGTATGTATGTATGTACTTATACGCAACAATTTCCACAATACATGTTCCTAATTGCTCCGCATCACATGCCATGCCATGAAAGCCGATATTTTTATTTATTTATTTTCTTACTTTAGGCAACCAACAGCGATACATATAGTATGTTATAGAGTATGTGTGTTACAGTATTGTATGGCTAATAATAGGTTTCCCTGTATAACTAGGATAAGTGTAAAACATGCGAACGAACTACTTAGAAATATATACATTAAAAGGTGCAATTTTAATATAATATAATAATTGCTTTATTTTAGGTATATTACTTATAGTTTTATTAAGTTAAAATATTAAAGAAAAGAAAAAGTTTTAAAATTAAGAGATTTATAGTATGTCATTTGCCTTCGTTTATAGTTTTTATTATTTGGTTTTTGAATGTAGATTACAGTTAAATATATCGACTTGAGAGAAATCTGTGTTTAAAATTCGAGCAATACAGGTCAATACACAGTTTTTGGCGTAATTAGTCGAGTGCCGAGGTACGTGTAGCATCGTAGTGTGACGAGTAGGGGAGTGTTAAAAGTTACCTGTGCGATCAGCTCCGGGCAATCGAGGCGTCCATTAAGTATTTCATGAAGCAAACATATATCCATAACTTTGCGCCTTTCATCGAGTGTTAGCAGACCATGTGACAACTATTTTCATAAGACATCGGAGGTTTACGGAGGCGATAGTTAAGATGGTTAATAGATTTTCTTTGAACCCGTTCTAGTTGGTTCTTATAAATAATGTATTGCGGGGACCAGATTGGGCACGCATATTCTAAGACGCTGCGCACATATGCAGAATACACCGATTTAATAGCTTTGATGTTTTTAAATACCTTACATGACCTAATAACAAAGCTTAAGTTCTTATAAGCTTTTGTGCTAACAAAGTCTACGTGATCTGAGAATGTTAATTTATTGTCAAACATAACTCCTAAATCCCGAACTACCTTGAATATATTAATGACAATTCTATTTAATTTATATGAGTAAGCAATTGGGTTTTTTTTACGTGTATAACTAATACATTGACAATTTGTGGCGTTTACTGTGATTTTGTTTTTTATGTAATAATTATTTAAGTTATCAAGGTCCTCTTGAAGAACAATACTGTCATCGAGTGAGCCCATTTTATTTTTAAAAAAATTGTCACCAGCGTACATTAAGAAAGTGTTTAAAAGAGTCAGTGATATCAAATAAATATGCGTTGTAAAAGAGAGGTCCCAAATGGGAACCCTGCGGTACACCGCTAGGAATTTCCATAAAGTTAGAACGGTGTCTTCCTATTACTACAGCTTGTGATCTTTTAAATAAATATGATTGGACCCATCGTAAAATATCGCTATGTATGCCCAGTCTGTATAGCTTGTTGAGCAGGATGAGATGATCCACGCGGTCAAAAGCTTTTTCGGAATACGTGTATATCACGTCAACCTACCCACCTCCATCGGTATTCTCAAGGACAAAATTTGAAAAGCTAGCCAAATTCGATATAGTCGAGCGTTTTTTCAAGAAACCGTGCTGTTTGTAGGAAATGCCTCTGAGGATGTATAGATATTTCAAATACTTTGTCTATTATATTCAGTATCGAAATTCCTCTGTAATTTCTCATTATTATTCGCGAACCCTTTTTATGTATTGGAACAATAAATGCTTTCTTCCATTCATATGGGAAAGTGCCTTCTCTTAAAGAGAGATTACAAATAAAGCTAATTGGAGGTGCTAAAGACTTTGCGCAATTCTTCCAAGATACTGGAGGCATTCCGTCACAACCAGGACCCTTATCGGCGCTTAAAGCATTCAGTAACTTCTCCACGGTTAACATACAAATGCGGCCGCCGCAACTAGCCGCTCAGTG
Organism: Xanthia icteritia; assembly: GCA_949128155.2. Lineage (NCBI taxonomy): Eukaryota > Metazoa > Arthropoda > Insecta > Lepidoptera > Noctuidae > Xanthia > Xanthia icteritia. The sequence continues at coordinate 15,751,618 of OX421947.2, read as the reverse complement.
GAATTGGACGTAAACGAATTAAATGACCATTAATGCTCAAATTAACTTGTGATTACTATATTTTAAAATCTTAACCGTTTCGATCCTGAAAATACCCTGATTTCATCCAAGAATCTTGTTTTGGCTTTAATTCCATCAGAGTACACCTAGCTCTCACGTAGCCGCATTTAACTTTAAGCTTGTAACGTTAAGCATTTTTTCTCTTGTTTCAGACATCGCCGTAAGCCTAGGGGATGAACTTGTATTTTATACCAATGGATCCAAATCCGGCACCGTACATTTTAAGTCTCAAAACCTCACAACGTTAGCTTACGATGAAGTTCACAACATGATGCTATACGTCGACAAACAGAGCAACAACGACGCCATATGTGGTTATAACTTACATTCCAAGGAAAACAAATGTTTCATCCAAAGATTCGGTAGTAACATTCACAGTATTGCCTTCGATCCGGCAACAGATACACTGTTCTTTTCTGATACTAATGAAAGAAGCATTAATTGGATTTCACTAAAAAGTGGGTCTAATAACAATGTTAACGGAAACCTTTTAATCAAGATGGATGACCGGACCCCCAGTGATATTGCCGTGGATAGCTGTAGAGGGTACCTTCTAATGATAGTTTAATATCATATAATCAAAATCTGTTCCATTTCGTGATATTCAATAGTGTTTTTCAATTTACAGGTACATTTACTGGTCCTATCTAGAGATAGGATTGGAGTACATGGAGCGAGCTCGGTTTAATGGTACCGAGAGAGAAGTTCTAATCACATGGCTGCCAATATTCAGCTTTGCCATGGACCAACAAACACGGACAATTTATTATTTTGATGGTTGTGAAACTTGTTTTTATGAGTTTTTAGTAAGAGGAGATTTGAATGGAGAAAACAATCATAGACATTTTTCACATAGACATCTTTCTGCACCACAACAGTTGACCGTTTCAAAAGATTACATTTACTGGATGAACAGTAGCGAGAGCTACAGCAACGTTTGGTATTTACTAAAGAACCTTAGGGAAGGAGAAGAACCTAAAGAGATTAGTAAATTCTATAACAAAAGTCTACTCGGCATAGCCGCCAACTACAAAATAAAAGATCAAATTCAGGGACTTCACGATTGTGAAGTCCTATCGAGTTTGATCCCAAAAATCACAGCTACCAACAACTCCCTCAATATTCAACAGACAACAGAAACAGAACAGACAACAGAATGTGCAACAGTTGACGAACTGTTTTGTGTTTACGGTATAAAAGTTGGTGAGACATCTGTTTGCGAATGCACACCTGGTTACATCGGTGAGAGATGCGATGTCTCAGTCTGTGAGAACTATTGTTTGCAAGGTGATTGCAATTTCAATGATGAGGGACTTCCTACATGCAGGTAAAATATTTTCTACTCCGTCTGATGGTTTCCTTGTATTATCATACCTAAGCATAACCAACCTATAACGTACGTAACGTAACTATAACTGCTAGGATAGAGCCCTCCTCCCTATGAGAGGGAGTGGGCCATAATCCACCACGCCCGTCCTATTGCAGTTTGTGTTGGTTGCTGTCACATATTTTCGAAGAGGACATGCCGCTTTCCGCAACGTCACGTCTATTGTATTTTTAACCTCAAAAAAAGGAGGTTATATGTTCGACTGTATGTATTTTTTTTTTTATGTATGTTCACCGATTTCTCCGCCAATTGTCAACCGATTTTGAAAATTCTTTTTTTATTCGTAAGGGTATACTCCTGAGGTGGTCCCATATTAATTTTGTGAAGATTTGATCTATACTTTGGGAGATAAACGAAGGAACTCCTCAAAAACAAACAGTACACGTAATGTGATTTGGATATTGTACTAAAGATCAAAAATAATTGCTGGTTCTATCTATCCATCCGTGGTGAACTAATTATAGTCTTCGAAATTTCAATCATTCCACTTTGCCCCATCAAGTCGCCACTGGTGGGGCCAATGCATTCTGCCCCATGGCATGGATTCTTCCCCACAAGGGTTGGCACCTTAGAATTTGTGTAAGTAGGTATGCTCGTATTTAATATTTGATTGGAAAAGAAAGAAATTTATATGTAAGTAAAAATAATGTAACTAGGACTTGTATTCATTTAGATTTTATTTTATTTGTAACAAATCGTGTAATTAACGTATGATTTACAACCCGATTCCTTCCAGAAACAACTAGTAAATAAAAATTAATAATAAAATAATAATACCAGCCTATTACTGTCCCACTGCAGGGCAAAGGCCTCGTCTAATACAGAGAAGGAACGAGCACTGATCAACACGCTTGCTCAAAACGGGTTGGTGATTTCAGACTAATATTAACTATAAGTCCATGTTTCCTCACGATGTTTTCCTTCACTGATGTCAATAATGTCCAAGATAAACTCAGAAAGTTCATATGAATTGAAAAAGTCACATTAGAACCCACAACCTCATGCATGAGAGGCGAGGCCTTAACCTCTGGGCCATCATAACATATAAAATTACCAAAAAATATATATTTTACTTAACTATACATTTCTTTCTTTTCCAAACAAATATAAAATACGAGCATACCTACCTACACATTTCTAAGGTGCCAACCCTAGTGGGGCAGAATCCATAAAGATTTTAGACTAGTGGAATCTGCCCCACCAAGTCGAACTAGTGGGGTATATTCCACTGAAAAATTTTAGGCGTTCCTCTTTGCCCCACCAGCGGGGCGCGTGGGCGGCCCGGTGGGGCAAAGTGGAATGATTCGTTAATTTGTGCGGGGTAGGTATAAACACAACTAAAAAGTGAAAATTAAAAACTTTTTTACAAAAAAAAACAACCGACTTCCAAAAAAAACACTTAAAAGAGAAAAATAACTTGAATTCGGAAGTCGGTGGCAAAAACAATAGTATTTTATTAGATACATATATAGTAAAATATACCTACCGTAATATATATGAAAGCAATTCATAACTATTTCCCTAGGGATACAACTATATCACGGCTTCAACTATGCGAACTGCGAACCATCTTAAAATATAACTATATGGATCTGTATTTTCGTTTTTGCCACCGACTTCCGAAATTCAAGTTATTTTTCTCTTTTAAGTGTTTTTTTTGGAAGTCGGTTGTTTTTTTTTGTAAAAAAGTTTTTTTTTAAATGACACATAGTTAAGTGCCTGCTGGGTTTCGAACCCACGACGATACGTAAGTTGGGGCCACCACTGTACCCAATTTTTTTCTATTTACTATTAAAATTTCGTTTAAATAACCATGTTTGACATTATCATTATTTCAGATGTAATGCCGGTTATTCAGGGGAAAAGTGTGAAGTGTACGCATGTCATGGTTATTGTCTAAATAACGGTGACTGTTCCCTGAACAAGGAGGATGAGCCAGTCTGTCAATGTGTTGGTAATTACGAGGGAACAAGATGTGAAGCTGCTAAAGATGACACTTTCACTTCTACCCCTACGTTCACAGCAGAAAGAAAACCTACCCTAGCTGATTTACTGTCAAAATGTCTCAACTATTGTCTGCAAGGTATATGTAGTTTGACTGATGATGGACCTTTATGCAGGTAAAACATTTACTACTCCTTTCCCTGATAGGTTTAAATAACCATGTTTGACATTTATCATTCTTTCAGATGCAATGCCGGTTATTCAGGGGAAAGATGTGAAGTTTATGCGTGTCATGGTTATTGTCTGAATAACGGTATTTGTTCTCTGAACGAGGAGGATGAGCCATTCTGTCAATGTGTTGACAATCACGAAGGAATAAGATGTGAAGTTGCCATAAATGATACTTTAACCAACACCCCGTTTGACTCAGTGAAAAGAAACCTAACTCTAGCTGATTTACTGTCGAGTTGGCGAAAACCTACCTCAAAAATATTTGTAACTGTTGAATTATAAACTAATATTGCATTAGTACATTTTTATTAAGCCTTTTTCTTAAAACGCTTCTGATTATCATTTGTTTTTATGAAAACGTCATTTGAGTTTTCGACTTTGTCTTGCATTCATAAAAAAAATATTTTTTAATTATTATTATACAATGATAAGAATTATGCAAAAAATTGTTTTATTTTCTCATTTTTTTATGTTGCACACAGACCAATCAGTGGGAAGACTCGTTAGTAATCATAATCAACTGTGTATCGAAACCAACCAAATGGCAAAAGGGGATCATTACACTTTTCCCCATAAAGCTCCCACCTGTCCCAAAGTGGGGTGTTGATAATTTTGACGTCCACTGTTGGTTCTTATGGAACAAATCTAACTTAGAAAGATATATTAGTAATTTTAATGATTATGATTCTGTAAATACTTGACTGTTATAGTCGCGAGTCATATTTTGATCAAGATAGAACCTGACACTAACCTGCAAATTGCAAAAAACGTAAGAAAATTTTAATTTCGCGGACTACAACTGCGGAGTCTCCTAGAGACCTTTTCTTACACTGTCTATATCAGTGGTGATGAGTGATTTAGTGCACCAGAATACGCGTGAAACGCGTTCTTGCATAACTTTTTAATTAGTCGAGATTCATATTCTTTAAGGCACTTCTTTAGGTCATGAGTTATCCGAACATTTGGCCTAGGTCTTAAGGGAGGCGTGAAAATTGATTGGCTGTTACAATTTATAATAGATGCCTGCTTGAGTTCGAAATTCAAATATTCGTATGCAAGCGCCGCCGCCGGAGCGGGCTGTATGAGGGTGCACTTTCATCTGTGGTGTAAAAACATTCAGAACTTTAAAATAATCCGAAAACGCCATTTTTCTTTTTATAAATATCAATTAGAGAACTTAACCTTTTCGAAGTGAGATCCTAAAATTTTCGCAATTTCGCATTCCGTAATCTCTTAATTCTAAATGCTTTTGTGGGGTCTACCCTTTATAGCAGAACTTTTTATGTCATAATATTATTTTGCATAACAGTGCATAGCATAAACTTCATTTCGCAGAAAATCGTTTGGCATACACTCATTTATAATACATTAAAAACGCATAATTTTGTAAGTCAGAATCATCTTTAGGCATAAATTTCATCTCCATAATAATTAAAAAGTAGAACCATCATATTGCAGAAAGTTCACTGTCAGAATCGTCTTTTGGCATAAATTTCATATCCATAATAATTAAAAAGTAGAACCATAATATTGCAGAAAGTTCACTGTCAGAATCGTCTTTTGGCATACATACATTTCATATCGATAATCATTAAAAGGTAGAACTATCATATTTCAGAAAGTTTGCAGTTAGAATTAGAATCATCTTTTGGCATACTTTTCATATCCATAATAATTGAAAGACTCATCTATCACATTACGGAAAATTCATAGTTAGAATAATTTTGTATTTATGTGGTTCTTATTTACCTGTGGGAAGCATGCAAACATGCAAACAAGCTTACACCACACATGCATCAAGCATGTAGCATACAAATATGCAAAAAAGCACACACCATGCATGTATGCATCAAGCATGTAGAATGCAAACATGCAAAAAAGCACACACCATGCATGCAGTATGCAAGCAAACATGCAGCATGCAAGCAAGCATGCAGCATGCAAGCAAGCATGCAACATGCAGCAGGCATGGTTTCTGTCACGGCTCCGGCGCTGCGGGGCTCCGGCGGTCCCACGCAAGCTTCTCGTCGCAGACCTGCTCCTCAGCTCGCGGGCCGCCTCGCCCCTCCGCGCCTACGCGGGCTTAAATTACACTCTAGGGGTAGGGCAGACAAGACTACGTGCAGTCGGTTTTGCAGCGATTCGGTTCTGTCACTTCACTAACTTTTATAGTATAACATATTGACTTTTTAAGACAAAATTTTAATTTAAGGTTAAGAATATGATTACATTTTATGGAAATGACAAAAATTATGCCTAATAAAATTATTCCAAATTCTTCTTAATATGCCAAGTGAAATTATTCCAAATAATCGTCGCTCTAAATAAACGTTATGTGAAACGAAATTATGCGAAATTAAGCTTTGCCAAAAGTAATTATGCCAAATAAAATTCTGCCATCTTAAAAGTATGCCTTTGTAAATTCGGACATATAAACATTCGGCCAAACAATAATTTTATATTAAATGATTTTTATGCCATATATATATATATTCGTTTAAAGAAGATTATGCCAAGTGTGTTATGCCAAATAAATTTCGGAGCATCAAAATTCTGCCAGATAGAGGGAACCCGCTTTTGTGCATTAGTCCACAAAGTACCTAATAAAATTATTCCAAATTCTTCTTAATATGCCAAGTGAAATTATTCCAAATAATCGTCGCTCTAAATAAATGTTACGTGAAACGAAATTATGCGAAATTAAGCTTTGCCAAAAGTAATTATTCCAAATAAATTTCTGCCATCTTAAAAGTATGCCTTTGTAAATTCGGACATATAAACATTCGGCCAAACAATAATTTTATATTAAATGATTTTTATGCCATATATATATTCGTTTAAACCCCCGAACGAAACGAATGTTCGTCCGGTCTGTACGTACTGTACAGACGCCAGCACTTTCAGCATTTTCAACTTTATCACTAAAGCATAAGGTTCAAAGTTGATTGGGAAATTTGACAGTTTCGGGTAGGTTGACCTGCTGGCGTCTGTACCGTTGTAATGCAATTTTTCACTTTGTAGTGTTTCTTTTTTAGTAATAAATTATTTAATTTTTCACTTTGTAGGGTTTTCGTACCTGAAGGGTGCCAAACAGAACCCTATTACTAAGCTTCCTTTGTCCGTCTGTTTCTCTGTCTGTCGGCGGGCTGAACTGGCTCTCTTGAACCTTAATAATGTGATTAAAATATTTGTACGCCATATTATACGGCTAAACATGATTGGACTATAATGTAATTTATTATCATCTTACATGCTCTTGCCATGTTTATACGAATAAATAAATATAAAAAAAAAAAAAAAATTAGTAACTTGAAATTTTCACACATTGTGTATTTCTATTGCCGCTTTATCAACAAAAAAAGATAAAACAAAGTAATCATAAAAAATAAAGTTAAAACGAAAAGATTTAATTTTTAACTTTATTTATTTTTACAAGACACGTGTTCTTTTCGGAATTTTTTGCTAAATATTGTACGGTGGTACGGAACCCATCGTATGCGAGTCCAACTCGCAATTGGTCGGATTTTTACTTCTTGTACCTACTCCTCACAAATTCGTATACCACTACTAGCTATTTATACACCATTGACAGGAAGTTTTAAACAATCATCAATATACACAAAGTAGAATTAAATACGTATTATTGGAGGTTACTCAAAAGCTACCAAAGTTAATAAAATTTATACAGAACTACAGCGTGAGTTTCTTCTACCAAAAAATCACGTAAATTGGCCCAGCAATCACTGAGAAATTGATGAAGATACATTAAAAAAAATATACATACGAATTTAGAACTTCGTTTTTGAAGTCGGTTAAAAAGGGGAACAGTGACGTAATACAATCGTGAATTTCTACTAAAAATGGTATTCAAAAGGATATAATAATATTACACTGATGATAATAAAATCTGTACGCTAAAGCATAATCAGCCTATAATGATCCCCTCAGATTACATTATAGTCCCGTCTTCGGGAGGGAGTGGGCTGTAAAAAAATAATTTAAATAATGTAATTGTATGCACGAAAAATTTGTACGCTTAGAATGTTAAGCAAAAACATGACTGTATGCTCTAAATGTAAGTCTTGTACCATCTTCTATATTTTATTTTATTATTAAAATAAAATATAGAAGATGGTACAAGACTTCTATACCATGTTTTTATGCAAATAAATGTTATTCTATTCTGTAATCTACCACGCGGGGCCAATGCGGGTTGGTAGATGTCACATGTGTAACACGTCTTCGAATTTTTGGTTCTAGGATATGCCGAAATCTGTCCGCTATACCTACTCACAACAAATGCGCTAAATCAAGCTGTGCTAAATGGGTTGTTTTTTTAGGGTTCCATAGTAAACAAGGAACCCTTATAGTTTCGCCATGTCCGTGTGGCTGTCTGTCTGTCCGTCCGTCTGTCCGCGGCTTAGTTCAGAGACTCTTTGTACTAGAAAGCTGTAATCTAGCATGAGTATATATATTAATCACGCCGACAAAATGGTAAAATATAAACTTTAAAATATATTTTTTTAGGGTAAGTACACGTAAAGCGGGGATGTTTTTTTTTCTCATCTATCCCATGGTGTGATGTTGTCGGAAAGGTCATAAAAAATGACAGAATTTGTCAAAACCATTTGAGGATTCAGGGATCGGTTAACGAAATATTAAGCTTTAAAGAGATTTTTTTGTTATTCTAGTGTGTGTCCCGGACACTAGAATAACAAAACAATCTCTTCCCAGTCAGCTAAATGGTGGTTGATATGTGAAAAAATTCACGGCAGTAGTATATTATATTAGCGAAATTAAAAGGAAAACTATCAAAGCTAAGTAGGTTTTACTAGTTAACGAATAATAATCGACCAAGTTACATTTGCCGTTGCAAAAACATGTTCTTCCATACATTCCGTATGGGAGCAACTACAAAGTTAAGTTTGTTCTTGCGATAAATTCATCCCAACTACGGAACCCTTCATTTTGCGTGGTATAAAATTCATAAATATATATTTAATTTAAATATTTAACCATTTCGTACTAAAATAAGTTCAGCGGGCGTTAATAGCATCTTTTATAAAACGGAAATGGAATTATTATTCAAATTTAAGTGAATCGTGACAAGTCCTAACCCATTGTGTAACGTGACACAAAAATAATAGCACAATGGTCACACAAATGAACAAAATGAACGTGTCCCTCACCTACAAATAACAATATTCTTGTAATTTCACCCTCGAGTTACTCGTGAAAGATGCATTTGACTATAAAAATTAACCATCAACTACACTGACATGCTGCACTGTAAAGTATAGTACTTACCGAATTCATGTAATTTGGAACTTTAATACAAATTCTTACTGTCCTTTTTACGATGCGCACGAAGTGAACCCAACGATGAACGATGCGAACAAAGTAACAAGAAAGAATAACACAAAGGAATGGAATATGAGACACTAGTTTGTGGGCATATAAATAAATGATTTATTATAATAGCATTGTTTCAAAGTATATTCCATATAACTTACCCGTTCACCTGACAAATAGTTTTTAAATCAAGTTACTTATTGTGTGCATTAATTATTATTGGCTGCATTTTTTTAATACGAGCGACTGTGTACATTGCAATTTTGTATGGAAAACAAATTACGACAGGAATTAAATTTAGTTTTTTAAAGTAATAGAATCAATTTCCACATAAAAACATTTCTATGTTTACTATTTTATTACTAATTAGTTTGAATGTTGATTTATATGTTTACATTTCGATCTGTATTTAATTTAATGTTATCAATGAGTATCATGGACACATAATTACGACAAAATGTACATTCATTTTGAAAACGACCCAAATTTTGTACATTTTGTTGTAATTATGTGTAACTAATGAAAATAACAAAATCTTCTATACAATAAAAATAAATTGCTATATGAGTTGCTAAGCGCAAACTCGAGAACGGCTACACCAAATTGGATAATTCTTTTTTTGTTGTGTTCGTTATTCTCAGGACAAGGTTTTTATAAAAGATAGGTAGGTAAGATAAGATAAGATAAGATAAGATTTTTGTTTTTCTCACCACAATACACAGTACATTTTATTAACGGTTTACACAATTAAAACAAAAGTTAGTAATATTATATGGCTTAGGTTTAAGCAATCACCAGATATAATGAAATATAACGCCCAAAAAATCGTAAGTACTTACCAGAATTTAATCCCCATTTCAATATGAAATTATCACCAAAAAACGTAAAGTCTGCTAACCTAAAAAAGGCAAGTATCTTCAGAATAATCGCTGAGCTACCCAAAAAGGCCACGCATGCACCAAATATGTGCTCGCATTTTATTTAAAAATTTCATTCAAATATGTTACACAATTTTATCCTAATAAAGTAAATTAATATACAAAAATCATTGTTTACCCAAAAAATATAAATGAAGTTCTAAAGGTTCACCGATACTACCGTAAAATGTTTACTAAAGGCTGAGCTTCTTAGAGCTTTCAATAAAATAACGGCAACAAAAAAAAAACATTAGTTTATGAACAACATGTTTTATTTCTACATACAAATGAACTCAAAACTTAATAAGGCAGTCCTGAGTGTAATTTTAAAATTTTAATGAAGAGTGGATCTTCATAAAACTTAATCTTAGTGATAAATGAGTCTTCAAATAACCAACATCAAAACGGTCATTTGTATGGTCATAATTACATATTTAAAAATATTAATGAAGAATCAGTCTTCATAAACATAAAATACAATTATTTTGTGTAGTTATCATTTTAAAATATTTGGGTAGTAATGACACAAAACTTTGCTAGTTAAAATTTGGTGCACGCGTGGCCTTTTTGGGTTATGAAAAGTTTTAGTAGTGCAGGCATGACTTAAATAGCCCGAAAGATTTTGGTACAGGTTTCATTTATTTGTACATATTTTTTTTTTTTGGATGAGGCTGTTTAGGGTAACGATTGATTTTTTGGTGGTCATTCAATTTCATCCCATATTATATTGTGGGGAGACTGGTGCCTAAGTTTTTATAAAAGATAGGTAGGTGTAGGTAGGTAGGTGGGTAGGTATGTATAACAGGGAAGTTAGGAAGGTAGGTATACATTAAGGTATGTAGGTAGGTCTAAGGTATGTAGGTAGGTAGGTAGGGTAGGTAGATATGTAGGGAGGTAGGTAGGTAGGTGCGCCGTAGATAAGTATTTATTTTTTTATTTGCATACAGGTTTGTGTTTGTTTTGTACCATTAAACCAGAAATGGTTTGTATTTGTACTCACATTCGCTAAAAGAACACTCCCTAATCACTTAAATATAACTTGTATTTACTTATTATATACTATTCATGTATATTATCCATGTACGTACATTATTTGCCTATATTATAAAAATAACCAAACAATGTAGGTACATGAACAATAATTTGCCCGTAAACATCTATCAGTAAGTACCTACGTGAGTCACCCACATCTAATGTTTTGAATCTGAGTTGCTCGCTACTCTATCGGTTCTAGTCAATGTAACGAAATTCCTATACATGTTGCTTCGCTTTTGTTTATTATATATTAGTATTTAAAATTTGAAAAATATTTTATGAAACTAAGTTAAATAAGTAGTTGTAATAGTATTTTTAATTTTTTTTCTTATAGTTTTTCGAGTATATTTCGTTTTTTACAGATTTTGGTATTTCATTGTAAATTGTGGGTATTAAAAATTTTACAGTTTGCCTGCCATAATAATTTCTAGTCTGAGGTACTATTAATTTATTTCTGGTGATACTTCTTGTGATTATTTTATGTGATATCGGTATTTGAATGCTTTTGTTATTAAATTGCTTAGTGCTGCCTGTGCGAAGACGAGGCGGGCAGCCAGCTTAACTTAAAAACAAAACTAAACTTTATATTCACAGAATGAGTTTTTCAGCTTCTGGTCCAAAGATTTCCGTCGTGTAAGAGTACGGCCATGCTTCGTCCACACAAATTGCCAGCCGAAACGCTGGCTTGCCTACCCTGCTCGCCGAAATACAAGACAGTACATTTATGTACACCGAGTACATAAATGAAAGAACTCGCCGAATGCATAACCTCTTCCTTTATTGAAGTCGGTTAAAATATGGCACCATACAAGGAAGGGTCACCGAGTGGAATATCCACTTAGGTATATTAACGGAAACTCTTATCAAGTAGGTTCTTATCACCATGCCAAAAATGCATATTTATGTTGCGTTTGGCTTTAGAATCAGAAGAGCGATCACCAGCGGTGGACGTGACATCTTCTGTTGATCAAACAACTTAGTACTTCTTATATATAAAATGTGTAGAACGCAGTGTGTGGTGGCGTTGGTAGCGCTGTACGTGGGGTTGGCGCACTCCTGGGGTGAGTACGAGGAACGTAGTTTATTTTTTACCTACTTACGGCTTGAAGAGAGAGGTTTTTCATTCTATGATTTTTTAAATGTATTTAACTACCTACACTGATAATCCACTATGTATTAATTCTATGATGCTACACATAATTATATCATAATTTTATTGAAACAGCTATTGCACCGAATAGTTTAAAAAAAATGCTTGCGCGCAAGTATTTCAATATTTTTATTTTTAATGGGTCAAGACGGTGGTGTTATAATTTTGAAGTGGCTAGTAGCACAAAAGAGGTTGTAATTATAATGAGAAAGCTTAATTTGCGCATTACAATTTTTATTTTATTTCCACCTAAGCCAATTTTTTTCTCAAAAACAAAGTTTTAATCTCAGACACCAAAGATAACATAAATAAATAACACAAAATAATACACAGTTAAATATGCATATCACAATAGTACTCATAAAAAAAAGTATTCTTAAGAGCTAGAACAAGTGAGTGATTTATGTATAGTATGGCCTAAAGGTACATAGATACACTAGAGCATTTTGTCGAGCATTTCCATGTTATGTAAGTTTCTTACATTAATGGTACAATACAAGCAAAAGCTCAATTTAATAAAGCATTTCCAGGTAATGCAACGTTCCTGCAAATGCTCGACACTGCGTTCGGTGACAAGATCCGACCCGTTTGTTAATGTGTATCATTTGTTTCTCGTAAACCAGTCATATCATAACGTGTTTAGTTGCGCTTATTGTATAAACAGTTTTCGGCTATTATTGTTAAATTGTGAATATACAGTGAGCATTGTGTGTTAAGCGAGATTTCTGCAGTTAATAGATTATTTAAAAATTGAATTTAAAATGCCATTGCCGGCGCAAAGCGACATTTGGAAAAAAATACTCAAGATCCGCAATACCTGTTACAAAAATAAGGTTCATTTTTGTATGAAACCTAGGTGTTCTATTTGTCATCTCGGCCTTCCTTAGGGGCCGGCTAAACTTCATCGTAATGACACTAAGTACTTGTTTTAAAGTGCCAGGCTAAACGAGAGACATTATTTTTACCCGGCCACGGCGAAGCCAAAAAAGGAGAGTTATGTGTTTGACCTGTACTGTATGTATACATATATCTATGTCCGTCTCTATATTCTCTCGTCATTTTAATATACCCCCAACTACTAAACGGCTGCACTGATTTTGATGAATGATATGTCGTTAGATTCATCTTTATTGCGCGAGAGCTGGGTATTCAAATGTAATTTGGAACAAGTAATTATAAAAAACTAAAAAGCTGAAAATAAAAATTAATTATTTAAAAAATAATAACTGCAAAAACACATAACTGAAAAGAGAAAAAACAAGCATTATAATCTATAGAAGTTCGGTATCGCAGGCGGGGGACAGACAAAAGTTACACCATAATTCAGGTTATTGGTTTGTCCCTGATTTTTTTTTTTTTTTTTTGGTTTGGAAATTATCAAATAACTTCTCCCGCTCTGGGTGGAGCGGGAGGGCGTGTCGGACTCTTACTGACTAAAACCTACCCGTGTTCCTTCCGTTGCCTGTAAGTTGCCAGGGGCCACGGTATCCCTTTCGGAATTTCCCGCAACCCCGGTTGGCATCGGTCCCTATGTAATACCGAAATTCTATAGATTATAATGCTTGTTTTTCTGTTTTCAGTTCTTTGTTTTTGCAGTCGGATATTTTATTTTTTTAAATTACTTTTTTTTTAGGGACGTTCCCTGCATTTTAATCGTGTAGGTACTACACTCACTCCTTTTAAGTACGGACCCTTCGTTAACCTAACACCTTGTATTAATACTAGTTTATTCAAGAATATTTTCTTATTTTATATTTTTCAGTTCGCTATTCACGAGTTTAAGTATTAATTAATTTAAATTTTCCGCATTTGTTATTTGTTATCTGGACATTATAAATAGAATTCATTTATTGCATAGTAAACCGTGAAAAATAATTAACTGTACCTATAATATTCATGCAAAAGAGGAAAGAGGTAAACGAACAAAAAAATAATATTAATCTAGATGACCGACGCCAATTTTGTATAAAATAATGTAAAATTGTCGTTTTGCAATCTGTTTAAAAACTTCAAGATAAAATTACCGATGAAAAGAAAGAAAGAAAAAGTATTTATTGGGACAAGCACAGGAGATCTTAATTAAACTAAACACACACTCACTAAAAATAAAAATAGAAAAAACAAACAGAGTAAAAATTAATATAAAGTGGAAAGTCCTGTGCGAGGCCAAAAGGCTCCTATCTCAGCATGATGCTGCGACATTTAATAATAAATGTCGTAGCGCTGGTATTCTGATAGGGCCGATGGTATTGCCTTGCGTATGGTCTTATAAAGCGTTTGCCGTAGTTTAACTATACAATGTATATCAAACTACTGCATGGCGACAAATCAGAAGAATGCCAAAAAAAAGTTTTATACTTCCAAGCTAGCCACTCTGTATGAAGCTTTATACCAAACTTTAAATAATTGTGAATAACTGTGGAGCAGTTTGGTAATCCATCAAGCAATAGCTTTTTCATCGTGTGTCCTCGTGTATGTTAAAGACTTATTACACAACTCTGAATTCGCGATTACATTTATTTGGCCATCAGCTTGGTAAAGTAACTTGTTATTTTTTGTTTCAGACATCGTCGTTGGTATAAGAAATCAACTCGTGTTTTTTACCGACGGAATAAAAACAAACACCGTGAATTTTGTTTTACACAACCCCGCAGCGTTAGCTTACGATGAAGTTCACAACATGATGCTGTACGTCGACAAACAGAGCCACTACGATGCTATATGTGGTTATTATTATTTAATGAAACAATTGTTTTCCTTGGAATGTAAGTTCATTCCAAGGAAAACAATTGTTTCATTAGAAGAGTTGGTAGTAAAATTCACAGTATTGCCTTCGACCCGGCAACAGATACACTATTCTTTACTGATACTAACGAAAGAAGCATTAATTGGATTTCATTAAAACCTGGATATAATAACAATGTTAACGGAAATCTTTTAATCAAAATGGATGATCGGACCCCCAGTGATATTGCCGTGGATAGCTGTAGAGGGTACGTTACCAATGATGGTTTAAAAATCAAAATCTGTTGCATTTTGTGATATTCAATAGTGTCATACAAATTGCAGGTACATTTACTGGACCAACACAAACGTTGCAGTCAATGAGTACATTGAGACAGCTCGATTTAATGGTTCTGACAGAGAAGTTATGTACCCACACTTGCCAGTGTCTGGCATAGCCATGGATCCACAAACACGGAAAATTTTTAAGTTTGACAGTTATTCTGTATTTTCGTATTTGGTCGGTACACTCGGTACAGATTTCGATGGCCAACACGAATATACTGTAACAAGTACTAAATATGATTCTGAACCAACAGACCGTTTGTTGACCGTTTCAAATAATTACTTATACTGGATGAACGATAACGTGGTCTCCCCGACCCTTTGGCAAATAAGAAAAAACGCAACGTATGGAGTAGAACGAAAAAAGATTTCTACGTTCTATACTAAACCACTCGGTATAGCCGCCAACTACAAAATAACAGATCAAATTCAGGGACTTCAGGATTGTGAAGTCCTATCAAACTTGATACCAAAACTCACGGTAACCAACAACTCCCTCAATATTCAACAGACAACAGAAACAGAACAGACAACAGAATACACGACGGTTGACGAACTGTTTTGTGTTCAAGGTACAAAAGTTAGTGCGACATCTGTTTGTGAATGCACATCTGGTTACATCGGTGAGAGATGCGATATCTCAGTCTGTGAGAACTATTGTTTGCAAGGTGACTGCAGTTTCAATGATGAGGGACTTCCTAAATGCAGGTAAAATATTTTATACATTTCTGATGGTTTCCTTGTTTAAGCATAAGCATAACCAGCCCATATCATTCCCGCTGTTAGGATGCAGGCCTCCTCAGGAGTGGGTCATAATCCACCACACCGTCGCAGCTTGTGTTGGTTGCTGCCACATGTGTTCGAAATTTTTGTTTGAACCTCGACATGCCGCTTTCCTCATGATGTTTTTCTTCACTGTTTTGAGCGCAGTGGTGATGAAATAAATTACACAAAGTCAACTGACGACCTACGACATGTAAGACAGGGCCGTTACCCCTGGGCCGACGCTGTACCCAAGCTTCCTGTTTTCTTGTAAAATTTTGTTTAAATAACCGTGACATTATCATTGTTTCAGATGCAATGCCGGTTATTCAGGGGAAAGATGTGAAGTATACGCGTGTCATGGTTATTGTCTGAATAACGGTATCTGTTTTCTGAACGAGGAGGATGAGCCATTCTGTCAATGTGTTGACAATCACGAGGGAATAAGATGTGAAGTTGCCATAAATGATACTTTAACCAACACCCCGTTCGACTCAGTGAAAAGAAACCTAACTCTAGCTGATTTATTGTGGAGGTGGCGAAAACCTACCTCGAAAATGTTTTTAACCGTTGAATTATAAACTAATATTACATTGCTTGCCTTCACTGTATGAGAAGAGGTCTTTGTCCTGAAGTGGGATCATTAAACGTATGGGTGCAGGTCGTTCCTCTAGGGATCCTCTACTAGTACCTAACTGTGAAAGACGAATTAACATAACACCCTAACTACATATTTAAATTTATATTTTTAAACATACTGTAAACAATACTGATTTCGTAGAAAAACGCGTGCTCTGACCCTAAAACATCGCCATAAAAGGTAATGTTATCTCTCTACGAACTCTCATAGGTGGAGAATCGGAAGAGGGTGGTAACATAGGACACGAGCGTACCAAATTCCCCCGCACCCCTTTTTTTTTTTTTGGTGGTTAATTATCAAATAACATATCATATCATATCATATCAAATAATATCAACGGGAGGGTGTATCAGACTCTTACTGACTGAAACCCACCCGTGTTTCTTCAGTTGCCTGTACGTTGCCAGAGGTCACGGTATCCCTTTCGAAATTTCCCACAACCCCGGCAGGCATCGGTCCTATCGGACCCCTTCAGTTGTGCTGACATCTCTTTAAGGCGCGCGTTGAACACAACGCGCCGTCGACCCAGGCCCTGGTCCTTATCGGAAGGCGAGCTACCCATTGCTCACCGTCCGCAAGCACGCGCCTACGGTGGCAGGGAATTCCAGGGGGCATTACTGCTTCGCAGAAGCATTACTGCTTCGCAGAAGAAGGTGACGGCCTCCCATGCACTCTCGCTCCGTACCATGGCCTCGACCAGAGCCGGACGCGAGAGATCCCTGCCACCGATCGCCTCCACGAGGAAACGGCGATGCTCTGCCCAAGCCACGCAGACCTCCACCGTATGCTCCACCGTGTCCTCCGGGCGATCCACGCAATGATGACACCCGGGCGTTTCCTCCCCGCTTTATCCGAAACAGGAACCTCCCGAAACAATGCCCCTGCACCCCTCAATGTGTATTTAAGCTCTGAATCTAATACTACCTACTTTCTTATAATGTAAAACGACCCTCTGAGGTATAGTGAAAATACGCTTAACTATGTAATATCATCTAGGGTTCCTTTCTCTATAGAAAGGAACAAACAATAAACAAGGACAAGAAATAAAATTATTATTTAGACACAACTATTTGTGTCTAAATAATAAGTTTATTTCTTGTGTTTATTTCAACTGCTATGTACGTATCTCTAGTGATCTCTTTAAGTTGTGAACTTCTAAACTGTGTATAAACTTGCATGTGAAACAGACTCTATTTCAAATAAACAAACTTCTTTACTACTCACCACACTAAAAAAACTAGCGCACAAATATAGGGTAAGTCCAGGATAGCTGCCCCACTTTTTGATAGGAAGCCATAACTTATTAATTAAAAATCTTTTGGCAATACGTCTTTTGCATATGGTAACTTTGATCTTTAATCTATGATGGTACCCCTTTTGTTTGTAAGTTTCATAGATTTTGAGGAAAATATGTCTTTTTTTACCCTCTCAAAAGTAGGATAGATACCTACCGTGGGGGATAGAAGACTCGTAGTAAAAATGCGTCAAGGGATAGATGTCTACCGTGAGGGATAGAAGACTCGCTGTATGAATGCTTCAATATTAGATGCTAATTGAAATAAAACAGACTAGTTTCAATGTAATCAGTTTGTATTCAATGTTTGAACATTAATTTGTGACATCGTTTATAATTATATAATCTATATAGAATTCTCCAACAAAAGAATCATTTTTTTAAATTCTTATGAAATAATAATCATCTTGTACATCTACTTAACGCAATCAATATACTTTTCAGAACTTACATAGATAATTTTATCAGTCTTATTCTTCTTCTTATTATTCGTCTTAATTCTTCTTCTTCTTTCTTAATCATCTTATGCCTAAAATATTGTATTAAGTTATAACTTAAGTTCTATCTGTGATGTAAGAGCGGTGGATTTAATCAAATTGTAGTTTGTCGTCGTCTTAATGTCCGAGAGGGTATACCGTAAGTTCTGGCTATTTATTTCCGAGGCATTGCTTCCACCTGCGATATGAAAACATTAGTTGGGGATAGATGCCCCTAAGGGCATCTATCCCCAACTAATACCTAATACCTAATAAGATGGGGCAACTATACTTTTGGCACAGGATAAATGCCTTTTTAAATTAAAAATAAGATAAAATAAATCTATAATTTAAAGCATTATTCCGTGTATTTTAAACTGTAATATCATCAGACAACTAAAAAAAAAAAAAGAATTTTTAACGGAGTAAAAAGATATTCGGTAGTAAGTACTTACGATAATAATTTCAACGCTTGCTGAGGTCTCGCCGCGGAAGATTTATACACACATGGACGAAACGCGTGCGCGTCTCCCCTACAGTTTTCGTGGCACTAGGGTCTGCGGGGGGGCGCTTCCTATTGTATAGTACGATTTTAGCCTACGATATTTCTAACATTGAGTATTCAAAGTCGCGGCACCTATACCACTGGGGCACCTATCCTGGATTTCCCCTTCTCCCGTACAGTAACCAAGGGGTGAAAAAATTTCAATCTGGTGGGTATCGTTGGATTGAATTGCTTTGAAGAAGATCTGTTTTTGCGATTTGTGGATTTTCTAGTACCTACTCTAACCTCAGTTGGTCCTGAAAAACTTTTAATCCTTAAACATAAATGAATCGATTCGCATCATAAAAATAAAACGTGAAAATTTGAGTTTTTCTGTATAACTGTACCATTTTTCCAATACCTCTGAATTCAATTAGAAATTACTCAATAACAGTCTCATAAGAACGTTTTCCTGTAACTACAACGGCTATGGTACCTGCGCTTACTGCCCCTTCTCATCCAATCCACAATTGAACCCCAAATATGTAATTCCCATTTTGTTATCCTATATAATCAATTAGCTGCGACTAACCCTAATGTAGCGCTTGCCGCCTGCGACGACAACCAGGCTACGTACTCTGGGCACGGTAGTGTAAATCCTGTCGGTACAATGTTATATAATCAGCCAGAATGGGTCTTGCTTGTAAAAAAATATCAGGCGTTATAAAAAATATCAGCGTATGTTAAAAACTTTTCGAATTTGTTTGGTAGTCCTCTAATCACGTCGGTAAAAATGGGGCGTTTTTTGTAATTTTTGGAGGGTCAAATTTTCTTTACCACTAAGTTGCTGAAAACAAGGAAATAACAGGGACGTGTCTACAGCAGACCTTGAAAATGCTCTAGAGGCATTATTCAGGAAGAAAAAAGGAGAATATATTTGTATGGAGATTCGCAGGCCCAGTTCCCTCTTAACAAGACAATACCTTTGACATGATCCATCTGTCACAGCATTCTTATGATAGCGACGTACATAGCGATTGATCCCCAACCTGATTTTGCATTAGCTAATGCTGAACCGTCTATTCTACACACCTTATCAAAACCATCAAGTTCAAAAGTGTCATAACGACGTCCCCAGGTTTCAACAAACAGTGCTGCATGGGAAGAAATAATGATTGGATTCATGATGACGTCTGGTAAATGTTTGCGCAATGATTGCACGTTATAAAATACAATTTGAATTACGTTATCTTTATTTTTCATAAGTTTCTTTTAGTTAATTACGATGTTCTTTTGTGGTGAATGCTGTGTATACCTTTATTAGGCATATATACCAGTACTTTTATTATGCTATTGTTTAGTTTTAATTTTTTGTGTGATACCAATTTGTTTTGCTCCAGTCTTTCCATTTCTATACTTACAGCACTCGATTTCGATATTTCAGTTGGATAATGAAACCCAACTGAATTCACGACCAAACAAGGTCTACGTTGGTCTAGAACATGCTACATATAACATAGATCTTTTGACGTTTTTCGAAATGGGTCTACCCTATAGCAGAACTTTTTATATCATAAAATTATTTTGCATAACAGAGGATAGCATAAACTTTATTTCGCAGAAAATCGTTTGCCATACACTCATTTATCATACATTCAAATCTCATAATTTTGTACGTCAGAATCACCTTTAGACATAAATTTCATATTCATAATAATTAAAAAGCAGAACCATCATATCGCAGAAAGAAAGTTCACACAAACATGCAAACAAGCATACACCATGCATGCAAGCATGCAGCATACAAGCGAGCACGTGACATGCAGCATCGTCGCAGATGGTCTTAACGCCCGGCTCAGCCACGGCGGCGGTGAGTGTTAATACCACCTGCTCCTCAGCTCGCGGGCCGCCTCGCCCCGCGCCTACGCGGGCTTAAATTACACTCTGGTTGTAGGGCAGACAGAGTCGGTTTTGCAGCGATTCGTTTCTGCCACTAACTTTTGTAGCACAACATATTGACTTTTTAAGACAATATTTTAGTTTAATTTAAGATTAAAAATGCAATTTTATAGAAATGGCAATACTTACCTAATAAAATTATTCCAAATAAAATTTTGCCATCTTAAAAGTATGCCATTGTAAATTCGGACATATAAACATTCAGCCAAACAATAATTATATTAAATACTTTTTATGCCTTTAAAATATTCGTTTAACGAAGATTATGCCAAGTGTATTTTTATGCCAAATAAATTTCGGAGCATCAAGATTCTGCCAGATAGAAGGAACCCTTTTGAAATATGTCCCACAACTTGTTCTAAGGTTGCACCTTGCGCTTGTGAATTGTTATACCTTCTGCTGGTACCTATCATTGGAAACTGAGTTCGCCGAACTACAATATTTGAAGACTTCCATCTTTTCACCGTATAAGTGACAGCTTCTAATAGCGTCCAATACGTCATTTTTTCCAACGCCATCTATCGAGTACATTGATAAACTCAAACTCTCCGTTCCAAGCCAAGTATTAATAACTTTTGACCACCTTTTGGTCCGATTGTAATGAACATAACATAACATCACGCCTGTAATCCTCGAAGGGTTAGGCAGAGGTGTACATACTAGTACACCCACATTTCGCCAGTTATGTTTAAGTCCCATGTAATAGGGGCCGAGCCTATTGCCATCAACCGGGCACAAATCCAGACTTCGGGCTCCTACTGAACAAAATCCTGATGGAAAGGCACAATAACACTTTGCCCGACCTGGGAGTCGAACCCAGAACCTCATGCTCAGCAGTAGCACTTGCGACGACTAGATCAACGTGGCAACCTTATGATAGAAGGACAAACTTAACTTTGCAGTTGAAAAAATGTTCTCCCATATCGTCACCCTCCCCGCTAACTGTCCTAACTAGCAATTGATATTTCGGTCGGGCGCTACAATCATGTTACTGTAGTTGTGTTAACTGTGGCTTTATTAATGAATTAATAACTTTTTTATATCGCTCTTTGAGTTAGTAGTTGCCCTAAAGCCCTAAGGCCACAAAACTTTTAAACACGAAAAAGTTATGAACACTTTGGTAATGTCAGTGCAGATACGTCAGTTTGTGAGATACAACAGTTAGCGGGGAGGGTGACGATATGTCACGGTCAGTTCTTCAATTGCGTAAGTTTGTAAAAGAGTAACGGGTATTTAAAAGAGTAACGGTGGAGTTTCTTGCCCATTCTTCTCCATACGAAAACTACCTTTTGGAAGGGGCAACTAGAATCAATTAATTTTTTTTGTAAATTTTTGACGTTCAAAAGTGCCTTATACGGGCCTATTTGAAATAAATGATTTGACTTTGACTTTGACTTTTGTAATCGCATTTTTTTTTTTGTTGAATGGATTAAAACTACAAATTATCAATTTTTGGACTTTTCCTTTACTTGCCCATCTTTGACCTTGCTTCCTGCCAAATTTCATGGTTCTAGGAAAACGGGAAGTACTCTGTAGGTTTTGATTTATTTGCGAGGATCAACAAAAGGCACATAAATGGCCGTATTTTTTTTTACGTTGACTTAGAACGTTGATTTTTAGAGCTCCATAGGAACATAGACCTACGTATTTGATATTAATTTCAACTTGATACCTCCACGCGTTACTGAGAAAATGGGTCTTGACAGACTGACAGACGGACAACGAAGTGATTCTATATTTGTTTCGTTTTTTCCTTTTAAGGTACGGAACCCTAAAAATAAACATAATACATTATTTATTTCTTAAGAAGACTATTTATTGACTTCTAAACATAATAGAAACAACAGAAAACCGGCGAAAAGTCGGCCGTAGTTGTTATAGACAATCTGCAGTCTCTGCCTACTCCTATGGGATTATGGGCGTGAGTATAATTATGTATGTATATAAGTAATTATAGTATCGGGTACACAAATATAAGATAACTTAAAGAAAAAAAAACACCTCTGATGAAAAACAAATAGTAATATCACACATTTAGACATCGAATCTTATAGTGAAATATTTACAGAATGATATCACTAAATATCACTAAAATACTGAGCTACATCCTATATCTGTTCGCTTTGGTTTTTTTGAGCATTCTCCTTTGATTGCAGCATTCTCTTTTGAATAAAGCTTCGTGCAGACTAGCGCGACGCGACAGCGCGACGCGACAGCGCGACGCGACACCGGTTATTGTTATACCGTGAAGTTTTTTTAGAAATTGTATTGTTCGAGTCGCGTCGCGCTGGTCTGTACGAGCCTTTAGTGATGTTTCGACTAATCGGCGACTAGTCGGTAAAGCCGACAACCGGTCACTTTCGTAGTCGGCGACTATTCGGCAAAGAGCGCCGACTATCCGACTTATGTTTTTATTTTAGAATCAGTTTTACACATTTTTAAATGTAAAGCAGCCTTTCCTTTGGTTATCACTGTTATCAGTCCTTAAAATTATTTACGTGTAAAGAAAAAAATGTCTATGACATTTATCAAAAAAAAAACAAAACATGATTGCTCTTTCACTTTAATGAACAATAACAGTACTTATTGTCTTTATTTATTTACACAAAAACACCGCTCTGACCCGTGCAAAAGTAAAAATCAAGAAACAATGATTATGTAAACAAAACATGTTCCGACACGCTCGCAGACGGCGCGCTTCGGTTGCGACTTGCGCGCGTATCAGCTGTAAACGACGCGTCACGGAAATTGCCGAATACCCCCGGAACCGTGATCGGCTTGGCCGACTAGTCAGAGCCTCTTTACAACCGACAAATCGGCTAGTCGGCCAGTCATAGTCGGCACATCTCTATTAAAAATAATTCATGCAGTTGTATTTGTTAGCCAGCTAGTAAGGTCCTGAGTGCCCAAAGTTTGTGGTGGCTATTTTGAAAAGTTAGTTATGCCGCTTCAGACTTAGCTTAATATAGTTATCGACATTATATCATACCTTATTTCACCTCACCCCATAGATAGCGCTAGATGGGCGAAGATATTCAAAGTAAAATAGTTATTATCATCGTCATCGCCATCACCATCACTATCGCCAGCGCCATTATCATCGTCATCGCCGTCACCATCGTTATCACCATCGCTATTGTCATCGTCATCGTCATCATCATCATCATCTAACTTTTAAATCTTTTAAGATAGTAAAAACTTTTTAAATAATAAAAACTCTGCGACGGGCTGACGAGGAAGATAAAAATATAAAAAAAGAACAGAAAAGTAAAAGCACGTGTGAAAAAATTTACACTTTCCGCACAAATTGGCTGCTTGGAAAACGCTCTTTTCGAGCATTGTAAAATAAATTATTTAACTTTTAAATATATATTTTTTTTTTTTATAACGTTGACCCACACTTGGAATTTCTCCTGTATCGTGGGTGCGTTTACAAACATTTAAACTCACATACACAAACAGCCAGACCCGGAACAACTAATTGTAGGTCCTACAAATATTTGTTTCGTGCGGGAATCGAACCCGCGACACGCAGCGCAGCAGTCAATCGCTTAACCACTGCGCCAACCGTGCCGTCAAAATTAAAAAAAAATCAATTAGGCACATACTTTTGGACATCAAATTTACAAGAAAATATAGGTGAGAGGAGTCTGTCACGAGGAATGAGGGGCCCGTATTTATTATCTGGCAACTAGCTACAAAAGTTGCGCCATCTCAATGTAATAACATACATTTGAAAACAAAAAAAGAACAAATGCTTAGATAACTAGAGACCGGCTACAAGCCTACAAAAACCAGACTTATCTAGAAAACTAAACAGTTGATAAGGTAAACGCGTGTAAAGTCGACAGTGACCCCGAAGTCGTCAAATTATCTAAAAACATCAATATCTTTTTACCCAACATCAAACTGGCCGATTTTTATAGCAACATATTTTACATAACGTTTTGCACAATTAAATTAAGCTCCCTGAGTTATAACTGTGAAAGTATCTGAAATATTTAAAAAAAAAGAAGACAGAAAATACATATAATGAGCACAGACTAAAAGACCCACAACACAAGATACTATTACTATATTATACTGCAAGTAAATAACCGGCCAATTGCTTGTGGAACGCGGACCGCGCACAATGAAGGGTTCCGTAGTTAAAATGAATTTATCCCAAGAACAAACTTAACATTGTAGTTGAAAAACATGTTCTCCCATATATTCCAACTGCAAATGTAAGTTTGTACGCACAATATTCAGTGATTTACCATGTTATTTTAAGACCATAGACTTCTTCTAGGTTTTCCTGTAATCTTTAAGTATACAACTCTGTGTATTTTTAATAACTTTAGCCCCAGCAGTTTCGGAAATAAAAAGGGGGGGGGGGTGGTAAATTTTCATAAATTTTCTTCAATATCTTCAAAAGTATTTATTCTAAAATGATTTTAAAAAATGAGATCCACACCACAATACTTTCCATTTGATCACGCGGTACAGAGTTTGCAAAACTTTATTTTTATTTTCCAATTTGCGCCCGAAAAGTGCGGAGAGTCGGTCCAGAGCGGGAGGGGCAGCCCATCAAAAAAAAAAGGGTGACCCGAAGACATTGGTTGTAAATCATTTTATCAAATCCTCATTGACTCCTGTGATCGAAGTTGCAATTTCAGAGTTTTCAAAAAATCTCCTAGCTGTATCTCCATCGTTAGTCGTGAAAGTAATGTGGAATGTCGTTGCACGTACTTCAAACAAAGTATAATTTGACTATATTTTGCGATACAATTTTAATACTTACACTGTTTTTTTTTTAAACATTCAATATTGAAACTCTCTTCTCTTTCATACAATTCCTTACCCAATCCATCCTTGTTTTCTTTGGTCTTCCTTCCTCTCCATCCATCAACATTTCATCACTCAAATAATAATAACATAATGAACTTATCTACTACCCTGACCCCCCCACCTCGCTCTTTTTAGTTTTCTACTTATTGTTATGTGGGTGTTTTATTATAGGTATACCACTGCCTTAACCTTCGGAGATTGCAGGCGTGATGATATTTGTGTGTTGTTGAACTTATTTCTTGGCAAATTGAATTTTTGTACTGACTGATAAATATAATTGGACTTATCAAGAGATTTGGTCAAGTAAAATTTATTTTAGGCATATTTTGATTAGTATTATTACCTACTTCTAGAAGTGTATTGTCGGCCATTTGCGTCACTATATATAATATACCTAACGGCTAGTTTCTTCATTAACAACTAAAGTAATCGGAAAACTATTAACTTTTACTTGAACTTTACTGATATTACGGCATAAGTGTTTCTTCATTCAAGTAACAGCTAAAGTAGAAGTCAAAATAACTTTAATTTCGGAAGTCGGTGACTTTGGTTTAGTATTTTCGTTTTTGCAAAAACCTTTTTTAAATAAGCTCTAAACTCAATTTTTTTTTTATTTTGAGTTACCATATTGCTCATTAACATTCAATCAGATTTAATGCCGGTTATTACGGGGAAAGGAGTGAAGTGTACACGTGTCGTGGTTATTGTCTCAGAAACGGTGACCCTTAACGAGGAGGACGAGTCAGTCTGTCAATGTGTTGGTCATCACGAGGGAACGAGATGTGAAGCTGTTAAAGATGTCACTTTCACTTTCGCCAACACACCTACGTACTACTCAGCCCTAGTTGATTTACTGTCAGCTTGAAAAACACATAATATCACACCAGTATTCCCCGAAGGGCTAGGCAGACGTGTACCATCGAAGAAGTTCATATCTATACATCGTAAGGAATATTTCTGCTTGCAGCGCTCGGCCGCTATAGAACCGGGGCGGTAACAGATGTTGTCATCGTGGTTCAAGTTGTTTGATAGTACCTATAGTACACCCACATTTCGCCAGTTCTTTATGTTTAAGTCCCATGTAATAGGCGGGGAGCCTATTGACATCAATCGGGCACACATCCAGGCTGCCACTGAGAAATTTACTTCCAGATTAAAAACCCTATAACATTTTGCACAATCCGGGAATCGAACCTGGGACTTCATGCTCAGCAGTAGCATTTGCAAGCACTAGACCAACGACGCAGTCCAATTGGAAAAGTCCCACCGTAAACAAACATTTCTGAAATTATCAACAATTTTTTTGGTTTGTTGTTTAGAAAATAAATGTATCCGTTTTAAAATAAAAATGACATACATTAAATAATAAAGCTTCCGGTTTGTAGTTTTCTGAATTACAAATTCGAATCCTATAAAAAATATTATTTCTCTTCATCCAGTAGAATGGTTGGACCATTCTAATTTACTAAGACAGAAAGGTTAATATACAGGGTGTTTGGCAGAACGTTGAACATACGAAAATGGTGGATAGGTGGGGTCATCTGCTACTTACTCAGCCCTAATTTATTTGGCCCTGGCCCAGGGATATTAAAAAAAAAAAAAAAAAAACTTTCTTCTTCTAGCTAACATCTGAATAAAGCAATAATTTTATAAGAATCTGCCAACATAAAAGATTTAAAAAAAATATATTGCCTGTTTTACCCATTTTTAGTAAAAATTAGACTTTAAAGTTAAGATAATGGTGAAAATAGAAGAAAGAAAAAAATTTTCTTTTTTAATATCCAGTGGGCCAGGGCCAAATAAATTAGGGCTGAGTAAGTAGCAGATGACCCCACCTATCCACCATTTTCGTATGTTCAACGTTCTGCCAAACACCCTGTATATTTGTTAAGATAAATATTATCTTTAAATGTTTAATCGATAGTATTAAGTAGTAATACCGAAGAGGTGTCGTGTTACCCAGTAACTGGGTTGTGGAGATCAGATACGCAGTCTCAGACTGGAAGTAGTCAGACAGGAAGTCGCTCCACGTAAAATACTGGTACTGGTAGTATTTTACGTGGAGCGACCGGATACATCCGGTCAGACTAGAAGCCAAGAAGGCAGATGATGACGTACCGTAGCTATACGGTTAGGATATTTTATTGTGTATAATAAAGAATATGTCAATTATAAAATATCGCATTAACAATATTAATTTCTCCAGTGCCAAAAACAAAATTTATTTATAAAACCGACATCTTACTATCAAACTACTTATCTCGACGAGTCGAAAACAAAAAATCGGCCAAGTGCGAGTCGGACTCGCACACGAAGGGTTCCGTAACAATTATTTTTTTCTTCGATGTTTGCTAAATATTGTACGGTGGTAGGAAAGTGTTTGAGTACGGTTCCGACTCGCACTTGGCCAGTTTTTAATACAAATATCCAGAATGAAAAGAAGCTTAAGTCTTTCTCCATCTATTTGTCAAATTTCATAACGATCGTTTCAAAAGTTTAGGCAACAGTCAGACAGAGTAACTTTTGTGTTTATAATATGCCCCTATGGATAACTTTGGGTTGATTTAAAATGCTTCCTTGCTTTGGTCCTTCGAGTTTGTCTGGAACAAAAATGATAATGAATGATAAGAATGTTTCTTATTTATGATGTATTTTACTCAAAGTCAAAGTCAAAACATTAATTCAAATAGGCCCTCTATTTATTTTAAGGCACTTTTGAACGTTAAAATTTACAAAAAAGATTTAATTGATTCTAGTCGCCCCTTCCAAAAGTTTGTTTTCGCATGGAGAAGAATGGGCAAGAAACTCCACCACAAACAACACCACACACTTACTACCACACACACACCACAAACTTTACTATTTTAAAATGTTTTACAATATTTTGTGTAGGTACATTAGTAATATAATTAACTTCGATCAATAATTAATTATATGTGAAGACGACGCACCTAAAATAAAATTACTATACCACAATAGATAAAAATAATTAAAATGAAGCAACAACAGATAAATTAATTATGTGATAGATACATGATGCTCATATATTTACAACCATTGTAAAAGTAGAGGATTTTGCTAAAATTTTACAATTAATAAGTCACTCAGGTTACAATAATAACTTTGAACACAATCCTAGTAATTAATGTATTAAAACATTTGAGTGTAGTACTATTGTTGGATCACCACTTGAATAGCAAACTCCAATCCCTTTAATTTTTAACTTTATTTGATCTTTATTATTTGTTGTTATAGCAGCAATAGAAATACACAATCTGTTAAAATTTCATCTGTCTACCTATTATTATACTAACGAGTTGATTGAGGAACTGAGCAATACCCGAGTCGGTTGTCGTATTGGTGATGTAGGTTTAAACAATCTTAGCTATGCAGATGACACGGTGCTGCTCAGTCCCTCAGCCAACGGTTTAAGGAGATTTGTTGCGATCTGCGAGAAATATGCAGCTGAACATTATCTCACCTATAATGTTAAGAAATCGCAGGTTCTGATATTTAAATGTAGGAAAGGTCCTGATTATATTTTACCGATCAATTTGTGTGGAACTGCCCTAAAAATTGTTTGTAAGTTTAAATATCTTGGTCACTTAATTAGGTATGATTTAGCAGATGATGCTGATCTGGAATAACAGAGGCGCAGTATCGCATGTCGAAGCAACATGTTGTTGTTTTCTCACTGCTCCAACCAAGTTAAAATAACTCTGTTCAAGGCTTACTAGAAAGAAGAAGAAAGAAAATACGTTTATTTGCGGTAAATATGACGCAAAGAAAAAAAAAACACGAGAATAACAAATTGGGGGAAAATATGCGTCACATCCACGCAAAACGGCCATCGCTCAGCATAATGCTGCGACCCTATGCGAGACAGAGCCCCAGCGCTGTCCCCCCCATGCGCTTACTGTCAGTCGTTCTACATCAGTCAACTCTGGTACAGGCACACGTGTACAATATAATAACGCCTTTAGAGCTATATTAAAGCTGCCCTGGTGGTGACGACTAACATGTTCGTTGAGAACAGAGTCACAGATTTTTATCTCGGGGCTCTTGAGGAGACTCGGGGCTCTTTCCTGACTCGATTATGTGCATGTACTAATCAAAGTGTCTGTAATATTTCACTGTGTGTACCTGCTAAGACGCAAATATTCTGAAATTATGTATCTGAATTTAATTTAATGTAATTTAATTTTAATTTTAATAATGTAATTTAATTTTAATTTTAATAATGTAATTTAATTTTAATTTTAATAATGTAATAATAATCTAATTTTTAATTTAATTTATTATGATTTAATAATTGAACAACAATGCATTGTAATACTAATGTAATACTAATACCTGAAAAATAAACGATAATAATAATTACGGTTCATGAGATACAACCCGCTGATAGATAGACGGACGGATGGACGTTGCACCCTTCGGGTACGGAACCCTACAAGAATATCGTTTCGTCGTATTTTAAAACCTCATAGCTTCGACCTGAATAATGCTAGAGAGTTCAAATTCCCAGGATAAGATGTAGTTAGTAAACTTATAAAACACATTAAATTGCATTTGTCTAGCTTTTATACTTAGGCTAGCTCATTTAAACATCGGACGCAAAAAATTGCCAAACCAAATCAAGTTTCTAGCTTCGAAAGACCTGTACTAACTTCGTGGTGCTCGAAAAATCAAGCCATACATTTTAATAAATAAATAAAATAAAATCATTTTAATTCGGACAACTACGAGATCCATAAATAGTTAGTAACAGGTTTGCACTTAAAACACTATTATTAGTAACTTAAACTAAAGACTAATTAATGAGAAGACCACCCATCAACTAGACAACGTGAAATGGAAACTAGGGTATAAGTCTTCTCACAAATTGCCTTATTATGGCCGAGGAGGTATCAAATATATAAGAAACAAAGAAAAATAGGTTGATTTATCACAGAAACACGTGAAACAGAAATATAGAGAAAAATAAATGTAAAAAAATTAAATTAAATGAAAAATGTGAGTTAGGGGGCTTTGCTCAACATTAGATCTGATAACTTTTTAACAGTGAAAGTGTTATGTGAGTCTTGGCTACCTACTTTACATGAAATGTTTTTGGTGGCTTAATACTTATGCTGCTTCATTGCATAGTTACAGAACACTAGTACGACGACTCTCGGATTTTTGTTTTTGCAAAACGTGAACTTACCAAGACAAATATGGCCAAAAAACAAGAAAAGGTCACCGAGTTATCTGTGGTGAGTAGCATATCCACTTAGGTCACAGAATAGGTGCTTAGATACATTAACGGGAACTCTTATCTACCAACCTCTTATCACCATTCCAAAAAGGCCTATATAAGTTGCGAGAAACCAGCGTTTGGCTGTAGAATCAAAAGAGCAATCACCAGCGTGGGTGCACCATCTACGTCTGTTGAAACAATTTTGTATTTCTGAAGTTTAAAATGTATAAAACGCAGTGTGTCCTGGCGTTGGCAGCGCTGTACTTGGGGTTGGCGCACTCCTGGGGTGAGTACGAGGAACGAAGTTTTATTTTACATCTACTTACTATTAACATTTATTTATTTTATTATAACATTAACGTTAACCGGGCACAAATCCAGACTTCGGACTGTTACTGAGAAATTTCAGATGGAAATCCCGGTAAGGAAAGTGCATTACGACTTCCACGCGAACGAAGTCGCGGACTGAAGCTAGTTGATGGAAGTAATTCATCTATCATATAGGTAGCCGTGAAATATAATTAAGCGTACCTATAATCATTCAAAACAGGGAAGACGATAACGAACAAAGCAACAATAATAGGCTTTTCTAGATAGTATTTTATATAAAATTGGCGTCTTGCGATCTTTATTTATTTATTTTATTTTATTATTTATATACACACAGAAAAATAGATACAGATAAGACATAATCATAATTATGAGTACAAAGGTACTGCTTATTTCTTAAGAAATTTCTTCCAGCAGACCTGCGACAGGAGAAATGAGAAAGAAATGTAGACAATAGTGTGTGAGAACAAGAAGAGAAAAAAATAAATATGCGAAGTCTTAAACTAAAATATTGAAATAAACCTATACGTATAAAGTAATAAATTAATATATACTTAAATAAATACATAGAGCTTAAATATATAAACATAAATACTACTACACTACTACTACTACTTTACTGATGGTATTGCGTTTAGGGTTACCATATCTCAGGATTTGTCCCGAGATCTCACGATTTTTAGGCTTCTGACAGGATTGCGGCCGGATTCAGGAAATCTCAGGATTTTGCGATTTTTTAATAAAATGGAGTAGGTACTCGAAGAACTTCATATCTGATCAGTTTGAAAAAAAAATCCCGTGAACACGATGACCACATCTGGTTCTATAGCGGCCGAGCGCTGCAAGCAGAAACAGTCCTCACATTGTATAGATATGATCTTCTTCGATGGTACCTAGATTTTTCAAGTGGGTCTTAATCTAAAACTTGATGGCAAGAAATTCGATTACGGAAACTATATTTTTATTAATTACTTTAAATTCAAAATTGCAATGGGGCGCCCACTTTAGAACTCTTTCAGCTAGTTTACTGCAGTAAGAAAAATAAGGCAGTTGACTGACGTAGCTACAGCTAGGTTAGTATACTTTGCTTATTTCCACAGTATTATGGCGTTCTGCTGTGGGGATCGGAAGCTGACGTAGATTCCATTTTCATTTTACAAAAGAGGCCAATTTTTTGGAAGGGAAATTATCAACTAACTTCTCCCGCTCTGGGCGAAGCGGGAGGGAGTGTCAGACTCTTACTTACTAAAACCCACCCGTGTTCCTTCAGTTGCCTGTACGTTGCCAGAGGCCACCGTTATTATGCCGTTAATGAGGTCCAGGGAAACCACATGTGCAGAAGGAATTATTACCAAACTTCTTCTAGTCTTTAATTTTATAATATGTTTTTTTGATAAGGATACGTTTGATGTACATGAGATGAGAATGTGATGAAATGAGCATTCTCTATTTTCTGTAGGTTTATGTGAAATAAACAATTTTGATTTTTCAGAATTTTTCGTTGGAAAGTTACAAACAAAAATATGATCTTCTTTGGATAGTATCACAACACAAATCAACGTAATTAACATTGAATCATCATCTTTAAAAATATAATCTAATTTACCCACTTTGGTTTTAAGAATCAACTTTTATGAAATTAATTGAACAAAATATTAAGTGAATGAGGGCGGTGAAGTACGTGGAATGTTTTTTTTTTTTGTCACCATTATTGTTATTTTTTTTGCGACATCTCAAGACTTTTCTATTGAAATCTGGCTTTTTGTAAGGACTTTTCAATTTTCCATATGGTACCTACATAATGGATATAATATCAAGCAACTGCATGTCGCCAAATCAGAAAGGTGTCAAAAAAGTTGTATACTTCCGAGTAGGCCACAGTGGCCACCCTGTAAGCTTTATACTAAACTTACATATGTTAATAACTGCGGAGCAGTTGGATAATCTATCAAGTTATACTTTTGTATCGTGTGTACCCCTGCGTACGTTAGACTTATTACACATATCTGAATTCGCGAATTTGGCAATCAGCTTGCTAAAGTAACTTTTAATTTTTTTGTTTCAGACGTCGCCGTGAGTGTACGAAATCAACTCATATTCTTTTCCGAAAACGGAACAAAAACAAACACAGTGAATTTAAATCCCCACAACCCCGCAGCGTTAGCTTACGATGAAGTTCACAACATGATGCTGTACGTCGACAAGCAGAGCGAGTACGACGCTATATGTGGTTATGAGTTACATTCTAAAGAAAACAAATGTTTCATCAAAAGAGTGGATGCTAACATTCACAGCATTGCCTTCGACCCGCCAACAGATACACTATTCTTTACGGATACTAATGATAAAACTATTAATTCAATTTCATTAAAACCTGACGCTAATAACAATGTTGAAGGAAATCTTTTAATCAAGATGGACGACCGGACCCCCAGTGATATTGCCGTTGACAGCTGTAGAGGGTACGTTACCAATGACAGATTAAAAATCAAAATCCATTGCATTTCGTGATAATCAATAGTGTCATTCAAATTGCAGGTACATTTACTGGATCAACACAAACATTACATCATACGAGTATGTGGAGGAAGCTCGATTTGATGGTTCTGGGAGAAAAGTTGCATACCTCACGGCATTGGCAGTGTTTACCATGGCCACGGACACACAAACACCGAAATATTTTAGGTTTCACGGTATTCCAAATCAAACTTCAAATCGGTTTTTGAGCAGTGGAGACGTGTATAGTAAAAACGAGTATATTATATCAACTGATACATATCTTTCGGAACCAAAAGAGTTGACCGTTTCAAATGATTACTTATATTGGATGAACAGCAGCGTGAGCTACACAACTGTTTGGCAATTACCAAAATACTCCTGGTATGGTGCACAGCCAAACAAGATTAGTAAGTTCTATAATGAAAGTCCACTCGGTATAGCTGCCAACTACAAACTCAAAAATCAAGTTCAGGGAGTTCAGGATTGCGAAGTCCTATCAAGTTTGATACCAAAACTCACAGTAGCCAACAATTCCCTCAATATTCAACAGACAACAGAATACATAACAGGTGACGAACTGTTTTGTGTTCATGGTACAAGAGTTAGTGAGACATCTGTTTGCGAATGCACACCTGGTTACATCGGTGAGAGATGCGATGTTTCAGTCTGTGAGTTGTATTGTTTGCAAGGTGACTGCAGTTTCAATGATGAGGGACATCCTAAATGCAGGTAAAATATTTTCTACTCCTCCTGAAGGTTTTTCTTGTTTAAGCATAAGCATAATCAGCCCATAACGTTCCCATTGCTGGGAAACAGCAGTGCTATTCTGTAAAAATCACGCGGTGAAAACCTAGGTGAAGTGAGCTGTCAATAGTGTACACCTTTAGCATCAGTGGGATGACAGCTCACTTCACCTAAGTTTTTACGGTGAGATTTTTACAGAATAGCACTGATGGACTCCTCACTATGAGAGGGAGCTGGACATAAATTATACATATAAAGTAAACCCACGACCTACGACACGTAAGTCGGGGCCCTTACCACTGGGCTGCCGCTGTACACAATTTTTCTCTATTTTCTTGTTAAATTTCGTTTAAATATTCACGTTTAACATTATCATTATTTCAGCTGCAATGCCGGTTATTCAGGGGAAAGATGTGAAGTACACGCGTGTCAAGGTTATTGTCTGAATAACGGTACCTGTTCCTTGAACGAAGAGCATGAGCCATTCTGTCAATGTGTTGACAATCACGAGGGAATAAGATGTGAATCTTTCACCAACATCCTGTTTGACTTAGTGAAAAGAAACCTAACTCTAGCTGATTTATTGTGGAGTGGGCGAAAACCTACAAAAGTGTTTGTAACTGTTGAAGTATAAGGTAATATTACGTTCATCATCATCATAATTTCAGCCGAAATACGTCCACTGTTGGACATAGACCTCCCCCAAATGGTTAGCCATAATCGCCATGCTTAGCAGGCGGATTGGCGATCGCAGTATGGCGTTAAAATGCATAGAGAACACTGCTGCCCATTCTGTAGTAAGTCCTTAGTCGCTTTTGATGATAGCCACGGGAAGAAATGCAATGGTACTAATTATTCTTTACATCCAGCACCACACGGAATATTACATCAGTACTTTTTTATTTAGTCTTTTTCTTAAAACGTTTCTGGTTGTCATTTATGTTTAAGAAAAAGTCATTTGAGTTTTCGCCTTTGTCTTGCATTCATTAAATTTTTATTTTTCTTTGTGTAACTAAACTATGTATGGGCTTGTACCACTGCCCTTAATGCAAGTAAATTCGGAGTCTTCTAATACAGGCATTACTTGCTTAAATGAAGACTCCAAACCCAAAATTGTTTGTGAATACTTTTGGTCACAATAAACGTTATTCTTATTCTTAAATTTATAACTTCGTAAGGGTGCTGGTTGCAACACCTACCTGTTTTGCTAACTACCATAAGTCAAATGTACCAACAGAAGATACTGTTTAATGTTAACACTTTGATTTGATTGAATATATGTAACTTAATTTTAAAATCATTATTATACAATGATAATATGCTAAATATTATGTTTTATTTCCTCATTATGTTATGTTGCACACATACAGATCAGTCAGTGGGAAGACTCGATAGCAAGCATAATCATTTCACCTTGATACCTCCACGCGTTCCTAAGAAAAAGGGTCTTTAAAGACAGACAGACAGACCGAAGTGATCCTAAGGGTTCCGTTTTTTACCCGACTGCGGCGAAGCCGTATGTATGTATGTCTGTCTCTATGTTCCTTCGTAACTATTAAATAGCTGAGCCGATTTTAATGTTAGATTCATCTTTATTGCGCTCTGTATATGTCACTCGGTATACTAAAATGGCGGAGTTTTGGCGCCAAAATGTATGTTTAAAAAAAAACCCTCAAACCTATCGTATGGGGTACCAAAATGAAAGGTTTTAAAAGGTGATTACAACAATATACACAAATTTTATGTTAAAGTGTAATTTGGAATGAGAAATCAAAAAAAAAACCTGTAAAATAAACAAATCCAAATCCTGACTGCACGAAAAGTGAACTTTAAAAAAGATGGAAACAAGATGACCTATTTTTGTCTCCAATTCAACTTCATCAGTCGGAGGCAATAGTTCTCTATTGTTTATAAGAAGATGCCTCCAACTGTATGACATTGTTTATAGTATTAAGTGGGATTGGAGTCTAAAGGATCGTGAAAGGTCATCTTGTTTCCATATTTTTTTAAGTTCACTATTTACGCAGTTAGTTTTTTGATTTTTTAAATTTTCTTTCTTTCTTTTTGAGGTACGGAAGCCTAAGACAAATAATCGTTTTCCTCGTTCAATAAGCTGTCTACGATTCGAAAACCTACCTACTTACAGAAAGAACATTGTGACTTTAACTAAATTATATAGGTTCCTACTATCGACTTGCCTTTGCTAAGCACGGGTACAGTATACTTATGTGGCGAATTGTCAAAACATCGAGATTTCGAAATATACCACTTTACGCCACCAAGCACTGGTGGGGCAAAGTGGAATGCCTAAAATGTTCGAGTGTAATCTGCCCCACTAGTTTGATTTCGTGGGGCAGATTCCAATAGTCTAAAATATTGTGGATTCTGCCCCACTTGGGTTGGCATCTTAGAATTTGTGGAGGTATCCATGCCAAATGATGATTAATCTGTGATTTTAGTAGTTCGTTTTCTATTTACGGGGAGAAATCATACTCAATTTGTGTTTTTGTACTTAGTATGAAAGAAAGAAAGAAAGAAAGAAAAAAAGATTTATTTGTCACAGAGACACGTGCATATAAATAACAAAAATATAAAAAACATAAGTATTTGGCAGCTGCACGTCATGAAAAGCATTTGAATCTGTACCTAAGGACAAATCACTGTATTTTCAGTGATTTTAAAGGTTTACTTTTGTTATATTCACTAATATTATCGTATTTGTGTCAAATCGTGTAATAATAAATCTGTGATTTACAAGCCGATTCCTTCCAGAAGCAAATATCAATTAAAAATTCCAAACAATTATTTTTGTACTTTTATTTAAAAACACTATCTAGAGTCTAAGTCCACCGTTAAATTTTACTTATATATTACATTTCTTTCATTTCCAAACAAATATAAAATACCAGCATACCTACCTACACAAATTCTAAGGTGCCAACCATAGTGGGGCAAGATCCACAATATTTTAGACTAGTGGAATCTGCCCCGCCAAATCGAAAGAGTGGGGCAAATTCCACCGCAAATAGGCATTCCACTTTGCCCCACCAATGGAGCGGCTTGATGGGGCAAAGTGGAATAATTCGAGATGTCTGTGCTATCTAAGTTAAATATTACTGCAATAAACAAATAGAAACCTTCCCGAATACATTCTGAAAACCGCATCATAATTCATTGTGTATTAAAACTCAACTCAAAGCATTTATTTAAATTAAACCATTTACAGGCACTTTTGAATTGTCAAGCAGTCGGTCAGTTACCTATGGAAGAAGAACGGGCAAGAAACTCCGCGGACACTCTTTTTAATTATACTGGTT
This sequence comes from Xanthia icteritia, assembly GCA_949128155.2. Taxonomy (NCBI): domain Eukaryota; kingdom Metazoa; phylum Arthropoda; class Insecta; order Lepidoptera; family Noctuidae; genus Xanthia; species Xanthia icteritia. The sequence continues at coordinate 15,713,899 of OX421947.2, read as the reverse complement.
ACAAAATATTATGTTGTTAGGTACATCCAATACAGTGTCTACTCTGAACTATCGGGCCGAACGTTCGGACGTTTCCTACTACGAACTTCATTTTATTTCGTTCGGTCGGTTCGGACTCAACCGAACTTCATTTTGACGTTTGTTGTATCGTAAACCCTACTCTGAACGCGAAAAGGCTGACCGATAATTTGAGTTTGACAAGAGTTACATCGTGAAATTAATGTCAAAATTCACGACAGCAGAATAGTTACCTTTTGAGTATCGTAAGTATGGCATTTAATGAATTAATTACAATTATCTTGAGTGTTGTATGTGTTTAAAGTGAATGTTTTTGGTGGAAGAGGTTCTCAGAGAAGAGCGTTTTGAGCGCAGAAGGAATCGCAGACGACGTCGTGACTCCTTCAGGTCACAGTACATACACGAAAAACGACTTTGTGTTCAATCAAACAAATCCTAATTAAAAGTAGCCAAGCAATATACAGATGACAGTATTCTAAATATAGCATTGACTGCCGAATTATTGCGTCTAACGATAACTTCGGCTTAACTCCAAGTTAACTCCGTCATTATCCAGAAATGCAAGTGCACCGAAATGCAATTTCGTGGGCGCACCGTGTGGTGGTCTGGCTGTCTCTTTCTTACGCAAAGGTTTCTGTCGTGTGGGAATGCGCTAGAGATATCAGGTAGCCGCTCGCAGGCTACGCTAGCACGCGCGTCACGTCAGTTAGTGCAGTGTCGTGGATCGAGCCGGAGGTGTTGTTTGTTAGTCATTTTTTCGTTCACAAATTACGTATTTACAAACTTTACCGTGTTTTGTTTTTGATAGTGACTCCATTAATTTATGAATGACAACCTGAAACGTGATCACAGTGACTTTTAAACAGTTTAATTTCGTTTATAATTTCTGTACGACGTTAAACTATTGTTTTAATTTCAGTGTTGGTTAGTTGGTGTTTAACCTTGTGTTTGTTGATTGACGTGTGTTTTTTTGGAGGGAGTTTATTTTGGCGCGTATGATGTAAGCGGCGGATGGTGCCGGGTTTGAGTCCCGTGTCGATATGGTACTAGCGAGGTGTTGAATACAGAATATGCATACTTCAATTATGATGGTGAGTAATTTAATTAATTGGATCAGGTGCACTATATTATGTGGGAAACAACACAATTTATTTAATGCCACATCATGAGGCATTAAATAAATTGTGTTGTGTACCTACTTAACAATTATCTACATAGGCGTAGCCTTGCAAGTGCCATGATATGAGACAAGTGTGTCCAAAGCATACAATTTACATTGAGTGTATATTGCAAACAAAAATAAAGGAATATCTGCTCACCCTAAATTATGACGACACGGAAGATTTGCTTAAACCATAATTTTAACAAAGGCACCCACTCACACATACATACCTAAACTCACTCATTCATCTTTCATTATTTTTACCTATCGTGGTATAGTAATCTTATTCAAGGTGCATTGTCTTCATATACCTAGTCTTGCCATAAATATTGTCACACGGAAAAATATTTTTTTTTTTATTGCAAATAATATTTATTACTTTTACAGTGTGTTAGTTTAATACATAAATATAAAACAATTTAAAATATAAAAAGCTTATTCAAAGTGGTCTCCATTGGCTGCAATACAGTCCTTTAAACGTTGAGGCCAGTTATCAATAGAAGCACGCACTCTTTCCATGGGAAAATTCTTCACTGCCAATCGTATGGATTGTTTTAGGGACTTCAAATTATCACGGCGTTTAGAGCAAGCCGTACTCTCTAAAACTGACCATAAATCATAATCCAGCGGATTAAGATCGGGACTAGACGACGGCCAGTCTTCAGCTCTGATGAAGTCCGAAACGTTCGCTTCCAACCAAGACTGCGTGGACCGAGCTTTATGACCCGGCGCCGAGTCTTGTTGGAAGGACCATACTTGGTTATTGAACATGGTGTTGTTAGGGGGCTTAACTCCCTTCTCAAGAATGGTATCTTGACACACTTGTGCCGATGTTTTGATACCTTTTTCACAAAAATATGGCTCAGTCACTCTTTCATAGCTAACACCCCACCAAACCATCACTGAAGTCGGATAATGCCCACGTTGCACTCTGTCGACTAATTGGGAAGCTTCCTTAGAGCTTTGAGCATAAATACGGTCATTTTGTTTGTTAAAATGTTGCTAAATTGTAAAGATTTTCTCATCCGTAAAAAAAAAAAATCTGTGACCTCCCTTTGCGTACCGCTTCAGTAGTTGTTTCTATTTAACCACCCTATTCTTTTTTTTAATTATCAGTTAAAAAATGACCAGTGCGTCTCTTATAGGCTGCAAGTCCTAAGTCATCTTTTAGAATACGCGACATGGTTCTTGGTGCTATCTTCATCTCCCGAGATAAAATCTTTTGTTTTCGGGCAGGATTTCTTCGAATTCTTTCCCTTACTGCTTTGACCACCTTTTTCGTACGAACACTACGTGGACGGCCAGATTTTTTTCTGTCACAAACAGAGGAGGTCTCATTGTACCTATTAATAGCCCGGTACACAAACATTTGACTAAAACCAAGCGTATGGAGAGTTTTAAAAATTGCATTTGGCTCCAAACCAACTTTGTGTAGTGCAATCACAGCGATTCGGTTCTCTTTATCACCCACTCCATTTTAATATCGCAAAATATTGAACAATGTATTGGCGCCAAACTTAGAAAACTCAATGAACAATCGTATAAAAATGACAGATTCCAAATTCAAATGTAATATCTTTCTTATTTTTAATTTTAACAGTATTTATGGCCAGACTGTGTATAATTGATGTATACATGATATTGTGAAAACATTTTAAAAGAGTAACGGTGGAGTTTCTTGCCCATTCTTCTCATTACGAAAACTACCTTTTGGAAGGGGCGACTACAATCATTTTTTTTTTTTTTTTGTAAATGTTGATGTTCAAAAGTGCCTTTTTTGTGCCTAATTGAAATAAATTATTTGACTTTGACTTCATATCTACACACACACTTGCACAACTTCACTCACACAAACAACACACAACCGGCTCATAAATAGATTTTCCTAGTTATTAATTAATTTAAACCCGTTTTTCTTTCATCCCCCCCCCTTCCCCTTCTTATCCTCAAAATCAATTGTATTAGTCTAGTTTATTTGTCTATTTTTTACAAAAGTGCACTTTACTAAATTGTTATTAACTATTATAACATCCATAATGGACGGATGGATGTCCCCTGTAACACAGGTTTTTCCTTGCATAGGGGTCATTGATCAGGTTATTTCCATGTTTAATTAAGTGTCACCCTGTATGTGTACTTTTTACGTCATTTTTTTATTTTTATTAATCATAAACAGTTTACATATTATTATGTTTAACTTTTAATTAAACATACCACACAAACCATTGCGGGTTTAACAGTGGTATGGCCAGACACGTACCTAAATATATTATTATTATTGAACATCGTTTTAAAGCTAAGTTTAAAGCCTCGTGCAGACTGGCGCGACGCGACGCCGGTAAAATTATACTACCGTAGTTTTCTGAGAAATTGTTTTGTTAGAGTCGCGTCGCGCCAGTCTGCACGAGTCTTAAACCCACTTTTACTTCTAGGCCAGTGAACTTAATATTATTGATTTCTCTAACAATAAATTATTTTCTTTAGTCAGACGGTGACCGTGGTCAATGATTGGTTCGGAATTCCAAATAGGTACCTATAAGAAAAAACCATACTTATAAAATCAATCAATCTGCCTAGCCTTTAGTAAACTATGTTGGGGTCGACTTCCAGTCTAACCGGATTCAGCAGAATACCAGTTACATGTAGCGACTGTCCACAAGTCCTCTTGGTCTACCAAGTGACTCCCAGTTACTGGGTTACATCGTTACGCCTTGGTAAGTCACGCTGTCAGACTTTTTGGGCTTCTGACTACCGACGGTCAAAGATCTACGAATGACAGCCGGGACCAACGGTTTTCGGTGTAATAGAGAAATGTAATGTGACCCATCCACGAACCGACCGACTGCAAGCGTAGCTTTACCTTTGATCGACCCATGCGGCTGATATCTTAGTCTCGAGCAACCATACCTACTCGTACAATAGGAAACCATTTGAAAATCGAAACCTGTTTGGTACTGTCAAACGCAAAGTTATTTGTAAACATGGTGTGGCAATGGAATTGTAAACAAACAGCCTAGTTAGTTACCTGATATTAGCGGTACATGAAATCGTGCCCTGTTCCACGAACTGACGTAAACCAACAAGGAACAACATTGATGTGCCAACGTTCGCTGGGTTATTTAAAAAATTGCGATCGTTCCATTTTACGTTTCAAATGTCAACAACGTCAAATTCCCTTCGTGGAAGAGAACGCTTTAAATTGTATCCACATTAAAACCACTGTATTTGTTCTTTGTAGAAACAGTTAGGGCCTCGGTCACATGTAGGCTTGTACCTAGTTTATCATCGAAATTAAAGGCTTCCACAGACAGGCGCGACGGTGATTCTAGTAGATCAATTTCTATGAAAACTTTATGAAAAATGTTATACGAGACTCGCGTCGCGCCTGTCTTCGGTCGCCTTAAAGGTACTTAGGTATTTAAATTTCAATATTGAAATTCAATCTGCCTAGCCTTTTCCCAACTATATTGGGGTCGGCTTCCAGTCTAACCGGATGCAGCTGAATACCAGTATTTTACATGGAGCGTCTGCCTGTTTCAATATTGGATTAAAAAAAAAAAATATTATGTATTTCTCCGATATGGTATTCTTATGGTTGGGTACCCTAATAGTGTGAAAATATTCAGCTAATGCCCGCAAATTCACCTGCTTTTATTTTGTATTTTATCTTTTAATTATATTCAGGACAAGAAGAATTCACGAGAATTCATTCATTCTCAAGAATTGGGCTATTCAATGCAAAAAGAATTGTCAAATCTGACTGGTCGTTTCGGAGATTACCCCCCACATATAAACTTACAGACAAACAAACACATAAACAAACAAATTTTACCTCTTTAAAAGTTATACATGTCGTTATCCAGCTATCTAATTACGCAACACATTTTCGTAAACGATTACGACAAATTTGTTTCATTTTGACAGTTCAATAACATTCGTTGCGTTATTTACGTCGTTGAGCAGATTTTTTTTTCGAACTTATGAAGCAATGGATTAGCAATTTGTTTCAAAACGATTCAGATTCCGATTGATCGTGTATTACGCAATTAGGGTACTGGTCTCAAGCTATGAAGCTACCTTTTAGACTTAGATTTTCAGGTAACAAAATAGACAGAAACTTTAGTTTCGTATTAAAATACGTAATTATACCTATAATCATTAATAACAGCCGCACGGGTCGATTGATCGTGCTTTCCGAGGCACGGAGGGGTCTCGATATGTAATGGATCGTCACCCATCCACGAACCGACCGCGGCAAGCGTAACTTTAAGCTACCTAATTATAAGTTATTGTGCTAGTTGCTCAACTGTATTATACCTAGCTAGAATACGTTCATTATGTAAATACGATAACCTACATTAACGCGTGGTACAAAATGAGGCCATTTTGGAATTATTTATTCACGCTATGTAGTATCATATCACAATAATAACAGTGTCTATTTGAATGCTTCGAAAGTGATTTAAGGCTCCCGTAAACAGGCGCGACGCGATGGCGCGACGCGACACCGGTAATTTTTCTACCGTGAAGTTTTCTTAGAAATTGTTTTATTATAGTCACATCGCGCTGATACGTCGCGCCTGTTTGCGGGAGCCTTTATCATTAACTTCTATTACTTTATTTTTAATAGCAAACCCAGGGAAACAAGGCGTGATGTTTTTTTATGTATGAATGTTGGTGAGAATGAAATTGTGCAAAGAAATAAAAATAGGAAAACTTTGTAACCGACATTAATTGATTTGGCTGACAATAAATGGAAAAAGAACATAAACTTAATCCAACTAACCTTGATAACCTGTATCTAGTTTTACAACTTAAATGTTGCAACGGTCAGCTGCAGCGGTCAATGTCGAACGTCGAACACGAAGGTCGAAGAATCATGTAATTCTGACGAATGATAGGCCAAGGAATGATGTGTTAAGGGGCCGCTGGAGCATGCGTAGGTAGTTCATACAACGTGGAATCTTGAAATATTGCTGGCAACAGACATGCGCATTGTTACGGGGTTAAAAATAATACAATATTTATGTCCTTAGTGAACTTCGCGTGATAGCAGTATGTATCGAATTATTGCCTTCATAAATAGTTTAATTAACACTTTATTGAGTGGCAAGGTTAGTTGTAGTAGCAGCGTTAAGGCTCCACAGACAGGCGCGACGTGACTCTGGTGAAACAGTTACTTTGAAAACTTCTTGGAAATAGTTCTAGGAGAGTCGCGTCTCGCTGTAGCGTCGCATCTGTCTGCGGGAGCCTTTATACCAGGTGCACTATGTATATGCGTGGCGTCATCTATACCACCACATTCTAACTACGACTGGCGTATTCTAATCGCGATATCAGAACTATACGCGTGATAAAAAAAAACAAAATTAAAAATAATTATTTTATACTACATGTGCATTGAAACGTCAGAAGCTAGGTGTACGGTTCCAATTGGTCGTTTCCTGTGGAGAAGAGCCGGCAAGCAACTGCACGTTACTCTTTTAAAAATAATTGGCTTTTACAATATTTTCTCGGCAAGTAATAGTAGTTACGTTGGAATAAACAAATTCGTCATTCCTTCATTTCTATTATCGATCGGCCTCGATAAGCGCGTGTAAAACAAATTACTGCGCTTGAGTCTTCGAGTCTCTGCTATAAAATTTTATAAAGGTAGGTTCTTAATTCTTATAATTAGCACCTACCGGAGCTTCTGAATGTTTATGAATGTAGATTTCGAGATTATCGTCAATTTTTTGGTGAATTTGCTTCTAATATTTTATTTAAATTGAAGAAATAATAATAAGTGTATGTAACTGTACTTCTGGTATATTGCGAATCTCGTATTTGAGACCGATTCATCTCTGAGTTTTTTTTTTGAAGTGTTGGCAAACTATAGAGGAATAGTTACCCAACGGTTCAGCTATTTGCCTGTTAGACCAGCAACAAAACATAATTTACAAAGTATACTGTTAGCCTGCATCATCCCACGGCTGGGCAAAGACCTCTCCCCATGACTTCCAGTGCTTGCGATCCAGTGCTAATTTGGGCCATGGGTCGTTTGTTTTGTCCAGCTCATCCCGCTATCTTCTACAGAGTCTGCCGCGACGCCTTCTAGCCATCTCAGGGCTCCACGTAGTGGTTATTTAGGCCACAGCTCATTGGGCATGCGAAAGACATGGCCGGTCCAGTCCCACTTGAATTTTGCGGCTTTTTGAGCAAATTCAGTACTATCTGTGTTTAGAGCGCTGTTTGGTATTGCGAATATATGTAGTCTGTTAATTTGACGCCTAGGCCACAGCGCTCCAACGCACGTTGGCAATCCTTGAGTTACGACTTTTGAATGTTTGTCTAAGACCAAGTCTGGGATCCATTGGTCAAAATGGGAAGAATGCACTTGTCCATCATTTTTCGCTTGAGAGTTAGAGGGAAATTTCGTTTCATCAGCTCTTTCATGGACCAGTAGCTCCTCCAGGCGAAGAGAAAAAAAAGACGTATCGAGTATAACTTCAGATAAAAACAATGCCAACAACAATATGTCACACACAAGTGTCTCTTACGTTTCCGGACAATTAAATAATAAAAAAAATACTACAGACTCTACAATGGTGAGATAAAAAGGAAGTGGGCATGACCTTGCGTACTCATTTGTTGGCAACACTGACCAGAACAACAGCGCTGTATGTTATGTAATCCACAGCACGCAGATGGGAATCGGTGCATTATTTTTCTTGGCAACACAGGTTTTTGTTTCCTCTAAAATAACTCAAGGCATAACTGAGTGTGATGGGTGTCAGAAACAGATAAGGTTGTCAGAGTTTAGTTGGTAGGTAATTGTAAAAAATATGTGGTTGCTAATGTTTATTGTAAGATGGACGTCCATCGGAAATTAAACTTTTGTATTTTTTTTAATTTAAAGTGTTCCAGGATGCAGTAACGATATTTCAAAGAAGAATAAAACGTAAAAAGAAAAATCGAAACAAAACACGATCTGACACGGGGAATTAACAAAACAAATTACTTACATGAAAATGTCACCTTTTCTACTTCGCTGAAAAATATTGAGATAACAGAGGAAAGAAGAAACGAGAACCTACAGAAGGTATACCCAGATGTAGATAAGGGACAAGCTTATTGCCTTCGACCGGGCACAAATCCAGACTCCGGGAAGCTGCTGAGAAATTCCAGAACCTGAACCCTGAACACAGGGCAAAACTTAGTTTCAAAATTAAATTTTGAAAGCTCTAAAGTACAGTTTGATAAAATACTCAATAGGGATGTTGACAAAAATTATGTTTTTGTCCGTCATCTCTGTTATTAAAAAATATTGGACACATTTATTACTTTTTTTACGTAATCTAAAGATTACGGCAATACATTGATTTAAAATGTGGCATGAAGTCACTCCGGTAGATTTTAAATAATCATTTTTTTTTATATGTAAAAGCAAAAAAAAAAATACGTGTCTAATATTTTTTTATTATCTGACTGACGGATAAATAGTTTTTTTTTCCACGGTCAACATCCCTATTCAGAAACCGAGCCTCGGTTGTAGTGTCTTTAAAGAAAGTAAGGAACTAAGTCTGTTAAAATCCTTGTTTCCAATATTGGTGTTTCTACCATTCAAACGAATATCTTCATTATGTAAGTGCTTAGTATTGAAAAAGTCATTAAAAAAATTGATGTTGTAGTGCAAACTAAACTTTATGTGTGGGTATTAAAGTGGTTTTTCCAAGAACACAAATTTGTTTACATGTTTGGAAACTAAATCACGAACGAAGTATAAAAGTAGGTGTTATATAGGTCTATACATTCTCAAACTAGATGAGGGTAGTACCTATAGTAAGAATGATTGATTACAGTTTACTTGACACTTGCAATATTCAAGACGTGAATTAGGGTAACGTTCAAGCACTTATAAGCTAAAAGGCTATCCCGAAATTGCCTTCAGCTTTATCCATATTGGTAACCAAAAAAATATTGATATTTTTTTTTTTTTGCTGTTGTCAAACTCAAGGAAGTAAACAGATATGAACCTTGCACCTTGAACCTAGTATTAAATTATAAACTCTAGTTTAGTAATTGTAAGTCTATTTTTAGCACAATAACTTTGGTGCAGGTTCAAATCCGGGCAAGTACCAATGTGTCTTTTTCAGTTCATATTATGCACTTTCTGAGTTTATAATGTCCAACATTATAGTGACGGAACCGAAGAAAACGCCGTTAGGAAGCCTGCGGGGTACTTGCGTAACACACTTAAGGTTCCCGCAGACAGCTGCGATGCGACTTTGGCTGGATTAACCATTTCTATGAAAACTTCATGGAAATTGTTCTGCGGGAGTCTTTACAATTGCTATGTCATTTATTTTGACAATTCAACAACATTCATTGCGTTGTTTACGTTGTCGAGCAGATGAATTTTCCAAACACTTGAAGCAATGGGTTAGGAATTTCCTTAAAATTCCTTTGGATTATGAAAGAAAGTGCGTTAAGGTACAATTCCGTAACCAACCCCAGGCGGCAACTGCAGGCCACGCGTCGCCGCGACAAGACTGGTGTTTCTGCATGTCTATGAAGACGACGTGTCGCTAGCTACGGAAGGTATTTCATAGAAACCAGTCGTTTCGCGGTGACACGTCGCCTGCAATTGCCGCCTGAGTTCGGCTATACGGAATTGTACCTTCACGCAATTGGGGTGATGGACTACCAGTTAATTAATATAAGTCTGAGATCGCCAACAAGCATGGTGGTCAATGCTCGTGACTTCTTTGTATGAGAAGAAGCCTTTGTCTAAACATTTAAAATGGAAATCGACGCTCAAACTTCTGTGAAATTCAGTTCTTGATTCTAGACCAGTGTCGAAATTTATCTTGTCATTAAAAAAAAAAAAAAAAAAAAAACTTACTCCACCAGGCCACTGATCGTAACAGATAAAGAAAACGGCAACTGATCGTAAGAAATGGAAAAAACCGTTGATAATACATTTATTTGCGGTAAACAAGACGCAAAAAAGGAACACAATAAAAAAAAATAAACAAGTTTAGGGAAATATGCGTCACATCCTCGCAAAACGGCCATCGCTCAGCATAATGCTGCAACCCTATGCGGGACAGAGCCCCAGCGCTGGTTTATAATTTGAAACGGAGTCGCGTATCAGTGATAGTGATAGAGGGATTAGAAAGAGAAGAGAGAGAAAAACAGCTGCTCTGTACATTTTGACGCCGTAGGTTTTGTATGAAACTGCAGATTTTTTAATTTGATTTTATTATTATTCCGTTTCCATCACGTTATCATTAATCACACTTCTTTTAAAATAATTAAAATAAAAAAAGGCGATCTGACCGATCTCCAATTGGTCAGAAGCATGGACCAACTTGATAACAATTTTTAACAATTTATTCTCTTTTTTTTATCTCATTTTGATCCAACATATCGTGGATTCAATTACAAAATTCAATTAAAATAAAAAAAAGGCCGATCTCCAATTGGTCAGGAGCATAAGGACCAACTTGATAACATTTTTTAACAATTTATTCTCTTTTTTTTATCTCATTTTGATCCAAGATATCGTGGATTCAATTACAAAATTCATTTAAAATAAAAAAAGGCCGATCTCCAATTGGTCAGGAGCATAAGGACCAGCTTGATAACAATTTATTCTCTATTTTTTAACTCACTTTTGATCTGAGATATCGTGGATTCAATTACAAAATTCAATTCTAACGAAGAGAATTAATTATAAAAGTTTAGCTGGATCCATTTAGGGGTGCTTAACGGGTCATAATTCACGATTGGGAAGCCACGAGCACCCCCGATACAATAAAGAGCCCCCTCGGGTGCTACAACACGCTTCAATGGAAATATTTCTTTACATTTATTAACAGATGTTTAGGGTTGGCCTCTGATTCGTTTGCTCTTGAATTATTATTAACTTCCATTTATTATTCGCCGTTAAATGTATTTTACACAAGCTCTTCCCTGCGACTTGGTCTGTGTGTATTTTGTCACTACTTATACTAAACAAAGTCCCTCCCCGCATCTATCTGTGTGTCTGCACGCGATAAACTCAAAAACTACCGAACGGATTTTCATATAGTTATCCATATGGACGGAGTGATTCATGAGGTAGGTTTAGGTGTATAATTCATTAAGATTTTGTGTAAATTGGCTGAAATATGTCGATGATTGTTGAATATGTATGAAAAAGTCATGCCGGCTGGGAGCTTCACTGGTGTGCGGCGCAAAAACAGCTGAACGGATTTGCATGAAATTTGGCACACAGATATTTTATAACCTGACTTTTAATTCCGGTAGTACGTTCCTACGAAGCCTCGGGCAAAATGTGTTTCATAAAGAAAGAAAGAAATATATTTTATTTATTACACGCAAAAGAAATACAATCAGTAAAAAAGAAGCATCCATTTTTTATACAAATATCCAGAATGAAAATAAGCTTTGGTCCATCTCCAGGCTACCTATTTGTCAAATTTCATAACGATCGTTTCAGACACACAGTCAGACAGAGTAACTTTTGTATTTATAATATTACTAGAAGGTACACACGGCTACATTTCAAGCTATACCTACATTTCCAGTCAAAAATTCAAAATTCAAAAGTCATTTATTCAAACTAGGCTGAGAATCAGCACTTTTCGAACGTCAAAATTACATAAGACAGTCCCCCAAAACGCCCACCCTTCACCACTTCCTAGTGCTTTAGCTGGGAAGAAGAAGTGGTGCAACAAACTCCCCAGCAGCACAGTTGTCTGTTCAGTTAGAAAAAAATGAATCTATATAATAGTATAAGCTGATCTCACATTTTATAGGATTTCCGTACAATGCGAGGTCAGCTTTAACTGGAAATGTATAGCTTGATGTGTAGCTGCGTGTACCTATGGATAAGCTTGGTCAGCTATTATGCTTCCTCGCTTTGGTCCTTCGAGTTTGTCTAATGTTTTTCTACTAATCAATGTCCCTCTTATTCATAAACGTTGTTTAAAGTTAAGAAACGTTTAAACGTCAAAAATATATCGTTAAACAGGCGCTAATCATTACTTAACTTTTAGCAGCGTTTATAAATAAGTGGGTTTGAGTTTGTTTAAGGTTTCTCTACTTCTATTATTGTTGTTAAACAAAATATATAAAACCTAAGTGAACATAATAATTATTAAGCTCTTGAAATACTTACTTGTCGTTTCGTATGTCAGCAGTATTCCTGTATATTTACATAAGTACTGGATATTCTGACAACAAAATTTCCATATCAAATAAGAAAAGCAATTCCATAAACAAGTGTTTTCCTAAGGATTGGTCCAGAGACGCAGCTTTATTTCAACTTTGTGGCAATGGAAACAATTTCTGATGTATTTTACTCAGTCTACAATAATAACTTTGATCACAATTCTAGTCCATACCTAAATAATTCATGTTTTAAAAGATAAGAGTGTAGTGATATATTTGTTGGATCACTACTTGAATGTAAAGTAGCAAACTTTAATTTTAGTGATTTGTTTCACAATAAGTAATAAATAGGATAGGGTTGCCAACTTTTTGTGCAAGAAATACTTAAAGCATTTATGGTCAAAATGGGAAAATAAATACCTAGTATTTCGGAAAAATAAACAGTATATCGGAAAAATAACTTCTTTATCATAGAAAAACAAACGACTTCCAAAAAAAAAACACTACAAAATGAGAAATAGGCAACTTTAATTTCGGAAGTAGGTGAATCTGTTTCTTTTTTGGTTGGTCCACCGTATGCTGCTCCACCGTGTCCTCCAGGCGATCCACACAGTGGTGACACCCGGCGTTTCCTCCCGCCTTATCCGGAACAGGAACCTCCCGAAACAACCGTGTCCGGCGAGGCTAGGCGGAAGGTGAGGACGCCGTGGCGCCTCTCTAGCCACTCCTCAAAGAGGGGACTTATCGCCGCAATTGTGACGCGCCCAGAAGTCGGGGTCTTTGGTTTTGTATATTCGTTTTTTGCTACCGACTTCTTTTATTTAGTGAAAACAGTATATTCGTATACTTTATTTTTGTTGAACAGTAAACCGTATTTTAGAGTGAAAAAAAGTAAAAGTAATACTGATTTTAACAGTATGGTTGGCAACCCTATATACGGTCACATTAAATCAGTTAGCGAAACTCCGTAGACATGATGGATCTAAACACGATAAAATAAAAATAATTTGTTGATTTTTTTTTTTGGGTCTACGTTCGGCCACTTATAGTGATGTTACTTGAAAATCTAACTAAGAAAATCTGTTTTTTTTTGTTTTATCGTGTTTAGATATCGAAACCCATCATGTTTGTGAAGCTTACACAATTGATTTTTTTATACTGATATTTCAAGTGACCTGCGGTTGATGACCCCAAAAAAAAACCTCATCTAATTTATTTATTTTTAGTTTTATCATGTTTAGGTATGGATACCATCACGTCTGCGGAGTTTCACTAGTTAATTTTAATTTGACCCGGTATATTTTCTTGTGTTTAGGCTGTAGGACTTACCTAATCGTCTGTAGTCGACACAAAAACAAAGGATTCTCAACTGTCACAGCAATTGAAACTGTCGCGTCGTCTAACCATAACGTTTCAATCGAACGCGGATATAAAGCCTATGAAATATGCAAATGCATTTATAATTCAAGTCGAGAGCTGTAAGCGTGGCGCCTCGAAGCTAATCCAAAGTTAAGATGGAATCAAGTGCCTCAATGCAGGCATAATTAACTTTTCATGATACAATTGGCATCATTGCCAGAGATATCTGGTGTTTTGGAAGATATTATTTTGATCTTGGAATAGTCAATGAATCTGCCTAGCCTATATGAAGAAGAAGTCGGCCCTAACTATGTTGGGGCCGACTTCCAGTCTAACCGGATCTCTGATCTTCACAACCCAGATACTGGGTATGGGTAACACGATACCTCCAGACTTTTGGGCTCCTGACAAGGACAACCCGTAACCGCTGTCAAAGATCTACGAATGACGGAATGACAGCCGGGTCTAAGGGCTTAACAACGTGCTTTCCTAGGCACGGCGGGTCTCGATATGTAAGAAATGGAATGGCAGTTTGGAATAATATACAAAGAGAGTAAATTACAATTCAAAGTAATCTTTTTGCATACATTTAAAGAGCTTATTCAAAAGAGCAGCAACGTAAATATATGTTTACCTAACAAATGCTATACAAAATGCTGTTTATTTTGAATTTACACATGTTACAAATCATTTCTAAGTAAGACGTTTGATTCATGTTATAGCCTCTCGCTACGTAAATCAGATGAATCACCAGACAATTCACCTTTACTGATGTAATTTTCGTTTACTCTGACACCTACGATTTAACTTTCTCTCAAATGAAGTTATTATTAGATTCTATAGTGTTCTTCGGTGGACTATTATAATAATTGTGTATGTTACAGAAAAAGAGGACACTTTCCAGATTGTATGTTTTTTGACAGATTCTCAAAATATTGCCTAGTTTTAATGATTATATTGTATTGTACCGAATTGTTATGTTATTTATCATCGCTTTTATGCTTTTATACAAAATGTTAACATTTCTGCTTGATGGCTTTTTGAATTAATTATTATTTGGAGATTGGCGCTGATGGCCGAAATACAGATATTTAATTAATTTGTAAAAAAAATAAAATATGTTATTGCGAGCATAGTATGGTGGTTTTAAATTCAGCCTTTAATTCAATAGATTCCTCTGTTTTGATACTAAAAACAATACCCTTCGTTTCAAATACGTTGTCTACGCCTTTGCAGACTTCTTTGTCATTATTAACTGGACTGTGAGTTATAAGTATTGTATTCTTTTAAGAAGCAAAAAAACTCCGGCTTCCAGACAAAGATTCCACACAATTCAGTCTTAAAATGTTATCATACTCCATTTCGCAATCTCTACACGTTGTAGATAATATTTTTATTTTTCTCGAAGTCTCTTAATAAAATTCTGCGGTTTAATGGTTTATCTTTAATTTTATCTCTGATAGTTTCTGCCCGTGAGTTTATCCGCGTGCTTGTTCCCCCAGCCCACGCCGTGGCATCGTATTGCTTGCCTGCTCTTTTACGTTTTCGCTTTCTGATTTATTTACTTTTTGCTCGGCTCCTTAGGCTCCAAGCATAATGTTAAATAGCCTATAGCCTTCGTCAAGAATTGGGCTATCAAAAGCAAAGATTTTTTCAAATCGACTGGTAGTTCCAGAGATTAGCGTTCAAACAAACAAACAATGAACAAATTCTTCAGCTTTATTATCATTTATAGATATGGGAAATTGGATGTCTTTTATACTTTTATCGAGATGTAACTTTATTGCTTGACAATGAGTATCTTTTATGTGTGAACGTATTGGGAGTAACAAAAGATTCTCGAATAGATATAATAGAAGATTGTTCCTGGAGACGTTTTTCTTTACAATGCGATAAAGATATATCATCCGCATTCGGAGTCTTTTGGGGATTGTGATTGAGTGTTACTAACATAATACTGAGTAGTTCCCTGGGTCTATTGTGATTATGAGCCCTGCGTTCGGATATTTTTACTGTTTCCGGGGTTCTGTCTGTGTCCCATAACGCTTATGTTTTCCTGGATATTTTTATTTTATTTATTTATTAAAACTTTATGCACAAGTAAAAAAATACTTAATGCCTGAGGCATTTTCTACCAGTCAACCTTAAGGTGGTGCAGAGACAAAACATGGCAGGTGCAACATAAGTGATAGATAACTTGAAAATTAATGCCTACTAATACATAGATACTTACATATAAACCGATTAAACTTTATTAGGAGAAATAACGATAGGTAGAGGAGAAAATAAATCCAGCAAATCAGCGCTGAAAGATTTTGCCAACCGTTTACGAATATGTTCACGTGCCTTCAGTTTGAAAGATAACCGACTGGTTGCCATCCTGATGTTCTGAGGAAGCGCATTCCAAAGAAATACCGCCTGGATAAAGAAAGAAGAGTGAATAAAACCAGAGCGGCGAAGGACATCGTAGAAGACGATTGTTGGTAGAAAGAAGATTTTTACTATGGGCAGAGAGCATAGGTATTGAACATGGAAAGTCAGGTAAGAAGGAGAAGTGGGTTTGTCGAGTATACAATACAACATAGACAGAGCCCTCAACTCTCTGCGCTGACGTATGGGTAACCATTTTAAAAGCAATCGATGCGCAGACACATGATCATACTAACGAAGATGAAAATGAATCGAATGCAGTTATTTAGAAGGCGGTCAAGTTTTAGATTTTTATCTATATAGTTTTTAAATTACTATTAAACTACTTACATCTCTGCAAAAATTAATTAAAAACTGTTATTCTTGTTTCGCTATGTTACCTTATTAGCCAAACAGAGACTAAAAGTTTCCTTACTTACTAACTTTTCTGCAGCCATTAAATCTTAGAAACTGTCCTGATTGATTGGCGCTGTTATCGATGGCCAATCAAAGACTTGACAAAGAAGAAAGAAAATACGTTTATTTGCGGTAAACATGACGCAAAAAAGAACACAAAATTAAAAAAGAAACAAGTTTAGGGAAAATAATTATGGAGTTTCTGAATTTGCTTGTCACGTTATTAACTAGTGTAGATCCAGCTTTGGCCGATTAGTTTAGTGTTTGTGGGTTCTTTAGTACCTACACGGACGATAACACCCAAGAGTGTGGTTTTCCGCTTGGAAGATCACCCTTACCCTAGAACAAGTTACTTAAAAGCAAAGGGTTGTTAAAAGGAATGCCCTGTCAAAAGATTTGAAGAGGGCATTGTTATTTTAAACGGGAAATTGAGCATGACGTGTAGGTAAGCTGAGTCATGTGTGGAAATAACAACATATAGGTAACATCACGCCTTGTTTCGCTCAAGGGTTGGGCAGAGGTATGTACCATCGAAAAACTTCATATCTATACACAGTAAGTACTATTTCTGCTTGCAGCGCTCGGCCGCTATAGAACCGGGGCGGTAACGGAAGTGGTCATCGTGTTCACGGGATTTTGTTTTCAAATTGGTTAGATGTGAAGTTCTTCGATAGTACAGACGCCAGCAAGTCCACCAACCCGAAACTGTCAAATTTTGTCAATCAACTTTGAACCTTATGTTTTAGTGATAAAGTTGAAAATCTATTAAAGAAATTTGTCAGATTGTAGTGATGTGCTGGCGTCTGTACATGTAGTACACGCACATTTCGCCAGTTATGTCTCAATTTCGTGTACCTAACAGTTATGTTTAAATTTCATGTAATAGGGGGCTAGCCGACTACCGTATCCCGGGCACAAATCCAGACTCCGGGCTGATACTGAGAGATTCCAGTTAGAAAAACCGCATAACACTTTACCTGACTTGGGAATCGTAACCAGAATTTATTTCCAATTGCTCTTTAAACATACCTATGATTTTAGTGCTATGTAGCACATGTAACTACACAGTACACAGTCGATTATAAAATCGTAACTATCTTAATTCATATTATAAATGCGAAAGTGAGTTTGTTTGTTTGTTACGCTTTCACGCTAAAACGGTTGAACGGATTTGAATGAAATTTGGCACATGGGTAGACCATGACCTGGAAAAGGACATAGAATATCTTTTATCCCGATATTCCCATGGGATATAGACCTATGCGGGTGAAACCGTGGGGCGCAGCTAGAATAATAATATTATAAATGCGAAAGTGAGTTTGTTTGTTACGGTTTCACGATAAACCGGCTGAACGGATTTGGATGAAATTTGGCACATGGGTAGACCATGACCTGGAGAAGGACATAAGATACTTTTTATCCCGATATTCTCACGGGATATAGACTTATGCGGGTGAAACCGCGAGGCGCAGCTATTAGAAATAGAAAGAAGAATGGCAGGACTCCATGAAATCTGGGTGTCGCACTTAGACTTCACGTACATTCGTACAAACAAATACTGTTCACTTGAGCTAAAACTTAAAACAACTTTAAACGAATAAAAATATACCTACCTTTACTTATATTTTATCAATATTTTCTATTCAAGACTTATCGCTCTTCATAAAAAAGTTAATATTAATAATGACTGTTTAGGTGCACGAATATCGATAAAAATTGTTGACTTAGATAGTGCAGCCCTTATGTAAACGTTTACCTGTAATTTTATCATATCGATAACTCAGTTTTGGGTGAGCCCGATAAGACAGAAGTCGCCAAGGACATATTGATAAAGTTCTTAGACTCACGATAAGAGCACCATTAGTGTGTTTTGTTTGGTAAAATAAATATTAAGTATTTCAAGTAAAAAAAATAAGAAAACTAAGGGCTGATTTCACCAATGAAACTAAACGCGATCAGCATTTCTAAAACGCGTTCAAGAGCTGTCAGTGTCAAAATTGTTATGGAATATTGTACACTGACAGCTCTTGAACGCGTTCAGATGAGCTGAACGCGTTCAATTTCATTGTTTAAATCCGCATTAATTGTCCCTTTAAAAGTAGAATATTCACTTGGATCGGTTAAGTGACGATTTCTATAATGTAGACCATGGTCAAATTAATATGTTGAATGATAAATGAGTAGTCGTTTATGTTCTAAATTAAATATGAGATGTTTTCTTCGAATGTGGTTTTACTACATGCAGTTTTACTAAGGGGAATATTACACACTATCATATTATCTCATTTTTTTCATCATCACTGCTCTCAATACTTTTTTTTATATGGTTGTGGTGGCATCGCCACATACTGGGACAGGCGTAGACAACTGCGCACTGCAACAGAGTTTATCGCGCGACTAGCATATATACAACGTCCCGACGTCAATTGTCGGGCAGTTGCCCACCAGAAAAACACCCGTCTGGTCGGAGGATCCTTCCTTTTCTATGGAGGATGAGTGAACTTTACACCTCATACCTATAGGGGCAACGGACCGTAGCTAAATCGACTATGTTTTGAACAAGATAAAAAAACTTACTCGAATTTCAATAACACGAACAACAAAATGAGCATTTTAAAATTACACCAGCATATAGGTAACTATATCCGTCGCGTCGTTCAATATAATAAAGAATACATACCAATGGTTTGGCTACTTAATTTTTGCCCAGTCCGTTTTTTGTCAGCAATTTTGTTGCAAGCGTTTTTTGCTTTAAAATTAAGTTTTAGGTGGTTCATAGTTACATTTGCTAAGTCATGTAATTTAAGTTAATTACATGAATTTCTATCGTGTATGTTGCTTGTTATTTATTAAGACTGATATGACTGCATACTAGCTTAGAACTGCGGAATAATTGCGAAACACATAAACAATTAACATAAACGAAGCAAAAGGAGTATAATAAGGATTGTAGCAGATGGCGTGTAGTTTCTGCCTACCTCCATGGGAAGACTACGTGAGTTTATGTATATTTATGTGTACAGACGCCAGCACATCAACCTACTACAATCTGTCAAATTTCTTTAATAGATTTACAACTTTATCACTAAAGCATAAGGTTCAAAGTTGATTGGGAAAATTTGACAGTTTCGGGTAGGTTGACCTGCTGGCGTTCTGTACTATCGAAGAACTTCATATCTAAGCTGTTTGAAAACAAAATCCCGTGAACACGATGACCACACTGTCTAAAATTAACTCGCGATGACTTACATTTTGACAATTCAACAACATTCATTGCGTTGCTTACTTTGTCGAGCAGATGAATTATTCAAACATATGAAGCAGTGGTTCGGATTGCGATTGAAAGTGTGATACGCAATAGGGTGCTGGTTTCCTTTACATCAAAGCCTGGGTTTCAAACTCACACATAACATAAAAATAATTTATTAACAGACAAATGATGCAACTGATGCGACTCTCTTTGTTATCCATACAAGGAGCATTACTAATACAGATAACGCATATGTACACTTGGGGATACTGTGTTATCTTCAATTGCTAAACATGCCATGATTATTGGTAATGGACTGTCTATGACAGGGGTGATGAACCTTTTGCCATAGCTCAGCATCATGCTGAGTGGAAGCCTTCTCGTCTTCTTGTCACAGTCACGACGACGTGCAGCTGCCGACTATTTCTGTTCTATGCTCGTGATTATAGATATCTGTTTTGTTTTTTTTTATTCGAGTTAACTCATCTTTTTTGTACGCCCGTGTTTCTGTGACAAATACTTTAAACCTATTTTTTTTTCTTTCTTTTTTTTTGCTATTTTAATTTGGGTTTTTTTTTAAAGGAGGAGAAAGTAAGGCAAGTTATGCAAAAAGTTACTCAATAATTACCTGAAAAACCGTAATAAGGTCGATTGCTTACACAAATAAGGAAGTATTGAATTGTTTTTGTTTTTATTTGTATAGTAATTTAGTTAGTTATTTATTTCAATAGGTACCATCGAAGAAGTTCATATCTATGCACCGTAAGGACTATTTCTGCTTGCAGCGCTCGGCCGCTATAGAACCGGGGCGGTAACAGATGTGGTCATCGTGTTCACGGGATTTTGTTTTCAAATTGCTTAGATATGAAGTTCTTCGATAGTACCTAGTATAAATAGTTAGGTGTAATTAATTATATTTTAATGTACTTGTTGGAACTAGAATAACTAGAACGTAGTTAATATTTGATGTTACGTTTGTCTTTTTTTTGTGTTTTATTGCCAATACCTAAGTATGAAATTAAATATCGTTCAAGGCATTTTAAATCTCTATTAATAAAACTTATCCTATTCAAAAACCCAGCATTTAGATTTCGTCCTTTTTATTATTATTTTTGACTTTCTAGTTTCAATTTATTGAGAAATATAAATAAAATCAATGTTACAATAAAATATTTATATTACGTACAAGTACATTTCGTCCTTCAATCAATATGAATTCCATGCCGAAGGTTTGCGATCTCTGGTCTATGCTATGAATTATAATAATTGCCAGCTAACTAATTAATAGTGAGTTGTGGTCAACCGATAATTAAGTCAGTTATGTTATCTATGTAGATTTCGATAATACTGATAGTATTTAGGATATAAGTACCTAAATTATGATAATTTTGATGAATATCTTAAGTGGATGTTGATCGCAATTTCAGTTAATCTTTTCCTAATTTTGTAGCATCTTATAGGTAGTTTATAAGGTAAGATTTAAGTAGGGGCTACCGAGTTAGATAATATTTAATTTACATAAGCAAACAGTCTTGAAATAATAATAATATACTATGTATGATGTAAGAAGTAACATGCATATAAAAATGGAGCCCGAAGACTGCCTCGTTGCTCTAGTGGTCGCAAGCTCTACTGCTGAGCATGAGGTCCTGGGTACGATTCCCAGGTCGGGCAGTGTTATTGGGTTTTTCTATCTGGAATTTCTCAGTAGCAGCCCGGAGTCAGAAATTGTGCCTGGTAATAGGCTCGCCCCTATTACATGGGATTTAAAACATAAGTGGTGAAATGTGGGTGTACTATAGGTACTATCGAAGAACTTCATATCTAAGCAATTTGAAAACAAAATCCCGTGAACACGATGACCACATCTGTTACCGCCCCGATTCTATAACGGCCGAGCGCTGCAAGCAGAAATAGTCCTTACGGTGTATAGATATAAACTTCTTCGATGGTACACCTCTGCCTAACCTTTTGGGGAAACAAGGCGTGATGTTATGTTATGCATATAAAAAAGGAGGGGTTAATCATAAAAGGAACACGTTGTCACGCATTTAATGTATTAACACAGCTTTTGGGACACCACAGATGGACAGAAGCCTTTTCCAAGTTGCGCCCATAAAAATTTAAAGTATTAAAACTCAAATCCAACGAAAAACTTTACAATATTTTCAACCCTATCACTATTATAAGGTTTCATTAAAAATAGGAAAATATGAGACGTCACACAAACATGATCACCTGTGACAAGAACGAGGGGGCGCGGGCGGCGAAAAAATCATGAAAGTCGTGTGACGTAGTTTATGGATGGCTCCTAGATGTGAATCAGGCGAACGGAAGCGCCGGCGCACCCGCACGTCTAAAATTAACACATCGCGAGTAAAAACCGCGCGGTAACGTAAACAGTTTACATTTAGCTGGTGGTACTTGGCGACAGGAAATCGATTGGTATCAACAGTTAGTACTTACAAGCCGGGTGCCCGATTGGATTTCTCAACGGCAAAAATGACGAAGATACATACAAACTTTAACTCTATCTATGGGGATGAAATTAATACATAACATCGCGACTTTATATCCAATTCCTTTAATCTAGTAGGAAGAAACTATTCCTTACAATGTCTTCAAACAAAGAGTTTATTTTATTTTAATCATGCCCATAAAATATTATTATCTCAGTCCTGTCCTTTCGGAGCAATCAAACAGTAGTTATCCAACAAAGTTCAAGAACCAAAGGGTATCAGAGACGAAAGGTCCGACTTCCATCCCTCTCTAACTTCCTAGAAGAGCTCGTCAATACAATCATGCGCTGGGCCACCTGCAAGTAGGGTTACCATCCGTCTGAATTTGTCCGGACATGTACGCGTTTTTCGCCCCAGTCCGGACTTGGTCCGGCCTTCATAGTTGAGCTCCTTAAGTTCTGAGTTGAGCTCCACGATTACTGACAAATGCTTGCACTGACTGGACATGTCCACTTAAATCTGTGTGGTTCTTTCCTCAAAAGACCATTTCAGACACTAATCTACATGGTCCTCATATGGCCTGACCAAGATTATGTCTGGACTTTAAAAGAGACTGTGACCTCTGAGTTTGTTTCGGTTTTTCTTCTCACAGTAGTCAGATGGGAAACGCCGAAATCATCTAGAAATTCTGTGTCTGGAGTCGACTTAATGGAATCTTTTTAGAAAAAAAAATAGAAAAAGAAAGATATACCGTTACTTTAAGGGAAGATTTATGAAACAATAATGAGACCTGCTGTCTCGTATAGATCAGAATGTTAGACCACAAAGGCGATTGCTTGCAACTGATGGTTACGCGAATGGATAGAATAATGAATGAGGTTGAAAGCAAGTCTGAAAGTGGCACTGGTATAACCCGATTTTCATTGCGCCTGTCAATGTCAAAATATTACAGCGTTTTAGGTTTAAATACT
Organism: Xanthia icteritia; assembly: GCA_949128155.2. NCBI lineage: Eukaryota > Metazoa > Arthropoda > Insecta > Lepidoptera > Noctuidae > Xanthia > Xanthia icteritia. The sequence goes on along the minus strand of OX421947.2, from coordinate 15,690,694 downwards.
ATCAATAACAGCTTAACGTATAATATGGCAGAACTGTGGAAACGACACGAAACCGGTTGTCGCTGAAAACCAGCGCTGGGGCTCTGTCTCGCATAGGGTCGCAGCATTATGCTGAGCGATGGCCGTTTTGCGTGGATGTGACGCATATTTTCCCCCAATTTGTTATTCTCGTGTTTTTTTTCTTTGCGTCATATTTACCGCAAATAAACGTATTTTCTTTCTTTCTTTTTCTTTTTTTCTTTCTATGTACTGAATCCATGTTAACAGTTTTCGCGTCAATGTCCCTGCCACCCTGTATACATATAATAATCTAAAAACGTAGCTCCAATTCTAGGAATAATTATCCTATTTAGTCCACAAGAAGTGTTTTATTCGTCCCGGTACCGTACACTAACGTAGTGTCTACACTACCGAAATGACGACTACTAGAGAAGGACGGTAGAATGGTAGAATATGGGCAAGAGAATGATGGTAGGAAATTTCGAAATGGTAACCCTACCTGCAAGTGTACCTTCGTTATGCGGATGCGCTGCGTTCCAGGCATTCATTACTACCATTAATATGCACTGGCAGGTGTAATGGTCGTTTACATTGCATTCGAATGAGTTCTTGAATAGGTGTGTAACGGAAAACAATTTAACAATAATTACAATGTGATTAGATGAGTAAAGTATACAGGGTGTAAGGGAAATAACAAAAAAAACCGGCCAAGTGCAAGTCGGAATCGCACACGAAAAGTTCCGTACCACCACCGTACAATAATTAGCAAAAAACGCTGAAAAATACGTTTCTTCTATACAAGGTCCCATTAAAATAGATGGACAAATTTTAACACAGCGTTCAGTACGTCTAACCGAAGATATCCAAGCAAAAAAAACACTGATTACAGTGATTTTATTTTGACCTAAAATAATAAATGGCATTGGGCATTTTTATGGTGTACAATAAAGAGTATTCTATCTATCTATCTATTGGGTAACCAACATTTTTAGTGTATTTTCGTTAGCTGATTTATTTTTCTTGTAAGTGTATCTAATGAGTTTTTCTTATATTTTTTTTACCATTGTCCTTATTTTGGTGGTCAGAATGATTTCAAAAATGTTGTCCATCTATTTTAATGGGACCTTATATATGTTTATTATTTGTTGATATAGCGGCAATAGAAATGCACAATATGTGGACCTATTACGGTTTATGAGATACAGCCCACTGACAGACATCCGATTATTTTAGAAGAAAATCCCTTTAGTTTTACCTAGGTGTACCTACCGAAGGAATTTAGGTCCGGAGTCTGATTTTGAGCTTGGTGGTGGTGATGGCAATAGGCTCAGACTAGTCGCGATTTCTATTAAATTTTTATGGAAATTATTTTAGCAGAATCGCGTCGTACCTTCGCGTCCCGCCTGTTAGCCTTTACATACATAGCGACAAAATTATTCATATCCGTCGTGATTTCTCAATCGCCATCTTCGTTGATTGCGTTCATATTTGTCGAGTAAGTATACATTTTATGTCCAGAATCGTGTACATTTTCATCGAAAAGAAAAGAAAGAAAGAAAGAAAATACGTTTATTTGCGGTAAACATGACGCAAAAAAAAAGAACACAAAATTAAAAAAAGAAACAAGTATAGCGAACATATAATATATATATTATTATTATATTTATTATTATATATATTTTTAAATGTTCCCTAAAGTTGTTAAAGTTACGTTTTTGTCGTTTAAACGTCAAGCATGTGTGGTTAAACAGTCGCTTATCATTATTTTACTATGAAAAACGTGTATAAATAATTGGGGTTTTATGTATAGAATCCATTTAATGTACTGAATCTTGGAATTTGCTAGAGCAAACGGCGTATGGTCTTCTGAGTAGGAAATCAAGGCTTTTTGCTCTGTCAACACTATTGTAAACTTTCCTGTTAGTTTACTCAGAAACTTAGTTTTAAAGCTATGTATTGCATAAGCCTTGTGTATGTATTGTGTAGTTATCAAATATTGATTATAAAAACACGACGTTTATTTAAAATTTGGAGGATAATTTCAGCTGTATTTCAACAGTTTTTGTTTGATGGCGCTACGCGACAGAGCGATTCGACTCTAACAAAACAATTTCTAAGAAAAATTGCTGGTGTCGCATCACGCCAGTCTGCACGAGGCTTAATTCCCATGTAATTAGGGGCGAGCCTATTGCCATCAACCGGGCACAAATCCAGACTCCGGGCTGCTACTGAGAAATTCCTGGTAAATCCAATAACACTTTGCCCGACCTGGGAATTGAACCCAGGACCTCATGCTCAACAGTAGCGTTTTCGTCCACTGGACCAACAAGGCAGTCTACGAATATAATAATATATCTGCTGGGGAGTTTGTTGCTCCAATTCTTCTTCCCAGCTAAAGCACTAGGATGTGGTGAAGGGTGGGCGTTTTGGGGGACTGTCTTATGTCATTTTGACGTTCTAAAAGTGCTGGTTCTCAGCCTAGTTTGAATAAACGACTTTTGAATTTGAATATTTTGTTATACGAGTAATAATGATTGGGTAGCTAAGTATTACATTATTTATACTTACAACATCAAGGTTATAAAAAATGCGATAGTGTTTGTTTGTATGATCGTGATCGGGATACCTTCTTTTCGCATAATGTTCTTTGCCCTAATATACTTCGGCATAACGATTTTGGCACAATTTGTTTTGGCATAATAATACTTCGGCATAATTTTTTTAGGCATACATTTTATGTTGGCATAATCATCTTAAAGACTAATTTGTTTTGGCATAAATTTGATTCGCATAACGTTAGTAGGCCTAAGAACCGAATTGCTGCAAAACCGACTCCACGTAGTCTTGTTTATCCTACCCCTAGAGTGTAATTTAAAATCGCGTAGGCGCGCAGGGGCGAGGCGGCCCGCGGGCTGAGGAGCAGGCGCCTGCGAGCGAGCCGCCGCGGCTGAGGCTGGCCAACAAGCCGAAGCTGCGGTGGTGAGCGAAAGCCGTCTGCGACGATTAGCACGCGTGGGGCCGCCGGAGGCCCGCAGCGCCGGAGCCGTGACAGAAACCCTGCCTGCTGCATGTTGCATGCTCGCTTGAATGCTGCATGCTGCATGCTGCATGCTTGCTTGCATGCTGCATGCTTGCTTGCATGCTTTAACTTTATGCTTAATAAATTTATGCTTTAACTTTATGCTTAATAAATGTATGCTTTAGAATATTATGCTTAATCTTTATTATGGTTAGAGAAATAATGCTTAAAAAAATTATGCGTAAGCTGTTATGCGTAATTATATTATGCGAAAATATAATTGTGCCAAACAACATTATGCTAAGTTATATTAGGTCTTAAAATTTTATGCAAATGGATAGGGAACCACCGTGATCATCTTCAAAATAGCAGAGTCAATTCTGGTATTTTATCATCAAAATTGTATAAATTGGCTATTCTACTTCTTAGCGTATCGATGGCAAAATGTTCATGTAATATATTTCCTTTGGCTCTCAGTTACGCGAACTGCACTAACTAACGCAGTTATAAGGTCATCAAATGCACAGTGGGCCATTGTCTGTGGGGCTAATTGGTGATTAGCAACGTACTTAAAGTCTCCCGCAGAAAGGCGCGACGCGACGCGACTCAGGTGGAACAATTTCTATGAAAAGTTCGCGGTAATTGTTCTACCGGTGTCGCGTCGACAGTCGTGTCGCGCTTGTCTGCGGGAGCATTGAAATGAAGTTTTAAATAATTTATTATCTTTTGCATTCAAATTAAATAGACTAGGTATCCAACTAAGTTCGTAAACAACTCTATAATCAAATCAATAGGGTCAAATTCAATCTGAACAATGTTAATGAGCCTTTTTTTTTTTTTTTTTTTTTGGGTGGGAAATTATCAAATAACTTCTCCCGCTCTGGGTGGAGCGGGAGGGCGTGTCAGACTCTTACTGACTAAAACCCACCCGTGTTCCTTCCGTTGCCTGTACATTGCCAGGGGCCACGGTATCCCTTTCGGACTTTCCCGAAACCCCGGCAGGCATTGGTCCTATCGGACCCCTTCACTTGCTGACATCTCTTTGAGGCGCGCGTGGAACACAACGCGCCGTCGACCCGGGCCTGGTCCTTATCGGACGGCGAGCTACCCATTGCTCACCGTCCGCAAGCCCACGCCTACGGTGGCCGGGAATCGGCCTGCGATTCCCGACGCCCAGGGCGTCTCCTGCGGCGGCATGTTAATGAGCCTAAGTACCAACTTTATAAAATAATTAGTTAGGTAACCATTTTGTTGATATTATTTAATCTGTCACTAATTAATTATTATTATTAATTTGTAGTCGTTTATATATTAATTGGGGCTAATGGGCGATAAGCAACAATAATAAATAACAATCCTTGTTTTTTTATTGATTAGATACTATTGGGAGCTTGTGGCTTATTAATAACAGCCACATCGGACATGATAATTATTGAGATTTGATACAGCTGTAATAGCAATCACGTCATTTCGTTTAAAATACGTTTTTATTTTTATTAATTTATTTATCTTTATATAGATTCTTCTCAATTTCGTGAATGTGAGAACGCTGTAGGCCTAGTGGACTGTAGATTTGTTGACCATCATTATTCTGTTAAGTACCTGGTACTTGTTGAAAGACCTACACTGTCCTCCCATACCTAATAACACTGTTATTTGAAAATATTGTAAAAGCCCATTATTTTTAAAAGAGTAACCGTGGAGTTTCTTGCCGGCTCTTCTCCATAGGAAACAACCAATTGGAACCGTGCACCTAGCTTCTGACGTTTCATAAGTGCCCATGTAGGTTTATATGAAATAAAAATATTTTGAATTTGAATTTGGATCGATAAAAGGTCTTAATACGCTTGCCAAGGTCGGTCAGCCGATGGGTGATGACCATGCATTACATATATAAACCCATCCGTGCCGTAAAAGCACGTTAAACCAAAAAGTAGTGGTGTAGATCTTTGACAGTCATTACGGGCAGTCAGAAGCCCGAAAGTCTGCCAACCAGTCGCACCAAGGGGAGGTCAGATAGGCAGTCGCTCCATGTAAAATACTGGTATTTAGCTGAATCCGGTTAGACTAAAAAACAATAAAAGGGTAGATAGATGATGATTGGATATTATGTATAAATGTATTTTCTTTCTTTCTATAAGGAACTAGCAACTTAACCCGCCCCGGCTTCGCACAGGTAGCTTAGCATATATTAATTAATTTATTAAAACTTTATGCGCAAGTAAAAAAATACTGTACAAAGGCGGACTTCATGCCTGAGGCATTTTCTACCAGTCAACCTTAGGATGGTGCAGACAAAACATGCCCGGTACAACATAAGTGATAGATAACTTGAAAATGAATACTTACTAATACATACATACATATAAACCGAATCTGCTACCGAGTCTACTTTTACAATGTTTGTAAATATGTGAGCACATAATTAATTTATTTGTTGTTGCTTCATTTTTTTTACCTATTGTGGTATAGTAATTTTATTCTAGGTGCATCGTCCTCACATATAATTACGAGTATATAACTAATAGTTTCGTAATAGTTTCTTGCCCATTCTTCTCCATGCGAAAACTACCTTTTGGAAGGGGCGACTATCATCAATTAATTTTTTTTGTAAATTTTGACGTTCAAAAGTGCCTTATAAGGGCCTTTTTTGAAATAAATTATTTGACTTTGACTTTGAATAAACTTTGTCAAGAGAAATAACGATAGGTAGAGGAGAAAACAAATTCAGCAAATCAGTGCTGCAAAGATTCTGACAACTTTTCACGAATATGTTCACGTGCCTTCAGTTTGAAAGATAACCGACTGGAACTAATACAACTGGACTACTACTACTTGGACTGGATATAATGCCTTCATTTTTATTTCTGTCGTTGTGTCGTATCAGCCTGTTGCGTTGAACATGTGGTTAGATTGAAGGCCCCGTAGACAGGCGTGACGCGACTCAAATCGAACAATTTCTGTGAAAACTTCATGGTAATTGTTCTACCGTTCACTGTCGCGTCGCGCCTATCTGCAGGAATCTTTAACTACCGCTTACCTACCTACACACTGGTGACAATTTTATGACTTTTTGCCATTTAGAAGCTAATCTCAAAACTTCGGAACTATTAAAATTAGGTACTATAAGCCAACGGATGTGTCCTGAAATGAATCAATCTTAAACAAGCTTCATTTATTTTATTATTTTTCCGTAAAATCTTCCAACACACATAACGATTTACTTGCGCAAATTTAGGCTTGCGCAAGTAAATCGTTACGTGTAGAAAACATAGAATTATTAAATAATGGACATAAGTCCATAAAAGTATATCAATGACTAACATTACATTCATTCTTTACGTGTTCTATCTGCCATACTTTTATAGGCATCTTGACCAAACAACACCACAAATTCAATAACACACTGTAGCCGGGCTGCCGATGCCGGGCCCATAGGTAAACAACCCATAAGTATCCATTGGGCTATCGATTGCGTGCGTGTGACGTCACTACTTCCGACTGTCCGACTCCATCTTTGATGTTTGATGTCACAAATATCTGCATGTCTTTGTGACACATCTCGAAGCGGTCAGATCGGATTACACTGTGAAGCTGTTGTTCCTAAATTAGTCATTCCTCTTATATAAAAAAAAAAAAACTTAAAACTCAAACAATTTATTTCAATTACAGACACTTTTGAACTGTCAAGGGGCGGTTAGTCAGAAAGATTACCTAAGTTAGTTGTAATTTGCCTATTCCAAAAATTACCTAGTAGGTTCCTATGGAGAAGAACGGGCAAGGAACTCCACGTACACTCTTTTAAATCAAAATATTGGCATCGGATTAAAATCCGGTGAAAAGCCATTGGGTCTCGCGTGGATCCACGTTCCGGCACGATACGAAGTGGTTAAGAGCGTTTATACAGAAAGTAGGCAACGTCGCAAATATCTGTCAAATTTTTCGCTGTTTTGATTAATTTGGCAATATTACTGCATGGAGATAAGAAATATGGCTAACTAGTGAGCTAAAATATTGATTATGAAATGCAATAATTAATATCGTAACACCGAATATTTAGTTTCAGATGTAAAAAAAGTATTTGGAAACTTTCCAAATGCGTTTTGTACACCTAAAACGGTTACAACATCAAATTGTTCAGTTGTCAGTAATATAATATTCTCTAATTCTATCCATTCGCACAACACTATACATCCGTCTAAGCATGCTCATCTCAGCTGCTTGCAATTGTCTTTCATTCAACCCTTTTTTGACCCAACATATCCTTTATGAGCTCCAGTAAGCGTAAGATGATCCATCCTCAATTTTCTATCAGCTATAAGAATAAGTGAAGTGAGTATATCAAAAGCAATCTTACGAGTAACAACAAACATATAACATCCAACATCCACCAAAACATGTGTGCGATGCGCCATCGATCATCATCCATCAGCCGGTCACTTTCCCGCACTAGTGCTACTATAATTATAATTATTATAACAATGTTAGTGTTGTGACTTATACCGGTCATTGTTGTGAGAAGTCCAGTTGTTTAAAAAATCCTGGGTTTGAGTCTTTGAAGTCTTCTTCTTTACTTCTTGTGTCAATTAATCGACCAACTCATATGTTGTCCAACCATTGACTTGAATGTGCCTTTGCGGCTGAGAGAATTATTTTAATAATATTTTTGTTTTTCTCTTTTTATTACGGACGCTTTTAACGTGCACATCTTTCTATATATTGTTCTGATTTATGTCTAATTTTTATGGTGTACAATAAAGAGTATTCTATCTATCTATCTATCTGACATTTATAATTCCAACATGAATGATGTATCTTATATTTTATAACAATAAACATAATTTAAAAGAGTGTCCGAGAAGTTCCTTGCCAGTTCTTCTCCATAGGAGCCTACTACGCTTTGGAATGGGCAACTAGCTTCATCTTCTGACTGACCGACCGACAGTTCAAAAGTGCCTGTAATAGGTTTATTTGAAATAAGTGTTTTGAGTTTGAGTTTGTAGTGAGTGGAGTGATTTGGACAGGTCTCTTGTTTGTCTCATTTAAATCCTGGAAGGTGCAAGTAGTTGTACATGACGGGTAGAAAATGAGATTTGATATCCTCTAAACACTCCACAGTCATCTTTGTTTGGGATGGATCGATCAATGTCTATTGTGTGTCCTATTTGCAACTAACAATTTTTGCTGTATACAAATTAACTCAGTACTACTGTGATCGATTGCTTATTGGAGTAAAAGGAGCAAAGCTTGAGAGTTAAAACTACTTTGACTTAAAATGGTGTTAGAAACCAAGACCATTACCTAAATTTGGTAAAAACCAGATGAACACAAATAGAAAAATAATTATGCCATAAGTACAGCCCGATGCAAACTTTATGGCGGCTTGGAACACTAGGCGAGTCGCTGCGCAATAACAAATTCACATGCCAGCGGGGGTGAGGGGTGCGGTACTGCGCAGCGCGTAGCGCACTTCAGAGCCGTCATAAAATTTGACGCGTACTAACTATACCTACCTATTCATCTAAAGCAGTCTTTCCCAACGTGGGCGATAACGCCCCCTTGTGGGCGCTGCAGGCCTAAAGGGGGGCGGTAAGAGACCCAGAAAAAAAAGGGGGCATTGTGTAGGGCAGTGATGTCAAACCCCCGTCCCATGGGGCCCTTAGGGCCCCACGTGAGATATTTCTTGGCCCCACTTATCAGTTAAGAATCCCCACTTTTTTGTGTAAAAGGCCCCACCAGTCGTTTGAAATTCCCTCTTTTTTGTGTAAAGGGGGGCGTTAAAAAATAATTTATTCTTAAACTGGGCAGTAGACAAAAAAAGGTTGGGAACCCCTGATCTAAAGCATTCACCATTCCAAATAGTTGAATACCTATAATTTTTTACTTGCCTACCTTGATATAATTTCAGTATTTTCAACTGCGTTTAGGTTTCACTTCTGAAGTGTTTCGTTGAATAAAGTAATTATCAACAATGTTTATATAGCACGCTACCACAAAACTCGCGTGTTCTATTGCAATTTGCGATGCTTTGAGTAAGCCATCTGTATTTTAATCTTTGTTTTGCGATGTTTCATGTAAGGTCAGGTTGGTAATGCAGTGTTCGTTTTAAACAGCTTACACTACTTGTATTATTGTTTTAACAAACGTATAGCGAACTGGAATAAAAAAAAAATACATTATAATTATTGCAATGAATAATTTTGAATTATCAAAATTTACAATAGTATTGTGGTTGGAATTATGCAATAAACGCTCTCGCAGACAGGCGCGGCGCGACCGGTAGAACAATTTCCGTGAAGTTTGCATAGAAATGGTTTCATCAAATTCACGTCGCGCCTGTCTGCAGGGGCCTTTATCCCGGTGGTTTCGGAAAGACCGATCAAGTGAGAAATCGGAGTGAACAGTTAATTTTATGTCCTGTCTTTTAAGCGATCAATGAATTGATTGTCAACACTTATTAAAGAACCAGATCTTATGTTTTATTGTCTATCATATATACAAGTGGCTCAGATTTTTACTGAATTATAGACAGCTTTTTAAAAATGCATATTTTTTTACAAATAGTAATCATTTTCATCTTCTATAGACAGTCATTTCTATAAAAAGTATAATTTCTCTGCTTACCGAACCCAGTGTTTTTCATTAGCAAATCGTTATTTTAGTTGAAATTCAAATACCTTCAAAATAGTTAACCATTATCGCCAACAAACGAGTTTTATTACGGCTAGTTATCCACGCTAGAGTAACCGCGAATCATTTCACTATCGCGTTCGATTTCACTGCATTCTCCCGTGGCGCGTGCGCCGACTAAACGGAGCGAATGTACATGAAAAACCATTGTTACTCTCGTTAATGTGTGATGTGAAATCAAATGCTCAACGGTTGTAATCCGTTTTTTTACAAGCTCTAATTATAATCTACACACATCAAAAAAAGTTTGTGATCACTAGCAAAAGATGATATATTTGTGAAATTTAACGTTATCAAGAAAAAGTGTTTACGTTATATCTTTTTAAAAATAAAAATACAAAGATTGAAAAAAAAAAAACTTTATTTTATTTTTTTGTAACAAAAATTGAGTATTTCAATCCTAATGTACCTAATTGCAACAGAAATTTGATGGAAATAAAAATATCGTTTAACCAAACTTATACAACAATTTATTAATAGAAGGTTTTTATTTAATACGATCATGTGTGCGAGCCAGGGGAGGAGTTATCTCCTCCCCTGGCTCGCACACATGCGGAGATTCTCCTGGGCATGCTGAGGCCCACCTGTGATCCTTCCGTTGCCTGTACGTTGCCAGGGGCCACGGTATCCCTTTCGGACTTTCCCGCAACCCCGGCAGGCATTGGTCCTATCGGACCCCTTCACTTGCTGACATCTCTTTGAGGCGCGCGTGGAACACAACGCGCCGTCGACCCGGGCCTGGTCCTTATCGGACGGCGAGCTACCCATTGCTCACCGTCCGCAAGCCCGCGCCTACGGTGGCCGGGAATCGGCCTGCGATTCCCGACGCCCAGGGCGTCTCCTGCGGCGGCTAGGGGCGTGAGGGCGCGAAATTTGCCTCTCCCTCACGCGTTCTGCCTCCTCCTTCGCGAGCATTACTGCTTCGCAGAAGGAGGTGACGGCCTCCCATGCCCTCTCGCTCCGTACCATGGCCTGGACTAGGGCACGAGGACACGGCGATGCTCTGCCCAAGCCGGACAGACCTCCACCGTATGCTCAACCGTGTCCTCCGGGCGATCCACGCAGTGATGACACCCGGGCGTTTTCTCCCGCCTGATACGAAACAGGAACCTCCCGAAACAACCACGTCCGGTGAGGACCTGCGTCAGGCGGAAGGTGAGGACGCCGTGGCGCCTCTCTAGCCACTCCTCAAAGAGGGGACTTATCGCCGCAATAGTGGCGTGCCCACTTCTTATAATCCTCTTGGCATTCTTTCAATAACAACTTTCCTCGAAAAAATATTATAAATACGTTAAAATTGACTAAGTCAGGTTTCTAAATGAGCGTAAGCTTGGATTGAATTTCTTTTTATAAGGAAAAACAATTGAATTTGTTTTTTGTTTTATATTCTAATTCTATATTTTTAAGTAAAGAATCTAAAACGAAGAAGAAATTATAATACGAGTATAGTCTACCGTAACATAAAAGATTTCGATTTTTCAAACGGATCGCAACCTTTTTTTGAAATGTGTACTTTGCATTTTGTTTGCAAATGATTTTTTAATTTTTGACTGTAGCTACCTATGTGGAGATTTGTATTTACTAGCTTTCTCTCTCGTATGAGGCTGTGTTACTAGCACAATAGAAAAGATAATTACCAGCGTCGTCGGTGTACAGGTATTTCAATAATTGCCAATTAGTCCCCAGCGACCTTTAGTCAATTACATTGGGTTCAATGGTTCGGAGAAGTTGTGAAAGACATCGATGTATATACAGGCTGATATACTTTATGTATATGTCTAACTAGCTGACATGATACGTTACCCTTATCAAATTTTAATAATTCATACACTAAAAGACGTTCACTTTTTTCTGAATTTGAAGATATTCCGGGAACGTTTTCATTTTTTTATTTCCATAGGACGTGATTCGGACTATTACAAACATTTTAAAACAAAAAATATCCAAATCGGTCCAGCCGTTCTCAAGGAATGGGCTCACCAACGAACAGCATTTAATTTTTATTATAAAAAAATATTTTCTCTTTATAATATTAGTTTAGATAATAATGATAGCTTAGATTAATACAGAAAAATCTAGTTTGGTCTCAAGTTTCAAGTGTCAAAAGTTTTTCGCTTGCTAAAATCTTACACTAGATGGCATTGTATTAAAAAAAAAAAAACTTTTGACACTTGAAACTGACTTTTTCGGGAATAATGCTTTTTCGTTGCGTGACGATTTCTACCAGTTCACCTACACCTACCGCAAGCCGCGTTAAATAACTTCTTTCCAAAACTGAAATATTTCTATCGAAATTGTATTATCATAGACATAGTCATAAACGACCTCCAAGAACAGATACTTCACAAGTTTCTATTTACAAGTCATTAGTCTGTTTGCTTGTCTTAACACGCTTGTAAATCATGAAAGAGCCGCCACTTAGTCACACGATAATTACTTCCCATTGACTGAGATCAATAGAATACTAAATTGGACTTTGTTTACATGGTTACTGCCGGTTTTCACTTCGAATCTAGTTAATAAAAATCTGACAGAGAACGCACAACCTAAACCACTTGGTTTAGAACCAAATTTTGCACAAGAAGTCCTATAACGAAAGTGAGCACTAAGGAGGGAATTTATAAAAGTCGTCCCCTAAAGGGGTAGGAACAACATGGAACGTCTAATGGAAAGATAGAGGTCAAAAGAAATAGAGGCCGAAGTCCAAAACGGTAGTCCGATAAAATTTCTGAGTAACTTGTCTGGCCTGTCAGCACAGGCACGTGGCGGCAACACGTGGCGGTGGGCCGCGGAGGCCTGTCAGCACAGGCCCGCGGCAATAGCCCGCGGCGGTAGGCCGCGGAGGCCTGTCAGCACAGGCTCATGGTTGTAGCATGTGGAGGTAGCTTGCGGCGGTAGCCCGCAGGTAGGTCAGGCCTAAGATAGCCTCGCTAGCATGCGTAGGTAGCGTGCAGGATTGAGTAAGGGGTCCTGCCCTCAGCCCGTACGAAGAACCCCTAGGTCAGGGCACACAGAATTCTGAGGATCAGGGAATAACTTTTCACAAGCTCTGCAAGCGGAAACGAAATGCTCAAGCGTCCCCAGAAAGTAAATTAGTGTTGTACCCCGATCCTAGTGATGTGATTAGGAACTTACTAATTGTGATATTTTAGCATCACTCGACTAAATATAGTTGTGAGTCCACACAACGCTACAAACTGGAGGAAGCTATCAGCGCTGCACTCCACCAGGCCACCGCCGATCGTAACAGATGGAGAAAGACCGTTGACAATTTGATACGGAGTCACGATTCTCAGCAGTGAAAGAGCGATTGAGAAGAAGAGGGAAAGGGGATGAAAGATTGTATAGAAATTCGTCATTTTCACTGATGAGATTTCCCATTGTGCACACGTTTTGTGCCTAAAAAGAGGCGGTTAAGTGTCTCCTAGTGTTATTGCAAACAGGCATTAGTTACATAAGCAAGTGAACTTGACAATTTTCGAGGTCGAGAACACGCGTGGTCACAGATGTTTGACTAAGAATTATGTTAATTTGACATACATATTCTTTGCATTTTACAAATAGTTTTGTTTGGAAACATGTGGAATATTTTTATTAAAGAAACAATAACATTATTTTTGTTTTGGCGTCAAAAATAGACCTAGAGTAGATACTTCCTGGTATATCTACAAACACCTTTATTAGGTAGGTACCTAGTCATTCTTTTTCCTTTGGCAACTGACACTTTGACTTTTGGTGTACCGTAGTCTTGTTCTACAACTATTACGGTACTAGTAAATTCTTAAGCGACCTATAAAGGAGCAATTAACAGGTTTTTTTGAAGTGAAAACTTCTTTAGGCGCGTTTAGCGCTTTTTGGGTAAACAAAAATCATGGAACTCGCGTCATCGTCACCGCACGCTTCCCAAGAGCTATATGTATACGCAGCTGTATGTACATAGATATACCTCCGTGCGTTATTTTATTAGTATACATTATATATATACAAAGAATATATCTCTCTACATTTATATCCATATATGAGTCAAAAATAATAGCTCGACGATACAATTCACAAGTTTCTTAGTTTTCACTTCTATCGGCAGTCCCCAAAGACTGCCTCACATGTTTTTTTTTTCTGAAACTTTTCAACAACTCTTCTTGTACTTAACTCAAAATGTAAAGTCCAGTAAAATGATTCTGAAATACTAATCAAAGTGCACTGCGTATGTTTTAAAAATTACCTCTTTTATTACCTCGGGGACAAGGCGGATAAGGCCGCCAAATTTTGCGTCGCTAGTATACCTACACTACCTATGTAGGTATATCCAAAGACAAAAGAAAAATTGAAGAGTTGTTTAGAGTCCAATGTGTTTGAGATAACCTTGAGAAGCTCTTAGCGAAATTCGAGATTATACGACGGAATGTAGGTTTTTCGGAAGATCAATGTCTTTTCATTTGTTAGTAGAAAGTGTAATTTAATTCAGTATGTATCATGCTGGTTCGTTATGTCCTTTAATGAATCGTTTTAGTCACTTTCCTTGAAAAGACTGGTAGTAATTACTATTCCTTTAATTCTTGTGATTAATGAAAGACATCTCTTTAAAGTTGTAATACTTACTAACTTTGAAAACTACTCTTGGCTTCAATTATTACTATATTCTACTATTCTATTATTACTCTATTCTACTATTCTTTTATTTGCCTAACTTTTAATATTTAAAAATCCCAAACAATGAATTATGCTGAAAAATCTCCTTGTTTTTTACTTAGAAATATTAGAATCATGGTTACTAATAAAAAGAGTATGAACAGAACAACTGCCCGTAATTCTAACCATTCGTAAGTAGTAACTGAAGTGACCTTGCATTGTTCTCAAAATATTAGTCAGAACCGATCTTTATACAATCTTAACGAACCATTTGATTCTACCACCAGTATATCTCATTCTTACATATCTGTTTTTAATAATAGCTGCTGTGATACTCAGACTAAATAAAAAACAAGACAGAGCGCTGTCAACAGTGAAGTGATGCCGGTTTCGTAAACATGTGTGCACTTTGTGTGGTGTAGTTTTATTGTAGTGTCATTTTTAAAGGTTGTAAATGTGTGCGTGTGAGCGTGTATGTACAGAGCGACGGTGTAGTTTTGGCATGCTTCACTGTATTGTTCGCAGCGCTCTGGCTTGGTTTTTTGTTTGGTCTGAGGTGTGATATTTTAATAGTTTTACTAGTTTCCGCCAGCGGCTTCGCCCGCGTGATATCTTTATAAATTATATCCTGATAATCAGTGATAATATAGCATTCTACTGGTGAAAGAATTTTTTAAATCGGTCCAGGAGTTTTTGAGTTTATTCATTACAAACAACATACAATTCTTTTTTCGTTATAATATATATTTATAATAGTGTAAGTATATTAGTAAATTCAAAATATTTTATTTCACTTATACGACTTATGAAACATCAGAAGCTATGTGCACGGTTGCAATTGGTTGTTTCCTATGGAGAAGAGCCGGCAAGAAACTCCACGGTTGCTCTTTTAAAAATAAGTGGCTTTTACAATATTTTCAAATAACAGTGTTATTAGGTATGGGAGGACAGTGACAGGTCTTTCAACAAGTACCAGGTACTTAACAGAATAATGATGGTCAACAAATCTACAGTCCACTAAGCCTACAGCGTTCTCACATTCACAAAATAGAAAAGAATCTATATAAAAATAAATAAATTAATAAAAATAAAAACGTATTTTAAACGAAATAAAAACCGGTATTCATCTTGTAATAGGTACTGCCTTTCTGGTACCTGCCGAACCGGAAACTTAGCGGACGTATCTTGTGGATATGACTCTGTGATATGACTAGTTAACGAATTCGACCTAGTTTAAGAAATACTATTCATTGAACCATGTAGAATGCTACTAAGATCTTTTTGCTCTTGAATGACATTGACAGGGTTTTTGGTAATCATTAATTGTGAAATGGGTTTGGGAAATTGTATTGAAAAAAACAAGATGGCGGCGTTAGTTCCGATTTTGAGCTCCCGCCAAAAGTTCTTTGTACAGTTGTATGTATTTGTTTTTTTTTTTTTTTGTTTGTACATCGTATATTTAAAAAAAAAGCGAAATTTTATTTAAATAAAGTTAATAGACAAGATGAGAAGTAGAGGAAGACATCCAATATCATAAAAGAAACCAAAATAGAAAAAATTATAGAAAAAAATGTTGAGTGTAAAATTTGATGCGTTAGTATTTAAAACAGTTGTGTTGTTATGAATTCTATGTGAAAATATGAATTGAATAAATGAGTTAATAAAAAAATATCATGAGGTACTTTCACTACTACTTTCGTACTTAAATTACATGACCAGCGTATTTGGCAAATTTCATTATTGGACAAACAGACGATTTGACGAATTTCAAATTTGTCGAATTGCCGATTTGACAAAATATCAGACTTGACCAGTGTCGTGTAACCCATTCATGTCTGTGGAATGACGCGAGATTTTTTTTTTTGTAAATATTATTTTTAAGTTAGATTCTTTTGTTCGTTTTTTTTGCAGTTTTCAAGATCTGTCATATGTCTTGTTGATATACTTACTCTTTTCGGAGACCTTCGGGATTTTTCGTTAACGTTTGTCGAGCTTCAAATTAAGCGAACGTTTTTCTCACTCTCTGAAATCCGAGAGACATTTCTCTCTCTCTTCGAAATCGAGATACGTGTCTAAGTCTCTAGATCTTTATAGAGACAGAGACGTCTTTGTACAGAAAATATTATTTCAAGTTTAAAGTTGTCTGCTCGGGGGCAGTGACAGTATATTAGTGCACAGAATACTTAAGTTAAAAATGTAAACCAAGGCCTTTTTTGTGTTTACTGCGCGTTCAAACACAATTACCTTCTCCATGAATCCCCATATCAAACATAAGGTACTGAATATGAAACCCCAAATAAGTAACTAAAGGTTAACATGAAAAGTTTTTCCATTATCTATATGTTAATATTAGGTACTATCGAAGCAGTTTTAAAACAAAATAATCCCGTGAACAGAATGACCATATCTGTTTAAAGCTTTGTGCAGACTAGCGCGACGCGACAGCGCGACGCGACATCGGTTATGGTTAAACCGTGTTTTTTTCTTAGAAATGGTATTGTTCGAGTCGCGTAGCGCCGTCGCGTCGCGCTGGTCTGCACGAGCCTTAACACTCCCCTATTTGCGTCGACCAATGAAACAAAAAAGTACATAGTAATATTTTGTGGATTTTGTTTTTTTGTTGTTCGTGTGTTTTGTAGGCTCTGTTACAATAATCACATTTATGTCTGCCATAATGGCATTTAAAAAAACAAGGGACACATCAATAATTTGATGCTGTGATACTATTGGTTGATGATATTTCTATAGTGGCCGAGCACAACAAGCAGAAATAGTCTTTACGGTGCTTAAATGTGGAATTCTTCGATAGTACCTACCTTTAAACAGCTACGTAGTGGTCGGTCAACCTTGATAGTCAGTGGCGGTGGGATGAATTTGTTAGTAAGCAAGAAGTTTCACAGAAGTTAAATATTTTGATCTTCCTCATAACCATTTGGATTGTTTGACCAGGAAATGATAAGCGTAACACCGAATGATGAAGAAAACCGAAGATTGATGCTCGAAAATCGTATTGTTACTAAAAGATTGATGAATATATATTATGTTGATAAAAAAAAAGAAAGAAAGAAAAAGTATTTATTGGGACAAGCACAGGAGATCTTAATTAAACTAAACACACACTCACTAAAATTAAAAATAGAAAATTCAAACAAAGAAAAAAATAAAATAAAACGGAAAGCCCTGGGCGAGGCCAAAAGGCCTTATATATTTATATTGATGAATTTATATAGAGGAAGGCCAAAGACAAGATGGATGGATTGTGTAAGGAATGATATGAACGAAAATGGAATGACGGGAAGAATGGACGAAGAAAACGGGTTATTCCGACCCCAACTACAGGGACAAGGACAGGAAGATGATAATGATGGTTTTTTGAATATCTAGTTTTTCGTCATAATCAAATCTCACCAGAAAGAAGTCTCATGAGACTCCCCAAACATCGTCACAGTGAGTTCTCTTTCAATTACTTACTTACTTAACTTTGAAGTACAGACGCCAGCACGTCAACCTACTACAATCTGTAAAATTTCTTTAATAGATTTTCAACTTTATCACTAAAGCATAAGGTTCAAAGTCGATTGGGAAAGTTTGACAGTTTCGGGTAGGTTGACCTGCTGGCGTCTGTTCAAGAAGAATTTCAACATATTATTCTTTTTTTTAACTTTTATTACGACGAAAAAATATAAGTACTCAAAAGCGAAAAATAAAAACCTTTTAGTCTAACTTTACTCCTAAATTAAGGTAAATTATTAATTTTGAGTTTGCGCCAAAGAAACAATCAACGAAGATCAATAAATTATCATGTAATTTGGCGCCATTTTCAGGCTACCAAGCTCCTCCTATTTTTCGGCGTTCAAAAAGGTAAAAATATAAAAAAAAAAACTTTTACGTGGATCTGAGAAACTTCCGTTGTTTTCAATTGCTCGTCTCGTTCTCATTGTGGTGAGTATAAATTATTTAAACTGTATAAAATAATGATGCTGCAGACTAACCAAATCAAATGGTTTTGAAAGTTCAAGCGCAATAAACAAAAAACTATTCGTCTACTTTTTGCTAGTATCTATTGTGAATAGCTGTAGGAGCCTAACTAGTCATTATTTTCAATGTCAACTAACACAGGCCTTGATGATATCCAGCGGATTTTGATGCAATTATATTTAAACAAAATAAAATTATTTTAATGACAACAGCTCCATTTATGCTAAATTCAAATTCAAATATATTTATTTTGGGACAACTAGATCCAAGGGTTAGTTATACAAAAAACTTAGAAACTATTGTTAGTACTATACAATTACAAACAATAACACTCATCATAATAATAGGTACCTATCTAGAACACACAAAAATAAAAATACCCCTGTGCTGAGACACCCCGCCCCGTCAAGATAACCAATAGGGAGATACCTCACTAGAAATCACCAGACGAACGAAATGCCTCAACACAGGTGCACGAACATCTTCAGCTACTGTTTTCTAAAGGCAGCCCGCGAAATTTAAATTTTCTCACGTTTTTTGCAATTTTCTGGTCAGTGTCAAGTTTTATTTTGATCAAAATATAATATGCGACCATAGCAAATATTAAAGTAAAGTTTATAAAGTGTGTCATAGCCAATAGTGTCATCACACACAATGTCTTGTTTTCTTCCTTTTTTATTTGTTTGTATATTGGCACCTTGCAGCTATTTACTAATAGCTAATTAGTCATTATTTAATCGTGTTTTTTTATGTTGTGCTGTTTTTTGTGTGCACTAAATAAACGATTTATTTTTCTATCTATCTATTTCATAATCAACAGGTTTTAACAAATAGGTAAGTCGTAGACACCTTCTTTTAAGTATGGAGATACCTATACCAGAAGACCTCGCTCTTCCATAACTATGTGTACAACATACAAAGCCTCTTAATAACAGAATTTTAACAAAGTAGATACAGACGCCAGCAGGTCAACCTACCCGAAACTGTTAAATTTTCCTAATCAACTTTGAACCTTATGCTTCAGTGATAAAGTTGAAAATCTATTAAAGAAATTTAACAGATTGTAGTAGGTTGATGTGCTGGCGTCTTTACAATAAAAAAAACTAGAACTAGAGAATTTAAAAATAATAATAATGAATTAAATACTTGAATTCGTAATCTCAGATAATTTATACTTTATCCCCACTTGTTCAACTGTTTCAGCATTAGTCATTCTGAATCAGTTGAGTAAGTGTTGGTTTTGTATTTACAGAATTATAATTATTGATACATCTTTGTAAGTTAGATTTGTTCCATTGAATGACTTTTTCATGAAATCATGACATTTAAGAACAAATGAAACTTAGAAAGATGTACTCTTTTTGTCCTTCAATATATTATTACCCTATCCCAACTTATCATCATCATGGTCATTTCACCCGAAGGAGGTTCACCTCTGGACAGAGGCCTCCCCCAAGCGTCGCCAATTTGACCGGTCCTGTGCTTCTCGCATCGAGCGGATTCCCGCGGAGGCCTTTATCGGAGGCCAACGCGGCCTTTTGGTACTCGGTCACCACTCCAGAACCTTTCGGCCCCATCGGCCATCCGTTTTGAGAGCAATGTGGGCTGCCCACTTCCACTTAAGTTTGGCAATTCCTCGGGCTATGTCTTGAACTCAAAGCATTTATTTCAATTAAACCATTTACAGGCACTTTTGAATTGTCATGAAGTCGGTTAGTCAAAAATATGAAGCTAGTTGCCCATTCCAAAGCGTAGTAGGTACCTATGGAGAAGAACAGGCAAGAAACTCCACGGACACTCATTTAAATATAAAATTTTATACAAAATATTGGTTACATCATTCATGTTGAAATTATGCATGTGAGGAAAGACGTGCACGTTTGTAAAAGCGTCCGTAATAAAAAGAAAAAAAGAAAGAACCATTCAAAAATTTAAAATAAGCCATGGCAGCTAAGAGAAGACCAGTCCCAACTGACGGCGCCCGTTCTCGAACATGACCCATGGATTAGCACCATTCAGCTCAAACATTTTGATGGGAGCTAAATGATCCAACACACGCGCCACCATCAGCGAGACATCTGAGTGAGCATGACATACTCACAGCCGCCAGGGCACATTCAAGTCAATGAAAATGAAATGAAATGAAATGAAAAATACTTTATTGCACAATAGGTTTTGCAGTGAATACAGTAAAAAAAAAAGTTACACTTTACAAATGAACACTTGTATGCTACAACAATGGTGGGGGTACTGTCCTCTTAGATAGGCTATACAATAGCCTGTAGTAAAGAGAATCAGTGCCGTATCCCTCTAGGAGTGGAAAATCAGTTGCTTAGTGTTTTTGTACAATTCAATATTTTAATTATTAAGTATAGTAACGCAAAACAAAAGAAAATAAAAAGATAATAATTAATGAAAATGCTTGAAAGTATAAGTATATATTTTATATGTGTGGAATGTGAGTGGGGGTGTGGTGGGGAATGTGTGTTTGCGAGTGTCTGTATGTGTGTGAGACGTAAGTGTGTGTGTGTGTGTGCATGTTTTGAGAATATATATGTTGCGAGTAGACGTACTTATGATAGTGTAGTAAACAAGGATTCGGTTTCCTCATACGTTTTGTCTAGTAGGTAGGAGCGGACTGCTGATTTACATTCTTGAACAGATAAGGGATAAATTGAGACATTTGCATTAATTTTGTTATACAAGAAAGGGCCAAGATAGAAGAAAATTTTTTTCGTAAAAGAGTAGCGGGTCTGTGGAAGGGAACATATTAAATCTTTACGACGTTTTTTAAGTTTAACATAGGGAGTAGAGTGATGTTGTAACAAGATTGCATGATAAATAAACAACTGTCGAACGTTAAGAACGTTGCAACTTTTATATAATTGAGTGGTGGAAAATAAAATTGGCCGAAATGTTGCAATCTTTAGTATTGCCCTGTGTGCAATCTCCAAAGGAAGTAGCGTGGTTTTTGAAGTACCACCCCAGCAGGAAATGCAGTAAGATAATATTGACTGACAAAGTGCGTAGTAAACATTGCGGATAATAAAATGGTTAGCTACAAGTCTAAGAGTTTTAAAAATAAATATCAATTTTCGCACCCTACTCGTCAGTGCCTCCACGTGGGCTTTAAAGTTTAAGGTATTATCTAAAATTACACCCAAGTATTTAATTTTGTTAACAGGCTCTATTTGACTGCAGTTACAATTCTGTGTAATATGTGTGAGACATGTGTGAGCAGTGAGGGATAAATGATTTTTTGGCTGGGATGTTGCGCTAATAGAAAATGTGATGAATTTGGTTTTGCTTGTGTTGAGTGTGAGGGTGTGAGCCAGAAGCCAGTCAAGGGTGGAGTCAAGACCCGTTTGAGCTTGAACTTGAAGTTCTGACCAAGAGTCTGCGAAAAAAGTTATTGCGGTATCATCAGCGTAGGTTACAATCTTAGAATTTGGAATGGAGAGATTGCAAAGGTCATTAATAAAAACAAGAAACAATGTAGGCCCAAGAATACTCCCCTGTGGGACACCATATTTAATAGGCAGCTCGTCACTTACGTGGTTTCCTATTTTAACGACTTGCGTTCGATCTGTGAGGTAACTATGGAAAAACTGGAGTTGTGGTCCTCTGACACCTATATTTTCTAGTTTTTGTAAAAGGGTTTTAATGGGAACGGTATCAAACGCTTTCGCGAGGTCTAGAAACACTGTAAGTACTTTTTTATTGTTATTAAGGTTTGAAACAATAAAAGTCGTTAAGTCATGTACTGCGTCAGAGGTGGACTTCTTTACGCGAAACCCAAACTGCTGTGGTGAAATAAGATTAAAGTGCTCTAAGTAATCTCTCAGCCTTTTATTAATGAGGCGTTCCATTACTTTGGACAGAGCACTTAATACTGCAATTGGTCGATAGTTATTGGCTGAGTTCCCATTGCCACCCTTGAAGATGGGGTGAATAAGTGCCCTTTTAAACGAAGTGGGAAAAACAGAGGTTTGAAAAGAGAGATTAAAAATGTGGCTAACGATAGGTGCCAGAGTAGCGGAGTACCTTTTCAGAATGGTGGCTGAGATCCCGTCCCAGCCAGTTGCTGCACTAGATTTCAGAGAATGTATAGTTTCCAGAACTTCAGCGTCGTCAGTTTCTTCGAGGACAAACGAAGAAATGAAACCTTGACCTTGGTTCTCCTGCATATCTCTTCATTTCTGATTCAATCACGCAGGGAAAACTCCAAGCATAGCCCCCTCTATTGACCTTTGGGTGAATTTTAGCCCGAACGAATAGCTCAAACTAACTTAATTACTCCTAAGTTACAATTAAATAGCCATAAGCTCACGTGACGTAAGTTATGGTCAACTCCGATATCAATTACTAGAACACAATACCATATTGCATCAGTTACCGTGATTTATAACAACTTAAAGTACTTTAGATCCAAGTTAAGGCAAGTAGGGCCTTTTGTAAAATGTGTCAATGTGGACCGCATGCGTCGCTTAGCTTATGTGCTCGTAGTAAATCAGTCTATGTACGTACCTTATTAAGTGATGTTGGCGCACCGTGCACTGTTGCATAATGGTGAACGCTTTGTAAACGGAGATGGCGTGTGCGCTGCATTACAGTGCATTCATAGATAAACCAAGATAAAAAATCAACGGGTTGCACTCCGGGAGTGCCGGCAGAAGTGGAAACTTGAATATTAACGTTGTGCATTTTTGATATTTTGGAATGGTTAGGGAATAATTTTGCACGAATTGCTTTAATTATCAGTATAAAAGTACTATCATTTATGTGGGAAAATACAATATTCATTTATTGCGCTATCGTGCACAAACATGACAATCTTACGAATTTTCGATCAGGTCACGAGTCCTGACGCGAGTTTAACATTTTTTACCCATCACAAAAAAAGTGCAGCTAAAGAAGTTTTCACTTCAAAAATTAATTAAACTTTTTCTGAGTTTTAAGTGCCTAATCGCTGAAAATCACTGTAAATTGTATTTGGTCTAAAAGTCTTCTCATGTTGGTCCATTTAAATGGAGAGACCTCAACCCCTGTCATACAGAATGTCCTAGTTTAGGGTCGAGAACTCGAGATTGATGTAACGTTTACTGAAGTTTTGAAAATAAATGCTTATTAAGTAGGTACTATTACCAATCTTGAAGAAAGATGATTATGAAGTTCCTTTACATTAATTCAGTAAGCAAGCATAATGATATTTATCTACTATCATATCGTAACATTCGAATTATAAACTTCAAAACGAGTTTATATTGACATACTTTATAAACACAATACCGAAATTTAAAAATAGAATCATAATTATTATGACACTTTTTTTCTAACAAAATAATCGGGTTAGGGGTCATTCGGCCCACTATGGAACTGGGCCCGCGGACCAGTTACCCCTTTTAAAAATTGATAATGGTTAACTGGGCCCACATCTGTTTTGATTCAATCAAGCGAAGGCTGGCTTAAAATGGTTTATATATAGATTTTTTTTGATTTTATTATATATTTGGTTAATAGATTTTGAAAAACAAAAAAACAAAAAAATAAAAAAAATGGATAAAAAAATATACTTAATGAAAAATAAAATTAATGAAATGTTATGATATTAATATCGAAAATCAAATTATCTACAAAAGTGACATCGAAATACCTAAATATCGAAAGTACAATTTCATTTTCATTTCATTTTTCATTTCATTTATTTATTCATTAACAAATAACATTGTGTTGAACATTACATATTAAATTAAATAATCGCATGCAGACGCGCCGTTCGGTCACAGTTTTAACCTAACCTAACCTATTTGACCCAGTTCAAAATGATGAATCATACAATCTACCTGCGACTAGATAATTAGAAAATGGTGAAAACATTTCTGCGGGAGATTTTAGGTATGATTCGTCATTTTGAACTGGGTGAAATAGGTTAGGTTAGAACTGTGACCAACTGCGCGTGAGCCGAGCGAGCGCAGCGAGCGGTGCCGCGGCAGCGGCCGGCGAACGCTACGTCCAAGTTGCTCGCAGATTTTATTTCATCATTTTCTAATTATTCGGGGAACCGTGTTCCGACATGATAATATTCGCTAAACCATACGTTAAATGTTTGCAGTGGAGGACAGACTAATGACTAATAGCAATTCGTTGGCAGAATGTGTCAATTTCAAATCTACCTACATTTTTTCCACACATAATAACCACATAATCAAAATGTGTTAGATATTTTATCGAGTAGGTATTTTTAACGTAAATATAATGAATTTGGGTGTATTAAATGTTGACATTTTAAATGTAGGTATAATGACTATCGATATTTTTAATCATTAGATATTTTTATCACTCGGCATTTCAATGTTAGACATTTTAGGCTTAAGTATAACACCATTTTAAGCCAGCCTTCGCTTGATTGAATCAAAACAGATGTGGGCCCAGTTAACCATTATCAATTTTTAAAAGGGGTAACTGGTCCGCGGGCCCAGTTCCATAGTGGGCCGAATGACCCCTAACCCAATAATCCTACAAAACAATTTTTTTTTCTATTACGATACGGGGCAAATCCAAAAAGTTAATATCACTAAGCAGTTTCCATCAGCTTTTGTAATAGAAAGTTACGGGGACAGCAGCACCGTTCTAGCGCATGCGCGGTGATGTGCTGGCTGCAGACGCCATTCATACATGAAGTTGTACTGACTTTCGTGGTATTTTTTTATTCTTGATCTTTAACTTTGATCTTTTATTTAGTAGGTTATATCCCAATGTATATAAATTAGTGTAAGAAACTGCACATAACTAGGTATTAAAACACTCGTGTGATAATTTAAAAACCTCGCCGTTTTTAAACACACACTCGTATTTTAATGCCCCCCCTCATTATGCAACAGTTTCATAAACTATTATTTTGGTACCTATGTTACGAGGCGACATCTTTGCCTTTGTCATCAACATCACCAACAACAACATTACAGCCGAAAGATATCCACTGCTGCACATAGGCCGTTCCCAACCTTTGCCTTACTATGGAATAACAATTACAGGGTCAAGTTATTCATTTTTAGCAACAATTTATAAAATTACGTCAGTGTTTTTGTCATTCCACAGTTTAAGGAAAATGTTCTGTGCCTAAGGAAAATGTTTCTTACTAAATAAAAACTAGTTTATAATAATAACTGTCTTTAAGAATACCTAAATAAACCAAGACTCGGGTTTTAATGAATACGTTGGGGAGGTTTTATACAGTTGGGGATTGCCCAAAGATGTTACTCATCGGTCAAGCGAACGTGTCGAGAATCACGTTTATTTATTATTCATGCAAATTATTGGAAGTAGGTAAATAAGACAGAGTTTTCTTAAAGAAACGTTTGTAGAATTTTATTTGCCTGTTTAGATATTAAATTAACATTTACAGCTACTTTTAAACGTCTCAACGTGTTTCGAATACGCTTTATTTTTTGTTGTTGTAATATTATTAACTGTAGTAGTTTAAAGAGAATTAATAAAATGTTTTCTAATTTTTGCCGTACTTGCAGTCATAGTGACTGCAAACATTTTTCTTTACACATAAAATAAAAGAAATGAGGGAAGTGGAGATAGAGGGGAGTTCAATATAATAATAGGCTGGTATTATTATATTAAACTGCCTTCTCTCTCCTTTTCCCTCATATCACTATTGTCAGAGGAGGAACGAGAATTGATCACCATGCTTGCTCAAGACGAGTTGACGATTTACAAGTTCAATGATTTTTATTAATTATTTTCTGTCTTTTGTTACAGGTACGTAAACTCCAGCTGAACAACACCACAATAAGGTTTCAATTTATTCTCTAATCTAGTTTAAAACCAAACTTACATTATTCAAAAGATGCACCCTCTAAAGTCGAACGAGCAACAAACAAGTGCGTTCAAAATTTACCTGATAAGGAGCTGCGCACACTACAATCTCAAGTTAAAAGATAATGTATCTCGGAGCAATTTACTAGAACATTACACGGTACAGCACAAAATAATTGATGTCAACGGATGCTCTTGTAAGGTAACTTGAGGTAAATAATGTTAACTTGAGGTAAATTATGTAGTTAACTTAGCAGAGTTTATGGTTTTAATTCGGTTTAATGTTAAGATTAAAGTTCGTTTAGAGTCGTTGTTAGTTTTGATAATTTTGGATTGAAAATGGCACTTTTAAATACATTTAACAAGCCGTGTGCCCTCGATTGGATTTCCCATCGGTACCTTCACCCCTTTAGGAGCTGTATTTTCAAAAAAATAAATCGGTTTGCCACAGATTAATACAGATGGGACACTCCGCAAAATCATTTAAATAAAAAGTGACTCTTGCTACAACACAATAAAGTGCAATTCAGGTCGCACAGCGCTAATTACCTACAGTTATATTCACCTAAAAGTTGCCTCTCTTTCTATCGCGCAACTCTTAGATCTTCTGACTACGTTACACACACTGAATTGGCCCAATAAGTCTAGTCCGTTTTTTTTTTTTTTTCCGGCTATTGCATCTTGCAGTTGACCTCAGAAGAGGTTCGTAGCTGCTTAACCGGACTTTCCTGTGGCTGCCTTAAGCTTCTACACTCAAAGCCTCCAGCCAGGGTAAAAACTATTCTAATTATAAACTAGGCGAGCGCTCGCTAAGGGCACCCCCTGTGGGGTACGAACCTCGGCTTAGGGCGTCGCTGGGGGGAAGACAGCAAGATGGGACAGGCTGGATCAAAGATAAATTATTATTATTAGTCGGGGAGTTTAAAGCTACTGGCTCAGCATCGACGCGGGCTGGCGCATCGTCGAGCAAGGGTCGGGGGGAGTCTAGTCCGCCGCGTAGGTTGTAGCTTCATACCTAAACTGCGGAGTTGCCCATCTGTATTCATCTGTGATAATGCTCACTTTCGAACTCTTGTACACAATTTCATGCTTCTAGACACTGCGGTTTCAGTCAGTTGTCAGTGAAAGAATGAATTTATTTAATATTTTTATTAAGTAGATATTGCAGGGCTATTATCTGGACTTGACAGCTATCAATATAAAATCATGATAAAAAAAAATACAACTATATTTTTTCCCGGAGAGATTTTGGTATCAGGTTTCTCTGGTTTGGTTTTCGCTTGAAATACCTAAATATTTTTGGTCTACTCAAAAGGACGATTAATATATTCTTGATTGTGTGTTTGCCGCATAAATGAAAATGTGACTGATTGATTCAGTGGCTATGAACTAACTCTAATTTCATGCGAGTCGTTAATTTATCTGTCATCGAAACAGAGACATAGTCTCGTTAATGGAATCATTAGTGTAATAAATTAATAATAGGCTAGTATTATTAATACCAGCCTATTATTGTCCCACTGCATGGCAAATACATCTTTCAGGGGTCATCATCATTAGGGGTGAGGCGTATTTATCGTAACAGATATTTAAAAATAATAAATAACAATTGTTCCTAACAATATAACTTATCTGTTACTTAAAATAACAGACCTTCAAAGACTGTTACCGCGGCTGTTACTGTTATTTCATTGTAACAATCCCCACACAGACTGTTACCACGGCTGTTACTTACGTACACACTCACAAAAAGGAAGGAATATAGCAAGGTTATCAATGTCTCTCTCTCTTTCTCATTAAGGAATGACCCGTGATAAAAAGAGAAACACCTATCATATATTACTTCGAAATATTTGTACTTCTCGCTCTTACTAAAGCGCTACTAAACTAAGCAAAAAAGAGAAGCACTTAGTATTTATTATCCCTAAAAATGCAGTTGGTGGTCTTACAAGAACAAACATTTACTAAAAATTGACTACTAATTATATTACTTCGAAATATTTGTACTTCTCGCTCTTACTAAAGCGCTACTAAACTACGCAAAAAAGAGAAGCACTTAGTATTTATTATCCCTAAAAATGCAGTTGGTGGTCTTACAAGAACAAACATTTACTAAAAATTGACTACTAATTATATTACTTCGAAATATTTGTACTTCTCGCTCTTACTAAAGCGCTACTAAACTACGCAAAAAAGAGAAGCACTTAGTATTTATTATCCCTAAAAATGCAGTTGGTTGGTGTTTGTTCTTGTAAGAACAAGAACAAACATTTACTAAAAATTGACTACTAACTTATTTCGTGTTAGGTACCTGTTACTGACTAGTGCTTCCTAATCAAAACTTCGGATACGATTTTTGACTCAAAACGAAAAGAAATAAAGAAGATATTCAATTGAGATTTAAATACGTATAAATATCGTCCGTACAAAAATAACAGGCTGTTATTTAAGAACAGATCCAATAATAAAATAACCCATCTCTACTTCTCATACAGAGAAGGCATGAGTATTGATCACGACAATTGCTCATGGCGGATTGGCGGTTTCAGTCTTATATGAATTACATATTCCCAAGTCCAGTTCAGTCCAGTCTTTTATTATTTTTCCCATCGGGGATTATAAGCGTCATGTTTTGTTCTGTGTTGTCCAAACAAATTTTAATGCGAAAGTAAGTTTTTTTTGTTTATTTATTTGTTTGTTTGTTTGTTACGCTTTCACGCTAAAACGGCTGAACGAATTTGAATGAAATTTGGCAAATGGGTAAACCATGACCAGGGCTAGGACATAGGATAATTTTAATCCGGGTAAGTTCCTGTGAGATAGTTCCCGACGTCCACAAGGGCGAACCCGCGGGAAAAAGCTAGTTTATTATAAGTCCAGGTTTCTTCACGATGTTTTCCTTCACTGATGTCAGTGATGTCCAAGACAAAAGAAATTACATATAAAAGCGAGGCCTTAAACCACTGGGACATCATGATGACGACCATCATCATAATTCAAATTAAGTCTAATTAAATATCCGCGTTCCATAACTCCAATAGATTACTCCAGCCTATCACGTTATGATTAAAAGATAAGTATTTAAATTACACTGACCTGGGGCCCATTATGACGTATAAATGCCACCATTTTTCCAGTGTGAGTGAGGGACGCAGCTATACAAGGCCGATAGCACCATCCTTTTTCCGCAGTTGAATAATGATGGATGATTAATACTTCATAATACGGCCCTGTTGCTAAGCGATTAATCTGTCCAATCTCTACAAATCCCTGTCGATAAGGGTGTTTATTGTATTAAGTTAATAAATACGTCACTGAGGCACGTGGTTTGAATGGAAAATGTTTTTTGTTGTGGGGTTTTGCGATAATCTTAGTAACGGCTATTATAGTAAGTATTAAAAAAATATATATCTTTTAGCTGAACTAAATATTCTTGTGATGTGTGACGGAGATTTCAAGTTCAGACGCCAGCCCATCAACCTACTACAATCTGTCAAATTTCTTTAATATATTTTCTACTTTATCACTAAAGCATACGGTTCAAAATTGATTGGGAAAATTTTAAAGTTTCGGGTAGATTGACCGTCGTGTTCGTCTGTATGTATATTTTCTTTGTTGTTGAGCTATCTGTGTAAGCGCGAATTTCGCCAATGAAATTGAACGCGATCAGGACATCAAAACCACGTTCAGGAGTTGTCAGTGTCATCGTTGTTACGGAATATTTATTTATTTATTTATTAAAACTTTATGCACAAGTAAAAAAAAAATACTGTACAAAGGCGGACTTAATGCCTGAGGCATTTTCTACCAGTCAACCTTAGGGTGGAGCAGAGACAAAACATGGCAGGTGCAACATAAGTAATAGATAACTTTGAAATGAATACTTACTAATACATACATACATAGATACATACATATAAACCGAATAAACTTTGTCAGGAGAAATAACGATAGGTAGAGGAGAACACAAATCCAGCAAATCAGCACTGCAAAGATTCTGCCAACTTTTCACGAATATGTTCACGTGCCTTCAGTTTGAAAGATAACCGACTGGTTGCCATCCTGATGTTCAGAGGAAGCGCATTCCAAAGAAATACCGCCTGGACAAAGAAAGAAGAGTGAATAAAACCAGAGCGGTGAGAAGGACATCGTAGAAGATGATTGTTGGTAGAACGAAGATTTTTACTATGAGCAGAGCATAGGTATTGAACATGGGAAGTCAGGTAAGAAGGAGTAGTGGGTTTGTCGAGTATAGAATACAACATAGACAGAGCCCTCAACTCTCTACGCTGACTATTGACACTGACAGCTGTTGAACGTAGTTTAGATGTGATAATCGCGTTCAATTTCATTGGTGGAATTCGCCCTAAGTTGAGGTCAAAGTGAAATTAATCCCGCGCGGGTTACAGGACCAAATTCGCTCGTGCCGACTGCGTCAACCAACTTTAATGGAGGTGGATTACAGGTCGACAGCATTCGCTCACGCCGACTGTCAGATAAATTTTATGGAGGTGTTCCAAGTGGCGCGAAAGTCACATGACTTCTTAATCCTTACAATCGACGTGCAGTCGTCCCGCGTCCCGTGCGGGACTTGCCTCGGTGTGCCCAGAGCTTAAGGTGGATCCGCAAAGGTAGCCCGCGAAATTCAAATTTTCTTACTTTTTTTTGCAATTTGCAGGTCAGCGTCAGGTTGTAAAATATGATTCGCGATCATAACAAATCTGCATTTACAAAATTGTCCCAACCGCAGGCAGCAGCTGCCCGTATTCCAGTCGGTAGATAGAAGAACGATAGAAAAACGTGTTATCGCTCGACCGTATATTAATATATAAATATATAATAAACTACCGGGAATATAAATAAATATAATTTGTTTAGTACTAAATTAAAGCTATTTCTAATAAATAAAAGCTATTATAATATAAATGAAAAACTGTGACTGGAATTGCAATAAAATGTAAATATTTAATTGAGATTACTTCTAGATTTAGAAATAAACAATAAATATTGTATAATAATTATTATAATCGAAATACATTAATTTAATTAAGAATTATTCATTTTCTAAATGCTATTACTTATTTTATTTTAATATTAAATTTTCCATACTTATGTTGTTGTGCCCTTACAGGGTCCATAACTGTATCTTGTAAATACTTAATTCACATTTTGGTATGCAAATAAATGAAATGAAATGAAAAACCGTTGGCGGCACTACTGGTCTGCGGTCGGGCTGCACGTGTCGCCTGTCACTCGCCTGTAGCTGCCAACGACGTGTCGCTAGCTATGGAAGGTATTTCATAGTAATTCATAGAAACCAGTCGCGTCGCGGCGACACGTCACCTGCAGTTGCTTCCTGCGGTCGGGTACGGAATGGTACCTTTAGAATCATTCATACATCTCACTGATTGAATCAATATTTACACACTGGAATTTTTCTTATTTCATTCATATTTAGTTACTGACTTAATGTCCGTACGTATTTTTCGGGTGACCACTGAAAATCAGCGCTGTGCTGTGGGTCCCTCATAGCACAAAATTTATGCTGAGTGGAAGCCTTCTTGTCACAGTCATGACAGTATTTCTGTTGTTTATATTTTTGTTATTTGTATGCACGTGTCTCTGTGACAAATAAACCTATTTTTCTTTCTTTCTTTCTAAGTTAGATGTGTGAGTAAGAAATTATGAATTTCGCGGCCTACCTTTATGGATCTACCTTAAGACCAACTGCAAAACAGATGAACTGAACTTTTTGGAATTGCTAAAAGATGCGTAATAAAAGGGATGTATGGCTCACATTCCGAAACCGCGGCTGTTAGCTCTTATTGTAAAGTTAGATTAAAGTACCTAAACTTTCTTCTGAAACTTCTGAATAATTACCTTTCGGATGCTATTAAGGGGTTGTTTATGAAGTGTTTGCTGTCCATATGTTTTTCTTCACCGGATACAATTTGCTTAGCCTTTCCCAGCTATGTTAGGGTCGGTTTCCAATCTAAACGGATGCAGCTGAATACCAGTATTTTACATGGATTGATTGCCTCTCTGACCTCCACAACCCAGTTACTGGGTAACACGATACTCCTTGGTAAGACTGGTTGTCAGACTTTTGGGATTCTATATACTCAATACTCAATACGTTTATTGCATTCCACAATGTGAACTTAGGTGGTAGGTACATAAAGACATACATTCGTTTTGGAGCATTGTGGGCCCTGTCGGGCATAACAAACATAAAAATTAGGAGGATTATGATTATGTAATTGAATGATCATTCTGACTATGTAACGACTTTCAAAGATCTATAATGACAGCCGGGACCAACGGCTTAACGTGCTTTCTGAGGCACGAAGAGGTCTCGATATGTAATAGTTCACCCATCCACGAACCGACCGCGGCAAGCGTAGCTTAACCTTCGATCGACCCGTGCGGCTGTTATTATTTATCCACGAGCCCCTTTTTTCCTTACCGGAAATGACATAAAAATTACTGCTTCAAATCAGATAGTATTGTACTGCTTTAGGAGTACAGTACTGGAGTTCTGATGATGTCAGATGTTCAGATAAGCTGATTTTATCTGTTTATTTTCAACTAGCTGCGCCCCGCGGTGTCACCCGCATAAATCTCAATCCCATGAGAATATTGGAATAAAAAGTATCCTATACCCTAACCCAGGTCATGGTCTACCCATGTGCCAAATTTCATCTAAATCTGTTCAGCCGTTTTAGCGTGAAAGCGTAACAAAAAAACAAACAGCACACAAGATATCAAATCTTTTTTCTTTATACTTAATATTAGTTTAGACAAGACCCCTCTTATTCATAAACGCTGTTTAAAGTTAAGAAACGTTTAAACGTCAAAAATGTATGGTTAAACAGGCGCTAATCATTACTTAACTTTAAGCAGCGTTTATAAATAAGGGGAGACGTGTTTAATTCTGCATCACATCAAACAATCGACTCATTCTAAAAAAATTTAACCGATTCTAAATTCGAATCCAGCCAGAACCATTTTTCTACCAGCCTGCATTATGCAAGGTTCCCTTAGGCAGATGACCTTTTCATAGTCACCATCTGTCTATAATAGTCTACTGCTTGCTGCACATAGGCATCTACAAACGCACACAATTTTTACTCGATCTCTGGTTGCTCTCATCTACCTGCTACTAGCCTAGAAAAGGACAAAGCCATAGATATTAGGATTATTACTTAGGATATGGTACAAGGCTGGTAGATAAAAGTATTTTCTATCCTTACTTCTGCCGAGATAAAAAATATATGCAAGGCTGCAAAATAAAAACTGACCGAATATCAAATCTTTGGTGCTTCTGGGAAGGTCTTCGTTTGTTTTCCTTCATTTGGTTTACACAGTTCTGGAGATCCTGGGGACACCCACAAATACATGAACTCATGCCTTGTTCCCATTGGGGTAGGCAAAAACTACAGAACGCCACCTGCCTACGATACTTACATATACTCCTTTTCCCCCCGCGCGACTGTTGAGCTGAGAGTCGGGCAGTGATATTGGGTTTTTTCATTAAGATTTTTTTAGTAACAGTCCGGAGTTTGGAAGTTGGCGGCGTGGCGCTTCGATTGGCCCTTCAATGGTGAAGGTCGGCCGGCTGCCAATCGGAGCGCCGAACGCGGTCGATGCGTAAAGTCGAGATGGTTAAAAGAAACTCACACTAGAGCCTCTGGTCACACGCGCACGCCGCCTTTTGCGAGTACTATAGGTACACACCTGTACCCTAATTACGTAATATACGATCAATCGGAATTTGAATCGTTTTGAAACAAATTGCTAATCCATTGCTTCATATATTCCAAAAAAAAATCTTTTCAACAATGTAAATAACGCAATGGATGTTGTTGAACTGTCAAAATGAAACAAATTTGTCGTAGGTAATTGTTTACGAAAATGTGTTGCGTAATTAGATAGCTGGATCCTGAGAAGTGCCTATTACAATTTTATTACCTACACTAGTACCTACTGTTACGTACATCGTAGATATATTACATAACAGTTGTTACCGGTTCAAAATACCGGCTATCGAATTGGCATTAAATAATTACAGTTGTTGGCGTATTCGCAACTAACACTGAGCTATTGGGAGGTGAATGTTAACCTCAATACCAGCTAATAGTTCATGTAAGTACTAGTTGTGGACTGACAACAGAAAGATGGCAGAAAGTCCACTGTACAAGTTTATAATTTGGTTTTACATCCTTTAGGTTGGTACACTAAAAGGAAATCTGTGCGGAGGGACTATGAATTTATTTTTTTATTTTTTTGATGAATATGGCCTCAAGAAAAAATATATAATTTAAAGGTGTCGATTCGCCCGTTTCGGGCAAGTAAATTCGTGCGAATCAACCATCTGCCTACGTCCTGTGATTTTTTAAAATATTATCCTCTAGGTTGGTACACTAAAAGGAAATCTGTACGGAGCGACTATGATTTTTTTTTTTGATGAATATGGCCTCAAGAAAAAAATATTTAATTTAAAGGTGTCGCTATAATAATAAATTTAAAGATTACTAATATTTAATTTAAAGATTCGCCCGTTTCGGGCGAGTAAATTCGTGCGAATCAACCATCCGCCTACGTCCTGTGATATTTTTTTGTAGCGTACCTATTACTTAGACCATCATCGTTCTCTTGCCTCCTATTTTAGTTGTGGTTGGCGTAACATGTCTTTTTCTTCCATACTTCTCTTATAGTCGTTATCACGGTAGTCACCCCCTTTCCAGCATTATTATCAAGCGTACCTACTAAACCATGAAATAATAAAATAGCAAAAGTTCCCACAATATCTGTTATCTGCATATTGCCTCTATGCTAAATTGCGCATGTTATTCTGACTGCCGACTATGCCTTCTGCAGTTGAATATTTGATGTTATTGAGGACGCAGACTTCCTGCCAGTACCCCACCGTTATTATCTTTATAGTTTACCATGTACTTGCATGTAACGTAAACTAGCTTATCATTGGTTTACTTCAAGGGGAGACGTCGCTCGCTTGATTAACCTCATTGCACAGTGATGAGAATCACAGGTTTTAAAATTAATCTTATTTATTTAACAGTATATGTACCCACATATAAACAGGCTGCTTCGTCGGTCTAGTGGTCGCAAGAGCTACTGCCGACCGGGTTCAATTCCCGGGGCAGGTAGCGTGTTATTGGGTTTTCTGTGTGGAATTTCTCAGTAGCAGCCTGGAGTCTGGATTTGTGCCCAGTTGATGGCAATAGGCTCGCCCCCATTGGACCTAAACATAACATATCTGGCGAAATGTGGGTGTACTATAGGTACACCTCTGCCTAACCCTTCGGGGAATACAGGCGTAATGTTACGTTATGTTATGTTATATAAACAGACAAGAAGAAAGGAACAGGAAAATAAGTGCGAAAGTACTTAGTGATTGCTATTCTAAAGAAATCTCTTCAAGCAAACCGAAATCAAAAACCTTTACACTGAAAATTTCGTAAGTAGTTTGATTGAAACCTGTTATTCCCGGGAAGAAATACAACTGGTCCATTCCATTTTTGACTAGCTAAATCTCCTGACTTATGTTGGAAAAACGACTCCCCGAACACCCCACGTCACGAATTCTTCTAAATAGCATGGTGAATGTGGGTATCACAGTTATTGTGTTGCCGCTGATCAGCAATGGAGACTTACAGGCTGATAATTAGGATCGTATCAATTCAATTCAAATTCAAAAGTCATTTATTCAAACTAGGCTGAGAATTTGCACTTTTCGAACGTCAAAATTACATAAGACAGTCCCCCAAAACGCCCACCAAGAAAAGAAGAAGTGGCGCAACAAACTCCCCAGCAGATATCACAAGTTTATCCTAATTAAGAAGAGTACCTATTACTTGTTACAATAAACATACCTAGGTACATATGTACACATTGGCAATGAAAAAATGAATTAAAAAATAATACACACAGAAAAACAAAACACAAATATAAATAATAAAATAAATTAATATTATTTCCTGTAATAATAGACTAGTTATGAAACACTTGTAAACTGAAGCCCCTAAGTATCACAATATTGATACGCTACCAGTGTTAATAACACAGATGCGATAGGATAGCCTATAACCTTAAGGGTACACTAGTCGACGGCTCCAACTCGTTGGTGGGCGTGACTAACATGCATGCTAATTAGTCTAATTATTGAAGTGAAAACTTCTTTAGCGGCGTTGTGCACTTTTTTTGTGATGGGTAAAAAATGTTAAACTCGCGTCAGGACACGTGACCTGATCGAAAATTCGTAAGACGGAGGGAGATTAGTACCAAAATATCAAAAATGCACAACGTTAATATTCAAGTTTTCACTTCTGCCGGCACTCTCGGAGTGCAATCCGTTGTTTTTTTATTTATTTACTTTTATTTAGTAAGTATGTATTTAGGTATCTAGTTTTTATTTATTAAGGTATTAAGTGAAATAGACGATAACGTAAAATTTCATGAACAGACCTATGGGCGTATAGATATGAAACTCAACTCAAAATAAAATTATTTGAACTATTAAATAAATTATCTATCCCTGTACGGTTTCTATTTTGCTATTTTCTTACTACATAAGTTATTTATTTACGCCCAAAGACGAGTTAAAATTAGTGTTGAAATATGGAAGTTTTGACGCTCATAACTTCCAACCCAATATGTTTTTATCCATTTCTGCTCCTTTACAGCTTGCTTCTTTACAGGGGGGGCTTCTTTACTAGATAATGACAAGACAAATTGATATCATTTTTAGTTTTGAACGTAAACCGTCAAACAGTCGATCACCATAACTACTACGTTTGTATGGAAGAATGACCGACTAGCTTACCCTTAATACGTATTATGTGTCAAATAGCGCTAAGCGCTCTCATCGCGCGCGATTAACGAGAAGCGATTGGAGCTAGCAACTAAAAACGAATTGGCGAGCAGCGAGTGCGCGACGGCGACGAGCGATAACTCACTGGTATACGTACCAGCGGAGCAGTTCATATCTATACGCCGTAAGGACTATTTCTGCTTGCAGCGCTCGGCTGCTATAGAACAGGGGCGGTAACAGATGTGGTCATCGTGTTCACAGGATTTTGTTTTCAAACTGTTTAGATATGAAGTTCTCCGATAGTACGTACCAAGCGTGAGACTCTCAGCGAGTGTACTTACTGGCTGGCAAGCGAGGGTCGGTGAGCGAGTATTCTCTTTGAAGCTCTCGTCGCTGCGACATACGAGTACTCGCTGGTGGTGTGAACGATCAAACATTAATATATATTTATTACATATGAATCTCTTTTACTTACACCTGACCTACAATCTTTTGTACGTTTCTTGAGCGAGAAAATCGTTGATTCAAATTTCAAAATTCAAATTCATTTTTTAATTTTGTCCACATAGGGCAAAATTATACAGATGTTACATAAAAAAATAAAAAAAACTTTGGTCCGTATTAAGTCCCGCCAGAAGGCATACAAAATAACTTAGGTAATGAAATGTCACAGTAACAAAATATAAAATAAAGTTAATAGGTAAGTAGATGTTACAATTTCATGCCAAATAGTTAATAATCTAATAATATGCCAATCAATTGAGACGGCACATAAACAAATGGTAGTATTTAGTCACAATTTCGTATATACAATAATAAATAAAAAAAAAAAAAAATGTCGATATAGAATATCTTAGGGAGCAACATTTTAATTATTCTGATTATTGATAGCTAGTCGCTTCCTCACCCGCGGTGCAGGTGCCTAAGTAAGGCAGACATCGTGTTCCTCATTCACGATTAAAGACAATGGAATTTAATGTCTCGGTTGAAAGGGCATCATAACACTTATGTCTGTAATGCGATGCAAAGTGGACATGTTGACTACTAAGTTACAGAAACGGAATGTATAAAGTCGTAGTAAGATGGTTATAGCCTTGATATAGTTATATCCCTAGGGATATAGCTATACCGTAATATAGTTATATGAAAGCGGTTCATAACTGTATTACTATGATACGAGCACGATCTAGTAATATAACTATTAGGGCACTCCAACCAAGGTTAGGTTAGGTTTGGAACTGTGACCTCGAACGCTTCGTCGAAATTAGTCGCACTGACAAAATAAGGGCACGTATATTTATTTTATTTTTATAACTTATTTATATCTCAGTGTTTGCTGCACCGGTCGACGTCATAACGTCATGTCGCTGAGAACCAGCGCTGGGGCTGTCTCGCATAAGGTCACAGCGTTGTGCTGAACGATGGCCGTTTTGCGTGGATATGACGCAAAATGTTCCCCCAACTTGTTCTTTTTTGTCTTTCTTTGCGTCATGTTTACGTATTTTCTTTCTTATTTCTTTCTAGACTTTGTCCAATTACTTTTAGTCCACGTAATCGATTGCATGCTTGAATTAGAAAGTCATCAAGAATTGTCTGTTATTTTCTTCGTGATATAATCAACAGATCTTTTGTAAAACTCGTCAACCTAACTAATTGTAAATCTATTTTTGCAAAACTTTAACAATAACACATAACATCACGCCTGTATTTCCCGAACGGCTTAGCAGAGGTGGCGATACCCATAGTACACCCACATTTCGCGAGTCGTGTTTAAGTCCCATATAATAGGGGTGAGCCTATTGCCACCGACCGGGCACAAATCCAGACTCCGGGCTGTTACTGAGAAATTTCAGATGGAAAAATTCA
The DNA here is from genome assembly GCA_949128155.2 of Xanthia icteritia. Lineage (NCBI taxonomy): Eukaryota > Metazoa > Arthropoda > Insecta > Lepidoptera > Noctuidae > Xanthia > Xanthia icteritia. The sequence goes on along the minus strand of OX421947.2, from coordinate 15,651,851 downwards.
AGAACACTGCCCGACCTGAGAATCGAGCTCAGAACCGTGCTCAGCAGTTGCGCTTGCGACCACTAGACCAACGAGGCAGTCAGCAGCAGCAGCATAAGCCTATAATGTTCCCACTGCTGTTCCCACTGCTGTAATCCGTAAACAGTACAAAGTCAAAGTCAAAGTCAAATCATTTATTTCAAGTAGGCCCGTATAAGGCACTTTTGAACGTCAAAAATTTACAAAAAAAATTAATTGATTCTAGTTGCCCCTTCCAAAAGGTAGTTTTCGTATGGAGAAGAATGGGCAAGAAACTCCACCGTTACTCTTTTAAAATGTTTTACAATATTTTGTATAAGTACATTAGTTATATAATTATATGTGAGGACGATGCACCTAGAATAAAATTATTATACCACAATAGGTAAAAAGAATTAAGAATTAAAAATGAAGCAACAACAGATAAACTAATTATGTGATAGATACATGGTGCTCACATATTTACAAACATTGTAAAAGTAGACGATCCTCCTAAGATTCCTAAGAAAACAAATACTACAATACATACATACATAAACTTACGCCTTCTTTCCATGTGGGTAGGCAGAAACTACAGAACGCCACCTGCTACGATCCTTACATACTCTTTTTGTCTCGATTACGTTCATACATCTGGTCATACACGCACGGAATTTCTGAAGAACATCACCAATAAGGTCAGCATATGTCCTCCTAGGGCGTCCTCTCACGGCGTTTCCAGTCACATCTGCCTTGTAAATACTATAATAAATACGAATACTACAATATTGTTTCAAATATGATAATGCAGCATGAAACAGTACGAATGCATTAAAATTTATACAAAACAACGGAACGCGATGATTCATGGCTATCGCTGACATTTTTGTTCCATAGTTTTTTGTGATAAAAAGTGAAATCTGTCACAGTGCGGTGACTATAATCTATGCCATTCAGTGTTTATAGTAATTTAGTGAAAGGCTTTTAATGTTATTTTCGTTTAGTGTCAATTGTGTCATTTGTGCATCTTTTACAGTCGTTACTGGTCGTCAGAAGCCCAAAAGTCTGACAGCCAGTCTTACCAAGGGGTATCGTATTAAACCAAGTAACTGGGTTGTTGAGCTCAGATAGGCAGTCGATCCATGTAAAATACTGGTATTCAACTACATCCGGTTAGACTGGAAGCTGACCCTAACATAGTTGGGAAAAGCTAGGCAGATGTTGACGTCGTTCAGTGTCAAACGTGCAATCTGAATCAACGTTTTTATACAAAAAAATCTGCAAGTCCATACATTGAACAGCTGATATTTTCTTCGCGATTTTATGGTTGGCCCCATCGTATTTAATGACCCCTTTTATAGGTTTTCAGTTATTTCGATTACACCTTGAAGAAAGACTCTTTCTAAACCAAGGTGTTACTACCAAACCACTGTTCTATATTAATATAGAATAGTTGTAAGAAAGATGGCCAAAATCACCATGCTTAGTATAGATGGGGTTTTTTTTTTCTTCTGCACCGTCCGTTTGTCGCGCAAAGGTCTGAGGTACCCCCATATTTTTCTTATCATCTTCATTAAAGAAAGATTAAACAGGTTTGTTCTCTGTTAATATGAGTATCTAGTAGAGATCAAAACCAGAACTTAGTAAAATTATTAGCAGCGTATTTATAATTTTATGAAAGAGCGCTAAAATGTCTAAAAACTAATGAAACAGGCAATCAAGGCTTTTTTCCTAACATTGGTGCCGATTCTCTTGTACACCAAACCAAACTATCACTAAAATTCCTTGCTTTTGACTATGAGAATCTTAACGCTATTCTGCAATAAAAAGTCTCTAAATTAAAAAAATATTTTTGACATAACTAAACGCGCAGGGGGGCAGCCTCGATGTGTTTTATATGGAATTTTTCACGTTTTGTATGGAAAATAAGAACAATTATTATCTACGTTGTTGATTATTAGGGGTATAAGGGCTACATAGAAGGGGCCGAAAGTTCATTATTTTTGCGATAGGACACCCCATTTTCGAGATATAAGCAAAAGAAAAGAAAAAAGTATATATACAGTAATGTTTTTGCATCTGAAGTCGAGGTGTTCGTGTGAATTTTAGTTCATGACAACTAATAGTATTCCACATTTAAAACACCATTTTTAACCGGGATTAAAAATGGCCAGATTAAGTTAAACAATTAAAATTTTAGGTGAATAACGTCAAATTCAGAATAGCAAAATTGTCATTTTGACTAAATTAAAATTTCAGTGCCATCTTAGTGCTGTCAAACTAAAATATAGTTATGTTGTGTCATTTTAGTCGTATTTCAGAATGGGAAATAACCGTTTGACAGGAATAAACTAAATTTTGGTGATTTTTAGTCTAGTTTAGAGGCATTTGTGACAAGAGAATCGGCACCACTATTTACCTAATTTCCCCATTTCATTGAGTAACTATAGGTACAGGCAGTGACAAAGGTCGGAAAACAATTCCTTTTTTTTAATCAACTAAATACAACTAAATATAAAATCTTAGTCACAAAAAACTTAACTTAATCTAATTTCATATCTAAAAAAGAATAAAATATTTTTGCTGCTTCAGACGTAGGCTTAGCTAAATAAAATACCATGAAACATTCCAACGTCCATTACCGACAATTTCATCGAGTTGAGAAATGCGTTTCTTTTGCTTGTATATCGGACACATTCCACTGATAAACTTTAAACTTTTATTTGTTGAATACGAGGCTTTTGGCAACTTTGTATATGTGTATTTATTTTTATATCTTTTCTTTCTGATCGTACTAATGACTACGTGATTGCGAATATTAATGATTCCTTAGGACTATTAATCCTAGTCGACCTCTTACCTTATTAGAAGAATGAGAACGTATACAAAACATGTGACCTCTCACTCTCGTGCTACAATTTTAATTATAGCCATTATGAGATAAAAGGCCACGATCAATTATTTCATTCCTTAAGACTCTTTTACACGGTGCGAGTTTCTGGAACGTTCAAGAGCAATAATTGCATGATATAAAGCACATTCATTTATTGCTATTCAAGGATTGCATGCAAGTGTTAGACGCGTGCGATTTCCACAAAATGGCATATAATAATTTAATTCAATTATCCGACACGACTTCTGTTTACACCAAGGCAATTATTGCATGCAAGTTTCGCCTAGTCTAAATACAGAGTTGCATGAATTGGTTCAATATTGCACGTATTTGCGCTGCCAAATATTTTATTAAATTTTATTAAACGTCAAGATTTTTTAAACTTGTTTCGTTTGTTTCCGCACTCATGTTTGAATCACAGAGAAATTTCATGCCAGAATTGAATGCGATTTTAAAGTACGTGCGATTTAATTATACGTGCTGTTTACACCTATACCAGTTTACGAACAGCAACTAAGTTAATCGTATCGTGCAAGTTGCAACAATTCTACAGTACAACTATTTTCTTTTCAACCTTAATTTACCTTCTTAATGACTTATAAGTCGATTGAGAGCGTCTGGTCTGCACCAAGTGCAAAGGCAACTGATAGAAATCCAACGACTGACGAAACACGAAGTTTGCCGAGGGACATTAAGAAAATAGTTGTACTGTACGTGTTGTTTAGACGGTGACACTCAGTTGCTGCTTCAATTTTATGGTATGCCACAGGCAATAAATGCACTCTGTGAATGGAGCTTTAATTACTCAATAACATGACTTATTTGGCTGGTAACGGGTGACGTTTGAGTCAAAACCTGTCTTAAAGAATTCTACGGTAACTTAACTTTAATTTTACTTGCACGACTTTTTCAGAATGATATAAAGCCCTATTTAAACGATGCAAGTGGCTTGCCAGTGGCATACAACAAAATTGAAGAAACAAATGACTTTCATCGTCTTAGCACGGACGGTGCAAATTTTATTGTTGTTTCAACTTATGGTATGCCACGGGCCATTTAATCGCACCTTGTAAATCAGGCTTTAACTGTCATTTGACGCTAAAGTGATTAGAAGCTTACGTCAGGGTTACCTGATCTTCGCGCACATCTGGGAGTGGCGCGAGGAGTCGAAACGCCGGGGCGTAACTCCGTTTCCGCGAGAAATCGCGGCACAGCAGACAGAGCTCCGGCGGGATCTCATGGCGTCATGGAGAGTGCGATTGTCGCAACCCAGTGCTGGGCACGCCACTATTGCGGCGATAAGTCCCCTCTTTGAGGAGTGGCTAGAGAGGCGCCACGGCGTCCTCACCTTCCGCCTAACGCAGGTCCTCACCGGACATGGTTGTTTCGGGAGGTTCCTGTTTCGTATCAGGCGGGAGGAAACGCCCGGGTGTCATCACTGCGTGGATCGCCCGGAAGACACGGTTGAGCATACGGTGGAGGTCTGTCCGGCTTGGGCAGAGCATCGCCGTGTCCTCGTGGAGGCGATCGGCGGCGGGGATCTCTCGCGTCCGGCCCTAGTCCAGGCCATGGTACGGAGCGAGAGGGCATGGGAGGCCGTCACCTCCTTCTGCGAAGCAGTAATGCTCGCGAAGGAGGAGGCAGAACGCGTGAGGGAGAGGCAAATTTCGCGCCCTCACGCCCCTAGCCGCCGCAGGAGACGCCCTGGGCGTCGGGAATCGCAGGCCGATTCCCGGCCACCGTAGGCGCGGGCTTGCGGACGGTGAGCAATGGGTAGCTCGCCGTCCGATAAGGACCAGGCCCGGGTCGACGGCGCGTTGTGTTCCACGCGCGCCTCAAAGAGATGTCAGCAAGTGAAGGGGTCCGATAGGACCGATGCCTGCCGGGGTTGCGGGAAAGTCCGAAAGGGATACCGTGGCCCCTGGCAACGTACAGGCAACGGAAGGAACACGGGTGGGTTTTAGTCAGTAAGAGTCTGACACGCCCTCCCGATCCGCCCAGAGCGGGAGAAGTTATTTGATAATTTCCCACCCAAAAAAAAAAAGGGTTACCTGATCTGACCAAGATTATTTCTGGACTTTAAAAGAGACTGTGACCTCTGAGTTTGTTTCGGCCTTTCTTCTCAGAGTATTCAGATTGAAAACGCCGACTTCATCTAGTTTTTTACGTGTAAAAGTGTTTGTACAAACCTACTTAGAGAAATATAATCATTTAACATTTAATGTCATAGCACACATATCAACTCGGAAAGGGATCGTCACCGTTCGCCGCGGTTCGTGAGCTTGTCCCGAGGCGAGGCGATTACGTTACGATTCCGATTAGCGTGCGTTGCACTCGAGCCATTAAGTATTCTTTGTATCAAACTCCCTACAGTTTCATACAAAGAATATTGAATGGCTCGAGTTGATGCGGTGGCGATCCCTTTCCGAGTTGATACGGTGGCGATCCCTTTCCGAGTTGATACGGTGGCGATCCCTTTCCGAGTTGATACGGTGGCGATCCCTTTCCGTGTTGATACGGTGGCGATCCCTTTCCGAGTTGATACGGTGGCGATCCCTTTCCGAGTTGATACGGTGGCGATCCTTTTCCAGGTTCATATGGTGGCGATCCCTTTCCGAGTTGATACGGTGGCGATCCTTTTCCAGGTTCATATGGTGGCGATCCCTTTCCGAGTTGATACGGTGGCGATCCCTTTCCGAATTGATATGGTGGCGATCCCTTTCCGAGTTGATACGGTGGCGATCCCTTTCTGAGTTGATACGGTGCCGATCCCTTTCCGAGTTGATACGGTGACGATGCCTTTCTTAGTGATACGTGTGGTATTTTCTATAAGCTACTGTTTCAAATCTGCAAATTCGTAACATAAATCTCAAGGAAACTAAGAATTCACGCTACGTAATCTTCATATCTTCCAACAGAAGTCTAGTATTTCAAGCTTTGTTTATTTAGCTCAAGTTAGCGACTGAAAGACAATGAACTACGTCTAAAATTCCAAGAAAGTTACAGTACTTACTAACCTAGACTGATAAGACGTGATAAGACGGCGTGCTGTTCAGCGCGTTCATTTGTTGTAATTCTCGTAATACTTACAGCTAGGGTTTGCTAAGACTGCGGTGGCCGCCAGATAGCGTCCGCAATTTACCGTCGAATATCATCACTGAAACGTTATTTATGAAAGTAAGTTGGTTTGTTTTTCTAGTGTTTTTTGGCATCGTAAACTCAAACCACTGTGCCATCATTGTTATGTGGCGGCCACCGCTCTTCTAGGACACCGTAGCTTTACACGGAAAATATATGTAAAATAGGCTAAAAAAAAAAAAAAAAAAAAAAAAAAAAAAAAAAAAAAAAAAAAAAAAATATTAAAATAGGCTTTATTTACCAACAACTTTTTCTCGATTCTTTACAGGTAAGCAGCTGGATGTGAGTTGGTTGATGATCATCAAAGTAGGGCAAAGTAGCACCTACGGATCTGTCTGGGTGTGAAAATCAATACTAGGTAATTGGTTTACCACTATCCATCTGATCTTGCAAAGGCCGCAGGAATCCGCTGGATGCGGGAGGCACAGAATCGGTCGAAGTGGCGGTGCTTGGGGGAGGCCTATGTCCAGCAGTGGACGTCTTTCGGCTGAAATGATGATGATGATATCCATCTGCGTGCAAGTGGTTAAGAAAAACGACGCGGGACTGTTATTAGGTGAAACTACGTCTCAATATCAACAGCTCTACATCATTATAAAAGACAAGCTTCTGCCCCCGACTTCGTCCGCGAGCCTATAATGCAAAAATAATTTTCCAAATCCGACAGACTGATAGTTCCGGAGATTACCCCCTACATACAAACTTACAAACAAACAAACAAATTTTACCTCTTTTTAATATTACATTTATGTCATTTAAGTAGCTGATAACTTGAAAAAGGGTAATTAAATGAACTTTAACTTTTTTTTATGAACTTTTATTATGAGACGAGTTAGGTTTGAGTTTTAAGTTTGGCGAATTTTTCAAACGGATTGGCAATATCCTTCAATACTCTTGGATTGTGATTGTAAGTGTGTTATGCAATTTGGGTGCAGTTCTAAAATCCTGGTTTGTTCCATAGTAAAAATGTTCATTAGAAAGGAAAGGAATTCGTTTAGGTATTTATTTTATTTATTTATTTTCTAACAACAGCAATTCTACTCACGATGAGTTCAATAACACCTTAAATTTCCTTTATTACATTTTTATACAAAATTAATTACATTTATAATATTTTTATTAAAAAATACATAAAAAATAAAAAATAAATTGTGGCCCATCAGCATCACGAACAGGATCCAACAACTTGTATATTTTTTTTGATAACCAATTGCTGCATCACCCGTCACGAAACCGAACTGTAGTCCAATAGCAATTTAGTGCAATTAGAAAACTGCTATAATTTTATGGGTAAACAATAAAATTCTCATTTCAGTAAACGTAAACGTCCACCACCATTAATTTTAATAACTAGAAAACTGAAGTAAACTTGAGCCCATAAAAGTAGAGAAACGATGCAGTAACTTCTGCATGATTGCTTGCGTTGCATCGTGACCTGGTTATAAGACCAATGCATTTATAAGTCCAGGCTGCAGTTCTAATTTAATGAAGTCCAGCTGATTGGGTAGTTATGAATTAATTATGATTGGCGTATATGCACTTCGAAGCACCTACCTTTTTGAGCTGCAGAGTCAGTGTCACTGACAAATGCTTGCACTGACTGGACAGGTCCACTCAAATCTGTGTGGTTCTTTCCTCAAAAGACCATTTCAGACACTAATCTACATGGTCCTCATATGGCCTGACCAAGATTATGTCTGAACTTTAAAAGAGACTGTGACCTCTGAGTTTGTTTCGGTCTTTCTTCTCAGAGTAGTGAAATGAAATGAAATGAAATGAAATGAAATGAAATTGTTTATTCTGTAAATAGGATATTGGAATAACTTCATATTTAAAAAAAAAAAGAAGAAAATGCTAGCTGAGTTCGGCGTTTCCTATCTGACTGAAAATATATCTAATTTTAAAAAGATTTCCGATATTCATAGTTTAAATACGAGGAATAAACACAACCTCGCTGTACACCGCACCCGTCTCCACAGAGTAGGCAACTCGTTCATGGGTCAATGTATACGCTTTTACAACAAACTTCCCATCGACATTCGAAACTTACCCATTAAACGATTTAAAAGCTGTATTTCAGTGACACTGTGCCTACTTTTCAGAAGAGATATTAGTCATTTATCAGGTCTTGTATCAGTCATCATGGGCAGGTATGTACCTCTGTCATGACTATTCTTCGCCCTAGGGAAATCGGAGAAATAAAACACTATACAGTGTTTTGTTATAATTTTGAGGGAGTTTTAACCGCTTCCGTGGTCTAGGGTTAGACCACCTATTTCAGACCCAGAGGTTCCGGGGTCGATTCCCAGTGGGGGGCAAAGGCGGATTTTTGCTCACACTGGGAATCGAACCATCTTATCCAAGTCTGACGCCATAACAACAATGTTAAGACGCAGATATATGCCAGCGACCTTGAGTGTGTCGCTTGCGTGTTCTGTACTGAGCTCAGGCAGAGCGTCGTACGTCCAGCCAGTAATAGGACTCGCCCATCAAGGAGCGCTGTCCCAAATTAGACGCTTTATTAATTTATTATACAAAAAACAAAAAGTATTTTAATAAAACAAGTATACTAAAAGAACAATAATTAAATTATCTTTAAAATGGTGAAGGTTTCAGAAAATACGCTTGATAGATTTTGCGTGGTTGTCAGTTTTTTTATCCGCGTCAGACGTAACTTTTCAAATTAATTTCACTATGTAATATAAACATAATTCAATATATTCACATATTATATTATAAATTTAACATATATTTTTTCCAGATCATTAACACTACTTGTTTAGACGTGGTCTTCAGTATAAAATCATTAAAAGTCGGTTATCGTCGCCTTAACAGCATTATTGTGTTTCGGTAGTTGGAGGTAAGATAGCCAGTTCCTCTGTGGTTGAGGATTCCGAGTGAAGGTCGCTTCCACCTTCGGCCTGATCATCACTTACCATTAGGTGAGGCGCAGGCCAAGAGCTTCCCCGTCGTGGATATAGACGGACAAATTCTTGAGTAGGTACTATCGCTGACACTGGTTGACCACTTTTCGACCTTATTGATTAGATAAGGTCGAAAAGTGGTCAACGACCAGTGTCCGCGATGGTACATAAATATGGCTACAGTCACACAAAACAATGTGTTGAAGACAGTACCTTTACGGTAATGATCCCTAAAGTACAAAGCATTAAAAAAACAAATGCTCACTCCAACCTAAAACCGAATTCAGAACTTCACGTCATCCATCGAACTCCTATAAACCGGTCATATTTCATCCGAACAAACTAATTTCTCCAAATTTTGGCCATGTCCCAAAAAACATAACTGAAAAATACAGGACATCACCTGGTTTCCCGGTAATATGGTCGTAACACATTGTCGTTGGATGGGCCATTATTTATACTAGCCAGCTAAGCTAGGTGGGCCAGAACCGGACATATATTACCTCCATGCTACTACGCCTGCACCGAATAATAGAACCTTAACATGCGTAAATATTTACAAAGCTGACATGTTTTTCCTGGGCTTGAATAAAAGTCTCGACAAGGGGCTTTGATTATGAAGTTTTTCTGAGTAAATAATGAACTATAAACTGCTTCGAATAACTTATACATAAAACATTAAATAATTTTTCGAATAAAACTTACCAAAGCATGCTTCCCAACACAGGTTTTGGGATGCAATTTGAAATTTATACAATAACTGTGCTGGCCTGTCAACCAATTTTGTATTTATAAGCTTCAGCTACAAACATTGACAACCTTTTACTTACAGTAGATTTAATTAAAGGGAAATAAGGGATTATTCGATCACTAATCCGTCATTATTAGTTTGGATGTTCTTCAGAAAGAAACAAAACACAAGAATAACAAATTGGGGATAAATATGCGTCACTTCCTCGCAAAACCATCGCTCAGCATAATGCCTCTAAAAATGTCTTTTAACTATTAAAAACCATATTAATATACAAGCAATCATTCAGATTTTTTTTCAGATTATTCTACAAGCAATATATGTGTTAATTTTTTAGTCCTTATAATAGATTTTTTGTAAATTTTTGTTGCTTCATATTTTGCAATAAATTACCAGCGTTATGTCATCGCGCTTCTATTCCTTTTTTAAGCAGTCTGACAGTTGTCTACGCTTTATTTGTTGCCAGCCTCTTAAATAATTAAAATACTCTGTAAAAAATAATCAAATTTCCTTGATTGGGCCGAAGTTCAGATCTAAATGAGTTCTCCAAATGATTACGCTCGAAGTCGTAGCTAATTCAAAAAGTAAAGTTGTTTCCTTGTTAATCTAGGAAGGAAAGAAAACTTTCAAGGTTCTTAAGGTTTCGACCTTTATCTTCTTATACAACAGTTAAGGGATATTCAGAAAACGTAAACTTGGCTTGGCCTTGGCTAAATAACAGCTAAACAGCCTACTCTAAGTCTAAACTAGTTCGTAGTGAACCCTACCCGAATTCACCCAATAAATCCACTTTTTGCACGGGCAAAATTACATCAAGAGTACGGACAACTGTTTAATCGTAATGTCATTAATTCTTAGGTCGGGCCCCAAACTAATCATATGTCCGTATGTGATACAGAGTAGAAATTGCCCGTAACATAGGCCGAAACTACGGATTTCGTTCTAAATTACTATGTAAAAAAATATTGCCAGGCATCAAGGTCCATAGGGTATTAGCATTACATCTTACTTAAAAACTTTATTATTAACATGCAGGAACACTAAAAAGAAAGAAAAACAAAATCACAATCACAGGAATGTTTAACAAGCTTTGACGCCAACAAAGCTTGATAATAATTTACTACCAATTTAAATGACCTAAATTATACCTGTTGGTTATTATAGAGTTTTTCTAAAACTTTAGGGTTATTCCAAGGCATGTGGCTGTGGAGGTATCTACTGAAAGTTTTTCCATTTGCGGCTATATTGTGGGTTCGGCTATGTCCGTCCAAGCTTCTCTAATCTGCAAAACATTCCTTTCTGCTATATGTTACAAACTGCCTACAAAAGAATTTATTTAGTAGAGGTTGCTCCGGTATTTAGAACACAGAAAATAATGTAACAAAAGCTGGAAGCTTGAGAGCTGTGTTTATTTGATACTAGAATTCCCAGTTGATTTTGCGCGTATGAAAACGTGTCTAGCGAGAGAGCTCTGATACTCGAGAGTCACGGATTTTGTCATTATTTTTGTCTGGTGTTCGCACGAGCTCTGCTGAGCATACCTACATTCCCAGGTCGGTCAAAATGTTATTGGGTTTACCAACCCGAAGTCTGGATTTCCACTCGGTTGATAGCAATAGGCTCGCCCCCTATTACATGGGACTTAAATATATCTGGCGAAATGTGGGTGTATTATATATCTCCTCTGCCTAACCCTTCGAGGAATACAGGCGTGATGTTATGTTATTTTTTTCAAGTGATTGCAGAAAAACTAATCCAACAAAACGTCACTTATGTATTTCTGTCGTACTTTTAACAATCAGCATTAGTGTCATTAATAGATATTAGTCGTTCACAGTAGTAGATAAAAATTCGACGACTCCCTTAAGTATAATGTTTATTGCCGTCCTTGTGCTCAGCAATTGCTTGTCACTTGTAAGTAATTCACTCAGTAAAGGCCACGTTTACTCTCGTTTCCCCCGTTTAAGCACTTTTAGGGTTGTGTCAGCCTCATTCCATTACGATGCAAGTGTATTTTCTACCGCCAACGACGCCTAATGACCATTATCAAACCCTTGCATCAGATAAATATTGTTTAAAAGCCTCTCGACGGTCCCAAGAGTTTCGCTAAAGGATACACTCCTGTAAGTTAAAATCTGTTTGTTTCCAAGTTTTACTTGACAAAATTGTTTTGTTTTTTTTTTACAAAGAGATGTTCAGTATTTTTGGACGGTTTTGTACATTTTTGTTAAAAAGGAATTTGTGTAAAATAATCCACTGGTTTTGTTTTTTTTATTTATGAGTAGAACTTTTGTATTTTTACGCTTTTTTATGCTGGCAAAACAAAACATTCCATATAAATAATAAACCTTTCTATTTCGCCCTGGTTTCATATTTGCAAAACTTTATTCACTCAGTTTGCCAATAGGTAATTGATACCGACAATTGTGCCGTATTCAAATAACATTTAGTTCGCCGCGAACCCTACTACAGCCGATGCCGAAATCAAATATTCAAAACAGACAACAGAGTAAAATGCAATATTCAAAAAGGCAATATTGAAGATAGCAACCATTATGCCAGAGGGACAGACGAATAATGAGGGTTGAAAATGCCCTAAGGAAAGACTTTTTCACGGCCTGACGCGTTTATGGGCTTATCCCATTAAAATTTAATTCATTTCTTTTTAGATTATTAGTTTTAAAATGGGTTCTGTAATCATTAGAATAGCATAATCAGCCCACTGCTGGGACTCAGGCCTCCTCTGTGAGAGGGAGTGGACTGTAATCTACCACGCGGGCCCAGTGCGGGTTGGTAGAAGTCACATGTCTTCGAGTTTTTGGTTCTAGGACATGGTGATGATGTAGCTAATGTTATGTAACCATTTTTTTTATTTAAAAGAGTGTTCGTGGAGTTTCTTGTCCGTTCTTCTCCATAGGTACCTACTATGCTTTGGAATGGGCGACTAGCTTCATATTTCTGACTGACCGACCCCTTGACTATTCAAAAGTGCCTGTAATTGGTTTATTTGAAATAAATGCTTTCAAGAGTTTATAGTTTTTGAGTTTTGGACATGCCGGTTCCCTCACGATGTTTTCCTTCACCGTTTTGAGTGCAGTGGTGGTGAAATTATTTACACAAACTAAAGCGCCTGAACGACGTACAACTCGTAAGTCGGGGCCGTTTAATCATTAATACAGTTTATTGTGATCAATTACTCATTTATTTTGACAAGTCTTAATACAATATATAAGCCAACACTAAAATATACACAGGGCACATTTAATTTAGCAAGCAAAATTGCGCAGACGTCGTGGGTATCATTATCTAAACATGATGAATTCGGCCGCATTGCTGTCAATGGCAAAGGCTGGCAGAAATGCCACGTTGGATGGCAACATTAACACTGATTACAATTTATGTGGGAAAACAATGCGGTCTACAATCAGTGATGCATACATGTTATTCTTGAATCGGTATGCTTCACTGGAACAATAATAAAACTATGTTTTATTGTTCAGAAACTCAACCGATTTATTTACTTAGCTGGAAATATAAATCCTCATTCAACGTGAATATATAGTTACTTCGTGAATTTATTTTGTATTACGGAAAACGATAGCCGATCGGCCACAAATTACAATCTTCCCGTCAAAATAACCCACCTTTCTCAACGGCTAATACCGTCTCACTTAGTTCAGTGTCGTTAAGGCAACCTCCAGACGTCTTGTGTTCCCATTTGCCGTCGAATTAAGCACATTCCCGTTTCTTACGTGAAAATATAGCTGACAGTGCCGTCCTTAGGGAACGCCGTACCTTGGAGGACGTTCTAACTGCTTCATCTGTTTCTCTGGAATGAAGATTATCGGAAGAGGGTCGGTAGGTTACCTAACGAGGCGACTGTTATCTCAAAATATTTCTGAATAGACGAAAAAGGGATGATAAAGATTCCCGAAACTGTGTCGTCAAAGATTTTCTTTTTTTGGATGAGAATATGATAACGTGGCAAGAGAGTACTTAGTGGATTTTACAATTTCAGGCCCGTAGTTATAAAATGTTCTTATTTGAGATGTCCATTCGATGTCTCCTGCGACGGTGAATTGAATAAAAACTTTTTTATTTTTTTTATAAAAAAGTTTTTTTTTCTCAACGCATTTCCAAAAAAACACTACAAAGTGAAAAATAACTTTGTTTCGGGAGTCTGTGTCTTTGCTATCCCACACAAATTCGAATAACACTATCTGCTATGTAAAAAACAGTGACAGGAACTTATTATAACATCATCCATATAGAATATGTGGGAAAAATACTTATTATTGAAGCTAATTACTCAAAAAGTACTCAAGCAAAGTTTGTCAAATTTATAAAGGACGACCTCGAGGGCATACCCTTTCAAACAAAAGAATTTTGCAAGTCTATATATGACGGAGTTATGCCCGATTATTTTTTTTATATGAAAAAATCCAAATTGAGAACGTCCTTCTTTTTTTGAAGTCTGTTAAAAACGGAATTCAATTTTGTATAATTTCGACGTGATCATTTTGACAGCTCATTTCAAATTCTGACAGGTGCTGCAGGATTATGTAGGTATATGAATAAGAAGTTACAAGCTGTTTTTTTACCCAATTTTAACTACTGACTAATATTAACTACCTACGACTTACCAAATACAATTAAAAATCTCATGCGAGAAGATCCGATGTAACACAAACAGAATTTCTCATGCCAATCACAGTGATCTAACAACAACTCATTGCGTAACTAATTCTCAAAAATACTGCATATTTGTTTAATAAACCTAATGCGTGTTTATCAGGGTACAATCAATATGGCCTCGCGTCCGATATCGACCACACACTACAATCAATCACAATTTAATGTGGACCTTTCTGGCCCCTATTGGTCGATTTAAAGCGTCCACTCACATTAGACCCTTGTATTGATGTGCTTTTGTTTAATTAAGGACAAATTAGGGAGCTCTTTATGTTGGTTGGTCATCGTTATTGATAACGTGGACTCTTTTTCAATTTGGAATGCGGCTGGTCCTTAAGAGGGAACAGGGCCTGCGAGGAATTTGAAGAATAGTTATTTGAAGAAACTATTGCCGTCGTGTTACCTCAAGTCTGCCCCCGTAGAGTGCGATAAGGGCAGCTGCAGCTCAGACCGATTATATCACAATAAAAATTGACGAAATCGACGTTTCGTATTCCCCTTTTTTCTCCTGGAAAACTGAGCCGCTCCAATTATTTTTTACATTTAAATTTTAAGAAAGAGTATGTCTAGGCCCTATCATTTTCTTTTATATTAAAAACTTTTCGAATTTGGCTGGTAGTCCCCTAGACACGGTGGTAAAAATTGGGCATTTTTTGTAATTTTTGGAGGGTAAGATTTTCTTTACCACTAAGTTGCTGAAAACAAGGAAATAACACAGACGTGTCTACAGCAGACCTTGAAAATGCTCTAGAGGCATTATTCAGGAAGAATAAAGGGGAATATACATTTGTATGGAGAATCGCAGGCCCTGTTCTCCTCTTAAGGCTATTGTGTCACAGTAATCGGATATCGTAATGAGGCGTGTACAGATGTGATGATCCTAATCATACAGTGCTGTTACACCTTTATGTTGTTTTATCTTCAATGGGGTAGTTTGTTTGCTTTCAGTAAGTCAACTGTTACTAGATAAAGTTCATTACTTTATCTAGCTAATGTGAGAGCTTCCATTAGCCGGATTGGCTTACTCATTACTGCTAGATATTTTTTCTTTTAGATTGCTTCTGTCTTTAATCTCATAAAGGACATGGGTAAACTGCCATTAGCATTTATAGAAATTTGTCACTAGCTCGTAACATTTAAATATTCATTAATTAATTATTACGGTTTTATTATTTATATTACTTTCGTGAACTAATCAAATAATTATAACGATATAAAAAGTTCCTGCAACTTTTTTCATACGAAATATCAATATTCAGCTATTCAGCATTACATATTACTTGGTACAATGTTTATACATAAGGGAGTCGCCCATACTTCTATTTAGCCATGTCCTTTACAACATTGTTACTGATACATTGTAGCAGTTTACACCTTTCTCTTTCCACTTATGTATTGTAAAATCGAATTTCTATTCTTCTACTTAGCATGTCAATGGTAATCTAAATAGATTCGGCCTAGAATTTGGCTTCGAGTTTGGCACCTTCAGTAGCGTCAGTTCCTGCGACGTGCAGACAACACGAAACACTGGAAACGATATAAAGTGTCCCATTTTTTGTGGAACTGTACCATATTTACACTGCACGGTGGAGTATTTCTATTTCCAACCCAGAACTAAAGGATTGAACAACATTAAACTGAGAGGCAAAGTTTTAAACAACTTTCAAGACCACTGCATTTTCCAAATGAAACAAAAGAACGCGGATTCTGAACAAAACAATGTTTCATCCACTATGTTACGGTAGCGCAAGTAGTGTAAGGTTTAAAAAGGTAAATTTTTTACAATCCGAATTTACCTTTATCCGGTAGTTAGGCGAGGGATACACCGTCCGAACGGGTCCGTTGAATAAAACAGTGGACTAAGCAACAAGCTTTAACTATAGTGTTGCGAGCGGAAAAAATGAACTGTTCTGAAAAAGGCGTTGCATTATTTTGTTAACCGTCTTAAAAAGGAGGAGGTTATGCATTTGATGAGTTTTTTGTAGTATTTTTGAGGCTTCAATTCTTACATAGGGAATGAAAATCTATTATATTATAATACCTTATACCATGTTTAAGGCAAATAATGACTTATCTTATGGTATTATGTATCTAAATTATCTTGCTTTTTGTTTTTTTTTTTTTGAGTTAAGCAAAATTGCCTGCCTGAAAGAAAGTTTAGGTGAACAGAATAAATACTAAAACTAGAAGAATCAATGAAATGTAGGTCTAAAGAATTCATCACAAAGAATTCATACGATCCCAGAATATTCAAACATCTGGCAACCCTCTAACTTCGCTAGTACATTTATACGCTTAGCTTGCTTTTCTTTCTTAACACGGTTTGTTTCGGTCTTTTCCCTAAGGTTGTCAGCTACAAAAATATATGAAAGCCTTCGTGAGGAAAATAAAATGTTAGTTTTACTTTATTTAGGGAACTTCGTTTGTTTTGGTAGTTTTTAAATACCAGAATTTGTGGAAATTTGACAGCTTGTATCTGATTGACAGCTTGCATATTTGTAGTTGGATTCTTGTAGAAACTTTGTATATGGGAAAAGTCTGTTATACACGGGGCGATTTAATTGGCTGAGGCATACCATAGCAGCAGGGCTTGAAACCGGTTAATATTGCTCATAAAACCGTTACCGTTCATCGAATATCCGGTGAGTTACAAAAACAAATTCACTAAACCTATATTTTAAATTTTGGTTACCGGTAATAAAGAGTATGCTAATTTTAAAACGCGCGCTAACCTGATTTAACCGGTTTTACTCAGGAGCACGCCCACCGCCGCCGTTTATCACATTAATTTGCTATTCGTTGGCGGTAGAGACTCACGCTCAAATTAAACGGTTAATTTCACTCAACAGAATCGATATAAAAAAACACAAACCGGTTAAAATACCGGTAACCGAAACATAAACCGCAATCGTTTCAGGTTCGAGATCAATGACCAAAACTGGTTTGGAAAATTCACCTGTTTCCGAGCCCTGCATAGCAGTGACCAGTGGTGGTGGCCCAGTGGTATCGGCTGACTTACGAGATGTAGGTCGTGAGTTCGAACTCAGGCAGGTACTTTACTCTGTGTATTAAATTTCATCATAACTACTCAAAAAAATGTGAAGGAAAACTTCGTGAGGAAACCGGCATGTCATAGAACCAACAATTCGAAGAACAAGGCCCCGCGTGGTGGATTATGGCCCACTCCCTCTCAAAGAGAGGTGGCCTGGGTCCCAGAACTGGGGACATTAGAGGCTGATTATGCAATATGCATACCATAAGTTGAAGCAACAATAAAAGTCACACAGTGTGTTTACCAAATAGTGTTTACACAATGCATGCCATTTGTTGCTTAAATTTTATTAAAGTAGTATAAGTAGTTTGCATCGTGTAAATGGAGTTTTACCAGTAATTATTATATGCTTTTTACTCGCACAAAAAAATGGTAGTATAGAAAAAAATCTATAAAAATAAATAAAATTGAAATGTCTGTTTGTAATGTCAAAGCAACAGAAAGGTGGTATTTATACGGTATTTATAACAAAAAATCTTTTTTTTTTAAGTCTTTTCTTTCTTTTTGTTCCGGATAATCTCCGAAACGGCTAGTCCGATTCTGGGTAGCGGGGATATATTTATAAGGAGTAACTTAGGCTGTTTTTATTTAAGATAAGAGGAAGAATGGCATACTTTTGTGCTAGATACAGGCATTTACATATTTGCAGTATTCCAATCCTTTTATTAATAAATATGGAGATCAATACAATCATCGTCATTACAATCTTAATCTTTGGTATCTTGTAAGATTCCAATTCCATCTTGTATTATTCACAAACGTAAATCATTCATAAAATTTACAAGTTACACTCAATCTAACATGAATAAGTAATTCTCATCTTGTTCTCTTCACACTGCGTATACAATTTTCGTTTCGACTTGATTTAAACTCCTAAACATTTCTTCAAAATCAGCTATTTTTACTCTACCTGAAGGTTTTATTATCATCAAAATGTGTTACGATAAATGTATGCAGGGAGGATAATATTTTATTGCCTACTTGCATATATGGTATCTTAACGATGTGTCTGCCAAGAGCTTTCAGTTTATCTTCAGGTTTAAGGATACTAGATTTACAAGTAATTAAGACATTGTTGTTTTATGATTTCTCATCACAAATTTAAACTTATTTCTACGTCTTGATCCTTATAATATTCAGCTCGTGGTTCAGAGGAGCTCGTTGGTAAGTAATAACAGCCGCAAGGATCGATCCATCAGGTTAAGCGATGTTGATCTGTGGATGAGTAACCATCTTTACATACCAAGATTCCTCCGTGCCTCAGAAAGCACGTTAAGCTGTTGTTCCCGGCTGTCATTCGTGGATCTTTGACAGTCGTTAAGGGTCGTCAGAAGCCCGAAAGTCTGACAACCAGTCTTACCAAGGGTATCGTATTACCGTTAATACACATGGTCTGCCCCAGGGAAGTGTATTGGGCCCTCCCCTGTTCTTATTAAATATTAATGACTTACCAAATGCAACTAAAGAACCCATGATATTTTTCGCTGATGACAGTACTGTACTGTGTACTACTGACTATAATTTTGACGCAAATAATTCATTAAATTCTGTAATTACCTGGCTTAGCAACAATAATTTGAAAAATCATATAATTTATCAAAATCCAATTTAACTTACAATTTAATATACAAGAAGCAGATACAGCCCGATTTCTGGGATTAATCATTGATCCGCAATTAAATTGAAAAAACAGATTGATGTACCTACTTAGTAAAAAAATCAGCAGTTCGTCGTTTGCCCTCTATAAACTTGCTCCTGTCAATACAAACACCTTACTAACGGCCTATTAAGGACTTGTTGAATCTTTATTGAGGTTTGGGATAATTTTCTGGGGCAATTCAACGAACAAAGACACAGTGTTCAAAGCGCAAAAGCGTTGTACCTATACGGGCGTTTGGGTTGCAAACTATGAACAGTTGCAGACCAATGTTCATAAAGCAGTTGGTTTGTGGAGGTCAGATAGGCGGTCGCTCCATGTAAAATACTGGTATTCAGCTACATACGGTTAGACTGGAAGCTGACCCCAATATAGTTGGGAAAAGGCTAGGCAGATTGATTGATCCTTATATTCAGCATCATCATCTTTTCATAATATTTTGTGTCGGCACAGTCTTCATAACATATATATTATAAAACTGAGTTAACCGCCTCTGTGGTCTAGTGGCTAGACCACCTGTCTCTGACCTTTAAGTCCTGGGTTCGATTCTCAGTGGAGCAAAATTTTCTGCTCGGTTTGGTTAATGGTAGAACTTGTTCTAAGTCCGTCTGGCTAGCTACCACCATCTTATCTAAGTCATAAAATGTTAACAGCATTGTTGTGTTTCGCCAGTTACAGGTAAGATAGCCAGTTCCTCTGCGGTCGAGAATTCCGGGTGAAGCTCGCTTCCAACTTCGACCTGATCATCACTTACCATCAGATGAGATTCAGGCCAAAAGCTTACCCGTCGTGGTAAAAAAAAAAGTTATTATAACACATAACATCACGCTTTGTTTTCCCGAAGGGTTGGGCAGAGGTGTACCTGTAGTACACCCACATTTCGCCAGTTAGTAAGTATACAATCTACATACTCGTGACGTCATGGCACATTTTAACTCAGTGTCATCGCCGTAATCTTTTGATAACGTAAAAAAAAAAAATACGTGCACGTTATTTTTTCATAATCTACATGAAGAACAAAAATTTTTTTTTTAATCATCATCCCTATTAGACTCCGAGCTATAACTGAGAAAGTAATAAAGTAAGTTGGAATTTATAATAATTCCAAATAAATCACAAAAGTACCATCTGGCATCATCAAATTTTTAAGTAAATTTGATAATCCTATCGTTGTCCCTTTCTCTCCCATTCCCGTTGAAAAGGACGGGTTTCTCTATTATAATCGAAAAAAATGTCGCGTTTTAATCCCTCTTTATGTCGGTAATCGCATTTCTATGAGGGTACGTGTTTGATATGGAATGAATAGATGGGACCCCTAGCCCGTATAGTCTGCGTTTTTATTATTATTAGGAGAGAATGAACTAGTATTCATTTTGGAAAATATTTCTTGACTTATTCAAAATTGTAGTTACTGTTGTAGTTTCTGTAGCTTATTCGTCATTAGCGTTGCCTACCAAAATCAAAAATCATAATTATAATATTTTATTTCACATAAACCAACATGGCCACTCATTAAACGTCACTTGGATGCACGGTTCCAATTGGTGGTTTCCTATGGAGAAGAGCCCGCAAGAAACTCCACGGATACTCATCTAAAAATAATTGGCTTTTACAATGTTTTCAAATGACTGTGTTAATAGATATGGGAGGACAGTGTAGGCCTTTTTTTTTTTTTTTTTTTTTTTTGGGTGGGAAATTATCAAATAACTTCTCCCGCTCTGGGAGGAGCGGGAGGGCGTGTCAGACTCTTACTGACTAAAACCCACCCGTGTTCCTTCCGTTGCCTGTACATTGCCAGGGGCCACGGTATCCCTTTCGGACTTTCCCGCAACCCCGGCAGGCATTGGTCCTATCGGACCCCTTCACTTGCTGACATCTCTTTGAGGCGCGCGTGGAACACAACGCGCCGTCGACCCGGGCCTGGTCCTTATCGGACGGCGAGCTACCCATTGCTCACCGTCCGCAAGCCCGCGCCTACGGTGGCCGGGAATCGGCCTGCGATTCCCGACGCCCAGGGCGTCTCCTGCGGCGGCTAGGGGCGTGAGGACGCGAACTTTGCCTCTCCCTCACGCGTTCTGCCTCCTCCTTCGCGAGCATTACTGCTTCGCAGAAGGAGGTGACGGCCTCCCATGCCCTCTCGCTCCGTACCATGGCCTGGACTAGGGCCGGACGCGAGAGATCCCCGCCGCCGATCGCCTCCACGAGGACACGGCGATGCTCTGCCCAAGCCGGACAGACCTCCACCGTATGCTCAACCGTGTCCTCCGGGCGATCCACGCAGTGTTGACACCCGGGCGTTTCCTCCCGCCTGATACGAAACAGGAACCTCCCGAAACAACCATGTCCGGTGAGGACCTGCGTCAGGCGGAAGGTGAGGACGCCGTGGCGCCTCTCTAGCCACTCCTCAAAGAGGGGACTTATCGCCGCAATAGTGGCGTGCCCAGCACTGGGTTGCGACAATCGCACTCTCCATGACGCCATGAGATCCCGCCGGAGCTCTGTCCGCTGTGCCGCGATTTCTCGCGGCAGCGGAGTTACGCCCCGGCGTTTCGCCTCCTCGCGCCACTCCCAAATGTGCGCGAGGACTTTTGCCTCCAGATCCCATGGCGGTAATCCGGCAAGGAGGCTCGCCGCCTCACCGGAGACCGTGCGGTATCCCCGGACCAGCCGGGTGGCCATGACCCTCTGGGACGCGTTCAACCGGCGGGCTGGCCGCCGCCTCAATGAACGCGCCCAAACCGGTGCCCCGTAAAGGGCCATGGACCGCACGACCCCCGCGTATAGCCTCCGGCAGGAGGCGTTTGGACCCCCCAGATTGGGCAGGAGCCGCTTCAAAGCAGCCCCGGCCCGCTCCAGTCTGGGAGCCAAACGTCGGAAGTGCTCCACGAAGTTCCACCGGCTGTCGAGGACGAGTCCTAGGTACTTCATCGTCGACTCGACGCCGATGTGAACTCCTCCTACCGTTATTTGGGAACCCGACGGTGGCGCGTTCCGAGGACCATGAAAACACATGGCCTCGGACTTGTGCAGGGCCACCTCGAGTCCCAATTGCCGGATCCTGTCCACGATTGTCGCAACCCCGTGTGTCGCTAGTTCGGCCGCCGCCTGGTGCGACCTCCCCTGCGCCAGGACCAACGTGTCGTCAGCGTAACAAACGACGCTGACGCCGCTAGGGAGGTCGGCGCGCAGCACCCAGTCGTATCCGATGTCCCACAGATGCGGCCCCAGGACCGATCCCTGTGGGACACCGCACGACATCTCTTGCCGGTTCCATTCTCCCTGGTGACCGGGGTAGATGACGGCCCTGTCCGTCAAATAGGCCTCGACCACACGACAGAGGTAGGTCGGCATCCGGTGATACCGGAGTGCCTCCCTGATGCAACTCCAGGGCAGGGTATTGAAGGCATTGGCGATGTCTAGAGACACCGCCAAGACGACCCCACCCCGGGCCACGGCGTCCCCCGTCGTGAGGGCTCGCACGCGCATGATGGCGTCCACCGTAGAGCGCCCCCTGCGGAAACCAAACTGGCTCTCCGCCAAATCCGGCCCCACCCGCACCAGCCGCCCGACGAGGCGGTCTGCAATGACTCTTTCAAAGAGCTTGCCCACCTCATCGAGCAGCACGATGGGCCGGTAAGCGGACGGAGAGTCCGCAGGGCGCCCCGGCTTCTTGATGAGGACCAGTTTCCCCGTCTTCCAGCGAAGTGGGAACTGGCCCCTCTCCAAGCATGCGCTTAGGAGCCCTCTTAGTCGAGGCCCGAGAGCCTCCAAGGCCAGGACCCAGGCTTTTCCAGGTAAGCCGTCGGGTCCTGGGGCGGTATTTTTGGCATTCAGCCTACGTACCGCCACTCTCATCTCTACCTCGGTCACCTCCGGAGCATCGTCGTCGTCGTCGTCGGCGGTGTGATCCGCATCGGGCACCGCAGTAGGCGGAGCCATGGGCGGGGAGGCATGTTCCCCTCTCGAAGGGAACAGAGCGCTCACCACGTCCCCCACAAGCTGCGGCCGGAGACTCTGCGTCAGCGGGGGAGCCCATGGGCGGAGTTTCTCCCGCACCATCTTGTATGGGCGTCCCCACGGGTCCCTGTTCAGAGTCTCCAGCGACTCCTCGCGGGCCACTCCCCTGGCCCGCAGGATCTCCGCTTGGAGGGCGGTCTTCGCCGCTCTGTACCCCTCGTACAGCTCCGCCTGAATGGCTTCCGTATCCGGAGGACGAATACGGAGCCTGCGGTGCCTGGTGTACCGGCGTCGCGCAGCAACGCACGCATTGCGCAGTGTCGTCAGCTGTTGCGACCACCAGTACACCTGGCGCGAGGCACGTCCGGGCTGGACCCGGGGCATTGCCACGTCACATATTTCGGACATGGCCTCCCGGAACCACTCCGCCTCGTCGTTGATGTCGGCAGGCCTGTCCGGTGGTGACACCCAGGCCTGCACGATCGAGGCTTCCAGGAGGAGCTCCCGGTCCAGCTGCTTCAGCGCCCACCGCGGACCACTCGGGGCCTGTCGGACCGGCGCGCTCGAGGTCTGGGCGGAGACGTCAAACCGGATGTACCGGTGATCGGAATAGGTCTCCACCCCCTCCATGACGCGCCAGTCAATTACACGCGGCGACAGAGCGGGGCTGGCGAACGAAATGTCCACCACTGATTCACCCCGCATCCGCACACACGTGGGGACAGAACCCCGATTCAGGACGACCAGGCCTGTCTCCAGAGCCCAGTCCTCCACCATCCTGCCCCGTGTGTCCGTATACCGGGAACCCCAAGCCACATTCTTGGCATTGAAGTCCCCGAGGACGAACACGGGAAGGGAACAGAACCCGACGACGACAACTCTCAACTCCGCAAGGGAGTTGTGGAACTCGGCAAGAGTTCGGCTCGGGGAGAAGTATACCCCTACCACAACAATCTCCCCGAACCGTGCTGCAACGCAACCCCGTCCTCTCTTAACAGCCTCGAGGGACGGAGTACCGGCGGCGGCCGACGAAATTAAGGTCACTGAGCCGCTCAGGTCCTCTACCCAGTCGTCCCTGGGCGGGACAAAGTACGGCTCAGCGACCACGGCGATGTTAATCGACCACTGCGCCATGCTCTGGAGCAACAGATCCTGAGCTGCGGCGCAGTGGTTGATGTTCGCCTGGAGGAGGCGTAATGGGGCCATTATTGGCAGTCCATGTCAGCCCCCTCCCGTGCCCCCTGTGAGGGCCCTGCCGCGGCGGCTGCGGCGGCGACAACGACGGTACTAGAGGCGGCAACGGCGGCGGTGGTGGCGGTTGCGGCCGTGACGGCGGTGGCGGAGGGCTTGCCTTTGGCTTTGGCGGGTGGGGCGCAAGCCTTGCTCCCAATCCGGTGATTGGCCGGCTTGCCAGCTGCCGCACATACAGCGCAGTGCGGCGCGGCGTCACACGAGCCGGCCTTGTGACCGGCCTGACCACAGCGGTAGCAGTGACCGCTGCGGTCCACCTCCGAGGTGCACTTAGCTCCCACGTGATTGCCCACATGGCAGCGGAAGCACCTCAGAGGTCTGGGTTCCAGCAGTTTGACCTGCGCGGAAACCCAGCCCACCAATAGCCTTTGGCCCTCCCCGGCTATTTTCTTGGCCGCTGACACGGGGCAGCTCACCGTAACGGCTCGCATCCCCGTGTAGTCAGGACGGATGGTGCCTGCCCTAACCTGCTCGGCAGAGCACCCCCCAGTCCTAACGACAGCGGCCACCACCTGTCCCTCCGTCACTGAGTCGTCCAAGCCCAGAATACGCATATCAGCGCATTTGGTGGGCCTGGACACTCGGGCCTCGTCCGCATTTAGGGACGCCCTAAGCCTTGCGGCCAGAGCGTCGGCGGCCGGACCGCTTGCCGCACCGGGGACCTCCAGCATCCGGGCCCCAGTCGCCGTGACCCTTACCCGGATGCCATCGGCGGCACCGATCTCCTTCAGGTCCACCGCTGCCCCCACCTTGGCGAGCACGTCGCGGTAGGACACGCCCTTTTTCTCCGCCTCTGGCTGTAGCGTGATTACTACAGCTGCGGACTTCGGGGCGCGGAGCCTAGCCGCGACGCTTCGCTCCTTGCGCCGCTGCCGCCTCTCTTTCTTTTTGGCCGCCCTTTTCGCCTTCCCCTTCTTCTCCTTTTCCCCGGCTACTTGCCATTCAGCATCAGCCGGAGGAGATCTAGAAGAAGGAGGTGGGGGCGGCCGTTTCGCCGCTAAGGCCGGGGCTCCCGCTGCCTGGGCCGGGGCCCCCGCTGCCTGGGCCGGGGCCCCCGCTGCCTGGGCCGGGGCCCCCGCTGCCTGGGCCGGGGCCCCCGCTGCCTGGGCCGGGGCCCTCGCCGCCTGTGTAGCCGCCCCGCCCTTGGTCTGCCCCGACGAACCCGGTTTGGCCGAGGCAGCTGCGGTGGCGGCATAGGAAGTCCGTTGGCCAGAGGCTGGCATGCTAGCCGCTAGCGGGGGGCGCAGGACGATGGCCTCTATAGCGGAAAAACGAGACCGCAGTGAGGCCATCTCCTGCCGCACCAGGGTCAGGACCCGATCCTCGGCAGGCACGGGTCGTCCCTGCCCGTGCTGCTCCTTCTCCTGCGGCACCACACAAGGGCCGGCTCCTCGGAGCCCTGCCAGGTCCGCTCGGAGCTCCTCGTTCTCCTTTCGGAGAAGCTCCATGGCGGCTGTCAAGCGGGCGACCTCCGCCCGCATCTCGGACATTCCGTCCGACGGAGGCCTGAGGACATAGGTCTCCGCTGCCGCCAAAATAGAGGCCATGGCCGCGGGTATGGCCTTGTCTTTGGAGGACTGGATCCTCTTCAAGGCCACACCCTTGATTGCCGCTGCCACAACCTCCGCAAACCTAGCCGCTTGCTCCGATTTGGAGCCGCCAGCGGCGTCCGGCTCCCCACCTGCGGGTTCCGTAGGGGCCACCCCGTTGCTGGTCCCTACAGGGTGGTGCTCATCCGTGGCGAGCCTCTCCAGCTCATCTGGGCTGGCCTGGCTCGGCTCGCCGGCCTTCTTGGTCTTCTTGGTGCCTCTGCCCAAACCTTTTCCCCGGGCCACACCCCGCCGACTGGAGTGGATCTTTGACCGATGGGCTGAGCCCGAGACCCACTCGTCAGCGGACGACCCCTCTTCCGGTTTGGAGCGCTTCCGGAGGAACTTCCGGTTCCTCCCAGCAGCTCCCACCACTTCGCGCTCCGAGCTCTTACTCGAGCTCCTTGCGCCCGATGCAGCGTCGGACTCCGACCCCACATCACTCCCCTCCTTCTGGTTTTTTGTTGTTGGTTTATTCATTTTCATTGCTGTTCCCACGAGTATTAAACTTTTTTTATTGACTCAAAAAAAATTGTGGTTCGCACTAGCGACTAATTACTTAGCTACCCATTAGTCAAGCTTTCAACCTCCCTCACGGTGCGCCGCCGCTTGGAGGTTTGGGGTAATTTTTTATAGAGGATTTCTTCCTCGCGGCCCGGGCGGTTAAGCCAAGACCCTCGACCCCCGTCAAGTGCCAGAGACATGACCTTGACACTCTTCGGGGCTACGAGACCAACGGTGGCAGAAGAAACGACTTCCTCCTGCCTGCCCGACGGCAGTGTTAGTGCACGCCGAGCCCGCACTCCAACGCTGCTTAACGTGTACTCTCTCTGAGTACACGTTAGAGCGTTCCTCCGACAGGATATTGGCATACGGGCAACGAGACCCCTTAGGCATAAAGTACCTAATGGGGAGTCATTGCCCGTACCCCAGGGTGCACCGTCCCGGAGACTGGCCTTCCCCCCGGACGACAGTGTAGGCCTTTCAACAAGTATCAGGTACTTAACAAAATAGAAAAATGGTCAACAAATCTGCAGTCCACTAGGCCTAAAAGAAATTCCATCGTTTTAGTAAAGGAAAGATAACTTGAGCAGTTTGTGGTTTTTTAATTGATTTTCTTAACTGAAATCTTAGTTTAAGAGGGAACAGGGCCAGCGAGGAATTTGAAAAACATAACGTGGATCCTTTTTCAATTTTGAATGCGGCTGGTCCTTAAGAGGGAACAGGGCCTGCGAGGAATTTGAAGAAACTATTGCCGTCGTCTTAACTCAAGTCTGCCTCCGCAGAGTGCAATAGGGACAGCTGCAGCTCAGACCGATTATATCACAAAGAAATATTACGAGGTCGCCGTTTCGTATTCCCCTTTTTCCTCCTCGAAAACTGAGCCGATTCAATTAATTTTTACATTAAAATTTTAAGATAGAGTATGTCTAGGTTCCTATCATTTTCTTTTATGTTAATAACTTTTCGAATTTGTCTAGTAGTCCTCTAATCACGGCGGTAAAAATGGGGCATTATTGTAATTTTTGGAGGGTCATATTTTCATTACCAATAAGTTGCTGGAAAAAAGGAAATAACAATGACGTGTCTACAGCAGACCTTAATTTTATGAAAAAGAAAATATTGCTCTAGACTAGAGGTATTCAGGAAGAAAAAAGGGGAATACATTTGTATGGAGAATCGCAGGCCCTGTTCCCCCTTAACTGTTAAATCTACAGATGTAATATAATTTCAATCACCCGATAATTAGGTACTACATTTTCAAAACGCGTATCAAATTCAAATTTTATTAGCACCCTTATTTACAGATTCGAAATTGATTTGACGATAAAATGTTCATCCAACTAAATCGTTAATCCAATATTGGATTCTCGCGCCCCTCTGGTAATTTCACTGACCCCATATTTTCATCTAAATCGCCTAATTTACACTTAGTAATGGCAGCCTACCTCGATGGTCTAGTGGTCGCAAGTACTACTGCTGAGCATGAGGTTCTGGGTTCGATACCCAGGTCGGGCAAAGTGTGATTGTGTTTTTCTATCAGAAATTTCTCAGTGGCAGCCCGGAGTCTGGATTTGTGCCCGGTTGATGGTAATAGGCTTGCCCCCTTTTACATGGGACTTAAACATAACTGGCGAAATGTGGGTGTTCTATTAGGTACACCTCTGCCTAACCCATCGGTCAATACAGGCGTGATGATATGTGTGCAATGTGTGGCAGCCCTAGTATTTTGGGAATGCCGCGTTTTGGTCTTACTGTGTGTTTCGAAGTCGAAAAGTAATTGGAACTTGGAATATTTAATACCTCAGGTCGTATAACTCGTATATTCAGTTGCCTACTTTATTTACAGATTTACTTCAAGTGGCGTTGTTTTCTTTCTTGCTCTTACTTGGAAGGAAAAAATCTATGTGTTTTCATCTAAATAACCTTTTTTGTTATAATTGTATAGAATTCTTTCAACAACAAGACCGCCTTTTGTTACTTTTTTATCTATTTTCTAGTCTATTTTAGTATTCCTATGTAAAAGTCTGGGTTCAGAATTACAATAAAAATCAATAGAGGATTTCTTTTGACTGTTTTGCCATACCGTAGTTAACTCCAATCGCTATTCAACTAATAGAATCAGTATTCTATTAAGTAAATAGCGTTTGGTTTAACTAAAGCCAGACGGACTCAAAATGAAAAGCAATTCAATTCCAATACAAATGGGACCATAATAAAATCACATCCCGAATTAAGTATTAACGGATCGAAATCGGGCGGGAAATGTGAAGAGTAATAAAAGCCAAATATTAACGTATCCAATTTATGGTAGGGGTATGGGAGCAGTATTATTTATTCAGGAGATTTTCGGGGCTCCTCACCTTATGCAGATTAGGTTGGTACTTCAAGGCCTCGTCCATACTGAAATGCGCGGTGACTAAGGCGGTAGCGGTGGCGGGCGCGATTTGGTGACCGCAAGTAGCGGGCAGCAGAGGGTAGATATGTTTCCACAGGGTGACAAAATAGACGGTTGCTCGCTAGCTAGGTCGCTCATGCTCCTCTTCACTATATAATTGAATCCGTTAACATTAAGCGCTTACCTACTTAGTGCCAATCGTATCACACCAACCTTGTGGTTGGTGATGACTAAAGTTAGGACACCGATTCGCTAATACCATCGTCGACAACGGCTTACAATTTTTTTTTTTAAACTTGACCTTCGAGTTTCACATTGACCTTGAAAATGTCCATTACTTGAGAGCTTTTTACAAGGTAATATTCAGTTTTTATTTTTTTTGTTATGACCTTGTGTTTGGGGTCTTGACCTTGACCTTGAAGATGTTATTGACCTCATTATTGCTCGGAACCTAATTTAAACCCGCCACGTAACATTGGCAGTCAATGAAGTTAACTTATAAACACACACAACAGTCAAAAATTCAGATTTCGAAGCTTACGAGTTTCCTACTAAGAAACGAATGATGATACGGGAGTGGTCGGTTAGGAAATTGCTGTTAAGCATTATCAAGACATTGCTTTTCCTGACGTTAGTGTAAACGGATACAAGTATCCGCCATAGTCACTAGTACTCTATGGACTTTGGTACTTCGCATCCGCTTTAGTGGTGAGTGCAGTGGTGGCCCAGTGGCAGCGGCCGCGACTTACGAGTAGTCGTGGATTACAACCCGATCAGGCACTTTGTGTTTAATTAATTTATCACCACTGCTCTCAACCGTGCCGTCTCTTCTCCATAGGAAACGATCAATTGGAACCGTGCACCTAGCTTCTGACATTTCATAAGTGCCCTTGTAGGTTTATGTCAAATAAAATATTTTGAATTTGAAGACATGTGACATCTACCAACCCGCACTGGGCTCGCGTGATTATAGCCCACTCCCTCTCACAGAAAGAGGAGGGCTGTGTTCCAGCAGTGGGTACATTATAGGCTGATTATGCTATCCGCCTTAGCACCCGCTAAGCTCCTCACCCTGGTCGAGACCCAAGTTTACCAACTTATCGTACTGAATAATATCTTGCACATCTGTTAAATGTTCGGTCAGTAACTGGAGGGTTCTCAGTAATGAAAGTTGAGAAGAGGGTGCATGATCTGTAATGTTATATTCTTCTTTTTTATTGCTTGCTGTTAATTGGACTTTGACCTTTTATATTACCCAACAGGGTCAAATAAAATTAGTAAGCGAAACTCCATAGACGTGTTGAGAATCGATATCTAAAATAAAACGATAAAGTAAATATTTATTTTCCCTAAGGGGTCTATAGTTAGAATCCTGATCCGTGAAATCTTCAATAGAAATTAGCTGTATGAATTTTATTTGTCTTAAATAATATATTTAGATTATAAATCTCAAGTCTCAAGCGCATACTTAAATAAAGTACCTACGTAAATAGTACCTACTTTCTGTCATAGTCAAATACATTTAAAAAAGTAGGTGTACAAAAATAAATGACCTATAAATAATTATATCGAAACAACAATTGTGTTATCACTTATCACCTATACCAATTCAATACCGGTATTATACTGTAAATTTTGGGATGTTACCTAAATATATTGCACGGCCGCTTTTTTGTAGCCATCCGAACTTGGTCGGGTTATGTAGGTTTTCGATGCTTCGTCAGTATTATAATTGTTTTTCTTTAATTACTGAATTTAATGACATGAAATTTTGCATGTGAATAATTGAATGAATACACTAATTATTGGCATACATTTTACCATGCAATTCATTTAGAACGTCGTGATATTTGACTGCTTTGTAAACAGTGATCTGTTCATGGTAAATTTGTCCTATAACTCTTTAGTTACTAACGGAACATCATTGATACTTGGCAACATGTTGCAGACACTTACAAGGTTTGTATAAACGTGAAAATCTAGACCCCAAAGTGCATACTTTAAGAACTAAGACCTAATAAGCGTATTTTACGTTTATATTTTTATCTTTTAAGCCCTACGATTTTTTCTAAATCTGTTTTTTAAACAAATATAAACAAATTCAAAACAACGTATGTAAAAATCTACAGTTCTCTATGTAAGCGCTTTATATGAAAACTAGCTAATGGCCAAACGTTCGCGTAGCGGAAACTTGAATTTCTCCGAAGTTTATGCATGCACTAGTTTTATTCATACATACACAATTACACACAAATACAAACTAATTTTTGGACACATCTCTTTTCTTCTAAAGTCTATGGATTAAAAAAAGTTCCGCCAGGACAACGTTCGCCCAGCGGAATCAGTTTTTGGTGAATTCCTCCACAATGGTTGCGTGCACAAATTTTTTTTTACCATACACAATTATACGACGTCATACACTAAATATCTGCATTATTAAAATCTTTAAATTCAACAACATTCCGCTGCGCGTACGCACACCGCTCATGCCCCTTTTCACTAACACTATATGACATCTAAATGTAATCCGTAAACGTTAAGCAGTTACCTACTTAGAGCAAATCGTATCACACCAACCACAAGGATGACTAAAATTAGGACACCGATTCGCTAATACCTAATACTAGATAACTGGTACTGGTGACCTAGCAGCAGGCTTATAACAGTATTGACAGTCAACGAAATTAACTTATAAACCCACACACAATAGTCAGCAATGCAGATTTCGAAGCTTACGAGTTTCCTACTGAGAAACGAATGATGGCACAGGAGGAAACTACTATTAAAAATAGGAAACTGCTATTAAAGTTTGTTGCTTAAGATGTGGTACGGTGGCACTAAACCAGTGCATTACCAAGACTTTGCTTTGCCTGACGTTAGTGTAAACGGATATAAGTGTCGACGCGCTAGGCGCCTGCCATTGTCACACTAGTACTCTATGGACTTTGATACTTCGCATCCGCCTTAGCGGTGGCCCAGAGGCAGCGGCCGCGACTTACGAGTTGTATCTCGTGGATTCCAACCCGATCAGGCACTTTGTGTTCAATTAATTTATCACCACTGCTCTCAAAACGGTGAAGGAAAACATCGTGAGGAAACCGGCATGCTCTAGAACCATAAAATCGAAATGTTTGAATAGGTTTTTATTTTTATTATTTTGTTTTGCTTTTATATAGATTCTTTTCTTTTAGATTTTGTGAATGTGACAACGTTGTAGGCTTAACAGACTGTAGATCTGTCGACCATTTTCTATCTTGCTAAGTACCTGGTACTTGTTGATAGGCCTACACTGTCCTCTCATACCTATTAACACTGTAATTTTAAAACCTTGTAAAAACCATTTACTTTTAAAAGAGTAACCGTGTAGTTTCTTGTCGGCTCTTCTCCATAGGAAACGATCAACTGGAACCGTGCACCTAGCTTCTGACGTTTCATAAGTGCCCTTGTAGGTTTATGTCAAATAAAATATTTTGAATTTGAAGACATGTGACATCTACCAACCCGCACTGGGCTCGCGTGATTATAGCCCACTCCCTCTCACAGAAAGAGGAGGGCTGTGTTCCAGCAGTGGGTACATTATAGGCTGATTATGCTATCCGCCTTAGCACCCGCTAAGATCTTCACCCTGGTCGAGACCCAAGTTTACCAACTTATCGTACTGAATAATATCTTGCACATCTGTTAAATGTTCGGTCAGTAACTAGAGGGTTCTCAGTAA
Organism: Xanthia icteritia; assembly: GCA_949128155.2. Taxonomy (NCBI): domain Eukaryota; kingdom Metazoa; phylum Arthropoda; class Insecta; order Lepidoptera; family Noctuidae; genus Xanthia; species Xanthia icteritia. The sequence goes on along the minus strand of OX421947.2, from coordinate 15,619,333 downwards.
TGAAAGTTGAGAAGAGAGTACATGATCTGTAATGTTATATTCTTCTTTTTTATTGCTTGCTGTTAATTGGACTTTGACCTTTTATATTACCCAACAGGGTCAAATAAAATTAGTAAGCGAAACTCCATAGACGTGTTGAGAATCGATATCTAAAATAAAACGATAAACGATATTTATCTTTCGATAAAAAAAAATTGAAAAAAATATATTTGGGATCATTAGTAGTGTAGTTACTTGAAGAAGGTTTAAGCTGAAAAAAACAGTTTTTTTTTGTTTTTTTTTTGTGGAGTTGTTATTCGTTTTAGTGTTTTATATTGCTAGAACTGACAGCCTCGTTGGTTTAGTGGTCGCAAGTGCTTCTGCTGAGCCTGATGTCCTGGGTTCGATTCCCAGGTCGGGCAAACTGTTAATTGAGTTTTTCTAGTCGGAATTTCTCAATAGCAGCCCGGAGTCTGCATTTGTTCCCGGTTGATGGCAATAGGCTCGCCCACTATTACATGGGACTTAAACAAAACTGGCGAAATGTGGGTGTACTATATGTAGCTACACCTCTGGCCAACCCTTCGGAGAAACAAGGCGTGATGTTATGTTACGTTTATTGCTAAAATGGGCTACATTGTAATTGTTTTTTTAGTAACTTCGATCTTTTATTTGACTTACCCATACTCCGCTCAGTAAACTTAATCATTCTCCAATATTGAAGGAAGACTCAACTTTATCTTAACAAAAGAAAAAGATAGAACTCTGAAAGTTAGACAAAGTAAATCTGGAACCATCAGTTAAATGAATGCTGTTTCTAAAGTAAGTAACTTAAGTCTATAAGTTGAGGGACGCGGTCGTCAAAATTCTCATCGCTTCGATGATTTTATGTGAAGGCAAACTAAACTTTTGGAACAGTTTTGTTTAGCTTTTTGGATTTTATGGAACAAAGGCAACGTGTGTAACCACAGAATATTTGAAATAGGGGTTATTTTTTGTTGAGCCGCTGGCATGACAGTATTTCAAATCTCTTCGGTTCGCCACTTCGCCACTTCTACGGAGTCGTCGGTGGCAGCGCAGAAGTCACTCTGAATACATGTTTTGGGGCACAGAGGGCAGCATAGGGGGTGGAATATAGTTTCTATTATGTACAGTTGAAGGACACTAGATTTCCTTAATTAATATTAAGGAGCGTTTAACTAGCCGATTCCCGGCCACCGTAGGCGCGGGCTTGCGGACGGTGAGCAATGGGTAGCTCGCCGTCCGATAAGGATCAGGCCCGGGTCGACGGCGTGTTGTGTTCCACGCGCGCCTCAAAGAAATGTCAGCACAATTTGATAGGACCGATGCCTGCCAGGGTTGCGGGAAAGTCCGAAAGGGATACCGTGGCCCCTGGCAACGTGCAGGCAACTGAAGGAACACAGGTGGGTTTTAGTCAGTAAGAGTCTGACACGCCCTCCCGCTCCACCCAGAGCGGGAGAAGTTATTTGACAATTACCCAACAAAAAAAAAAAGGTGCGTTTAACTAAACAGTGCGACGGTGCTTAAAAAGCCACGATTATGACCCGTGACTTAGGCTGAGGCAAAAAAAAATATACATTTGCCTCGCACTGTCTGGACGCACCTTTAGGAAGCAGTAAACACGTAATCAGATGATGTTATCTATTGTAATAATAACGTTCAAAAAAGACCGATTTTACTATATTTTTATTATTTAGATCTTTGACAAATCGTAGATAAAACCATCGAATATGTTTGTCAATGTCTGAAATGGCTTTATTAATTAGGTAATCATAACATTGTACACTTAAAACCAATTCAAGTGACATTTAAAATCATTGCAGAAACCTCCAATCCACCTGATTATACTTCACAACCAACTTTTCGACTCCATAAATCTTTGGACTTAAAAAAGTTTTAAAACGATAAACGCAAGCGAAAGTAAACCACAGATCAGTCTGGTATAACCGGTCGCCTGGTTAAGAAATCTTGACTTAGTAATCAACTTGATTTTATGGACCCAATTGACGGCTGACACGAAAATAGGGTGACACTATAAATACGGTTACCTTTGTGTCAGAAATGTACTGGTTTTAATACTTTGGTTTAAGTATTCCAATTGTTATGGCGATTGTGTCATAAGAATTGGAGGTAGGGTGAACCACTTTTGCGGTGAGTTGGATAAAAGGGCAAAGGGGATATTGTTACGTAGTTAAAATGTTTTTTTTTAAGTGAAAACTTCTTAAGGCGCATTCGGCACTTTTTGGGTGAACAAAAATAATGGAACTCGCGTCATCGTCACCGAACGCATTCCATGAGCTATATGTATACTGTGTTCATATGTGTACTTTTTGGGTGAACAAAAAGCGTGAAACTCAAGTCATCGTCACCGCACGCTGTTGTCACTTCTATTGGCAGTCCCCAAAGACTACCCCGCATGTTTAAAAAAATCTAAACTACCTTACTGAATTTGTAAATTTCTTAATTTAATAATTTATAATATTTCTGAATTTAATTTTAATATTATTGTACCGACTGTAACACTAACATTTTTATGCCGCTGGCAAAACATAGAGTCAACTAAATACCAAATGTATGTACCAGTGTTTAACAAATAAATATTCATTCATTAATTTGCGCCACTCCAGCCATTATCCTTCTGTCAGTTTATTTGGAGTCGGTACAATAACTGTTTTTATTTAATAGTGCACATCTGTATTAGCCTTTATTTCACTGGGTATAGAATTAAATTCGATGTTATAACGAGTTATGACAGTTTATTGGCATCTTTAGATTAAATAAGGTATTCATACAAACAATCAATCAACTCAGGCTATCGCCGTCCACTGCTGGACTTAACCTGTCCTAGGCTGCGCCACAACACCCTGTCCTACGCATTTTGTATCCAGTCTGTCCCAGCCACCTTAAGAGGGAACAGGGCTTGCGATTCTCCATACAAATGTATTACCTTTTTCTTCCTGAATAATGGCCTCTAAGGCAATCATATTTTATCATAAAATCAAGGTCTGCTGTAGACATGTCCCAGTTATTTCCTTCTTTTCATTAATTTATTGGTAAAGAAAATATGACCCTCCAAAAATTACATAAATGCCCCATTTTTATCGCCGTGATTAGAGGACTACCAGACAAATTAGAAAAGTTTTTAACATAGGTAAAAGAAAATGATAGGAACCCAGACATACTCTTTCTTAATATTTTAATGTAAAAAATAATTGAATCGGTTCAGTTTTCGAGGAGAAAAAAGGGGAATACGAAACGTCGATGTTGTAATTTTTTTTTGTGATATAATCGGTTTGAGCTCTAGCTGTCCCTATCACACTCTACGGAGGCAGACTTGAGGTAAGACGACGGCAATAGTTTCTTCAAATACCTATTTTTCAAATTCCTCGCAGGCCCTGTTCACTCTTAACATACTAGAATTACTAAAAACTCCTAGGAATTTAAACTAGGTAAAATAGACTTGCTGGAAATAAAACCGTTTTCTCAAAGTAGAAACTAGTACTTCAATATATTTCTTTTTTTAAATTTAAATTCTTTAAATTCCATACTTTTTGCCAGCTGTAAATTGTAACTCTGAATGATATTAAAAATGTAAAAACTTGCTCGCTGCAGGATATTCAGATGCAGTTCATTAAAATAATGAAAGCTGAAAAGGTCTTTTGAAAAAAATGTAGGACGGATAAGTGTTATGTATATGCCAAAGGCTTTGTATAAAATATTATGAATAAAACCATAGATATTAGGTATATGTAAAAAGAGGTAGACAGGTTTACTACGCAACATTCCATCTTTAAAAACGCCACACTAATGCCCGTTTTCACCGACGTCCCCTAAGTTTATGGGATCCCCTAAGAATGGTTAGGGGGCTGTTAGAAGGTGGTTTCTGTTTCACCGACAGTAAGGGGTCAGTTAAACGTTAAAAGGTCCCCTAAATTTAGGTGGTCAAAATGTGGGCCCATAAACCGGCACATACGTAAGTGATCTCTCAAGCAACGAAGATGGATAGTGATTTATATGAATGTGTTGAAAATGTTGAGACTGTTTTTAGAGTATTCAACGTAAATAAGTCGTAGACCAATAATATATAATACCTATATCAAGAAACTGACTTTTTTCGGAGATATAGGCTATGTAAATCTTCAGTGTTGTATTTATTGGAAAAGATTGAATTAGTTTTAAAATTTCCTGATAATAGATACTTATAAGTAGTAGTAGTTTTATAAGTAGCCCATAAAAAATCTTTCAAAAATAATACTCGATGAACGTGGTACTTTTTCTTATATACCACGATACTTACCTACGTTGATACCTAACTATCAATGTAAACCATACACTTGTTACTTCTGTCCATGTATTTCGCATATTAATGATTATTTCAGATCTAATTCTATATCTCCAATAAATCATTAATATCATTTAGGTTTAATGCAACGGGTAATCATTTGTTGACTGTGGCAGACCAGTGTGGCTACTTACAGTCGAAAAAAAAAATCACGAAAAAATTGGTAAAATAACACGCAACGCATCCTCACAAGTTCACAACAAACAAACATTCAAATCTCACGTCAGTACGTCACGAAAGAAAGAAGAAAAAAATATAAATAAGACCACAGATAACACACGAGGTTTCGTTAGGGATACACACAGAGTAAATAAGCAAGAAAATGTGAAATTCATTAAAAATATGACTAAAATAATATTTATTATTGCTCTCAAAACATAATTTATTAAAAACTGTATCCATATAAGGTTATACTTGTAGATTTCATAATAAAACTGCTTTGTTTTAAAGTATCGATAAGTTTAAAGACGAAACAGTCACTATTATAGAATACAAAACGTCACATAGATATGTGTCCCCTAGTTAGGTGACAAAAATGATGGTGAAACGACATTTAATTTAGGGGCTTGTTTGGGGGAACTTTTAAGCTAAAGGTCCCACACGTAGGTGACAGTTTAGGGGATGTCGGTGAAAACGGGCATAAAGCTTCCTTTCCTAAGATTGCGGTGGCCGCCACATAGCGTCCGTAATTTACCCTCGAATGTCGACACCGAAACGTTATTGAAGAGTAAGTTCATATAGTGACCTTATTAGTGATATTATTCAGACAAGTCAGGTGCTTAGTACTCGCAACCAACGTGCGTGTATGACCAGAGGCCCTAGTGCGAGTTTCTTTTAACCATCTCGACTTTACGCATCGACCGCGTTCGGCGCTCCAATTGGCAGCCGGCCGGCCTTCACCAGTGAATGGCCAATCGGAGCGTCGGAGCTCTGATGTGTGAAACGAAGCAAAAGGAGAAGTAGGTATGTAAGGATCGCAGCAAGTGGTGTTCTGTACAGTTTCTGCTTACCCCTAAGGGAACAAGGCGTGAGTATATGAATGTGTTTTATACCTACTACCTACTATACTAGACATGACTGATCTCTTTATCTTCCTTAGCCTTACGGAGTCTTCGACGGTTTAAGGCTAATAGGATATCGATACTTAATACCGATTAGAAAGTCATTTACCTCACCCATAAATAATCGATACTAACATCTCTCCTTACGTACAACTTAGACTGAGACAAATATACATGTGTAGGTACAGTTAGTGTCAGATATTTTTAATCACACCGAAGTATCACGTTCTTCTGAATATAACTGATTAGGCAGATATTTATAACGCAAGACATGTCCGATATTATTGCATTCTTAGAAGTGAGTTATCTTTTTGAAGGTCATGCAGCATCCTATATTTTGGAGTCGCTTCTCTCGTCAGATAGTTTTGGTTTTCCTTCGAAGTCATATTATTTGTGCTGCCACTTGTGTAAAATAGACTTGCTGGTTATAAAACCGTTTTCTAGGACTGATGGGTGCTATGCATACGCTGCTTTGTGTAAAATATTATGAATAAAACCAAAGACATTAGGTATATGTAAAAAGAGGTAGACAGGTTAACTACGCAACTTTCAATCTTCAAAAACGCCACACTAATGCCTTCCACAAATGACCACACATATTTGCCGTTATCTTGGCGACAGATATTAATGAATCATGATATCCTAATCATCATTATCCTAATTAATATTATAAATGCGAAAGTGAATTTGTTTAACTATTTTTTGCTACGCTTTCACGCTAAAACGGCTGAACAGATTTGGATGAAATTCGGTACATGGGTAGACCATGGCCTGGATTAGGACATAGGATACTTTTTATCCCGATATTACCACGGAATCGAGACTTATGCGGTTAAACCGCGAGGCTCAGCTAGTCAGATATAATTGCCGAATTTCGCATATTAATATACCTATTTAATCTCGGTACTGTACCATACCTACATAAATAAATCTATACATATTATAAAACCAAGTCGCTTTTCGCGTTTGTCTGTTTGTCCGCGTTGTTCTTCTAAACCACGCGACAGATTTTGATGAGGTTTTCACCATCGTTTAGAGAATTTATTCCGGAAGGTTTATGTATATAATATGTTAATATTAAAGTTACGTTTACCTAAGAAATCTCGATGTTTTGTCAAGTCGTAAAAACCGTGCGAAGCAGGAGCGGGTCGCTAGTACTAATTATCGAAGAACTTCATATCTAAGCAGTTTAAAAACAAAATCCCGTGGACACGATGACCACATCTGTTACCGCTCCAGTTCTATAGCGGCCGAGCGCTGCAAGCAGAAATAGTCCTTACGGTGTGAACTTCATCGATGGTACCAATTTTTTTTAAAGGTACAATGTGAAGTCGCTAATAATATAAACTAATATTAAAAGTAGGTAAAATTGCACGAACATTTAACAGGTGGTGTTCTACTAAAGATTGGTGATGTGTAAATGAACTTTACAAGAGATTAGTTAACACCTGAATGCTACGTGGGGTCGAGAAGGCCAATACAGATAATTATTAGAATTTATTTGATCGCGAGTTTTAAACTTTTTTGATTTATTACATCGAAGTTCATGTCATTATCCGGTCTTCTGCCTGTGCTTTTGGTCTGAAGGCATATTTTATCTTCATGGAGGCTTATTTGTCTGACAAGTTTGACGGCTGATTAATAATGAAGTGGGTTCAAATTGGTGATGAATATGTATTGTTTTGTCTCGCCATTAATTTAAGAGCAGGGTGGTTGTTGACTTCTGAGTTCGTTCTATTTTCGAAGACATAAGAATACCATTATCAGTTCGGTTGTGGTTTGTTTTCACGCGTGCATGTACGTACTTTTAATTTTAAGTACATCAACTATGTACTTAAAATTAAAAGTTATAGCCGGGGAACGGATGTAGTAAAACACTGGTGCGTGATACCAATTACACTATAATTATTGTCACAGATCACAGAAAACTTTAGAATACAAAAATGAAACCCGTTTGGTCTCGAGCGCACACACATTCGAAGGTAGTCTGACTTCCGCGCTCTCATAGACTAACTCAACAACTATAGAGCCACAGACTCTCTAAAACCCGCGCGGGCGCCCTCTGATAGGCGTCCGGGTAACTCTCTGGGTTGCCACTTTATACACACGCTATACACTCCCCCTCGAGTTCAAGAGAACGTCCCCGCTCATGAACTCGCACAAAGGAAACTGAACAGACTGGACAAACATGTTTTCGTGGACGTCCTCTCTGACGTTTCGGAACTACCGGACGAGGAGGCGTGCTGTCCCGGTTATGAAACCGAGTGAGATCTGACACATGATACTTTCCTAACACACTTTCAGGGCTATCTATATTTGCTATTAAATATGCCGTGGGACTCACTCTCTTTGCAATGACATACGGTCCGTCTTTCTTAGGAATGAACTTAGCTGTTATGTTCTTTGCTGCATTGCTAAGAACGTGTGACTTCAACAGAACTTGATCTCCGACCTCAAACACTTCGGCAGGAACAAAGGACTTGTCAGCACATTCCTTACGTCGGTCCTGTTGTGCTTCAACTCTTTCCCTAACAGCAATGAACGTGTTAACAAAGTTTTTCAAATAAGGTGTGATTTGCGGAACAAAATTATCTTTGTTTAGTATTGACCGAATGTCGTGTTGTACGTCGAGGGGTGAGCGTAGCTCTCTAGCGAACGTTAAATATGCTGGAGACACACCCGTAGTCTGACAAACTGCGGAATTCATGGCGAACCTTATCGCAGGTAGGTGCTGCGGCCATGAAGAATGGTTTGTTTCAACTAAACGTGACAACTGGAATTTTAAATCTCTATTTTTACGCTCAGCTGGATTGGCTGAGGGATGATACAAAGGTAACAACTCTTGACTTATACCTAAAACAAACATACACTGCTGCATGACAGCAGATACAAATTGAACGCCATTGTCTGACACAACGCGTCGAGGAAATCCGTAACGCAGAAAGAACTCTTCAATCAGCACACGAGCACACGCCTCTGAAGTTGCTTCCTTCAAAGCGTACAACTCAGTCCACCGAGAAGCAGTATCTTCTACTAACAATATCCAACGTTCTCCATTATCTCCCACTGGAAGCGGACCGAATAGGTCAATGGCTAACACTTCTCCTCTTTGATTTAAAACAGGTGTCTGTAACAGACCTGATGGCTTTTTGTTTGAAGACTTATACCGTTGACAGGTGGCGCAAGTCTTAATATATTCCGTTATGGCCCTACGCATGCCTGGGAAATAAAAGCCTTGAGAAATTCTATTGTATGTTCTGTCTACACCATGATGACCCGCTAAATCAGAGTCATGACACTCTTTCATAATTTCAACGCGTAAAGAAGTCGGAACGACCAGTTGTGGTTCTTCACTATCAACGTCGGGACTGTACCTATACAAAACGCCCTGCTGCAGGAAGTAACCTCTTTCAGACCAACGCTTAACGCCTACAGACTCCGGATCAGTTGTATCCTCTAGATCACTAACGATTTTCTTAAGTTCCGGGTCATCTAGCTGCGCGCGTCGAAGGTCGGTAGCACTCCTAGCAGGTAAGTCAACGACAACGGAGCAAACTCCACACTGATCCTTGGTTTCTTCTTTGCAGGTTGGTCGACTAAGCGTATCAGCAATAACATTGGCCTTTCCAGGCGTATACTGAAACTGAATGTTAAAGCATTGAAGCTTTAAAGCCCATCGAACAAGTCTACCTGAAGGCGACTTTAACGTAAGAAGCCACTTTAACGGCTGATGATCGCTACCTATGATGACCTCGTGTCCTTCGATGTAGCCTCTGAATCGATCGACAGCCCAAACAACAGCAAGAGCTTCACGCTCTGTAGTGCTGTAATTCCTTTCTGCTGGAATAAGGAGACGGCTAGCGTACTCTATGGGGCGTTCTTCCTTACCCTCGCCTTGTAGCAATACAGCTCCAATGGCGTAGTTGCTAGCGTCCGTCCTTAACACAAAAGGCTTGCTATAGTCCGCTTGGATGAGAATCGGTGCCGACGATAGGCGCTTTTTAAGCTCCTCGAACGCACCATGCTGGCTTGCATCCCAAGACCAGGGCTGATTCTTTTTGAGCAGACGTGTCAAAGGCTCAGCTACCGCAGAAAAGTTTGGGATAAATTTTCTAAACCACGAACACGTCTGTAGAAAGGTTCTTAAATGGCGTAGCGACGACGGTGCCTTCATATCTAAAACTGCACGGACCTTATCATCATCCGGTGATACACCATCTTGGGTAATGACATGACCTAAGTACTTAACCTTTTCTCGTGCGAACACACATTTGTCTCTGTTCGCGCGTAGCTTAAATAGACGTAATCTTTCGAATACCTTACGCAAATCGGAAATATGCTTTTCAAAACTGCCTTCCGATATAATTAACAAGTCGTCTTGGTACGCGAGAAGAGTCACATCCTTTAACGAAGCGCCCGTACGAAGCCTATCTATCAAACGCTGGAAAGTTGAAGGAGCGTTCTTCAAGCCAAACGGCATACGCTTGAAGCGAAAGGAACCAAAAGGCGTCAGGAACGCTGTTTTATCTCGGTCCTGCTCGCGTACACTAACTTGCCAAAATCCACTACGCATATCGATAGTACTCATGAACGATTGTTTTTTTGTTGACTGTACAAGCTCGTCTATCAATGGCATCGGATAGACGTCGGTCTTAGTTACCGCATTGAGCTTCCTATAGTCGACACAAAAACGCACCTCGCCATTTTTCTTAGGGATGAGAAGCGCCGGAGAACCCCAAGCTGATTCGCACTCCTCAATAATGTCGTCTGCCAACATCTTATCCAACTCTGCCCGCATGACCTCTTTCTTGGCAGGCGTTAACCTATACGGCGGAACAGCAATGGGGAGGTGATCGCCAGTATCAATAATATGTTCGGCGAACGGAGTCGGGTCTCCCCCTGGTTTAAAGATGTCTTGATGCTCTACAATGAGCTGTGCAAGTACCTCACGTTGACTACTATTAAGTGAACTCGCCTCGTCATTCCGCAGCACAGATACAGCAGAACACGCAGACACAGGTGACTGTAACATCCCCTCAAATTGGGTATCAAACTTTTGATTACTTTTTTCAGCAAAGCGCCAGCTGTTCTCACCGAAATTGAAAACAAGATTGAATATCGTAAGAAAGTCTATGCCTAACAAGCTTTCATTACTGTTCGCTTCGGGAAAAATTAAAAACTTGATACTTTTAGTCTTGTGTTTAAGAGTCACCTGTACCTCCGTTGTAAGTACATTCATTTCCCTACTAACACCATCCGCCAACCTAACAACTTGCGTTGACGGCACAAACTGATGTCCTACTCTGAGTAAGAGAGCGTAGAGCGTGTGACCGGCAATACAGCTTTTTGCTGCAGAATCTACTAAAGCAGTACCACAAAAGCCTAAGATACTTATATCTAACACAGGACGACGAAAAGGAGCAATATAGTCACAACTGTTACAAGTATTACAATCATAACAACTAGACAGAGACACAGACTTATTACTATTTACATTAACAACATTATTATAACTAAAACATTTATCGTTACAAAAAGGCGCGAAAGTGTTATCATTACGAACATGATCGTCTAGGAACTCGACTAAACTATTATTTACATTTGAGTCCTCCGAACAATTATTTACACGTACGTTATCAACACAATTATCAAAAACAAAAATGTTACTGGGACCCCCTACGACATGGGTAGGGTTACCTTGAGACGACACTTGCTTTGGCGGGCTTCCCGACGGCGGCGAGGCGGCGGGGGCGGGAACGGCAGCGGGGGCGGCGGCGGGACCGGCAGCGGGGGCCGACTCGGCCGGGCTGCGCTGACGCCTGCGCGAACGCGCGAACCCCACCGCGCTCGAATTTCGCAGCGATGCGGCCTTGTTGTTATTATTTATGCGTCCATCATGTTTTGTGAAGTTGATGGAATAAAACGTAGACGACTGACCACCCGTCGAACAGTTTTTACACTTAGATTTGATAACGTTCGCGGCACCACAACCGTAACACTTTATTTCACTTTCCGACTTTACGTTACTGTCATTGTTATTACACTTATCGGACTTATCACTATTACGCTTTAGCTTCTCGCACATTTCCTTGCGGTGGCCCGGTCGCTTGCAGTACGCGCAGAACGGCTTCTTTTCCTTAGCTGCGGCGCCAGCGGCTGACTCAGCGAGCTCGACGTTTGCAGCGCGGACGGTACTCGACGCATCCGTGACTACTGTAGGTACATCCCGTTGTGACGACGATGCAGGTCGCTTGCTCGATTGCGCGTGAGACTTCGATAAAGATGGCGGCCCTTTTTTTGTTTCCAATAAGGAATCTTCTACAAGGCGACACTTATGAAGTAGCTCGTCGAAACTATTTACGCATTCTCTCGTCACGCGTTTTCTTATGCGCGGGCTAAGCAAACTGTATGCCATGTCTAACTGGACTTTTTCCGAGTGGTCGTTTTCCGGGAATTTTGCTAACAGAGCACGTACCTTAGCGATAAACAAGTCCGTGTGCTCGTCTTCCTGATTTAAGCTGAATAATTTCCTGTAGAGTCGGTGTGGTGGGTCATGCTCGCCAAAAGCCCCTTTTATTTTAGTAAGGGCCTCCGACCACGTGCTAGTCGACCTTTTAACACCTTGCCACCAGACTGCAGCAGGCCCCTCCAACAACATTGAGAATCCACGGAGAGCATTTTCATCGGAAACATTTACGCAATCTTTGTAGGTTATAATCGCGTCTAGAAAATTTTCCAATGACTCGTCGGCACGGCCGCCATAACGTGTCGAGCATTTTGCGAAGTTACCGTTCGCGCCAAATGCAAAGCCCGATCCCTGCTGGGCCTCAGACACGTTAATTAGTGGTGTTGACGACCGCATTTCTCGTATAAGTTGTTGGCAAAACTCATTTTGGGTTTGTTGTATTGAAGTGATAAAACTCGCGAGAGTTTCTTGCGACATTGTAATGGCGGCACCGGCATCTTCTCCGACATCTTCCGAACGCAGCCTCGGCATTGTTTTTTTGATTTACACGTTGGGCAGCCACTTATAGCCGGGGAACGGATGTAGTAAAACACTGGTGCGTGATACCAATTACACTATAATTATTGTCACAGATCACAGAAAACTTTAGAATACAAAAATGAAACCCGTTTGGTCTCGAGCGCACACACATTCGAAGGTAGTCTGACTTCCGCGCTCTCATAGACTAACTCAACAACTATAGAGCCACAGACTCTCTAAAACCCGCGCGGGCGCCCTCTGATAGGCGTCCGGGTAACTCTCTGGGTTGCCACTTTATACACACGCTATAAAGTAAGTATACAGGGTCAAATTAAGTTAGCTAGTAAAACTCCACAGACCATACATGGGTATCGATATCTAAACGCAATAAAACAAAAGAAAAAACCTTTTTTGGGGTCAACGACCGCTTGGTACTTACTAGCAGTATGAGTTGAGAAAAGTTCTTTTTTAGGAGTTTAATCCTTAATAATCGATTTTCATATAAGGCCCTCGGTATGAAAATTTAATGTGGAGTGAAATTTATATCACTATAAACTTTACTCTAGTGACAAAAAACAGTTACGAAGTCTCAAGTCTCAGTGACTTATTGCAGTACGTATTGAAGTGAAAATTTGTCTAGTATGTCACAAGTTAAAGGTTACATCGCTGTACGACAGCCAAAACTTATAGTAACATTGCTCCTTTTTGCTCGACTTCAAAAGCTGTCAGTGTACAATATTTCATACAAATTTTGACACTGACAGCTCTTGAACATGTTTTAGAAATGCTGATTGCGTTCAATTTCATTGGTGAAATTAGCCCTAAGTCATAACGAACTTGGCTCTGTCATTGCCCGAGTTCGTTTAGGCAGTGTTCACAGTGTAAGGCTCATCATCGCTCTATGAAAACAATATAGGCGTTTTAAACATAAACACAAAGAAAATGCATGTGAGATGTTACGCACACATTCGCAAACAAAACGGTCTCTTGGTCAAAGTTTTGAAAGAACCTTTTTTAACTCAATACTAGTTCTGTTTTAAGTGAAAATAGTTAATAGTAGTTGTTTTGGGCGCAGAATTCCCAATTCTCAAAATGGCAACTGAGTCTTTAATGGACTAATTCTCAAAATGCCTAATTCTATAATTTAATGACTAATTCGCAAAACGACCAATTCTATTAATACCCTAATTCTCGAAAAGGTCAATAATTGGGGAAAATGTTAAAAATACAATTTGTTGTCAAATATATACATGATTGTTTTTAGTGTGCTCAGAGTTTTAAATTCAAGTGCATTGCTTCGGAAATAGTCGTGTTTCACGAATTTTCCCGATGTACCTTCTAAATTCTGTCGTACTGTATCGTAGGACCGTTTCACTGACACTAATAACTTCCGACGGCGGCGGCGACTCGATCTATGATATTTGTCATCAGTGAGTGAGTGAGTGTGAGTCCCCGAGACCCGTCTCACCACTTTCACGTTCGCAGTTACGGGTTAATTCGAAACCTATATACCTACTTACCGATTACGTAAATAGTAAGAACCGGTGGGATATTTATGACCTTATGCTGAAATTAAATTAAGAATTTTGCATAATTGAATTGCAGTTTTTGAATGTCAATTAATGTTCGTTAATTAAGAAATTGAAAGACGATCTCTGACGTTATTTTCGGTGTTTCGAGATTACAAAGTCACTTAATAATTATTTTAATTTATCATCGGGACATTAATTGCCCGGCATGATAGTTTGTCAGGACTCACTGTCACTTCCACAGGTACTGCATCTACGCGAATATTATAAAATCAAGGTCTGCTGTAGACAATTACAAAAAATGCCCCATTTTTACCGCCGTGATTAGAGGACTGCCAGACAAATTCGAAAAGTTTTTAACATAAAAGAAAATGATAGTAACCTACACTCTTTCTTAAAAAAAAATTGAATCGGCTCTGTTTTCGAGGAGAAAAAAGGGGAATACGATACGTCGATCTCGTAAATTTTTTTTGTGATATAATCGGTCTGAGCTTTAGCTGTCCGTATCGCACTCTACGGAGGCAGGCTTGAGGTAAGACGACGGCAATCGTTTTTTCAAATACTTATTTTTCAAATTCCTCGCAGCCCCTGTTCCCTCTTAATGAATAAACTCAAAAACTACTGGACCGATTTTTAAAAAGTTTTTCACCATTAGAATGCTATATTATCACTGAGTAACATAGGCTATAATTTATAAAGATATCACGCGAGCGAGGCAGCTGGCAGAAGCTAGTGTTCGATAAAGACAGGATGATAGAATGACGTTAATCATTCAAACCTCTGCGACAGACAGACAAGAAAGTAATCACAAAAGGTTCCGTTTTTCCTTTAAAGGCCCTCGCAGACAGGCGCGACACCGGTAGAACAATATCCGTGTAGTTTTCATAGAAATTGTTCCACCTGAGTCGTTTCGCGCCTATCTGCGGGTGCCTTAGCGGACGTAAAAATATCGCGGCGAGATTTTATCGCGCACTGGATTAACAACTCTCGGCGCTATGCAGAGCGTTGAAAATCCAGTGTGCGAAAAAAATAATCGCCGCGGGAAAAAATCGCCAGTGCGAATTTGGGCTTAAAGTCAGAACCCAAAAATATGTGGTTGTTCGCGCAATCTGTAGAACCTACGCGAAAAGATGCTTACTTATCTGAAAGTTCAGTATAAAAAATGTTCCTTCCGTTTAATTTCTGCAGATTCTATGTATCTTAAGTAGGTCTAGAGTCGAGATTTCTAGTCAGAATATTAAAGAAATTTATTGTTTAATTTTCCTATGAAAATAAAAATCCTGAAACGGTCCAGTCGTGTCAGAATCAGGTTCCTCAAATAGAGAATTCTGATGCTTTTATTGCTCGAGAATTCTGATCCTTATTGCTCCTAGAGTGCTGTGACGACGTAATTTCGCAGTTCACTATTTATAGTTTTTAAAGACATTCCTGAAGTTAACGAGCGCCTGCATTGTTGGGTGCAGTCAACTTTATGGGGGGAAATATCAGTGACTGATTTGAGTACAGTCGGGGCAGTCGTAAAAGGGACTTGGCTGCGAATAGACGCTATTACTTCCTATAGGAAGGACTGAGGGTAGAGTAAGTTAGTGGAGATCCTTCCGAGTAGGTATAAACGATGCCTCACCTCTTGTCGTGCTCTCTGCACAATAACACCTGCTATGAAAGACCTTTGCGAGGCCTACGCTGTCGATATTGCTGAATTCTGGTCAAAACTCATATAACGTCACCCTCCCCGCTAACTGTTGTATCTCACAAACTGACGTATCTGCAATTCTGCACTGACATTACCAACGTGTTCATAACTTTTTCGTGTTTAAATTTTATGGCCTTGGCTTTAGGGCAACTACTAACTCAAAGAGTAAGCCAAGAGCAATATAAAAAAAGTTGTTAATTCATTAACATGATTGTAGCGACTGAAAAACTGTTGCCCTGGAAAAATATCAATTGCTAGTTAGGACAGTTAGCGGGGAGGGTGACGATAATAGGGAAGATGACAAAAAAAAAATTGTCCGTCATGTAGATTATAAAAAAATTATGTACACGTATTTTTTCTTTTTTTACGTTATCTAAAGATTACGGCGATACGTTGAGTTAAAATGTGCCATGATATCACGAGTATGTAGATTTTATACTTACTTGTGACGTATCAACCCCCACTCCCCAACTTTAATGCGTTGTATCTAAGTAATTTTTTATTAATATGATAAAGCAAAAAATACGAGTCTAATATTTTTTTATTATCTAACTGACGGACTAAATGGAATTTCTTTTGTTTGACCCGGGCATCATCCCTATTGAAAATCATCAATACCTTTGAAGTACCTTTAAAACAATTCTCATCTTAATCTTTTTTACTGTTAAGACTCCCGCAGACATGCGCGATGATACAGCGTAACGCGACTCTAGTAAAACGATTTTTATGAAAACTTCATGGAAATTGCTCTATCAGAATCGCGACGCACCATCGTCGCGCCTGTCTCCTCCCTTATTCGCTAAATATTAGGTAGACTTACAGAACTTGTTTCTTAAATAGCAGTCAGTAGGTTCAACCTACGAACTTCCAGTGCAAAGCTCATGGAGTTGTTAGATACCTTTAATTTAAGCTCACTAACAATGTTACTCGTGGGATTCCTCGAGGGCTGATGTCTAGGCAACTGCCTACTTTAAATATTTATTCCTCAATTTTCAATATACGCTGCGAGAGCGACAAACACTGGTAGGTGCATACCAGTGTTTGTCGCCCTCTGCATCACTCAAAGGTTGACTGGAAGAAAATGCATATGATACTTATGGCATTAAGTCCGAGGTGGACGTAAAGTCATATGCATTTTCTGTGTACATTTGTGTGCTTCAACTATACAATAAATAAATACTTTTAGGTGCACTCACTTACCTATTAATCTTCTCCGATTACCTTCGAATATCCCTGAAAATACAAAAAAAAAACAAATATCACGACGATGTAAAACTACTTATTCCTAATAACCTAAAAGTCCTACAAAACTCGCTCTCGCGATGAAGCGACAACCGACAATAACACATCAACTTTTGGTCCCAATTGCAACCCGTCAGATTCACACCCCCATTCTAATATACATGGTGTTGTAATAAAATACCTTCGAATCTCCGTAGAAAGAAAGAAAGAAAATACGTTTATTTGCGGTAAATATGACGCAAAACACTAAAATAACAATTTGGGTGAAAATATGCGTTACATCCACGCAAAACGGCCATCGCTCAGCATAATGCTGCGACCCTATGCGAGACAGAGCCCCAGCGCTGGTTTTCAGCGACAGCCGGCATTGACGTGATGACGTCAACCGGTGCAGCAAGTAGTGAAAAAATAAGCAAATAAAATAAATACCACTTAATGCAATCTGTGCGCGTAGCTGTCATATATTGATAATAGGCACTGGTTACAATGGCTAGAAAAAGAAACTAATTTCACGACTAATTTAACCTAAAAGTCCTACAAAACTCACTCTCGCGATGAAGGGACGAGCGACAATAACAAACCAACTTTTGGTCCCAATTGCAACCCGTCAGATTTACACCCCCATTCTAATATACATGGTGTTGTAATAAATGGGTGTGCCGCGATCTACGCTCTCCGCCCTACTAACTCATTCATGGCTCCCTGCGTTTATGAATGGGTAAAGTTGCCCGTTTTCCCGCGTTTGCGCAAATTTTATGGGAATGACGCCTCGCGGAGTAATGTCGCTGTGACGTACGGCTTACCTACTTTTTTTGTGGAATTCTTTATTTCGGTTAGCAGATTTCTTGTTTTTGAAATTCATTGAGTTTGTAGCGTCGTCAATAGTGCCTAAATAAATTGTCCCTTGAAATTGTTTTTCTTTCATGCAATTTTTATTATTATATTCAACTTTTTAGTGTAACCTACCTACATTTTTTAAAGCTTTTTTTGTTTATGTATTTTTTTATTTAATAAATGTTTACTTTCACGACTTTTATCTGATCTTGTATTTCTTAAGTAGTAGTTACCTAATATCTTGGGTCATTTGTTCCTGTAGCCCGTTTAAAATTCTCGGAACATTAAATAGCCAGAACTTTGTGAACATTTATGAGGAAAGATTATTGAGTTCGCGAAACTGGACTAAAAGTTTATAAGTGGTGGGTACCTAATTGGCCTTTTTTCTGTCTGCCTCAAGGTCCGACTATTTGCGGTCAGGAAAGAAATTACAAGTAGTGAACTCTCGACAATCTGCAACGATATTCATGAGCTGCTCACCTAATGTTACATTTGACGTTTAATCATCAAATCAGTCTGCAAACATCTTGCCCTGAATTCATAAGCTAGCAAACAGTCATGAAGAAGCATACTCATGACTCCAAGCCATCAAGCAGGCGGATTGGCAAACGCAGTCTTTTGTTAGTAGGAGGTGCTACCCATCTTATTCTCGTCATCCCTATTTTTTTTTTTTTTTGGGTGGGAAATTATCAAATAACTTCTCCCGCTCTGGGTGGAG
Organism: Xanthia icteritia; assembly: GCA_949128155.2. NCBI lineage: Eukaryota > Metazoa > Arthropoda > Insecta > Lepidoptera > Noctuidae > Xanthia > Xanthia icteritia. Next base: position 15,600,929 of record OX421947.2, on the reverse strand, counting down.
CGGGAGGGCGTGTCAGACTCTTACTGACTAAAACCCACCCGTGTTCCTTCCGTTGCCTTTACGTTGCCAGGGGCCACGGTATCCCTTTCGGACTTTCCCGCATTCTCGTCATCCCTTGAGTATAATCAGCCTGTAACACTCTCACTACTGGTACATATGCTTCGGCCCTGAGGGAGTGCGCCGTATTCCACCATTGCATCCAGTCAACCCTACATCTCCTTTTATGACGTCCACGGATGAACCACTTTAGTAACTGTAACTAACAGCCGCTACAGCGCTAGCAAGCGACATCCCACAAATAAAACTAAACATTTATTTGGCAGAGTTGCGGCAGAGTACCACTGCTCTAAATCCGCTTCAAGCGTCAACCGTCGGTTTCGCAACAAATCTGTCAGACGCTGAGATACCGCATTCCGTAAGGGTCGTGTTACGTGGAATATGTCACCGACGATGAGAAAACGTAGTGTTTTTATACATATACACACGAAATAACATAACTAGGTATTAAATAGTTAGGTTCTGGTGCAAAGTTCGAATGTTAAAGGTTAAAATCGTGAACAGTTTCACGTTTTTTGAAGGAAAAAATCTATAGACAAATATTATAAGACAAGATTTCTATGCATTTTTTTGCTTATTTACAATAGAATACAATACTCACGTGGTCGACCCATACTCTTTTGACCAGTTCTGGGCCTCCATTCTCATTCTTTTCTTCTCCAACTATTGTCTGGTCTTCGGCATTATGTAGCCTGGCAACTTCCACTTTTTCACACATACTGATATTGAGTTATTTTCAAGCTCAAAAACGCAATACTACCAACTTGTAATAGTATCAACTTTGACAATGAACTATGACATCGAGACGGGTGTTGATGCTTATTGAACTGGAACTCTTTACGTACTATGTCATATCATATTACCATTAACATCACTGTTTCCTTACTTCTTTAATATTATGATTATCATAATTATAAGCACGACCGATTGATCTACGCGTTGATGCGAACCTCCTTTCAGCTGACAATTGTAAATAACCTTCATATTATAGCAAAACATTCTAATTTTAAAAATGTTTTACAAACAAATTTTGAGCTGTCAGCTTTTTTAAATGGAGACACATTCGAAATCATACTGTATGTCATCGCAGGTGGCACAAAATCGCTTAGGTTCCTGCAAGAAGAATCTTACAAATATCAGCAAATTCCACTAGCATTCTTGCTTATACTGCAAAGGAATACGAGCCTGAAGATACCGCATACCTCAAAGGTCATATTACTTGGATATGTCACGGACGGTTGAATAAAGCGAGTGCTCTTTGGTTCGACCTTATTCGACGATATAATTGTAATATGAACTTTGATTTATAAGAGTATTGTTTTCATATAGCAAGGTGTTGATTTGTGAAGAAATGACACCGTGATGGATTCTTCTTCTTTTCGAGTCGATGGTTAATACATGTAGAACTATGTTAAACGAGTTGGGCCCAGTAGGTGGCCACGCTAATCGCGGCATCATTGGCATTTTAGGTCCTCAAAAGTGCAGGTGTGTGGACTTAATGGATTGATAAATATAATTGTTTTTGAAATATACCTGCTGCCATCACTGTAATATTGTGAGACAGAGACAATTAATATGTCGTTTTTCCTAAGGTGTGGATTGTGGGAGATAATATCTATAGATACATGCGATATTAAGGGTGTGAAAACCTTTAAAAGGGACGCTTTATAACCCTTATCCTGTTATTAAGTACCGCCCCACTACTTGCTATATCTGACTAAAATTTTCTTCATATTATTACATTCTTCTAGGAAATTATCTATAAATCTTAACTGGGACTCTTGCAACATAAATAACTCAGCCACTTGGTTTAATTTCGTTTCCTCCTTCATTTGCATCTTGAGAATTGTCTTTGGATGTTTCGTTACGCTTGCGTGTAACCCAACTCCTGGCCATTGCTCTACCCAGGAACTTACCAACTCAAAATTTTGCACTTATGTTTGAAATCAATTGCTGCTTTTATGTAGTCTCTGCGAATGATGCTGCTATTAAAACCAGCAATGTATTGTGTTGTCGAGATAGTGTCGCGATTTTGTTCGTATTAAAGGTTACGTAAAGTGTGTGAAATATAGGGCATTTCTCAATGAACTGCATGTGTATAGATATTGGTTTTTGTTGTTATCGTCTCGTGGTTCTGATGCAACAGGCTTTTTTGTTCTACCGATGTTAATATGGGCGATTCTCACGGAGAATAGACTGCTTTCGATTCGAAGGCATGATTTTTGAAATGTGAAAAGTAACATGTCCTTCGAAATTCGCAAGAGACTATAAACGCCTTTTAATATTGACCAATGAAAAAAATCACTTGAAAAATTGTCTGTTGCCACATGGCTGAACTGAATTAAGATAACGTTTTAATCGAATGACTAATCGAATCTCCGAAGTGTGATACGAATATAAAACTCCATCCAAAACAAATCGAGAGCTTAAGTTCAACAATCGGATAACAATCGATACTACGAGTATGTCAGCCCTATCGAAAAAGGGCAAAGCAATTTGCATTCGCATAAATTAATACCATATTGCAAAACGGTGTCATATTCTTGAGGGTGAAATAATTGTATTCACAGCACGGAAACGCTGAAAATGGCGTAAGATTACCTCCTACAGTTTGGACGTCGGATCGATTTGAAAAAATCCCATCAAATCAGGAAGTGGGTCTTTGGTCTCAAGTCGGTGGCAATCGGGAGTGCCTCAATTTATTCTGTTATTACTCTTGGGACCTGTTTCATGAAAGTGATAGTGTAAATGTACCTATTGGAGATTTGATGAGCGGTTTTGCCTTTTTTGTTACTAATACGTAATGTCGTTCTTGCAGGGTAATGGTGGCTTTTACCACAGGGCCACCATTACCACTACGACTTGCGACGTTGTACTTTGTGTAAATTATTTCATCACCACTGCTCTCAAAACGGTGAAGAAAAACATCGTGAGGAAACCGGCATGTCCTAGAACCAAAAATTCGAAGACATGTGACATCTACCAACCCACACTGGCACCGCGTGGTGGATTACGGCCCACTCCCTCTCATTGAGAGACTGGACTATGTCCCAGCAGTGAGAACATTACTTATAGGCTGATTATGTGTTCTTGCATAGGAAAATACAGTTTCAATATTTGTGAATTTTCTATTTTATGTAGGTAATATTTAAAGGACGAATTTTAGGCTTTATCGTGATTCATGAGCTGCACATTTTATGGATTTCGTTTGCCCAACTAAAACATTGCCAGACACTGGTTTATAGAAGTGCCGAGAGACTATTTTTTTTTTTTTTTGATCTATGGCATCTTGCAGGTGACCACTAAGGTCGTGACTGCTTAACCGGACTTTCCTGTGGCTGCTTTTAGCTTCTACACTAAGAGCCTCCAGCCAGCAGCATAAATGCAAACTATTCTAGGTTACAAACTAAACGAACGCTCGCTAAGGGCACCCCCTGTGGGGTACGAACCTCGGCTTAGGGCGTTCGTTGAGGGGGGACAGCAAGATGGGACAGGCTGGATCAAGGATAGATCATTATTATTATCAGGGGAATTTAAAACTACACGCTCAGCTGCGGCACGGGCTGGCGTTTCATCGGACAAGGTTCGGGGGGAGTATTATTATTTACTTGGGGTGGTCGCGCACGCGGTGGACCTCGCCGAGAGACTATTAAGATCATTAGATTTATATTCTAAATAAAAATGAACAAAACTCTTCTCATATCAAAAAACAAACAAACGAGGACCATAAAAAAGTGACAAAAAATACAGAGAGAAATTAAAGCGGGAACAATATGGACGGAACAAAAATTGCATTTAAATTGGACGCATCCAGTTCGCTTCAATGGCAGCAATCAGCAAATTCATGCGAAAGTTATGAATTTCATTAACTACTGAATCAATTATATTACAATGAACAGTTAAAAATATGTTCGTCAAAGACTGCCTTTATGAGGTTTTGGCTAGATTTATTTAATGTATGTCGTCTATTCTCCTGAACTGCAATAACCGACTTAGGTAAAATGCAGTCGGGGAAAAAAACTTTTCCAAAAATATTTTCGTGTTTTTCACCTTTTGCCGACAAACCTACTTTGACAGGTTTTTCTTTCCCAAAACATAATTACTCAAACACAAAATCTTATGTATTGTTAATTGCCAATTGGTAACCATGCAAGCATTACGAAACAAAAATTACGTAAATAATTAACCCTCCAACGCAACAGTCTCGTGTCTCCATACTTTTTCACTTTATTGACATTATTACTTACGTCAATGCTGTCGTCATGGGAATTCTTGTCCGTGGTCAATGGGACCGGTTCCAACTCAAGTGCCCAGTAGAAAGGGACAGGGGTCACTTTCCCATGAATCGATGGGTTTTTGCTCGAGTTTTATGGCCATATAAGATTCTTGCTATGGTATCTTTTTCTCTACATTGTCGGAATTGGCGTGGGATCGTGTGATATGGAAAGATGACCGTCAAGTGGCAGTGAACGGGTTATTCGATCTTGTTTTAATTTAGAACAGGTAGATTTATACGACTAGATTTTTTATATATTTTTTTACATTTTCGATGTTTCTTGATTTTTAGTGATGTAGAAATGTATGAATTTGTGGACCATTTAAACACATTCAATGTTCTCATTCGACAACCATACAAAAGTTTTATTAGAGCAAGCAAAGGCGCCGCTGTCGAAATAACATTACAAAGTGTCTGTAGGCAAAAGACAATTTGTATTCCTTAACTACTCTCGCTAATCCACCAACGTTTATTTTAACAACTTAACGATCTATTGTGTCTCCATTGCTACAATAGTTGATGCCAAATATTGCCAGATGTCTTAGAGTCTTTAGGTTTGTCTGCCAAGTCTCTTAGTATTAGTACCGTAGTAACAATAGTCCCAACTAGCTTTGCATTATGTTAAGTAGGCAATTTTATACTTAGAAGAGGCTTGCTATGCTGAGTTGATTGAAATAGGCGATTTATGGATTAGCTTAGTTTCATGGGTAATATAGGGGATGTGGACGTGTACAGTGAAAGAACACTAATTTGCGAAAAGGTGAAGGGCGGGGGAGACGGCAAATACGTCCAAATCGCAAATCACAGCGCGGCCGCTAAGCCCTCGCGTGCGTCTCCCGCGCCCTTACGAGCCCTGGATTTATTATCAGAGAAATCCAGGTAAATACATAATTAACTACTTAACAAATACGAATAGAAATACAATTATAAAAACATTGATAATCACGCGTCGCCTGCAGGTAATCTGAGAATAAGCTATAATTTTTGGGATAAACCCAAAAATTATAGCTTATTCTCAGATTTTTTGCATTATTTATATTAATAATGTATTATTATTTTTTGCAAGAGAATGTGACTTCACGATGGCGACGGCGAGTATGTGGCGGTTTTTTTTATATTTAGAGAATTTAGTAAAGTAAGTAGTTATTATTTTTAGATGTTATTATAAGTACTACTAGTTTATTAAGTTTTCGTAGTTTTAAATCCGCACTATCGCATTATGAATACACCTGTAATGATAGTTGTAAGGGAGATTTTAATAAATAAATAAATAAAAAATAAATATTTTTTTATTTTTTTATATTCTAATATTTAAAAATATAATTTATATGTATATAGTTAAATAAAGGAAAAAATAAATAATAAATATACAAATACATAAATAAATAAATAATAAATAAATTATTCATTTCATAAATACTTATGCCCATGTTGTGTAAGCTACTTCACAAAAACTTGTAACTACATCAATTATTATTATCTCATCGTAATAGGTAGGTACATAAGTATGTCGTATACATTCACACCATAATTAGGGTTGCCAACTTTTTTATATCAATTATAATATTTAGAAGCCATTGCCTGTAAAAATTTGGTAGATGGCGAAAAAATAAAAAATATATAGTAAGTAAGTTTCAAAACCATTTTTATTCTGTATATTCATATTTTTTGCTACTATGAACCTTTAATAACAGGCTTTTTTTTACGTATCAATTATTTTTACACTCTAAATTAAGATTACACAATACCATTAATTCAGCTTTTATGAGATTAATACTGGTCTTATTGCGATCATTTCGCCATTTTGTAATTGAAATAAAAATATTGTGGTTTTGCCTACTATATTTTTTCTTTAGAAATATAGTATTTAGGCCTCTAATATATGTGTTATGGTTAGCAACCCTAACCATAACACATAATATATATGACTTGTCATACATATCAATTTTCTATATTAAATCATTTCACTAAATGAGATTTTGATTGGAAGTTTCAATATGAACAACACGGCTCTATACAATTTAAAGCCATTACAAATATTTCAATACCGGTCCTTTTTTTTTTTTTTTTTTTTGGGTGGGAAATTATCAAATAACTTCTCCCGCTCTGGGTGGAGCGGGAGGGCGTGTCAGACTCTTACTGACTAAAACCCACCCGTGTTCCTTCCGTTGCCTTTACGTTGCCAGGGGCCACGGTATCCCTTTCGGACTTTCCCGCAACCCCGGCAGGCATCGGTCCTATCGGACCCCTTCCGTTGTGCTGACATCTCTTTGAGGCGCGCGTGGAACACAACGCGCCGTCGACCCGGGCCTGGTCCTTATCGGACGGCGAGCTACCCATTGCTCACCGTCCGCAAGCCCGCGCCTACGGTGGCCGGGAATCGGCCTGCGATTCCCGACGCCCGGGGCGTCTCCTGCGGCGGCTAGGGGCGTGAGGGCGCGAAATTTGCCTCTCCCTCACGCGTTCTGCCTCCTCCTTCGCGAGCATTACTGCTTCGCAGAAGGAGGTGACGGCCTCCCATGCCCTCTCGCTCCGTACCATGGCCTGGACTAGGGCCGGACGCGAGAGATCCCCGCCGCCGATCGCCTCCACGAGGACACGGCGATGCTCTGCCCAAGCCGGACAGACCTCCACCGTATGCTCAACCGTGTCCTCCGGGCGATCCACGCAGTGATGACACCCGGGCGTTTCCTCCCGCCTGATACGGAACAGGAACCTCCCGAAACAACCGTGTCCGGTGAGGACCTGCGTTAGGCGGAAGGTGAGGACGCCGTGGCGCCTCTCTAGCCACTCCTCAAAGAGGGGACTTATCGCCGCAATAGTGGCGTGCCCAGCACTGGGTTGCGACAATCGCACTCTCCATGACGCCATGAGATCCCGCCGGAGCTCTGTCCGCTGTGCCGCGATTTCTCGCGGCAGCGGAGTAACGCCCCGGCGTTTCGCCTCCTCGCGCCACTCCCAAATGTGCGCGAGGACTTTTGCCTCCAGATCCCATGGCGGTAATCCGGCAAGGAGGCTCGCCGCCTCACCGGAGACCGTGCGGTATCCCCGGACCAGCCGGGTGGCCATGACCCTCTGGGACGCGTTCAACCGGCGGGCTGGCCGCCGCCTCAATGAACGCGCCCAAACCGGTGCCCCGTAAAGGGCCATGGACCGCACGACCCCCGCGTATAGCCTCCGGCAGGAGGCGTTTGGACCCCCTAGATTGGGCAGGAGCCGCTTCAAAGCAGCCCCGGCCCGCTCCAGTCTGGGAGCCAAACGTCGGAAGTGCTCCACGAAGTTCCACCGGCTGTCGAGGACGAGTCCTAATGTATTGAAAAAATCATATTGTGAGGTCATACCTACATGTTACTTGCGTAATAAAGATTAGAACACACGTGCGGAATAAATTATTCCGATAAAAAATCACAGAAAAAAAAAAACATTGCCATCATAGCTTAGCCATTAGAAGCAAAGATTTAAATCGTTAGATTCGCTCTACCGCAACAAAAGCGTTTCTTTTACGTTTTGACACCTCTGACACACACAATGTCACAAAGACTTGACTTCATTGCCATGGAAACGGCATGTTCGGGATGTGTGAGCTCACTCTTCTCAGTATTGTCTCTTTTCGTGCGACCGTGCGAAATCTTTGACTGAAAGTCATCCGTTCAACTTTTAAGGGTCATTGAAGATTGTCACTTTACCTAAATACAGGTAAAACCATGACATGTAAATTAAATGATGATCATATCGCTCTATTGGTGACCATGTCAGGGATTTGAAGCATTTAATGACACCTGCATGAAGAAAGGGATACCCAGAGAGGGCAATTCTCGGTTGGAGCTACTGACCCATTAAAACTGCAGTCCAATGATTTTTGGAACGAAGTTCCTTATCGCAATTTATACTTTGCGGTGAATGACAGCTAAACGAAAAAAAATACATATAACTCGATTTTTATAACTGTGCCCTTGAGCTGTCAAAGTCGTAGGTTGTTAGTATTGAATTCACACGCCCGGATACCTCCTCAGTGCCCCGACGCCTGTTAATACGGTCTTCACAACTCGTGTCATCTGCCCAGTTCTGCCATACTATTCGTTAATTTTCTATCGTTATTATTTAAACCTAAAACACTGTAATATTTTGACATTGACAGGCCCACAGTTATAAAAATCGGGTCACTTTTTTTCCGTTAGCTCTTAAACGTTGTTAATTTATTTAATTGTGACTGTTGTTTCATTCATAATATACACGGAAAGGAACGTTGTTCCAACCGGGTGTCCCACGACATCCCTCGACTTTTTTTCCCACTATGTAGAGCCACTAACTCAACTAACTTTTTTATTTTAAACACAATGAAGTGTTTCATAAATAAATAAAATTCACCCGCTTCTGTCTCTCTTCTAATGTAGAAATCTCACTGTATCCATTAGAAATAGAACTGAATTTATTTTCCCTTACGACGTGCTATGACCATATAAGACCGTATTGAGTTGTTAGTTGATCCACAAACAATGCGTCATTGCTGACTGAACCTTGCACTTTTCCCACAAATGGTTAGCACACGTAAACGGCGCCAATACAGGAACTTCTAGCTATACCCAACATTACGTTATTTAACCTGGTTAAATTTAGCCTACACGTGTTGGTTTGTTAATAAAATATGTTCGCAGAAATAAGTTTTTAGATTGCCGATGAATTTGTCCGGAATAAAGATGAACGCCACTTGATGCTGAAGGAGTTAAAGTTAAATAGGCTGGATGTAGGTCTGATTCAAAGCGTTTTGGCAAACCCTAAATCGGAAAAACATTTTAAAAGAGTAACGGTGGAGTTTCTTGCCCATTCTTCTCCATACGAAAACTACGTTTTGGAAGGGGCGACTAGAATCAATTTTATTTTTCTGTAAATGTTGACGTTCAAAAGTGCCTTTTTTGTGCCTAATTGAAATAAATTATTTGACTTTGACTTTGAAGCAGATAAAAAAATATGTAATTTAGTATTAGTCGTTCAGCAGTGAGCAGCAGACTTTTAGTATGACTATAATGTAATTTTTTATTTGTTTCTCCTTCTATATTACATTGTAATAAGGTATGATGGGGTTGACATATCCTTATTAGACAAAAACCCCTTTTAAACTAAAAAAATAAAAAAAGTTTTTATATTATCGCTGACGGACTGACCTTTCTCTGAATTATATTTGTAAAATAAAATATGAACATCGTAATAATACCGCGTAGTTTAACCGCCTCTGTGGTCTTGTGGTCTAAGATCCAGAGGTCCCGGGTTCGATTCCCGGTGGGGGCAAAATTTTCTGCTCGATTTGGTCGATAAGTCCGCCTGGCTAGCTTCCATCGTCTTATCTAAGTCTGGCGCCATAACATCAATGTTAACAGCATTATTGTGTTTCGTCAGTTAGATATATGATAGCTAGTTCCTCTGTGGTTGAGGGATTCCGGGTGAAGCTCGCTTCCATCTTCGGCCTGGATCATCACTTACCATCAGGTGAGATGCAGGCCAAGAGCTGCCCCTAAAGTAAAAAGTACTGGTTTAAAATGGTGATACTTTCATCTGAAACTTTCAGTATATGTATCAACAAATCTGATGTTTTCACCAGACACTTCATATTCTACGCAGCATCTTAAAATTAGGCCAGATATAACGTAATTATGTTATACATTTCTCAGTGTCTAGGAGACGTAAAACTAGCTATAAGTACATGTCACCCAAAGATTCATAAATATTGTTAGTAAAGTATTCAGCTATGAAAATTTAGCACTATTTTTAGTATATATAGTATAATTTAAGTACATGTTTCAAGTGTTTGCCTTCAGGCGACGTCAGTTTACATGTTAATGAGTGTGCAGACGACTTATTCAGGGCTGTCACTGTCAGTTATAGTGACAATTTAACAATAATAAATTCATTCATTCGTTCATTCATTCACTGGCAGACAACGCATTACCTAAATCGCTGGGTCTAGCTAGGAACATGAAATTTTGCACAAGGGTTACTGTAACGAAATTGAGTAACTAAGGAAGTATTTTGTTAAATTCATCTCCTAATGGTGTTAAATAGGGGATAAAAGTTTTTATGGAATTTCGTCATTTTAGCCGATGGGGATTTCCCATCGGGTGAAAGGCTTGTAAATTCATAAAAATAAAAGAATAAGTAACAAAAACGTTGAATACCTACATCACTAGTTAAAAAAGTGTTCAGAAAGAAAGAAAGAAAATACGTTTATTTGCGGTAAATATGACGCAAAGAAAAAACAAAACACGAGAATAATAAATTGGGGGAAAATATGCGTCAAATTCACGCAAAACGGCCATCGCTCAGCATAATGCTGCGACCCTATGCGAGACAGAGCCCCAGCGCTGGTTTTCAGCGACAGCCGCAAGTGAAGTCAAAATGTTAAGTGTGTTAAAGTGTGTTGTGTATTTCAGCCATTTCAGTGTTCAGTTTCTTTTTATAAGTAAACTGGTTTCGGCCCGCGACTTCATCCGTGTAAGATTTCTTGTTCCCCCGACACATCGCATCGCATCGCCCGCCCGCGCTATTACTTTGTTTTCGTTTAGCGTTCTTTCTGACTTTGTTTTCTTTTTGCTCGGCTCTTAAGGGTCGTAGCGTGATTTTAAATAATCAAATACATTTTTTTTTATTTAAATCCGACTGGGTTCCAGACATGAGCGCGTTCAAAAACAAACAAAAAACCAAACCCGTCAGCTTTATTATTAGTATTAGATAGATAAATAAAAATTAAACGTTCCCATTTACTATTTCCAAAAATAAATCTTTTCAAACTTTAAGTACTTTCTTCATAAGTAGGAATAATCAAAACTTGAAGATGGTTAGGTAAAATTCCACCCTAATGATTCCCAGAAGTCTATCAAATAAAGTGACGCCCCACGTTTAAGACGCCTGGCCTACCCTATTTATCTAACTACGACCAGCCTCAAGTTACTGATTACTTTGTATAAAAAAGAACAGTTCTCGAGAATTTCGTAACTTTATTTACAGCCGAGATACTTTTCGTCTCACTTAGGCACTTAAAATCTTGCAGAGTCGCGTTTCTAGGTCAATCTAAACTGCTTTAGTCTTTTGAATTTGGATTTCTGAGTTTTAGCATTTGTATAGTTCCATACGATATTCAAAAATACTTAAGTCACAATAGGGTCGTACTAGTTGATACTGTATCACAGTGAAACACTTAACTAAATAAAAAACACGTAGCAAATCCTAAGAGCGAAGTGACTGTTATTAATTTTAGCTAAAGTACGGGCCAAGTACTCGAGTTGAGGTTAAAGTAGGTAACAACCCTGCCACACCTCACTACGATAATGAAATGAAAGGGTCGTTGCCCTCAGAATGAATTCATATCTGTTTTTGCCATACACTATAGTTTTTGTATAACATTTTTATACGAGGAGTTTTATATTACAATGATTTATTGTTCCTTGGTATTTAGTTAAAAACGGATTTGACGTCATCACGTGGTTTGAAGGAATTAGTGGTTCATTTATTGATACGAATCTGTAACTCATTATTTTTGATACAAAGTTTTTTCATTGAAATTCAGTATGGTGTACGCCCGCAATTTATTGGTGCTGTATGAATAAATATTGTATGATCATCATATACATTTTTATTTCAGATAATTAAAGATTAATACTAAACATAAACACAACTTCATTTGAGGAGTGTCTTTTCAAAAGGGGATATTTACATTTTTATTATTTATTAAACTGAGTATGCAGTCTTGTTCTTAGTGCTAAAATACACACTTTCATCACTTGAATCTTAATCAAAACAAGATATTCTCCAAGTAAAGCAGCTTCAAATATGAGTGTTCATTTCAGAACAGGATATTTACACTTACAAAATTAAAAAAATAATAGTTCTTTTTCATTTCATAACAAGAGAGGATATTTATAATACAAATATTTACACTATACCAATTAGCCGTTTCAAAACGCGATAATTACTTTTACCTATGTCATTACTCAAAAAGGGCAAACGATCTCCTTTGTCTTTACATGATTTAGATGTGGTACAACGTCCACTGAAAGAATGCAAGAAGATAGATATTTCAAATTTGCTCAAGAAACAGTTTGGCGAAGAGTGGTACAATTTAGATGAACTGAAGTGGTATAAAGAATTATTAATTGATGAACCAAACTGCAGCCCTGAAGAAGAACAGAATACCGAAATGGAATCCATGTGTGATTGTCTGACACCTGATATTGGACAAATCAGGATTTGAACTGTCTAATAATTAAAAAATTATAGTTCTGTTTAGTAGCATTAATAAGTATGTCTTTAATTTTGGTAATTATTATTAAACAATAAGAATAATCTGTGTTTTATTATTTATTATTAAGATTTTATTATTATTTAAAAAATAATAATAAAATCTTGAGATGTACAATACAAAAGAGGATATTTACAAAATAGTACACAACTAAAGGGGATATTTACAGTAAGTACAGAACAAAGGGGGATATTATAAAAAATCCGTGTCAAAAGAGGATATTATGATTTTCCTGAACTCTGTAGCTTTAAATTAACAAATCATATTTTTTGGCAAAATGTGTAGTTAGAACACTGTAATGAAATAGTTTCATAACAGAAATAATGCTTTTCGGTAGGTCTGTAAATATTTCCCATATAAGTTTTTCCCATTTTGTGAAAAATAAAATAGAATGTAGGTATCCCCTTTTGAAAAGACACTCCTCATTTATAGAACCATCTGTACCTATATCCTTTATATTTATTAAACTTAAAAAGTTAAAAGTATAACCAAAACCGTTAGGAACCTATTGTTGTTGTCAATCCACTAGAACAAAGATCCGTGGTTCAGACTCTATCAAATTAATGAAATTAACGAGCGAGCTAGAACGGGCGCTTCAATTAATTCTCTAGTAGCCATTACTGAGTGATTGGCTGTTAGTCCTGTAAGGCAGTGCGCACACTAAAGGCAAAACTGCTTTGTCTTCTGTAGACGGAACAGTTTTTCAGTAGATCACAGTCGTGGATTGCCTAGTTGGTCTAGAGGTCGTACGGCTGGGTTTGATTCCCAAGTCGACCAAAGTTTAGCTGGGTTTAAAAAAAAAAAACTGGATTTGTGCCTAATTATATGGGGCAAGCCTGTTACCACTGCAAATAGATAGTAGAAGTAAATAGAATAGACCCTACAAGGAACTTGCGCTTGAGTCGCCGACGGAACGAAATGTTGCCATTTTAAATATTTAGGAAATATTGTATTTATTTTATTTTTATTTTTGATTTTGTTATTTCACTATATGCTGCTCCGGTTGACGTCATCACGTCAACGCCGGCTGTCGCTGAAAACCAACACTGGGGCTCTGTCTCGCATAGGGTCGCAGCATTATGCTGAGCGATAGCCGTTTTGCGTCGATGTGACGCATATTTTCCCCCAATTTGTTATTCTCATGTTTTTTTTTTCTTTCCGTCATATTTACCGCAAATAAACATATTTTCTTTCTTTTCTTTCTTTTCTTTCTTTCTAATTATAATAACTGTACACAAATACCTACCGTTCGGGAATACAGGCGTGAATTGTGAAACTCTGACTATTAAGACTCCTGTTGCAACTGCATAATCAGTCTACAACGTTCCCGCTGCTAGAACCTCCTCTTACCAGCTGTTGCTGAAAACCAGCGCTGGGGCTCTATCTCGCATAGAGTCGCGTAGGGGCGTGACGCATATTTTCCCCCAACTTGTTTTGGTGTTTGTGTACTTTCTTTGCGTCATGTTCGTCAAATGATAAAATGTAAAAAAAAAAAAACTTTCTCTCTACGAGATCCCTCTCATAGAGAGAAAGTTTTTTTTTTGTGGGTAACCACAACGCAGAACCAGTGCGGATCGGTGGATGTCGCATATCAGCGATTTTTTATATTTCTTGGACATGCTTGTTTTCACACGCGCCTGTTATTCGTGGATCTTTGACAGTCGTTACGGGTCGCGAGAATCCAGAAAATCTGACCACCAGTCTTACCATGGGGTAGTAACGTAGTTACGGGGTTGTGGAGGTCAGATAGGCAGTCGCTCCATGTAAAATGTTGGTATTCAGCTGCATCTGGTTAGACTGGAAGCCGACCCTAATATAGTTGGCCAAGGCTAGGCAGATTGATTGCCTGTTTACACACGATGCTGATTTCTTTCACCATACAAAGTAAAGAGCCTGCCTGGGTTCGAACCCACGGCAGTTCGTGTTGCGACAGCGCGCACTAGCATCGTTGACATAGAGTGCTTAGTTGTTTCAAATGACAGTCTGCGAACAGCCTTACCCTGGAACCGCGAGTAGTACAGGGAATTACAGGGCTCGTCAGAGCTTAGAATATTCAAGTAGTTGGAATTGTCAAGTGTAACGGTGTTAATTTAGGTTGTTGTGCCCTCACCGGGTGAGGAACATGAAATTGACTCATCGTGTTTCGAATTCCTTAGTAATACCTAACTGATCTATATTCATTGAATTTTTTAGGGACAGTTTACATTTCAAACTATTAATAAAGCGTAATTTGGCCACCAATCTTACCAAGGGGTATCGTGTTACCCAGTAACTGGGTTGTGGAGGTCAGATAAGCAGTCGCTCAATGTAAATCACTGGTATTCCGCTGCCTCCGGTTAGACTGGAAGCCGACCCCAACATAGTTGGGAATAGGCTAGACGACTTCCAGAGATTCATCATCATCACTATCCACAGCTTGACTTCACCCACTTCTAGGAATAGGCTTCTCTTTTCCACGCTCCTCTGCCAGAGTTTAACTCTTACAAACAAACAATTTTACCTCTTTATAATATTAGTTTACTTTAAAATTTAAATGCAGATCATATTTCGCAGTAAGATAGTTATAGCCGTGATATAATTATATCCCTAGGGATATAGTTATATGAAAGCAGTTCATAACTGTCGTAGTGCCCTTATTTTGTTACTGCGATTAATTTCGACGTAGCACTCGCTTACTTAATATAAAGTGCTCGTTAAAGGATAAAACTCAAACGAAACATTCCTTTTGTACAAACAAAGCCTTTAAATAAGACTTTAAGTAATTGTAATAGAAATATTTTGTTTTCGTTTCAGGTAAGGGAACTCCGCTAAACGCCGCGGCATTTGATGCTGTTGCTAATAAAATAAAGGTAAACGTTTTAATAGCCAAGTTTTACGGTTCGATGTTTACAAGGATATTGTTCGCTTTGCTTTTTATAGGTACAGTCAAACAAAGAGTTATGTAAAGGTACTGGTAGCTACAAAACGGCCGATGAATCATGGCCGTTCTGAACTTTGCGCAGAAGGCTGGGGAATTAATTTTTTTAGGAACCAAATAGTGACATGAGGCGAGTGTGAGTGAGAGAACATGCACGCAGAGCCAATGTTCAGACCGGCCATGATTCATCGGTCGTATTGTAACTTGTAACTTAGTACAGTAAGGGAAATTAATTGTTAATAAGTATATGTCGCAGTAATAAAGTTATAGCCGTGATATAGTTATATCCCTAAAGATATAGCAATATACCGTAATATAGTGATATGAAAGTGGTTCATGACTGTCTAACTAGGAATATAACTATGATACGAATACGATCTAGTATTAACTATTAGGGCACTCCGATCAAATAGGTTAGGTTAGAACTGTGACCAACTGCGTCGAAATTGGTCGCAGTAACAAAATTAGGGAACTCCGACGGTTATTTATTTATTTATTTATTTAATACTTCAAGCACAGAAATGTACAGAGGCGGACTTAATGCCATAAGCAGTTTATACAGTTATGAACCGCTTTTATATAACTATATTACGATAAATAGCTATATCCCTAGGGAAACAACTATATCACGGCTATAATCATCTTAATGCGACATATACGTACATAGCTCGGCAAATTGATGCACTAAGTGCCAATTTCACCAATGAAACTGAACGCGATCAGCACGTCTGAACTGCGATCAATAGCTGTCAGTGTCATAATTGTTGTTAACCAAAAAATTCATCAAATATTTTTTGTTTTGTCGTGTTTAGATATCGATACCCATCACGTCTGCGGAGTTTTGCTATGAATGAATTAATGAAATGCACCGATTCCAGCGTGAATCAGACTCGATAAATCGAATGAACCCCATCATTTGCACTAGCCCCCAGAGCCTAATGTTTCATGGGGCTATAGAGGCCATTGCATATCAGGGGGTGGACCGGGTGGCGCGGTAATGGTAGGGAAGACGTGTACACAAGATATGGAAGGATTTTCGAGCCGTACCGGATATGCATCCTTGAGTAGGCAATAGACGTTTCGCTAGCTAATTTAATTTGACCCTGTATACTTATATTAGTAATACAAAACTAAGCTTTAACATTCACATTTACAAGTACGTTCAGTTGAATATATTCGTGTCGTGATAACGTGTTACTTATAAATCGTGCTCTCCATTGTACGGGCGTCCGAATAAATACATTATCACATTCGTCACGGACCTTCAATGCCATGGGCCAGAATCAGATGGTATACCTTGATACTTAGACGTACTTACCTTTGCACATCGAGTTGGAAGATTATGTTGCTGGATAGGGTATTATAAGCTGTCGCCTCGTAAGATGCTTTTTTTTCATAGGGTCGCAGCATTATGCTGAGCGATGGCCGTTTTGCATGGATGTGACGCATATTTTCCCTAAACTTGTTTCTTTTTTATTTTGTGTTCTTTGTTTTTGCGTCATGTTTACCTCAAATAAACGTATTTTCTTTCTTTCTTTCTTCTATTTATGTAACCAACAGCGATACAATACATTTAATATATTACAGAGTATATAATATTACAGTATTAAATTTATTTATTTGGTACACGCACTCAGTACTTACAAAGAATTAAACGAGTACAATAATAAAATAAAAGTATTGTTATGTACCTATGCCTATTAAAGGTGTACACAACATTCACTATAAAGACAACAACGCAATTATAGAAAGAAAATATATTTTATGAAATTCTAAATAAAATACAATTAGGATTGTATGGCTAATAATTATTGGTTGCCCGGTTAATCTAGGATAACTTTATGTAAAGTTTGGCCGAATACTTGGTCAAAAGGCGAGTTTGGCCGAACATTTGGTCAAAAGGCGAGTTTGGCCAAACATTTGGCCGACTATTTTTGACATATATGGTAGGCAAGTAAAAATAGTGAACACTGGTGGGGTAGGTACATTTTTAGATGCTTATTATATTTATTAGTTCGAAAATATATTCCAACCTTTCACATTCGATATCTACATTTATGTAGCTACTGATTTATGAATAGGCATTTTATTAATAGCTTGGCAATGTTCCATTTTATACTACTAGTTAATCTGTTAGAAATATATAATTTTCTCAAATCTGTTTATTTTTATAAGTTTATTAGAACATAAATTTTGACATACACCAACAATATTTAAAGTTTTCTTAAAGATTCTTTTGTTGCAAATGATCGACGAAATCTTACTTTTTACTTAAAATTGTACACCCAGTAACAAAACTCGAATTACTTAGAAAGAAAGAAAATACGTTTATTTTCGGTAAACATGACAAAAAAAAAACTCAAAATTAAAAAAGAAACAAGTTCAAGTTCTTCAGTATTTTAATCTTAATTATAGAGCAATTTTTAATTATGATCGGAACAGAAATAAAATTTAAAGAAAATTATTGTATTTTAGCTATTAGGTAAATGAAAAGCTAAAACGCAGTTTATCGAATAATTATGATGTTAAGTAAAAGTGACAGTGTTAATGGATTTTTCAACACTAGATTTTTTTTTTTTTATCTATAATAAAGAATAAAAAAAACACTAAAATATCACATCCATTGTTCCTTCTCTGTCAATAAGAAGTCTGTCTCGTCGGTTGCTCGTGTCGAAGTAATCACAAGCAATTGTTATTGTTAACACATACATACATACCTACACTCTATACATAGGTACACGTATAGTGAGTTGAATGAACTCCGAATCTATTTTATAATTTATAATCGAAGCTGCTTCGTGGCGTGCCAAGTAAAACAATGTAGCTGGCGTATCAAATACTATAGGTATTAATTAGAATTATTTGTGTGGATTTATTGTAAACTCTATTTAAATTTCGGTAATTTAGATTTTTTACTGGTTTGATTTGACTGTACACCTAGTTTCTGACGTCCCATAAGTAAGGTTTATGTCAAATAAAATAATATGGATTTGTATTTGATTAAGATAAGTAAGTACTGCTTTGGGGCAGTTTATGATAAGCGTGTTATATATAGAGGTACCTCTATTAATGCTCTCGCAGACAGGCGCGACGCGACGCAATTTCCAAGAAGTTTTCAAAGAAACTGTTCTACTAGAATCGCGTCGCGCTGTCGCGTCGCGCCTGTCTACAGGAATCTTTAATATGGTGTATTAATGTGATTGTGATTTTCTAATAAAGTAGCTAGGTACTTACTCACCCTTTAATTATTATTTTTTGTACTTTTTCATATTTCCGACCTACAAAAAAAACAATCTTAGTTCTAAAATTTATTTTAGGATGTTTATTTAATATGCTCCAAAATAAAGGAATCATGCCAATATTCCTTAAAAAGTTTCTTTCATGCTATATTATTATATTAATGATAAAATATGGGTTGCAAAATGTCTCTAAAAGTACATACATAAACTGCATGCTCTCGTTGTTGTTCTCAGTACAAGAAGAACGTTTTCATCAAGATATCATGGACTTCGAACAACGTTATCAGGGTCAATACAACGAAATTATGATTGGTGACTATAATCCATAGGTTTAGATACTTAAATAAAGGTAAACAAAAAAAAAACACGTGACAGCTGTCAAGTAACCGATTAAACGTTATACCTGTCACTTCAGTTGTCATGCTACATCACAGTTGTACTCTTCAATTTAGCAACGTTATAATTCGTTGACGTTCAGAGTTTCGGCTCTTTACAATAGACAGATTACAAAATAATAGATTGTTATTATAAATCTAACTTAAAAATTGTGCTCAAACGCTTACATCTACGAAGAGTAGTTTAAGAATAAATGATAAACTTTAATACATTAATAAAAGAGGAAACTATTTTACAATAGTTTCCTCTTTTATTTTAATTTGAATAATTTTAATTTGGTTTTATAATATTTTTATACAAGAAAGTGTCATCTATAAAAAAACCCTTGTTACCATTTGTTTACCTTTATTTAACTACCTAAACATATGGAGTATAACTACATTTGGAGCATAGTGAGAGAAAGTATTTATAAAAACATTAAGGAAAAAGTAATAAAGTTCACTTTTAAACGTTTTTTCCACTATTTTATAATGTGATATTATAGTAAAAGTTGATAAAAAATTATATTTAAATATATTTGTTTCGGTTTATCAATAAATAAAAAAAATACTATAGATTTTCTAAAATATTGATCAACCAGTCTCCAATGAAAATTTTTTCAGTTCATTTTTTTTTCCGATAAATCTATCGAAATTTCGTGTTTTTTGTGTTGACCTGTGATATAATATTTTTTAAGAGTTAGTTATAATCCTTTATAAAGGGGCGCAGATAGTTAATCTGTGCCCCGCGGTTTCACCCGCATAAGTCGTATTCTATGTCCTAATCCAGGTCATGGTCTACCAATGTGCCAAATTTCATCCAAATCTGTTCAACCGTTTTAGCGCGAAAGCGTAACAAACAAACAAACTCCTTTCGCCTTTATAATAGTAGTTAGAATTTATAAAAAGTTTGACGCAAAATAACTTGCGATATATTTTTTTCCAATTTCTTTCATATGCCAAACACAGTCTTTATCTCACAATATATTTCTATAAATACTCCATTATTAACCCATCAGCCATCAAGCTGTTATCGCCTTAATGACAGCTGATAGAGGGATAATAGAATCGATACTCTATGCAACGTTCATCGAACTCAAACAAAGGACTAATAATTAATTGATAAGGGTTATCTGTTTATAATATTGCTATTGGACATGGCTTGATGATTTTTTTTTAATTTATATAATGGCATACCAACTAAACACATACATAGCATTAATCCAAAGTCGTTGTCGTAATATTCACCGTGAAATCTTAATGGTTGTTTTTCCGTGGCAGAACAACTTGCCATAAGGAGTACTTTCGAAGCATAGAATACAACAAAAAAAATAAAGATGTTTTTGTTTTAAAATAATTTAAAAATCATTCATCCACTCGAAAACGTGAGAATCAATAGTAACAGGTAACTTGTAGGTACTACTCGAATCGCACGCGCCGCCGATAAAAGGTACAGCGATGCTTAAATGTTCAAAGCAAAATAAACTCTCGCACGTGGTGATACGGCATAAACTAGTTTGCACGCAACAACACAAAATTTGTTTTCAAAATTTGTTTCTAATATTTTATTTGTTTATTATAACGATTGTATTACCAAGACAAAACCATTGCTGCAGGAAAACAACCATTAAGATTTCACGGTGTGGATCTCGCATGTATCTAAATAACAAGAAAGCACGACGATGATGTCAATAGAGTACAACAAAATTAATTAAGGCGCTACCCCGAGCAAAACCTCGTTTTTCTTCGTTATTCAGAGGCTATTAACTCATTAATTAAGAGAAATAAACTACATCTAAAAGCACATTATTAATGTTCGATATCCTATCATCCATCACATTGCACGTTCTTATTTGTTTTTATGTGTTATAAATACATTTAAAAATGATTAAAATTATTTATTGCATGCATCTTTTGCTAAAGGTGAAGTTGTAATTATTTGAGGATTACACTAACGGATAGATAATTAAAAAATCTAAATATTTCACGTTTTATTTTATTTTAAAAGATCGCTTTTCTTGTTTTATTCAAATAATTTCAAAAATTGTGTGAATTCGGCGTGCGGAGAGAGCGGGACAGACCGGCGCGCGGGACAGAGAAGGATCGAATGCTCAAGGTCGCTCGCTAGGGAAACGGCCTTAAGAGGGAACAGGGCCTGCGAGGAATTTGAAAAATAAGTATTTGAAGAAACTATTGCCGTCGTCTTACCTCAAGTCTGCCCCCGTAGAGTGCGATAGGGACATCTGTAGCTCAGACCGATTATAACACAAAAAAAAATGACGAGATCGACGTTTCGTGTTGCTCACTTTTCTCCTAGAAAACTGAGCCGGTTCAATAATATTTACATTTTTTTTAAGAAAGAGTATCTCTAGGTTCCTATCATTTTCTTTTATGTTAAAAACTTTTGGAATTTGTGTGGTCGTCACGGCGCGCGACGATAAAAACTGGCATTTTTTGTAATTTTTGGAGGGTCATATTTTCTTTACCAATAAGTTACTGAAGAAAAGGAAATAACAGGGACGTGTCTACAGCAGACCTTAATTTTATGGATAAAAAAAATTGCTCTAGAGGCATTATTCAGGAAGAAAAAAGGGGATTACATTTGAATGGAGAATCACAGGCCCTGTTCCCTCTTAATTATGAATAATATTATTAAATGTTGACTGTCTAATTGGTCTAGGACCTCATGCTCAACAGTAGTTGAGCATGAGGTCCTGGGTTGGCTTCCCGAGTCGAGCAAAGTGTTATTGGGTTTTGCCATCTGGAATTTCTCAGAAGCAGCCCGGAGTCTGAATTGCTGCCTGGTTGATGGCAATAGCCTCGCCCCCTGTAGTATAACTAGTCAATGCGAAATACGGGTGTGCTATGGGTACACCTCTGCCTAACCCTTCAGGGAATATAGGACTTGTCGAGGAAATCAATAAGAAATAATGTCTTTGTCAGTACAAAGTAACGTAAATTATTTATCAATACTACAATAATACGTCCCAAATAGGGGCGTAATATACATATTGGTGCCAATTGATAACAAAAATAATATTGAATTTATTATATTATTATGACGCATTTCAATCAATTTGATTAGGTACTTATTATGACAGATTTCGCGATATTTCACGTAGAATTAATAATTTAAGAGCTGACACAGTTTACTTATGAAGTACCTACCATTTCGCCAAGTACTTACGAGTGAAATTTCGAGTAGATAATGTGACTGAAAAAGCAAGTTCAAGTATCTACCTTAGTTGTTTAAATGGACAATTTACATATTATTTCATTTATACATTATTACAACTAACTATTACATATATTATGTACAAGTGTGTAAAGATATCTTGCTAAGTACCTGGTACTTGTTGATAGGCCTACACTGTCCTCTGATACCTATTAACACTGTAATTTGAAAACATTGTAAATATCATTTACTTTTAAAAGAGTAACCGTGGAGTTTCTCGCCAATATACAGAGAGTCAGGACTGGTTCAAAATTCAAAATATTTTATTTCACATAAACCTACATGGGCACTTATGAAACGTCAGATGCTAGGTGCACGGTTCCAATTGGTTGTTTCCTATGGACAAGAGCCGGCAAGAAACTCCACGGTTACTCTTTTAAAAATAATTAGCGTTTACAATATTTTCAAATAACAGTGTTATTAGGTATGGGAGGACAGTCTTTCAACAAGTACCAGGCACTTAACAGAATAATGATGGTCAACAAATCTACAGTCCACTAGACCAACAGCGTTCTCACATTCACAAAATAGAAAATAATCTAAATAAAGAAAAATAAATTAATAAAAATAAAAACGAAATGACGTGATTGCTATTACAGCTGTAACGGTGGTAATGGTATACTTAATACATACACTGAATTTTTACTTGAATGTATAGAACATTGTTTATTTATTAAATTAGTTATACTGATTGTGGTCACATTACAAATATACGCACGCACAGGCACACACGTGTAGGGGTAGTAGGGGTCTACCCTTTATAGCAGAACTTTTTATGTCATAATATTATTTTGCATAATAGCGCATAGCATAAACTTCATTTCGCAGAAAATCGTTTGGCATACACTCATTTATAATACATTAAAAACGCATAATTTTGTAAGTCAGAATCATCTTTAGGCATAAATTTCATATCCATAATAATTAAAAAGTAGAACCATCATATTGCAGAAAGTTCACTGTCAGAATAGTCTTTTGGCATACATACATTTCATATCGATAATCATTAAAAGGTAGAACTATCATATCTCAGAAAGTTTACAGTTAGAATCATCTTTTGGCATACTTTTCATATCCATAATAATTGAAAGACTCATCGACTATCACATTACGGAAAATTCATAGTCAGAATAATTTTGTACTGCATGGTGTGTGCTTAACACACCATGCATGTACAAAATTATTCTATTATGCATCAAGCATGTAGAATGCAAACATGCAAAAAAGCACACATCATGCATGCAGCATGCAAGCAAGCATGCAGCATGCAAGCAAACATGCAGCATGCAAGCAAGCATGCAACATGCAGCAGGCAGGGTTTCTGTCACGGCTCCGGCGCTGCGGGGCTCCGGCGGTCCCACGCAAGCTTCTCGTCGCAGATGGTTATAACGCTCACCACAGCAGCTTCGGCTTACTGGCCGGCTTTGCCGGCCAGCCTCAGCCGCGGCGGCGAACGTTAAAACCACCTGCTCCTCAGCTCGCGGGCCGCCTCGCCCCTCCGCGCCTACGCGGGCTTAAATTACACTCTAGGGGTAGGGCAGACAAGACTACGTGCAGTCGGTTTTGCAGCGATTCGATTCTGTCACTTCACTAACTTTTGTAGTACAATATATTGACTTTTTAAGACAATATTTTAATTTAAGGTTAAGAATATGATTACATTTTATAGAAATGACAATATATGCCTAATAAAATTATTCCAAATGAAATTCTGCCATCTTCTTAATATGCCAAGTGAAATTATTCCAAATAATCGTCGCTCTAAAATACTCTAAATAAACGTTATGTGAAACGAAATTATGCGAAATTAAGCTTTGCCAAAAGTAATTATGCCAAATAAAATTCTGCCATCTTAAAAGTATGCCTTTGTAAATTCGGAGATATAAACATTCGGCCAAAGAATAATTATATTAAATGATTTTTATGCCATATAGATATTCGTTTAAAGAAGATTATGCCAAGTGTGTTATGCCAAATAAATTTCGGAGCATCAAAATTCTGCCAGATAGAGGGAACCCGGGGTAGTAGGTATTTCGTCCATTTTGGTTCGTTTTGACTGTACAGCGTAATTTTAATTATTTTTGTATAAAAAAATGACCTATATTTAAAATGAAAGATTGAATAATTCAGTAAACGATTCTCAACAAACTACGTTCCAAAATTTCAGTTACACATTGTATAAATAACAACAATAGTCTGCAATAATAATACAGTCTGAAAATAAACAAGTAAGATAGTATCCGTTAGTCTAATGCTAGTCCAGACTAGACTAGTAATCTGCTTTATAAATCTTAATTATCATGGCGGGCTGTCTCAATTAGCTGGCACAATAACTTTCATAGAGATAAGAAGAAACTTTGTACTTATATTTTATTTAATGAGGCATAGTTAAATACAATGATATTCGTTTTACCTACATTTAGCAGAATAAGTATTATAAGTCTTATGCAAAAATCAGAAATAACATATCTTTTTTTTCTACGTCATTAAAATATACAGCGTCAAACTAAATTAGCTAGCAAAACCTACAAAGACAAAACAATAAAGGTTTTTTGTTTTGTTTTATCGTAATTAGACTTCACAGACGTAATGGTTATCCATATCTAATGACTCATTAGATATGGATAAATATAACGCCTGTGGAGTTTTGCTAGCTTTTGATTTGACCCTGTTTATATATTCTTAAATTACTTTTTTTTATAATTTCTCTCGCTCTGGGTGACTAAAACCCACCCGTGTTCCTTCAGTTGCCTGTATGTTGCCAGGGGCCACGGTGACCCTCTCGGACTTTCCCGCCACCCTGACAGGCAACGGCCCTAGCGGACTCCCTCAGTTGTGCTGACATCTCTTTGTTGTTAAATTACCTGACATACTAATCTTAACTAATATAATAAATGCGAAAGTGAGTTTGTTTGTTTGTTACGCTTTCACACTAAAACGGCTGAACGGATTTGGATGAAATTAGGCACACGGGTAGACCATGACCTGGAGAAGGACATATGATGCTTTTTATCCCGATATTCCTACGGGATCAAGACTTATGCGGGTGAAACCGCGTTTCATAACAAACTCACTTTCGCATTTATAATATTATTACTTGCCGCGGCTTCGCCCGCGTGGATGTCGGATATCGTCCCACGGGAACGTACTGTTGGGATAAAAGTATCCTATAGCCTAACCCAAACCATGGCCTGTCCGAATGCATTTCATCCAAATCTGTTCAGACGTTAATAAGGAGTAAAAAAGTAACAGATAGACAGCTAATATATTGTAATAACTATTGACCCAATGAACCGATTTTAATTAAATAAAGACTACCCCCATATTTATAAACGCTGCTTAAAGTTAAGTAGTGATTAGCGTCTGTTTAACCATACATTTTTGACGTTTAAACGTTTCTTAACTTTAAACAACGTTTATGAATAAGAGGGTAAATGTTTTCTTAAGATTCGGACTGTGACTATATTTCCCTTCCCATAAATCTTTATTAACCCTTTACGACGCTGAATTGCAGTTCTGCATCATACCATTTGAACTAACAAATTCGTTCAAAGAAACGAATTGAATACCTTTTAACGCAGCGATGCACATCTACATCTAACCATTCTATCAAGTTAGTTACGACATTTACCGATAGATGGCATTATTTGTATTTTATTGGCACTCGTCGTGACGAACCCGTCGGAACCGGTTTGTGTAGTTCGCACGCAATTTCAATTGCAATTTTTTTTAAAGTTACTGAAAATATCGACGTGAAATTGCTGTGGAGTAACGGTAAGATATTGATTTTCAATTATTATATGTTATTCAAATGTTTTATACTGTATTAAATACAGAGATACGTTCAAGTTTTGTTTTGATGCAGTAATGCATCACTGCGCCAAAGTGTTATATTTTTTTACGTTTTTCTAAATAGGTATCTTTTTTTATTCCAGGTTCAATATGAGTTCGAGGCCTACACGTTCAGCTTCTAGGCTTCCACATTTGTCGAATGAGGAACTGGAAAATATTTTAGTCCAATTTGAAGATAGTGAGGATGGCTTGGATTACTCAGACGACGATGATGTAGCTGATCCTTCATACATTTTGGAACAGAATGATCCGTATTTGCATCAAGACTCGGATGAGGAACCCGAAGTATCAAACCCAGAAAATCAGGACAATGACATCTTACCACCGATCCCTGAGACCAATACCAGCACTACGACTTATCCATATGAGACACCGCCTTCTGTTCCAGAACCCAGTACCAGTTCCATATCCATTTCACGAAGCACACGTGTTCCTAAGACGAATGCCATATGGAAAACTAAAAACTTAGAGCTGAACGAAGATCAGGTGAGGTTCCGGGGATCTTTCAAGTTACCAAATGAAACACTAGAATTGCAGACACCTTATCAGGTATTTTCTTATTTATTCACTGACGATATTGTGGATCTCATACGAGATGAAACAAACCTCTACAGTGTGCAGAAAGATTCCAGCAGACCTATCAATGTCACAAGCCAGGAAATAAGACAGTTCATTGGAATTATTTACTTTATGTCCATAATTCATCTGCCCAATGTGCGAATGTACTGGTCAGAGAAGTTTGGCTATACCCACATTCGCGAGACCATGACTCTAAAACGGTTTGAGTTGTTGAGAGAAACACTTCATTTCAATGATAACTCTAAAATGATACCATATAGTCAGCCAAATTCTGACCGACTGTATAAAATCAGACCGATAATTGAAAAACTAAACCATAACTTTGCAAAAGTGCCCTTTGAACAACATTTGTCCGTTGACGAACAAATGTGTTCAACCAAAGCGCGATGTGGTCTAAGGCAATATTTGCCAGACAAACCCCACAAGTGGGGTTTCAAACTTTTCGTGATTTGTGGTGTGAGTGGATATGGTTACAAGTTTGAGGTTTACAGTGGCCAGGAGAATATACGCGCAGATGGCGAGCCTGAATTAGGTGCCTCATCTAATGTAGTAGTCCGACTTGCCAGAGAGATTCCTACCAATCAAAACTATAGACTGTTTTTTGACAACTACTATACGTCCTTACCCCTGATTGAGTTTTTATCACGACGTGGTATTTTAGCTTTAGGCACCGTTAGGAGAAACCGTATCCCAAACTGTAAACTCCCAGAAGAAAAGCAACTGAAAAGGCAACCTAGAGGCACCTCAGTCGAACAGGTCGCAAGCTATAACGGTATTGACATATCCCTAGTGGCCTGGAGGGATAATAAAATTGTGCACCTAGTATCCAACTTTGCTGGCAAAAATCCAACAACTGTCGTTCGTAGATTTGAGAAGTCTCAAAAAACATACATCGATGTGGAACGGCCCTATATTGTTGCAGAATACAATCGACATATGGGAGGTGTAGATTTAATGGATAGCGTAATGGGTCATTATAAAATAAGGCTACGAAGCAAACGTTGGTTTATGCGACTCTTTTACCATTTTCTTGACATGACCATGTGTAATTCTTGGCTGCTATATAGAAGAATTCATGCTGACACGGCAAATACTGACAGGGTGCTCAATTCTGCTGATTTCCGACTAGAAATTGCTGAAACATTAGTCAAGTATAAAAAGGTGAACCGGCTGAAGCGCACTAGTGACGTAGAAGCACTCATTCAGGAAAAAAAGAAGAAAGGGCCTTGTCAGTATATCCCGCCTAAGGACGTCAGATTGGATCAGTTAGGGCACTGGCCTGTTTGGACTACCAAAAGGCTTAGGTGCAAATATCCAAGTTGCACTGGAACAGCCCAAACAGAATGTGAAAAGTGCGGCATAGCCTTATGTTTTAACAAAAATAACAACTGTTTTCGATCCTTTCACGTTTCGTAAAATTTATATGTTTTAACACCATGATGCATATCTGCATCACTATGTTTTTTTTCAAAAATAAATATCTTTTCTTACCTATTTTTTTTTTCATTATTTTTCCCATCATTATAACGTTAGTCTGAATCTATTGTCAATTAAACCATACAAAAACACGTTGTTGCGCCGTAAAGGGTTAATGAAGTATAAAAAATAATGTAAATATTAAAATTATCCCCTATTTTACCCCCTTAGGGGATGATTTTACAAAAACGCTCTGGGACATAATTCCTTATTTCTTACCAAAAACATAAATTTGAATTTTCATATGTCTAACTTAAGAAATGCTAGGTTTCCCATACAAACTTTTATCCCCTATATCACCCCCTATAGAATTATTTTTAAACATAAAGCCCATGTGCTTCCCCAGGAAGCCATCTTTTGTTGAAATCCGTTCAGTGGGGAGACAGACAGACAAACAGAGTCACTTTCGAATTTATAATATTATGAAATGAAATGAAATTGTTTATTCTGTAAATAGGATATTGGAATCACTTTTACACGTCATATTAAAAAAATAATTAAAAATTAGCTAGATGAGTTCGGCGTTTCCTATCTGACTACTCTGAGAAGAAAGGCCGAAACAAACTCAGAGGTCACAGTCTCTTTTAAAGTCCAGACATAATCTTGGTCAGGCCATATGAGGACCATGTAGATTAGTGTCTGAAATGGTCTTTTGAGAAAAGAACCACACAGATTTGAGTGGACCTGTCCAGTCAGTGCAAGCATTTGTTAGTAATCGTGGAGCTCAACCCAGAACTTAAGGAGCTCAACTCGACGAACAATACCAAAGAAAGGACATTTGGGTAGGCCTCATAAACTACTCAAACTGCTAGACCATCATTAAAACGAAATAAGAAAGAAAAAAAAAAAAACCACATAGTCCTCACATTCACAAAAATTAAAAAAAAAAAAAAAAAACTACAAAGTAATAATGTCATTTTGTATGTAATGTTTATATAATTAGTATAGATAACAGCCGCACGGGTCGATCGATCAGGTTAAGCTACGTTTGCCGCGGTTGGTCCGTGGATGGGTGACCATCTACATACCAAGACCCTCCGTGCCTCGGAAACCACGTTAAGCCGTTGGTCCAGGCTGTCATTTGTAGATCTTTGACAGTTGTTACTGGTCGTCAGAAGCCCAAAAGTCTGACTTCCAGTCCACCAAGGGGTATCGTGTTACCCAGTAACTGGGTTGTGGAGGTCAGATAGGCAATCGCTTCATGTAAAGTACTTGTAATCAGTTGCATTCGGTTAGATTGGAAGCCAACCCCAATATATTTGCGAAAAGGCAGGCAGGTGATGACTAATCATCTGTACAACCTAATTAATCTAACTGATCATTTGACCTAGTTAGCAGAACTGGGTCAAATGATCAGTAAGATTAATTTTATTTTATAGTTACCTACTATGAAACAAATGCGTCATGTACAGACGCCAGCACATCAACCTACTACAATCTGTCAAATTTCTTCAATAGATTTTCAACTTTATCACTAAAGTATAAGGTTTAAAGTTGATTGGGAAAATTTGACAGTTTCGGGTAGGTTGACCTGCTGGCGTCTGTACTAGGTAGGTATAACTTTTTATTATAATGCCCATTCTTTTTTTTCTACTAAAAGTCCAAAACAAAAAAGAATTTTTCGCTTCACTAGTCCCTTTACAGTATCTCGTTTCGTTCAGTTTTCTATAAAAACAATCCAATTCTGCCTAGCCTTTTATTGTAATAGCGTGATTTTATCGCCCATTTCGCCATTTGTGTTTACGATAATACGATCATGTGGATGAATAATAATATTATATTACGTACTTCTCATATTATTATTATTATAAGTACGTCGTTTAATGGATACGGGAGTTTACAACCTATTTCTTGGTAAGTATAGCTGTACAAGGTCCATTTGGCGCGTGGTGAAAATCTGGACTAAAGCCGCCATCTTGATTTTTCAATTGATATCTATACTAGGTACTAAAAATAGAAGAAGAGTTTGTTTTTTGTTTGTTTGATCGCGCTTATCTTTGGAACGGCCAGTTGGATTTGAAAAATCTTTCTGTATTTGATAGTCCAATTCTTGAGGAAGGCTATAGGCTATTTAACATCGCGCTAGCACCCTTAGGAGCCGAGCAAAAAGAAAAAAGTCAAGAAGAACGTTTAACAAAAACGTAGTAATAGTGCGGTGGGAGGGTCGGGGGGGGAATTTCAAGCAGAGGCTTGTAGGTACATCGTACGTACGTAGGCACTTTGGTAGACCATGACCTGGATTAGGACATAGAATACGTTTAATCCCGATATACCCACGGGATCGAGACTTATGTGGGTGAAACCGCGGGACGCAGCTAGTACTAAATATTTCACAAATGTTTATCTACAACGCCCCTTTGCCAATGTCATTCAAGAGCCAAAAGGTCCATAAAGCACTTTATATTGTACAAAATGTACAACATGTAAATCAAATGCCCATGCGATGTATGTGTGTGTTTGTTGTTGTTTTGTTGTTGTAATTTTGTACATTTATAGTGGTGGTAGTAGGTGTACATAATAAAGAGTCTTCTGTTCTATGTATGTTGTTTTTATTAAAGTGTGGAGACTAAAATGCTGCCAGTCAATTTATATTTAGAAAGTTTTATTTAAATATAATATGTCAGTGTCATTAGGTACACCTGTCATTGCTTTTTCGCCGAATTTAAATTATAGTTACAGTTGCATTGGATGTAAAAAGTATCTTGAATTTAAATGAAAGTGCAATGAAAGAAAAAAAAGTTCACAAGTTACAAATGCTGGTCATCAGAAATGGCTAGCATTTCAGATGCTTTCGCTATATTCTTTTTTTAAACTTTAAAGACCATTTCTCTCATTGGGGATCTACTACTTAAGGCGCGGTGTTACCTAAATATTCACAAAAAACTGTTTTCTTGGATAGTCGAGTATGACGTAACGCAATGAAAATATACGACGCAAAAAATACAGTGGATAGAGAAGGGTTTAAAGAAAAATTTTAACCGAATAGAATAGTGAAAAATAGTTTGATATTCCCAATAAAAATTGCTTCACAAAAATAAACTTTGGCGTCGAATATCTCTGTATTTTCAGCGATAACCACTTTTTTTTTTTTTATAGTTCAATAGAATAAACATTATTTTAAAACTTTAACCGGACAATTATTTAATTTAATGTGTATATTGAGCGTTTATACAGAAAGTGGGCAACGTCGCAAATAGCTGTCAAATATTTACCTGTTTTGATCAATTTGGCAATATTACTGTATGGAAATAAGAAATATGGCTAACTAGTAAACTAAAATATTGATTATGAAATGTAATAATTAATATTGTAACACCGAATATTTAGTTTTAGATGTAAAAAAAGTATTTGGAAACTTTCCAAATGCCTTTTTTACACCAAAAACGGTTACAATATCAAATTCAGTGTTATAATTGCAATTCATTAATAATAATCTAGTTCACTAGTTAGCCGTATTTCTTATTTCCATACGTTAATAATGCCAAATTAATCAAAACAGGTAAATATTTGACAGCTATTTGCGATGTTGCCAACTTTTTGGATGAATCTTAAATTCACTCACTGACAGAGAGCGCATAGCCTAAACCGCTGCGTCTAGCTAGAAGCATGAAATTTTGCACAAGAGTTCTTTTTCTAAAGAATGTGAGCATCAGAAAAGCATTTTTGAAAATTCAACCCAAAAATTTTAGGGATCCATTTAAAAAAAAAAAGTTTTGAGAAAATATTGTATGGAAGTTTGCTGATGAGGAATCGCATCGGCATATATGATTTCATTGACTTATTAAAATAATACCTTTCATTATTAAATTCGCTAATTAAAACAACATATTTCTACATCATGAAATCATTGCGTTTATTCTCCACTCTTATTAATCAATTAAGTACCTAAAGATTTATTCAGAAACAATCAAACACACGAATAAAAAAGTTCTTTGGGCACATGAGAAGAATCATAATGTAATCGATCACGTATCGAGCACCGGTTCGATGTAATTTCAGTACCGCTTTCACTTCGGCGCACGCACCGATGTCAATGTCACTGATTGGTTCGCGGCACTCCTTACTTGCAATGCTTATTGAATACAACAGACGCAGCTTCTTGTAAAGTAATGTATACCTAACATTTTCAGCAGTCTATCAAACACTTATTGTTTTGATTGCTACAAAACATGATCAAAAAATATAAATGGATTAACTTGGTTATCATTATTGTTGTTGTTGTTATTGTTTATTGTGTGTTATGAGGTAATTAAGTAAGTAAAGTAGTTAATTAATGTTAGGCATGCTATTTGCTAAGTAAGTGCTTACTTAACAATTTAATTTTAAAGAATGATATCGCCGATATTAGCAACGTTATTCAAAATACACGGCACATACAACAAAAATTATTCAACCATTGGCAAAAAACAAACGGATGCCGTAGCACCGGTCCATACAATTTCAGCAGGTACAGCTTTCACTGCGATCATGCGCACACGCCGCCGAAGCCGCCGCCGGTGTCACTGTCACTGATTACTTCGTGATATCGCTTTTAAGTATAACGTCATTTCAGTCGAGTTTCTATTGCTAATCGCTTATTTGATTGAGTTGCTCACTTAGCTTGGGTATAGACAACAAAAGAGATAAGTGTTCAGGCAGTTGAGGCTGCTTTCTTACCACTAAAGTCCGGACAAATATCGACGGTGGAAATTTCGACGAAAAAGAACATTATAAAGCAGGGGCGAAAAAAAACATTACAAATAAGTACCAGCGAATCAATACTTTCGGTTCATTTAATCAGAGAATATCCATAGCCTAGAAACTAGTAGAATATGCAATTTCGCCGAAAATGTTTTCGGGCCTAATTTCATTTTCAAAAAGTAATTGCGCTCTCAATAAAAAATAATTAACGGTGTCGTGGAAAAATATTACTTTTTGCCTGTAAATCTAACTGTTTTGCTGTCTGTACCTACTTACCATATCATTGTAGTGATTTGTGTATCTAATGATAGTTTCTCCATGATTTGAATGTAATGATGTTTCTGATATTTATGGGGAAAAGATTGCGTTTGTATACAAAGGGTTTTTATTTACTTGAATGATACGGTTTAAAGAAATTGTAGTTGGTAGGTAATGAATAGTGTTAGATAATGATTTCGTAAAGTTTTGTTTTTCTTTAATTCACGCGTTAGCATACTGACAGCATTTGATAAGATTAATATTTCGTCGTCTTTCATTGTTTATTCATTTCTTAATTCCATATACATTTTTTGGTACTCTAAGGTAATTTCCAGGACTGTAATGTTACCTATTAACAAGACTTTAGCCCACTAGAGCAATTACACACCACAGATTCAGTAACAATGGATATACATGAAAATTTATCGTACGCCAAAAGTAAGTATCCTGAATAAGGAAGAAATCAGAAGTGAGAAATATCGTTTTCCATTTTGGGGATACGACCGTAGAAATCTCTAAATTTATTACTTGTATGAATAAAATTCATAAGTGGTAAATCACTTCACTGCGCGAATGTACACTAAGACGCGCATATACAGCAAATTTACGAAATATATACTGAAGTATCTATAGGGATATTTTTACGAACAGACCTATCTTTTGTAACTTGGTTATATCTAATAGGTTCCGAATAGGCAGTCTTAAAATTTTCATAATATCGGCCAGTTCGGACTGTCGGGCAGTGTCTCGTTTTGCTTACAAAATGAGGATACAAATTCTTTTAACTATTTTTGTCAGTATGACCTCATTTGATTACCCTACAATTATTTTTTTCCTGTGGGGATGTCCTCATAGATTTCTACCCAGTAAAAGCGGTTCCTTCCACTACGATGACTCGGGGGCCCGGGAGATATTCGTACATTCGCCGCACCCCTGACTGGTATCAGCCCGCCATGCCTAGCGGGCCCCACCACCAAGTCCCACGAGAACACGTCCTCCCTAAAATCGCACATGGATCACTGCGCGCCATCTCTTTGCACCCTCTGCAGCTGCAATAAAGACAAAAATGTTTTTGATGTTAAAAATAAAAATAAACCTTTTCTTTTTTCTTGCCGCTTGCACAGACACACAAGGCACCATAAACGTGCGTAAACAGTGTGGAGTTACGTCAATTTCCTTAAGGTTGCTTAGCGGAAATGTACTGATATGGGTGGCGAGTGAACACGGCTTCGCTCTCAGCTGGAACGACGGCCAGTCGTTTGTAGCTTGTGAAACTGTGCCGGGAATAGAAAAAAGAAAACGGACGGAGAAAATTTTGTCATTATTTTTAGCTGCACAGATTGCGTAAAAAAGGCAGTGTGTAGGAGTTTTTCTAATCTTTTTCAAGTCACTTTTCTTCTATTCTTGCCATTAGTAAGTAGGTAACGTTAGTAAGTGGTTCTTTTAAGACGCTGACAAGAGCTACAGCGCGGTTACTGTCGGACTGCATCGATAAGAAAGAGAAGCGTGATGACACAACGTTTGTAATTTATTGCAAATTATGAAGCATTATCTATTTACTCAAAAAATTGTTGATTAATTGAAAATAAAAAAAATCAACCATGTTCCGCTTATAAATAAGACGTTCTTGTTATTAATTATAATATACCCGTTTATATTTAATACAGATATTTTGGATTTGAGCTCAAGGTGAAGGCGGGTTAGTTTAACGTTAATTTAATTTGTATCGAAATTTTTATTTATTTAACAGTTTATGTATACACATATAAAGAGACAAGAAAAAGGAACAGAAAAATAAGTACAAAGGTGATGCTTATTTCTAAAGAAATCTATTCCAGCATACCTGCGATAGGAAAGTGGATAAAAAGAGATGTACACAACGTTTGTAAGAGTAGAAGAGAAAATAAAAACATTTAACTATTCAATAATTAAAAAAAAACATACAATATGATAATATTCTTACATACATACTTCTAAAGATCTTTTATTAAAGATAATATATTTTTTTTCCGCTACCACAAGGTATATAAGATTTGGTAACTTTTTTTTAAAGACGCGCCTTATTTAAACATTTGCCTCTTGTCTTGCTTTAAGAGAACACTTGCCCTAAGACTTGGACAATTCTCACAATCGACGTGAGTGTTTGACCAGATGTATAACGTAAAACAAGCAAAAAGAGTATGTATGTACGGAATAGTACGGATCGTTTTAGATGGCAATAGTAGTTGTGTAGTTTCTGCATACCCCCATTGGAAGAAGTCGTGAATTTATGTATGTGTATATGTGTTGGCCACCAACCAGCGATAGATTATTTGTCATGATAAAATTAAACAGCACGTTATTATAGTTTTAATTGCGTGTCTCAGCCATGGACCTACCTACGTTAGTCTAAAAAAAGCTAGAGGTCATCGTAACCAGCCGTCCACCATTAAATGAAAACTGACAGAATTAGACAAGTATAAAACTAAAAAACTTGACATGATAATAAAGTTAGCACGCGATGAAGCTTTTGAAATTAACTTGCCGACCTATTTGTCACAACCTTTTAATTTAATTTGCTAATTCAATTAAAATCAGTTTTTTTGGAACGTTTTGTTAAACCGACTTTTCTTAAGAGGGAACAGGGCATGCGAATCTCCATACAAATGTATTACCCTTTTTTCTTCCTGAATAATGCCTCTAGGGCATTCATTTTTTTTCCTAAAATCAAGGTCTGCTGTAGACACGTCTCTGTTATTTCCTTTTTTTCAACAACTTATTGGTAAAGAAAATACAACCCACCAAAAATTACAAAACATGGCCCATTTTAACCGCCGTGATTAGAGGAGTACCAGACAAATTCGAAAACTTTTTAACATAAAAGAAAATGATAAGAACCTAGACATATTCTTTCTTAAAAAAAATATGTAAAAAATAATTGAATCGGCACGGTTTTCGAGGAGAAAAGAGGGGAATACTAAACGTCGATGTCGTCAATTTTTTTTGTGATATAATCGGTCTGAGCTACAGCTGTCCCTATCGCACTCTACGGAGGTAGACTTGAAGTAAGACGACAGCAATAGTTTCTTCAAATACCTATTTTTCAAATTCCTCGCAGCCCCTGTTCCCTCTTAAAAGCCCAAAGATAGTTCAACCACAGTGCACTAAATCGAAAGGTACAATCAACGATAAAACACAATTTACTAAACAAACAAAAATGTTAAACCACTTCTGCCGGGACTATTCTGTCAGAATCTCAACGTGAAAACTTAGGTGAGCTCAAAATGTACTGTCATTCCACCTGATGGGAGAGATTGGCACTATTGACAACTCTTCAAGCTCGCTTCTATCGAATAGATCGGCTGTACGCAATGGGCGCTATCGTTTTTGTGCTCACCAGTTGGCGCCACTGACGAGTAAGGTCCTGTCAGTATTTTTATTTGATATGTTTTGGATATGTTTAAGTACTCATTACTTTATATAATGTTTTTATTACTACTTTTTAAAACATCAAATGAATATTTACATTTCGTACACAACGTTCCTAAAATTGGCAAGCATGGAGCAGACAAATATTATTCTTTCTCCAAGTGCTACAAAATTAGATCCTGAGTTGTTACTAAAAATCTCAAGCCATAACTATTCAGGAATGGCATATTATTTATAAAAAAATATGAATAATAAGTAAAAATTTCCGCAAACCGTGAACGTTTAATGACATTTGACATTTCGGGGACCTCACGCTACACAAGCGCCTCTAGCGGCGAATTCATACGCGATAGCCCCCATTTTATAAACCCAAGTAGGTATTCCACGCGGCCATATCCCCTATAATACGTTCTGTGCGGCTGGTAAATAATTCATGAGAACTCAAAAGGTGTTAAATCCACGTGTACCAGTAGTCAGTACAAATGTTTCAATATTCACGACGGTGCACCAATGTGGGCGAGTAGGTGACCCTGTAAGCGTGAAGGATTTTAATATTTAAGTGGACTTTGGCACCCTGGCCCTGTTAAGTAAACAGTGGCTAGCTGTTTATTTTTTTTATTAAAGAACACCAACATCATAAATTCATTCAATAATTGGTTTAAAAATAATAATTATAATTAGGAAAGGTATAACTGTTAATGTATACACAAATTATAGGTGTACTTACATACCATTTAAAGAATAAAAACATTGGACAGTAGCTGCTTATAAACTAAAAGTAAAATAAAAAAAATAGAGTTAATCCCTTTTAAGTTGTTCGTAAAGTAAGTGGATCAGCAGGGTAATTGCGTAACACACATCAAATGCAATTGATCGCAATGTCTTTCATTTTGACAGTTCAGTCACGTTCATTCCGTTATTTAGTTGTTTAGCAGACGGCATTTTTCAAACTTTAAAGCAATGGATTAATAATTTCCTTCAATACTCTTACATTATGATTGAAAGTATGTTACTTAATAAGGGTGCCGCGCGCGCATATTATGCAGTTTTATGGTGCATTGGAAGTAGTTTTTTTTTTATGTGTAACATCTTTTCTCTCGCTCTCCTGCAAATCTTTCCGCTCGCTTTCCTGCAATCTGAGGAAGAAATTTGTGATAAAGGACGGAAGTGTGTAACAGGAAGCCGGGGAAGTACGTGCTATTTGGTATCAACCCATTTTCCGAGAGGTTGGTACTGTCAGCCAAGATGTCAGATGTTACACATCATATGCAACTACTGTAAAGGTTCCGTACCTGACCGCAGGCGGCAACTGCAGGCGACACGTCGCAGTGTCATGATTCCTAACCCGACCGCAGGCGGCAGTAGCCCGTATTCCAGTCGGTAGATAGAAGATAGAAAAACGTGTTATCATCTGCGGTCGAGCTACACGTGTCGCCTATCGCTCGCCCATAACTGCCAACGACGTATAGCGTCACGGAAGGTATTTCATAGAAAACAGTTGTGTCGCGGCGAAACGTCGCCTGCAGTTGCCTTCTGCGGTCGGGTACGGAATAATACCTTAAGGCTCGCTCGTTTTTTATTTTTAACAGTCTCTGACGCATTACGTGAACTAGACTATGTCATGCTGCATGCATAGTTCGTATTCTTAGGTTTTATTCTTCTCGAAGATGGAAACATAAATTTTGTTATTAAAAGAAAGAAAGAAATATGTTTATTTTGCACAAACAAAACGCACATTTAAATAAAAAACACAAAATACACAAATACAAAAGTAGCCAAAAGCCTCGTATTCAACCAACAAATAAACGCTAACATAATAAAATGTTGTTCATCGGTTGATGTCAAGGCCACGGACCAAAGACAATATTGCGGAATTATTGTTGCGACAAAAAAAAACCCAAAACAAAAAAAAAACCCCTCCTTCGTGGTAGTGTCTTTCGGGTCGTCAGAAACCTGAAAGTCTGACAACCAGTCTTACCTAGGGGTATCGTAGTACCCAGTAACTGGTTTGTGGAGGTCAGATAGGCAGTCGGTCCATGTAAATATGTATTCAGCTGCAATCGGTTAGACTGGAAGCCGGAAACATTGTTGGGAAAAGGCTGGGCAGTGTTTTATTGGTAGAAAATGTTAAAATTCTTATACGATAAAGTGCTCATTAAAGGATAAAACAGAAATGAAACATTACTTTTGTATAAACAAATGACACTTTAAATAATTTGTAATCGAAATAAAATCTATTAAGTATTAAAATATTTTGTTTTCATTTCAGGTAAGGAAACTGGTAAACGCCGCGGCATTTGACGCTGTTACTAATAAAATAAAGGTAAATGTAAGGAAAAGGGCTAGGCCGATGATGTGGTAGTGTCAACAAACGCTATTGGGGGCTCAGACCAATTAAAAAATTAATACATAGCGCTGCCAACAGTGGAGGCCGGTTTCGTAAACATGTGTGCACTTAGTGAGGTGTAGTTTGATTGTATATGAGTGCGTGCGAGCGTGTACGCACACAGTGGAGGTGTAGTTTTGGCATGCTTCACATGTTCGCAGCGGTATGTCCTGGTTTTTTATTTGGTCTGAGCTTTTACGTTGGTAATTTCTTAGAAGTATGTGCATTCCATGATTAGATGTAGTACCATCGAAGAAGTTCATATATATACACCGTTAGGACTATTTCTGCTTGCAGCGCTCGACCGCTATAGAACCGGGGCGGGAACAGATTTGGTCATCGTGTTCACGGGATTTTGTTTTCAAACTGCTTACATATGAAGTTCTTCGATAGTACTTAACCACATTACGAAATAGAGTATATGGAGATAATTTTATAGTGTATTGGACAGTAAATCAGGCATGACGTAAACTAGACTAAGTCATGCATAGTTCGTAGATTTAGACTTTATTATTTTATAAGGTGCCAGATATACGTACGGTATCCTGATTTGGTTTCCTGATCAGGATTCCTGATTCGGAATTCCGTGAGACTAGCGCAGATGTTCGATATTTTTTTTGTCATTTTATGCGTAAGGCAAGCATTCAAGTTTCCGGATTGGGAAACCGTACGTATACGGCCAACCTAAGATTTGAGGGAAACATATTTGTAATTAGGTATTTGAATTTTACTGTAACCATTAAGTATCAAGTTAAAAAACATAACCCTCATGACGCAATCGGGTAATAAGTGCAATATCATAGTAGGTAGACACCTATTTCAGTATCATAGTAGGTAGTCAGATCTTTCAATATCATAGTAGGTAGACACCTCTTTCAATATCATAGTAGGTAGACACCTATTTCAATATCATAGTAGGTAGACAGCTCTTTCAATATCGTAGTAGGTAGACACCTCTTTCAATATCATAGTAGGTAGACACCTCTATCAACATCATAGTAGGTAGACAGCTCTTTCAATATCGTAGTAGGTAGACACCTCTTTCCATATCATAGTAGGTAGACACCTCTTTCAATATCATAGTAGGTAGACACCTCTATCAACATCATAGTAGGTAGACAGCTCTTTCAATATCGTAGTAGGTAGACACCTCTTTCCATATCATAGTAGGTAGACACCTCTTTCAATATCATAGTAGATAGACACCTCTTACTCCGCAATCGTCTACATTATTAGGATTAATAATCCCCACTAACACCCGGTTTCTGAATTGAGAATTTGAAGTTGAGAACTTGTCAATCTCTTACTTAAGGTGCTTCCTTCAACGCAACCCTCGAAATTAAAAAATTCTTATGTTATTTGCAAAGAAATTTTGTATTTCGTGGGCTACATTGAAGTAATGCTAAAGTAGAGTTTGACAAATTCTCAATTATAAAACCGGGTTCAAAAGATTTATCAAATAGTTACTAAAGAGATGCCACTACTGGGATCCCATTCAGTTTTTTTATCCTGTACAGGATATCCTATCCCAGTGGGAATGTTGTTTTATGGATTAAATAAAACCTTTGCTTGGTCCATATAAGCTTACGAGCTTGGAATAGTGATTATTCGTTGAATATTTAAAATCACTTAAGGGGAACCGGGTCAAAGTCTTGATCAGTTTTTTTTTATTTCAGTTATTTTGTTTTTATACTACTTTCACGTATAGCGTGTATTCCCGAAGGGGGTCCAGTTAGAAAGGTACTGTTTTACACAAGTATTTTACTGGTGATGAATTTCTGTTTGCAGTAATAGGGTTAGAGGATGAGCGTATAATTTAACATAACATATCATTACGTTTGTTTTTAACCCCTGACTGAAACAGAGGGGTGTTATAAGTTTAACGTGTGTATCTGTCTGTGGCATCGTAGCTCCCAAACGGCTGAACCGATTCAGATTTTTTTGTTTCGTTTGAAAATTAACTTAATCGAGTGTTCTTAGCTATGATTCAAGAAAATCCATTCTGCCGTTTGAGGATTATCCATTCTTTTCTAGTTGATGAATGGAGCATGGATGTGAGCATCTTCCACAGGTCTGATTCAGTCGAAATTTGGTATTCTGTTACTTCAATGATATTAGAATAACACGACGACGATGCTTGGTTCTAAATATTACCTACAACTTATATTAAGCTTACAGGGCCAATACATTTTATTTTATTACTTTTTAAAGGATTTTGTGTCGGGTTTTTTTTTTAATTTTCCCAGTTTGATTACGCAGAATGTACTTATAGTAGACCCACATTTCGCCAGTTATGTTATGTTACCTACGTTTTATTTATAGGACACAAAAGCTAAATCAAAGATGCTATTGAAAAAAAATCATAATCCTTTTTCGCCATAAGAATTTCTCTAATTTCTTACTATTATTTATTTATTTATTTAATGTTCAGAAAGCTTACAGTCTGTCTCTATGAACGCGGTAAACTTAAAAAGTTTTTTGCAATTTGCAGTGCAGTGTGAGGTTGTATCTTCAAAATATGATTCGCAACTATCATAGATATTTATTTACAGAATTATAATCATAAAAATCATTAATACATCCCTTTAATCTTATTTTGTTCCATAAGAAGTTTTCCATGACACATTATTGTTCTTATGGAAAATAAAGTCAGGGAAATAAATTGTTTAGCTAACTGAATACCACCTTCGTATATTTAAATCACATCTGTTGTTCATTCTTCATTGCGAATTGTATGAAATGGCTATGAAACGGCAAACTGACGTGTATCAATTTGATATTTAATTAATTAATTTCCCTTGGATTTATTAAGAGACGGTTTCTAGCATATATCAAATACTAGTATCTCGGTGAATCTTACTAGATGGTGCACAATATCGGAATTACTTAAGGTGATTCCTTCAATATAGCCCACAAGATTCAACAATTCTTACGTTTTTTGCAAAGAAATATTGAATTTCTATAATCCCTCCTTCAGATAATAAGCATTATATTTGACATTACACTTTAAGTTTTACTGTTGACATTCTGGATTATATTCCATTTATATTCTATTGTTTTTGTACTTGCTTTTTTTTTTGATTACATTCTAAAAACATTTAATTGATTTACTAACTATTTTGACATTTGTATTAAACTATTATTTAATTTTTTTGTCATTTTATTTTAAATTTTTATTGTTGACATCTTTGAAATATTTAATTAATTTGGTATTTGTTTTGACATTGTAGTTATTATTTGGAACTTAATTAATTGTCAGGGGAACATTATATTGTTTTACCCAACACTAGCTCATTTTATAATTTTCATTTGATATTGTTAATTAAATAACTGATATTAATATTTGTACGCCTAATGGCAAAGCATAGAGAACTCTGTAACCTATGTTTACAAATAAATGCTCTGAACTGAACTCTGAGGGCTTTCACCTTAAGTAGTGTTAGAGTTTGACAAGTTCTCAACTTCAAATTCGCAATTCAGAAACCGGTTGTAAGTACAGTAAGCAAACCAACCAAAACCACCTTCGTTAGTACACGTTTAACATCCAACAAACAACAAGGCATATAAAGACCAAAAATAAACACGCACATTACAATCTGGGTGAAGTGCACTCCGAAACAAAAACACCAAAGAAATATACGGGACAATGTAACGTTTGAAATTCTTATCACGTGCGAACACCGGCATTTGGGAAATGTCAGCTGCATAAAGGGCGGGAAAGTGGCTGTACAATAGGAACTTATGTTTTTAGGCCAAATAAACATTAATAACAGAAGTTTTGTTTTGAGGAGTGTAGTGTATATATTATGTAAACACTATCTCATGCACATCAGTAGTGAGGTAGCTGTCACTAATGTCAACTGTCAGTGTACTACAAATGGCGGGAAACAGTTGAAAGGCGCAGCGTGCTTGCAGGAAAGGCTTGGTGTGGTGAGGAGCCAGTGTAGTGATATAATCAGCGTAAATACGGAATCAACAGGATTTTACACGGAGAATTGAGACCTGTAGGTAGGTACACTGGTTTTTGTTAAGCTTGGAGAGATAATATTATTTAATATATTATAATATAAAAGTCTTTATATGAGAAGCTTACGTCAGGCTAACTGATCACAATAATGATGAAATTAACGCATTCAAGGACACTGTACGAGACACAATAGAAGTTTTATTGTTATGACGCCTATGAGCGTATAGTGTCCTTCAAAGTGTTAACAATAGGAAATGGAAGAATAAAGTGTTATTGCTGTTCAATAACTGATATAACATCACTTTATTGTGGAAAACTCATTTTGGAGACTATAATGATGTGAGTGTTTGATTTAACAATACAGTACCTGTTCGACCGACCTCTGCTCGGGTTAAAATAGATAAACATATCATCCAGGTATAACAACGTTTAATCACATTCCCGAGGCTGTGATAATACAGAAAACGAATTTTACCAGGTATGACAACTCGCTAGATCGATTTTTCGCAACCGTAAACCCCTATATTGCAACTCTCATCGAAATCGATAGAGCCGTTTTCGAGAACGTGATTACAAACATATATATATACATATTCAAATATTGATCATTTAATAGTATAGGATATAATGATCTGGCGGTCAACAACTGTTTAGATATGCTCGATTCCTCTAAACAAAAACGAATAGTTTTACATAGGTACCAATGGTATAGTCGGCGGCACGTAACTTGGCAAGAATCGTAGATGCACAGGATTCGTTTTCGCTTGTTTTTCTTAACAGACATGTTCATAAATAAATTAT
This sequence comes from Xanthia icteritia, assembly GCA_949128155.2. Taxonomy (NCBI): domain Eukaryota; kingdom Metazoa; phylum Arthropoda; class Insecta; order Lepidoptera; family Noctuidae; genus Xanthia; species Xanthia icteritia. Next base: position 15,557,134 of record OX421947.2, on the reverse strand, counting down.
GGCAATAACCTTAAAATAATGACATTCAATAAAAGTGTAAATTTTTTTGTTGCACTACGTGAACATGCGCAAACTTGCTCCCAATACGCCAAAGCCTTGCCAAGTTACGTGCCAGCGACAATAGTTTGCCTAACTAACTGCTAAACTGGGCATACCTATAAATAGATTCGTAAGCTAATTTTACCTGTGACAGCTACTTCCATATCGGAGGACCTAATATGCAAAGCTATGAGGTCTTTGCTTCATTATTGGTAAAGATACAAGAGTCTTAATGTTAACCATTAACGGCCCGTAAATTATAGGAATCCGCCATTAGTCATGCAATCAACCGAACTTATTCGTTGAAGTCATCAAACTTAATGTCAATATTTTTTCTACCCACGTTAAACTACTATCTTACCTGTCCACGGTCATCAATGGCACCCAAGTGACATTGCTAGGTCGTCGGACACTGTACCAATTCCGTGATAGTGCGTGACTTTATTCTGTAATGGTTAGTGAACTCACATTCCTGTTCAAATAGACCTTTTGCCAGAACGCCTTGAATTCAGTGGAATTCGTAACAGAGAATACCTAAGACAGTTTTTTAAAGAAGAATTCTTTAAAAAACTGTCTTAGGTATTCTCTGTTACGCATGTCAAAGTCAAAGTCAAATTATTTCTATTAGGCACAAGAAAGGCACTTTTAAACGTCAACATTTACAGAAAAATAATAATTGATTCTAGTCGCCCCTTCCAAAAGGTAGTTTTCGTATGGAGAAGAGTGGGCAAGAAACTCCACCGTTACTCTTTTAAAATGTTTTCACAATATCTTGTATACATCAATTATATATTTTTTTTTATCAATTAAATTATTTTTTATTTTTTTATTTATTATTTTATATAATTATATGTGAAGACGATGCACCTAGAATAAGATTACTATAACACGTCAGGTAAAAATAATGAAAGATTAAGGAATGACAGATAAATTAATCATGTGATAGATGCATGGTGCTCACATATTTACAAACATTGTAAAATTATACGATATTCCTAACATTTTTACAAGTAATAGGTACTAATAAGTCAGTGTGTGAGTTCAAGTAATCACAGAATGTAAAATCAATATTTAAATAAAAAAAATATATTATAATTAAATTAGCAACCAGTTAGATTTTGTCTAGATTTTGCATGTCGTCGTTTTAAGATCATGATTCATGATCACATCTTTTTCTACAATGGTATTATCGCTAGTTTCCTTATGTCTGCTTCATTACATATCTTAGCTTAAATATAATATTCCTTATGCGTAACTAATTCCGTTGAAATGAATACTAGGTACGTACTGATGATATCGTAATCAGTAAAGTTTCTAACCATACTTCCAACGTCTTGTTAGCTATTCATTTCGGCGATGTCCTCCTCAGAAAGAGCATAATAAAGATAACCAAAATGCATTTAGGCACCGATGAATCTCAAACTCAAAAGTAGACGAAGATAAGGAAGTCCCAAAACAAAATCCTAAACAGACACACGCATTTGCACCACATGACCACATAAACATAATTACTATGCTTATTGTTTTAATTAGGTTGCTTCGTTACTCACTCTAAGATTACGCCTGTGGGCTGTGGTCGCTTGTCGGGCTCGGTAAGTGGGTCACAGGCCGTAACACAATGTAGTCACAAACTTGCATTGTTTAGGACAGGGCCCTAGGGAGTGACCAGAGTGCAACTGTAATTGTTAGACGTATACGATCCCATGTGGATTACGGATCGGATAGATAGAAGGAATAATCTTTATTGTACCTACAACAAATAAAGGAAAAACAAACACTGAATCACACAATATATTCTGGCTTTTGAGTTGGGACACTTAGAGTTGGAATTTCCATACAGATTATTCGAATTATCAATAACATTATGATATCTATCGCAGGCAGATTGAATGATTCGTTAGTATACAAACGGCGCCGTCCGTTTACAAACGCTCGCAGTTATACAAAATGCCGAAGGCAAATTGGCAACTCGTTCCATTGTTATAATTTCGGCATTGATTGTTATTGTAGGGTGACTATCATAAAACACAGGTTGGACAAATCAGATGATTGATTTTATTTGTCCGTCTTGTAGATTTAAAAAAAAAAATGTGTACCTACACGTACTTTTTATTTTTTTTACGTATCTATGTCTTATCTACCACCTCGGCCATTGGGTGAAACGAAAAAGGCATCCAGAGTCTTATCTATGCCTGGTGGTCATACTGAAAATATCATCAAAAAAAGTCCAATGCTGACCATGTAACTTGAGGAGTTACATGGTCAGCATTGGACTATTTTTTAACAGTCGTTCTAAAAGATAATGTATGGGTTGGCTCAAACTTTCTTTCATCGTTATTTTAATTTAAGTAAGCAAAATTATACTGAAACATTCATCTACATAATTATAGTAGGTATCTGTAATATTTGATTTTCATTCGAGATTCCCTGCGGATGTCAAATTATTGTTCCAATAAAACGTTCCAATTAAGCTATAATTATATATTATGTCCATTAAAATCTATTCCCACGGGCTTGTCATGTACAGCCGGAACAATGGATAAAATGTTATATTTAGTTATCGCTCAATGCAATAATGTCCGAGTATTGGGATTATCTAACTAAAATGTACGAAAATAAATTTTGATAAATCATATAAGAGCCGCTCGCGGATTTCCTCGCGTATTTGCAGTTTTCATTCCCCAACTTGTCAAGCCCGTTCGCACGGACGTAATAAAATAGCGGCGATTTTTTTCGAGAGTTGAAAATCCAAAAGTGTGTTTTTTCAACGCGCTGAGACTAGAGCGCCCCAACGCGTCGGATTCTCAACGCTCGGCTCAAAACGGAGAGTTAAAAATCCAGTGCACGCAAAAAAAATCGCCACGATTTTATTACGTCCGTGCGAACGTGGGCTAAAGGTAGTACTTACTTTATAAGATGGACATATTTTGGTAATAAAATGACACAGAATTCCTGAAATACATCAGCTGTTGCATAGGTACATTCAGGTTACTTCTATAGAACATCAAATTCTCAAGTTCTGAACTTCTGATTGGCTCCCATACTAAAAGCTAATATTTTCCCTCACATTTTGAACATCCTACTTAATAATAAGTTACCTCTTTCCCCAAAACGGTCCTTCTCCAAGAACCAAGTTACTTCTCTGTAAATAACATAATTTATTCTGTAGTCAATACGAGTTGAAAACAGCACACGGACTGAGCGACTCCATTTCCATTAAGGCGACGATAACCGACTTTTAATGATTTTATACTTAAGATCACGTCTAAACGAGTAGTGTTAATGATTTGGAAAAAATATATGTTAAATTAGAGCATTTTCTTAATAACTTAATATATGAATCAAACTCAAACTCAAAGCATTTATTTCAATTAAACTATTTACAGGCACTTTTGAATTGTCAAAGAGTCGGTCAGTTAGTCAGAAAGTTGAAGCTAGTTGCCCATTCCAAAACGTAGATCTCTATGGAGAAGAACGGGCAAGAAACTCCAAGGACACTCTTTTAAATATAGAAATTACAAAATCCTGGGTACATTACTTTTGTTGCTTCTATATGTGAGAACAATGTAAAATAAAATAATAATCAAAAACGATTAAAAATATAAGATTAAAAATAAGCAATGGCAGATAAGAGATGACCAGTCTCAACCGACGGCGCCCGTTCACGAACATGACGCGTGGATCAGCACCATCCAGCTCAACCATTTTGTAGGGAACCGAATGATCCAATACACTCGCCACCATCAGCGAGACATTTAAGTGAGCATGACATACTCTCTACTGCCATGCTCTTTCAAGTCAACATACAACATAGTAAACGAACATAGTGAACATAGTAAACGAACGAATATTTTAGATCATGTTTTTATTACATAGTGTAATTAATTTGTAAATTTATGTCTCACGCGGATAAAAAACTGAGAATCACGCTAAATCTATCAAGCGTATTTTTCTGAAACCTTCAACATTTTAAAGAGGATTTAATTATTGATCTTTTAGATCTTTTTTTATAAATTAATACTGCGTCTTATTTGGGACAGCGCTCCATGATGGGCGAGTCCTAATACTGGCTGGACGTACGACGCGTTGCATGAGCTCAGTACAGAACACGCAAGCTAACCACTCAAAGTCATTGGCATATATGTATTTGTATCTTAAGGGTATGTCTGTTATTGTGAATATTTGCTAGTAAAATGTTCTAATGCGGAATGTTTATTTCGAAACGTTTCATTTTGAAGCTAACTACAACAAAGCGAAGAGAATTTAATTTAGTTTTGCGTTGTTTCATTTGGTTTACATAGGAATGCTGAAATTCGTGTACTATGAGTTGAATTGGACGACAAAATATGCACAAACATGTAGTCCTTTATAACTTGTTTATTACTTTGTGCGTATTTCTAAATAAGTATTCTTATAAGTACGTAATAAAATTCTGCACGTTAGGTTAGAACAGTGACCATTAACGCGCGAAGGCGAGCGAGCGAAGCGAGCGCGCCGCGGGAGCGGCCGCCGAGCGCCAGATACCCTCTTTTCAGACAGGCGCTATTCGCTAATAGCAATGAGAGCAGATGAGCCCTGTCGGCGAAAAGTCCTGTCGGCGAAGTGTCCTGTCGGCGAAGAGTCCCGTCGAAGTAAAGTCTTGTCGGTGTTCAGTCTGTCGGCGTAGTGTCTGTCGGCGTTTAGTCGTACACTCCTAATTTAGTGTAGTTTTTTGAATAAAAGTAATGAATAAAAATAGAGGTTTTCGTTACGTTACCTAAATACTTACCCAATCACGAATTTAATCAATTTTTAAGCTACAATTTTGTTTAAAACGTGGATCAAATTCCCAAGACAGTAATATTAATTCAAGATTTATTTTTCCAATTCATTCAATAAATGTATTATTCTTGAATCTTCTTTAGTGTCTATAAATAATACTTCTATTTTTTCTAAAAACCAGCCAACCGGAAACTAGTCCTCGCAACCCTGGGTACACACGATGAAACATCAAGCAATATTTATCCAGTATTAGCAGACCTTTCATTGTGTTTAAAGCTAAACAATGCGAGTTTATCTTATACTGGAAATGTATCGCTTGATAGATCGTCATGTCTACCAAGTGGTTTAACCACAGAGCTCGGAGCAGTCTCGGCGGCGGACGCTGTCAGAAGCGACATCGTCAACACTAACACAAACCAACCGTGTCACTGTTTACTCGAACTACGATATAAATGACGTATATGACTGACGGCTTTGAGGCACCTGTCTCACCACCACCAACGAGGAAACAACCAGGTATCGACAATTTTCTCACATAAGATACCTACAGTAGATGTAAGTCCCGTGTGAGTAAAAGAGATGACTGTTCATGTTCACACTGCCAAGAACTCTCTCAATTGTAACTTATTCCTCTTCTTGGGCGGAAAATAGTGAATAGCTATATATAGTCGCTTCCTATTATCGGCGCCGGTGGGACAGATGCCTGAAGGTGATCCGCGATAAAAGTTGTGCGCTCAATGCACTTTCGGCGCCACCAATTTTATTGTGTTTTGTTTTTTTTTGCGTCATATTTACCGCTAATAAACGTATTTTCTTTCTTTTCTTTCTTTTCTTTCTTTCTGGTACCGCCGTATCTAGTTATGCGATTCCTTGCTCTGTGGGTTCAGCCGTCCCGTTGCCGTTGTAGCCAAAACTATACGTGATTTGGCTCCCAATTGTGTCCATGGATTGCTGACCGAGACACTATGATCACTATGAACTTTTTGTTTTGCTAAAACCCTTCGTTGGCAAACGGCTTTAGCTCGAATCTTATAGGTTCCTACTGTTTCAGAATCTGGGTAGTCTATTGTTTTGAAAGGGATATATCACGGTTTTAGAATACTATGATGTTGAAATTATAGTATTAAATAAAGTATGAATTTTTCCGTGAAGCGTTTTACCAAATAAGTGACCATTATTTTGTCTTTAATGTTAACTTCCTAGTAATCTCTAAAGGTGATACCAGACGATTCGTTTTTCAATTAGGTAGTAATTGGTAATTGGTGCCGGTATTTCTAAATTATGCCTATGCATAATTGCGTAACACACTTTCAATCACAATCCGAAAGATTTTGAAGGAAATGTGAAAATAAATTACTTCATTATGTTGAAAAAAATTGTCTGCTCAATCAACGTAATAACATAATGAATGTTGTTGAATTATTAAATGAAAGGTATTGCCTTCGTAAGTCTGTTACGCAATTACCCCGCTGATCATCAGCAAGATGCAAGTGCTAAACAATAACCCTTTTAGTAACTAAAACATGATTTGTACGCACCAGCTTTCTTCCTTCTATAGATTTGTAAATTCCCTTAGAACAGCCTTTTAAAAGCGTTTAGTTAATAACTATCAAAGTTACTACTAGGTTCTACTTAGTACAGGTCAACTAACATTTCCCCTGAACTCAACTTTAAAATAAAACTTTAATAGCCTAACTTTCCCAATTACTGGGACCCCGTTTTAATGGGAACCGTGGGATAGGGGCAGAACTTTGTTAAAAAAGGTATGAGGAACCATGCATTATGCAACTTTTTGGTTCGGTTAGTCACTTTGGCGGACTATCATTTAATTTAGAGTCTCTCTGAAACATTGGCCCACAGAAGTCCTCCTGCGCAAAAACGTGCAAGTTACTGGCATATTATTTAGAAATTCCCAAAAGAAAAAAAACAAGTTTATTTCAATTACAAAGGGCATTTCGATACATGTATTGGAGATCACCTTTTAAGCAAGGAGTTGCTTGTGTTAAGAGAAATAAATCTGCAGATCTATTTTGTAAAAATCTTTTATATTTTGTAAGTGAGTTCGAGTAGTCGGGCTCATAGAAGTGGCACGCAGAATTATATGCGCGCCTTAATGAGTGGACTTACTCGGTAGGAGCCCGATATAACCCTCCGTTCTTCCCAGACGGAGGGTATCCATGAGGATAGCCCCACGGAAAAAAAAAAGGTGAAGTGACTTCACCCACCTGAAGCTAGCGATTTACATCATTGACAGCTCACTTCGAGCTCACTTCACTTGAGTTTTCAGGGAGTTTTTAAATAACAGATCGGCTGAAGTTGAAGCTGTTATAGCATGGCTTGCTACTTCTGTTTAAGTTACGGCACTATTGGCAATTTTCTAAGCAAAATGGATATTGCCACGGTTTTTTAAAGTGACAGCATACAAGGAAGTAGGTACTACCACTTATCTTATTACCTACTACTTATCATCACGTAAGGTAATTTTTCAGATATTACGAGTAGTACTGAAAGAAACACATCCACCTTTTGCTTTCCGCCTATCTGACATGTTTAAGTACAAAAAGTACAGTATGCAAATGGCAGAGGGAATGCCGGCCGGTGTGATTTATACTGTGACTAGAAATATAAAGTAGAATAACTTATCCGTAGCACGTGTGTGACGTGCTTTATAGTTTTAGGTACAGTCACGTACAGAAAGTATTTTCAGTCACTTAAGAGAAAAAAATAAAGCGTAGTATTTTTTTATTAAAATTATGAGATACAATCGCTTATATTCGCAATTTCAATCAAATAGAAAGTAATGGTGTCAATTTTGATTATTTTTCACGATACAAAAAGAGCTTTTTTAAAAAAAAAAGTCTAAAGGTACTTGTAAATTAACGACTAGGTAACATAAAACATAATAATAATAAATATGAGCATACATTTTATTCGGGGTCAGACTGTCCTTAGTTTTCATACCAAAAAGAGCAATTGGTCCCAAAAGTTTCGGATTCCGCTGAAATAGTATTGTAACGAAAAACTTTCCGAATCCCATTTCCAAAATATTGACAACACAGTATCGGATTACGTCAAAACTTTCAACTAACGGTAACGTGCGGGTTTGGTCAACTGTTTTCATTATTTGAAAATATAATTAAATGAAATGAAATTGTTTATTCTGTAAATATGATATTGGAATCACATTTACACGTCATCTTAAAAAAAAATATTAAAAATTTGCTAGATGAGTTCGGCGTTTCCTACTCTGAGAAGACAGGCCGAAACAAACTCAGAGGTCACAGTCTCTTTTAAAGTCCAGACATAATCTTGGTCAGGCCATATGAGGACCATGTAGATTAGTGTCTGAAATGGTCTTTTGATATTATTTAGGTATAGGAGATAGGAAGGTAATATTATGTCTATGTTTCATTAGCCATTTGCAGTTATGAAATTGTACAAATAGAAGATACCGGAAGATACCCCCGTTATTTATATTTTATTTTTATTTTTATTTTATTTTTATTCAAGAGGAACAACAAACAGCTACAATATAAAACATAGGAACAAGAAATACACAAAACATTTATACAATATTGCAGCCCACAGCGCTGTTCACAGATTAATAATGGGATACAATACAGTGAAAGTAATCGCTAGGGTCACAAATACATTTTTTTTTTATTTTAGTACTTACTTAATTAAAATCATTTTCATTCTAAGTTGTATATAATACACAATGTAAAGAATATGTAATTTATTAAATATAATATATATAAATATAATACTCAAGAAATGGCACAAAAAAAAAAAAAAAGAAAGAAAAATACAGAATAACATTCAAGAAAGCTCCTTAAGTATAAGACTTTTGAACATATAGGGAGCACACGCAAAAATGTCTATATGTTCAAAAGTCCTATTGTAGGAATCAACCATTCTGCGAACAGGCGAACGCAGGCCAGAGTTGGACTTGCAAGTACCCACTGAAAATAATCTGCCAGCGCGCACCTTTCGCTTGTGGACTGTCCTAGGAACTGCATAACATATCATGTTGGAGAGATCAATGCTGTCAAATTTATCTCTAACAATACTATATAAATTCATAGCTTCTAAGTACTTACGTCTATTTTCAAGTGTTGTGAGCTTATACTTTGCAAGCAAATCTTGGTATGGTAAATAATATCCATAACATCTATAATGCATGGTACGCAGAAATTTATATTGAACACACTCAATCATTTCAACATACTTTTTGTAGTATGGACTCCAGACGGATACAGCATACTCCAGTTGAGAGCGTACTAGAGACTTATACAAGCAAATATAAGAAGAAGGCTTTTTAAAATCGACTGTTGATCGCATTACAAATCCATATAATTGATACGCTTTATTAACAATCTTTCCTATGTGTAAGTCTAAGCAAAGCTTAGAGTCAAGGATAACGCCGAGATCACGAATGAAGTCCACTTTAAGTAGGGGGGCATTGCACAAAGTGTATGAATAATTTATTTTTGTTTTATTTTTTGTAAAATTTAAAAAGTTACATTTGGGTAGACTTAGATGCAACTTATTTATTTGGCAATAATAGGATAGTCGGTCCAAATCTTGTTGCAGCAGAAGGCAGTCATTTGTTTGTCGTATGGCTCTGTATACCTTGAGGTCGTCGGCATAAAGTAAAAATTTAGTATTGCGAAAGCATTGGCTGATGTCATTAATATATAAAATAAACAAAAGGGGACCAAGTATAGAGCCTTGAGGCACACCTGAGGTCACCTGTGCGATGTTAGATTGATGACCATTGATTACAACCCTCTGACTGCGATTGGTTATATAAGAGGTAAACCACCTCAGAAGGTTACCACGGATTCCGTTGAACGCTATTTTATTTAGAAGTATTTCATGGTCTACCTTGTCGAAAGCCTTACAGAAGTCCGTATACACGGCATCCACTTGTACACGGCTGTCAACACAATCAAACAAAAAGCTAGAAAATAATAATAAATTAGTATTTGTCGACCGCCGTTTGACAAAACCGTGCTGTTGTTGAATTATGATATTGTGGAGTACAGGATAAATTCCGTTATGGACTAACCTTTCAAAGAGTTTCGACAGGGTAGACAGAATGGAAATGGGACGATAGTGTTCAACGCTGCGTTTGGATCCACTTTTGTGAACGGGCACTATATACGCATGCTTCCACAGTTTAGGTACAACTCCCTCTGATATACATTTATTATAAATAATAAATAGAGGCTCGCAAATGGAAGTCGCAGTGTTCCTAAGGAAGTAAGGCGAGAGTCCGTCAGGTCCAGGGCCTTTCGCTGGATCTAGGGTTTTAAGCTCCTTCAATATGTTCTCTTCGCTAAAAGAAAGTTCGCAAATAGAGACATCGTGTAGTGCGTTGGTGTCCTGCGGAGGCTTCCAATGAGGCAGCGAAGGAGATGTCGGTTCATATACCGAGTAAAAAAAGTCAGAGAACATATTACATACCATATCTGGATCATTTGTTTCAGCAGTTTTGTATTGAAGCTTAGATGGGATTCCAGGTTTATCTTTTCGATTAGAAACATAGGTCCAGAAGTGTTTTATGTTTTCACTTAGATTGTCCTCCACAGAACAGATATACGAACTGAAACACTTAAAACATGTATCCTTAAATTGTTTTCTATAGTTTGAAAATGATTCATAATCAGAAATGTTATTATATTTCTTCCACTTAATCCATGCCTTTTGCTTCTTTTTAGAAATAGTTATGAGAGTACGAGAGAACCATATGGGATAGCTAACTGATCTAAGTCGGGCCAGCGGAGTGTCTTGTTTAATAATATTATCTATCTCAGTGTAGAACTTAGCCAGAGCCTCTTCAGAATTCATAGGGCATAGAAGTTCAGACCAGTTCAGTTGCTGTATGTTACGATTAATATTATCAAAGTTGGCCTTATGAAAACAATATTTGTGAAGAGGAATTTTATTCATCGGGGTGATTTTGACGCTTAAACAGGTCTCACACGTCAGGACAGGATGGTAGGTGTCAATCGGAAGTAAAGTAGTTGAGATATGAGAAACAATACAGGGGTTGTTGGAAATGACTAGGTCAAGAATTTTACCTTTGTCATTAACTATGTTGTTAAATTGAGAAGCACCCAAAACTGAAATCAAGATATTTAAATTTACACAAGCCGAGGGTCCACCAGAATATGATGTATCAATGTTCGAGATATCAGCTGCAGAGGACATCCAGTTAGCTTCAGGGAGATTATAGTCTCCTATAACAAAGAAACTATCAATACTAGGATGGCCTAACACTTCTTGTAGCAATTCAAAGTGCTTATCATACACTAAAGTAGAAGTCTTAGGTGGTATATAGGCAGCACTCACAATGTGTCTTTTATTGTTGGTAGTGCTAGGCAACTCAACCATAATGTGTTCAATGTGAGTGTGTGAGAGATCGCTAAACTGTGGTAATGAGATACCCAATTCAGAAGGTTTTAATGTACGTAAAATAGCAATCAGTACACCTCCACCGTCCCGTTTATTAGTAGCAATACGATCACGATCGCAACGGTACACACTATATCTCTGGTCTATGAACTCACTATCGTAAATTTCAGGTGTTAGCCAGGTTTCCGTTAAAATAATTATATCGTATGTATTCATAAGGATATTCGTGAATAACTGGTGCAACTTTGTGCGAATACCCCTGCAATTTTGGTAGTATATGGTGATGTTTTTATTAAACATTGTTAATATTAAAATATAAATGTGTATTAACGATAAGAGTGTGTTCAAGCAGCAAGTATGTATAAGATCTTATCAACAAAATAACAGAAATAAAGATAATGGGAAATAAATATTTAAATCATTGTATGTGTGTATGTATATTCCCATGTCGATTTCGGCTACGGCGACAATTTCTGTTTTTGTCGGCTATGTCTTACGAGCATGTGCTCATGTGGATAATGTAGGCAAAATCGATCTTAAATCATTAGAATGAAGTACAGTGGGCGAAGCTTAATATTTTCCATTTTTCCTGTTATTCAAAACGCAACAATTTCTTCTTGACTGTTTATTTTTAACATACCATAACATCACGCCTAGTTTCTCCGAAGTCTGAAGCGTTAGGCAAAGGTATACCTATCTATATTAGGTACACCCACATTTCGCCAGTCTAACTGTCCATTTACTTATTAAAAAACGACAAATAACCAATAACCTTATTCAATAGACCACGTACTTATATCAATAAAGCAAAACAAATATGGAATCAAACGTAGCTAAAGCTATGCGCTAACTTAATATGGACAAGACGCACGCAGCAAAAACTGGAACGAGACGTGATCATCGTCTTTATTGCTTTTCATATCATGTGTATTTAAGCTAAACGCACACTACAAGCCGCGGCGCCGCGTCTGCGGGCCGCACCGCAGCCGCAAAAATCTGACATAAATCTAATGAGAATCTGTCTAAAACAATTACTGTGTTACAGTCAGATTCAAATTTCGAATTTTAATTTGAAATGTTTCCACTCCAGTGCAGTGAGCCTCGGCCGCGCCGCAACGCAACTCATTACAAAAATGCTCCTGCATCACTTTAGTACATTTTGTATGAAACATTGCACACTACCAGGCGGGCCGCATAGCAAACCAAAACAGTAATATTTAATGCGTTTAAAACTAAAGTAAAATCCAACCTCTGTTCAAAGGCATACTATTCTATCAACGACTACTTAAATGAGTATAGTTCTCGATGTTTTTGGTTGGTATATTGGCGTGTGCTAGCTGTCATATGGCTATTAATTTTATAATTTAAATTGTGTTGCGTAATGTAAATCATTTTGCATACTATTATGTAGAATCAATTTTTTATAACTGAACGGACAGCTGTGCTGCTGGGGAGTTTGTTGCGCCTCTTCTTCTTCCCAGCTAAAGCAATAGGAAGTGGTGAAGGGTGGGCGTTTTGGGGGACTGTCTTATGTAATTTTGACGTTCGAAAAGTGCTGATTCTCAGCCTAGTTTGAATAAATGACTTTTGAATTCGAAATTTGAACTTGAGTAGGTGCAAAAATACGCCTGGTGAGCGATCCGCCCGCCAGTGCGTTGCGCTGCGGCCTGGTGCGGCCCGCCCATATGTCCGCGAGCCTTTATATCGCAACTTGTATTTATTATAGCACCAGCCTGTTTATTATATTGTTAATAAAACATTATTCGATGGAGAAAGATATAACGTTATTGATTAAGAATTAATCTGGGACAGTGTGTGAATGTAATGAATTATGTTATTTATTGTAATTTCTTTTATAGTTATGAGAGCTCTTCTATAGTTTTTATATTTATAATCATATTATTTTATTGTGAGATTGGGATCTTATTATGAATGAAATTACCTACTCGTAGATACCGAAACTCTGGCGTGATGACTTAAGAGTCATCTATGGAGATTGGCCGGAGAAGGCACAGGAAAGACTGGAAAGCTATAGGGGAGACGTTTGCCCAGCAGTGGTATCCCACTGCTGGGTACATAAGTACTTTTACCACTTGAGAAGGTTCACACACGCCATATTTTTTATTAATTAATTTAATTTAATGAGAGATAGAGAGAGTTTCAGAGAGTGAGAGAAAGTAGGTAGGTTATAAAACTGTATCGTTTTATTTTAAATAAGTGTAAATAATATAAGAAGTAGTTGGTATGTAGATCAATTTATTTTCTTTAAAAAAAAAAACTTAGCAAACTGCTTGTCCTCGTGAGAAATTTAACAGGAAAAGAATACTATCAATGTTTCTTTAATGTGTTTCCTTTTATTGTTCCAATCCAATTCGATTATATTTTAATGCAGGAATCAACAAGTCACACCTGTGAAGAATATCGATTATTACACAATAAACACTGAATAACATCACTAGATCTTAGCAGTAGATAGTCTTAAAGAAATCGGCTAAGTGCGAGTCAAAAGATGAAAGTGTTCCGTAGGTTTAGATGCACAAAAAACATCGACATGAAAATGCATTTATTCAAATTAGGTTGACAATCAGTACTTTTGGATGTCAAAATTACATAAGGCAGTCCACCAAAACGCCCCTCACCATTTCCTAGTGCTTTAGATGGGAAAAAAAGAACTCCCCAGCATCCAAACTATTGCGGTCCTCTGCCGGCCATTTGCACGCCATTGAGCTTGATTGATGGATGCTTTTATATTTTATGAAAATGCTTAGTAGAATTTTTTTTTGTCTGCAAGGTAATAATGATGATTATAATGTAAATAGGAGTGACAATGGTACGGTTTTGTTGAAAGATTTTGTACTGACCCCAACTAGTTTAGGAGTAAGGATTTTTAACCGACTTCCAAAAAGATGGAGGAATAATAACTTTAACTTCGGAAGTCGGTAGCAAAAAACAAAAATTCTAAACCAAAGACACGAACCGACTTCCGAAATTAAAGTTACTTTTCACTTTGTAGTGTTTTTTTTGGAAGTTGTTTTTTTTTTTACTCAAGACCAATAATAAAAATGAAACTGTTTTATATCTAGAAGATGCACTATATCTTGAAAACCTGTGCCATTTGAAAGGTTTTTACTGCTGACCCACGATTCAAAAGTTCCTATTAAAGTAGACAGATTTTTGTGACACGTAGATGTATCTTATCCGTTTTATCACGGAACCCTATATCTATAAGACGTATAAAGACAGCGTTGTCTTATATCAAAATTATGTAAATGACACAACAATGGATGTTCCTATGTGTTACGAGGACTGAATAAGAATGTGTGAGTTATTATCACATAATGGAGCACTTATGTGCAGTTGCATTGTTACAATATTTGTATGAATGCGTTTGAATCTTTATGAATGGTAATGTGCATTATTGATGTACAAGAAGACAGTGTGGTAATATTAAGCATAGGAATTTATTTATTTCCGTATGATTTTATATTATAGTTGGTACAATTCAGTGTAGGTTCAAATTTAATCTAGGGATCAGAGTATTTTTTACACTAGCCGTAGCCCACAAAAAGAGAAGAATCGCAGGCATTATTGTTTATTTTTTTATTATATTCAACGAAAACATACCGTTAACTAAAATAAACCCTGTATCTAATAATAAATTAATCTCATTTATATGCAGTATAATTAGATATTCATATATAAATTAATATGATAATTAATTTTAATGATAGGTTTACAAAGAACCACCTACGATTTATTACTATTAAATTGTAGTCTGTTCGGCCTTAACCTAGTTATTGGATTTCGGCCTCAGTCAATGACAGTCTGAGTTGAAACTGGTTATCCAACTTATTGTTAAAACTTTTTTATATCCTAAGTACATAGAAATTACAATAAATTGTAAAATAATGTATAAAAGTAGGTACAGTTGCGTACAGAATGTTTATCAAAACTCATTTTAATTGAATTAAAGTCACGTCCACGTTTCAATGTTACAAACAAATTGATAGGTAAAGAACTACGTACCTAAAAGAGATAAGTCATGAACTATGTAATAAGAACAAACGAGGCAAGACAATTAAGCAATTATACATTTAGCCACTGAACAAGAACAAGCCGTTTTTATTTCGGATGCTATAATCCTACTATCTTAACTAATATTATAAATGCGAAAGTGAGTTTGTTACGCTTTCACGTCTTAACATTATCATGAATTATTGCATATTCGTTGTCAGGGGTACAGAAAACCTCGTGGAGGCGATCGGCGGCGGGGATCTCTCGCGTCCGGCCCTAGTCCAGGCCATGGTACGGAGCGAGAGGGCATGGGAGGCCGTCACCTCCTTCTGCGAAGCAGTAATGCTCGCGAAGGAGGAGGCAGAACAGAACGCGTGAGGGAGAGGCTAATTTCGGGAATCACAGGCCGACTCCCGGCCACCGTAGGCGCGGGCTTGCGGACGGTGAGCAATGGGTAGCTCGCCGTCCGACAAGGACCAGGACCGGGTCGACGGCGCGTTGTGTTCCACGCGCCCCTCAAAGAGATGTCAGCAACTGAAGGGGTTCCGATAGGACCGATGCCTGCCGGGGTTGCGGGAAAGTCCGAAAGGGATACCGTGGCCCCTGGAAAAGTACAAGCAACTGAAGGAACACGGGTGGGTTTTAGTCAGTAAGAGTCTGACACGCCCTCCCGCTCCACCCAGAGCGGGAGGAGTTATTTGATAAATTTCCCACCCAAAAAAAAAAGCCGCCGGCAAAAGCTAGTATAATAATAATAATATAAATGTGAAAGTTTGTATGTTGAGATATTTGGAAATTTGACACAGATAGTCTGTGTATAACATGGATACTCTTCATCCCGGTAGTACGATCCTGTAGGATAATTTCCGACATCCACGCGGGCGACGCCGCTGGCAAACGCAATATAATAATAAAACTTCATTGGACCAATATCACATTAATATTCTAGTTACACAATAAATAATGTGATGTCAGCAAAAATAAACTTCCCGTAAATTGATGACATGTCTCGACGTTTGATAAAAACGTCTCAGAATTGAATGAGACCTATTTCATGTCATCGCTTGATGCCCTTCAAGGCTTATCACATACAATTACGAGTGTCAAGATGTCACTCCACTTGATTCGGATTATCCAGTTACTCCAGTTAGGCCACTTCGCGTGATAACTGTCCAAGGTTGGGACAACTAGAGAAGTACTTGGAAAATTTGTGTAATGTAAAGTGTAAAATTACTTAAAAAGTAGGAGATTTAGGGCTGTTTAAGTTTCTTAATAGAGCAGTGCAGTGGAACACCAAGTGCTTTATGTAAATAATTTCATCACCACTGCTCTCAAAACGGTGAAGGAAAACATCGTGAGGAAACCGGCATGTCCTAGAACCAAAAATTCGAAAACATGAAAGAAAAGAAAGAAAGAAAAAAAGGTTTATTTGTCACAGAGACACGTGCATACAAATAACAAAAAAATAAACAACATAAATATTTGGCAGCTGCACGTCATGACTGTGACAAGAAGGCTTCCACTCAGCATAATTCTGTGCTATGAGGGACCCACAGCACAGCGCTGATTTTCAGTGGTCACCCGAAAAATACGTACGGACATCAAGTCAGTAACTAGATATGAATGAAATAAGAAAAATTCCAGTGTGTAAATATTGCTTCAATCAGTTTTCTGTCTCGCTCCCACCCTCACCGTCGCGTCGCCTGCGCGCGCGCTTGCTATTTAAAAGACATGTGACATCTACTATAGCACTGGGCACGCGTGGTGGATTATAGCCCACTTCCTCTCGAAGAGAGGAGGCCTGAGTCCCAGAAGTGGGAACATTATACGCTTATGCTAAGGGCAGATTTCACCAATGAAACTGAAGGCGATCAGCACATCTTAACCGCGTCAAGAGCTGTCATCAGTGTTGTGGAATATTGACACTGACAGCTCTTGAACGTGGTTTAGATCGCGTTCAGTATAATTAAATGTGAATGTTAAAGCTTAGTTTTGTATTACTAAAATAAGTATACAGGGTCAAATTAAATTAGCTAGCGAAACGTCTATTGCCTACTCAAGGATGCATATCCGGTACAGCTCGAAAATCCTTCCATATCTTGTGTACACGTCTTCCCTACCATTACCGCGCCACCCGGTCCACCCCCTAATAAGCAATGGCCTCTGTAGCCCCATGAAACATTAGGCTCTGGGGGCTAGTGCAAATCATGGGGTTCATTCGATTTATCGAGTCTGGTTCACGCTGGAATCGGTGCATTTCATTCATTCATTCATATCAAAACTCCGCAGACGTGATGGGTATCGATATCTAAACACGACAAAACAAAAAATATTTGATGAATTTTTTGGTTAACACCAATTATGACACTGACAGCTCTTGAACGCAGTTTAGATTTGCTGATCGCGTTCAGTTTCATTGGTGAAATTAGCACTTAGTTTCCTAATTTAAACTTCTTGTTGTGTGCGGCTAGGCAGCTGTAGACTAGGTATCTGTATCTAATTCTGAGACCATTAATGTCTACATTAATTTAATTTACTTGTAATTGACGCAAATTTTGTACAGCCATCAAATGATAGAAAAAATGGGCTTTTACTTGTAGTACGTCATCTTTGTCAATTCTAAATTCTATAAACTGCATAAGAAATAGAGTTGACGTCTTTAAAATAAAATTACAGATATATAACAGACTACCTGTTGCCCGCGATTTCATCTGTGATCCAGGATTAAAATTAGCCTACGTCTTTTTCCAGGTCATGGTCTACCCATGTGCCCAATTTAATCCAAATCCGTTCAGCCATCTCAGCGTGAAAACGTAAGAAACAAACAAACTCACTTACGCATTTATAATATTAGTTAGTATAACGATTATTAGCTTAAAAGCTTCAAAAACCCCTGTTGTATACCAGACCAGTAATCAGAATACAAAATTAGATACTTCTCCTAATTCAAACTTAAACAATGACCTAAGATCTCGCTAGACTTCCTTATTTCTCATTACTAAAACTAATTTAACTCTAAACAATACTAATAATATCCAAATTACGTCAGAAGCCGCGGCTCTTAACGACGGACAATTAAATCTTGGTTTAATGTATTAACCGTCTGCCAGTAACGGTTCTTTGAAAGTAGGACTCAAAAGTCGCGAATAATTATTGGATTTAAGCATGCAATTTATTATAATTATTGTTTTCTCACGTATGTTAATATGCCGTTAGCATTTCGTCATACTTTAAAAGAACAGCAATATATTCTGCATTGCCTAAATATTTCCCACTAGCTGCGTCCCGCGGTTTCACCCGCATTAGTCTCGATCCCGTGGGAATATCGGGATAAAAAGTATCCTATGTCCTAATCCAGGTCATGGTCTACCCATGTGCCAAATTTCATGGAATATATAATATTATATATAAAGTTAGGATTACGTACCTATTTACCTATTTATTTTAACCGTGGTAGGGACTAACAAAGGTTTTTCTGTTCTCAAGAACCAACATCAGACACCAGTCTCTTACAATGGTGGAATATAGTGTTCATTTCTAAGGTAACCTATTGAGAAGAAAGAATATCATGGCCTTTTATTTATAATTTACTAGATTTTTGTAATGTGACAAAACACTAATAAATTCATGTAAACTTCATTTGTTAGTCGCACCCATGTATGAGACTTTCTCACGGAACTTACGTCTTCAATTAATAGCGAAAACAGGAAATATAGAAATGATGACGCGAAATCCGATTTTTATGAAATAATTGGTACTTATTTATTTAGTTTCCACAGTCGTTAATTAATTGTAATACTAAATTAATTACTTTAGTAACATTACAAAGTACCTATAGCTTTATTTTAAATGTACGTACTTAAAATAAAATATACCAAAGTACCATACAAAGCCACAAAAAGTCACAGAAAAAAATTGTACATTTGCCATTAATATTCCATAGCACATCATTCAAAATTAATTACACAGTGCTCGTATAACCATGACAGCCGGCAAAAACTTAACGAATAGTCGATTCATAAGTTTTTTGTAACACTTTTGTGCCCGACTGCCCTTGAGGGTGTTCCATATTTGGGCCTCTTTGAATCATGCGATCTCGATACAACCGGCCAGTGTTTTGTTATGATTTCGGTACAATGTGTTAAGGCGAGGCCACAATGATGTATGGGATTATTTTAATTGTGTGTATAGAAAATGAAACAACAGCTGGTGTTGGAACAAGAAGATTCATATAGTAAGTGTAACAAAATTTAAAAAGTTACGCTAGTAGCTAATAGTCCGTATTAAGTTTTTATGGAAATAAAAATTGGAAAAGTTTCCCGGGGAATTCTCGATTTCGGGAAAAACTAAATCTAAATCCGATTTTGTTAAGAACTATTGAAATTTGGACGGGACAGGACTTCTATCGGGCCAGCTAGCATTTAATATATTTTATTTGATCTTTTCGACTTTTTCTAGTGATTTAAATTTCTAATAAGTGTTAAAGTGAGATTGAGGAAGAGATGTCACTTTTTTCTTTATTTATAAATGTCACTATAAAACGTTTATGTATTGACTGAGTTTTTATTTTATTCTTATTATCTACTAGGTAAAAACAGATGCCGTGTAGAGTATGTTAAATGTTATTATAAGCTAAGCTAGACCATTATTTAAAGGAACCTATACTCCATTTGAAATAAGATTAGATATTTAAATAAACCTTTTTTTGCAGTCCGTTCAACCAATTTTGACTTCTATTGCGTTGGTGGCATGACAAATGGCAGCTGCAGTAAACAGTTGGTATTGTAACCACTTTTTTGCTTTTAATGCCATCCTTATGCCTACGGTATAAAAGTCAAAATCGGTTGAACGGACTGTAAAAAAAGGTTTGTTTATATGTCTAATCTTATTTCAAATGGAGTATAAGTAAAGCAGTGGCGCTACTACATAATAAAACAACTAATCCCTTTTGTATTGACCTTCTATAAATGACGTAATGCTCAGCTGCAACTGTTTAACTTGTCCGTCCTTATTTAGAAGTCTAGGCATAAATCACTAAACTAAATACTGGGTAATAGTGACTACTATGTTTACGTAGTCACTCGCAAAATTATGCCTATTCATTATAATTTAATGCTGTCATTTTTATGACAAATATTTTTTCAGTTTAAATTCCGTGATAATAAAGTAACGTAAGCGTCTATTAATTTAGCTTACACTACCTTTTGTATTCTTTCAAAATAGATAATATTTTAGTGCTAAAAATATCTAAATTGATTTAAAATTACTTTTTAGTTGTGTTCAAACACATTTAAATTGTAGGATATTTTATTTTTCATACCTACCTAATCCCTTTTTTTTTTTTTTGGATGTGAAATTATCAAATAACTTCTCCCGCTCTGGGTGGAGCGGGAGGGCGTGTCAGACTCTTACTGACTAAAACCCACCCGTGTTCCTTCCGTTGCCTGTACGTTGCCAGGGGCCACGGTACTTTCGGACTTTCCCGCAAACCTACCTAATCCCTAATCTATCAATTTTCATACCCAGAATTTACATTTCTAAAACATATAAAAACTAGAAGTAGCAGTCTTCAGAACAGTAAAAATTACAGAATATAAGTAGATCGTTACTAGTAGATACTAATTTTCTACCTTATTCTGCTTATTTTTAGGTCCAGCTGAAAACTAGTGTCAGGCGCTGATTGTTTGGCAAATTTAGCGCAGCCGTGATATGTATTTATTGACACAATGTATTTCATTCGTTTTTATTTTTCTTTTTTTTAATAATATTGTGTTTACTTATGGGCCAAATAAACATACTTTCATCCGTTTCTACAACTTTTCAAAGTTATACAACTCCATACAAATCTTCACCAGTGTGTAAAAAGCGTTACAATGACGTACGTTAAGTTTGCTTTTAATCTTAGCATGTGGTAGTAAGTCCCACTCCCACGTGGGTCCCATACAACGAGTGTTTAGTTTTGTCATCACTGTCGTTATTAACATGACGGTATTTTATTTGTTCTTCATGTTTCGGTTTTGATACAATGTTTGTATTTTTAATTATGAGGTACATTTGCTACGGGTCGCCCCTTAAAAGCAAACATACCTACTCGTACGTCTGGAAGCGACATCCATAACAAGCAAGTAAAAATAAAATGGTGATTCTAATCTTCCTGTAATTTTACTAGCCAATAAGAATACGTGTTTGTTACATTAAATTGTAAAATTATTATTTATCCTACTAGCTTTTGCTTGCTGCTTCGCTCGCGTGAGTGTTGGATATTATCGTACGAGATCGTAACTATCGGGATAAAAAGTATCCCATGTCCTAACCGAGGACATGGTCCATCCGTGTGATGCTTTCATCCAAAACCGTTAAGGCGTGAAAAGGTTACAGACATATACAGAGTTACTTTCACATTTTAAATATAAGTATGGAATACTAGCTACGCCAAGCGGTTTCACCCGCATAAGTCACGATCCCGTGGGAATATCGGGATCAAAATTATCCTATGTCCTAGCCCAGGTCATGGTCTACCCATGTGTTACATTTCATTCAAATCCGTTCAGCCGTTTTAGCGTGAAAACGTAACAAACAAACATACAATCATACAAAACATCAAATCTTTTCTCTTTATAATACTTATTAGTTTTTAGAAGTTTAGATTGTAGTATGATGGATTTATCATATTGACTCATTACAAGAAGTTCTGGGTCTTGTGAATGAACCATTTGCATTGCGTAGGTGATGCACTAGAATTTGCGTCTACGCACGCTTTATTATTCAGATAATCTAAATACATAACTGAAAAGGTCAGAATTCCTCAGAACCTAATCAATGAGTTATAACTTATAACTCGTTGATTAGGTTCTGAGAAATTCGAGTTATAATTTAAAAACCGGCACAACGTAATTGAGATGATTTTATCCCAAGGACAAACTTAACATTGTAGTTGAAACACATGTTCTCCCTTACGGAATGAACATGTTTTTGTAACTACAAATATAAGTTAGTCGATTATTGCTCGCTAACTTGTAGAGCCTATTAAACTTAGCTGTGATAGTTTTCCTTTTAATTTCGTTAATATTCTACTGCCGTGATTTTTTTCACATATCCAAAACCAACCATTAAGCTGGCAGGGGAGACATTTGACTCTACCAAAAATTAGCACTTTAAAGCTTAATATTTTGCAAACGGATCACTGAATCCAAAAATGGTTTTGACACACTCACAAATGCATATTTTGGAACGACCTTACCAACACCATGGGATCGACGAGAAGAAAATAAACCTACTTTACGTGTAGGAGATACTTCTCCTACACGTAAAGTAGGTTTATTATTCCCTAAAAACATTTTTATTTTACCTCTTTGTCGGCGTAAATAATATGCATACTCATGCCAAATTACAGCTTTCTAGTACTAAGAGTCTCCGATTTAAGCCGCGGACAAACAGACAGACGCACATGGCGAAACTATAAGGGTTCCTTATTAACTACGGAACCATAACAAGGAATCCCAAAATGTAATTCAAAATGGCAAAAATATATATATTTACCAGTTAGCTCTCAAAGTTTTCACAAAGAACAACTTAGCCTATACCTAATCATGATTTTTATCTTTTATCTTTCTGTACCTAAACAGTACATGACATACTTACTTATGAGTAGTGTAACCAATAAGTGGCCTACAAAAGATTATTCAATACACATTTTGTAACACATTTTTCCTCTTCCATTGTACCTACGTTTATTATTCAAAGTCAAAGTCAAATCATTTATTTCAAATAGGCCCGTATAAGGCACTTATGAACGTCAAAAATTTACAAAAAAAATTAATTGATTCTAGTTGCCCCTTCCAAAAGGTAGTTTTCGTATGGAGAAGAATGGGCAAGAAACTCCACCGTTACTCTTTTAAAATGTTTTACAATATTTTGTATAAGTACATTAGTTATATAATTATATGTGAGGACGATGCACCTAGAATAAAATTATTATACCACAATAGGTAAAAAGAATTAAGAATTAAAAATGAAGCAACAACAGATATATTAAGTGGCATTTACACTTTTACGCGAGAGAAGAGGAGTGGAGCTCGTGGCTAAGTAATAACAGACGCACAGATCCATCCATCAGGTTAAGCTACGCTTGCCAGGGTTGGTCTGTGGATGGTTGATCATCTTTACGTACCGAGACTCCTCCGTGCCTCGGAAAGCACGTTAAGCCGTTGGTCCCGGCTGTCATTCGTGGATTTTTTTATCTTCTTTAGCTTCAATATAGCTCTTTTGTGTGATTATATTACGTAAGCCACGTACGTCTACTTGTTGTGCAACTATTCAGAAGGTAATCTGTGGTAATTCAGGTATATTTCAGGCTACGGTTGACTTTGCAGACTCAGGGCCAATTTCATTCAAATTCTGGTAGTTATTTTGTGTCATGTTGACTATTTTGCAAAAGAAGACAGTATTGTTTGTTTATTTTTTCCCAAAAAAACACAGTACAACAGTAATCAGTATTTGCCAAACTGCAAAACAGTTTGACTGCAAGTATGTTTAACTGGTTAACGAGACATTTAGGGGTAATTTCACCAATGTCACTGAACGCGATCAGCACATCTAAACCGCGGTCAAGAGCTGTCAGTGTCATCAACTCATCATTATTGTGGAATATTGACATTGACAGCTCTTGAACGTGGTTTAGATAAGACAGTCGTTACGGGTCGTCAGAGGCCTGAAAGTCTGACAACCAGTCTTACCAAGGGGTATCGTATTACCCAGTTACTGGCTCGTGGAGGTCAAATAGGCAGTCGCTCCAGCTGCATCTGGTTAGACTGGAAGCTGACCCCAACAAAGTTGGGAAAAGGCTAGCTATAGGCAGATTGATTGATACACATACACACTTGTAAACGAATACAATGCATTATTTGGGTGGTTTCCAAACGGTTATGTGTTTCCACTTGACCTGTAAGTAATGCGGGGTCTGGACGGCTTTTGTTGTGACGTAAATTATATCTTAATGAGGAAACGATGGCTTTTTGATGGTTGTCTGTCTTGTGATTGTTTTTTTTTTGTGTAGTTAATGATTCTTTGATAAATAATATATCAGCCCGTATGTTTTCTCTTGGAAGGCACTTCTAAGATAATCCCCACATTCTCCGTTCTTCCACATTCCCGGTTTTCTCTCCTTTACGCGCAGTAAGTTGCTGCCTTTAGAACTACAAAAGTTCCTTCTTAAAATTATCAAGTAGAAAAAAGTACCATCAAATCCGGTTTTGAACAGGCAAGTGCTTGTTTCAATCATCATAAAAAAATAAAAATCAGATTTGAGACAAATATCATGAAAATTTAACGCAGAGTCAAATGACAAGAAAATCAATATTTTATTTAAGTTTTAAAGTAAGTTTGAGGAATATTACAGATCTTCTGGTTTTCTTTATTTTTTTGATAGGCTTGCGTTGGACCACTATCGCACCAGATACTAAGCGATGATGAGGTCGACGTTGGGGTACGTTTGTCTACCTTTAAATAGGTAACCCATATGCTGGAGCCGTACCTGCGTCTATCGTGACAAAACAAGCCGAAGCATCATATGTATTGCTCGCTAAAAAGATATAGCGCAGTCGAAATGACCAACGCTAGTCCGACCACGCGCCACGCTAATTAGCGCGCTAAAACCTTCTATCATGAAAATAGAACGCAGTCAAATGAAATACACTCAATACAATTAAAGTGACAAGAAAATCAATATTTTATTTAAACTTTAAAGTAAGTTTGAGGAATATTACAGATCTTCTGGTTTTCTTTTATTTTTTTATAAGCTTGCGTTGGACCACTATCGCACCAGATATTAAGCGATGATGAGGCCGAAATTGGGTTACGTTTGTCTACCTTTAAGTAAGTAACCCATATGCTGGAGCCGTACCTGCATCTATCGTGACAAAATAAGCCGAAGCTTCATATGTATTGCTCGCTAAAAAGATGTAGTGCAGTCGAAATGACCAACGCTAGTCACCCGGGCGATAAGTTTTATCGCGACGATATCCGATAATGGTTGGTGACATCTGCAAGTATCGTATCACTGTGCGAAGCTTCGGCACGATAGACGCAGGTAATAGAGTAACCGATTCATGTAATTACAGTTATCTAATATCACACGTAGGTAGAGAAAAGATATCACGTTTATTCGGAGCTTCATTAAAGTCCAGACGAGATGGAGAAATCTAATTTGGTGTGCACGAACGAACAATCTCTTAGCCGTCGGACGTGCCTTCCGTGACTTGTCGTCGTAACAAACATATTTGTAATTAACACGTGGGTGTTATTTACTTTGTTTCCGAATTAATGTACCTACATAATGTTCTAGAACACTTATAATGCAAGGTGGCCCGTTTGCAATGGTCCAATACTATATTTAAGGGCTTGCCGTCAAACGAATAAGTGCTTATTAGAAACTTTTTTTTTGTTGTATTTATTGTTTTTTTTTTACTTCATTTAATTTGAAGTTTTTTGTGTCTGTGGCGATTTTTGACTTTCTAAAATGGATTTGTTTAAAAAAAAAACCTTTGATATTTTGTATTCCTTTTGGCGGGACACTGTAGCAGAGTGCTTACTATGCGGTGAAGCGTCAAGGGAAACGACGAGAGGCTTTTAATAAGAATAATAGAAAATATAATAGGTATCTGAAGAATGTATTTTACAGACAAGTGAACAGTGACAAAATTACAATACGTCATACCAAAAAAAAACATTTAGAAAGAGTATGTCACTTCAGCTGAAGAAGAGTCCAAGGAGGTTTTAATACTTTCCCTCAGCTGATTGTCGACCGTTTGGTTTGTCCATCAGACCCAATTTCTGAACAAGTTCCAGCAATCTGGGTCTGGGTAGGGCCTTAGTTAAGAGGTCTGCTAGTTGGGTAGCAGAGCTAGTCCTTTCGACCACGATGTTGTTTTGAAGCACAAGCTCCCTCACGAAGAAGTGCCTCACACGAATGTGTTTGGTCCTACGGTGAAATTCTGGATTATGTGCCAATTTCACCGCGGCTTCGTTGTCCACGAACAAAACTGGAACTTCTTTCTGGCCATTCAAGTTTTTGAATAATTTTTTTAACCAAATTAATTCCCTTGCCGCTTCGCTTGCTGCTACAAGCTCAGCTTCCGTTGTGCTAATGGCGACTGAACGTTGTCTTTGACTTGTCCAGGAGATTGCTCCTCTTGAAAATAAGCACAATACTCCAGTCGTAGAGCGACCTGTTTTCAAGCATCCAGCATGATCAGCATCACTGTAGGCTTTTATTTGGTTAGGAGAATTTTCATCATGAACATACATTATTCCTCTTGATAATGTGCCTTTCAGATATCTCATAATGTGCTTAACCATACGCCAGTCGCTAGAAGTTGGCTTTTCTAAGCTCCTCGAAGCCAATCCTACAGCATAAGCCAAATCAGGGCGAGTGCCCACCATCAAGTAAGCGAGCGAGCCTACTGCTTCTCTATAGGGAAATGATTGTGACTCTTTGTCAGCTTTCCCTTTTTCAATAGTTCCTTCTTTCTGTAAAGGAATTGATACTGGATTACAGTCTTTCATATTGAATCTCTCCAAAACTTTATTTGCATAAGCTTCTTGCTTAATGAAAATCGAGCCGTCCTTCATTTGTTCTATCTCTAACCCAAGATAGTATGAAACTGGTTTGCTAGTAATCGTCAAAATCTTTTTTAGGTCAATGATGAAACTCTTTGCAAGGTTCTCATCACTCGCTGCAACTAAGCCATCGTCCACGTAGAGTGCTATTAAAATTTTCTTATCTCCTAATATCTTGGTATATAGGCATGGATCAGCGTCGCTTGTCTTGAAGCCTAAAGATTCAAGTATTTCTGCAAAACAGTAGTTCCAGCACCGTGGTGCCTGCTTCAAACCATAGAGGCTTTTCTTTAGACGGCATACTCTGGATGTTCCATCTTCAAAGCCTTCTGGCTGCTTCATATAAATCTCTTCTGTTAAATTTCCATTGAGGAAAGCTGTTGCAACATCAAACTGAATAAGATGAAGTCGCTCTCTTGCTGCAACGCTGAGCAAAGATCTTATAGTTGTTAACCTCGCTACTGGGCTAAACGTTTCGTTATAGTCAAAACCTTTCTTCTGCTTAAACCCTTTTACAACTAGACGTGCTTTATATTTTTCTATTGTGCCGTCAGGGTTGGTTTTCACTTTATAAATCCATTTACATGGCAAAGCTTTTCGATTGCTCGGTAGATTCTGCAAGTCCCAAACTTGTAATCTTTGCAAAGAATCGATTTCACTCCTCATCGCTTGTAACCATCTGTGTTTATTTGTTTCACTCGATATTGCTTCCTTATACGTCAGAGGTTCTTTTTCAGTATCGACTAGGAATAAACTGTAGTCATCCAATTTGCGTGGAGGTTGAAGAGTACTTCTGTCCCTGAGATTATATCTTGGAACGTCGGATAGCGAAACGTCTCCCTCTGAATTCTCTTCTATCTCAATATGGACAGGAACGGCATCTACGAATTGTTCTTCAATCTCATTATCTGAAAATGCGGTTTCGTCTTCTATATACTCTATTTCTCTTTCTCCCTCTAATTGGACTGACTGTCCTTGATCTCCTGATTCATTTGCTTCTATTGATGTCTCAATAGGCGTCCTTAAATGTCTATCTTCTTCTAATTCGCCCTCTAATAGAACAGATCTCTGTTCAGATTGGGCTTCCTGATTCAAGGGATTGTCGATTTGCAAATGCTGTCGAATAATATTTTTAGGAACTGTATCGAATGACACGGTCCACTGTTTATCAATCGGTTTTGGGTCAGATTTTGCAACAATTCCTGAAGCCTTAGCTTCAATCCCTGGAATAGGTGTCTCTTCGAAAATAACATCTCTTGATCGGATCAGGTTGTCAACTTTATGCTGCGTTTCATACCAGATACGATAACCGTCATCATTGTCGTATCCTATGAGAATGCCTTTAGTTGCTTTCTGATCCAATTTTTTCCTTTTAATTTTCGGAACATGTGCATAACAAGTACTACCAATGATTCTAAGATGCTTTATATTAGGCTTCTTCCCAAACCATAACTCGTAAGGTGATTTGTCCTTCTCTCTAGTAGCACCTGTTCGGTTTAAAATATAAGCTGCTGCCATTATAAGTTCCGCCCATAATGCTTTTGGCAGTTCTCTCTGAGCATTCATCAATGTTCTTACGGTTTCTACTAATGTCCTGTTTTGGCGCTCGCTACAGCCATTCTGCTCTGGCGTGTACGGCATAACAAGACGTTGCTTAATTCCTTTTTTATTCAAAATATCTCTGACTTCCTTGTTATCAAACTCAGTTCCGTTATCACTCAACAGTGTTTTGATTACATGTCCTGTGACCATTGCTTCTTGTAGCATTATGCTCAATTTGTCTTTGACTTCGCTTTTGTTTCTCATGCAATAAACCATGCAATATCCGGAAAAGTCGTCTTTAAACAGTACATAATAACGGTATTTTGAAAAACTCATTGGGAAAGGACCGCAAACATCTGAATGAATAATTTCTCCTGGCTGTGTAGATCTTTCTCGTATGCCAAACTTCAGTCTATGCATCTTTCCGTAGATACAAGATTCACACAATTCTTTATTTAAAGGAAGTGTCAATCCTAACTCTCTTTGAATGACTTCCTTAACGTGTCTTTTATTTTGATGTGCTAATCTCTCGTGGTAGAGCTGCATCAAATCAGTTGTTGTAGTAGCAAGTACAGGTACCGGTGGCAGGATGTTGCGAACCTTCAACTTAAAAAGCCCTCCACAGTGGTTACGTTTGCCAACAACTGCTACTTCCCCATTCAAAAATACTTCACAAGTTTCCGGGGTCGAGACGAACTTGCTATTCCTCTGTTTGTCATGCATAGCTAGCACTGAATACAGACTTCGCTGGATCTCTGGTACATACCAAACGTCCGTGAGTGCTATGTTCACAATCTTCCCTTTGACATCTGCTTCCAAATATATTGTTCCTTTGCCTCTTGCTTGAACAATGTTACCATTCGCTGTAGTAACACCTTGGATCTCGTCAAACTGTTGGAATGTTTGGAACAAATCACTCCTATTGGTCACGTGACTAGTCGCGCCATTGTCCACGTACCATGATTCTTTATCTTGCGCTGCGAATGACATGACATTCACACTCATAATAGCCATATTCGCATTTTGACTTGAAGATGACTTGTTATTACTGTCTTTAGGGGGGCGACCATCTTTCATCCACTTCTGGCAGGATCTTACTCGATGTCCCATCTCATGACAGTAACTGCATTTCATATGCTTATCCTTATTCTTCTTTTCTTTACGAATGGTGCTATTCTGTGTCGTACTCGTCACTAATACCTCTTCACTCGATTCACCATTTTTCTTTTGAAGTGACTTCTCATGAGCGCAAAGGTTACTTGTCAAACCTTCTACTGTCCTCTGTTCTTTGGCTAATAACAACCAACTTGATTTAAATTCGAAGTATTTCTGATCTAGTGTATCCAGAATTTTGCAAATTAGGAATATTTCTGGTAGTTTCATATTGGGATTATCTTTACCAATCTCTCTATTCAACTGACACCAGAGAGTCTTCAATTTGCAAATATGTGTGGCCATATCATCAGAAGCATCTAATTTGAATCCAAAGAAATCTAAGCAGAGATTATAAGCTCGATTCTCATTATCTCCGTCAAATAACCGATGTAGTTCCAGCCATACATCTCTTGGACATGAGAATGACATTACCTTTCTAACGGTATCTTCGTTCAAATTTGTTGAAAGCAGGATCATAGCATTGTTCTCTGCTTGTATAAAACGCGCTAGTTTCGTTCTAAATGCAGTAACTTCTGCGTCTCCTACACCTGCTGGCAACACGGGTCTCGTACATCTTCCTTCTACTATATCCAATGCATCTGGTATGCTTCTAAGCAGGATGGATATTTTATATTTCCAGGTATCCCAGTTACTCTTGCCTTGAAGTGGTGCAATTTGTACCTTTGTACTTAAATTTTCCACTTTTTCGCACATTTCCATTTTTCCGCTAGCACATAACCTGTAGCAGAGTGCTTACTATGCGGTGAAGCGTCAAGGGAAACGACGAGAGGCTTTTAATAAGAATAATAGAAAATATAATAGGTATCTGAAGAATGTATTTTACAGACAAGTGAACAGTGACAAAATTACAATACGTCATACCAAAAAAAAACATTTAGAAAGAGTATGTCACTTCAGCTGAAGAAGAGTCCAAGGAGGTTTTAATAGACACAGCTCGGATCTTATGTCTTATAACACCTTCTGTATGTACCCTGTGTTCACAAAATAAATGAATTTGAATTTGAATTTAAACCTTAATTATTTATAGTTTAGAAGCAGTCTTTTTGAATATTTTTTTGGTTTAAATAACATTATTGTATAGGTATTTACGTTAAATTTCTATTTCATATAATGTAGCCTTTATTAGCAATCTTAAAACAAGTTTTACAATTTATTTAAATTAAAGGCGTTTTAGGCCTCCCTTAGGCTTTTCCATAGCTCATGGTTGTGAGTTTTTCTCCACCATATCCCTCCTGCTTTCGTAGCATGACCACCGTAGAAACGAGTTTTGTCGACGGAAGAATAGACAAAATGACAGTTAACTAATCACAATCTGTCATTTTGTCTATTCTTCCGTCGGCAAAACCTGTTTCTACGGTGGTCATGCTACGCGTGCTGCAGTAGTTTTCAAGTTGTGTTCCCATCTTTGCAATGTTCTTCCCCTTTTCTTCTTTCCTTCTCTTACGTCTCTAGCCCGCAAGATGCTGACTAGATGAGCCAGAGACTTAATACCCTTAACCCTATAAAATAGTCGCTAAATATTCATGGGGATTTTTTGAACCACTGCATGAATCAGTCCATCCTGTATATTCTTGGAGAATAAATAACCAAGTCAGTCACCCTTGGTATCAACCATGCCGACTTGTAAGGCTCAATAGAATGAGCATATCTGACACATGAGAAGAATTGGTGACAATGTAGATACAGCAATAGACGTTCTTCATGACGGCGGAGGCTCATGGGCTCAGATACAATGTAAAAAAGAGTGAGGTTATGGTTTTTAAAGCACCTAGAAAAGAGGTCACAGTGGTACCTCTCGTCTCACTCTATGGTACACCATTAAACCAAGTACTCATTTCAAGTATCTGGGCCACTGGGTCACCGATGACCTAAAAGATGATATGGATGTGGATAGGGAACGCAGGGCGTTGTCTGTTCGCTGTAATATGTTGGCTCGCAGATTCGCACGGTGTACGGAACAAGTGAAGGTCACATTATTTAGAGCTTTCTGCCAGACCTTTTACACGTGCAGTTTGTGGGCCAAATACACGCGGAGGACATACGACGCCCTGCGTGTACAGTATAATAACGCGTTCAGGGTGCTGATGGGGTTGCCGCGGTACTGCAGCGCGAGTGGTATGTTCGCGGAGGCGCGCGTGGACGGCTTTCACGCTGTCATAAGAAAGCGAAGTGCGTCTTTAATGGCGCGGGTACGCTGCGGCCCCAGCGCCATCCTGACCGCGTGCGCTGACAGATGGGACTCCGCACTAACAGCGCACTTGATAGGCCTACACGCGAGAGCAAGCGCCTAATTTATTGTTAATATTATTATTAATTTATTATGATTTACTAACACTAGGTTAAGAACATTGTTACTAACAAATATGGAAGTAATTCTGAAATAAAATTTATCATTCATCATTCATTCTTCATTGAGGAAGTGCCAATAACGCAACATGATCCTGACACTGCGCCTTTTTAGTGTTGGCTTCATCTACTAAATCAATAAAACAGCTATAAATAAACAAGTCAACAACACAAACGGGCAAGTTATCTTGTGAATGGATGTCATTGCTACATCACACCTACTCGTCCATATCAGTACATTCAGTACAAAGACCGTTGGTGTATTGACCAAGGGATCGCTGCTGTTCATACAAAGGAGTAACCTTGAAGATTGTAAGGTAGAGACAGAATTACGGTAATGTCTCCTTCGTTTTGAACACGGATATCGGATATCTATTATTTTGAGCATACCTACTCGTCCATATCAGTATATTCAATACAAAGACCGTTGGTGTATCAATACACCAAGGGATCGCTGCTGTTCATACAAAAGAATAACCTTAGTAGTCTCCTTCGTTTTGAACACGGATATCGGATATCTATTCTTTTGAGCATACAAATCCGGAACGACAAATGTTCCGGATCCATAATGATATTAATATGGAATTGTATATAGTGCCGCTATTTGTGGCATATTACTAGCGCTGCCCCGGCCCGGCTAAAGTGCCGTAAGCATTGCATTGTCATTGTCACTGTCACTTGTTATTTTGTTTGATTGTTGAGCATTGCATTGTCATTGTCACTGTGTGCCTTTCCTTAAAATCAAAAATAACAAGTGACCGTCACTTGTTATTTTTGATTTTAAGGAAAGGCTAATGTTAATTTCTTTCGTCAATAGCCGGCTAAACTTAAGTGTAACCATAATCCCTTGGCATAGCAAATGAAAATGGCTGAAAGGTAGGTTAGGTTAGAACTGTGACCACACAACGCACGAGCCGAGCGAGCAAAGCGAGCGGTTCCGCGGCAGCGCCCGGCGAGTGTAGGGTCCGCATAGGCAAAAGAAAATATAATGTTTTGGGAATGTGGTGTTTTACAGCGAACTAACCTCAACAATCTAACAAAATCACAAGTGACAGTGATAGTGACAATGACAATGCAATTCTTACGGCACTTTAGCCAAGCCGAGACTGCGCCATTATTATGCCGCTAACGGCACTTTATCCAAGAGGCAGTGTATAGACTGCCTATTAATATTATAAATGCCGAAGTAACTGTTTGTCTGTCTGCCTTTTCACTCCTTATTGGCTGAATGGATTAAGATGAAATTTGGCGAACGGATAGATCATCACCTGGGTTTAGAATATGTTTTTGTTCGACGTTCCTATGGGATAATTTCCGGCCTATACGAGTGCGAAACCGCGAGCAAAAGCTAGTGAGAAATATGTTTTCCGTACGGGTATCGAAACAGCGACCCGTTGGTAGAAAGCCAATATGCAGCTGCGCCAACCATGCCAAGGCGGAACTTACCATTGATTACTACTCGTATAAGCTGAATAATTAAAATTATTGAAGGAAATAATTCAAATTATTTAGAGAGGTCATGTTCGGTCAAAGCGTCATCCTATTTAGAGATAAAATTTTCCTCATTTAAATGAGGAAATTAAATTCGCTCATTGATAAATTACCTACCTTGATGAATGGGTGTTTAGGTATTTAACACGAAGGTAAATGACTCTGTTATTGCATTTGTTATATAAATAGATGCGTCATTTTTCTTCCGCAACTGGTTAATGACCCACTCAGCGGTTGCGATTAAAACTTATGTAGGTATCGCAAAGTCATTTGCCTGTTATAATTAACTAACTTCTGCCCAGACTTAGCCCGCGTGAAATTTCTTGTTCCCCCACCACATCGCATCGCATCGCCTGCCCGCGCTATTACTTCGTTTTCGGTTAGCGTTCTTTCTGACTTCTTTCTTTTTGCTCGGCTTAAGGGTCCTAACGTGATTTTAAATAGCCTATAGCCTTCCTTAAGAGTTGGGCTATTAAATTATGTCTAGGCTAGACTCCTGTATTACACAATAGACACCACACTAATAAAATTATGTACCAAGGACAGAAGGATCCTCTGCGTGAGGTGAGGTGCACCTAATAAGTAATTGGTTGCTGTACCTCAACACGTAGGTAAGGTACAGCAACCTTTAACACATTACGTCATTCAACCACCAATTAATTTTAATTCTGCTATAGCAAACATAACTGAGTCAAAAGTATTAACGGCATCAAATGCCGATGGGTAGACGCATTCCGGGAATCTACTGAAAGTGTCTCTGTAATCATCGCTCAGGAATGTCGCAGACGCGCGGACAGACGATTGTTCATATTAACCGTCTTTATTTACATTGACAATGTGTCTTTGGAGAGATAACGCGTCTACTGTCATCATGGGTGACGAAGGTCCGCAGTTACTTGTGTGGATCTTATGGCTCCAACTTTGATGCTAAGTCTGGTGATGGTCGTGCTGTTTGGTGTTTTGTGTAAGTACAGATTGGTGAAAATCAACATGAAATGCCATTGAATGTTGCCATTTTAAACATTATATTGTATATATTTAGGACTAACTATTATTTTTGATTATACTAATAACTATATTATTTCACCGGTTGACGTCATGACGTCAACGTCGGCTATCGCTGAAAACCAGCGCTGGGGCCCTGTCTCGCATAGGGTTGAAGCTTTATGCTGAGGGCTCTGTCTCGGAAAGGGTCGCAGCATTATGCTGAGCGATGGCCGTTTTGCGTGGATGTGACGCATATTTTCCCCCAAATTGTTATTTTCGTGTTTTGTTCTTTCCTTGCGTCATGTGTAGGTACCACAAAATAAACGTATTTTCTTTCTTTCTTAAATGTTACACAAATGAGCCGTCCAAACTTATGTAATGCAACATGAAGAGTACATAACTAAAGTCTATTCAAATCCTTGTTTCAAATTGAAGTTATTTTCACTTACACAAATATCAACTTTATGCAGGTGAAAAAATAAGTTGATTTTAGCGTGACTAGTATAAAAGATAAATGCTTTAGCGCAAATTGAACTTTAATTGTAGGTTTTAAAGTTATTTTTCCAAGAGCACATGTTTGTTTATATGTTATGTTTGGAAACTAGACGTCGAACGCAGTTTATAC
The DNA here is from genome assembly GCA_949128155.2 of Xanthia icteritia. NCBI lineage: Eukaryota > Metazoa > Arthropoda > Insecta > Lepidoptera > Noctuidae > Xanthia > Xanthia icteritia. Next base: position 15,522,117 of record OX421947.2, on the reverse strand, counting down.
GAATTTGTTTCAATGTTTACATTTCATGTTACGTTTCACCAATCTGTACAGGGCATAAAACAATCTACCTTTTTTTTTTTGGATTTTTTTTTGAAATTATCAAATAACTTCTTCCGCTCTGGGCGGAGCGGGAGGGCGTGTCAGACTCTTACTGACTAAAACCCACCGTGTTCCTTCAGTTGCGTGTACGTTGCCACGGGGCCACGGTATCCCTTTCGGACTTTCCCGCAACCCCGGCAGAAAGCAATCAACCTTGATTGGGAGTAATGGAGAGACTTGTCGAAGCAAGTAAGCATAGCGATTCTAAATCGACTGATATAAAAATATGTATAACAAAATCTAAACGAGATCAAAAGTTACCAAAAGTGGCGCATGAACTGCTTTTTATGAACATATTCATCGTACAAAGTTTACGATAGTTCCGAATACAGAACTTAATAATTAATTACATTTTTTTCAATCGATGGTGTCTTTTTCGTGTTTAGTTAGTTATCATTTGAAAGGGACACAGTACCGGTCGAAGTGGCGATGCTTGGTGATGCTTTTGTCCAGCAGTTCACGTCTTTCGGCTCAAATGATGATTTGAAAATTTCTTTTTAAATCCATTTTGAAGAATTCGACGAGATACTTACGTACACCCCGTTTCAAACTGAATGACGGCTCGGAAAATGAGTTGAGTCGCTGCGCAGTAATGAATTCATAGATCAGCGGGGGTGAGCGGCGGGGTACTGCGCAGCGAGTAGCGCACTTCCGAGCCGCCATTAAGTTAGTTTGAATCTAACTAGACCTACTCTTTTCTAAAGAACCTCTATTATATCATAATTTAGAATCAAGACAGGTAGTTACAAAAGAATTTGTCAAAACAATACATACGTACGAATGATGTCTTCACTGCTTCTACGAATTTAACCCAATTCTTAGAAGCAATATGTTAACGCCGACGAAGGAATGCACTTTGTTGCATAAAGTGCATCGTTGCTAGCAAACGTAAACAAAACTGTGGAATATGATACGTACGGCTTATAGTCTCGTACTTTGGTTAAACAATTACTTAAACAGCGTTGTATAACAACGGATACTGTTACTGTCTTTGTTAAACAATTTTGGATGGTCGGACAATGGAGGAATAGCTTACTTGTATTAAGTCGCTCTGTATTAAATTGCCATGTTTAAATTACAGGCAGGGACATCTTTAGGTTGCACGACACTATACATACTCTTGCCTACAATCAATCTGCCTAGCCTTTTGTTGGTGTCGGCTTCCATTCTTACCGGATGCAGCTGAATACCAGCATTTTACATAGAGCGATTGCCTATCTGACCTCCACAACTAATTTCCTGGGTAACAAGATACCCCTAACTAAGACTGGTTGTTAGACTTCTGGGCTTCTGACTACCCGTAACGCCTGTCAATGATCTACGAATGACAGCCTGGACTCGGGTGTAATGTAATGGATTTGTCACCCATCCTCGAACCGAGTGCGGCAAGAGTAGGTCAACCTTCGATCGACTCGTGCGGCTGTTATCATTTAGCTCCGTGCCTACACTACTTCTTACCTACAATTCACAAGGAAAAAGTTGTAAGGAGTTTTCGCTACAGGCGCTATTATACTCTGTTGGCGGAGTTTACTAATTATACTGAACGCGATCTAAACCACGTAAGAGCTGTCAATGTCAATATTCCACAATAATGTTGACACTGACAGCTCTTGACCGCGGGTTAGATGTGCTGATCGCGTTCAGTGACATAGGTGAAATTACCCCTAAATATCTCGTTAACCAGTTAAACATACTTGCTCCCAACTTGCAGTCAAACTGTTTTGCAGTTTGGCAAATACTGATTACTGTTGTAAGTATTGTGTTTTTTGGGAAACAATAAACAAACAATACTGTCTTCTTTTGCAAAATAGTCAACATGACACAAAATAACTACCAGAATTTGAATGAAATTGGCCCTGAGTCTGCAAAGTCAACCGTAGCCTGAAATATACCTGAATTACCACAGATTACCTACTGAATAGTTGTACAACAAGTAGACGTACGTGGCTTACGTAATATAATCACACAAAAGAGCTATATTGAAGCAGTTCTAAGGTTTCAACTTAGTGTTCATGGATACTAGGCTACAAGAAATGTATCGTCAGCTGTATATTTTCTCGCAGTTTCACGAGAAAACTGAACGGTCTCGAAACCAAACGGACTACATGGGAGGTGACATCATAGAAATAAAGAAGGTGCAGGAAAATACTAAGTTAGGTAGAGGTACTTCTACTACCATTCTGAGCAAACGGCATATTGATGTGTTCATAAGGAATAGTATACCTACTGTAACAAGACGTTTTGTAGAGATATGAGCCTTATTGCGCATCCAGAATAGATGGTAACTTTAAAATATTAAAAGGACCATACAAAATGCAACTGTAAAAATCTTTCGTTTTACTTAGAATTGATAAAACACGTTAATCATAGTAGGTAACAGTAGCGTCTATAGTGTATTGCGTCTATCAACCTGATAAAAAGTCTTAAGTAAACACGGTAAGTTATACAGATTATCTTTACAAATAGAAAGAGTGTGAGTGAGTGAGTGTGTGAGTGGGTGTGAGCAGTGACATTCTGGCTCATTGGTGATTTGATTTCGTAGCACGCTACTTCAGAGGAGCGACGTGGACGATGGGCATTAGAGGAACTCACTCGAAAAAACTCTTTAACAGAATGCTATTACAAAACCGGCCAAGTGCGTGTCGGACCACGCACAATGAAGGGTTCTTTAGTTGGGATGAATTTATACCAAGAACAAACTTAACATTTTAGTTGAAAAACATGTTTATGCAACTGCAAATATAAGTTGGTCGATTATTACTTGTTAACTTGTAGAGCCTACTCAGCTGTGAAAGTTTTCCTTTAAATTTCGTTATATATTACTCCTGCCGTGAATTTTTTCACATATCCAAAACCAACCATTCAGGTGGGACACCTGGAGGCCTACCACCACCTCTTTAAGCAGTATTATTTTAATATTACTTTAGTGTGGGAAAGAGATGAAGCTCTACAGGACGTATTGCTCCATCTCTTTCCCCCACTGAAGTAACATTAAAATAATACTGCTTAAAGAGGTGGTGGTAGGCCCCCTGATTCTAACAAAAAATAGCACTTTAAAACTTAATATTTCGCAAGCGGATCCCTGAATCCAAAAATGGTTTTCACACACTCACAATATTTTTGAATGACTTTTTCAACGACAGGCTACAACCATGGTACAGACGAGAAAAAATAAACAAACCCACTTTATGTGTAGGGGGGGTAAGCAAAAAAAAAAACATGATTTTATTTTATTACTTTGTCGGCGTGATTAATATGGATACCCATGCCAAATTACAGCTATCTAGTACTAAGAGTCTCAAGCTGCGGACAGACGGACATGGCGAAAATAAAAAGATTCCTTGTTGTTCCTACGGAACCCCAAAAAGCGCTAATACTGCTATAACCAGCAGTCTATATCGTAACTATAATTCCTACTCCCAACCAAGCCCTTACAGCAATATTACCAACTATAAAAATAGTGAAACAATAAACAAGAATTACTCACCAACCAGAGGTCAAATTGTGGTCTCGGAGAAAATCACGGCTGTGGCCATTGACGCCAATTTATTGTTCTCCATAAATAAAGGCCGGACACTGTATCAATTAATGTTAATTTAGATAGTTCTCGGCCTGTGGCTCAGGACGAGTTCCTGTAACGTTTGTTGCTTGAGTTGTTACTACTTTGAGGGCAGTGGCTGTGATTTATTGAGATGGATTATATTTGGGATTTGTTTGATAAGATCCTTGGTCTGTAGTTCAATAAGATTAATCTTTGCATTATGTTGAACTTACATGTTCACATTTATCTTTGAATTTTTCGGGGATAGTTGTTCCAGAATACTTCTAGAACTCTACTTTCTACTTTTTTCAAAATTCTGTATTACTTACTATATATACTCGTGACTAGTGTAGTGTTACACAGCATTTACTTCCCTATGCTTTATGTTCTAAATAACTATTGTTCCAATCCGCCATTGTTCTACTAACTTCATGAACGCATGTAATCTCTTTTTTACCTTTGAGCTGAACACAGGTATAAATACGTACCTATAGTAGATCACCCAATTCTATCTACCTTGGACCTCAACGGGTCGAACTAAATTACAGCATCCGTTCTAATAGCTCCGAATGTTTTGTCCGTCCTGGCGTCGGCTGGTGCCAAATAAATCGTAGGCTTACCTTCTTCAAGTGTCGAGTTAATCTTGTTATGTCCGGTAAATTGATTCTCTGTATCTACACCTTTAGGTATTGCATTGTTTTCTGTATTAGGTGTTTACGGGGACGAGTGTGGATTTAATACGTTTCATGTATGACAAACTTCCTAATCAATTTGGATTAGGAAGTTATCTTGTTTTAGTTTGTAATTTTTTTTACCCTTGTTCCCATAAACTTACCGACCGTTACTGATATGGTAACGATTCGTGAGTTGCTAAAAATAATGGAGCGTGTCTTTTTTTGTAGAGTATATTTTTCCTGAGATATCTCGCATCATGCATATCAGTCTCTTTAGATAAGATGGGCAGTGATGCTCCTTAATTATCTTTTGGTTTAAGATTCTTGAAGTCTTCAGGGCGTAAATACTGTGTGTCGTAGTTTTATGAAAGTACTAGCGATCAGTCTCCGCTTCGCACAGTTTTAACGACTTGATAAAATATCGAGATTTCTTTATTTATTATACACATAAAGGTTCTGGAGTGGCGACCGCGTACCGGAAGACGTAGCGTTAGAAGGCCTCCCACAAGATGGACCGATGACCTTGCAAAGGCTGCAGGAATCCGCTGGATGCGGGAGGCACAGAATCGGTCGAAGTGGCGGTGCTTGGGGGAGGCCTATGTCCAGCAGTGGACGTCTTTCGGCTGAAATGATGATGATGAAACCTTCCGGAATAATCTTTCTCTTAAATACGGTGGATCCAATGTAAAGTAAAGAAGGTCTAAGCAGTCACACAGACAGACACGAAAAGCGACTTTAGCATAATCAGCCTATAGTGTTCTCATTGCTGGGACAGACGCCCTCCTCTCTATGAGGGGTGGGCCGTAATCCACCTCGCGAGCCCAGTGCGGGTTGTTAGATGTCACATGTCTTCGAACTTTTCTAGAACATGCCGGTTTCCTCACGATGTTTTCCTTCATCGTTTTGAGAGCAGTGGTGATGGAATGATTTACACAAATTAGACACCAGGCAGACGCTTTGTCTGTTGTAGGTCGTGGGTTTTGAAACCAGGAAAGCGTAATAGTTCTTACGTCGGGGTCATTACCGCTGGGCCACCACTGCTCCACAGCTGCAACCTTCTGGAATAAATTCTCTAAATAACGGTGGATCATATAGTAAAGAAGGTCTAAGCTGTCTGTGTGAATCACAGACAGACAGGAAAAGCGACTTTGTTTTATACTTACACGAGTGTATTAATTACTTCAATTTTTTTAGTATAACTTCATAGATACGTTTGCTAATGTTTTTCTTATCTTTCCAGGTACGTTGGCTGCACTCATTCGGAGGTTTGTTTTTACGGCGATAGCGGATAAGTAATGTCCTCGTGACATGCGACATGCGACTACATATCGTACATTGTTGCTGCCTTCAAACTATCGGTGCGTTGTTCACTTCCTACATTACAGTACCGAAGTTAACCAACATTGTATTATTTAAATTATTGAGATATAATTATGTAAATCTTCCTATGTTCATGAATTTTAATGGAATTTGAATTACCTAAGTTGAAAGTTAATTTACTTTACCCTATCATTTAGTTTTAAACATAAAATTGCAATCAGTTTTAAAATCTGGATTGAAATAACTAATTACATGTTAACTCAGTTACGTCGATGCGTGTACAATATGTAAGTTAAGAGGGAACAGTGCCTGCGAGGAATTTGAAAAAATAGGTATTTGAAGAAACTATTGCCGTCATCTTACCTCAAGTCTGCCCCCGTAGAGTGCGATAGGGATAGCTACAGCTCAGACCAATTATATAACAGAAAAAATTTACGGAATCGATGTTTCGTATTCCCCTTTTTTCTCCTCGAAAACTGAACCGATTCAATTATTTTTTACATTAAAATTTTAAGAAAGAGTATATCTAAGTTCCTATAATTTTCTTTTATGTTAAAAACTTTCTCGATTTTTTCTGGTACTCCTCTAATCACGGCGGTAAAAATGCGGCATTTTTGTAGTTTTTGGAGGGTCATATTTTCTTTACCGATAAGTTGCTGAAAAAAAGGAACTAACAGGGACGTGTCTACAGCAGAACTTGATTTTATTAAAAAAAAAAAATGGTTACTCTGGAGGCATTATTCAGGAAGAAAAAAGGGGAATACATTTGTATGGAGAATCGCAGGCCCTGTTCCCTCTTAAGTACGTTTGTAAGAAAAAGTGGGCAGTGTTGTTACATGCAGATTGTAATCGTGAGAATGTCTGACTAACTTAACAATGGCTTTGTTAGGTTAGTTATATAATTATATTACTGCCAGCTACTGAAGGTTATGTACAAACACGGATCGATGAGAGTTTTATAAAATAAAGGTAATTGAATTAATCATCAGAATACTATTTTTAATTAACAGTAGTGGCCCAGTGGTAACGGTCGCGACTTACGAGTTGTAGGTTAGGTTTGAACCCCAAGCAGGCAGTCCGTGTAAAATACTGGTATTCAGCTGCATCCGGTTAGACCAGAAGCCGACGCCAACATAGTTGCGAAAAGGGAATGATGAACTCTTTCGTATGAAGAAGGGTGGATTTTTCTTAAAGAAGAGAAGCAAGGGTTATATTAATAGGGATGTTGACAGGGGAAAAAAATAAAAAACTATTTAGTCCGTCAGTCAGATAATAAAAAAATATTAGACACGTATGTTTGCTTAAGCATATTCATAAAAAATGGTTTAGATAAAAACAATAAAGTTGAGGAGTTACAAGTCAGTATAAAATCTACGGGAGAGTGAAGTCATGCCACATTTTAACTAAATCTTTTGATTAAGTAAAAAAAGAAAAAAACGTGTCCAATATTTTTTTTGTCAACTTCCCTATTATTAAATATATATAGGTTGATATGTTTAGCATTCGGGTTAAAGTAAACATATTGCAATAAGTTTTTTTGTTTCAAGTTAGCAAGGCTAGTAGAAAACTTTAATCTTCAAAATGTCTCATATTTTTCGGTGAAATTGCGTTTTCGAGCCAGAAAATGTAATATCTTATAGTGCAGGTAACGTTCAAATAAAAAGCTTAAACGACCTAAATAGAGTTTTAAAAGACAAACTCTGCCAAATTCTGAAAACATGAACGCTTTGCCAAAAACTACGAAAAACTGGACACTGTATTTGATGTGACACAGTTTCTTTAAAATTTATTTTTCTTTGAAACTAGTAGGTACACATTTTCCACACGGTAGAATACCGGAAGGAAAATTGGAAACAAAAAAGTGTTATCATAACATACGAAAGTAGGTACCACTTGGGTACAGACGCCAGCAGGTCAACCTACCAGAAACTGTCCAATTTTCCCAATCAACTTTGAACCTTTAGTTTAAGTGATAAAGTTGAAAATCTATTAAAGAAATTTGACAGATTGTAGTAGGTTGATGTGCTGGCGTCTGTACATCCTATACTACATATTATATTTGTAATCACGTTCTCGACGGCTCTAACGATTTCGTAAACCCCTATGTTGCAACTCTCATTGCAATATAGGGGTTTACGGGGGCGAAAAATCGGTCTAGCTAGGTCTCATATCTGGGAAAATTCGTTGTCTCCGTATTTTCACCCGAACAGAGCTCGGTCGCCCAAAGTTTAGAACAAGATGGCTACCTTAGAATAATGACATGATTCAAAATTCAAAATTCAATAGTCATTTATTCAAACTAGGCTGAGAATCAGCACTTTTTGAACGTCAAAATTACATAAGACAGTCCCCCAAAACGCCCACCCTTCACCACTTCCTAGTGCTTTAGCTGGGAAGAAGAAGTGGCGCAACAAACTCCCCAGCAGCACAGCTGTCTGTTCAGTTAGAAAAAAATGAATCTATATAATAGTATGCAAAATGATATTTACATTACGCAACACAAAACATAATTTAAATTATAAAATTAATAGCCATATGCAAGCTAGCACACGCCAATATACCAACTGTGCTGACATCTCTTTGAGGCGCGCGTGGAACACAACGCGTCGTCGACCCGGGTCTGGTCCGTATCGGACGTCAAGCTACCCATTGCTCACCGTGCGCAAGCCCCCACCTACGGTGGCCGGGAATCGGCTTGTGATTCCCGACGCCCAGGGCGTCTCCTGCGGCGGCTAGAGGCGCGAGGGCGCGAAATCTGCCTCTCACTCACGCGCTCCGCCTCCTCCTTCGCGAGCATTGCTGCTTCGCAGGAGGTGACGACCTCCCATGCCCTCTCGCTCCGTACCATGGCCTGGACCAGGGCCGGACGACCTCCACGAGGACACGGCGATGCTCTGCCCAAGCCGGGCAGACCTCCACCGTATGCTCCACCGTGTCCTCTGGGCAATCCACGCAGTAATGACACCCGGGCGTTTCCTCCCGCCTGATATGAAACAGGAACCTCCCGAAACAACCGTGTCCGGTGAGGACCTGCTTCAGGCAGAAGGTGAGGACGCCGTGGCGCCTCTCTACCCACTCCTCAAAGAGGAGACTTATCGCCGCAATTGTGGCGTGCCCAGCACTGGGTTGCGACAATCGCACTCTCCATGACGCCATGAGATGAATACACCCCGTAATCTTCAAATGAGACACTGCTCTTCATTTGTTTAACAATATATGGTCTGCCTAAGTATTAAAAATATCAATTAAAGTTAACGTTAATAATTATATTACTCAACAATCAAGACAGTTTCGTTCATTCCAGCATCTGCTTACTTATTACACATGAAATTGAGGAAATTGTTTCATATATAATCTTTGTGTTCTTTTACTCAACGAAGTAATTAAGACAAAACAGAACAGGCAGCACAAACAAAGCTTTAAATAACATTATGAGCACATTCTACTATGGAATTGGCTATCAAAACATTGAATAAAGAAACTCGCAGACATACATACATGAAAACATACACTCCTTTTTTGAGCAGTCGTGTAAAAATCACCACTGCTGCACGCGAAGCATGGCCTCTATTGAAACGGGTTTTGTCGACGGAAGAATAGACAAAACACAGACAGATTGTGACTGTGCATCTGTCATTTTGTCTATTCTTCCGTGGTCATACTACGCGTGCTGGAACAAAAGAACATTCAAAAAACCTTGTGTTCTAATTAAGTATAGGAGTCTTAAAATCACCTTATTTTAATTCCTACCTGTTATGAATTTATACAGAATCAAATAAATAAGCCTAAATAAGCACAATACAATGGTAGGTAAAATCAGGGAAATCTTAAATTGTCCGCATATTCAAATCGTAACTGTCATTCTTTGACAGTTGTATGAAATAGCTTTATCACGGCAATCTGACATAGGGTGTCAATTTGCTTTTACATTTTGAACCAATTGCCTATATATTTGACCCGATTCAGTAGCCATCTTTCAAATAGAATCCCTAATACGGCTGTTCTGAACGAATTGGCGATTCGTTATGATTGGATGAACGGCTGCAGTGGAAGAACGAGTTTATACAGGGCATGAATAAGTCATGGGCTGTCATACTTTATCATACTTTACGTTTCGGAGAAATGATTGGGGTTGATAGATGTAGGTAGGTATAGCTCGAAATACCTAAATTACAATTAACTTTTAAGTGGAGTGTTAAAATTACCGGTCTTTGCCACAAATGAATACAAATGGTTCACTCCGCATTTTAGGTATGAAGCTACAAGTACGCGGCGGCTCGACTTGTTGGGCGCGCAATAGAAAGAGAGGCAACTTCTAGGTGAATATAACTGTAGGTAATTAGCGCTGTGCGTCCTGAATTGCACTTTATTGTGTCGTTGCAAGAGTTGCTTTTTATTTAAATTATTTTAAGGAGTGAACCACCTGTATTAATCTGAGCCCTTGCCTCAACCCGATCTTTTACTGACAAAATTGGTCTTCTAGACTACCTTGAATAATTTGACCTACTTATGCAAAAGGGAACCAGCCCACAGAATGACAGTTTCGAGAAAAAACGATTTTTAATAAAATTGTGTGTAGAAAGTAACTGTTCATAATTTTATTAAGATTATTCTGCAATATAGTGTAATATACTGCGTTTTATGAATGTACGTGAAAAAATTGTAGTTTTTTTAAATGTAAAATGTGTTTTTTTTTATTCTTGCTGGTTCCTTCTTGAAAAAAAGCTGATTTGTGCGTTAGTTCTTTGTTAAAATAATATACTTGTGAATATTATTGGTGAAAATAAGAAAAACTCATGATTTTTAAAGAAATTTTGTTGAAAAATCACATATACCTAAATAATAGGTTGGGGAAAAAGTCTTTTCGCATTATAGTATGTATGAACTTGTAATAAAATCTCTTTGGCTATACTATGTGTATCTGGCTGGTTTTGGTATCATTGAAAGTTTAAATTTTAAAGAACATAATTCCAAATTCAAATTAGGAAAATGTGTGATTTTTATTTGTTTTTCGTACTGTCAAGATGAGTGAATCTAATGAAAAAATTCGATACATTTTAAAATTTTACTACAAAAAAGGTAAAAATGCAACGCAAGCCGCGAAAAAAATTTGCGATGTTTATGGACCTAGTGCAGTGTCTGTGAGAGTAGCACAAATTTGGTTTAAGCGTTTTCAATCCGGAAATTTTGATGTCAAAGATGCACGTCGCTCTGGTCGCCCTATTACGGATAAAATGGATGCCATTTTTGAAAAAGTGGAGCAAGATCGGCATATTAGTAGTTACGACGTAGCTGAAGAACTGGGAATTGACCACAAAACAGTTTTGGCGCATTTGAAAAAAACTGGGTACACAAAAAAGCTCGATATTTGGGTACCTCACGAGCTCACTGAAAGAAACCTAATGAACCGTGTACTCATTTGTGATTCTTTATTACGACGTAATGAAACCGAACCATTTTTGAAGAAGCTGATAACTGGTGATGAAAAGTGGATCACGTACGACAAGAACGTGCGAAAAAGGTCGTGGTCAAAGGCCGGTCAGGCTTCACAGACTGTGGCAAAACCCGGGTTAACTCGCAACAAGGTGATGCTGTGTGTGTGGTGGGATTGGAAGGGCATTATTCATTATGAGCTGTTACCACCAGGCAGGACCATCGATTCTGAACTCTACTGCGAACAACTGATGAGATTAAAGCAAGAAGTTGAGAGAAAGCGGCCGGAATTAATCAACAGAAGGGGTGTGGTTTTTCATCATGATAACGCTAGACCTCACACATCTTTAGCCACTCAGCAAAAATTAAGAGAGTTTGGCTGGGAGGTGTTAATGCATCCGCCGTATAGTCCTGACCTTGCACCTTCAGATTTCCACCTGTTTCGGTCTCTTCAGAATTCTTTAGGCAGTGTCAGGTTAACATCACGGGAGGACTGCCAAAACCACTTGTCGCGGTATTTTGATCAGAAGTCCCAAAATTTCTATAGCAATGGGATCATGTCCCTACCTACAAGATGGCAAAAAGTTATCGAACAAAATGGTACCTACATACTTTAGTTAAATGTAAACATACTATGTTAAAAAATGTTTTGAATTTTCTTAAAAAATGCGAAGAAACTTTTTCCCCAACCTAATACTTCTAAAGTAGGTAGTTAGTAGCTCGTGAAAGCTACACATTTTCACTCATCTGGTTCCTCTATCGCGAAATCAGGTTGTCGGAACATCGACGCGACGGTGAAAATGTATGGAACAGCAGACTTTTTTTAAACTTTTTTTTTTTATTGCAACTCAGTGGTTTCAGACTTCAGAATCATATACTGAATCCATGGTAACAGTTTTCACGTCGATGTTCCGCCACCCTGTATAAGTATTTAGGTATAATGAGGTTTTTCTCATTTTCACCAATAAATTAATTCACAAGCATATTATTTTAACAAAGAACCAACCCACATAATAGCTATTTTGCAACAAGGAACCAGAGAGAATAAGAAAAAAAACACTTTTTACATTAAAAAACTACAATTTTTTCACGTACATTCATAAAATGCAGTATTTTACACTATATTGCAGAGTAATCTTAATAAAATTATGAACAGTTTACTTTCTATACACAATTTTATCAAAAATATTTTTTTCTCGAAACTATCAATGTATGGGTTGGTTCCAAACTCAAACTCAAACTCAAAGCATTTATTTCAATTAAACCATTTACAGGCACTTTTGAATTGTCAAAGAGTCGGTCAGTTAGTCAGAAAGTTGAAGCTAGTTGCCCATTCCAAAACGTAGATCTCTATGGAGAAGAACGGGCTAGAAACTCCAAGGACACTCTTTTAAATATAGAAATTACAAAATCCTGGGTACATTACTTTTGTTGCTTCTATATGTGAGAACAATGTAAAATAAAATAATAATCAAAAACGATTAAAAATATAAGATTAAAAATAAGCAATGGCAGATAAGAGATGACCAGTCTCAACCGACGGCGCCCGTTCACGAACATGACGCGTGGATCAGCACCATCCAGCTCAACCATTTTGTAGGGAACCGAATGATCCAACACACTCGCCACCATCAGCGAGACATTTAAGTGAGCATGACATACTCTCAACTGCCATGCTCTTTCAAGTCAACATACAACAAAACAACATAGTAAACGGCTCCATGGTACTCACATTTACAAAAATTTAAAAAAAAAAAATGCTTCTAAATTATACAAAACTATAGTTTGCAATGAATTTGTGAAATTAAAAGAATTTTACTACCAAAAAGAAAAATAAAAACATTATTAACTTTTGGAGTATTCAACAATTAAACCTTGGTTAGGTAAAAATAAAAAGTAAACATTAAGTTCGTAAAGTCAGAAAAAATAAAAAAAAGGGAAGCAACTCTTCCAAAAATAAACATGTTAACTAGTGAACCCAAGTGGCTGTGGAGCAGGACCAGCATTAAGCCAAGCATTTTTATCTATGATATAATCATCCAACTTATAATATGCTTGTCTACATAGTGTGCGTTTAATGCAAGTTTTAAATTTCTTCTCATTTAGTTGAAGAATATCGAGTGGTATTTTATTATAACATTTTACACAGTACCCCATAAAAGAAGTGTGTACTTTAGACAACCTGAAACGTGGTTGATCTAATTTGTTCCTATTTCTTGTGTTAAAATTATGCCTGTCACTTATTTTACTAAAAAGATGTAAATTTTTTCGAACATACATAATGTTTTCATATACATATATACTGACAAGGTACCGTCATGATGTTAATTTTCTTAAACAGTTCCCTTAGAGATTCACGTCTGCGGAGGTTGTAGATGGCTCTGATAGCCCTCTTTTGCAGAATAAAGATAGAATCAATATCTGCGGCCCGTCCCCACAACAAAATACCGTATTACATGATGCTATGAAAGTAACTAAAATAGACCAGTCTCGCGGTATCCACGTCTGTTAGTTGGCGGATTTTCCAAACAGCGTAAGCGGCTGAACTCAGCCGCCCTGCAAGTGATGTTAAGTGAGGACCCCACTGTAGTTTTGAGTCAAGCGTGATTCCCAGGAAAACTGTTTTTTCGACGAATTCTAGTGTCTCCTTATTCAATACAACGTGACATTCACTACTTCTAACATTCGGTAACGCGAATCTTATGCATTTCGTTTTCTTCTCATTTAATACTAAATTATTTACAGTAAACCAATTATGGACCTTTAGCATAGCGTTATTTACGTCGTCAAGTTCCTTTGCATGTCTGTTTACCTTAAAAATCAGTGATGTGTCATCAGCAAATAACACCATTTGTGGTCGGTTTTTCAATAAATGAGGTAAATCATTTATATATACTAAAAAGAGGAATGGACCCAATATCGAGCCCTGTGGTACACCCATTTTGACTTTTAAACCCAATGAATTTACACCGTTTATTTGATAATCCCTTTTGCATAATACGTCCAAATATATGCCATTTTTTATATGTAAGAAAGAACCAACCTGCATGCTTCTACATTATTGATAAAAAAATATTTTAGGTACAAGGGACCATGAGGTATGGGTCTTTATGAAAAAAAAAACAATTTCAATGATTGTTTAGATTGTCGGGTTACCTTGGGGCATGAACCTCGTTACTTTATTGAACAACTGATTTTATGTGGGTTGATATTCTTCTCATAGAAATGTTTTGTTCTGTCAAAATTGTCAGATCATTTCGATCCTTACAGGGTCGATAGAAGGTGCATTTTGAAAGCTTTCTGTATACTTATCTCGATTTTGACATGTTTGTGGATTGGTTCCTGTTTGCATAAGTAGGTCCAATTTACGTACATACTTTAACGCCTTTTTCCCATGGGGTAGGCAGACACTACAGAACGACACCCTACTACGATCCTTACAAATACTCCTTTTGTTCGTAATTTTATTCGTTCAATTCTATTCGGAAGATTCTATAGAGCTAAAATACGTAGACTTTTTATTGCCAAATACAGATAAGTATATGTATCTTATTCTTTTTCAAGTTAGCAGTCTTGTAGTAGGTATAACCCTTTTTTGAATAAGCCAGATAGCGCTAGAAAATTAGGTCCTAAACACTCACTAAGAAAGCCAAGTCTAAATAAAGACAGTTTCTGTTATCAGCTTTACAGCCAGTACAAGATTCGGCACGCACCTCAAACTGAGATTTACCTAAGTGCCTAAATATAGCACGCTGTTGGATTTTCAACTTTCGGCGCTAAGCCGAGAGTTCAAAATCCAACAGTGCAATAAAATTTAGGCATTCATTTAGATGTTTCCTAGTGTTAGCTAAAACAGGCATGAGCGTTCCTATCTTCAAACTGTTTAGGCTGTATCGTGAGAATTCCTGTGCTCGTTTTCGAGATAAAAATAAACGAGGACGTCAACGTATTTCCTAAAACTTGGAATCAGGATTTTCGCGTACTATCGTTAAGTAGGTACCTCGTCTTTGGCTGAATGCAAATATCGGATTTTTGATATCAAGCTCCAAATTCTTCATTTCTGGAACTGCATAAATTATTGGGATTTTGCACCAATATGTTGTGTTTTTTTGCAGGATTTTCATTCGCAAAACTCGATAATAAAATCATGACAATAATGTACTGTCTTAAAGCTCCGTGCAGTATAGCGCGACGCGACACCGGCTATTGTTATATCTTGAAGTTTTCTTAGAAATTGTATTATTCCAGTCGCGTCGCGCTAGTCTGCTCGAGGCTTAATTCACCGACTGTTCAGTTTTTCTGCGTAACACACGATCAATCATAATATGAATCATTTTGAAAGATATTGATATTCCATTGCTTCATAAGTTAGAAAAAATAATCTGCTCTACAACTTAAATAACGCAATGAATGTTGTTGAACTGTCAAAATTCAACAGATTGTGATTGATCGTGTGAATTAGGGAGCAGCCGGTCTATTCTGTAATAATGTCACGGTGAAAACTTAGGTGAAGTGAACGTGAAGTGACCTGTCATTCCACCTGCCAGTCTATTCTATAATAATCTCACGGTGAAGTGAAGTGATCGTGAAGTGAGCTGTCATTCCACCTGCTGCTAGGGACTGACAGCTCACTCCGAGCTCACTTCACCTAAGTTCTCACGGTGAGATTGTTACAGAATAGCACTGCTGGTCTCAACTATTAGTGTTGTCGTATAACATTAGTCGTTTGCCCTGCATACATAATAAATTACTTATCTAACTAATCGTTTGCTAATCAATAATCCTCTAATTACAATTACGAGTTTCTTAATTTTGAAACATTTTAATTCTCGGGACCCGAAAGAAATCAATAAATCGTAAAAAAAAACCTACTTATAATTAATGAGGTATTTTTTACGATTTTTTTTTTTTGAATGGACACGAAAGTCGCCACGTAAGTGACGCGACGAGCACAGTTAGTATTTTCTAAAGTCTCTCGTGTGATCCCTCTTCATACCGCACTCCATGGACAGTCACCACCATCCTCCCTGATAAAGTTATGCCAACCATTGTGTCTAAACTGACACATTTGTGACACAGGTGCTCTGAGCAACGGAACCACGTCCATAACTATTTATTGACAGGATCTTCCTGTGCAGCTCTATAAAGGTACATTTTTATACTTTTATGTTGCTGCCTTGCCTTGTGTGGTTTGGGGTTCCTTGGAGAAAAGTGGCGATCGTTTAGGTATTTGGATCGTTTTAAAAAATCGATTCTCCGAACACAACTAGCCGGTTTTTTTTAAAGAAGAACAATAAAAACTGATTGATTTAGTATTGGATATCAGTGCTTGTTATTTGTCTCCTAATCTGAAGTGTATAAAATACATTCCTTTTTAACTGTATTCTGAAGATTTAAAAAAAATGAAATTACGTTTTTATCATAATCGATAAAATCCTTGTTTCTAATGATGTTTATTACTTTTCTTCAGTTCAGTCTCATGCCTAGATTCCAATCTGTCAAAATCATGTCCTATTCAGACTTTATCGTTGCATCAGCATACTCCTTTCATAACTCACCTCCTTTAGCAAAACATACTGAACCACCATCGTCCTCACAAATCGTACTTACCAGGATATTTATAGCAAGTGCAATATAAACAATCCTTGTGATGTGTTCCGGTCCCGACGCGAACCGGGAACGGTACCGACGGCCGGCTTCCGGCACGGCTTATCTGTCCTGTAGCGGTCGCGTAGACGCTTCTGTATTTCTGTAATACTAACCCTTTCCCGATAGCCGAGCTTTCGATACGAGCTCGTAAAAAAGAAACGGGTTGAATGGTGCTTCGTCGAACTATATTTGGAAAGAAATCTAAAAGAGGGTTCGGGGTTGGTAAATAATATTTTGTTTTCGTGGTAGCAAGAATAAATTTGCCCTGCTTTTTTACTTTTCATAGCAGAGTTAAAAGTCTACGTATTTTTAAAGAATAATTCTTCCTTTTAGGGCTGACACACATCAAAGTGATGTGACGCGGATCGCAAAAAATTCGAGAATTATTTTCATAAACACCGCTTTGTGAGTCACTCCCGTTGACGTATGACAGGGCCTTATCCAAAAAGAAAAATACAGTCAAGACCTCGCATGTTTTACGCCAAGATGCCATACATGAATCAAAAGAAAGTGAAATTCGCAGCATTAACTCTCGTAAGAGTCAATCTTTCACAATTTCCTGTACTACACAGTACACAGTAATTCCATTACGACACCCGTCCTACATACACAATGAGACCTCACACTTTCGCACGTTTCAAATTAAGAATGATTACATGTCGCATCGGTGACTCAGTGCCACATTTGTTTGTAGTACACCGCGCGCATTGTATGCAAATCAATGCGATACATTAGAATTCACGAGAGATTCGTGATAATGAGTTTTTAATAGCTGGATTGATTTTATAAAATAGGCTACAGATTGGATACGTTTCGTTTAGGAAATTATGGTTGACTAGCTTTGGCCCGCGGCTTCGCCTGCGTGGATGTCGCAAAATATCCCACGGGAATGTACTACCGGGATTACATAGCTAATAGCCGAGGAAAAGGTCATTGACTCCTACCGCTGCGCCCGCGTAGCCGTCAGCCATAATTATTTTTTTACGCGTAATTTTAAATATGTGATATCTTTTAAACTATTCATTTAAATGATATGATTTCAAGGCATATTTTAATCGGTTTTTTTATTAATATTGCTGTATTATGCTGAAATAGGGGGCCTTTTTGGTCTCGCACAGGTCGTTACTATTTTTTAAATGCACTTTTTTATAAATTTCGATATGTATATTTAAAAAAAAAATATTACTGTTTGTATTTCCTGTGTTTGTCCCAAATTAAATAATTTTCTTTGTTTCTTAATCTAAATTAAACGCCCAATTTAAATAACATTATTTTATTGGATAAGGATTAAAATAATTCCGGTCAAAATAGCTTCGGAAATAACAATGAAATTTTATATTAATGGTTACTGTGATTGTTGTGTTGGCATCCTTAGAAGATAGACATAATGCCATCGCGGGCTTTTTGTTGAACTTTTTAAGATGAACCATTTTGTAGAACATAATTTTTATGTATCTTTTACGATTTACGCGGCGCACGCTAGTAAAGCTCCCAGTCGGCTTGATTTTTTCCGACATCTTCAACAATAATCGTCATATTTCAGCTACTTTACACAAAACCTTAATGAAATATACACCAAAAACTTCCGCATGAATCACTCCGTTCATTGGTGAAAACCGTTTGAAAATCCGTTCGTTAGTTTTTGAGTTTATCGCGTTCAGACATACAGACAGACGCGGCGGGGGACTTGGTTTTATAATATGTAAGGATACGTGATTTGATTTTAATTTATATACATAAATTTAATTTTATATTAATATTTATTTTTACTTTTAATTTATGGAGATGATTGGTTTTATATTGACTCCGGAATTTGCGCGTGAATCTTCGCTTTCATTTCTCTTGATAGTAAACATTACTTTAATTACAGAAGACTAAAAAAAAAAGAGGCAATCTTTACGGCCCCTCTTGTAGGTACCGCAAATATTTAAATGAATTTAGCGCTAAACGTGTCTTAAACATAGTAATATTCCTGTTAATGAGACATTATTTTTTAAATACCTTTAGAAAGCGTTAAATGCGTTTAGTGATTCGAGGGTAAGTAATAACAGCCGCATGGGTCAATTTATCAGGTTAAGCTACGCTTGCCGGGGTTGGTCTGAGGATGGCTGACCATCTTTATATATCGTGCCGAAAAGCACGTTAAGCTGTTGGTCCCAGCTGTCATACGTGGATCTTTGACAGTCGTTACGGGTCGTCAGAAGCCCGAAAGTCTGACAACCTGTCTTACCAAGGGGTATCGTATTACCCATTAACTGGGTTGTGGAGGTCAGATAGGCAGTCGCTCTATGTAAAATACTTGTTTTTAGCTGCATTTTACATAGAAAAGGCTAGGCAGATTGATTGATTTGTGCTGTAAGTGGGCCAGAGTTTTTGTAAAAGGTGTTTAGTGAAATTACTCGTTTTTCATTAAGTACCATTTGAAGCAAAATATTTAAAGACAATTAAAATGTTGTATTATTGTTTGTAATGAATAAACTCAAAAACTACGGAACCGATTTTTTAAATTCTTTCACCAGTAGAATGCTATATTATCACTGAGTAACATAGGTTATAATTTATAACGGTATCACGCGAGCGAAGCCGCTGGCGGAAGCTAGTTTACCAATAAAAATCTCCCATTCGTAAGGAAAACGATTAGACTTTAGAATAACCGAACATTACAACCCTATATACATCTAACCAACTTTCTTCCACACTTCAAATTATTACTTTTGCCCCAAAAAGAGCCTAATTGCCTATAAACAGGCAGATAGCACTTCTAGGAACAACGAGTCCGTTCATTTCCATTTACAAACGATCGTTGTCTCGATAATGCAATATCGAGTCGAGTCTCGTGGATGCCGTCTGTTTCAGAAAGCTAATAATGAGTTTTTAGTCGAACGACGTCGGGGACGAGAATACTGAGAGCGGTATTATAGCTTGCCTGGCGTTTATGCGTGGTTTTTGTCGTTTGATCTGAAAATCTTTCACTCAAACTCAAAGCATTTATTTCAAATAAACCAATTACAGGCACTTTTGAATTGTCAAGGGATCGGTCAGTCAGAAATATGAAGCTAGTCGCCCATTCCAAAGCGTAGTAGGTACCTATGGAGAAGAACGGGCAAGACACTCCACGGACACTCTTTTAGATAAAAAAAATGGTTACATAATATTGGTTACATCATTCAAGTTGAACGATGCAAAACATTAAAAGCGTCCGTTATAAATAAAAATATAAACTAAATCAAACATTAAATTAAATTAAAATCGCCGTGGCAGCTAAGAGATGACCAGTCCCTACTGACGGCGCCCGTTCACGAACATGACGCATGGATTAGCACCATTCAGCTCAACCATTTTGAACGGAGCTAAATGATCCAACACACGCGCCACCGCCAGCGAGACATTAGAGTGAGCATGACATAATCTCAGCCGCCAGGGCACATTCAAGTCAATGAAAGACATACCCAGTACCTACATGGTAGATTTATAGTCGGTACATAGTACTCACACATGTGCTATTCAATTATACAATGCTACAATGCTAAGAGATTGAATTTATACAATGCTGCACTAAAGAACAATCCTTGGGATCACTAAAACATTTTTGTTATTAGGTAACTTCTCCTTTTTGGAATTGTTTCTGGTTCGCCTAGACTAGAACAGTTACTTATAGGTCGGGATTTAGGGCTTTTGGTTCAAACAGGTCTTGTAGACCCAGCTAAGGGTGAACGTGAAAATAAATTGAAAATGAAGAAGAAAATCTATGATGAGTCTCCTATAGAAGAGAGCAATGGTGCCCCAGTGGAAACGGCCGCGACTTACGAGTTGGTTGTAGGTTCGAAACCAGGCAGTCACTTTACTGTGCGTAAATTATTTCATCACCATTGCTCTCAAAAAGGTGGAGGAAAACATCGTGCGGAAACCGGCATGTCCGAGAACAAAAAAATCGAAGATATGTGACATCTACCAACCCGCACTGGGCCCGCGTGGTGGATTACGGCCCACTCCCTCTCACAGAGAGGAGGGCTGTGTCCTAGAAGTGGTAACATTATAGGCTAATTATGCGTATGTTTATGTATTATTTGCAACAGCTACCGAATTAGGATTTCAATAAGACTTCAATGAGTTATATAACGAAGTTCTTAGTGTTGATTGAGTAACTTGTTTCCTTAAGTCCCATGTAATAAAGGGTAGGCCTATTGTTATCAACCGGCCACAAATCCAGACTCCGGGCTGGCAAACCCAATAACTCTTTGACCGACCCGGGAATCTAACCCAGGTTAGCAGTAACTGACAAAATTAGGGCGGTTCGAAGGTGAAATATATTGTTTGTGTGTCACAATCATCATGAGATTTAATAACTTGAAGAGATTTCACTGATATAATGTTACAAAACTGATGAGGCTGGTTTTGTATTAGAATCACCCTTTATGGCGAAATGTACACTTCTGCTTAACCCATCGGCGAAAACAGGCCTGATGAAGATAGATACACATAATTTATTCGAATGCCGAGTTGTACAATTTCAATATCCATTTCAGTAGTATGTTACTAGGCACATTGAACATTGATGGATTGTAACAATTTGCTGGAAGCACCGTCGTTACCTTCTACACTTATTTGCGCCATTTCCTGAATTCCCAGACTCCCAGATCCGTAAAATAGATTCCGTACTTAACAAACACGACTTTTCTAAAGAATTCATTGTTGTTTTCTTCCTTGTGCATTCGTTATCAACAGGAATACAAGCATGACTGACTTTAAAAAATATATTATTACTGTAAACTCATCGTGTATCGGAGAGCTTGTTTAAGCCAGTGGTGAAGTTTATCACAGGAACACTTAGCATAGCATTATAGCATAATCAGCCTATAATGTTCCCACTACTGCTGGGACACCTCTCAGTGACAGAGCAGGTCATAATCCACCACGCGGGCCCAGTGCGGGTTGGCGGATATCACATGTCTTTGAATTTTTGGTTCTAGGACATGTCGGTTTCCTCTCGATGTTTTCCTTCACCGTTTTGAGAGCAAGGGTGATGAAAATAATAAATAAACTGCCTGCTTGGGATCGAACCCACGAACTACAACTTGTAAGTCGCGGCCGTTACCACTGGGCCACCACTGCTCCATCAAATACAAATATGCAAAATGCAAATAATGAACATAACGTATCGCTCGTACACGCTCTGAGTTCCTTTTCGTTTTCAGTATTTTTATTTACAAATCTATTGTTTTCTATATTGCTTTATTCAAATCCTTTCCCCTTCCGTTTTACATTCAGAAAAGGAAGGATTACTTTCTTAGGTTATATGTTTGTTTATTTTTACTAAAGAAAAAAAAAAAAAAAAATACAACCGAATTGATAACCTCCTCCTTTTTGGGAAGTCGGTTAAAAAGTAATCTTGTGGCATTGTTATTTGTTATTCTCGTGTTTTTTTTTTTCTCTTTTTCTTTGCGTCATATTTACCGCAAATAAACGTATTTTCTTTCTTTCTATTGTATTTTGGTTTCTATTATTAAGTTCTTCGTTGTGTGAAAAGAGGCCTCACTATTGATTCTCACGTTTTCGAGTTGATGAATATTTTTAAAATTATTTTAAAACAATAACATCTTTATTTTTTTTACTTTTACTCTATGCTTCGAAAGTACCTACTCCTCATGGCAAATTGTTCTGCCGCGGGAAAACAACCATTAAGATTTCACGATGTATACAAATATTGCTAATTTTAATAGTATAGGATGTAACTCGATGGCATCTGAAGCCAAGTCAGAGGCCCGTGGGCGGCATGCAATTAAATGAAAGAAAATTTAAAACTCATATTAAAAGTACACTTTGTAAACAAGCATATTACAAATTAGAGGATTATATCCAAGATAAGAATGCTTGGAAACATGCTGGTCCTGCACCATAGGATAGTTTAGAATCAAGACAAAATCAAACTGGTTGCAAATTTAATTGTATATTTTATTATATGACATTGATTTTACATTCTGTGATCAATTCCACGCACACTGACTTATTAATTGTAAAATTTTAGGAAAATCATCTACTTTTACAATGTTTGCACCATGTATCTATCACATAATTAGTTTATCTGTTGTTGCTTCATTTTTAATTCTTAATTATTTTTACCTATTGTGGTATAATCATTTTATTCTAGGTGCATCGTCCTCACATATAATTATATAACTAATGTACTTATACAAAATATTGTAAAACATTTTAAAAGAGTAACGGTGGAGTTTCTTGCCCATTCTTCTCCATGCGAAAACTACCTTTTGGAAGGGGCGACTAGAATTATTTCAATTTATTTGTAAATTTTTGATGTTCAAAAGTGCCTTATAAGGGCCTATTTGAAATAAATGATTTGACTTTGAATTTGACTTTGCATAAAAACTCTAACACCAGGTTAGTCACTGACCTTGTCCTCCCATACCTAATAACACTGTTATTTGAAAATATTGTAAAAGCCCATTATTTTTAAAAGAGTAACCGTGGAGTTTCTTGCCGGCTCTTCTCCATAGGAAACAACCAATTGGAACCGTGCACCTAGCTTCTGACGTTTCATAAGTGCCCATGTAGGTTTATATGAAATAAAAATATTTTGAATTTGAATTGAATTTGACCAGACGAAAAAAAAAAAAAGTAAACACAAACAAGGTAGGATCGTAAAAGATCTTGAAAGAATAAAACACCCGATAATAAAAACTGGTAATCCGCAAAGGATTTAAGAATAGTGTCCGAAAATCCATAAAGTCAGGGAGCATTTTCTGGATAATAACAAAAGCGGGGCAATTTATCATTATATTCCTGCCGACATCGGCATATAGGCCACAGAGCGGGCTTAGACGGGATGTAAAAATGATTTAGTGTCTATCTGCCTTACACAGCCACACAGAAGATAAGGCATTATTTTACAATCTCGCTCCTGATCGGTAAAAGATTATCAGATCGAAATCGATCGTTGATTTTCAACGTAATGTGATCGAAGATAATGGCTTGCTGGAACGGTTTTAGATGATAGACCATATTTTAGAATGAGGTTAATATTTACGTTGATTATTTATGTAGAAAATTAGATTTCTGGTCATCATCATCATGTGCCAGGCCTTTTCCCAACTACGTTGGGGTCTGCTTCCAGACTAAAGCGATACAGCTGAATACCAATATTTTACATGGAGCGATTGCCTATCTGACACCGACAACCCAGTTACTGGGTCATACGATACCCGTTGGTAAAACTGGCTGTCACACTTTCAGGCTTGTGACTACCCGTAACGACTGTCAAAGAAAACCGTTAAATAAAATTGGATTTCTATTAATACCCAGATCTAAAGCTGCCAAAACCTTATACTTATGCTTAGAATAACGAGAGCGTAAACAGCTATTTTTATTTTAAGTCTGCGGGCATGAAATCAGCGACGGCCGAGCGATGGCGACAGCGATACGGCACGGGGCAGGGCGATCCGGCAGCGGCCTAAGCGTGGGCTCGAAACTGGCCGTAAAAAAAATACAACACTATACTGGATCGAGCGGCCATCGAGCAGCGAAATCAAACAAATTTGTTTCTGTCGCTTGCGCATCGCCACCGCTCCGCTACACGCCACCATCGCATCGCTCGATCGCCCAGTGCATCGCTCGATCGCCCCGTGCGTCGCTCGATCGCCCCGTGCATCGCTCGATCGCCCCGCGCCGCTCTCGCCTCGTTTCGTGCGCGTCACTTCAGAATGCTATGCTTTTGTTTACATCGCCGCCGCCCCGCGCCGCTCCGCTGTCGCCATCGCTCGGCCGCCGCTAATTTCGTGCCCGCAGACTTAGTAATGATGAACAGTACTATTAAAACTACAGCAGGAGCTAACCTGATGCATTTGAAGTTTCTCGCATCTAAACTTTTCCTTCACTCGCAGATAACGTAAATAGCCTAAGTAGAAAACTATTCCGTAATGCAGAGAGAATGGTAAAGTTTCCGCTAACATTTTTATTTGACAAAAACTCATCTCAAAGTAATCTTGCGTCTGTTATAAAAGCTATAGTTTCAGTACAGGCTCCCACAGGCAGGCGCAACGCGACGGCGACGGTGTGACGCGATTCTAGATAGAACAATTTCCATGAAGTTCTATAAAAACTGTTTTACTAGTCGCGTCGCGGCTGTCTGTGGGAGCCTTAATACTGCGGTGGTCACCATATACCGTCTGCAATTTACCGTCGAATGACTTTACTGAAACGTTATTTATAAAAGTGAGGTGGTGTGTTACTCTAGACAGCGTTTTTTGACGCCGTAAAGTCAAACCCCGCTGCCAGCATTTTCATGGCGGGCATCACTTTGGCTGTTATATGGCGGCCACCGCTTTCGTAGGATATCCAAGCATAAGGCCTAGCCCACACTGCGATAAAAAATCGCGCGAAATTTTTATCGCAATTCTATAACTCATGGTATCACACGCTGAACATAAACCGCACGAAAAAAAATCGCGCGGTGAGATTTTGCGGGCTAGGCCTAAGCCCTATCAATTTACAAAATGTAGGATACCTTTCTTCTAAATGACCAATAAAGTAAATCCTAAATTAGATCTTAAGTAATTTATGTCAAGAAAAGGTCTGAAGTATAAAGAAGTAAATTCTTGTTCCGAGGTATTTTTTCTACAAAGCCTTGAGAGTTGAGCGGGACTTGAAACAAAATGCTGAAAGCTTCAGTATAACGTTGCTAAAGAATATGATCCTATTAGGGTTGGCTTGTGTTTATCTTGTCTAAGATGATTCTTGTTATGATAATTCTTTATTCGTTATATGAACTTTAAGCCGTAAAAGATACAGAGAGAATGGAACACAATTATCTTTAAGGGTATGCATAAAAGTAGAATATACACTTAAAGTAATGTCCATTGTGGTTAAGATTCAGCACACAATGCCAATTGTATCCGGTTTTAACCGCCTTTGTGGTCTAATGGTTAGACCACCTGTCTCAGACCTAGAGGTCCCGGGTTCGATTCCAAGTGGAAGCAAAATTTTCTGCTCGGTTTGGTTGGTGGTAGGGCTTTTTCTAAGTCCACCAGGCTAGCTACTTACCACCATCTTATCTAAGTCTGTCGCCATAACAACAATGTTAACAGCATGGTTGTGTTTCGGCATTTAGAGGTAAGATAGCCAGTTCCTCTGCGGTTGAGAATTCTGGGTGAAGCTCGCTTCCACCTTCGGCCTGATCATCACTTACCATCAGGTAAGACGCAAGCCAAGAACGTCCCGGTTGTGGTTAAAAAAAAAAGTCGAGCGACTCTTACAGTAGTCGCATATCATATCTGACATCTTAACTTGGTAATAAGCAACATTAAAGGGGCGGGGCTTCGTCAAGGTCGTTTCTGACGGCCATCGGGCCAAATCTAACACCGCGCGCGCTCATTGGTCAAATAAAATAGCGCGCGGTTCCCCGGCTTCCTGTTACACACTTCCGTCCCTT
Organism: Xanthia icteritia; assembly: GCA_949128155.2. Lineage (NCBI taxonomy): Eukaryota > Metazoa > Arthropoda > Insecta > Lepidoptera > Noctuidae > Xanthia > Xanthia icteritia. The sequence continues at coordinate 15,495,959 of OX421947.2, read as the reverse complement.
TTCACGAAATCACTCCCGCAGATTTGATTATTTCGTATTATTTAGATTTTGAATGCAGGAAAGTGAGAGGAAAGATATTATATACACGTATATTATTATACACGTAAAAAAAAAACAATAAACTAAACAAACAGAAACGAACAAATGAAGAAAAGCAACTAACAATAACAAAATAAATATGGCCCGAGAAACAGAAAAGGGCGTAAAATTTTACATTGTACATCTATCTCACATATTGTACCTTTTTATACCAAAATGGTATTTTTCATAGACTATGTAGGTAAAGAAAACTGGTTCTGAAGGTTCCGTACCTAATTTGAAATCACTTGAACGTGGAAGTGAATTACCTTATGGATTACCAAGGAGAGTTGCGCAGGCGGCAGGCAGGACTAATGCATGTGATCAAAGTGTCGTTACTTTTAAATCACCAGTCATCAGTACGACAGAATAAATAATAGTATTACCGGCATGTCTTCCGTGACCAAATTGACGATGTATTGTATAAGGTTTCCTTCTTACAAAAATAAATTTTGTCTTGATATTTTTTTGCGTAACACACTGTCAATAACAATCTGAAAGATTTCGCTAATCCATTGCTTCATAGGTTCCAAAAATTTGTCTGCTCAACAATGTAAATAACGCAATGAATGTTGTTGAACTGTCAAAATTAAAGGCGTTGCCATGTGTAGTTTTACGCAATTACTCTGCAGATTTCTCATAAAATATAGGTTGAAAATCTCGCCCTATTCTATTTCTCATACAATATGCGAGACAGACCGCAATATGCAATGCAATGCAGAACGTTTAACTCCGGAAATACTACCTGCAATATTTCTTACGGGAAGAAAGAAAATCCGAAGAAAGAAACACCTTAGAAGAACATAAATATTCACCTTATTGGTGATGTTCTTCAGACCATCCCCGACAACCCTTGCTCGAGCCAGCCTGCGCCGCTGAGCCTGTAGCTTTAAATTCCCCTATTAATCATATGAATCCGATCCAGCCTGTCAATTGCTGTCCTCTAAGCCGAGGTCCGTAGTCCGTACCCCACAGGGGGTGCTCTTAGTCTGTATTCACTTAGTTTCTAAGTTTTATGCCCCGGCTGGAGGCCTTAATTTATTGAGGCAGCCACAGGAAAGTCCGGTTAACCAACTAACAACCTCATAGGTTGAGCTACGAGATGCCAAAAAACAAGAAGAAAAGATGAGGATGAACAGAGGCCCTGGTGTGAGTTTGCGCTCCGATTGGCTCTTCACTGGTGAAGGGCCAATCAGAGCGCCGAACGCGGTCGATGCGTAAAATCGAGATGGTTACAAGAAACTTACACTAGGGCCTCAGATGTTTGAACGTAAAAGGAGTGTGTAAGGATTGTAGCAGGTGGCGTTCTGTAGTTTCAGCCTTCCCCCAAGAAGGCGTGAGTTATGTGTAAGAAAGAAAAACGTAGGCATTAATATTGGGTATACGGACCCCTAAATGTACGGTTTCGCTTCACATTTCGCCAATAATTTTTATTTGAAGAACAATTTGTGAGTCTGATACGTGTTAGGTTACATTTATGGTTGTTTTATTTTATTTTTTGCTTGAACAGTTTTAGTAACGTCGATACTTTAGCTATTTGGGCAGTTTGGCGTTTTTTTGTTGAGTCGTTAGTTTTATTGTTATAGAATTATGGTATGGTAGCTACCTATGTTATGGGCTTACCGCTTTAAGCTAAACTGGATAGCCATTGCGAAATGGGTCAGCTTTTGACCTCGATGTCGCTTGGTGGAAAGCAATGGATGAAGTCTATGATGGAACGAGTAACCCAGAAGCTGCCTGTTCACTGTTGCTTTTTACGTTTCCTTCTACATTTTATTTATTATCATTTACTATGTAACATAACATAACATCACGCCTATTTCCCCGAAGGGTTAGGCAGAGGTGTACCCACAGTAGGTACACCCAAATTTCGCCAGTTATGTCTAAGTCCCATGTAACAGCGAGCGAGCCGATCAACCGGGCACAAATCCAGCTATCTAATTACGCAACTCATTTTCGTAAACCATTACGACTAATCTGTTTCATTTTGACAGTTCAACAATATTAATTGCGTTATTTACGTTGCTGAGCAGATTTTTATTTCGAACTTTTGAATCAATGATATAGCAATCTGTTTCAAAACGATTCAGATTCTTATTGATCGTGTATTACGCAATTAGAGTACTGAAGAAATTCCTAATGGAAAAGCCCAATAACATTTTGCCCGACCTGGGAATCGAACGGACCTCATGCAGTTACAGTGTATATTGCAATAAAATTAAATTTGAAACAGCTTACTTACCTTAAAATATGCTCTCACTTCGTTCTTAAAAATATAAATAAACGACGACGCTTAAAACTATTTCGAAATAAAGTGCTTACAAGAATTAAGTTGTTGCAATGTGTAAAATTACTGCTTTTATACGCAAATTCACTTGAAATATGGCAGCCATAATGAATTCTTTTTTTGCAAAATGCTGTTTTATAACCTAAAAGAGATATTCAGTATGAACATTCTAGAGATTTATGTTGGTGAATTAAAGTAATAAAATAATCTTGGCAACGCAACAGCTGCTTGTATGTCATATATAGATTTATATTATATAAGTACATTGAATAAATCAAAATCATTTTACGTGGATTCTGTATGACCGCTTATATCTTCTAAACTCCGCATCGAATTTTGATGTGGTTTTCACCATTTTAGGGTATTTATTCCGGAAAGTTATATTATGTATAATATATTCAAATGAAACTTAAATATGATAATGGATTCTCGATGTTTTGTCAAGTCGTAAAAACTACGCGAAGCAGGTAATAAAAATAATAATGGGAACATGGGATCGGTTTACTAAGAATTTTGATAACGTTTTCTACGATGACATATTGCAGTTTATATAATCAGATTACAACCAATTTCACTGGAATCTTGCAAATCTTTATGGAAATTGACAAACGTTATGGCATAGATGCTCTCATTTCACTTTCCTTTAGACCCTTTCGATATTATAGGTTATTTCATAGGAAGGGTTTTTTGTATCAATTGAATAAGCAATTTCATGGGATTGCGAAAACTGCATGAAGAAAAGTTTTTCTTTGTTATTCTCATTGAGAGATCTCTGTATTAACCAACGTAATTTACATTGTTTGCTTGAACAATTTTAAGTTCCTGCAATACTATGACTAGGGAAGAAACTCTGTTAACGTAATTATTTCGTAAATTTGTAAATTCCGCGCTATCTTAAAGCTGTTTGTAAAGAACTTTTATTTTAAATTTTAAACCCTTTTTTTTGGTGGGATGTTATCAAATAACTTCTCCCGCTCTGGCCGGAGCGGGAGGGCGTGTCAGACTCTTACTGACTAAAACCCACCCGAGATCCTTCAGGTGCCTGTACGTTGCCAGGGGCCACGGTATCCCTTTCGGACATTCCCACGACCCCGGCAGGCATCGGCCCTAGCGGACCCCGTCAGTTGTGCTGACACCTCATTGAGGCGCGCGTTTTAAACCCACGTTTGTGTTTTTAGTTTTTTTTCCAGTTTGACCAAAGCTCGTGCCTTCTGTTGAACAGTAATAGGCTGGTATTACGTAGCTATGTATATTCTGCAGTATTCGCAAAAAAAGTCCCATATTGTGTTCCATGAGACCCGAGGCCCAAGACGCGCCTACATTATTGCCGTTATTCAAACCGTGTTACATTTTATGTGGCCCCTTAACCTACTTCAACATACGGCGACAATATAAATATTTTAATAACTTTTACATTGTGCAGTGCCAGATGTGGGTTCAATAGAATGTCGGCACAATGCAGCGTTGTTTTATTCATACATTTTTGTGTTTTGACTGCCAAGGAGGCTACTAACTAGCAATTGATATTTTTCCAGGGCAACAGTTTTTCAGTCGGGCGCTACAATCATGTTAATGAATTAATAACTGTTTTTATATTGCTCTTGGCTTACTCTTTGAGTTAGTAGTTGCCCTAAAGCCCTAAGGCGAATAAAAGTTTTTTTCGAAAAGTTATGAACACGTCGGTAATCTCAGTGCAGATACGTCAGTTTGTGAGATACAACAGCAGTGCTATTCTGTAACCATCTCACCGTGAGAACTTAGGTGAAGTGAGCACGGAGTGAGCTGTCATTCCACCTGCTGCTAGGGACTGACAGCTCACTCCGTGCTCACTTCACCTAAGTTCTCACGGTGAGATGGTTACAGAATAGCACTGCAGTTAGCAGGGAGGGTGACGATGTGAGTGTACAGGCTTGAATGAATACGGTGGAATGAAAAAATGGGTTGTAAGTTCTTGATAAGTTTTAGAAATAGATCTGGAAGATAAAAATAACCGTAAAAACAAACAACGGATTTACACGTGTATTCCAAAGGTTAAACTTTGAAATGAGGGCAAACAGCGTTTATTTTAAAATAGTTAAGTTTACGTTTCATTATTCAGTATTATCCGGGCATTTTAGAGATTTTTATGGTAGGTACCTTACTGACGAATGGAAGGATGACCTTAAGCCAAAGCGTAGCGACAGTCCTGCTGAAAATTACGCGACGCAATTTCCGCGTCTGCTTATGTTTCCTATGAAAATTACGCGACATAATTTCGGCTTGATATGTCATACAAGACGTAAGTCATTTTAAAACAGTATTGCAGTCACAAACACGCTGCCGCCCCGTAATTTCGGCAGATGTGTTGCCATGATGTGTCACCCAAAACCGATCCGTAAATTATAGGAACCCGACAAACAGAGGTCATAAACCTGCAAGATAAAGTTGGAACAATACTAAAACCTAATCGCCCCTCGTATCTCGCATTTCATAGTTTTATAATCTCCCAGATCCTATGCGTTCTAAGGCGAGGGCCACACAGAAGGGAAGTGAGACGAGGACAAGGCGCAGGCGTCGCTTTTCCATTTGCATTCTGTTGCCGCGTCTGCGTCCCGTCCTCGTCTCACGTCCCTTCAGTGTGTTAAAAAACTGCGAAATTTTGTGCCGGATCGCGATAATATATTTTCTATGAAGAATAATTGAAATACGTGAAAGGGATGCCGCATCTGCGTCCCGTTCTCGTCTCACGTCCCTTCAGTGTGGCCCGCACCTTAACATCTCAACGACGCATAAATGCGCCATTTACGACAATTATATCAGTGTGATGTTTCATAATAATGGCGGCAGGAAGCGTCGCATGCTGAGATTTGGGACCTTTTGGACTCGCACATGACTTTCTGCTTTTATTTAAATTTTTACTTTGTTTGTATTTGTTTTATTTTTATCTTTATTTTTAATGAGTGTTTGTTTAGTTAAATTAAGATGTCCTGTGCTTGTCCCAATAAATACTTTCTTTCTTTCTTTCGCACGACAGAAAGAAAGAAAGAAAGACAAAGTATTTTTTGAAAGCAAGAATAAGTTTCGTAACATTAAGTCGATCCTTAATAATTATGATGGAGACCTTAATGACGAGATGGTGTACTATTGTCAACGGCTGCTGTAATGTCTAAAAAAAAAAAATCTTAATCAAATCTTAAGTATCTGACAGAGTGCAAGCTTCATTCACTCAGGGAAATTAATTGTTAAAGCCATTTCAAAACACCTTTTTTCATGTGATTAGTGATTAACCTGGTTTCAGAGTTTTAAAGCCGCCCATGGGCCTCTGACTTGGCTTCACATGCCGTCGAAAAAATTCCCCCAGGCATGCCAGTTTCCTTACGATGTTTTCCTTTACCGTTTTTGAAGCAAGTGATACCTAATTATTATACAATACGCACATGAATTCGAAAAGTCAGAGGTCATGGGTTTTGAACTCGAGACCTATGTCTTGGCAGTCTGACGGCCAAACCACTAGGCTATCACTAAAACACTGTCATACAATGACAGTTGTGATTTAATTATAGGTACGGGCAATTTCGTTGGCAGTCAATTTGATTAAGAATTAATTTCATTTTCTTTACAATCGCACTGGCGGCTAAGTTAGTGCACAACCTCGTACCGTCATGCATACTTTGCCATATTTTCATGTATGAAGCTTGGTCTCTGTTCTGTTTGTACTCACGTGACGAAGCAACGGTCGTTGGCAGTTAGAGAACAAATAAATAAAATAGTCTGTTTGTAATGTCAAAATATCAACTTTTTACTATTACTAAATGGATATGAGAAGTATATACGGTAATTATAACAACAAAACTATTTTTATTAAATAAAATGTCAGTCTGTTTGTTTGTTCCGGCTAATCTCCAAAACGGCTGGACCGATTCTGACGGGACTTTCGCTGGCAGATAGCTGATGTTATAAGGAGTAACTTTTATTTTTGGGTCCACGCTTGCAATGCCGCAGCACCGCCGCAGTCTTAATATAAAGTGAGGCTTCGGAACGAAGGATATGCTACAAGTCTTCTTTATTCGTAATTTTTAGGTCGTAATAAATACTGCTTAGTGCAAGACGAGATGCAGCAGTAATAGGGACATAGGTATAGACCAACCTTATTTCAGTTTAACCAGTAACAAAACCCTTGGTACTACCCACAAACTAAGTACTTACGATCAGCAACGAAAGAAATATTAAATCAAAGGAAAAGACCTAAAAAAAAATATTGTATCGTCATGTAAAAGTAACAGTGTTTATCAATATGGTGTTTATATACTTCTGTTGATAGAAACAAAGAAAGAAAATACATTTATTCAGCACAGACTAAAAGGCACACAACACAACATATTGTACTACAAAAAAATAAAAAAAGTAGTTTTATAAGTACTGCAAAGTGTGTGTGTATATATGTCGTGGCCAGATCTTAAAATTGATCATTTCATGAAATGAACATCATCCACTGGTCACATCATGGTGTGGCCTGGCCAGATCATTGAATGCTCAACGTTTAATGATATGAACAGTTAAACGCACGACTACTTCATGATGTGGCCAAACGTTAGTGATCATATCATAAAATAGTTAGATTATCCATTGGTAGAGGCGTTGATGTCACTGTGTTTTTTTTGTGCATCATGGCGGCGGCATACAACAAATCAAACAAAGTAGGGTGACCATGCAAAATAATTAGATGGACTTTTATTGGGTTTCCAAATATGATATTATGGAAAGCGATCAACTTGGAAGTAGCGCTCGCCGGCACCAAGGCGTAACATGCAACACAGCGCTTAAAATTGTCTTCTAAAAATTAAAAATTTACGCCGCTTATGTGGCACGCTGACTAAATGGGTTAGGTTACACTCACTACGCTCACTACGCTCGCTCGGCTCGCGCGCGGTTGGTTTAGAACTGTGACCAACCGCGCGCGAGCCGAGCGAGCGTAGTGAGCAGTGCCGCGGCAGCGGCCGTTGAGTGCTATTTCCAAGTTGGTCACAGTTACCTACTTGACTATTTTTCCTTCACCTTACACCATGGATACCCTACATTACTGATATGGCCAAACGTCGACTGCCATATCATTAAACGTTGACGTTTAAACAATTAATTCTAAGATCTGGCCACGACATATACATAAATAAAATAAATTTGTATAAGATAATCGTACTACCTACAGCCGCAGATAAAAATAAAACCTTTGCCGAAACTTCTTTTAAGCCGAAACCACAATACTTCTATTTGCCCACTCTTCATCATAATCAGCCTATAATGTACCCACTGCTGGGACACAGCCCTCCTCTCTGTGAAAGGGAGTGGGCCGTAATCCACCACGCGGGCCCAGTGCGGGTTGGTAGATGTCACGTCTTCAAATTTTTTGGCTCTAGGACATGCCGGTTTCCTCACGATGTTTTCCTTCACCGTTATGAGAGCAGTGGTGATGAAATAATTATGGTGGATAGGAATTAATAAGCATGGTATGGTATTGTGGTTATCTATGCAACACTACAATTGACATGCTGATATAAAATTACACATTAGTTACCAAACCGATTTATTTTGCCACCAAAATTGTCACAACTAGTTGATCGTTATCTACTATGATTTATAATTTAATGTAGATTGGTTTGTACCGATATCGTCTACTCGGGCTAATTATTCAAAGCTGAGGACTACGAGCCAGTTTAATTAATATATTATGCCGTTGATACGCCCATTTTGTGATTGAATTTTAGGTATAGGGAGACAGAATGATGTAACTGGTTGAGTCTTCTCAACTACTATAAAACAGGAATTTGCCAACATCACCTTTGAAAGAGGTTTTAAGATACTTTCGCCGAAAAACAATTAAGATTAAACTTAGATAATATTTACGGAACTTAACAACAGATTCGCGTCAAAGAGGATGCAGACAGACTCTCTGCCCAAGCTCTGGATGAAACATGCCAGTCATTTCTAACAACATACGGTAGAAGCAAAAGGATGATCTTTTTTGCTCGAAACCTCGAAATTCACAGATCAATCACAGCTTTAAATGAATTTACTAAAACAACTCGTCTTTAAATGCCAATAATACTCATCATCATCTTTCTAACCTTTTTCTCAACTACGTTGGGGTCGGCTTCCAGTCTAACTGGATGCAGCTGAATACCAGTATTTTACATGGAGCGCCTGCCTATCTGACCTTCACAAACCAGTTACTGGGTATTACGATACACAAGACTGGTTGTCAGACTTTCGGGCTTCTGACGACCCGTAACAACTGTCAAATAGCTAGAAATGGGGCATTGAGCCTTGGTATGTAAAGATGGTCACCCATCCACGGACCACCCTCGGTAAGCTTAGCTTAACCTGATCGATCGACCCGTACGGCTATTATTACTTAGCCACAAGCCCCCAATATAGTCACTATACGGTAATTCACAAAGTGGTAACGGACGCAACAGTTGCATCGCAAACGTCGGAAGTAATCGATTTGTGGCACACTGGGAATGCTGTGAACATTCAGATGATTGAACGGAACCGGACCCACGTGTGAGACAGGCGAGATCAAATAGCCCATATAGCTTGGAGACAGAAATTCCCCGTCCATTATGGGGGAATTTTGCCGGATGCAAAGCGATTAGATAAGGACTGTATACCTTAAGAGGGAACAGGGCGTGCTATTCTCCATATAAATGTATTCTCCTTTTTTCTTCCTGAAGAATGCCTCTAGAGCAATCATTTTTTTTTTTCACAAAATCAAGGTCTGCTAAGTCACGTCCCTGTTATTTCCTTTTTTTCAGCAATTTATCGGTAGAGAATCCAAAAATTACAAAAATGCCCCATCTTTACCGCCGTGATTAGAGGAGTACCAGACAAATTCGAAAAGCATTTAACATAAATGAAAATGATAGGAACCTAGACGTACTCTTTCTTAAAATTTTAATGTAAAAAATAATTGAATCGGTTCAGTTTTCGAGGAGAAAAAAGGGGAATACGAAACGTCGATTTCCTCAATTTTTGTTGTGATATAATTGATCTGAGCTGTAGCTATCCCTATCGCACTCTACGGGGGCAGACTTGAGGTAAAAAGACGGCAATAGTTTCTTTAAATACCTATTTTTCAAATTCCTTGCAGCCCCTGTTCCCTCTTAAGGTCGTTCATTTCGTTAACATATTAGTTGAACTTGTAGCTCTAGTTGTTCCGTAGGTACCTAATCTGTTAAATATATTTTTAATGTAGGTGCATCTGCATACCTATAAGTCACAAAACGTTCGATTTCTGTGATTTCTCGAAACAATAGAGTACGATGTATGTTTGTAGGGAGTTAATAAGGTCACAGAGAATGCAGTTCTATAATTGGTTTAAAAAATAAATGCACTAAAAAGGCAAAGGGCTTCAGAACAGCTAACATAGCCCTAATCGTTTTCTTATATTCTTTGTATACACCGCGAAATCTTAATGGTTGTTTTCTCGCAGCGAAATGGTTTTGTCTTGTAAAACAATCGTTATACATATAAACAAATAAAATATAAGAAACAATTTTAAAAACAAATGTCGTGTTGTTGCGTGCTAACTAGTTTATGCCGTATCACCACAAGCGAGAGTTTATTTTGCTTTGAACATTTATGCATCGCTGTTCCTTTTATCGGCGGCGCGTGCGATTCGAGTAGTACCTACAAGTTACCTGTTACTATTGATTTTCACGTTTTCGAGTTGATGTTTTTTTTTTTTGTATTTTAAAACAAAAACATCTTTATTTTTTTACTTTTACTCTATGCTTCGAAAGTAATCCTTATGGCAAGTTGTTATGCCGCGGGAAAACCACCATTAAGATATCACGGTGTATAGCTCTTTTTATGATCTATCCACATTTTACTTAAGTATGATCGAAGACCACGCTTCTAACCTATTTTAAGTCACAGCTCCAACATTTGGTAACGCCAACTCATTAGCAAGTCGATCGACGTCAACTATACTATTATCCGATCAGGATATTTACTATGTTAATTAGCCTTGTATTGGAACTACCGATACCCGGATGGAATACCAATGGATTAACCCGACATAAGCTTCATAGAAAAGTTATAAAATCAGCTATAAACGTCTATTGCCTTACAATAACTTACCTACTGAGGACCAAGACCAGTAACAATCGTTGCCCAAATTAAAAAAAAAGAAACGAGGGCTCTTAGGGCTAGGTGCACTGTGCAATTGCTCGTTTCCTGTAGAGAAGAGCCGGCATGGAACTTCACGGTTAATCTTTTAAAAATAATTGGCATTTAAATTGAATTCAAATAAATTAGGATATTGTTACAAAACGAGGATTCAACAATATTGACGTAAGCTTTCCTATAGCTTATGTCAGTACGTCAGGACCATAACTTTCCTATCATCGCAAAAAGATACGGATGTAAGGAAGCGTTAGCCTAGAATATAATAATAATAATCAATCATCTTTATTACACAAGAGAGTGGTTACAAAATAGTGTGAAGTCCCTGACTCCTGTGCTAGGTGGTAGACCTGTGTTACAAGAGCCAGTGCCCTCTCCCAGTAGGAGATATTACAGAATCTTATGCAATAAGATTAACAAAAATAAAAAGAATATGGTAACAAGATAAAGCGGATAGAAGAAGCCTGTATTGAGTTTGTGAGTGTTTGTGGGTGTGTTTGTGAGATTGGGGGAGTGTATTTATGCGTGTGTGTGTGTGTGTGTGTGTGTGTGTGTGCATGTGTGTGTGTGTGTGTATGTATGTGTGTGTGTCAATGATTGTACAGGAGAGGTTTTAATGTTACGAAATAGATATGATAACCTTCTCTGTTTCGTCATAGTTCAAAGACAATAGCCATGGCTTAAGACTCTGTTTGACTTTAAGTAGGGTTAGTTTATAAATTGAGAGTTTTTTGTTTATTTTATTATACATAAGCATAGAATTAAATGTCACCTGATATCTAAAATTACCTATTGAATCTCTTATATCTAATTAATTAATAAAAATAGCAAAATTATATACAAACTTAACTAAAACTATTGAAAAACTAAAATATAACATCGAAAAATTCATCCGCATCGCTGTCGACTGGTAATGTACCCAAGAGACTGGCCGCGTTGCCACGTTGTATGGCAATGCTAAGCCTCTAGCCAAGGTAAACACCAGCCCTTGGGTCACGGTAAGAGTCAAATAACCGTTTAGATATTTCATTGAAGAGGAATTGAATTTAAAAAGCTGTCAGAATGTCCGGCAGACAAACTAAACTAAAAATTCTTCAAAAATTTTAACACGCCATCTCGATTTACACCACAAAAAATCTAATTGTATGAAGAATTGTCAATCACAACCTGTTTTTTTTACCGAGAGACGACAATGCTGTTATATGCAAAAGATACAAGAAAACATTTCAAAGTTACATGAAGCAAAAACTGTCGTACCGTTTCCTTAAGACCCTCGCCCACGTTCAACTATGAAAGTATATTAAAGTACAGATAATTAACTGTACCAAGTTTTTCGAAACAGCCTACTCATTAAGCTTAATTTGACTTTAATACGGCATTCCTCTCATAAATTTAAATAGGCGAGTCCAGGCGTGTATAATTAGTTTTTGTTGTGTGAAGCCGTCTTTACATTTGGGATGCTAAAAGTGCATTAAACTTCTTGACACAAAACTTTTTACACAATGCAATGAGTTCTTCGGCTGCCGACTGAGCCAGCTAAGTATAACATCGCCAGTGTGGTCGTGAATTAGGTAAATCATTGCAGTGATTATAATTAGGCTTTTTGCGAGCCTGGTATTGAAGAATTAGGAGCAAGTGGTTTATAATAATAACATAGTAATACCAGTATATTATTAGGGTTCATTACCCGAAGGGTACCAAACGGAACACTATTAATAAGCCTCCGCTGTCCGTCTGTCTGTCAGCGGGCAGTATCTCATGAAACGTAATAGGTAGACGGTGGAAATGTTCACAGATTTTGTATTTCTATTGCCGCTATAATAACAAACAATAAAAATAAAATAAGGTTAAAAATTTAGGGGGACCATACCAGAAACGTGTTTTTTGCTTAAAATTGTACGGTGGTATGGAATCATTAGTGTGCGAGTCTGACTCGTACTTGGCTGGTTTTTTATCCCACTGCAGGCCAAAGGCCTCTTCTCATACACCACTATGGTGCCCGGTACCCGTTTCTATGGAGGTCATGCTCATGCTACAGACGTCGCTATAAATATACTTATAAATATACTTTGCTTTTTTTTTTGCGTAGTTTTTGTTGCGTACTAGAAATATATTGGTATTATAGCTAGCTCCGTCTGATGTCACTCGAAGATTACAATGGAAAATATATCGCAATATGCCTTGCTATATATATTATAGCTACGTCTGTGGTGGTCTTTATTCGATTCAAATTTGCCGATAAGCTTTCAGGTTTTTGTCACTTCAATAAAAATAAAGCGCTTATTGTCGTAGACAGCAACTTTGGATATCAAACTTTTTCTTCTTCTGCTTTTACTTAAGAGTCCATACTAACTCAGCTCAAATTCACTCTTTATGTCGCTCGCACACTACTGCTCGTGGGCTGAGTAAGAGCGAGACTGAGCGGAGATAAGGCTCCAAGGCGCCGATAGTTTAGGAGATAATTTCTTTTGACTATTGATATTTTTTTCGAGTGATTCAAGATTCGCAGCGTTGGTAGTTGTTAACCAACAAAGTATATATTTTAGATTTTATTGCTCTTGACTCTGGCATTGGATTTTGAGCCCTATAACTTCGAAGCCAAGTGTAGATTTGTGTTTATTTGGTTGGTAAAATTATTTTTGTGAAGTTGTTTTCGTTAAACTTACCTATTTAAATATTTGTGAAATTGAAGACGGCTGAAGACTGTGATAAGATTAAGAAGGCTCCTGGCGAGATTTACAAGAAACCTGAAACGGATAGAAGCCAGACGAAGACAATGGAAACAGCAACGTCTAACACAGCATAGCAGTGTCGAGAAAGCAGTTAACCCCGCCAAAAGATGCATCAGTGAAGCTGGTCATGAAACCATCTGGAGGCGACGTTAAAATGGCCCTTCCATGATAAATGTCACCCGTCTCTCCATTAGTCCATTGCCTACTCAACGGTGCATGATGAACATGAACATGCGGTCCGGTATGGCTCGCAAATCCTTCCATATCCTCAAGGAAATGGAAGGATAATCCTTCCTTACCATAATTGTGCCACCCGGTCTACTCTTTGATATGTAATGGCCTCTGTAGCCCTATGCAACATGATGCTCCAGGGGCTAGTGCAAATCTTGGGGCTCATTCGATTTATCGAGTCTGGTTAAACCACGCTGGGATCGGTGCATTTCATTCATTCATTTATTCATAACGGACGATCGTGTTAAGCAATCTGAGGTATTATAGACTCTTAAGCCTTTTGCTATAGTCTCATTGGTATACCTCTAAATTGCGACGCTAATTCTAGTAAGTTACACCTCCAACATAATGTACAATACAACTATTTTCATAATGTCTCTCGGCAAAGTTCGTGTTTCGTCAGTCGTCGGATTTCTATCAATTCACTTTGCACTTGGTGCAGACTGGACGCTCTCGATCGACTTCCAAGTCGATTGAGACTGTCGAAACACGAAGTTTGCCGAGGGACATTAAGAAAATAGTTGTACTTTACATACAGCTTTACAAAATAGTGCCGGATTAGGAACAGGGCACAGAGAAGGTGCTAAGAAAAATCAGACTAATGAGCTGAGACCACAGCCAAGGAGGCGTAGAGGTGAAGTAGAGTTGAATTGTCTTCGTTAGTTTCCTTGTATGTTAAGAACGGTACACAAGAGTCTAGCAGCATTACTAGGTCAGTAGTCTACCTAGGGGCCATTCGTAAATTACGTCACATGAGTTTCATGATTTTTGGAGCAAGTTCTTGTCACTCCCCTGGTGTAACGTCACATATTTTGCAATTTTAAATGAAATCCTCCTCATAATAATATTGATAGAGTTGGTAATATTTTCAAAGATTGAGTTGAAGTTTATCCTATTTTATATATACTATTAAACAAGCAATATTTGTACATATATACAGGTTGTTAGGCAGACAGTTGAACATACGAAAATTACGCATCCGAGGGGCCGTCTGCTACGTGTTTAGGCCCAATAACAAGACCCAGGCCACACAGATGTTTTTACGGTTTTTTTAAAATTTTCCCACGGATCCCCCATTTTCGTATGTTCAACCGTCTGCCGAACATATATATATATATATATATATTTGTAATCACACACGTTCTCGACAGCAAATAGCTCTAAAGATTTCGATGAAAGTTGCAATATTTATTTATTTACGGGGGCGAAAAATCGATCTAGCTAGGTCTCATATCTGGGAAAATTCGTTTTCTCCGTACAGAGCTCGGTCGCACAAAGTTTAGAACCCAGCATGGGATTAGTAAGTACCTACTATCATGGCTGCATGGAATTAGTATGTACTATCATGGCAGCATGGAATTAGTATGAACTAACCTATACTATTAAATGAGCATTCTCTATTTTCACCAGAACAGAGCTCGGTCGCCCAGGTACTAGTTCTGATACTTTAGATTTATTCATATGACGTCACGAAGATTGTGACTCGCCCCCCTTTTGTCACAAAAATGTAACACTTTCTTGACCCCCGTTCTTCTCCCTTAACGTGTAAGATATTTATGAATGGCCCCCTATTTGACTAGAATGTCTAGTGGTTTGAAGTCTACAGCCAACTGGGTTTAGAGGGGATTCAAAATCGATACGTTCAAACAGAATCTGTAATAAGAATTCTGGACGGATGGAATGTCTTTGATTTTGACTATCTAGACGTTAGTTAGATTCATGAGGGATCGTAAAGCAAAATTGAGTTACTATAAGATAAATCAAAATTCAATATAGCCCACTAGTTCGTAAATATTTTTTTATTTATAGACTAGCTGACCCGCCAGACGTTGTCCTTTTAGTTTTTCTCATCTTTTCAATTTTCCTGTATTATTTTCCCATTTTTCTTTCCCTAAAATCCTTACTTGGACTATTACGAACATTTTAAGACAAAAAATAGCCAAATTGGTCCAGCCGTTTTCAAGTAATGCGCTTACCAACAAAGAGCATGTCTTTTTTATTTATATAGAATGTAGAATTAATAATATAATAATATATATAATAATATATATATTTATATTTATAATATTTAGATTCCAACTCGTAGAAACGAAAATGTATTTTTTCTTAAAAATCTATTTGGTGATAAATGATTGCAAGCTGCAGCAAACGCCACGATTTTATTGAAAGCAGAAGGTGCATTTATCAATTTTCACATTCAAAGTTAGTTGTTTTCTCAAAAGTTTCACAAGCTCAGTTACGGAGACAAAAAATATTTCAATTTTACAGCAGCCAGACGAAACACTTCGTATAAAAAAAACAACTTTAAAAAACGAAGGAACGTCGACGACGCCATTTTCTTTTCTTTTTTCAACCATAAAGTATTTTAAACTTTACGATGGGCCCGGCATTATAGGAAGTGGCCGGTGGCACAGGTTCACTGAGATTATCTCTGGTTAAATTGTGCCATAACCATAAATATATTTTTTTGCGTTTTATACGGAGGGCTTTCCTTTTGCATACTTTTTAGAATATTTGGGATTGAAGAGAAAATCTTTGAAAAATTATGAGGCCACTCTTGAGAAGGTATTCGATTTCAGGGAATTATGTTGGTACTAAATTTTCGTCTAGAGTTACTTACCATATCGTTTCATGAATGTAATAAACCCTCACTTCTTTAGATCTTTGCTTACTTGTAAGTTTTTCCATTTGCCTATTATACAACATAGCACCACCTTTCAGATAATATATACTGATTCATCATAAGTAATAACTTAAGCTCCTCCTTTAATTAGAAAAAACCAACAGATAGTTTCTGCTTTCATGACGTATGTCTTTGTTTTAAGCAGACGCACCAAAGCGATTGTCAATCATTATGAAACAAATTTCCTCAAAACCGTATAATGCAACGTTGCCATTCCATATTCGCAATTTAAAAACAAGAACATTGACACTGACGATTGATGGTAAGAAAACAAAAGAAAGTCACAGTTTGCGAGGACGAGGTTGTCTATGTTCGCAACCTGTGACCTAGTCATCATTATAATAATCAGCTCACTGTAGGCAAGGTACGGATAGAATAGGACCACTTGACACATGCTAAGTGTGTACCGTAACACAAAGATACACAGCAATAAATAACTACAAACACCGCTTACTCAGCGCCTTGCACCTGCACTTAACAGCGGCTTCCATCACTGGCCATAAAACAATGAGTCTGCTTGTATGGGTAGCATTAGTGCTAATGGGCTTATGACGTCACCCTTCCTTCCTGTCTGGACGTCACACCTTATTGTGGACGTTGGGGCTGGGGATGTCAAAGTTTTAGACCGGTTCAGAAATGTTTAGGCAACACTGGCAGTTAGGATTGTTTTGAAAATGGAACAGCTCGATTAAAGCGCGTTCATTTGTTTCTAGCTAACTTTGGAACGCCAAATATACTGCTGAAAATGACAAATTTTCATGACAGCCAATGTATGACGCAATCGCTTTCGGAAACCAAAGTTTTATCGAAGATTCATAAAAGAAAGAAAACAGTATTTATTGGGACAAGCACTGCAGCATTAATTGAGGTCTATCGCATATATAAACACACACTCATTAAAAAACGGTTTCAGAATCCAGCCTCCTTCCATTGGACGTACTTATCTTTAATTTTGATTTCTTGATGGCTGAAGCTTACTACACTACTCTACCATTTACAAATGGTGCAATTACTCATAATATGAAGTATGTAGTTATGAGTATTCTATGAATGATCGTTGCTTCGACTTGAGTGCTCTCCTGCCATGAGACATGTGTCTTTTTCTTCCATACTTTACTATTAGTCGTCATCTCGATACTCACTCACGCTTTCTGGCCATATCATCTTCCACACAGTCCATCGTTTCTTCGGTCTTCCCATACTCTTATAGCCATCCACATTCATACTCTATTAACTTGTCTAAGTACCTATTTGATGTTTAAATTATGGATTTAAACAGAACATCACAATTAAAAAAATCAATATGTGAGATAACTGTAGCTTTCAAAAGAGATCTAGGCCAAAACAATTACCTTCGTGTTCTAGGTATAGTCCCTAGCCACTAATAGTGTTAGCTAACTATAAACTCGTCTAGATGACCTAAGAAGTATCGGCCCTTTGAGAACCACTGGTGTAGACACATTAAACACGTTACCGGCTTGGCAAAGGGTTCGCTTTGTTCTACCTTGTGAAGTTGTGATACAATGCATCGTTGTCTACCAATCGATGGTGGAGATAAGCGAAAGGAATAGAAAGTTATGGTAGATAACATTGAGTCATGTGTTATTATTATTATTAGTTTTGTGAAAGAAAAAAATTGATTACTCATGCATGAAGGAAAACGTGAATGACATGAACCAGAACTCTGGATCTCCCTGGGCTCAGATTGTTATTTAATTTCCGTGTACATAAAACTTGGTGATTCTGAGTTCTGACCATATTATTTTTTAACAGTGAAATAGTCCAATAATTGAATATAATAATGATGTTAACAAGGCTTTGGCTCCTTGTACTTGAACCCTAGGGTCCCAAGAAATGTCAGAGTTGTTAACATAATAATCATAAACTGAGAGACGACTAGGCCGTAAGCTAGAAAGAACACAAAAAATTACATCATGATAAAAAATAAAATACTTCGAAGTGCTCTAGCCATGCGTCTAAATCTGGACGTTTTAGCCATGCGAGGTGTTGGATACACAATCAGTTCATATGAATCCCATGGAATTCCTCAAATGAGAATAACCTGATGTAATAATGTTCAGAATCCCTTAATTTTGAACATTATTATCTGTTCCAGCTTCTGTGGTTAACTGCTAATGACAAAATTCGACCCTTCTTGGCTAAAAATATAATTGGGCCAACGAATAATTGGATCTTTTCCCGCTCAAAAAATCGTGGCCATCTTTGACAACCAAAAACTTTATGGAGTCGGTTAATTTCAAGATGCCATTATCTGGATATTCGAAATTCAATTTATTTTGGAATATTTTTTTTTAACTTTATTTTTACGAATGCTTTTGTTTGTTTCAGGTAAGATACGTTTGGAAAGCGAAGAGTATCTTCAAAAAACTTCACACCCTGGGATCCCTATCTAACATCTACATGTACAAAACCTAATTCAGTTGCATTCTTGGCTGCACCGGGCCAAGAATAGACAGAAGAGGCACTGGGATTATTATTTCAGGAAATGGTAAGAAACTGGAGGATTGTTCAAGCTACGTTCATTACATTCCAGGTATTAGGTAGGGTCACGTAAGCACTCCAATGTAACAGGAAAATGGCGTACCTATCACGTAGGTTTTTCGAAAAGGTCATCTATACTGAACCAACACTTTACTTGTAAAATCCGCCAATATTGTTAAGAGGGTGAGGATAAATTTGTACCAATTTAGGTGTCTTTAGATTTGTTCGCTTTTCTCTAACGATATTTATTTTGTCGTCCGATAGCAGTAAATATTGTTGTTTTCATGTTAGCAACTGTTTCAGTGTCTTAACTTTGTTGATAAAAGTCCGATTACTTACGGAAATAATATTGAGTTGCTAGGATAATTTGTACTTACAGTAAAAGCCCGATTTACACAATTTTAAGTTTCTTGCATTGTGTAAATGTGTGGAATACAATGGCAAGTGGTATACAATGAAGTTGTAGCAACAAATGGCTTACAAGTTGCTTCAACTTATGGTATGCTAGAGGCATTTAAATCAAACCGTGTAAATCAGGCTAAAGCAACAGCATCTTTTTTTTTAAGTTTCCGTACTCTGCAGTAAATGTAATTTTATTTTAGAATTACAATATGAAATTGCTTGAAAACATTTTGTATTTATTTACGACTTAGCTTTTATAAGGAAAAACTAAGTACCGGAATTATTACGCATGAGTTCATTTCAAAAGGTTCCTTAACGTCATAATTATAATGAAAAACTACTGGTTTGTTCAATTAGTAGAATTTCTCGTTACATTCCTCAAGTGCCGGGGGGAATAAACAGTTATTTTATATTTATATATGAACCAGGAACACGCAACCCCAGTTACTGAAAAAAGAGGGAAAAAAATAAAATTAATTAGCATACTGCCCTGCTGGCTACGGTGAAGAGGGCCAGAGGGAAGATTATACTAATTACTTTCAGTAGATACTTTTTCAGTAGGTAGAAGTTTTTTGGCTGTATACATGAAAATAGTGTACATAGCCCTAGTCTAAACAACCCTCAAACTTCGATCATCCGAAATTCCCTTCCCAACTGTTGCCGCGACTTGACCCCGCCATAGCCAGGTCAGCTCTAGGTGCATGCGACCACGCCTGCACTATATTGTTTCTTTATTAAAAAAGAAAAAAAAAGAAAGGATAATATTTATTTGGACACAGTTCGTGAAACACATAATACCAAAAAAAGGGAAAATAATTATAAATCAATAATAGTGTGTGCCTCACGGCTGCGCCAGAAAGCTTCATTTCAGCATTAATGCCTGACAAATGCAAAACGAAATAGGTACCTACGTCTTCTTCAGAAGAAAGGCGTTGACACCGAGAGAGGCTTAGAAAAAGCTGGCCTGATGATTTAGAGGCAATTATGGAAGATTGGCCGGAGAAGGCAACACACAGGGAAGAGTGGAAACCTATAGGGGAGATCTTTGCCTAGCAGTGGGACGATGTCACGATTAATCTGCCTAGCCTTTTCCCAACTACTTTGGGGTCGGCTTCCAGTGTTACCGAATGCAGCTGAATACCAGTATTTGCTTGCCTATCTGACCTCCACAACCCAGTAACTGGGTAATACGATACCCCTTGCCGCCCCTTGGTAAGACTGGTTGTCCGACTTTCGGGCTTCTGACCACCCGTAACGACTGTCAAAGAACCACGAATGACAGCCGGGACCAACGGCTTAACGTGCTTTCCGAGGCACGGAGGAGTCTCGGTATGTAAAGATGGTCACCCAACCCCGGCAAGCGTAGCTTAACCTGATAGATCGACCCGTGCGGCTGTTATTACTTAGCCACATGCTTCATGATACAGGTTGGTAAAAAAAAAACACAACACCTCACTTTATCAACCCCTAGCCTTATCAGGCTCAATCCTCAAACTTCGTTCATGGAAAAAAATGCCCGTTAACAGTACGGCCACGAGTTGACCCCGCTATAGCCAGGTTAGCTCTAGTTGCGTGTGACCACGCCTGTACTATACTGTTCCTTTATAATAATAACATACCATCACGCCTGTATTCCCTGAAGGGTAAAGCAGAGGTGTACTATTGAAGAACTTCATATCTAAGCAGTTTGAAAACAAAATCCCGTGAACACAATGACCACATCTGTTACCGCCCCGGTTCTATGCTGCATCAGAAATAGTCCTTATGGTGTATAGATATGAACTTCTTCGATGGTACCTATAGAACACTAGTGTTCCTTTATTTAAAACGAAATTCGTCTTCTTTATCTACCCTAGTTTACCAAGTATTATATCCTTATTATTTTGAATGTGAGGACTGTGTGGGACTTTTTTTCCACCTTATTTTAATTAATGATTGTCAGCTTGAGTACTTTTTGCAGCCTAACCAAATGTCTTTTCGTTGGTAGTGTTCGTCGAGTCGTTCTAAGTTTGAGCTACACTGTCAAAAGCGTGTACCAATTTGACAGATCCATTCAAATCTGTTTTTTTTTTCAATTTACATGGTCCTTGCATGATATGACCAAGGTTATGTCTGGACTTTGAAAGAGACTGTGACCTGACTCCGCTATAGTCAGGTCAGCTCTAGGTGCGTGCGACCACGCCTGCACATTACAGTTTCTTTATCAGCGGTCACTGGCTCACCCTTAGCGGAGCTACGATAGGTCATGGACGATTACTTAGGCGCTAGCTATTGAAAGGGCTTACGTGTTATTGTTTTTAGTCCATTATGTGACATTGGGGTAATTGTAATTGTGAAGACTCAGCAAGTCGCAAATTAAAAGATTTCTCGATTTTAAGTAAGTAGGTACTAGGAGGTAGGTAGTCGTTGACCGCTTTAAATGTGTTTTGTGCATCCATTTCTTCTTCGAATCTTTAAAGTATCTTGAATTCACTTTCTTGAGTTTTATTTCTACAAATAAATAATTATATATAATACATTTAGAATCAGACTTAATTTAAAAGGAATATTATTTCAATGTCAAGAATAGATTGACTAATTTAACCCTAAATAAGGGCCAGGCCATAGGAAGACCTGGATGATAAATGCTTTTTCAACACACTTGCTCGTAAAGTGGCGCTTATTGACCCGCTTTTAGGTTCATAATGCTGTGTATTAAACACATGTGCTTATTACTTTATATTATCGCACTAGTGCGGTAATGTGCGCCACAGTTAATTAGTCTGGATTTGGTCGCGACTCGCCAAAAGCAAATAACATTGAACTTGCCTGGGAATTTCTACGCGTCACTGATTAAATACGCAATAAATAGGATACACGTATTATCACACCCACTTTTAAATCCTATGCGGGTTTCTTGACTTGGATGGATTTTAAACTTTTACAAACGTCAAACGATCGACCATAGGCGACCGACATCCTTTTTTATCTCGTCTTAATTTATTTTTTAATTGAAATGCCAGTGATTGACATAATAAATATCGACTATTTGTCTATTGATTTTTTTTCGGCTAAGATTTTCAAGATGCTGTTGGATCTAGCCCGCGTAGTAATGTCGTAGGTCTATACGTAACATGGGGACCCCTCAAGTTTTAGAATATTATATTATTTTAATACTGAACTTGTTACGACTCATTACGAATACCTTCAAAAACAGCTCGGGTTGGCGTGAATTCGAATCAACATATTGCCCAACGTCGTCATTCAATACCGAATGTCAAAAGGAAGACTGTTTCTGGGAATTGAAACTCCAATCATATCCGCTTCAAGTGGTCTTAAATCCTCCGAGCTAACTAGACGAATTCAATATTTCGTTATCTTATATTTCGTTACTCGTCGAAATACAATTTATGTTTTTGTCCTTGAAATTCAACATGTCCGAGGGATGAAGTACGAGCAGAGAATATGAGCTACACCAGGAATCATCAATAAGTTTTATATCGTGTTCATATAAAAAAAATATGACTCGTGATCCGTTTGGAAGACGTTATCTATTAGCAACCAAGAATAAAAGATGTTCAAGGACCTTGCGTATTTTTGTTTCTTGGAAATCGATCATTTCGTTCTGTATAGTAGTTAAACATTCTGTATAAAAGCTAAAACTACCTAGCTCTATTACTCACAAAACATTTGCAACTTCATGCGGCTTGCGTCTCGCGTCGTCCGTTGTCAAGTCGACGCCAGAAAATACAAAGCGTGGACTTAATTCAATTACTCAAATTTTTTTTATTAGGTTTTTGTTGTAAATTTTACTGTTAAGGTACTTAAAGTAGGTACGTACAAAATAGGTCGGCGGTCCGGATGCGGACCGTGGTCCGCCATTTGGTAACTCCTGAGCTACACCATCTGTGAACCCGTCTCGTATTATTGTAAAAAAAAAAAAAAAATTGCTTATGCTCACCAAATACCTACCTGTATTTGGTGAGCATAAGCAATTTTTTTTATAAACCTTGATATACCAAACGTGCGTAGGTACCCGAGCGTGCTAATGTTTTTTAAGTCTTCAATATTTTTATCAAATTTATTTCGATTATAGTTTGTAATTACGCGTTTTGCAACGTGTGCACAATTTTATTGTATTCATATCTTGTTCGTTTTCACGGTTTAATATAGGAACATATTTTAATGTTTTTTTTATTATTTGAAAGGTACTCAATATAAAAAATACTGATGAAATTCTACTAAAATAATCGTAACATCGATAGCACCTAAACTTAAAGATCGCATCTCTAAACCATAGACGATTTCTAGCGGCCATTGTTGTTTGGCAAATTTTGAAACGCGACATGGCAGTATGGAATTAGTAAGTACTATCATGGCAGCATGGAGTTTGTATTTAATAGAAATTAACTTTGAATACTTGGAACTATAAATAGTATAGTATGAATTATCCAATACTATTTAATGAGCATTCTCTATTTTCACCCGAGCATAGATTTGCGCTATTTTTAATGTCATCAAAGAGACTTTGCCTTCTATGTTCTATGTTATAGGGTTTGGTTTCCGCACTTAGTCCTTCAGCTGGATCATTGTGGATGGGTAGGTACTTCTTGCCCTTTTTATGCCTACTGTGAAAATAATAAAATATGATAAATTAACATAATATTTCATCAAATTATATATTTACCACTACATATTATTCTTAATTTGCGTATTTAAAATATTATTTTGTGTTTATTATATTTTTAAATAGGCTGTTCAGCAGTTTTGTCAGTGCCTTTATTTACACCTGCGCGCTAGCGGAAAAACAAAACCAGCGCGCCATTCTCCATAAATATTTTTTATCGTTTTCGTTGTGTGGTTACTTATATTATCAAAAATACGAAATTTAAAGTATTGTTACCAACCGACGCGCGACGTAGAAAAGTTTACGTAGTCAGTACCTGGCAAAAAAGGTCAATTGAACTTTATAAATCTAAATGTATCATGTCTGTAGTTACGTTATTGTAGCATAAGTTCTTACAACAAGTCTGTTTTTTTCCTCGCACGTTTACACGTCAATCATATTATTAAAAACTAGGTGCAGTCGGCGTTTCCTATCTGACTAATCAGAGAAGAAAGGCCGAAACAAATTCAGAGGTCGCAACTCCAGACATAATCTTGGTCAGATCATGTGAAGACCATTTAGAATGATGTCTGGACTTTGAGGAAAGAACCACACAGATTCTGTGAACCGGTCCAGTCAGTGCACGCATTTGTCAGTCATGAATTCATGAGATTCACACGGACCTGGGAAGTATGGTATAAAAGGGAAGAAGCCTGTATTTAGCAGTGGGTGGAACAAGGCTGCCCATGGTGATAATGATGAAGGGCCATACGATATTTTTTCAAGTCAATTGGCACGTCTATGCGATAATGCGATTGACATTATTTTCTGGTAAGGTATTTTTTCTTGTGGTGTCAGAGTTTTTATGCCGCCCGTGGGCCTCTGACTTGGCTTCACATGCCGTCGAGATATCTCTCAGGCATGCCGGTTTCCTCACGATGTTTTCCTTAACCGTTTTTGAAGGAAGTCATAGTCACACGTCATATGACATAATTCGCACATGAATCCTAAAAGTCAGAGGTAAGTGCCTTTTTTTTTCTTTTTGTTTAGGAAATTATCAAATAACTTCTCCCACTCTGGGCGGAGCGGGAGGGCGTGTCAGACTCTTACTTACTAAAACCCACCCGTGGGCCTTCAGTTGCCTGAGGTGCGCGTGGAACACAACGCGCCGTCGACCCGGGTCTGGTCCTTATCGGACGGCGAGCTACACATTGCTCACCATCCGCAGGCCCGCGCCGAGGGCACGAAATTTGCCTCTCCCTCACGCGTTGCGCCTCCTCCTTCGCGAGCATTACTGCTTCGCAGAAGGAGTTGACGGCCTCCCATCCCATGCCCAAGAGGTGCGTGCCTTGGGTTGGAACGTGAGACCTATGATTTGGCAGTCACGCCACTAGGCTATCACTGCTATACTTTTAAGGTTAATATATTAGGAAACAGGAGCTCGCAAGGTACCTATTAGCACTCTGATTTAGGTACAGACGCCAGCACGTCAACCTACTACAATCTGTCAAATTTCTTTAATAGATTTTCAACTTTATTACTAAAGTATAAGGTTCAAAGTTGATTAGGAAAATTTGACAGTATCGGGTAGGTTGATCTGCTGGCGCCTGTACATCGAAATGACCGATGCCTATTTTGCAAAAGAATCTCATACATCTCAGCAACTCGTGTTTCAAAAACACTTGCTACAACATTGATATCAGTAATACAAACAAAATCCTTCTTGTGAGATAGTTGATGATCTAAAATAATAGAGCAGGTGATAATATTCCCACGAACACAATGCCAGTGACTGGGGTAATAGTGTCCTGATGTGTAACTGCAGTCTTAGTCCGATGAATCAGGGCCGGTCCGAACTTTGCGCAACAGCCTGCGCAATAACAATTTTAGGGACCAAATGGTGACAAGAGGCGAGTGTGTGTGAGAAAACATGCGCGGAAGTTCGCAGAGCCTATGTTCAGACCGGCCATGGTTACTCGGCTGTATGTACACTGCGTAGTCTACTTTGCAGCTTATTTATTATATTTACGTTGTGCATTCTATTCATACATAAATGTGGAAGAAATTGTCAGCGTGTATGTTTGCTGCATATTTTTTACGGCTGCATTTGGTGTACATTTAGATATTTTTTGGCAGAAATATAGGTAGGTATAGACTAGGTGGCTTAGGAAGTTACATTTTACGATTAATACATTTTCGATATTAATTTAAAAAAGTCCCCTTTTGATCTCCATCCAACTTGATTGATTCTAATTCTTTGTTGTCTACCATTGCAATAATATTTTTCTACATAAATACATAAACTCGAGCGTCCTTTCCATGGACCCCCATGGAAAGGACGCTTGAGTTTATGTAGATACTTTCTTGTTTAAAAACACGTTGTAAGCAAATTAAATTTATTTTTGATTTTTACGATAGTTTCCTCTTTTATTATGTTAAACTTTATCATTAAAATTTATTCTTAAACTACTCTTCGTAAATGTAACTGCTTGAGCACATTTTTTTTGTTTAATTAATATAATAATAATATAATCTATACATAGCCTGCGATTCTCCATACAAATGTATTCCCCTTTTTTCTTCATGAATAATGCCTCTTAAGCAATAATTATTTTTTTTCATAAAATTTAGGCCTGCTGTAGACACGTCCCTATTATTTCCGTTTTTTCGGCAACTTATTGGTAAAGAAAATATGACCTTCCAAAAATTACAAAAAATGCCCAATTTATACCACCGTGATTAGAGGACTACCAGACAGATTCGAAAGTTTTTAACATAAAAGAAAATGATAGGAACCTAGACATACTTTTCCTTAAAATTTAAAAGTAAAAAATAATTAAATCTGCTCAGTTTTCGAGGAGAAAAAAGAGGAATACGAAATGTCGATTTCGTCAAACTGTTTTGTGATATAATCGGTCTGAGCTGCAGCTGTCCCTTTCGCACTCTACGGGGGCAGACTTGAGGTAACACAACGGCAATAGTTTCTTCAAATACCCATTCTTTAAATTCCTCGCAGGCCCTGTACCCTCTTAAAACTTAAAGCAAAAACTTTGTACCCCTTTTTAAGGCTCGTGCAGACCAGCGCGACGCGACGGCGCGACGCGTCTCGAACAATACAATTTCTAAGAAAACTACACGGTATAACAATAACCGGTGTTGCGTCGCGCTGTCGCGTCGCGCTAGTCTGCACGAAGCTTAACGAAAATGACGCGGGCGGAGGAGTATGACATTTGGCACTGTTAAAGTTTATATGAGAAGGAGTGCAGAAAATTAATAATTTTTATATAATATGCATTCGAAATAAATTAATAAAAGAAACAACATTACACACACTACGATGCGTTTGACACACACACTCTTTTGTTTATGGTTAGATAAAGATACTAATATCTTTATCTTACCATAAACAAAAGAGTACTAACTAACCTAACTTAGAATAATGACATGGCAGCATGGAATTAGTATGTCCTATACATGGAATTAATATGAATTATCCTAAACTATCCAATCAAACTTAAAATTTCAATGAATTGTGAAAATGAAATGTTGCTAAATTGAAGAGTACAATTGTGACGTAACATGACAACTGAAGTGACAGGTTTGTCGGTTAACCAGACTCCTTTGACAGCCCTCTCGTCTCGTGGTTACTTCATTAATATGTAGCCTTCTACTTTGGTATTCGGCCTAAGAAATATTTTCTTCTTAGAAAAAGGCTCTAGGGGTCTAAGTGAGTGCGTGGCTAGTAGTTATAAAGTAGAAGAAATGATTAAAGTACGATGTCAGGAGCCGTTAGACCGTAGCGCGCCTATATTTTTCCCAAATATACGCTGGTTAAATATTTATGTGTGATAAATATTAATATCCCGAGATGCTAGTTTATCTAGGTCCTAGGATAAATACTGTCACTACGGCAGTATATTCATTAAATATGTAGTAGTTTGGATACCAATTTTAACTTTTAATATTCAGAACGTGTATGAATATTTTATCAAAGATGGCGGCTTTTTTAACGTTAGCTATGCCTAAGATGTAAACTTAGGTGTAGGTACAAAATCAGTTTCGTTGTTGTCCTTTTGGTACAAATGAAGCCCCAATATTTTTCATACAAAGACACTATAGTAACATACCTACCTACATCAGAAATTATGCTACCTCGAACATGCTAACTAAAATGACGAAAATTCGCGCTCATTATTTTTAACTTCCATTTTTTTTACTTTTCGCCAGTCACGGTAGTTAATCTTAGTAATTCATAAAAACATGTCGTGATTTCGCTTCATTATACATGAGTGGCCATAATGCCAATGGGAGACACGCGAAACAAAATGGAGTCAAAACTGGACTATTGTGAGAACGGCTTACCGTGGCTTAAACCGACTTTACCGGCGATTCAGAGGCTGATAACATTTTAGTATCACTTAAGTTTAGGTTGGATTTAGTGCTACTAAAATTAGCACTTAGTGTAATGAAATTTTATAGAGGCATTGTGATTAATATATACGATAAAATATATGCCAACTACGTACCTACTAATTTATTAAATTGACTGTAAGTTTGTAATTTACTTTTCACTTCAAAGACGCCTCTGGGATAAACATGATTTTATTTGAAGTTTCTTCAGGCACAATTTTTAAAATAAGTACTCTTCTACGTTGTTTTTTTAAAATATTATTTTATATTCTATTAGCCGCGCCCCGCGGTTTCACCCGCATAAGTCTCGATCCCGTGGGAATATCAGGATAAAAGTATTCTTTGCCCTAACTCAGGTCATGATCTACTCATTTGCTGAAAATCATCTAAATCCGTTCAGCCGTTTTAACGTGAAAGCGTCACAACGTAATTAGGATTATAACTAGCTGCACCCCGCGGTTTCACCAGCATAAGTCTCGATCCCGTGGGAATATCGGGATAAAAGGTCTACCCATGTGCCAAATTTTATCCAAATCCGTTCAGCCATTTTGGCGTGAAAGCGTAATAAACAAACATATAAACATACAAAAAATCTAATCTTTTTTCTTTATAATATTAGTTTAGGAGTTTAGATGAGCCCAGTAGGTGGCCACGTTAATTGCGGCATCAGTGGTATTCTTTAAGTCGTCCAAGAGGTACAGGTGAACGGACACTTAAGACACGCCAGCAAGTGGGGCATGGTCTGATCAGAAGCACTGCACTCGCACTGGGTGTTGAATGGGTCAGTAATCCCCCACTTCGACAAATAAATTGTGTCTGCAGCGGCCTACTTGGGTACGCAAAAATAAGAACTAAATTCAAAAGTCATTTATTCAAACTAAGCTGAGAATCAGCACTTTTCCAACGTCAAAATTACATAAGACAGTCCCCCAAAACGCCCACCCTTCACCATTTCCTAGTGCTTTAGCTGGGAAGAAGAAGTGGCGGAACAAACTCCCCAGCAGTATTATTAAAATCAAATATTATTATTCATATCATCTTATTAAGATCATAAAAAACACAATACATAATTTAGAGTTCGAATTGTGATTTTGGCGATGATTTGCTTAGAATTAGAAACAAAGTGACTTTACTGTCAAATTCCGTAAAAAGAAGTGAACCAGAGAGAGGCAGAATAATATTATTATCATCAGAATCATCACCTCACCCGAAATACGTCCACTGCTGGACATTGGCCTTCCCTGAGCACCGCCACTTCGAACGGTTCTGTGCGTCCCGCATCCAGCGGATTATTTAATATTATTATACTAAAACAATTGACTACTAAGTTCGCTATGAATTAAAAATAACAAGCCAACTACACAGTGTACACTAATCCCAAGTTCTATCGATCAAAGCCGGAAACCTTTTGGCCTAGGATAGGCAATGCAATACCCGAGAGAACCATTTACTTGCTAGCCTAAAGGCATTCCAGTTACACAGAACGTGTGCCACTGATTCCGTTTCAGCAAGTCCTATTGGTACGTCGTCTGTAGATGTGGTATAAATACATAATGCTGTAGCATTTTTCTATGTATAATTAGTTAATATAAAAAAAACATGGTACGAACGTCGTAAATGTTAAAGATTCTGTGAGATGGTGGATGAAAGATATTGAAAGTTATACTTCTCCATTGATTGGTTTCTTATCTTTACATTGTTTCTTCAATTTTGTCAATTTCTCGTGTTCCATTCGATATTATGTTTTTTTAAATGTACCTGTACAACGCCTTAGATTTATTTGAATGTTAAATAAATAGGTATATAGTAAGTTAATCTCATTTCATTCTGCCTCGCCTTTTGCAGCTCTGTTTGCAGCTGAATACCAGTATTTTACATGGAGCGACTACCTATCTGACCTCCACAACCCAGTAACTGGATAACACGATACCCCTTGGGTAAGATTGTTAGACTTTTGGACTTTCTGACGACCCATAACGACTGTCAAAAATCCACGAATGACAGCTTGGACCAACGGCTTTACGTGCTTTCCGAGGAACGGAGGAGTCTCGGCATGTAAAGATCCATCCACGGGCCAACCTCGGCAAACGTAGCTTAACCTGATAGATCTACCCGTGCGGCTGTTATTAGGTACTGTGGCGCTGGAGGGACGTCACTCGACAAATTTGTGTGTGCGGGAGTGTGTGTAAGAGGGAGCCTGCACAACAATGATATTTCTATACTCTTATATTGTGTCCTATACGATTATTTTAAGTTCAATATAATCTTTAAATAATAAGTGCGTTATTATTTAAAGTAGCAGTAGTATTATGTAAAGCACAGTTCGATATTCTACAATTTTTTCATCTAACAAAAACCACATTCCTTTTTTATTTAAAATACAAATTGTCAGAATGTTCGAACGCTATTTTCTTCACAGCCTGTACAACATAAGGTTGCTTATTGAATAAAACCTTACAGTACTTAGCCACGAACTCCTCCGTCTTCCTTGTGGCGGAGCCAACACCTAAATGACGACGCCTATTAGATGGATGAAATTATTATGCACCTCCATATCAATGGTATACAACCTCCTTGCGAAAAAATACTCGACATACAAACTTCTTGTGCAAATAGCTCCTCGAGATTTAAGATTTCTAAATGTTAAGTAGGAGTTAGGATATCCGTAGTTAATATAAGTAGTTCTTAGGATATCCCCCTTCATTGTGCGTGGTCCGACACGCCCTTGTCTTTTATACAGGGTTAAATTAAATTGGTTAGCTGAACTCCGCAGACGTGATGGTTATCGAACTATCGATATCTAAACATTATATATTATTATTTTATTGTGTTTAGATATCAATACCTATCGCAACTGCGTAGTCTCGCTAACTAATTTATTATGACCTTTTATAGCTAAACGCCCAAATTAGGTCCGCGGGGTCACTAGAATAGAATAGAGTTGTGAATACGATTGTGTTTAACATTCTTTTCGATTAAACTTATTTTTGGGTAAGTATGGAAGGTTTTGTCTCTAAATATTTATCTAAGTGGACAAAATGTATGATTTTGTTTGTATAATTTTGTTAGAACTGTTATACATATTGTTATAAGGTTTTGTTTCCCGACTTATGTAAAAATTATGATTACAGATAAAAGTAATAATATACTTGTAATACCGATGTTATTCCAGATACAAATTCTTTTAATGAACCCCTTGAGATGTACGAGTATCTACATATTTGCAAGTCGTTTGAAAAATATCTCGTGTTTCAATCAAAAGAATCATTAATTGTAACTTGTTCTCATTGAAGATCACATTCGTAACGAAACCAATACAGAATGATCCATTTTCATTTCCGCATTTTTCATTAAATGTATTTTTAACTGACTTCAAAAAGGAGGAGGTTCTCAATTCGATTGTAAACTTTTTTTTGTGAGTTCTGCGATTACTCCGTCAATTATGAATTGATTTTGATGATTCTTTTTTTGTTTGGCAGGTTATACCGTTGGTCAGTCCCATATAAATTTTAACTAACTTAGCTAGTATTTTTCCCACTAATTCTATGTGGATAATGTAATCGTATAAGTTCCTGTCGCTGTTATTATTTATAGCAGGTATATAATTATAATTATGTCGTTTGCTCTACACATAAACACGTATGCAAAAAATTCGAATACCACTACCTCTTATATATAATATAGTACCAAACGTTTAAAAGATTATTATAACAATTTACGCCTTTAGAGTAAGACAAAAAATATAGTTTTTAAACCGACTTCAAAAAGGAAGAGGTTCTCAAATTCGACTCCATGTTTTTTTCTAGCCTGCGCTATCTCATTCCTAGGCAAAACCCTACCTCCATTCCTTCCATCTTTCATTAGACAAAATATTAATTATCATGTAAGTATATTTAAAGGTTTCCAAAGCATGAATATAATCTCCTGTATTTTCCAGAGTGAACCCAAATTTTTGAAATACTTTCTTAGAAACAGTTTCATCTATATAACAAGCAAGAACATGTTTGCAACTGCTAAAGATATTTAAGCATGCCTGTTTAGCAGTAGGAAGATGTTTGTTTTATGAGCTGATGATGAGCATCAAACTTTCCACTGATCGATGCATTTAATCGAGTGTGAAACTATTTGGCATCCAAGTATGCGTTTGCGCCATTACTCGCTCGATATAACAGCATCCTAACTATCGTCTTTAAATAGTTATATCTGGTTAAATCTAGCGTCAAATGTTGTATATACTCGTAGTTGTTTATATACGTATGCAGAACAAGCCCTGTTTACTGGTCTAGTAGTTTTAAATCTGGTACTTAAGAGGGAACAGGGTGTGCGATTCTCCAAACAAATGTATTCTCCTTTTTTCTTCCTGAATATAAATATGTCTGCTGTAGCCACGTCCCTGTTATTTTCTTTTTTTCAGCAACTTATCGGTAAAGAAAATATGACCCTCCAAAAATGCCCCATTTTTACCGCCGTGATTAGAGGAGTACCAGACAAATTCGAAAGGTTTTTAACATAAATGAAAATGATAGGAACGTAGACGTACTCTTTCTTAAAATTTTAAAGTAAAAAATAATTGAATCGGTTCAGTTTTCGAGGATAAAAAAGAGGAATACGAAACGTCGATTTCGTCCATTTTTTGTGAAATAATTGGTCTGAGCTGTAGCTATATGGTGCCCTATCGCACTACGGGGGCAGACTTGAGGTAAGAAGACGGCAATAGTTTCTTCAAATACCTGTTTTTCAAATTCCTCGCAGCCCCTGTTCCCTCTTAAAGGATTAGGTCTAGAAGCAGGCAAAGTGTCTCACCAACAAACCAAGTGTCTCACCTTTTACTCGCCCTCCGACTCTAAAGACGTTTAGAAACTGACGGCTTTGAATGGCAACCGTGACATAAGTAATGCGTACAACGCACTTACGGCGCGCCACGAATTTTATTGGACTGCTGTCGTCGCGGGCGGTGATTCGGTGCTCTGTGTTGTCAGCTAATTCTTAGTGGAGATTGTGGGTAAGTGAAATGATATTAGGCTGGTGGGATATATCGGACTGAATACGGCAAAGAGTTGATGTGTGGGTACTTGAAATTCTAAAATGGTCATCTATTTCTGACGCTGACACTTCAATAACCACAGTACGTTCACCTCTGGAAACTTCCTTCGGGAAAACACGTAGAATGTTTATATATTCCAGAAGTTCTCCCAGCATTCTTTCCTTACCTAGTCTGTTGACATTGCAGACTTGAAAAATAACGTAGAAAGCATGTTCCTGAATCGTAAAAGTCAGTGTTTTCATGGCTTAGATTTGTTATGTAAGTACCAATAAGGTTGATGTTAGGATTCATCTCGCGTACACGTCACATGCGGGATTTTCATTACAATATTGATCGGTGTGTAGGGGTGGCAGATTTTTATCTGAGTGTATGAAAGTTTGGTAGCTAGTTTTATGTTAGGTGTGCAATTTCCTTGACAAGGTATCCCGCGAAATTAAAATTTTGCTACGTTTTTTGGCAATTTGCAGGACAACATTAGGTTATATGTTCATGTAAATATGATTCGCGGCCGTATCAAATATTTATTTATAGAATTATAATCATCAATACCTACAACTCTCTTAGTTAACATTACCCTATTGAATGACTATTTCATGAAATCATGACATCTGAGGTCAATTCTAACTTAAGAGTTGTTGCTGATTCTAATGAAGATTATAATTCTGTACATCCATATTTGTTACGGTCTTGAATCATATTTTAATCAACATACAACCTGACACTGACCTGCAAATTGCAAAAAAGTAAGAAAAATTTAATTTCTCGGGCTACTTTTGTGTATTCGATCCTTTTGATTCTCTGCACTCAAAAATTCAAAATATTTTTATTTCATATAAACCTACATGGGCACTTATGAAACGTCAGAAGCTAGGTGCACGGTTCCAATTGGTTGTTTCCTATGTAGAAGAGCCGGCAAGAAACTCCACTTAAGGGGGTCCCCCTTTAGTAAGCAAAAGTCTCGAATATAAGTGTTAGATATTCATGAATGTTCAAATGTTTAGTAAAGTTGATTTGTAAATGATCAATATCAAGTTCTTCACTAACTATTCTACACTACCTACGTCCCCGTTGTATTGAAACTGTAAAATATTCCTACAAATGCAGCAGTTTTTAGCTCAGCCTCTCCGCCGATATAAATTGAAACGAAATCGAAAATCTTATTCCGAGTCGACAAATCCTTTCGCCAACCCTATCAATATCGCATCCAATACGGGAGATATAAAATTTTAACAGACCGCTTTGGGACGGTTTCTGAAGCGACTGCACGGCAAATATGTCGGAATAACACGGGTTTACATTTTACGTCC
Organism: Xanthia icteritia; assembly: GCA_949128155.2. Lineage (NCBI taxonomy): Eukaryota > Metazoa > Arthropoda > Insecta > Lepidoptera > Noctuidae > Xanthia > Xanthia icteritia. The sequence goes on along the minus strand of OX421947.2, from coordinate 15,461,535 downwards.
GGTATCGACCTCCCTAACCGGGAAAGTATTCTTCTCGTCTTGGCTCGAGTTGTATAAAGAAAGAGAGAAAGAAAAATATTTTGTTTGGGATAACCACAGCAAATACGAAAAAAAGGAGAATTTAAAACAAACAATTTTTTTTTTCTAATAAACGATTACAAAAACAAACGACCTATGCAAGGCCAAAAAGGCTCCTATCTTCTATCTCAGCCTAATGCTACGATATTTAAAAAATAAATACCGCAGAGCCGGTATTCTGATAGAGCCCGATATAGGATCGGTATGACAATACCCAATGTGTTCAAGTAAAGCAGCCAGTTGATATCAAAGCTGACTGCATCATTATGCTGAGACATTTCAGCTAGGGATAGCACAACAACATGGTACAATAAATCTTTTTTTTTATATTATTATTTATAAGTACAAAGTATAGTAGTAAAAAACCGGTTAAGTGCGTGTCGGACCACGCACAATGAAGGGTTCCATAGTTGCGATGAATTTATCTCAAGAACAAACTTAACACTAGTTGAAAAATATGTTTTTGCAACTGCAAATGTAAGTTGGTCGATTATTACTCGTTAGCTTGTAAAGCCTTAGCTGTGATAGTTTACCTTTTAAGTTAGTTAAATTTTTATTTTTTTAGTATACCCATGCCAAATTACAACTTTCTAGTACGAACTGTCTCTGAGGTTAACCACGGACAGATAACGGATGAGCAGATGAGCTAAAGAACAGACAGACGGATATGGCGAAACTTTATAGTTTCGCCATGTTTGTTTTTTTTACTTTTTGTGTTCCTTGTTGACTACGGATCCCTTATGCTGCGGATAGAACACTTTACTGTCTCCCTAGAAGCTCATAAAGCATCCTTGAGGTACCTACTATTGGTTGGTTGACGCGCTTGTCAAATATGAGATGTTGCGCGGACGTAGAGCAAAAACAGCGTTAATGTGGAAAAGCATATTTTGTTTAGCCCCGCAAATTCTTAACAAAATCCCAAAGCAAATTAAACAGTTAAATTTAAATGGGTTTAAAAAGGAGCTTAAAGAGTTACTATGTAATAAGTGTTATTATAATATAAACGACTTTTTGAATGACACTTTGACATCCTAATTTAATTGTAATCTCTCTTTTATAACAGATAGCTTGACATTACATTTCGAAATTGACTTATTGATATTTTTTTTAATTATTATTTATTTTTTGACATATTGTCTTTGACACTGACATGCCTCTTATTGTAACATTAATAATTTTATGTCATGGTATCAATTCTAACCTAATATTTATATTTTGCATTGTAATAATTTATTATGTTTACCTGATATTTGCACGCCCCATGTGGCAGAATGTGATGAGACTTTTATGTTATTTGAGACCTTGTATTGTACCATGTTCGGATAAATAAATTAATTTGAATTTGATTGTTATACTTGTTAACTAAAGGCTAATTGTAATAAGGTCAAATCGAATTGATCTCCTTCCATTCTAGCCGTAACGTAAGTAAAACCGATCAACATAAAATAAAAAATATACTTAATGTATAGCAACTCATATTTGTATTCGTGAGTTTTTGACATCAATTTCAGAGGTTTTTATCTCTAAAATACAGTTCCTACCTATAAGTATCTGGGTGTTCAGTGATGGTGAAAATCCACCATAATTTCTTACCTGAAATTCCAAGCATAATCCATTTATAAAATTGTATACACCGTTAAAGAAAAACGGACGATTCATATTCCATTTTGATACTAACCCCGGCGCCTCTTGAATGAAAATAAAAGTCTCCCAATTTTATATACAGGGTTATATGTAGGAATCTACGTTTAACTTGTTGGTAAACATTGTGCCATGTTTAACGTTTTACAAGGGCGAGCCAGATTATGTAACCCATGTTTTAAAACTATTTGTAATATACAGAAAAAAAAACTTTTATAGTTAGGTTGATTCGAATATACCTGGCCGACATGTTTGAACATTTACAATATTAGTTTGCAGACAAGCGAAAAAGTATTAATTTTTTCCGAAATATTGGTTAGCTTTATGAAACAAAGACTGTATTATAGACAATTTTATAGTGCTTAAATCAATGTCATAAAATAAAATTTAAGTATACATGGTGTGTCAGTTAGCTGCATTCAATTACTTAGCTACTAGTCTTTTATCACTAGTATCGGTAGCAATCTTACATAATAATTATGTTTGAAATCCTTTATTCAGATCGGATACACTAAAGGGCTCACCGTTGGAAGACGATAAAAATGTCGCGGTGCTTACGTGAATTTTCCGTGTGCATGTGTGCGTGCTTCAAGGCGAAAAGCTATGGCTGTAATATTCATTCATTAGTGACGGCCATCTGTCTTACTTATAGGGATGGGCGTACGTTATCGATAGACGATTTAGTTGTAATTATATTACATTATTTTTGACACTTTCATTTTATCGTTATAATGGATTGTTTATGTTCGTAGGTAATGATTACACTTTTCGTTTCAGTAGGTGTTTGAGTTCGGTGGTATTTTTGTGTTGTGACAGGGTAAAAAACCGGCCAAGTCGGACCCGCACATGAAGGGTTCCATTACTTTATCTATTTTTTATTAAAGCTTAAATTTATGTCATTTTAATAATCATAACAAAAGGTTTTTTGTTATTCAATTAAAATCTATATTTTAATATTTATTTACTTTAAATTTAACCATCAAAGAATAATGACTGAATGAAATCAAAAACCCAATAAATTTTATTGATTAATTAACTTAAAAGTTTCTGAATATAAATTCAATTTCTAAAGCAAACAGAAAATAAATGGAACGTTCCATTTTACCTGATTTACAGCTGTGGTTGAGGCGATGGAATGTTTTCATTCGTTAGCGGGCTCAAGTACCTAGTGCACTGGGTCATGCGGACTATGTCCCACTTCCCACTACTGAAATAACTTTGGGGTTCGGGATTTTTTAAATGGTTATGTTTGGTGAAATTGTAGTTGAATATTTTTGATTGGAGAGAGATTTGGACTTTCGTTTGTCGTAAACTACCTACTACGCACCGCACATAAACCTATTCATTTCGATTCATCGTTTTAGAATTTATTAAGTACTACGAGCTTTTTACATGTGTCTTTTTTTGGTTAACTTTTTATTTAACTTCATTAATATGTCTTCCGTATATACGAGTACGTAGGTCAAATGGAGAATTGTGAAACATTCATGAATAGTCTTCTGTCTATATGATATTCCATTACATAAATGTTATTTTGTTATTAATTAATATTGTGAGTACAAACTGACGAAATAACTATTGAGGAATCTGCGTGTATACCACACAATACAATTACAAAATTAAACACACATCGCCTCACTTCCATAATTACGATGTAACGGAATTTATATGACAATGCGTGCTAACGAAGCAATCGATAAATAAGTCGATTGTGCACATCACTACTCGTCGCAGTCATCGCGTCGAATATAATCTCACCTTTTATTGCTGGCGCGCGACAAGAATGCGTAAACAAAAATTCCCGCTATTCCACCAATTCGTGGAATTGGACCGGGATCATTTGGGGGTATCCCGGGATGGCCTTGCCACGTCCCTAATAGTCCATTCCCTAGGACATTCCAGTCGACCTGAGCTAGATTATGCTGGTATTACACGAGCAATAACTGCGATGTGTAAGTGCCAAATTGTCATGTTTAGCATGATTTTATCGTGTGCGAAGATTTTGGCTTCAGGTTTAGTGTTGATCACTTAGAATTGGAGATTACAGAGTAAGCTTTTCTTTTATTGGCCAATTGGTTTTTCTTTTACCGTCTAGGTGAAACGTCAGCTTACGTGAGATAATTTTAACACGAACTGTCTGCCAAACGAACTGTATTTTCTGCCTTCGTTTTTACACACAAAGCTCCGTAAGAAGTACCTTATAAAACATTCATACATTTGCCTACAAAACCGCTTCTTGTCATTTTCTGTGCTATTTGTTGTTCGTGCCATTCAAATAAATCGTTCCGTCATTAGTGGGCCGCTAATGAGGGAAGAAGCCGAGTCGTCTTAAAATATGACATGCTTTCATAACGTGACACTGCGGATGAATGCTCTGGAATGGTGCCCTTTTCTTTAGTAAAGGAATTAACAGGGGATTATGAAAGGCTTAAGAGGGAACAGGGCCTGCGAGGAATTTGAAAAATAGGTATTTGAAGAAACTACTGCCGTCGTTTTACCTCAAATCTGCCTCCGTAGAGTGCGATAGGGACAGACCGATTATATCACAAAAAAATTGACGAGGTCGACGTTTCGTGTTCCCCTTTTTTCTCCTCGAAAATTGAGCCGATACAATTATTTTTTTCATATTTTTTTTAAGAAATACTATGTCTAGGTTCCTATCATTTTCTTTTATCTTAAAAACTTTTGGAATTTGTCTGGTAGTCCTCTAATCACGGCGGTAATGATAGGGCATTTTTTGGTGGGTCATATTTTCTGTCCCAATAAGTTGCTAAAAAAAAGGAAATGACAGGGACGTGTCTACAGCAGACCTTGATTTTATGAAAAAAAAAAAGATTGTTCTAGAGGCAATAATCAGGAAGAAAATAGGGGAATACATTTGTATGGAGAATCGCAGGCCCTGTTCCCTCTTAAGCAGCTATGTAGACTACAGACTTCAAATACATAGGTTTGACTTTTGAAAATGGGATAATTACTATGAAAATGGCAGTTGGATCAAGCTTAATATATAATATTAATCCTTTAAATAAAGCGTTGAATATAGCTTGGTTTTGCTTTGTGTAAGTAGTAAAGTGGTTTTTGGAAGATCCTAAAAATAATACCAATGAAACCGCCACAATTTTAGCAACGAAAAATAGACGTGTCTGTTTTTGGCACGCAACAGTGCAAGCTGGGGTAGACTGGCTCGTTAAAGGTTGAAAATATGTAGAGGTTTTATACATCATGATGTTTTGTCACTATCAGTGCTAACTGCTAATCATGTACCTAGGTGGGATCAAAAGGCTTTTTCGTCATCTCTTCTCGTAAATAAGTTGCATTCATATAACGCGACTAACAAAAAAAAAAGCAAATTAAAGGAGTTTATTTTATCTTTTATTCAGGACGTGTAAAACTGTTTACCTATTCTTTTTTCACTTTAAATAAAGCGTTTATATGTACAAACTTTTAAGTTTTTTGTACATGGCTATTTTACTCGTGCGAACACATACGAACACGCACGAACGATCCCGACCTTCCAAGTACTAAGGGAGCATGCAGACTGAGTGCGAGTTAGTCGTACGTATACGTACGTATAGTTCCGACGTCCGAAAACAATCCGAACTTGTTGGGATTTTTAGTGCGCTCAATGCGATATCACCGGAACACTACTATATTTGACGGAGAAAAACGTTTTCGACCACGATCATACGTTTACGCACAGACGCCAGCACATCAACCTACCCGAAACTGTCAAATTTTCCCAATGAACTTTGAACCTTATGCTTTAGATATAAAGTTGAAAATCTATTAAATAAACTTGACAGATTGTAGTAGGTCGACGTGCTGGCATCTGTACGATACAAATTCGTGACCAAAGTACGCGCGGCCTAACACTCTTTTTTCAAATACGGTTCCCTGATGCGTAGTAATATTTAGATGTAACCGTAAAACCAAACTGACGTATCTATTAGCGAGTTAGAACAGGAAATATAACTCTTCCGAAATTGTAACAAGGGTAGTTATAAATATCTGGAACAACACAGATGTTTGGTCAGCCATATTGGCAAGAGATGAATGCGCGTGCACACGGTTAAATGCCGGATATGTCAATAGAAACCATTGTTAGTTGTTTCAGATTTATGTTACAAGGAAATACGGTATTTATTAGCGAAACATTTGCATTTGAATATTATATTTTTTTCAGAATCTAACACAAAATTCTGTGATATTTCTGACCATCATTTCGAACTGACTGGTGCAGCAGGGTAGTTGCGTAACACACATAAATGACAATTGATCGCGATGGGTTTTTCATTTTGACAGTTCACCCACGTTCATTGCGTTATATGTGTTGCAGGATGATTTGACAATTCGAATTTTCGCGAAAAGCCTAGAGATACTGCGAAAACACGGATAATTAGACAATGGTGAAAACATTTCTGCGAGCAACTTGGAAGTAGCGCTCGCTCGGCTCGCGCGCGGTTTGTCACAGTTCTAACCTAACCTAACCTATTTCACCCAGTTCAAAATGACGAATCATACAATCTGCCGCAGAAATGTTTGCACCATTGTCTAATTATCCGTGTTTTCGCAATATCCCTAGGGTTTTCGGGAAAATTTGAATAATCAAATCATCCTACGACATATTGTCACCCTCCCCGCTAACTGTTGTATCTCACAAACTGACGTACTGACATTACCAACGTGTTCATAACTTTTTCATGTTTAAATTTTATGGCCTTGGCTTTAGGGCAACTACTAACTCAAAGAGTAAGTCAAGAGCAATATAAAAAAAAGTTATTAATTCATTACTCAAGCCACAGCTAATGACCGAAAAACTGTTGCCCTGGAAAAATATCAATTGCTAGTTAGGACAGTTAGCGGGGAGGGTGACGATATGTGCGTTGTTGAACAGACGAATTTTTAAAACCTATGAAGCAATGGATTAGCAATATCCTACAAAACCCTTGGATTGTGATTGAAAGTGTATTACGTAAGAAGGTTTTTTTTACCAATTAGGCCGGACTGATGAGGATGGACGAAGCCTTTGTCCATGGAAGCTGCAAATCACTATTCTACATATACTCAGTAGGTTACTTACCTACCACGTGTGGCATAACATAATTGTAAGAGTAGTGCACCTACTGACTGGATTCTATTGCTACCTTGACAAGGTTATTCTTACTTCGTGAGTTATTCTCATATGATTCGTGTAATTACTTACGACTAATAAAGCAAATTCCTCCTTAAATCTCATCCTCATAAAACAAGCTACTATTCCTATTCCTTCTCTGTCCATGCAGTAAGGTTGTGGAACTCACTTCCGCCTAGCATTCGTGATTTAAAAACTGTTTCACAATTCAAATATCGAGTAAAAGAGCATTACCTTTCCTCTCAACTGTGAGTATTTATATACCTATAGTATGTATGTTTATATATTTAAGCTCTATGTATTTATTTACGTATATGTTAATTTATATCGTTATACGTGTAGGTTTATTTCAATATTTTAGTTTAAGACTTCGCATATTTATATTTTTCTCTTCTTGTTCTCACACACTATTGTCTACATTTCTTTCTCATTTCTCCTGTCGCAGGTCTGCTGGAAGAATTTTTTTAAGAAATAAGCAGTACCTTTGTACTCATAATTATGATTATGTCTTATCTGTATCTATTTTTCTGTGTGTACATAAATAATAAAATAAATAAAGAAGACACAAATTGTCATACGATGAAAATTTTGCGTACAAAGCAATTCTAGTCCCTAAACCTATTCCGTAACACATTTTCGTAAACGATTAAAGACTAATCTGTTTTATTCTGACAGTTCAACAACAATCATTGCGTTATTTACGTTGTTGAGCAGATTTATTTTCGCACTTATGAAGCAATGGATTAGCAATATATCGTCGTGTATTACGGAATTACGGTACAGGTGTAGGGTCGTGCAATTATATTTAATTAAGTAACATTTCAATTCTAGCCAAGTCTCGTCCCAAAATAGATCAGCTTGTACGTTTCGTGGGTGGAGTAAATTGTGAGTCAGGAACTGTGACTAAGGACGATGGGCAAACAGCGCCCACCACTGTCTGGCAAGATTATTCATTATTACGAGAATGTAACTATACAAATAATAAGAATAGGTTACCTTGTCTTGAAAATTTTATTTACAGTCAATCTGCCTAGCCTTTTCTCAACTATATAGGGGTCGGCTTCCAGTCTAACTGGATGCAGCTGAATACCAGTATTTTACATGGAGTGACTGCCTATTTGGCCTCCACAACCCAGTAACTGGGTAATACGATACCCCTTGGTCAGACTGGTTGTCAGACTTTCGGACTTCTAACGACCCGTAACGACTGTCAAAGATCCATGAATAACAGCCGGACCAACAGCTTAACGTGCTTTCCGAGGCACGGTGGAGTCTCGGTATGTAAAAATGGTCACCCATCCACGGACCAACCCCGGCAAGCGTAGCTTAACCTGATGGAATCATCCCGTGCGGCTATTATTACTTAGCCACGAGCTCCTAAAAAAAATTATATAGAGTCTGAAATGAAAATGTCGTAATTAAATTATGATGAAAGCAAATGGCCCGTGACATCAAAACAATAACAACACCTTCTATAAAACAATTATCTACGTAAGTCATCGTTCTCTTGCCCTTATTCCTATTTATTTACGGTCCGCACAACATGTCTTCTTCCATACTTCTCCATCAGACGTCATCTCAGTAGTCACCCCCTTTCTAGCCATATCATCTTTCAGACAGTCCATCCATCGTTTCGTTGCTGTCCCCTACTTTTATAGCCACTTACATGCTCAAAACTTTTCTCACGACATTACCCTCATTTACATACGTAAATATTTTGCCATTTTTCCTTGCTCCCGATCTTTTCAAAACTCTCATTTTCCATAATATTCTCTACATATCTCACGCTTTAAAACAACAAGACAACAATATCATACAACATGTTTACAATATTAATTTCAATATACGTCACAATCACAACATTATTCCTATGAACAAGTTCTATAAATAAATCTGAAACTTATATACATTCTAACGCTGCATGGGAAACTGCACCGCTTCCTGTAACGTCAGAGAATGAACCCACGTCCTTCGCGATGCACGTGCAGACATATCACTCCTAATTAAGATATATGGACGGGAACAGGGCAAGAGATGAGGGAATGTGCGTCACAAAAAAATTGACACCGAAATTACACAGTAATCAGCATTAGATTTCCCGTTTCATATAATACTGTTGCAGATTTAGTCATATCTACGTTGACTTATTTTCAGTGACGTAAATAACAATATTGTAAATTACACGGAACGCAACGTAATTTCGGCGATTCGTTCACCTAAGTTTGACCAATTTTACAAACGTTCCGAGTAGTTTCTCGTCAACTTTGCGCAAATAGCGGAATTGTAATGATTGAATGCAGCGTCATTTCAGCGACTGTTCACGCTTATTTGGTCCCACCCTAAACATGGATCAACTGAAATTCAACTTTCCCAACTTTGATGTTTATTCTCAAATACTTCAAAGAATTAGCAGGCATTCAAAAGTGACATTCTTTGCTTGCGAAATCTTTCTCTGTCTGAAAGAATTTGTGACAAAGAGGCCCAGTGTGCTACTGGAGTTTCAAAAATAAATAAAGCTGTTAATATTGCTCAATTCGTTGAATGTGTCTTTTTGGTGATTTTTTAACGTTCTGAGACTGTAGTCAAAACATGATTAAGCCGACTTGATAAATGGATTTCAAGAAAATCCTTATGGTTTTATGTTTTCAAAGTGAGTTTGAAAATCTCGTGGCTTTTGTTACAATATTGTTCTGCTGTTATTTATATACAATAATAATAATACATGTTTATTTATTTTTAATAATATAGACACACAATGACGAAAATGACACACAATGATGAACTAAACAAAATAGACACACAATTATACAACAATGGAAACATTGGATCAGGACCGCACTACTCGTACATGTAGTTTTGTCCAATGTGCCCTGAAGGAGCAATCCACATCCATTCTCCCTACAATAAGCTGCAGGAAGCTGTTGGGGCTGCCCCGTATGCGGCGCATCACAGACGCTATTCTTTTGCGATGTATCGCTTGGAGGCCATCCACTTGAGCGTCTGCAACATACCTGATGCGCTACAAAAGCTTGGCAACCCCATCAACATCCTTTATATAATTAGAATTTTACGATTTTTCTCTAACAAATCAAGTTTTACCAACGTCCCAATTGAGCGTTCAGATTCAGAAACTCCTACAAATAAGTTTATCACCTGCCTAGCCTTTTCCCGACTATGTTGGGGTCAGCTTCCAGTCTAACCGGATGCAGCTGAATACCAGAATTTTACATGAAGCGACTGCCTATCTGACCTCCACAACCCAGTTACTGGGTAACACGATACCCCTTGGTAAGACTGGTTGTCAGATTTAGATGTCAGATCTACAAATGACAGCCTGGACCACGGATTATCGTGCTTTCCGAGGCACGCAGGGGTTTTGGTATGTAATGGATGGCCACCCATCTACGGATAAACCGCGGCTAGCGTAGCTTAACCTGATCGATCGACCCATGCGGCTGTTATTACTTAGACACAAGCCCCCCTCACAAACAAACTCCTAGAAATAAGTTATCAAGTTAAATTCTGAAATCCACAACACTTACTAAGATCGTTGGCTCAACACAATGTTCCGTAACTCGTTCATCCATTATTTTAATTGCACTAAACCGTTGAAAACAAAAGTCATGGGAAGTGATAACGGTCAAACGCCGAGATAACACCACCGGGGGCTATATTTAACAGCAACATTAAGATCGAGACGCGAATGATAAGCGAACAAAAGATTAACTTTCACTTGTTCGCCAACTTAATCCAGATTCGGTCCAGTTGTAACTGAAAGTAAAATTAATTTATCGTTTTTCTTATCTATTCGCTATTATCCTTTTTCTCAATGGCTCCTAAAGGAAGTCTTTTAGTCATCTCACTTACAGGTGACTTACAAAAAGTTTTAAACTTCTGATTCGCTTCAGAAAGTCGGTCTTTACTTTGGCTTTCAAAGTTCTGACCGAGAAAACAGTACAATGAAACCGGTTCAAAGTTGGACAGAGGGAAAATGATCCATAAACCACATCGAGTCTTAATCCAAACTTTCAAAACTACCATTTCGGAATCTATAGGAAAAATAAATAAACAATAAACTTCTGTACAAATGTCAGTCCAGTCCAATACACTTAACTTTATGGAAACAAGAAACTTCGTAACATTATCATGAATGGAATCCGGATTGTTGACTGTTGTTTAACTTCTATACGAGATTCAGCACTCACGTATATTAAAACAAAGAAAAAAGTTTCAAACAAGCGCCTTCCTAAAACCATGATCGGTGTTGCCGTCCGAAAAATGAAAAAAAGCAATAAATAAAAGTGATTCTGTAGCGGAAATGCGTAGTTGCGTGTGACGTTTGTCACTGGGCGGTCGTGTCTATGTCCCGGGGACATCAGTTAGGGAAGACAGATTCATCTTCAAGATGAATCGGTGAACGTTCACATGGTGATGTTTCTACGGCTCGAAGGAAATATTATTTGGATTTGATCGAATTATTTACACGCAAGCGTAGATTAATGAACGAGGTGTAAAACAGGTGTATGAGGACGAATGAGATATAGTGATAATAATATATATGAATACGTAGTTCAAGATAGATAGATAGAGCTGAGTACTAGATGCAAGTTGTGTGAATATGAAACGAAAATAATTGAATAAGTCGATAAAATGTAAAAATTTAAAACGTCTTAGGGAAGTGAAAGAGATTTCACACTTAGTAGGTATCGTAGCTACGATTGACCCCACCAAACTTATTTAATTTTGAACTTTGAATATCATAACGCAGTCTATTTTGAATAAGTACAGCGAATCAAAATCTTAAACGTAAACAAACATCCAGAGTTGGATGCACGATACATTGTTTTAATTGGACCACTGCCCTCTTTACACTAATGAAACAAGCGTCAAACAATCAGTGTTCATACATCTACTTCTCAAATACTAGATCAACGACGATCAAACAAAACGTTACATCACTACAGAACAGCTCGTCTATTTTTGGTCGCGGCCTCAGCTGCTATCACCTGAGCTTGCCTACATAATGTGACGACAACTCATTTACTCTCTTCTTAAGTATAACGGGCATTTCTTTTTACATCCTCAATAAAATTCTTGCGAAATTGGGCACCTTCAGTAGATGGAATCGGTTCCCAATTTCCTGCAACATCAATTTGTTCTTTACTGTTATTTTCGATATTATGTCCATTGCCAAAAATATGTTGAATTTTACACGTTGATTAGGAACCATAAAATCCAAATGCATCTCTAAGTAGTCAAAACACACGCCAGATTCATTGGTCACAAGGGTTATTAATATGTGTTCTGCTGTAATAACTCGTACTTACCTACAAGTTTTACGCACCGCGCCTTAACTGGCCCTTACTTCGATTTGATTGCGTTCTGCGGCTTCTTAATTATCCCGACAAGGTATAAATCGGTCCCCGACTCTGTCCTATTTTTAATGGAGTGTATTTGATGCGGTTCTCTCGTACAGCCCCACCATTTTTCAGGCTTATTAATTAAATAGTGTCTATTCCAATGGAGTTGTTGGGTTAATTTGTTTAGACGTCAGTCCAACGTGACGGATACGGAATAAGATTCTAAAAATAACCAATCATTGTTGGACTGAATAAATTTAGGACATTGCCATCTATTACAAAATTAAAAACGGTTTTAAATTCCTGTTATAGAAAGGGAAAAGGAATTCTGTATATTTTAGACAACCACTTAGACAGAGTCGTTTGCAGCTAACTTCGCCAGCATTGAAGGCATTCCAGACGATATTGTGTTGCTCGTGATGCATTTTATAGCGAATAAAAAGAACGCAACCGATGTTTCGACGCGGAGTATTTTTGGCACAAGAATCGCATTCACATTCATATGTTTTGGACGACTGCGGCTTTAGGGGATCGTTTAGCAATACTCCAGGGTAAGAAAAAGCTGCATCGTTTGCGCGTTTTGGTCATATACATTGAAAGTAAGTGCTGGCAACAAAACATTTGTGATACTAAATGGATTCCAAACGTTGTATGTAATTCGAAATGTTTCGCAGAATTTGCTTTCTTCTGAAGGAGAAAATGTGGAACTAAAATTGAAAAGACATTTTTGTCTTTAGCCCCGATTTTCTAAAAGTGTATTCAAAGTAGTAAATTATATGAAATCAAGTGATTTTATTGGATGTTGGTATTTCGGTCACAATCATATTACTTAAATAGGAAACATCAGTATTATTGTTTTGGCAGAAAATTTACTGATCAAAGACTACCAGACTTCCAGAAAGCCGATACAGTCTATTCATTGGAAAATCTATCATTTAACCGTACTTCTTCAATCGTTCAGAACTATTTTGGTCGGATGTTCGCACTCGTATATTTGCAGTCTGTCCTATAAATCTCCTTGAAGTCTTTACGATCCCAAGATTGATACTTGTAGAAACAATTCCAACTAAACATACGTTTTGCATTTACTTTTCAATGCCTTTTTTATCAGCGTACATAAAAACATGTGTTTTGCAGATGTACTCTAGAACTGTGTCAATATTGAATTTATCATTTCTGAATGCTCGATTCGTAACACATTTTTTTAGAAACATTATTAGTCCATTCATTCAGTTCGTATTCGTAAATATAAATCATAACATGCATAACTAACACTCAATGGCGGCTCAATCTAAATTAAGATAACCTGCTATACAGTTTTGATTTCACAACCTATTGCGCTTTGCCTAACAGTCAAATTATAAACGTTGCTGCAGATACATCAATGGTTCGACACGTAAACAAATTATCGTTAGTCTGTTTTCATGATATCCGCTGTTCTCAAATCGTTGTCTGCCAGCAGTGGCCTCGTCTCTCAAACGTAGTTAGAGCAACTCTATAACGAATAGTGTTTCAAAATCAACATCGTGCACTTGACTCAGCCTAGTTATATTTGGATCTCCCTTCGGTGCTTTCTTCACTTCATTTGCTCCCACCTTTTGCACTAACTAAACTTGTTTTTGCATTACTCTTCACCTATTTAGGGGCGTTCGCTTTAAATATTTTGCCAGACTGCTATGTTTTCAAATCCAAATGTCGCTTGATTAAGAAATTACGTGTCTGCTTCTAGTTGCTCCAGGTACAAGCTATTTATATCTTTATTGCGTTCCAAATATTTTTATTGATACGTTAAAATGTCGCACGATTTGTTTTTTAGCTTAAGGTCTCTGATCTTTGACCGAAATACAAAGAAAAGTCCGTTAACGTTCAAACCTAGTAATCATAATAATTTTCCTCACTTCGTGTTATCTTTGAAACCTAATGAACGCCTGTCGACATCTGAGCTCGTTATCAATAACATTTAAATAAAATTAATATAATACGAGTCATTCAGCGTTAACGGCACTTCCTATACACACGTCTATTTTCATAACAAATGTCTAAAAAAAAAACATCTGAAGATTCCTTTCGACACGAGAATTGCATCTGAATTTAAAAAAAAATTATGAGTGTATAAATAGCTAGATTTGTGGAGCATCGGGCGCCTGTGTTATTATAGCGAAGAAATATAGGATAAGACGCGGATCTATCTGTAGTTGGCCGAAATTATCGCGAGGCGACACGCACGCATCGTTGGCGAGTCACACGCGCAGCGTCCGCGGTGCGCCCGCGCACTCTAAACTTCCAAATAAATATTTGTTTGTGTTTTTCGTTGTGATATAATGTATGCAAATTTTCGTAAGTGCCATAATAGTGTTACATTAATTTTCTTACAGTAATTACAGAATACAGTGTACCAAATACTAAAGATTTGCAAAATAGACGGGACGAAAATACAATATTACGTGTGGTCGGAGTGTTAGTCTTAAGCAATATTTTAGTTCTAATTAAGAGACTAATGAACTAATGACGATGCTCAAAGACTGAAATAGTGGAACACGGTGGAAGTTTTCAGTGCAATAAATTTATAATATTACCTATGATATTATGTATATTATGCGGTTGCTAGTGTGTGTAATATTGTGTTAAAACATACGGTAGGACTATCGTGCCAAAAGTACGCAAGTGGGTGTGAATATTTGTAAATGTTCTTTAAATAAGTGTTTATTTTATAATATAATATGGTCGCCATGCTCGAAGTCGCCGATAGGAGAAATAATGAATATTTTAGATCGTTCTTACCTGTAAGTTTCATTTTTAATCATCCGTATAAAACACTGGCATATAATAACGACGCCTACTGACTATCTACAAGCCTGTTTTTAAAATTCGAATAGAACAATCCTCGTTTGAAATTGAACCTATTCTTTTTTCAAACACTGACCTTAAAATTCCGGAGCCACGGCCAGTATTTGAAAGTGATTAGGTGTTTAACCCTGGTTTCAGTTGAGCTTTTGTTGAGTGTCGAATAGGAATCAAGTGGCCGACCTCTCAGTAATATTAGTCTGTACTTTAGTCAAGTAGAATGGTCATTCGACTAAGGTCCTGTTTCAGTAACAGGAGGGGAAGACACAGTTCACCAAAAGAAATAAAAAATAATTTAGGCAAATGCATGAAAACTTTATCCGATATAGACTTGTACTCTAGAACGATACTGAAGCTAATATCATTCAAATCTGCACTCAAAACTACTTTTCAATCGAGATAAATAATCCAGGAATACGGGCCTTACCTGGGTTTACAATAACCTTGACATCACGCAGTTGGCGTTGACATCCACGATACTGTGTCGCCATAACGCATTTAAAAGATAAAAACATACAACATATGAATGTGACATAATTTACGCTAAAGATAACCAGCTGATACACTCTATTTTGTTTTCATTATCCATTGCTAATTAATGAGGTTTGATGCAATACAAACAGATTAAAATATTGGGTTTTGGCAAGCAAAATGCAGAATCAATTATAATTTCCATTATTGGCTTTCATCTGCTGTTTATTAGGTCATTGTAGACCAAATCACAGTACTACGAATTCCTAATTTAAGCAGTTCAAATACTTTGAATTTTCGATCGTAAGTAGCTACATATTATTGTAGTATATTAATGTAGGTAGAATGAAATTGTGTTAAAATATTGTTGATTTCCATGTATTTTGTTATTATTTCATATTTCGTTTCAATAACTACGGAGAATTAGACTTCCGTGGAAGATTTTTGAATAAAAGAGACTCATTGTTTACCACTGTAGATTTATCGTTCGCCTTGGTCGAAATTACTCTGATCTTTAACCTAAGATAAAATAATAAAAAACAATTAAAACGTTTCCGTTTTCGAGTCTATAAACAATACAAATTCATAGTATTCATAACATTTGACACCATGCCAAACCGACGACCTTCGCAAATTATACTTCTAGACAGCAGGGCGAGGTACCTATTTTCTAGTAAACTGTCGTGACTCGTGACTACTTACAGTACACGCGCATTTTTTTTTACCGGCCTCACAATTACTCTCTAGGTTGTAATTGCCAGTTTTTATAAATGCTGTAACACGAGAACAAAGAGACATTTGGATTAAGTTTTAAATTACAGTGTGCTCTTGTGTCCACTTCACCCGTGACATAAAAATAATTCAGTTTTTATCTCATTTCAGGCTGTCAACTCCCCACCGGTCCCTCACCGAGACATATCGGCACCAGCGGCGACGTACCGTCCCTACACAGAAGAATATGCCACCGTCCAGCGCCGCGTGGAGCGGCCCGCACAACCAGAAGAAACTGAACGAAAGAAAGACAAGAAATGGTCCATTGGAAAACTATTTCGACGAAAGAAGAAAGAAGAAGAAAGTGAAGAGTCCTCGGAAAGCGATGAAGGAGTCAGCACACGCTCTCCATCGAAAAGAAAGTCTAAGAAGAAAAAGAAGACTCCAGCAGTTAATAATTTTGACCACATAGTAATAAGGGATTCAAGAAGAGCACAGAGTTTAGCGAAACCAAACCTTCGAGATGCTACCGATGACGGTGTGCTGTCTGATCCTTCAGCCGGCTTCATTAACTATCGTGCAAAAACTCAAGAAATGTACGGCGCTTCCAAAGAATCCCTCAGCTTAAGAGAAGACAATTCGAATAGATCCTTAGGACCATCTTTTGAGACACCCTCTAGAAAAACGAGAAAAGGCAGATTGAAAGCCAGAGTCGAAGCACTCAGAAATAGTATGAAAGGAGAGACGAGCAGTGAAGAAGAATCACTCAAGTCATCAAATTCATCATTGATGATTCGATTTAGAAGTGAAGATTCCTTAATGCGTTCACGTGATAGCTCATTAAACAAAAGGTCGAGAAGTGCAAGAAATGAGAGATATATCAAAAGGTTATCTCGCGATGAAGAAAATCAACTGAATAAAGAAGCCGAATTATTACAGCAAGGTTACACAAAAGCTGAAGTTGAAATGTTGACAAGAACGCCGACGAGTCAAAGTAGCGGTTATGGGACCTGTAAACGTGACCAAACACAAAATGTCAAAACAGAACAGTTATACGCTAATGATGTTAACCGCCGTCCTATGAAATCCGAATCAATATCATCATTCCCTTCGACACAAAGTTACCCATCATCCATCAACTTTAACGCAAAAGTTAACAATGAACATATTAACTATTCCATACCTACTAGTAACATTAATAGAGAAATGCTTTATGCTAATAATAACCGAGAAAGGAATGTGAGTAACCAGTATGAAAATCCGGAGAACGTCATGTGTGTTAAGTTTCCTTTGGGAAATGTAACAAATGTTAAGAGAGAAGAGAAAGCGCCTCCTGTGCCACCTCCTCGTGACATGCATCGAAAAGTCGCAACTCCTATATCAATGTACTATGAAAATAACCCCATGGTTGCAGATAGGATAATAAATACACAGCAAAATACTATGCATGGCGTCCCTAATAACGACTTCGAAAGAGTTATGAGACGAAGTCAGGAAAGGTCACTAAGCCACAGCTTCAATGGATTGCGACGACCTATATCGAACTCCGAGGACCACATCGCAATGCAAAATAATGAATACATACAGAACTTCCAGATAAGGAACGAACAACCTCGAAGGCCAGCTTCAGTATCAGCAGAACCAAATCATTATGGGCTTTACGCTAATTCACCGCCTTGGAGAAAGTCTATAGGTCCCACAACTATTGTTAAACCAGAACCAGTCCAATTAAAACACGATTATCTCTATTACGCAGATCAAAGCCCCAGATCTCGGAGACCTATTAGCGTTAAAACTAGTCAAAATGGTTATGAAAATCAATACTTAAGTGATTCTCAAGCTTCTCAAAACGTCGCTGAGAGTGTGTATCGGCGACCTCGCAACGCATCTGAGTTTTGGAAAAAAATTGACGATGCCGAAAGACAAAAAAGGCAGCAAAATATATACGCAAATTCAAGAAGCAGCAGTGACTTTTCAAATAGTACACAAATGAACAGAGTAGCTCCGTATTTAGATCAAAATAAAATGGGCCAAGAAAACACAGACATTCAAAATAAAAACAAAACTCCTTTTAAAAGTTCTTCTGTTGACACAACCGACGGTGCTAAAGTTTGGAAAGCGACGACAGAGTACAAACGATCTATTACAGTTGACCCACCAAAAACTGTTACATCGCCGACTTCAAAAACACACGTTAGACATAAATCTGATACGTATGTTCCCAGTATTTATCAAATGCCGTCTGACGATGAAAAGAGTTCAGAGAGACGAAAATCTACTAACCTTGATGATGCTCTCAATGAATTAGAAGCCATCTACAATAGCTTAGGTTTAGGCGACGAAGATTTATTAGATAGAGCTGAACGTCGTGAGTTAATGACGCCGAAGTTCAACGACCAATTTAATGATTGGAATGGAAACGATGACGAGATCCAACTGCGAAGTCAGCCAACGACGCCTTTGAGACGTGTGCAAAGAAGGTCGACATTACCTGACAAATTGCAAGATGATATGGCATTTAGACGAATGAATTCCATAACAAAGGAAAAACCTAATTATAAAGATACACAATCGCAAATAAGTTATATGTTAACCTCACCTGTTTATGTGCCCTATGCGTCCGACGATGACCGGCAGTCCGAACGAAACGAGCCAGATATAGTTTATGACGACGTTGTTTACAGAAATATAAAACAGACTAACAGTCGGTTAAAAACCATGGACCCTCAACCACCATTTGGCATACCAATAGGGCCAGTATCACCAGCTCCTCAAAGTGACTATCTTCATGCAACACCAGAAAATAAGATCCGGTCACGATTTATTCCAAGAAGATCACCGGACCTTGTCTCTGATGATTTAGCGTATAGAAGTTTGAGGAAGGACAATAGGCATTCCTCACATTTTAATGGTGAAGATTATACTGGCTTAATCAATAACAATCATTCTTATAATGAGCATCCTTACACTAAAGACTCTGCTGCTAATCTTAAGAAGAAAAGAGCTGTCAGATCTCTGTCTGCTAATATATTCACCATGATACAAAAAGAAATTGATGATGCGTTGAACATGAGTAAAATGGCTACGTTACAAAAAACACACAGTAACAGTGACGTTATGAAAAGGCTGCGTAATACATTCGAAAATAACGACAACGAGCAGGAGCACTACCCTCGAAACAAGGTAAAGCAAAGACACAACACTGTCAGTCTATTTGTCAATAACACCCATGCACCCACCCATCATTTCGCAAAAGACGATTCATTCATTCATAGTGATGATAAGCACCTTGCTAAGCCACCATCTTGTGATAAGTCCAAAAGCTCATCACCATCAAACAGGTCTCCCCAAGCATCGAAACGTTCATCAAAGGATGAGTTTCAACAGGTTCTTAGCATGCTGGCGCAGGAAGCCATGGACACAAGCAACAAGTTAGGAGTAGCGTTAGCAGAATTAGATAAAAATAGAAACAATAATGAAAAGAAATCAGACGTCCAGAGCCGAATTTCTGATAGTCGGCAAACCTTTTTGAACAGTTTGACATGCAAATCTTCGGAAGATATTACCCCTGAAGTGAAGCATGTCAATGTTCGTTCTGAGGTGATAAGTGAACAGAAAGATGACAGACCAGTGATAAACGTTAATGGAGTCAATGATGATTATAAAGGAAAGAAGACTGAAGATAGTCTTTTAGCCATATCAGATCAGTTACACAAAGTCGAAGACCAGCTCAAGCATAGTTTCGAAAAAGAACTTAACTTTGAAGATGAAAGTTTAAAACTTTCGAATTATATAGCGAAAGCTGAAGAACAATTGAAGGCTCAAGAAACTACGGTTGTGATACCAGAGAGTAAGTTGATACCAGACGTTGTCCCATTGACGATAAAAGAAGATGCGGTGAAAATAGAGACGGTAAATGAAAAAGAAAATAATATAAACAATATAGAACTGAAACCACCAGTTATGAATTCGTTGAACCCTTTCTTGAACACTGACGATAAAATTAAAGAAATTAATGAAATTAACGCTTTTAAAGAGTTAAAAGACGGAATATCTGATTTAATTGCTGGTATTTGCCAAGTAAATGAAAAATTATTTACCCAGAATAAAGGACCAAAATTGGATAATTGTAATAATACTAATACAGAAAAAATTACTGGAATTACCGAAGCCACTGAAAAGCTGAACCAAGTTTCACAAACTATCCGTAATCAAGAAGTTCCTAATAGGGCTTCCGTTAATCTGTCTATATACGAAGACGAATTAGAAACAAAGAAGGATGCTACTGATTCAACAGAATATAATTCCTCTGAAGAACTGGCCACGATATTTAAATTAGACAGTAACGTCAAACAACAGTCGCGGACTGTCAACGAACGTCAGAATGGCTCCGAAAATAAAATTCGCGATGAGTTAAGTTCGCCTAAATTGGTCCAAAATATGAATCAGCACCTGAGAAGATTGTCTGTAGACCAGACAGATGATTATAATCCTAGTCAAAGCAACTCACTGCCAACGAACGTAGTTCCGTGGAGAACTAAAAGGCAAACTCACAATTCACAAAAAGAAAATAGAGGTACGTGGTCCATTCTCATGCACGGTGTGCTGTTTTCACTGTAACCATTTTGCATCCAGCTTTTTGTTGTTCATTTTGTGTTCACAACCCCGTTGTTTTTTAGTTGCCTGTACTAACTAGTTTTTTTATTGTATGCGTTGTTTTTGTTGTTCCGACAGGCGATAACACGCAGTCGAAGCGCGATTGGCACGACTCTGGCACGTTGATGTTAGCTTGTACCTACACTATGATGTTCTCCCAACACCTGGCAGATTTGGACTGGCTGACGCTGCTCGGTTTGCTGCTGGCAATGATCACAATTATCGCTATGCTAATAATATAACATAGGAGTAACAATGTAACCACAAAATTCCTGAGTAGAGATGTACCGATTTGCAGACCAATGATTGAGGAGTAGTATCCTTGTCATTAAGGCCTGTTTTGCGTAGGATGTGCCTTCGGAGTTTTGCATAGAATGTTACCATTCACATAGCACATAAAAAGTTATTTCTTTGTGCTCTTTTATTCAATTAATTATTAGTCCAAAGCATTGATATATAAAATTAATATAAATGAAAAGGGTTTTTTAGTATATCAATGGTCCGAGGTCATATCCTACGTAAATAACTAATTACTACTTACTTAATTTATATATTATGTATTTATAATAATTCTAATGAATTATAAATTGGTCTGTATTTGGTGCATCTCTGCAAAACGCATTTAATGGCCTCTTAAAAATACACGTATCATTTATTTTTTAATTTAGTTTACTTCATTGACATTAAATAAAATAAAATTATAGTATCTTATTTTAAACCATTTTTATTTCTAGAAAGTTTAGCTGTGATGTTCATTTTACCTTTTACATAATGTTAGTAATATTTTGTATGTACCTAAATCTTACATTTAATTAATTTTTTTTTGTGCCAAAATCCACGATCAATTTGTTTTTAATATTTTGAAAATAATTATTGCTTTGATTGTTTTAAATCGCATGATTTTCAATTGTACTTTTATGACCTTGCATGATTATTGTGTATTTTCTTTAGTGTACTGTTGTAAGTCTTAGACGACTATACACAATTTTAAAATTAGTGTTATCACAAGAGACTAATTAGTTATTCTATTACATGAATGAGATGGCTTATAAGTTTAGTATGCTGAGTTATTATTTTTATGTGCTTACCTTATCTCTAAATCAAAATTTTTATCAGCGACATCAAATAACTAAACGTACTGATTTTTTTACTGTAGCTATAGTTAGTTCGAAATTTAAATAGAGATGTGGTGTCCGCACCACACACAATGACATGAGCAACATGATATTCTTCATCCGAAACAGCTCGTTTGTTATTGATGTCATCATACCCAGTGACAATATGAGAAAAAATAAATCACAAAAAAAATAAGTTAAAATAACCATGTATACTGATAGATTAGCATTAGCACCATCCATAACCTTATGCATAACAGCCCTTTCATTAGTAATATCGGAAAAAAAGCGATATGTAAATATTGTAATAAAAAATGGCGCGAGAATGCAAACTAATCAGTCCAATCAGTCTATGGTCAGTGCAGTAACCCACAATTTGTTTTCTAGGTGAACATTGATTGCCTGCAGTGATCTACTGGGTGACTTCGTTCAATTTAACCTGCGTACTTCTACGATATTTTTAAGCTATTCTTAATTTTTGTCTAAGCTACCTTCTGTATTTTATCCTGTACCTAGTTGTATGACATTTAAAACTTTACTATGTTTATGTAGAGGCTTCCAGATACATTTAAAGAGAGCGTTATTTATATGAAGAGAAGAGTTATAATTTAAATAAAATGTTTCAGTTTTATTTGGTGTTTTTATTACCTATCCTATAATCATCAAATTGGCTCTCAGACGGTCAAGCTTATTAGACTGATTGGTGGTCGCAGTAGGTATAGAAAGTTCCCAAGTTTTGCGTTACTTACGTAGGTACGTATGATGATCGATCTTTAAGATCCAATCCAATTCTTTTGTCCAAGAATATTAAGTACTTACCTACTCTATAAAGTAAAGTTTAGAAAATACAATCATCTAACTTCTGTAGATTTCTAGACAACTTTATCATACTCAAATAACGGTGGTTCAAGTCATTTCTTTATTTACTTTGTTATGTAGCCGCTTGAAGACTGGTGAACAAATTGAGCTACAGCAGAAAATATGAAATATTATAATAATTATTATCTCCTTTATTTAACTATATACATATAAATTATATTTTTAAATATTAGAATAAAAAATTAAAAACATTTAAAAATATAAAAAATAGTGTTCCGCCGGTGTCGGGAGCAGGGTCCAAGCTACCGGTGGTTAGGGCTGCAGAGACAGGAACCTCCTCACAATACGAGCCGTATCGAGGAGTACTGCCTTCTGAATCAGGCCCTTGATCCAACCGCCTAATGAGAGCCTCGAGAGATGTTGGTCGAGGCTTTCAGCCATCAGGCCATTGGCCGTTACGACAATCGGCACAATGATAGCGGAGCACACGTTCCACATGTCGACAACCTCGTGCGCTAAGTCGAGATATTTTATTTGTTTCTCTTTCTCAGCTTTCACGAGGTTCTCGTCATGTGGAATGGTAACATCTACTATCATTGCGCGGCGCGCTAATCGGTCTATCACTACTATATCAGGCTTATTGGCAACAATAGTCCTGTCTGTAATGATGTAATTATTATTATTTGAAATATTATTATTATTTGCTTAACCCTTGCATTGTTACGGCGCCCGATTCGAGCAAATATGGCAAATATGGGCAGCGCCAGAGTATAGTAATAGATTGGGCAGCGCCATCTATTTTCAAAATTAAAACAACTACCTACAAAAATTCAAACTAGTAGCGCCATCTATTTTAATAAATTTATCTACTGGGAAAACTGTGAACAATGATAACTCAGTAAATTGTAAAAGATGGCGCTATATAAAATTACCGATTGTCAATGATTGACCATAGATGGTACTGTCAGCTCGGTACTAAAAATTAAGTAAATTGTTTTTGTTTGTAATCATTTCACAAACTAAATTATTAAGTGTATTCATTCATTCATTCAAATTATACTTGATTTTTATTTAATTAGAAATAATAAATAATTTTTAACATTGTATTTCACTGAGCACTGCCTGTGCGTAACCGGTTTCGTGAAATAATGTGGTACAAAAAAAAAACCCAACTGTCACTAATGTCAGATTTTTCGCAAGAGTGTATCGTACGTGCGTGTTGTGATTATTATTTTGCAAAAAAGCCTTTTATTATTTTTGATTGAAATTGTTATAACTAGTTTGTGGAATTAAGCTATTGCGAAGTTTTAGTCTTTAGTGTTTTACTCTTGTTAATGGTGCCGTTGCACGTGTAAATTCGTACGAACGCTGGATGGCAACCTACTTTGTTCCTGTTGACCTGTGTCCGCTCTGTGATTGTTTTAAAAGGTAACGGTTTAATCATTTCTATTGTTATATATAAAAACTATTAAAAACACTCTTCTAGAAGCTTACACCGCTCGTGTTGTTTGTTTAATTGATTTTTTCCATTGAAGTTTAGTGTTTTTCTCTAATGTTTTCCTCCGTTATTCAACGGTTTTACCGTGTTATCTTTATTCGTTTTGTTTTATTATTATGATATTGGGACACTCAGAATTAGACGACGTTATCATGTTGCAATATCTTTCCGTTTCAGTTAAGTAGTTTAGTCGAGAAATTTCATTGGATTTCATTCATTTGCATGTTGTGATTACTCATTCCTTAAGAGTTGTTTGTTTGTTGATATACAAATAATCGTTTTGTAGTAAGTACCTGGTACGTGTTTGAAATTCGCAGTGGCAAAAATTACCTTCAAGGGCTAAGATGACCCACTGACCAAGGGATGTTTTAGGGAATGTTTTCATTTCATTTCATTTTGACCAAAAATTACACTACACAAGATTATTATTAAGTACTACCTACATACATCCTAAATGGTTATATGATAAGTAACTATAAGCTACCCATAAGCTGACCCAGCGACCCTATTATCCATGTAGGTAGTAAGTAACACTAATAATCTTGAGTTAAGTTTATTAATATCAAAGTGATGTAATGAGATGTCAATGAATTATTCATGACTACAACAGCTAAGCAATAACATGCCATTCATAACCATAATGCATTCAGTCTTAGCAATACCTATATCTACCTGTAAAATATTTTTTACAAGAAGTTTGATCCTCATGATTTTAAAATAATTCAATTTTATTGTTAGATTTAGTAGGTAAGTACTTTAAAAACACTTTACACAGAGAGTGTAAAGTGGCATGACAAATACTTCTAAGTTTTTCCTAATAATTTTCAAACAAAACATTAATCAAAGTAGAACATTGTTATTGCAATTTAGTAACAAATCACAAGTAAAATTCCACTATTTGTTCAACATAAAAATGTTGTAAAACAAACAAATGACTGATAGATGTCACAATAATCAAGGTCAGTACAATAAATGATTGCTTGGAGTGAGGAAATCACAAATCTTGACGGCTACTGGTTTGAATAAGGGACCCTGGTTCTATATTTAGCACCAAATTGACCTCTCCTAGACGGAGATCCTGTTGCACAAGCTTTGGTTAAAGGAAAGCCTTGGATCCCTTCCTGACTTGTGAATGACTAACAGCCATTTTGGTCTATGTTTACTATAGTCTTTTTTACAAAATCTTTACAATTATTTCTGTATAAAGTATTAAATTCAAGGATGGGTTTGTCATTTACCTATTTTAATAAAGTAGTAGGTCTAGGTCATAATCTTCTGAGGGAGTTTTAAACTTCTTTATCAAGTACTTATTACAACCTCGATTATAAATAATTATTCTTCTTCTTTTCGAGTTGAGATGGTAAATTACTAAATGAGATTGCTCCAGTAGGTAGCCACGCCAATTGCGGCATTAGTGGCGTTTTTCATGTGAGCAGAAGTGCAGGTGTTTGGACACTTTGGACATGCCAACATATGAGGCATGGTTTGGTCAGGAGCACCACATTTGCACTGGGTGTTGGTTGGGTCAATGATCCCCCATTTCGCTAGATTGTGCTTGCAGTGGCCTACTTGGATCCGCAATCAATTGATTGTAAGTGCAGGTCATGTCCCGATGGCAGGTTCTCCTGGGGCTGAACAAAGTCGGGTGATAGCGGGTGCTATTCTTCCCACAGGTCTATTATTCTAGGTTGCCTAAGGTGTGGGAATAGACCTGTGGGTCCCGTGGAAGCGTTCTCCACTAAACGGAAAATACCACAATATGTGTGTGTCCAAACATACTATGATTGTCAAGTCCCTCACCAAACTCTTGATATTAAATTATTTACCAAAGAAATCAACTAAAAGATAAACTTGTGATACAAATATAATCTGTCATTGTCTGCCACTTCTGTAGAAGGAAAAAGGTCTCTGACTTATAAGAAAGACTTGAGATCACCCTTATGATTGATAACTGGTTGATCTTATCATCAGTCTATTGAATCTGTTTTCTATAAAACTAGCAATACCAATAATGCATTATTATAGCCATTACAAGTAATCTGGTTCAAAGAAGTTTAGCCTACCCCAAACACTGGATTATAAAATCCAACTCAATTTTAAGACACCATTATGTGTCATGTCTGTCACATTAAAATTTAAAATAGTAAAGGCTTGTGCAGACTACGCGCGACAACGCGATACCGGTAATAGTTCTACCGTGAAGTTTTATTAGAAATTATTTTGTTAAAGTCGCGTCGCGCCGGTCTGTACGACGCTTAATGCAGCAACAGTTTTTTTTTAAATAAAAAGAAATTTAAGTACACAAATAACAAGTTGTACCTAATAAATTAATAAAAATAACATTATAAAATCGTAAATTCGTAACTTAAAAAAAAAAACTATTAGCAAACTTATCAATAATATTATATATATAAACGTTATATGGCAATGCTTGGCCTCTGGACAGGGTACGGGTCACGGGAAGCGCCAACAGATTTTTTAGATATCTCTTAAAATTAGGTGTTGTCTGAGGATTTGGAGGTAAGAGGCATTTGATAAATATTATGTTATCGGGATTTCCATAAACAAAAATCCGCTTGTTATCAGAATGTGACGAAAGATACTGCAAAAATTTCTTCATGCAATCGTACATTATATTTAGTATTGTGATGTCATTTTCGCAAAGGTTAATTTTAATAGTATGGCAGTGAAAATAGAAACAAATTCTTGATAAAAAATCAATGATTTGTTACTTAGGTAGGTACAATTACGCTTATTAGGGAATTTACTGGACTACCAAATAAGTATGTTGTTCTTAATTCTTATCTAATTGACTCAGCTGCTTAGCAATCAACAATTATTTTGTAGTTAATAAAAAAAATGCTTAATCACTTCACAATATCCTCTTAATTATCTATTTGTTTTGTGGAGAATGTCAATACATAATTATATGAAATTGATCATAATTACCTTATCTATCATAAACAAAATAACAACAATAAATTGACAAACATGACGCCCACAGAATACAACAACAATACACAATTTAAAAAAAAAATCGCCTTAAACGGAACCAGAGATAAAAGTTGTAATGTTTATTTTATAAATAAATAAATACCGACAAAAATTTACGCAATACAAGATGAGATTGTCTTCCTTCTGTAATAAGTGCCGACTGCTCATAATAAAACAAAAGACGTTTGCTATTAAACAAAATGGAGAGTTTTAAGTGTATTCTTTATTTGGAGTCTTGAGGAAAATGTCCATCTTCATTTAATGCTGACTTGCTCGTAAAAATGCTAATTGTTTGTTGAACTTGACCTAGACCTGCCCTTATTTAAGGGTTTTAGTAGTAAAACCCTTAAATATATAGATATCTTTAGAATAATTAGGAAAATTTAATATTTATATGGGTAGGTATTCAAGTACTTCATTACCTGACTTACGATTTTATGAATTAATGAAAAACTACAATCAAAACAACATGATATTTACATTAGTCATGGCTCTGGTTGATGACGTCATAGAACAAGCAGCGCAAAAAAAAAAAACAATTAAATAACCACAGACCGCAGGAATTCCAAACAGCACAAGCTCATTCTGTTGTTTTATTGTTGCGGCTTTAGCTAAACTTGGAGGAAAATTTTGTTAACAGTAGCTATCGACATAATTTTGTTAACAGTAGCTATCTACATACTACATAGTATATAAATCTTGTTGGCAATAAAACTATTCACAGACATTAAGTGGTATAGATTAAGTGCACTGAACTCATCAAGATTCTTGGCCCAGACGTGCATAATCGGTCAAAAGAATGTCCTATAAAATACATATTTAGAATTTCTTCTCCGTATAGATGAGGCGGTCGAGATAGCGATAACGCAAGGCCTTATCTAATCATCAGTTTTGTTCCGACGATGACTATGTACACTCGAATGCATGCGACCGTTACGAGAATAAGCCTCCTTGGCGAAGAAACCGTTGTAATGCAGCTGCATTAGCTGTTCCAGCAGAATATCGGTGTTTTTAATATCATCATACTAATGTAATAAATGAAGATGATATTCTTATGGGTTCATGTTGAGACGACTGACGCAGTTATAGTACATTATCAGTTCCTTTTATTTGCCATTTTTGGACTGTTAACCTCCAAAAGCTCAGCTTAGTATTGTGGGATTTATTTCTCTTAAAAGTACACTTTGTAAACAAGCATATTACAAATTAGAGGATTATATCCAAGATAAGAATGCTTGGAAACATGCTGGTCCTGCTCCATAGGATAATTTAGAATCAAGACAAAATCAAACTGGTTGCAAATTTAATTGTATATAATATTTTATTATTATTTTTTATTGTATGACACAGATTTTACATTCTGTGACCAATTCCTCGCACACTGACTTATTAATTGTAAAATTTTAGGAAAATCGTCTACTTTTACAATGTTTGTAAATATGTGAGCACCATATATCTATCACATAATTAGTCTATCTGTTGTTGCTTCATTTTTAAAGGCTCGTACAGACCAGCGCGACGCGACGCCGCGACGCGACTCGAACAATACAATTTCTAAGAAAACTTCACGGTATAACAATAACCGGTGTCGCGTCGCGCTGTCGCGTCGCGCTAGTCTGCACGAAGCTTAATTCTTAATTCTTTTTACCTATTGTGGTATAATAATTTTATTCTAGGTGCATCGTCCTCACATATAATTATATAACTAATGTTCTTATACAAAATATTGTAAAACATTTTAAAAGAGTAGGTAACGGTCGAGTTTCTTACCCATTCTTCTCCATGCGAAAACTACCTTTTGGAAGGGGCAACTAGAATCATTTCAATTTTTTTGTAAATTTTTGACGTTCAAAAGTGCCTTATAAGGGCCTATTTGAAATAAATGATTTGACTTTGACTGACTTCTTAAGGCAAAAGCGTCTGGGTAGCCCACGACACTAAAATTTTCTTACGTTTTGTTTTCAATTTGCAGGTCAGTATCAGGTTGTATATTGATCTATACTCGTATATGATTCGCGGCCCTATCAAATATTTTTTTATAGAATAATTATAATAATCATAAAAATCATCAATACAACTCTCTAAGTGAATCATCCCTATTGAATGACTATTTCATGAAATCATGACATTAAGGCCAATTCTAACATAAGGAGTTGTATTGCTGATTCTAATGATTATAATTCTGTAAAGCCATATTTGTTACGGTCGCGAATAAATCAACATACAACCTGACACTGACTTGCAAATTGGAAAAATCGTAAGAAAATTTGAATTGGGTAGGCTACCTTAGCGCATACCCCTTACAAAAGGATTCTTTTCGCCTTGATTTAAGTGCCTCCAAAACTGGTTTTCGCAATGACAAGACCGCGAATCCCGAGTTGACCAATTTAAGGCCTTTGTGACTGGCCAGGGTGTTTTCTTTAAAAACCAATTTACTTGTAATGTGCCTACTCTGGATACTTTCGCCGAAATTTTGTTTTTTTTAAACCAAAAATGTTAGAGGAGTTTATGTTGAGGCTTTGTTGTCCCGAATGGATATCGTTTCGCAAATTATAGGAAAAATTGCTGATAAAAATGGTTTTAGAAAAAACAAGAATGCGAAATTGCGGATGCAATTAAAATCTGCTTCACTGCGTTTAATTTTTCCGAAAATATCTATATACTCGTTTAATAGCACTCAGCTGATAATGTAATCTACAAAGAAATGCCTAGATTCTATTTCGATTGCCACTGACATCTTTTATAACAGACATTAAGCCCGCCTATTGTTAGCTTTTGGTCTAAAAACTGATTTCATCTAAGTTTAGTCTTACAGTCCAGGCTTGTGGCTCTCCAGACAATGAAATGTCAATGCCATCAAGTTAACTGGAGCACTTTGCGGATTGGGGATTAAATAAATGTCCAACTATAATTTGTCGAATTAGACCTAACTTTGAACAGCTGTCGCAACTTTTCCAGAGCAAGAGACGTTACGTGCAAGTAGAGTTTCTTCATTCGTTTCCTTTTGTATTTTTTCGCGAAGCAGTTTTGAGAGCGGCTCGCTTCCTTCTTGTTTTTTGCAGTAAGATAAAAACTAGTGCTAAAAATAAAAGATTAAAATCGGAGCGATTTATTTGCTGCTGAGGAATTCAACTAACGCGGCTCCATTTTAATTGTCCTTTTAATGTTTATGCAAATTACCACAGTTGGCCAATATCTTTAAATAATCCTCTTTGGATAAATACGCACCCATGAGCCCATAAATTCAATAATATTAACACCGTAATGTGTTGTCTCGCCTTGCGCCCACGGCCAAACTTTCAGATAATGCAACAATACAACCTCAAAATCAGAACACACATCCAATTAAGTCAAACAAAATAAGCCTTCTGTAATTACACCCCACTGGTAATTCACGATACTTAAATTGAATAACGCAATAACCGATAGATAGGTATATTGATATGCATGCAGTGTTGTAGTGGTCAGTGCAACGATCGCAATGATCAACAGACCGTAAACTCACAACATGTAGGCAATAATAGCTGTTTCCGTTCGAACGTTGCGTTTTCTTAAGTTCTAGGCTGGAGAAATCATGTGTTTGTTTGTCATTAGTTGACGAATGTCTGCAGCAAAAGCTAGATAATAATATGTAGGCTGTAGCTTTTATGAAATGAACCAAGTCTGAAATCGCCTGTGGTTTTTATATTTGATTGTCCTTTAGTCTGGATTGAATTTCCTCACTAATATTTGTCTCGCCACAAAACCTTGAAACTGGCACTTCGCGCGAAGAAAGCCTAAGCCTGTGCGAATTTGTCCTAATGCTTTCTCAGTTCTCAAAAGTCAACAAACCTAGTAACGGAAAAAAGGCGTTGAGATACAGCTAGTCATAACATATTTCTGTGCCTACGACATATAAACATACATACTCGTTAATAATGTGTCTACCACTTATCACTGAGCTCCAGTTGCCAGTCATTTGAGGGATATTGTTACTTGACTTTTGATTGTTGATGGGCTAATAAAACCTGCCACCTTGCCTTATCGTGATCTTTGAACTTAACACGCTAGAAGTTGGCGAAAGTGATATGAATGTCTGGCTGTAAAGTTCTGCCAGATGATTTAACAGTGATCCGGAACGAACGAAAATGTTATCGTTGTGTCGATACATAATTCTTTATTGTTTTGAAGGTGAAATAAACAAGCGATTGAGTATAATTATCATGTCAATGGACAACCTTGACTAATTGACTACCTGAGCATTGGTGATCTCACTTTAAAGATAGTTATCCATCCATATTGTTTTCGGTTAATCAACCTAGTACCTGGGCGAGCGAGCTCTGCTCTGGTGAAAATAGAGAATGCTCATTTAATAGTATAGGATAGTTCATACTTATTCCATGTATAGTACTTATTAATTCCATGCTCCCATGATAGTAGGTACTTATTAATTCCATGATGCCAGGTCATTATTCTAAGGTAGCCATCTTGTTCTCAAGTTTGGGCGACCGAGCTCTGTTCGGGTGAAAATACGGAGAAAACAAATTTTCCCAGATATGAGACCTAGCTAGACCGATTTTTCACCCCCGTAAACCCCTATATTGCAACTTTCATCGAAATCGTTAGAGCCGTTTTCGAGAACGTGATTACAAATATATATACAAATATTTCTCATTTAATAGTATAGGGTAATGCCTGGCGAAGGTCTTCTCCACAGACTTCCATATCTCTCTCTGCCTCCGCTCTGCCTTCTCTAGCTAATCCGTCAAGAATGAATCCAAGTCCAATAATTTATTTCAATTTATCCTATTGTTATTTCTATTTGTATGTTTTCCATGACATGGGTAAACTTATTGATTGTGCTAAATGTGCAGAATCTTCTATTGTATCAGGTTTTGTTGATCTATTTCTTCCCTATTGTAAGAAGCCCACTTTTTTTGGGCTACGATGAGTACTTCTGTGGAATTCATAAACTATCATTCAATAAATCATTGATCCAAGAAATTATTTGATGCTAAATTATTCTGATATTTGAGCTTTTCTAAACTCGGTAAATATGCTGCAGTAGTTAAGTTTCGCTTTGGCGAAAAGATCAATGTACGTGATAAATGACTTTGTCTGTTTATATTTATGTCTCTCTGCGTAACTGTCGCTCACCACAAAATGGTGAAATTTCATCTAACGGTAGAAACTGCCTGTCGTTTAGCTTGCTTGCTATTAAATTTAATGTCTACTTGATAACTTACACTTAGCTATACCACTTGCGAACAACCTCTTGAGTTACCGATACGAGAATTAATAATGTAGCGGCTTATCTCTGGATGTTTTCACTCTTCTTGTGATTAGAATTTATCGATAGATTTTAGCCTCGATCCATATCTTATAAACCGGTTGGTATCACTACTTACGGGCGTTGAAATTCGCTTCATCGTCTCCTTTTTATGCAGTAATCGCTCGAAACTGCCGTCTATGATCCGTGTCTAGTTGGCACGCTACAAAGATTACTAGACGCCTTTTAAGAATCTAGACTTTAGCTATGAATTGTTCATAACGTTTTTTTGTTTTATGAGAAAAAAAAAATTGTTTCTAGAATAATAATTGCTCTGCCCAATAAAAGTGGAATAGAAGGTCAAATGGATCTTCAAAGGAATAAAATATAAGTTTGATAAAACGTTGAGTAAATGTTTGAAGGTATCAAATGAAGACTGTTTTGTCTCGAGTGGTGAGTCAACAGTTCTGGGTCGGCGGACGACGCAGAGCTATCCCGGAGAGCGAAGTTGGCCACGTAATTGGTTCCTCGGGAATTTACTAAAAAGCTGATCGCAAAAGGAATTGTTATGTGAAGAGTGTTCTTTTCAAGCGCTCTCTATACTTAGATTACTTTGAAGAGGGCTTTGTTGGTTTATTTTCATTCTTAATTCTGAATCATACAGGATACGGGTATTTAAAACCAAATAAGTCAGCAGCAGTACTAAAATTGATATTCTGTT
Organism: Xanthia icteritia; assembly: GCA_949128155.2. Classification (NCBI taxonomy): domain Eukaryota; kingdom Metazoa; phylum Arthropoda; class Insecta; order Lepidoptera; family Noctuidae; genus Xanthia; species Xanthia icteritia. The sequence goes on along the minus strand of OX421947.2, from coordinate 15,428,248 downwards.
CAGAAATTCGTTTAGTGGAGAATTAATTAATTAATTTAGGGACCTTTTCCGGTTTCTTTAATTTAGTGTAAATTTAAGATGAGAATGGAATTAACTCACGCAGTAAACGACACCGCATAACAATCACAAACTAACATGATTCCGCTCATTGTTATACAGAGAGGGTCCATTGTTAGAAAGTAAGAATTCTCAAGGGACGGTCGGACGTAATAGAACAAATTGTCGCCTTCCCTCCGGGGATGTTTCGATAGTTTCACACAGTTTTCTACCAATGCTAATATAGGAAGGAGAAATTTCTAGAAAGACGGGACGAGCTCCGAACATCTAAGGACCAGTTTGAGATAAAAATAGACGGAATAATTTAACATGCCATTGAAAATTAATCATGCCGTTTCTTAGGTTTTGAAAAAGAAAGTCTTTCTATGTGAGTCTTATCATTTGGTACATACTATTAATAAAAAAGCGCAAAGCGGGAATTCCGTTCATAGATCAATGATGTGCAAACGGCATCTTAAAGAGTATGATTCACTGAGGAAGGTGACACTTAAATCAAGTGGCTCTTGATAGGGTATGAATATTCAGAAATTATGCTAATTATAGACCATTGCATTATTCGCCTTTAGTCCACGTCGTCGTTGTTGAAGTAGCCGAATACGTACGTATGTATCTGCATGACTCTTAAATCTCATTTAATTTAGTCAAAAAAATCTTTAGGTATAATTACGAAACTCAACTTAAGTTGGTATCACATATAGCTCATAGTTGATCGTCCAAAAATTAAATTTAAAAGTCGGCATAATAATACCTACTACGATCTAAAAACAAATTTAAAAATGACATCAACATAAAAAATCTATTTCAAGTGCAGATATCATGTATTGATCGATAATTTGTTCTCATTGATAAATATGGATTTGATCGATTAGCTTTGATTTATAAATGAAAGAGTTTTTTGTATTTATTCTCATTGTCACTGCCCACACGAGCAAAAACCTGTCCAATATGATAATCAATTAGAGTTGAATGAATTTCTACATGTTGATTGGCCAGATGTTGGCAATACGCTTTCTCCTTTTATCTGTGTCGCTATCCTCATTTTTCTCCCTTATATTATGATGTCCCAGAGAGCCCTAAATATTATAGTTAATGGGTTAGTGCTTCGCTAGGTCTATTACATTACATGTCATGTTAAAGTGGTTTACTTTAGAGTAGACCATTACGTTATAATAAAATGTCCTGTTATAACGCGGCAAATGGAGAAGGCATATTCTCCAGAGCATGTGAATGTGAACTGAGAAAGAAGTATTAGTTAGAGAATATGTTATAAGAAAAATCGTATGTATTGGAGATCCCAATATAGAAGTGGTAAAGCTAAACTTGATAAAATTACTCCATGAAAAGAGAACAGGGAGTTGGAACAATGGTGTGGATGTACTCATGGTAATCATAGTCTTGGTCCTGGTGATTAGATACTCATTACTCAGGTCTTACAAATAACTATGAGAAACGTAACTAGACCTGCAATCATTATAAATAAATCGGGGAAAAACATTTAAAATCCACTGGATCAATGGCGTATGAAACAATCGGTCGTAAATTTGCGGATAAATTACTTTTGTCTATAGACACTGCAATAGCATGTAATAAAAAGGCATTAACATTTTTATCATTTATGCATAAGCGTTTTTATCTTTGAGTATCACTAACAGATGTATCCCCTCAGTTGACTTGATACGGAGTTGATATATTCTGTTTTTCTTTAATCCTCGACTCGGTACGGTAACTTTTTCCTTTTATCTTTCGTAAGTCAAGTGTATTTTACTTTTGCGAAATAAATATTGTCTCTGAAGAGCAAAGTTTGATCTTTAAAAGTAAATGTATCTGATAAAATTCGAAATTTAACACCTCGTGTTAAATATGTATTCACGTTTTATTTGCGCATGTTGATGTTTTCATCATCTTTAAATGGTTGGTGTGTCATTTTTTGCGTAGTCGTTGAGTGTAGAATGCATCTTTTATCGCGGTTTTCTTCGAAGGCATCGGTGTCCAGCAGAACCGGCTTCCGCATGACGTGTGCCGTGCGACTAATGGACCGCTTCGTGCCAGTAACGCTCCTCGCGTCGCGGTAACAGGTGCGCTTAACCTCCTGCGCTGTTCTGCCTCCCTGGTAGTGTGACGAGACTATAACCTAAATACGGACTTTGTGTCTGTGTTTTGTGTTGAATAGTGTTTTTTTTGTTCTTGTTTCTTTACTCAAAAGGTACAGTTTACTTTCTTTGTTACAACTTTTTAATAATCATTAATTAGTGATTTATATGGATCATCAAATCGGTTATCCTTATGTAACTGATCAATCGTTGACCCATTCGGGCCGGCTCTTCGAGAGAAAGTTGCAAAAGTTATATTTTGCTCCCCCTTCGTCGATATGTTTTTATTGGCGAAAACGAGTTGTGTTTGTTTGATAACTTCGAAATTAACTTAAAGGAGCCTTTACTTGTACTTGTTTAAGTTGGTTGATTGAAATAACTTTGGTATCTAGGCATTTCGCAATTCAGTTAGGTAGCTGCAAAGTTGGAAGTTTTCAATTTATTAGAAGTCTGGTTATTTGCACGTTGTGAAGGCCACGTGTGTATGTTGTGTATAATGTTCTTTAAGTGGCAAACATTCCATGTTATCTCCAACCTAAAGTAAACAGTTTGAAATATTCTTAGCTTACTAATTATTCTTCATTCATATGAATTTCTTCTTTAATTACATCTCTACCTATACGGGATCTGACTCTAATATCGTATCAGCCAGTTTATTCTCATAGTCCTTATCAGTTCCAGCATATTCAAGAAAATAAATATTCATATAAAACAGAGCATTAAATCAACAGTTTTGTATCAAGTCGCGGCCTTAAAGGTTACAGAGAAAAAAAGCAAACACGACCAAAAGTGAGATGTCGCGTTGTTACTTAAATAGCCGTGTCGTTGAACCTGATTGTTGCTTGATGGAATGCATTAAATAAAACTTACGGTAATATTTATTACATATTGTGCGAAGGCATTGAATATAATGAACTCATTAAATTCGCATATAAAGAACAGGTGGTAAAAACTGCCAAAGTCCGCTCAGAAGTTTTTGGGTCTATCTCGCGGCACATACAAATAAATGAGGTTGTTAACATAGTTCTCAATTTGCATAGAACATCATAGAAAACAATTATAATATTTTGCAATGCAGTTTGTCTTGAATAAATTATAAATAAGCACATTTTGAGAAAGTTGTACTGATATTGCTCGGGCGATAATTATCAAAATGAATTAATACTATATTTAAATTAAGCAAATTCAAAACACTAAACAATTACTCCTTATGGGTTTTAGTACCGCTCTACTAGCTTGGCGTTCCATGCAGCCCCATAAGGGAATACTTACAAGCGAAATGTCGTAAAAGCCACCTCTTATTACCTCGCCTCGACTCTCTCATCTTATTAGCGTAAATGTACTACGCGACGTAAGTGCCCGATAGGACCGCTCTTGCGATAAGGGGTGAGAAAAGTTGTATCAGGTGCATATCTACATGCTGGGTTGGGTTTGTTGGCCTTAAATACACTTGGAATGCGAAAGATATAGAACGGAATTTGTTGTCTGGGCCGATATTGTGGTCTGAAAAGGATTTTAAATAAAAAATGATATAGATTTTTAGCAAACATGGGGTTTTTCCCTAAACCGTCCTAGGGAGTCGATGGCTTAATAGTAGAAAAAGAGGCATACACATCGAGGCACTACAATAAATACTACATTTATTCCAATATATTTTTATAGCGGAGGTAATATTATTTTTTTTATTTTTTTTATAGCGGGCAGATACACTGATACAGGATTAAAGTCTTACCTTTAATACAGATTTAGATAATGTCAAACGTGTTAAACTAGGTAAGTAATATCTAAAGAGATCAATAGTATCGTTTCCCTTACCAGGTCAAGTCAAGTGAAATATATGATATCATGATAGCTACCAATAATAATTATGTCTATCGAAATTAATATTATGAATTGCCAGTATAATATACGGTTGATACTGTTGATAGTGACTTCCTCATGCCAGCCATCGAAGTAGATCAAGTAAAAATTGCTCGTTCAAATGAAAATCAGGTTAATGATAATTTACGTTCGATAGATAGTTTAATAGGCAATAATGTTGAGCCTAAGGTTGTAATTCATATTCATTACATAAAATATTATCTTTATCGATATATCGTGTGTTGCTAGCGGGTTAAAATGGCTTTGAAGTAGCTGATTGGCACATCTATTAATAAAGGCTGTTTTGCAGAAAACAATATTTTTTATCACATCTATTCAAAAAGAGCTAGTTTATTCTTTGTAAACAGGGAGTAAAATAGCTTTTTAATACCTAGGGACGAAAAGTGATTTGAATTTGGAATGTGGATTTTGTTAGTAAAAGTTCCAGTCACTAAAGAATTAAATTACGAACATTGTATAAACTAGTAACAGAGGCCCAAGAGAGAGAATGTGTGAATTTAGTCAAAATTAAAATCCAAGATGGCGGCTGCAAATTAAGGAGGGTGATATATGACATTGGAATCCCTGGCGTGTTTTCGTTCAACGGTTTCAGACTAGGAACTAACCAAAGTAGTGGATCGTCCTTCTTCATTCTATTACTATTAATACAAGGTGTCTCCAATCTAGTGATCTTGCTTGGTGTGGATAGTTTTAAACACGTTGCCTCCCTTGGAGGAGCAAGGCAAGCAAGTAGGTATCTTGTATGACTTCAGTTCAAAATATTATATCTTGTAGATCATCTGCATCATCTGTTTTGAAAATATTGACCACCAAGATATTTTCAATTACCTCGTTCACAGATGATTTGACATAGCTAACATGACCTACCTAACGGTGCAACTTCTAAATAATTGTCAACGGTACAAAATCTAAATATACACAATGATCCGGGTCGTGCTGAATCATAATGCTGTTTTGAATACATTGTGCTCTACACTGTCTGTTTTACGCCAATTGTTAAATTAGGATGACATTCATTAATGTAATTTTTGCGGCTATTGAAATGTTTCAATTCTAGGTTGTCACTTGCGCAAGAACAAATATTGTATTTAAATTCTCTGCGCTGTTGCAGAGATAATTATCATACTTACATATTTTACAGTATCTTTATTGCAATTTACAATTTTAGTTACATTTCCATCTTGTTATGTCGTAACTGCACTCGGGTTTCAATTGGATGTTTTCAGCACTTTCCAACGTTTTTTTAACAAAAATACAGTCGCAAATAGCTACTCCAAATGTGGCTCTTGGAATTAGGTAGACTCTGTGCTTGTAAGATGGAATCCAGCCAAAAAGTGCATCCACGAAGTTAAGTTAGTAGTTTTTGGGGACAGAATGTTGTTTTCTACTTATTTGCGGGAGATAGAACACGTTCATGTTACGTAACGGCTTGATTTTGTATTTTCTGTGCGATCTTATGGGAGTATTAAATCATGTTAGTTTGAAATTTTGCCAATAGCGCAGAACAGTGAAAACAGGTCTTTAAATCTAGGCTACAAAAAATATAGACCTTGAAGAAGACGTGTGCCTTATGCAACTCTAGGTCTCCAAATTGAGGCGTATCGGGTTTTGGAGACAGCGTTGCATGTTGCATAAAAGAAGCAAGGTGTTCAGACAGCTAGCAAGGACAATATTAAAACGTTGTTTCATAAATTTGCAATCAGATTATTCCCTTCTCGTGATTCAATCTATATGTTGCCTGAATGATTATCAAAGGACTTTTTCTCTTAACAATTCAAATAAATTGTATCGCTTCTTAAAGTCGTTTCAAAGGCGACATTTTCATATATTGATTAAGAAACCAGATTTTCATTTGTATCAGAATTACCATTTCAAAGCGTTGATTTAGTCTTGCTTTGACTAACAAGGTCTTTACGTGACTTTAATACTGACCCAGTATTAACGTCACGTTAGCTGTTGTCTCCTTTGATCCATATTTTTTATTTAAATTAAAAGTAGGTACTTTAATCCTCTTCAGCTGTAACAGTATTGTTTGTGTTGTTCCTTACGTCACTTACGCAACTTTGGTTATGTGCAATTGTATTGATTATGTGCGGTAATACTCTTTTATGGTTCCGTGCGTCCATATGAAAAAACGGAACCCTTATAGCATCACTCGTCTGCCTATCCGTCTGTCACAACTGATTTGCCGATACAGTTGAAATTTTCTAATGGACCGAAACAGTTGAAATTTGGTACGAATTTCTGTGACCCAAACACAGAAATGTAACGTAAATAAATGAATTTTGTATATGGGGCCATGGGGTCACTTTTGTGGCGAAAAACGGAAAAAATAATTGTTGCAAACTGTACCGTGTGATTTATCAAATGAAAGGCTTGCTTTTTTATTTTCTTCTCAAATAACTTTAAAACTATTTATTTTAAAATTGTAAAAAGAATTAGACCCTCATATCTAATTCTTTTTACAATTTTAAAATAAATAGTTTTAAAGTTATTTGAGAAGAAAATAGTTGCAAATCTCCGAAACTACTGAGCATAAAATTTTGAAAAAAAAAATACAAAAAAGAGTTCTATGCTTATTGATAACTGGAAAACCAATAATAAGTCTTTGGTCTTAAAATAACATGGTAAATCTCTCAATATTGTGCGTAGAAACTTTCAGTTGCCGTTGGAATGTATGGGAGAACATGTTTTTCCACTACAATAGTACCTAATAGTGGTCAAGAATGGTTTAAGTTTGTTCTTGAGATAAATTCATCCTAATTACGGAACCCTTCATTGTGCCGGTTTACTCTTTCATTGAGTAAGAATCAATCATAAAAGTAAGTTGATTAACAAATCCAGTTAGAGGATATGCCATAAACCACAACCCTACCCAACCCGGTGACTGTGGCGATTACCGATAAGTGTTTAATTTGTTAATTTTCTACAGTTTGAGGAGTCTAACAATTCTACTTTCTTCTTCGGTTATTATCTATAAGATCTACGCCATTTTATTTTATTAATAAATATTTTTAATCGATAGTAGCTGCGACGCCTAATATAGCCAACGGCTGCGCCATTCAATGCCATGTGCCAAAAAAGTCATGCTCACCACTGTAAGTTACCGTATAAATTAAGCGAGATCTACCAAGGCGAGACGGGCTTTCGATAAAATCCGGTCCGACTTTTATTTGTGGATGCTGATGTCCACTCCACAAGGCTTATTACGCCCGTATTCGACACTCTGGAATAACTAGCTGTACTAAAGTTTACCGCTTTTACAATAAGCGAAACGAGACGTTATTCCCGTCTGCAATTTGCAAAACAAATTCTCAGAGATGCTTTCCGTTGTAATATTTTCGGTTGTGCAATTAAATGTTGTTGTCCTGAAAACAAAAGTTATATGCAGTTGTACTTTTGTGTCTAATTCTGAAAAATATTTCTTGTCTACTGGAAACTTTCTATGACTTCAGAAATTCCTTTTTTGCATTGTCTTCCAAAAATACTGTGACTTGAGACTGACTACTTTAGGTGGTACGAACGAGGTCATTGTTCCCATTAAATTGTCCACCAGATACATAATTACTTCATTCATTCTTTAAATGGTTGTATGTTATCAAAACATTAGTTAAGTCTTAACATCCAAATAATTACTGTCATTTTTGTCTGTTGTCTTTTATGGTTATTATTATTAATTTTTTAATGTTTTTATTATTAATTTGTTTTTAATTTAATTTTTGTTGATTTCGTGTTGTATGTTTTAATTTATTATGTTATAATTTATTTTATTATTATAATTATTTTTGCTTTATCAGAATTAATGTATCTACCTAGATTATAAGAGAATGATGTGGTCTTCTATAATTGGAAGCGCACACTGTATTTGTCCCTGTTTGTAAACTGTAACTTGCATGAAATTGTGTTGCCTCTGTTGAAGATCCAATAAATAAATAAATAAATAAATAAATAAATAAATTAGTATTATGGCTTCGATTTCAGCTCAGTTAGAGCGTAAACACTCGACACCGAACAAAACGAGATTCGGTCTTTAACGATGTGTCTTACTTTGATCAACATGATGTTTGGCGCATGTCGCGAAACGAATCTATGTTGCAACGTGCCCAGCATGTTGGCTGTCTTATGCTCTCTGATCTAAGTAATGGTCCTGTTTTCTCCAAGCAAAAAGTCGAGCAACAAGTCTCTCTGACTCATTGGTTCGGTTTGCTTAACAACCGCGGTTTCAGCTACGTGATCCACTGACTTGCCTCTATATGTATGATTTACATATTCATTCTATAAGATAAATATATATGATCTGAGAGAATATTGCGTTGTGAGATGCTCCCATCTCGTTTGAGCATCGTCGCAATATTAAAGTGAAATTCATGCTTCTAGAAATAATGATTTCATTGCGTGTAGGCTTAACAGATTATTGTTGAAATATCGTAATCTTCTAACAAAGAAAGCAGTGGCGTTACATAAACTTAATGTTTGTTGTTATAAACGGAAGAAGAAAGTCCGTTGAGTGGATAGTTTGCGTCCGTCTTAACTTTTATGAGACGTGCAAATATTGACGAGGAGCATTATCGCTTGTGGCGTGTCACGACAGCGGCATGTTAGTCACGTTTCAGTTTTAAATGGAACAGTGATAACAGGTGACACACAAATCTATACAGCTGTGACTTATAAATCTGGTAAACAAAGACTTTTTTTTCTCTTCGGTTTAGTTAAGTTTCTTGAAGCATGCTAAAAGATTATCTTTAGTACTGTATTTACTTTTCTACAGGCAGGATCTAATGCGAAAGATAAATAAACTTTAATTATGAATGAAAAAGATTGATTTCGCTTTTCAATAGATCACGTTCGTCTCTATTTACTTCCAATATTTGATTTTATCACATGTCATATTGATCTTTATGACTACTAACGTAATTCATTCTTTACGTAACTGAATTTGCTTAAATTTTACTTGGTAGGTAGGCTGGGTAGGCTTAACTTCGTCTTTCAGCTATCAAATGTATTCGGGCTTAACTTTTGATATTGATGTGTTTTTTTCCGAACGATCGTGGTATGAATAAGAATTTATTTCATCAACCGCTGTTGGTACCTACGAAAGCTTTTTAATCTATAGGCTTCTGATTTTATCCTTTAAGTAAGATCAAGTTACTTTTATGCAAACAGTGAATGCCCAAAGTTTTATGTTAATTTTATTATGTAAACGTAGCGACAATTTCTCTTTGGCTTGTTATATTATCTTTAAGTGATTTGACTTTAATGGGATTGAATTAAGCTTCTTTTGATTGTAAGTGACGTTATTTTTCCGGGTGGTCGTCGGCTAAAGACAGTTAGCCTTTCTCTCCCCGCGGATATCGTGTAGGTATTACGGAAGTATTCACATTTCCATCGATGACATCATCGGTTTGCAGATGTTTTCCTTTCATCCCAATCATTGATCTAGTATCTGATTCTTATAGTATCTATTGTTGGTGGAATACCAAAACAAGCTCCAGAGATTGTATATGTTTCATTCCAGTCGACGGTTTTTGTCCAATTTCACAAATGCAACAACCAACAGTTGTTTTTTTGTTATCTCGATAGTTGTTCAATAAGGTTGGCTGTTGGTTAACAGAACTGAGAAAAAGTCTTTATTAAAATATCATGTTGATGCCGAATAGTTTAATGGTCCTTTCTCGGGTTTCGAATAGGTGGAAGATTTTAAACCATTATTATCGCAGCATGCATAATGTGTTTGCTATTTTTTCAAATGTTTTACTGTTTGTCTCTACTTTCATTGTTTCTTGATCATGCATCAAACAATTCAGTAAATTATTAAGAAATATTGCAACATCATGCCTAAAATATGTTTACCTAAGGGATCTGATGTTTCATGTTAGCCGAATAAGAGATGCGTACGCCTAATTCGAGAAATATATATCTCTTCTCTCATTCAGAAAAACTTGACAAATCATTGCTCATACATCAGTTTTCTGCACTATTAAACATGTAAGTTTTTTCAAATGTTATGCATTGATGTCATCTTCGTTTACTGGTTTAGCAATGCACATCCGCGTGGTTGTTGCCCATTAGCTATCCTCATAATACAGTCTTGAGCCGTGTGAATCAGACTGTGAGAACAGCACGCTATATTGATGCTTCATACGGGGTTACACGAGTAAAACAGGAATTTTCGCAATTAATGCATTACACTGTTAGTTCTTCTCAGTTTTGTAAGCTTTTTATGGCGTCTTTGAAACACACTTATTTCTAGAAGCTTCAGTTATCTACATAGTTTCTTTTTTATGCTTTGTAAGTAAATTTTTATTAGGAAATGTAAGTATTAATATCAGATTTTTATTGATCGGAAGGTTAATTCCCCTAGTTAAGAATGTTCAAAATCTAGTCACAATCTCATCGACAAACAATGTCAAAAACGTGTAAATGATATAAATGCAAATTAGAGGTATTTTTGTCAGATTGGAACAGATTATAATGCGAACATTCTTAAAAATACGGGAATTGACCTTCTAAACTAACGATTGATTTTATTTCAGCAAAAAAAACTTCGAGGTTTTCTTAGCAAATTGAATCAGAGATAACCAAGAATATTCGGTAGAATCAATAGGTTTCCTACGGTATCGTAAACTAGTTACAACGGAATAAAACCGAATCGATACGAATCGACCTGTTTTCTAATTCGTTAGACGTCGTCGATTTTGATGGATTGCTGTTGAATGTTATATAATGATAATAAGTAAAAAAAAAAGAAACATTTTAGAATCGCGGCTTCTCGAAATCAATTTTGTGTAGGTATGACCTTGAAAGTAGAAAAACATTTTAAGGGCATTGGAGTTTTTGACACGGATCCAATCCATTAGCATCGATTTAGAGGAGACTTTCTTCGTTGAAAACTGAAGCGCACGGATGCGTTTGTCGAAGTTATTCAGATCATTCGGAAGCGAAAGGGATCATTGGTATTCAGCAGTGTGGGTGCGTCCTTTTACATCCGTCAGCACTTCTCAACTGGGTGACATAGCTTCCGACGGTGGCCGGACGCAAACGAATGCGATTAGTTGAAAACGAATGCATGAGTGATTCCGGTCTGCTGAGAGGATACATATTGGCCGTTGGATATCTTATATCTATCTTGAACTTTATAAGAAGTCTAAGAAAAGCACTAAAATGAAAGTTTTATGTGTCCGAATCCGAACTGCATATACGTGATACGCCTGTTAAAAGGGAACATGGCCTGCGAGGAATTTGAAAAATAGGTATTTGAAGATACTATTGCCATCGTGTTACTTGAAGTCTGCCCCTGTAAAGTGCGATAGGGACAGCTGCAGCTCAGACCGATTAAATCACAAAAAAAATTAACGAGATCGCCGTTTCGTATTCCCCTTTTTTCTCCATGAAAACTGAGCCGATTCAATTATTTTTGACATTAAAATTTTAAGTCTTTTATGTCTAGGTTCCTATAATTTTCTTTTATGTTAAAAACTTTCGAATTTATTTGGTAGTCCTCTAATTGCGGCAAAAATGGGGCACTTTTGTAATTTTTTGAGGGTCATATTTTCTTTACAAATAAGTTGCTGAAAAAAAGGAAATAATACCGACGTGTCTTCAACAGACCTTGATTTTAAGAAAAAATAATGGTTGCTCTAGAGGCATTATTCAGGAAGAAAAGAGGGGATTACATTTGTATGGAGAATCGCAGGCCCTGTGCACCTAATGGTGCAACAAAAACTGATCAGCTCATGCCTTCCTTTCAAATTAAGTATAGGGACTACGCTATATTTCATCTAATGTAATGCTGACAACACTATCGCCCTTGTATAATGAGTACAAAAGTGATGGCCGAGTAAACAGCGTTAGATATAATTATGTGTCAGTCTATGATGGATGCTTACGATGTATCCACAGGGTTGTTCACGACTGGCCTGGATAATTGAGCCTTAGAAACTAGAGCAGTACCATACCTTGTGATTAAGTTTACTTCTTACTTTCCACTATTCATTATTCCATTTACTATTTAAATATTTGTCTTTTTCTTTTTCAACAAGATGAGTCCAGAAACCTTCATTTTTATATTCAGCAGGAAAAACAATCCTTAATAATACGGTCTCATCTGACGTAACTTATTTTCGCGGTTTCTGCTCCGGAATTTTCCCCGTCTCCCTTATTACAGATATTGTAGTCGACAGATGTTGCTTGTCGTTTACCTATAAAACCTTCCAGAACTTTCTTCAAGTTATGAAGCCATAATGCGGAGACTTTAAAGGCTCTCCCCGAAGCTTGTACCTCTGTAAGTTCGGTTAAAACAGTTTCTATTAAACTTTTAGGTTTGCTGTTCTTATGACATAATTTGTAAAACAACGAAAGCGTTGTTGTAAAAAATATGAAATTTCTGATGGGTAATTTTAACAGCTTTGTGGTGTTTGGAAATTTTGTTGATGTCCCATCTACTCAAGGTTATTTTAACATTTTTATTCATACATTTTTTTTTTTTTTGTAACCCCTAGTGGGATTTATCTAAGTCCGTAGAAGTGTCCGTGGCATCACAGTGGGCCCTATCAGAATACCAGCGCGGTGGTATTTATTATCGCCGTATTATGCTGAGATAGGGGCTTTTTAGCCTCGCACAGGTCGTTATTATTTTGTTAGTTTTTTATACTTAAGCTCCTTTTTTATTTATTTTTATATGATTTAGTTTTTTTTTTACTCTTTGTATTTCCTGTGCGTGTCCCAAATAAAATATTTTTCTTTCTTTCTTTCAACATCGGATCAGGAGGTTCCGGTTGTCGAGAACTTTATGAATAGTTAAAAACACTGTTTCAATTTGATCTGAATTCTTTACCTTTAAATAAATATTCGCATTCATTTCACATTGTACCTCTTTCCCTCCCGTTGCCTCCCCCAATTATATAGCGGGGAGAAGGTCGTTTACTTTGAAAACCGCTGTATTTAAAATAAAGATACGGTGTTACGGTCCATAGTTTCGAAGCTGTCTAGACTACAGAATAGCTTTCTGCAGGAGTATTTGTTCTGCTTAGTACTGCAAAGCTTAACTTGTGCTAAAGCTATGTAAACATTAGGGATTTGTTGATGCATGCTCTAGTAGCTTAGTGTCACGTATTTAGCAACCCTTGCTTGTTAAAGATTAGGGGTTCTGGCTAAGCTTCTTTGGGGCTTCTTGGAAAGTACTATGCACCTGCCTGTTTACCTATCGTGTTTAATTATTTTCGAAACAATAAAATTTGATTCACCTTTCCGTAAGTGTGTGGAGTCGACAAATACGCCACACGGCATCCTTTCATGTCATCTATTGATCTTTTGAGTTTCTTTAAACTGTTTTAAAAAACACATAATTATATAATTTCTGTCATTCTTATTTATTTATTTATTTAACAGTTTATGTACACACATATAAAGAGACAAGAAAAAGGAACAGAAAAATACGTACAAAGGTGATGCTTATTTCTAAAGAAATCTCTTCCAGCATACCTGCGATAGGAGAGTGGATAAAAAGAGATGTAGACAACGTGTATAAGAGTAGAAGAGAAAATAAAATACATAAAATAAAAACATTTAACCATTCTTATTCTTATTTATTATTGTCTCAAATAAACGCTGGCCCTTTCTAACCTTTATGTGGTTTGAATCATTTATGTAACACAAACCAAAGATATGGCACAATTTAGGGTTGCCAACTGTTTTTATATCAAATATAGTATTTACGAAGCCATCGCCAGTAAAAATATTGTAGATGGCGAAAAAATATAGTAGGTCTGTTCAAAGAACATTTTAATTCTTTAAATGCATATTTTGTAGTACTATGAACCTTAACTAAGTTTTTTTTTGTCGTACCTACTTCATATTTGTACACTGAAAAATTTTGAGTCTATTAAGGTTACAAAATACCATTAATTCAGATTTTATGAGATTAATAGGATAGAGAGACTGGTCCTATTGCAATCATCTACTATATAAAAATAAGTCGGGTTTTCCTTCCTGACGCTATAACTCCAGAACGCACGAACCGATTTCCACGGTTTTGCATTCGTTGGAAAGGTCTCGGGCTCCGTGAGGTTTATAGTAGGTAGGGTAGGTAGGGTAGGTAGGGTAGGTAGGGTAGGTAGGGTAGGTAGGGTAGGTAGGGTAGGTAAGGTAGGTAGGGTAGGTAGGGTAGGTACGGTAGGTAGGGTAGAGTAGGTAGGGTAGGTATAAGTACTTAGTGCTACCCGTGCGAAGCCGGGCCGGGTAAAGCTAGTCTCTCCATAATTGTATTGAAATATAAAAAAATATTTTATTTTTAGAAATATAGTACTTCTTACGGCCTCTTATATAGTAGGATACTTTATTATACATGTTAAAAAAAACCTGTCCGATGCATGAAGGTGTTGTTAGGTATCGTACTGAGAGTCTATTTATGTGGTAAAATCCAGGAAAAAAAAAAAGCTTCACTTTTTTTTCAATGTGGAACATACCGGTGTTAGTACATGAGGCAAGGGCGGCCGTCGTTGTGTCGACAAGTCATAACTTTCGACTCTTGTTGATTTGCTTTGGTACTTTTTAAATAGCAATAACATTTTTATTTTCAATAATAATAATATTTTTTATTACTTTTAGGTAATGTTATTGCAGTACCTTTTCGGATCGGACAGATTTTTTTTAATTTATTGTATAGTGGGGTTGGCAACCCTATGTCACATACTTACCAAGAGACATACGGCATACGCGTGTTATCATAAAATTCCTAGCCATAATACATTTTTACGAGTGATAACAACACATTACTTCGTGCCATTTGTTTACGACTCACGTTAAAGCACAATGTCACTGACAATTACAGTTTGTCGTGTAGACACTGCCGTTTCTAAGCCTAGCCGAGGTCGTGACTGGAAACGTGGTCTTGCTCAAAGGCTCCACCTGTATCTACCCATCAAAGGAAAATAACCTCTAATCGGCAAGCATCAAGATCGAAATTCCCATGAAAGGAAACGAATAAAAATGACTCATGAGTACAGTCACGCGCAGCAATAAGTTATCATTTAAAAATGGGATTAAAGGGTCGGTTTATGTAACAATAAAAGCTTAACGACATGTAGACAAGCGGCGCTTTTCTAACAGTATTTTGTTTTTGCGATTGTTCTTTCTTGTTTTACATGCCTTGATATTTTTGGTAGTAAAAGTGTTTTTGTTTGTAATAAGCCTAGAATTGCGTAAAGCTGATTACGGTTGATATAACACTTATCGGTTTTTAAGTGTAGGCAGCGATTTTGGTTTTGTATAGAGTGTATTAGTAGATTAGTACAATAAGTATCTAATGTATTGATGCTGGGTATATTATTTTCTCATTAGAAAAGTTTCCTTTAAAATACCTATGTACTATCGAAGAATTTCATATTTAAGCAGTTTGAAAACAAAATCCCTTGAATACGATAACCACATCTGTTACCGCCCCGGTTCTATAGCGGCCGAGTGCTGCAAGCAGAAATAGTCCTTACGGTGTATAGATATGAACTTCTTCGATGGTACCTACTCGTAAAGCTAACAGAGGCCCTAGTCTGAGTTTATTTTAACCATCTCGACTTTACGCATCGACCGCGTTCGGCGCTCCGATTGGCCCTTCACTGGTGAAGGCCGGCCGGCTGCCAATAGGAGCACCGAACGCGGTTGATGCGTAAAGTCAAGATGGTTAAAAGAAACTCACACTAGGGCCTCTGAAGATTCTTAGTAAAGTACCTTCCTAGTATACAGCTCTGAACTCGGAATTTTCTAGATTCAACAAAATCTGAATCAATTGTAAGTTAGGATTGATTACTCGTATGTCGAGAATACCGTGAACTCAGTAGGCATAGGTACCTACTAGTTTATCTATATTCTACTATTTATTTACATAGTAACGACTTTATGATATTGTAAATAGCAATGCAGCAATTTTATTCATGGTTACTCATAGATAACGTTGTCCTGTCTGTAAGCTAAGGCGATAGTCGATAATAATGCCGATACATGTACTTATTAATAACTAGCGACCCGCTACTGTTTTTCACGATTTTAACGACTTAAAACACCATCGAGATTTCTTTATTATAATATGTAAGTTTAATAATAATGTCTCATACACATAAATCTTTCGGAATAAATTCTCTAAATGATGGTTAAAACCGTAACAAAACCAAACCAATAAGGTTAACAGGGCCTGCGAGGAATTAGAAAAATAGGTATTTGAATAAACTATTGCCGTCGTCTTACCTCAAGTCTACCTCCGTAGAGTGCGATAGGGTTAGCTGCAATTCAGACCGATTATATCACAAAAAAGATTTACGAGATCGACGTTTCGTATTTCCCTTTTTTTTCCTCGAAAACAGAGCCGATTCAATTATTTTTTACATATTTTTTTTTTAAGAAAGAGTATGTCTAAGTTCCTACAATTTTCTTTTATGTTAAAAACTTTTCATATTTGTCTGGTAGTCCTCTAATCACGGCGGTAAAAATGGGGCACTTTTTGTAATTTTTGGAGGGTCATATTTTCTTTACCAATAAGTTGATGAAAAAAGGAAATAACAGGGACGTGTCTACAGCAGACCGAAAAAATTAATGCTCTAGAGGCATTATTCAGGAGAAAAAAGGGTAATACATTTGTATGGAGATTCGCAGGCCCTGTTCCCTCTTGACGTTGCGTTGTTTAGATGAACAAAGCGGACAAACAGACAGGCACGAAAAGTCACAAGCATTAGAGAGTGCTTTGTGATTGAAAAATTTGTTTTGCCTCCTTCCTGCAACAGTTTTTATTGTTACACCAGGAGTGAAACAATAAAAACAATAATTTATATACCATTGTATAAATAATTTAATGGAGATTAATTCTGTACTTTTCAAAAATGTATTTAATTCTGCAGAAACGAAGAAACATTGTGCTTTGCTTGCGAAAAAATCTATTAATTCTGTTTTTTTTTTTAAATAGCTAGTTTAGTTATAATTAAAAAAAAAACTAACTAATATAATATCTATAAATATTTCCAACTTCGACCCTCTTCCGTTGCCTAGCAACCAACAAAGCAAACTCGCAGCAACAATGTCTTTGACAGTACGGAGAAATTTTACCCATATTGATGGGTAAATTTTTTGAATGAGCGTTATGAGGCGTGCACTTTTGGATTTTCCATATTTTTCCGGATCTAGATATAGATGAACACAGCCAAGAGGACTGCTTCATTTGATCACCAGCAGGGTAATTGCGGTTTCATTTTGACAGTTCAACAACATTCATTGCGTTATTTACGTTGTTGAGCAGACATTTTTCGAAAATATGAACCAGTGGATTAGCAATATCATTTAAAATCTGAATGATTAGATTGTGATTGAAAGTGTTTTACGCTATTGACGAGGCTTTTGGCTGCTTTTGTATTTGTGTTTTTTATATTTTTTTCTTTAAAAGTGCGTTTTGTTTGTACAGAATAAACATATTTCATTCTTTTTCTTTCTTTTCAATTAGCGTGCTAGTTAGGATTTTCTCAGTAGCAGCCCGGTCTCTGAATTTACATTGCGGCTTGTAGCAAAAAGTTCCTCCCGATTATATCAAACTTAAACATAAAATTACTGAATTTCATGATTTTTGACGCTACAGCGTCAAAAATTTTCAGCATCGGTAAGATATTTTAATTTTTATATATAACTAGCTTTACCCGGCCCGGCTTCGCACGGGTAGCACTAAGTACTTATCGACGGTACACCTACCTATCCTACCAAACTACCCTACCCTACCTACCCTACCTACTATGAACCTCACGGAGCCCGAGACCTTTCCAACGAATGCAAACCCGTGGAAATCGGTTCGTGCGTTCTGGAGTTATAGCGTCAGGAAGGAAAACCCGACTTATTTTTATATAGTAGATAACGATAGTGCCATTTTCTTTCTTTTAAGTTGGAATTATGCATTATTTTTGTATGATTTGCTGAATTGACGTGGAATAGGTATTTAGTACTTTAATTTTATTTAATATTGTATTTTTTTCTTATTTACGAACGAAAACTAATTAAACTTATTTATTGTAGATAGAAGTTTTATATCTTATTCGTTTATCTGATAAAATATGTTTTTATTTAGAAAATAATGGACGCTGAATCAAGACATTTATTTCTTTTCTTTACGATTTTTTCCGTGAAAACTCAAGGATTTGAAAGAAATTCTAGAACTACAATAAACAAGTTAATCATGCAACTTATGTTATAGTAATTTTAGTTTTTATCAGAATTGAATGAAACAATGTGAATTGGAGCGCCAAAGTTCCATCGCTGACGGTTTTTCTTGTAAACTGAGTTCGTAAAATATTTATAGTAAAATACACGAAAAGAAAAATAAAAATATGTAACTCCAACTTACAAGAAAGAAAATGGCCCTATCGTTATTCTTAACCAAATAATTAAAATATCTTACTTCTGCTGAAAATTACAACGTTAAAAATCATGAATTTGCGTAAAAAATGTAATAGGACTTTTAAACATAGATAACACATCTTTGCCTAGCCTTCGAGGAATATGTACATGCAAGAATTTATGTTAAGAATAAAGCAATGTACCAGAGGCGAAAATGCGAAATTATATTATGTTGCTCGAGGTAAGTTAAGACCTGATTTCAAACGGTCTTTCCCAGTTAGAATGTACTGTTTTAAATGTCAAAGTCTGCAGTGTGGGTGGTTGAGGCCTCGAAGAGAGTAAGATCTGATAGGAACCGTTATAAATGTAGCCCAGTTTAGATGGCCCTCATAAATAATATGATCCTGTTTGGGGCTTTAAAATACAATCTCCCCAAAATAGGATCAAATGAGGGTCAAGTAAGTTTTGACTGGTCTGTAATTTATTAGAGCTGCTAAATAAGAACTTCACTCACCTGCTGGTTAAACTTGCTACAGTATTTTTTTCCTTAATGTTATTTAGCCTCCTTTATTTAAGATCTTGATAGAGGGGTCGTGGCTAAGTGATAACAGCCGCACGGGTAAACGAAGGTTAAGCTGCGCTAGCCGCGTTCGTTTCGTGGATGGGTGACCATATATTACATATCGAGATCCTTCGGTACCTCGGAAAGCATGTTAAGCCGTTGGCTCCGGCTATTCACTGATCTTTGACAGTTGTTACGGGTAGACAGAAGCCCAAAAGTCTGACAACCAGCCTTGCCAAGGAGTATCGTGCTACCCAGTAACTGGGTTGTGGAGGTCAGATAGGCAGTCACTTCATGTAAAATAATGGTATTCAGTTGCATCCGGTTGGACTGGAAGCCGGGACCAACATAGTTGAGAAAAAGGCTAGGCAGATTGATTGGCTTAGATTTAGATAGGGTAGTATAATAAAATTGTAGATGTTTGTTTTTCTCGCAATTTTTTTCGCGAATGTAGGTACAGACGCCAGCAGGTCAACCTACCCGAAACTGTAAAATTTTCCTAATCAACTTTGAACCTTATGCTTTAGTGATAAAGTTGAAAATCTATTAAAGAAATTTGACAGATTGTAGTAGGTTGATGTGCTGGCGTCTGTACTTTCGTTATCCTTCTACCATTAATTCAAGATTATTTTTCCCTTGTTATTACTTAGTACCTGGGCGACTGAGCTTCGCTCGGGTGAAAATAGAGAAAACGAATTTTCCCAGATAATATGAGACCTAGCTAGATCGATTTTTCGCCTCCATAAACCCCTATATTGCAACTTTCATCGAAATCGTTGAGAGCCGTTTTCGAGTACGTGATCACAAATAGGTATATATACCTACAAATATTGCTCATTTAATACTATAGGAAGGATAAAGGATTAATAGTATAGGATAGAATTTCTAGTTACATGTGTCAAAATACCGTCCAAATGTCAAGTTTTTATAATTAGACTATGGCTTTATGCGTTGGTGTCAGTCATTTATTCAGTCAATAACCTTTTCTTCTTTGAATATCAAACTATATTTTTTTAAGCTGTTTTTGCTGCTTAAAACAACATTAATATTCATAAATAAGTAGGTAGGTAAACTAATATTTTGGGTGACTTACGTCAGAAAATGTTGTGTTTGTGGTTTGGTATCGGTCAATATGGCCGATTCCAAATGCATACAGATATTAATTAATCCTAAATAATTAATGTAACCAAAACATATTTCCAAACATTGTGTAGTCGTCAATTATGAGAGAATACCCGGAAAACATCTCATAATCAAATTTAATGGAGATTAATAATTGAAATATGTGTATACAGTACGTTTATTACAGACGCGCATATTTATTGAATACTGCCTTTTTAAAGGCATTCTAATGCTAGAGGGGTATCCAATTAGATAATGCAGGTATCTGTAGGTATGTACCTAGCTGGTGCACATTTATTTATAATTAATATTAAAATTATGTTTTTATTTATATTTATTTTATATTATGTTTATATTACTATTATGTCACGTCTGTGGCCCTAAATCGACTTCGATTGCAAATAGACATAAAAGACTTTGATGTAATAATTTACACATCTTACGTATTGAGCAACGCAAATAAATAACTCCTTTCAAATTAGTCCTATTCAGCTTCATTTGGCAGACCACAAGCTAATCAACGGTAACTATATGTCAAATGCATGTCATATCACAACGCTGCGGTAGAGATTTAAGGCGCAGTCTCATTGCTGCGTTTGAACACGGTACGCACGTGTAGGTACAGACGCCAGCACATCAACCTACTGCAATCTGTCAAATTTCTTTAATAGATTTTCAACTTTATCACTAAAGTGTGTTCAAAGTTGATTGGGGAAAATTTGACAGTTTCGGGTAGGTTGACCTGCTGGCGTCTGTACCTACTACGTACATCCTTAGCTTTAATTTGTATGAAAAATTTGGTGTCATCAACTCATCATCCACAACGACCCACGGCCACGCCATGTATGGATGCCTGGTTTTGTGTTGTCACCAACACACGTAATCCTAGCAGGCCACGTATGCTTGTGACGGCGTTGGGCCGCGTTAGCCATGATGCTCAACACGGCACACGAAGCATGCGGCACTCGAATTCGTAGGTTTAGGTCCGCCGTCGCGTTTGTTCATTCCACAAATCCTTTGAACATATAATAGGTACATATAATAAATATTAGTGTAAGTGTGAAGAAAATTGTTAGAAATTAACTGTAAAATCGAATAAATTATAAATTGAAATTTACACTACATTTATGCTGCAGTAAACACACAAGAGGTAGACACACAAGCCAGACAAATAGACCCACGAAGCTTCCGTGCATAGCCCCTACGTTCACACCCTACGAAGCAGTGGAACTGCACCTTTATACTGAGGCCACAGAAACCGTTGCCCAACCATATTCGCTATTATTAACGGCGTATTGGCTATTATTAATTAACGGCGGTTAAGGGTTACGTTAACGATAACCGATTCCAGAAGTAGAGTTGATGAAACAGTCAATAAGCGGGTAATTAGCAATTTTATGGATGGAAGATTCTATTTAGATGTACCTAGATTTAATGCATGGTTTGAAGCTACTGTTATTAATCTAGCTAAAAACATCTACGTTGAATTAAATATAGGTAGCTACCTTTGTGTCATCCTAGGTTTCTAAAATATCTGTAATTCGATTGGTGTACATAATAAAGAGTATTCTAGGTACAACATTATATCTCAGAGTAAACTCTTGTTACATTTAAAAAACTATCACCTGTTGTGTTGACTAATTGAATTATGATACACGGAACGCATCTTCGTCAAATTGCAATAACAACCGTGACTGTGTTCAACAAGTCGTTTTCGTTCTCAAAACAAATTCTAGAATGTCTGGAACTATATCTTCTTTCTCAGGAATAGAGATACCTAGAATGATAACACACGCGTCCGTGTACTTCCAGGACAATTGTTACTTGGCGCAACATTCTTCTTACGTGACAATGGAACAAAGCCTGCAGGCCCGGTCACAAGAAATGAACCAACTGCGATCCAGTAAATCAAACATCATTGTTTCTGTTCTGCGATTTGACCCCGACCTTACATCTGCACTTATATTACTCACGCCCGATTACGATAACAATTCACTATAAATATAGTGACTAATATGTTCTATTTTCTATTTCCAGGTCACCACAACACGAGCCTTAGTCTGTATTCATCACTGCCAACTATTCCGCCCTATAGCGCGCTTAATGCCGCCATGCTAGACAAGATTTATATAAATTATAATAAAGAAGCTCAAGGGTTTAGAAGGTTCGAGAGGTACTGGCGCACGTGACGTCGACGGGAGCGCAAAGAGGCCGACATGAGTCAGTCGCACGACGAGGCCCGCGCGGCCAGGATACAGAAGTATAAGGAGGAGAGGCGAAAACAGCTGACGGCTAGAACAGCGACGCTATTTTCTGCTAACGTCACCGAGAGGTAAGTTTCTATTGAAACGGAACATTCTGCAATTTAAATTATAACGAAGGACCTTGTAGTTCTATTTTTGAGATCATTTTATAAATGTATTATATTGTTAATTCCAGGCGCCCGAAAAGATCACCCGAACTGACGCCTCCAGACGACGTTGCTGCTCATCTTAAGTCTTCCTCGGAGCTAAACCTTAACACAGCTTCAACTTCAGTGCCTATTAGAACAACGCGTACGTCACGTCTCAGAGCTGCTGCCGCAAATCTTTCTGATTCCTCGCCGTCTCCAAGAAAATCGAATAGAAGTTCATCAGTACAATCCTTACTTGAAGACGCCAAAACGAAATCACCTAAAAATTCCAAGTTACTAGATAGAGATAAACGATCGAACCGAAGACAAAGCAAAGAAAAAGAAAATTTTAAAAGTACGTCTTCGACACGCTTCGATAAGGAAATTGGTGCTATTAAGACGAAAACTAAACATTCCATTAATAAAACTATTTTAGAAAAAGACAAAAATAATTTTATAGTGACTAGTCCTAAAGGAAAGAATGTTGACGAAAAGCGCAGTTCTAAATTAGATGAAAGTAGAAACAAGAATTCCGTAATCGAAGAAAAGAAATCGAATAGTGAGATATACGAAAGAAAAAACAAAAAACTATTACGAGTCAATAGTGAAGAATTTTTTAACGATATTGTAAACGAAAAAGACATGTCAAATGGTTTAGATGACGAGAAAATTGACGATTTATTTAATGATCTTGTTGTTGACGATCTTGAACACCAGAATGGTATCGAAATTAAGATTAATGATCAGTTTCTGGATGACGATGGGCTCAAATATAGTCACAATAGTTGTATTCCTGCCGCTGATAAAGCAATAGAAGTTAATAATGTTGATTATGTAGAAGATAGTGTAGTGCCAAAAGTGAAAGAGGATGTAGGAGGCTTACTAGGGGCTGTGTGTGTGCGCAAAGTGGAAAGGTTCAGTGAATTGCTCAGCAACTTGTGTTCTCCGTGCGAGGCAGACATATTGTTCGAAGACATCTTGGTCGAAAATGGAATTGACGGTGACAAAGATCTGGTAAGTTTAAATCCGTATATTAGTTAAGTCCCTTTTGTGGTTTAATTTTAGTATAAATATAAGCATATAACTTAGATTAGGAGTTTTCCTCGTGAGAAGCGTTACTATGCATAGTTCATTGCATTGACTGTGATGTTATGTGAATCGACTGGAAATCTGATGTAACAATAACTGGATGTTGATTTAAAATTGTCACATGTACCCTCTTAATTTCATTTTAAATCTATGCGAATACCACACTTATAACACTAGCAAGATCTACATAATTTTATTCGTGACCAGTAGCCGGTGTTTCTAATCAAGCTATTGTTTTAATTCATAGCGTAATATTAGTAATTTCACACTTATTGTTTGCGGCTTTTATAATAACATTACTCAATGCCATTGCATATTCATCATCGTGATATACTCGAGGCCTCAAGTCATCTACAAAATGTAATATTTAAATGACGCACTTTATGGGAGATTGATCGCGTACGAAATTGACTTCATTCATCAATTGTTGTCAGCCATCAATCTTATCAATTAGTATCAATCTATGTCTAAAAAGTACATTCGCCTTTTTACCGTCATAATTTTGACACAATATTGTTCATCATTGACCGCTCTTCCTCTTGGCTATTAGTTTTTAAAATTGCTAATGGAAAGTTTTGTAATTATATCATCGCCCTCCTCTCCTTAACCCAATTTATTTGGGTTCGGTGGAGTATGTCTTGTTCTACCATACATCTCTTTTAGCCGCAATCTCAGTAGTCACCCCCTTTCCCCGATAAATAATAATAATATATCTTTGATCCAGCCTGTCCCATCTTGCTGTCCTCCCCCCAGCGACGCTCTAAGCCGAGGTTCGTACCCCACAGGGGGTGCCCTTAGCGAGCGCTCGCCTAGTTTATAATTAGAATAGTTTTTGCCCCTGGCTGGAGGCTTTGAGTGTAGAATCTTAAGGCAGCCACAGGAAAGTCCGGTTAAGCAGC